>CM057458.1:106358125-107743750 GCA_016271365.2 Neoceratodus forsteri
CTTTGCAGATAACACAAAGATCTGCAACAGGGCTGATACACAAGGAGGCATGGAAAGGATGAGAAGGGACTTGGCAAGGTTGGAGGAATGGTCAGAAGTATGGCAGCTGGGATTCAATACAAAGAAGTGCAAAATAATGCACCTGGGAAACAAAAACCCAGGGGAAGTTTACACAGTGTGGGGGTAGTAACAACAACAAAAATGGAAAGGAATCTGAGGGTAATCATATCAGATGACCTTAAGGTTAGCAAGCAATGTGAGAAGGCAGTAGGGAGGTCTGGGGGATACTGGGATGTATAGGGAGAGGCATCACCAGCAGAAAACAGGAAGTTGTTATCCCTCTGTACAGACAGTTGGTGAGACCTCATCTGGAGTACTGTGTCCAGTTCTGGAGAACCCATCTTCGCAAGGACATGGACAGGATGGAGGCAGTCCAGAGGAGGGCAACTGAAATGGTGCAGGGTCTGCAAGAGAAACCATACGAGGAGAGACTAAAGGAGCTTAATGTGTATACCCTTGAGGAAAGGAGGGAGAAGGGGGACATGATAGAAACTTTTAAGTACCTCAAGTGGAATCAACAAAGTCCAAGAGGGTAGTATCTTTCAGAAAAACAGATGTGCAAGAACAAGGGACACAATTTGATGATAGAGGGGGGGATGACTCAGGGGCAATGTGAGGAAGTATTTTTTTCACAGAGAGGGTGGTGGATGCATGGAACAGCCTTCCTGAGGAGGTTGTGGGGTCTAAAACTGTGGGAGAATTCAAGAATGCATGGGACAGACACAAGGCAATTTTTGTGGGGTGTGGGAAGAAATAGGCTGTTGGTTAAATAGGATCTGCAGCTTATCCTGTAGGTAGAGAAATGGGAAGACTAGGTGGGTCAAGCGGTCCTTATCTGCCATCAAAGTCTATGTTTCTATGTTTCTAATCCTACCACCTTCAATCTTCCAACTGTGTCCTCTGGTGATTCCACCCTCCTTAAGTCGAAAGATGCTATCTCGGCTTACCTTATTTACTCCCCTGAGGTACTTGAAGACCTCAATCATGTCCCCCCAGTCCCTCCTCTGCTCCAGCAAGAACAGGTTGAGCTCCCCTAGTCATTCCTCATATGTCATATCCCCCAGGCCCAGGGTCATTCTGGTTGCTCTCCTCTGAACCCTCTCCAGGAGTTGGATGTCCCTCCTTAGGTGCGGACTCCAGAATTGCACACAGTACTCAAGATGTGGTCTAAACAGGCTGTTGTACAGTGGCAAAATCACCTCCCGGTTCCTTGAGGTAATCCCCCTAGTAATGCAACACAGCATCCAATTTGCCCTGACCACAACCCCCCTGCACTGCTCTGAATTATTCATGTTAACATCCGCCAAGACTCCTAGGTCTCTTTCTCCTGCTGTGGCCTGCAACCCCCCCAGGGTGTAAATATAGTTGGGGTTTTCTCACCCTAGGTGTAGCACCTTGCACATGGAGGAGTTCAATTTCAATTTCCAGGTGCAGGACCACCTATCCAGAGTATCCAGGTCCTTTTGCAGGGCCAATCCCTCCTCCCCCTCCACTACTGCCCCCAGCTTAGAGTCATCTGCAAAGAGACTCATTTCACACCCGATACCTTCCCTGATTTTGGAGATGTAGGCATTAAACAGGAGTGGCCCCAGGACTGATCCCTGTGGGAGCCCACTTATGACCTCCCTAGGAAATGAGACCACACCTCCAACCACTACCAGCTGAGTGTGACCTGAAAGCCAATTTCCAATCCATCAAACCGTCAATAGGCCTACCCCATTCCCCCCAGCTAGGCCAATGTGAGGGACCAGATCAAATGCCTTGCTGAAGTCCAGGAACAGTACAACCACTGGTCTCCCCCTGTCGAGTACTGATGTCACCCTCTCATAGAACTCTACAAGGTTTGTTTGACATGATCTACCTGGCACAAACCCATGCTGCCAGTCATCCAGGTAACCCATCTCCTCCAAGAACCCTCCCAGCCTTTCCTTAAGTATGCTCTCCATTACCTTCCCCACCACCAACGTCAAACTGATGGGTCTATAGTTTCCTGGCTCTTCTACTGATCCCGCTTTATAGATGGGCACAACATGCGCCTGCTTCCAATCCCTTGACACCCTCCCTGTCTGGAGTGACAAGTTAAAGAGATCCACCAATGGTGCAGCCAAAATATCCGCCAACTCCTCAGTATTCTGGGATGAATAGCATCAGGCCCCTGAGATTTATCATTTTTTGGGGACTGGAGGGCTTCCCACACCCAGCTGATAGAAATATCAGCATCTGTCTCCTCTCTCCCCCAATTCAGCAGAACCAGCCTGATATCTCACCCCTGGCCTACCTCCCCCAGAGGCTTATTCTTCAGCAGATACCCCAATAGTCAGGTCTGCTGCACCTTCTGTGTCCTTCAACCCCTTTTTTGGAAGTTTCCCAGCCTCCTCTGTAGTGAACACTGAGGCAAAGTAATCATTCAGTACCTCTGCCTGCTTTCCAGCCCCTTCCACCCACCCCCAAGCTGTCCTCAACCTACTTAGCTGGCCCTTGACCTTCCTCCACTCACCAATAAACCTAAAGAACCCCTTTTCCACACCCTGTATCCCCTGTACAAGCCTCTGCTCTTTCCAGGCCTTTGCCCCCTTACCATTCTGGTGACTTTCCTGGTTGCAAGGAGGTAGTTCTCTATCCCTCTCTCCTCTCATTTTTTTGTACCTACTGTAGGCAGCCTTCTTCTCCCTTACCACCTCCTGGACCTCCTTGGTCCACCAGCATGGTTTACAAGACCTACTGCCCTTGAGCTTCACTCTTGCACAGGTCCTGGTGGCCTCCAGTAGCCCCCGCTTTATGATCTCTCACCTACCTCCCAAGTCCAAACCTGGTTTTATCTCCTGCAAATGCCCCTTGAGAATTTCCCCCATGTTCTGTAAGTCTTCCCTCCTAAAATGAACTATCATTGTTCTTGAATGATCCCCCCCCCCAGTTTAAGCCGAAACCAGACTGTGTTGTTGTCGCTCCCAGCCAGGGGCTCTTCCACAACCAGATCTTGTACAAGATCCCCATCCACTGAAACCACATCCAGGATATGACCCTCCCTCATTGGGTCCATCACCTGCTGATTGAGGAATGCTTCCAGGAAGCCATCCAGCAGCTTCTGCTCCCTGGTTACGGTGGACGTTATAGTACCCCAATCTGTAGCTGGCATATTAAGGTCCCCCATCAACACCACTCCTTCCCCTTCCAGTCTATACTGCCCCTTAATTTTAGCTGACAAGCAATCCTCCAGGTCTTCCTCTAGTCTGGGGGCCTATATACTCCCCTCAACTTAATCTTCCCTCCCACAGGGGTTTGCAAGGTGACCCGTAGGACCTCCACATTGCCCTCTGCTCCCTCCACTCTCATAATCTCGATGTTATCCCTAATGAACATTGCTACTCCTCCTCCTCTGCCCACCTTCCTGTCCTTCCTTAGCACAAGGTACCCACGCAGATTAAGGTCCCAGTCATGGCCAGGGGTGGCCCAAGTTTCAATGACCGCTGCTACATCCACCCCACCATCAAATTGCGTGGCCTGGAACTCAGGCACTTTTCTGTCAGATATTCACTTGCTGTCATTCTCTCTATTCTCTCTCTCTCTGTCTGTCTCTTTACAGATATTTAAATATATATATATATATATATATATATATATATATATATATATATATATATATATATATATATATATATACACACAACACATATACCTTGCAGAAACTCTTTTAATGCACCAGTTGAGTTGAGAGCAAAAGCAATAAAAAGTGTGGAAATTCCACATTAGGGTTCCCACCCTACCACCCCACACCCTCCACACACAAATGGGGGTTGGGGTGTGCCATGGGGTCATCAGGCCTAACTCTCACCTCATTGTCCTATATTGTACTATGTCAGCTTGTTTACACATGGAATGGGGTGACAGTTATGCCTGATGTCCCATGGCACACCCCAACAACCTGTTTGTGTGTGAGAGGGGGTGTTGAGTGGTAGGGGTGGGATGTCTAACATGGACTTTCCACACTTTTATTGATGTGCTATCAACCTAACTAATGCGTTAATGGAGTTTTTGCAATAAGTATACTGTATATGTATGTAAGTATGTATATATATTTATATATGTGTGTATGCAAGTATATATGTGTGTATGTGTGTATGTATGTATGTATATATGTGTGTGTGTGTGTGTGTGTGTATATTATATTAATTGCAAAAAACGTCATTAATGCATCAGTTAGGGTTGATTGCACAGTGACCAAAGTATGGAAATGTGATGTTAGGGTTAACCTCTCCTGCACCCCCACCCTCCACACACCAACAGACGTCAGGGTGTTCCACAGGGTTGTCAGGCCCAACTCTCACCACATTCCATGTGTAAGCAATCTGACATGCTACAGTATTGAAGAATGGAGTGAGAGTTAGGTCTGAGGACTCCATGGCACACCCTGACATATATTGGTGTGTTGAGGGTGGAGGGCTAGAGGTGGGGTTGTTGGTAGGGGGGAACCCTAACATCACATTTCCATACTTTTGTCACTGTGCTATCAACCCTAACTGGTACATTAATGAAGGTTTTGCAATGAATTTCCCTTCTTTTTCAGAAAGTGTAATGCAACTGGTAACTGGCATGTGTTTGTGGGAATGTGGGCAATCCAGGCCATGCACTTCCTTCACGTTGCACAATGGTATGTGTATGTGGGAGCACAGGCCCTCTGGACCCTGCACTCTCACTTACACATAAGTACTGAGCCATATGGCAGCCCCATTGTGCTGAAAAGGAACCCTTGTAACATTTATTTAGAAATATCTCAGTAATTGTAGCAACTATGAAAAAAATGGCACTGCAGTTGTAATCATGACTTCGAAATCTCCACACATACTGTACTTAGTCTACCTAACTAAGGGTAGCAAAAAATCTGTATCTTGAATAGTTCTCCAGATATGGGTGCTGAAAGGCACCATGGGTGCCGCAATGTTATCCTGTGAGAAATTTCTCAAATTTGGAACACTGTAACTAAGGGCCCAGTGAATGTTTGGGGGCCAAACTATAACAAGGTATATCTGTGAGACCAGGGCTTGCCACCCTGCAAATTTCAGCCCAAAAGCACAATCCACATTGGCACAATGAAGTGACAAAGAAAACAAACACATAGGGCAATATTTTTGAGCACTGTTTTCATGACACCCCTATTCCTTATAATGACATTTTTCATGCACAAAAAAAATTTTTCACAAACGTTTTCACAGTGCACATATAAATTTTCCCATAGGCTAAAATGGGTCATGAAAAACCTGCATAACTTTAGAGCGGATTAATATTTTTTCACCAAATCTTCAAAAGCCACCACTTTGACCCAGGCCACATATACACATGTACATTTTAATCCAAACAGACACATCTTTCAGTCTGTTAAGCCTGACAAAAAATGCACAAAAGTTGAGGATTTTTCACATTTTTGACACTTTGCAGTTCTGCAACCATATATCCAACCAAAATCAAAACTTTCTAGATCCAGAGATCTATGTTTGGACGCAACACATGCAAAGTTTCAGGCAAATCAGACAAACACTTCCAAAGTAATTAAAGTGCAACCTTTGGGGTGTAACATAAAAGTGGCCTGCCAAGCCTAACTATAGCTGCACTACCATGCAGCTATAATATATATAATATATATATATATATCCCTGTATATTATACTCGTGAGGAAGGCTTCAGTGTAAACATCTATGTTAAAGCCAGATTTCTGAACTTTAATAACTTTGGCACTGTTGAGCAGATTTGCAGGAAATGTGGCATGCATAATCTCTAGGGGTGGGTGTCAGAATCTGGCAGTGTTTTGTGTGAATTCTTTGAGCGTTGTAAAGTTATTAAAGTTCACAAATCCCTAAATTTACAATTTTTTGTCCACCTGTATCTCAGAAACAGCTTTAGATTGTGGTTTGAAATTTTCTGGGTAGAAAGCCGTTGCCTCACAGATGTGCCTTTTAAAGGTTCAGTGAACAAATATTCTTCCATTAAAAAGTTATTACATTTTTTTATTCCCATAACTTCCTATGGGAAAAAAACATGTAAAAGTGAAAGTACTTTTCGCATACTGTCATCCAATTTTGCATAAGTTGCACTTTAATAAATTTGTAACCCTTTGATGAACGTGCATGAAATTTAGTGTGCATAATCACTTCATGTGTTAGAAAATGGGCTAGTAAATCCTAACATTCTGATTGGCTATGACAGTTAGTTTAGTGAGTAGTTATTTTTCGTTAGAGCCTGCATATAAAAGCGCCAGTTGAGGGTGCTCATAACTTAGGGTATCCTGAAACTTGATTGTCAAACTTTCCAGCTGCCATACTTTACCACTCTCTATGCCAAGCTTAAACTAGAAGCTGGGTGACCCCCCCTTTTTTTTCTAAACACATTAAATAAATAAATCAGTATCATTGAGTCCAAAAAATGCAACTAGGTCCCAAAACAGTAAACCACCTTCACCATGATACAGACAGCGGTAGCTCTGATACCTCTACAGTGAATGAGAGGACCGGTACTTTCTTCTTTTTCCATACCAGAGATGGACATCCATCTGCGGTATGGAAAAAGAAGAAAGTACCTCTCCTCTCATGCACAGTAGCAGTACCGGAGCTACCACCATCTGTCTAAATGGAATCAGCCATCAACCTGCAAGTTTTCATTCTACACATGTGTTTTTCTTTTCAGGTGTGGTGGGGGAGAAGAGAAAAAAAAGCAAAGAAAACGAGACTCATGTAGTTGGATCCACGTTGTTTTGCTTCCTGCTCTGACTACGCTGCCCCACCTTTGCTATGAAGTATTTTTGTTTTCCATCACTGTAGGCAAGACCAGCAGTAACTTCATTTTTATTTACTGAGAATTCGGAATTACAAACCTTTGAGTCAAAGACTCTTTTGCAAAGGCTCCACGTCAGTTAACAAAGGGTGGAGGGGGGGAATACGAGTTGGGGGAAGACAGGCCGGAACAGACCAGGACAGATTATATACAGGCACAAATTATTTACAGTTTTATGTACAAATCACATTTTAGCAACATTAGCTCTCCGGTGGTTACAGATGGTGGAGAGACATATGCCAGAAAGGCAATGGAGGCAACTTTCAATGCATAATAAACAAGTGGCATTTCTGAGTTAATTGTAGGTATCATGGCAGAGGACTTTTTTTTTTTTTACTCTCGTTTGGGCAGGTGGGTGACATACCTGCGACCACTGAGTTGCATGGGGGGTTAGCAAGGTCAGAAAGGCCCTGTGTGGGTGTGTGGGGAGGGAGGAGCAGGAGACAGGTAGGCCAACGTAGCATGCACATTTTGAGCTATCCATTAGGAAGGTTTTAGGCCTGCTTTGAAGAGATGGATGTTGCGGGATTGGGAAGGCGGAAGGTGTTGTAAATGGGGGCAGTGGCGGAGGGATCTCGCAAGGGATGTTCGGCATGGGGGAACCACGAAGGATGTGGAAGCCGTGAGTCTGGTAATATGCCTGAAGGGGCCGGTTTGATGATGTGGTGAAGGGCGGTTGGCAATGCAGATTTACCTCTGTATTGTCCTATCCTGCACAATAGATCATCCAGAGACTCAGGGAGGTGAACTTTTTTTCCCCTTTTCTGCTCCCCTGTTCACTATGGGACAAGGCTTCTTCATTGCTTAGCAACCATGGTCACTTTACCATATCGGTGGCAACATTTCCTTTGGCGGCATAATTGATTTAAAACTGGCAACTGACAATCAAATAAACACAGCACTTTATGACATTAAAAAAACAAAAACAAAGCATAACACTCATTCCTCCTTTGTACATCTCTGAAGCAGCACAGTGCCCTCTACTGGCTGGCAAGCATACCAGCATAATCTCGGGGTATGTCTTTTGATGTGATACATTTTGTTTGAGCCTCTTGTGTGATTTGTGAGATATTGTGTCTAAAGCATCATTAAAATTACTTGTTTTTTCATTTTTACTACAGTCTTCCAGTTTTGCATAATTTGTACTTTAATAACTCTAGAGCCCTACAACATATGTGCATAAAATTTTGCATGTATAATTTTGTGGAGTTGGGCCAGGATTCACAAAGGGATCCATGTGAAAATAGCGATTACATAATCATAACATGCAATTAGGTGACTATGTTTTAACTATCGTCAGTAATGTGACCTCACAATGTAGCGCTTGCAAAGATAGCACCTGCATGTTAATTACGAGCTGCTGGGCAAATACTTATGATCACCACCTCCCCTCGCGGTACAAACTGATTTCTTTCAATACAAACAGACTGCTGTTTACCTTTGTTTCCATGTTACCTCAGGCTGCCTTGGGTTACTGTTCCCAGAATTCTTTCAACAGTAGCTGTAAACAGGATATTTAACAGGTGCATTGTTAGCGGGATGTCAGTTTCAGGAAGCAATTTTCAACTTCACCAAGTGCCTAAATGGAATTCAAACTGATAACTAGCCAGAAAGGTAGGCCTCTCATAGTTTATGGAGGTTTTGTATATCGCAAGGATAAAGAAACAGCAGAGAAAATGTATTGGTGCTATGTTGATTCCCATAAATATAGTTGTCTGGCACAGATAAACACTGTAGGCAAAAAGGATACATTAGTGATCAAGGAACACACCCATACCTGATGCGGGGATGTTGGGGTTTAGAAAGTTATGGTGATATTCGAGATGGTGCAAAAACCATTGCTGAGACCACTTCTCAGGTCATAGTGCAGTGCACCACCAGTGCACCGGATGCATTAGATGGCCATTTGTCTGCTGTGCAGTTAATTAAATGCACTGTGAAGCGCATTAGGCAACTAGAGCATAGGTGCCTCACCACTCCAGCTACAGTACAGGAGTTAGTGATACCGCACGAGTTTACAGTAACTGCATTAGGTGAGCATTTCCTATTTTTTGATAGCAGCAAAGAATAAGACCGCTATTTTGATCTTTGCAATAGAGGCTAATTTAAAACTGATGCAAGTGCTTGGATTGGATGCTGGATGGGACTTTTAAGTCTTTTCCTACTCTTTTTGAGTAATTGTACACAGTGCATTACATCAAATCAGGTACTGTTGTAACAGCACTATATGTGCTAATGTGCTCAAGAAAAGCTAGTTTATATGGCAGAGTGTTCAGCAAGATGCAGGAAAAGTGAGCAACACTAAACCCTGCATCAGCTATAATGGAGTTTGAAAAGTCATCATGGAAAGCTTTCAGCACTGCTTTTCCCAACACTGAGATCAGAGGATGTTTTTTTTTTCATTTTGTGCAAGCTGCCTGATGTAGAATTCAGAAACACCATGTTGTGCAAGAAAAATATAGCTCTGATCTTGATTTTGCACTGCACCTCAGAATGCTTCTATCATTAGTGTGTGTGCCGAGGTGATGTTGTCAATACCTTTGACGAAAAGAGAGACTGGGAGTTTTTCACTGCTAATGAGGAGGTGCTGCATCCCATAATGGATTACTTTGAATCTACCTGGGTTAGTATACCAAGGGGACATGCGGGTCATAGAAAAGCTACTTTTCCACCAGAGCAATGGAACTGTTATGATGCCACTTCTCAAGGTTTAGCATGCACTAACAATGTGGTAGAAGGATGGCACTGTGGATTCAACAGCCACCTGGGAGCCTGTCATCCAAGTTTATGGAAACTAATACAGTGCCTTAAAAAAGAACAACAAATGGCTGGGCTTAAAATTGAGCAACTTGTGTCTGGGGCTAACGGTGGAGGTCTAAAAAGAAAGTATAAGGATATGAACCAGATAATTGTGGCAATAGTTGGCCAGTATGCAACATGAGGCAAATATGAATACCTCAAGAGGATTAGCCTACAAATTTCAGATTCAGGTTTACGCCTATGAATCCTGGTTTCCCGGTCTTTGCATTTTTTATGTTTTTTTGGGTCAGAAGAATTAAATAAAAGATGAAAATTTCGATATAGCTGAGTTCATGCAGATGTTGCAATCCTTGTGATTGTGAGTTTTTTTTTCAGTTCTGTAGTCACTATTTTGACACGTCTGCAGACAATAGGAGCTATTTCTCTTACACCCAGATCTCAACCAGTGGTGTGTCAGTTTCAGGCTGCCAATAGGAGCAGTTTCAGGAAGCAACAGAATAGGTCTGCAGCCAATAGTTGCTATTTCTGTCAGGCGCTATTTTTGCATTATAAATGTCAAATAAATTTGCTCTCTTGGTTCAATCACAATAATTCAGCGGTCGCTGTATTTTAACTCATGATTATGTATTCACTATATTGCACTCGCTATCGTTGTATCATGATTATCATGGGTAATCTTCAAAAAGAGAGTAAGAATTCCGCATTTGTGGAAAAAAAGTCTTGAAGCACTGCAGAAATTTAGTTGTGGCAAATGCACAAAGAAAATTTCTGCAGTTGCTCAAAATTGCAAAACAGGAAAGTTGCGAAATTCCGCAAGTGCTGAAAATCGGCAACATTTTTTCTGCAGCTGCTGAGAATTTGCAAGTGCGGATCCACAGCTGAGGGAAAGGCTTAGTAGGCACAACAAGTAATCCATTAACTGGAGCAGCAGACTTTGACAGTCTTGCTGTAGATGCAGCAGAAAGTACTCACAAGGAAATCAGCAGCCAGCCCCTCAACTGGGACCACTGCAGCACCACTGGACCATGCACCACAGTGGCTGCCTGTAACTGATGGTGGAACTGATGGTTGTGTCTCTTCCCATGGTGTTTATGTTGCCTGCTTCAATAGCACTCTCTGCAGGCTGTTGCCAGCTCTGCCTCTACTGCCTGTGGGGCTCCTTTATGGGCTGTACTGGGTCTAGTGGTTGTGGTTTTGTTACCTTTCAATGAAATGATGTGCTATTTTTGTTTTAACAACTGACACTACCATGCACCTACTGGTTTGCTGCTGCTTGTTGCCTGAACCTCCACTATAATTGTATCCGAATTGTTGGTACACTGCATTTTGCTCAGGGAGAGTTATGCCTCACTCTCTCTGTGGTGCAAATGGTGTGCACCATGTTTTCCACAACTACAGAACAACAATGGCTGAGAATAGCCTTGAAGGTGATATGCCATACTTCTCAATAGCTTTTTTTCCATCAGGAACTTTTGCAGCTGCACTTTTTTCCACAGCCCCCAGTGTATTTTTCCCACAGCTGCAGAAATGTTGTGTATACCACTCAGTGCAAATTCTTCTTTTTTTTTTTGCAACTGCAGAACATTTGGGGACTTGAGGGTGGTTCTGCACCTTCAGAGTGTTTTAGGAATCCAGCACTTGGTCTGTTGATGTGTTTAATTCCATTTGAACTGCTTGTGTGGTTTCAAAGATATGGGTCTGGATTCACAAAGACAACCAACATTTCTGTAGCTGAGGAAAAATGGCTTGTAGTACTGCAAAAATGAAGTCGCACCATATTCACAAAGAAAATGTCTGCAGGTGTGGAAATCCATAAAACAGGCAAGTTACGGAAGTCCAAGGGTAGGATTCACAAAGACCGCTCAAAATTCTATAGCTGTGGGAAAAAGGCCTGCAGCACTGTGGAAACGCTGGTGCGGGATATTCTGAAAGAAAAATTGTGCAAGTGCGGAAGTCTTCAAAAAACCCTGCAGTTGTAGAAATTCAAGTACTGAAAATCCACAGCTGCAGAAAAAGCTAAGGAGGCACGGCAACAGTGATCCATATTAGCTGGAGCAGTTGACTTTGACAGTCTTGCCATAGATGTAGCTGAAATTACCTACAGAGAGACCAGCAACCATTTCCTCAACTGGGGCCACTGCAACACCACTGGTACCAGCAAAACCATGCACCTCAGTGGCTGGCTTTAACTGATGGCCGTGTCTCTCCCTGGAGTGTTTCTGTTGCCTGCTGCAGTAGCACTCACTGTAGGCTGTTCAGTCTCTATTGCTTGTGGGGCTCCTTCATGGGCTGCACTGGGTCTGGTGGTGGCTGTTTGTTGTCATTCAGTGACACTGTGTGCTAGTGTTGCTGTAACAACTGCCACTGATTTGCTATTACTTGTGCCTGAACTCCACTATAACTGTATTTCAATTGTTGGGGCGCTGCATTTTGCTTAGGGAGTGTTACACCTCACTCTCATATGTGCAACAGTTTTTCAGCCACTGCGGAAAAATTACTGGCTGAGATTATCCTTTAAGGGGATGTGCCATACTTATCAATGACTTTTTTTCCTCAGGAACTTCTGCAGCTATACTTTTTTTCACTGTCCATAGTGAATTTTTTTTCCACAGCTGCGAATGTTTTGTGTATAGCATTTAAAGCAATTTCCCCTTTTCCACCAGAACAATGGAACAATTTCCCCTTTTTTCCTCAGCTATGGAACTTTTGGGGACTTAGAAAAGGTTTTGCACCTTCAGTTTGTTTTGTGACTCCCCCCCCCCCACACACACACACACAAGTCTCCCTAACATTCTTTCCTTAGTTGAGGAAAAAGCTCAGCAGGCACAATAACAGGTGCTCTGCATTAACTGGAGTAGAAGAATTTGACAGTCTTGCCATAGATGCAGCAGTAAGTACTCACAGAGAGACCAGCAGCCAGTCCCTCAACTGATACCACTCCAGCACCACTGGTACCAGCAGAGGCTGTCTGTAGCTATTGTTGGAACTGATGATTGTGTCTCTCCCTGGAGTGTTTATGTTGTCTGCTTCAGTAGCACTCACTGTAGGTTGTTACCAGCTCTGTTGCTACTTCCTGTGGGGCTCATTTATGGGCTGCACTGGGTCTAGTGCTTGCAATTTGTTGTATTTTATTGAAGATGTGTGCTATGTTTGTTGTAACAACTGGCACTACTATAGGTTTGCTATTACTTGTGCCTGCACCTCCACTATAATTCTATCTCAATTGTTGGTACACTGCACTTTGTTCAAGGAGAGTTACGCCTCACTATTTGTGGTGCAGCATGTGTGCAAAATTTTTCCTCAACTGCGAAAACACACTGACTGTGAATATCCTCTAAGGGGTTATTCAATATTTTTCAATGGCTTTTTTTCCTCATGAACTTCTGTAGTTGCACTTTTATCCACATCCTCAGTGTGTTTTTTTCTGTAGCCATGGGTGTTTTGTGTATAGCACTCAGAGCAAGTTCCCCTTTTCTTATGCAGCTATGGAATGTTTGGGGACTTAGGGAAGGTTTTGCACCTTCAGATCATTTTGTGAACCCCCCCACTGTGTCTTAAATATCCTTAAATTTATATGTTTTTCCCATTTTTGCAGTCATCCACGCTGCATATGTTGCACTTTGTAACCATTCAATGGATATGCATAAAAGTTTGCATGCATAATTTTGTGGGGTAGGTCTATTGAAGTTGCTAATTTCATTAGAATTGCTTATGTGGTGTCTGAGATGTTGTGTCTTAAACAACCTTACGTTTACATGTTTTTTTTTTCCATTTTCACAGTCTTAGTTTTGCATACTTTGCACCTTAATAACTTTACAACCCTTCAACAGATGTACTTGAAATTGTGCATGGATAACCTCATATGGTAGTTCTATTGATGTGGCTAACATAGTTTGAACTACTAAACTACAACATTGTTTGCTGAAAGAACTAGAGTACTGTTGGAGTTTGTGACACTACTTTTCCAAATATGTCTGTTTCTTTGTCAATTCATAACCAAAAAAAAAACGGTTTGGGCTTTTGGGTTGCAATTTTCAGGGTACAAAGGACTTGTTCCAAAGATGTCTCTTTAGCTGGTTTGGTGGAAAAATGTTACTGCAAGGCAGATGTATAATACTTTGAAATTTCAGAATTTCTCTTATGGTAACATTGTGATAGTTGGGGTACTTTTCAGATGCTATATCTTGAAAACGCTTTGAGATACAGCTTCAGCACTCTGGTTAGTTTAGTTCACCTTTGGGTGAACTACATTGTTTTGCAAGTTACCAGGCCCTGTTCAAACTATTAGTGAATTATAATGAATGGGATACATGTGACCTATACTGTAGCATGCATTATCAACATGGCAGCAGTACTGATTTGCAGGGCACAGTGGTACCACAACTCACTATGCACTGATGGAAGCACAGGACCCCACAAGCACATGAGGGACAGTAACAATAGGCATGTATGTGTCCTCACCACTCACTAGTTACTGGACTTATGGGAGTACAGGGCCTAGAGGGCCCTATGCTCCCACATGAAAATTAGGGACAAGTACAATAGGCATATATGAGAACACAGGGCCCTACCATTCACACATGGAAATGAGGAACAATTATGAGAAGCATGGATGGGAGCACTGGGCCGAGAGGGCCCTGTGCTCCTACGACTCACTATGTGGGCCCTGCGTTCCCATAGTCAAATAAGGCTATGATTATACTTTCTCAAAAAGTAAGGAAATTCATTGCAAAAAAACTTTGTTATGACACCATTAGGATTGAAGCATCAAAAGTAGGGAAATATGACCTTAGGAATCCCAAGCCTAAGACCCCATGCCCACTGTGCATTCAGGAACAGGCATGAGGGGGGTGTTTTAGGGTTGTGAACCCTAATGCTCACCCCATTCTCCTACGCTGTACCCATCTTACCTTACTTACTCATGGAATGGGGTGGCATTAGGATACCACAACCCAAAACACCCCCATGCCTGTTCCTGCATGCACAGTGGGCCTGGGGTCTTAGGCTTGGGAGTCCTAAGGTTGTATTCCTACTTTTAACGCTTCAACCCAAAAGTGCATCAACAATGTTTTTCAAATGAATATATATATATATATATATATATATATATATATATATATATATATATATATATATATATATATACTGTATATATATTTCCATACAGATATATTATACTGGCCTGGTAGGACCAGTATAGTTAGGGTTGCGCAGTCACTTCTATGTTAAATCCAACATTTTGCATGTTAATACATTTGCAACCATTTGTCCAATCTACCTGAGATATTGCATGCACAGTGTGGTACCATAGATCTTTGCATCTGGAAATTGGTGTTCCGGTCAGATTTTCAGTTGTGGAGCTGCATAGTGTGGAAAAGTGTGAGAAGACATCAACTTTTCAAATTCTTTGCTCATCTCTACAGTCCAGATTGTTTGTCTGTCTGCTATGAAATTTTCAGGGCATATGGGGACTGGATCAAGGGAATACCTTTTGGAGGTTTGGTGAAAAATATTAATCCATTCAAAAGATATTAAACTTTATATCTCCCATTATAGCCTATGGGAAAATATATGTGCACCATGAACGTTTTTAAAAGCTTTTGCGAAAGCACAATTTCCTTTCAAACTCTGGGGTTTTGTTTTCATGCTACCACTGTCTTGTGTACAGTTAGAGGTAGACAAAAATGTCTGTAGTTCAAATTTGCCTACCCCTAGGTAAACACTGATGGTTTTGCTTACCAAATCGGAGCCTTAGGAACACACTGGTGCCATTATTTAGAGGAAATGATCCCCAGAAAGATGTTTGTCTTAACTGGCCATTCCATTCTTTCACAAATTGCAAAAGAACAGATTTGAAAGTGTTGCATCGAAACATAGAAACATAGAATTTGACAGCAGATAAGGACTGCTTGGCTCACCCAGTCTGCCTATTTTCCTATCTAATGGATAAGCTGCAGATCCTAGTTAACCAACAGTCTACTTTTTCCTACCCCCACCCACTAGAATTGCCTTATGACTGTCCCATGCATTCTTGAAATCCACCACTGTTTTTGACTCCACAACCTCCTCGGGAAGGCTGTTCCATGCATACACAACCCTCTTCGTGAAAAAATACTTCATTACATTACCTCTGAGCCGTCCTCCTTCAATCTTCAAATTATGCCCCTATTCTTGCACACCTCTTTTTCTGAAAGATGTTACCCTCTTGGACTTTGTTGATTCACTTGAGGCACTTGAAAGTTTCTATCATGTCTCCCCTCTCCCTCCTTTCCTTGAGGCTATACATATTAAGCTCATTAAGTCTTCCTTCATATGTCTTCTGGTGCAGACACATTGCACCATCTTAGTTGCCTGCCACTGGACCACCTCCATCCTGTCTATGTCTTTGTGGAGATTGGGTGTCCAGAACTACATGCAGTACTCCAGATGGGGTCTCACCAGCTGTCTGTACAAAGGGACAACAACTTCCTGTTTTATACTGGTGATGCCTCTCCTTAGGCATCCCAGTATCCACACAGCCCTCCTTACTGCCCTCTCACATTGCTTGCCCACCTTTAGGTCATCAGGTATGACTACCCCCAGGTCCCTTTCCATTTCTGTTGTTGTTAGTATCTCACCCCCCAATGTGTACTCTTCCCCTGGGTTTTTGTTTCCCAGGTGCATTACTTTGCACTTCTTAGCATTGAATCTAAGCTGCCATCCATTTGACCATTCCTTCAGCCTTGCCAAGTCCCTTCTCATCCTTTCCACCCCACCTTGAGTATCAACTCTGTTGCAGATCTTTGTGTTGTCTGCAAAGAGACATACTTTTCCTTCCAGTCCCTCTGCAATGTTGCTTATAAAGACATTAAAGAGGACCGGTCCTAGTACTGAACCCTGCAGTACCCCACTAGTAACCCCCCCTTCTTTTAGAGTGGACTCTATTTACTATTACCCTCTGTGTCCTGTTTTCCAGCCAATTCTTTACCCAGACTACCAACTTGGGACACACTCCCAGGCAGTCCAACTTGTATATTAATCTTTTGTGTGGGACTGTGTCAAATGCCTTGCTAAAGTCTAGGTAGGTCATGTCCATAGCCCCACCCTGGTCTACTACTTTGGTCACCCAGTCAAAGAAATCTATTAGATTCATCTGACATGACCTTCTCACTGTGAATCCATGCTGCCTTGGGTCCTGTGCCCCTCTGGCCTCTAGGTACTCAACATTTCTTTCCTTCAGAAGTGATTCCACCATTTTCCCAATAACTGAGGTTAAACTAACAGGTCTATAATTTCCTGCTTCTGCCCTGCTCCCACTTTTGTGAAGTGGAATAACATTTGCCCTCCTCCAGTCCTCAGGTACCACCCCATCCTCCCATGATTTGTTAAAGATGGTAGTCAGTGGTGTCACTAGTTCTACCCTTAGTTCTTTTAGAATTCTGGGATGAATCCCATCAGGCCCCATTGCTTTGTCCACCTTCAATTTTAAGAGTTCTTTCAGAACCCTTTCTTCTGTTAATGGACTGGTATCAACCCCTGTATCTAGAGTGTTTCTATTGTTTGGTTTAGGTACCTCCCCCTCTTCATTTGTGAGTACTGAGCAAAAATATTTGTTTAGTATCTCTGCCTTTTCACAGTCACCCTCTGTCCACCCCCCTTCCCATTATTAAGCCTCACAATCCCTCCTTTGGTCTTCCTTCGCTCCCTGATGTACCTATAGAAGGTTTTATCCCCCTTCTTAACTAGAGTTGGCTATCTTTTCCTCTGTTTGGGCCTTTGCTGTTCTGACTGCCTTTCCTGCTTCCTTTTGCTTTAATTGATACGATTCTCTGTCCTGCTTCTTCTGTGATTCCTTGTACTTCCTGAATGCTTTCTTTTTCTCCCTAACCTTCCCTGCCACCTCCTTTGAGAACCATAGTGGTTTCTTACATCATTTTGTTTTGTTTATTTGCTTCACACAAAGGCTTGTTGCCTCTGTGATGGCAGTTCTGATTATTCCACATTGTTCTTCCACCCCTCATTTCTGCCCTTTTGCTAGTGCATTCCTTAGGCACTCATCCATTTTGGCAAAGTCAGCCCTCCTGAATCCTGTACCTTTTCCTTTGTATGGCTTGACTCTACTGCTGTGTTTATTGTGAACCATACTGTTTGATGGTCACTAGTTCCCAGATGTCTACCCACTTCTAAATCTGTGATCTTGCCATCTCCATTTGAGAGTACCAGGTCTAAGACTGCTCCCTCTCGAGTGGGTTCCAATACTAGTTGTCTAAGGCATGCCCCCTGTAGGGCATCTAGAATGACCCCACTCTTAGAAGTGGCTGCTGCAAATGCACTCCAATTAACATCTGGCATATTCAGATCCCCTATCAGCAATATCTCCCCTTTCTCTGCCATTCTAGGGATACTTCGTATCATTTCCTTGTCCATGTCTTCCCCCTGAGATGGGGGTCTGTATACAACTCCTGTGTGGATTGTGGTGCCATTGCCTGTCTCCAAATTGACCCACAGTGCTTTGTCTCCTCCCTGTTTACCCTTTAGTTCTGTAGCTTTGATTCCTTCCCTTATGTAGAGAGCTACTCCTCCTCCTCTTTTACCCTCCCTGTCCCTCCTGTAGATAGTGTATCCTGGTATATTTATGTCCCAGTCATGGTTCTGTGTGTACCATGTTTCTGTGACTTCAGCGATATCCAGATGTTCCTCCTCCATCAAGGCAACTAATTCAGGAAGCTTGTTACCCAGACTATGGGCATTAGTATTCATTGCTCTTCATTTTTTGATGACTTTACCTCTTGTAGCACTATCCCTGTCCTCCTTGACTTTGCTTTCTCCAGTCACCCCTGTCCTGCTCCCTACTGACCTTTGTAGCTTGGTCTTTACCTCATTTAGTTCCCTGTTTTGTAGGGGGAGGCTGGGAATTCCCTGTTGCTTATCAGTGCCTCCCCCCCCCTTGACTAGTTTAAAAGCTTGTCAATGAAGCATTTAAACTGATTGCCAAGAAGGCGTGTTCCCTTCCTGGACAGATGCAGACCATCCTGCCAGTATAGGCTGGTATCCCTCCAGGTGGAACCCCAGTCCCCAATGTAGCCAAACCCCTGTGCTCTGCACCATTATTTTAACCATCCATTGAACTGAATGGTGTGAAGTACCCTCACCTCACCCTTGCCATAGACAGGCAGCACCTCTGAGAAGGCTACTGTGTGTGCTACATGCCTTAGGCCCCTCCCTAACTCCACAAACTCTTCCTGCACTGCTCTAATCTCATGTTGAGTCAAGTAATTTGTCCCTAGGTGGACAACGACATCCAGCACAGTCTCCAGTGCAGCTGTTCTCATGATCCTGAGGATGCACTTCCTGTCCCTCCAAGCCATGGCTCCAGGCAAGCACCTTACTTCAGTTTTCCCTGCTCCCCCCAGTTCTATCCCCCTAATGATTGAGTCCCCCACCAGGAGCTGCTTCCTTTCCCTGTGGTGTCCTCTGCCTCTTTCCAGTGGGGCTCCTTGTGACAGTTGTCCACAACCTCCTTAGTCTCCTCTGTGGATGCATCCATAGGGGAACTATGCTCCATCAGAATGGTGTATGGATTGTGGAGTGGTACAACTGACTGGATGTGTCTCTGTTCCACCACCCTCACCCTGCCTGAGCCCACTGTGGTCCAACTGCTGTGCTTTCTTAGCAACCTCTGAAGTAGTGGTGGTGACTCTGGTGCCCCCTGGGTAGGAGAGGTTCCATTACTACTTTCCAGTGTGGCCTGAAGATGGGCAACCTGCTCTCTCAGGGCAGAGAGTTGTCTGCAAATAGAGCAGTATCTCAGCCTCCAGAAAGACTCCCAGAAAACTGCTTCCCCACAGCCATTACATTGCACTACTCCCTACATGTCTGTCTACCTTCTTGATTATCCTGTTTAATTTTTTTTTAGTGATTGTTTTGTCATATATAAATAAATATATTATACAGTGTGTATGCTTATATTGTCAGTGCAGTGTGCTAGAAAGGATATGAGAGTGTTATGCACATTGCCCTCTTGAGCATTTGCCAATGTTTCACACCTGTTCTTTTGCAAATGTTTGAGACATTTTCGCAAATGTGACAGGTCAGATGATTGTGCAAAACATCTTTCTGGTAGTCATTTCCTCAAACTAATGGCACCATACTGTCCCTGTGTTGTTGCACACTGGCAGCACTCCCCAGTGTGCCCAAATCCTGTTTAATATAAAGAAAACTGTCCCCCGACATCTTTTTCCTTTGATGCTGAATCCTGTATTGAAATTTTCGATGCAGGATCCTGTATCAAGCTAGTCTTCCCCCCATTCCTTTTCTACTACACTGACGTTGAGGTGACCAATCTCTGTGTTGGTATGTCTCCTCCCCTTACACTTAAGTGGCACACATGGAGCCCACCCCAGTGTGCCCAAATGTATTTAATTTTTAAAGCTGTTTAAAATAAAGAAAACCTCCACAAAGATATAAACAGGATGGAGGAAGTCCAGAGGAGGGCAACTAAAATGGTGCAGGGTCTGTACCAGAAGACATATGAAAAGAGACTTAAGGAGCTTAATATGTATAGCCTCGAGGAAAGGAGGGAGAGGGGGGACATGATAGAAACTTTCAAGTATCTCAAGGGAATCAACAAAGTCCAAGAGGGTAGCATCTTTCAGAAAAAGTGGTATGCAAGAACAAGGGGGCACAATTTGAAGATAGAGGGTGGGTGGCTCAGAGGTAATGTAAGGAATTATTTTTTTGACAGTGAGGGTTGTGGATGCATGGAAAGGCCTTCTGTAGGAGGTTGTGGAGTCAAAAACAGTGGTGGAATTCAAGAATGCATGGGACATCCATAAGGCAATTCTAGTGGGTGGGGGTAGGAAGAAGTAGGCTGTTGGTTAACTATGATGTGCAGATTATCCATTAGATCGGGAAATGGGCAGACTGGGTGGGCCAAGCGGTCCTTATCTTCTGTCAAATTCTATGTTTCTTTGTTAAAACCATCCCCAACGTCATTTTGATGCAAAATCCTGCACCAAAATTCTCGATGCACCATCCAGAATCGATCTAGTATGCCCTCACCACAATTCCTTTTGTTCCCCACTGACATCGGGGTGCTCAATCCACTTGTCACTATGTCTCCCACTCTCACACTTATCTGGCACACTGGGAGCCCACCCCAGTGTGCCAAAATGTATTTTGTTTTAAAACCTGTTTAAAATATAGAAAACTGTCCCCCAATGTCTTTTCGATACAGAAACCTGCACCAAACATTTCGATGCAGGATCCTGCATGGAATTAGTATGACCCCCGTTCCTTTTGTAGCTCACCAACATCAGGGTGCCCAATCCCAGTGTCAGTATGTCTCCAACCTCACACTTATGTGTCACACTGGGAGCCCACCCCAAGTGTGCCAAAATTTATTTTGTTTTAAAACCTGCTTAAAATACAGAAAACCATCCCCTGAAGTATTTTCAATGCAGAATCCTGCGCCTAAATGTTTGATGCAGGATCCTGCATTGAACTACTATGCCCCCCATTCCCTTTGTGCCCCACTGACATTGGGGTGCCCAATTCCTGTGTCAGTATGTCTTCTCCCCAACATTTATGTGTCTCACTGGAAGCCCACCCCAGTGTTCCCAAATGTATTTAATTTTTAAACCTGTTATTAAATAAAGAAAACCATCCCCAACATATTTTTTTCCTGAAAAAAAGAAAATGGACCCTCATCAACTCCCCAGTCCCCCTTCCTCATCCCCTCTCTCCCAATGAGCACCTACCTCTCTGCACTCTCCTTACCCATACTTACCTCATTGGGAGCAGGGACTTTCTTTGGACTTGGACATGTCTGCACTCTTCAAAGGCGAACTGTGAATTGAAGGACTCAAGGTAATCACTGTATAATGGTGGTCTATTGCATTTTGAACTTTTGTTGATATCACAGCCATTTTTCATGATGTTTTTACCAAATTTTCAACCTGTGGTTCATGAACACTATCACTGTCATCTCATTAATTGAACCTGAAAGGTGATTTCATGGTCGCTGGGTGGAATAACCTTTCAGGACTGATTAACAAAATGACAGTGCCACAGCTCATGAGTTGGGGTCCCAAAAAGCCCGTGTTGAGAATTTGGTGCACAAATTCCAAAAAAATTACTGTTATGAGTGTGCATGATGCAGTTTCTATGCACACTAGTAACTTCACAAATTTTTTATATTTCCACTCCAGATTTTCAAAATTGTAATTTTTTCACTCCTCATTATGAACAGTGCCACTGTCATTGTTCATATCCTGTCAGAAACATGTTTTCACACCTGTGGTGCAGAATGGCATGGTCGCTGTGTGAAATCAACTTTCGGGATGGATTAAAAATATTACAGTGGCACTGTTCATGAGGTGAGGTCCCAAAAAGCTGATGTTTAATATTTCGTAAAAACATTTTAAAAAATGACCTACTCGTGACTGTGCATTGTGCAGTTTCTACTCACGCGCGTAACTTCACCAAATCTTCATATTCTCACTCAAGATTTTTAACACTGCCATTTTTTCAAACTTTCTCATAGACAGTACAGCAGTCATTTTTCACATTCTTCCTAGAATGTGTTTTTGCACCTGTGCTGCAGAATGATGCAGTCACTATGTGAAATCAACGTTTAGGATGGATTAATGAAATCACAGTGCCAGTGTTCATGAGGAGAGGCCCCAAAAAGCCCATGTTAAAACTTTGGTTAAAACATTTCAAAAAATCACTGCATTATTAGTGTCCGTTAAGCAGTCTCTTGTGGAATTTTCCATATGATAACATTGCAGTGCCCATTGCGCCTTTCAACACCAGTAGGTCAAATACTGTTCAAGATACAGATTTTTCACTACTAAGGTGGACTACGCACATGTGGCAGTATCAAAGTCATGAATATAGCCACAGTGGATTTTTTCTCACAGTTGCTGTGATTACTGATATATTGGCAAATTAGTGTTTCAAGGGTTCATTTTCATGATTCTAGGCCTGCGTTATGTCCTTGTACTTATGTATATGCAGGAGTGCAGGGCCTCCACATATGCATACCATTACACAACAATTTGCAACATTAAGGGAGCCACAATGACATACCACTTACCATTCATATTACACTTTCTGAAAAGGAAGGTAAATTCTTAGCAAAAAACTTTGTTTATGCATCAGATAGGATTGGTAGTACACTGATCAAAGCTTGAAAATTCAGTGTTAGGGTTACCAATCCTAATCCCCCCTTACTCTCCACACACCAACAGGTGGTGGGGTGTGCATTGGGGTCATTGGGCCTAGCTCTCACCCAGTTCTCCTATACTATACCACCTCAGCTTGTTAACACATGGAATGGGGTAAGAGTTTGGCCCAATTACCCCAACACACACCTCAATGCCTGTCGGTGTGTGGAGGGTGGGTGTGTAGGGGTTGGGTGGTAGAGGTGTGTAACCCTAACATCAAATTTCCAAGTTTTTGTCACTGTACTATCAACCCTAACTGATGCATTAATTGAGTTTTTTGCAATTCATATATGCACACACATATCTATTTTTTCTCTCTCCAGACCTAACATGGGAATATTGAAATATTCTCACTCTAAGTCCCCATGAACAGAAATATTCTCACTGTGGATGCTGATCTGTGGGAGCCAGCAACCTGAGCAACTGAGTTCTAATTTTGGAACTCTAAATCTTCATACGTGTGCTGACTCTCACCCACTAGTTTCAATTCATGCCAGGCTCTCAACCGCAGCACTTTCATTTTTTCTCACCTTCCCCACTAACTTGCAGTTCTTTAATAAATCCTTTCCGACTCACCCAAAAGCACAATTGCCAGAAAACTGAATCTACATTTTTCATTTAACAAGAAACTGCCTTTCCAAAAATTACTATGGCTTCTTGTAAGTCCCTCACTCCATATCCCCCACAGACAACAGTTACATCACTGACAGTTTCTTTTTTGCAATTAAGTGAACTTTATTGATATTTAATGAAATACAGCAGCCAAGAACTCACAAAGACAACAAGCTATAACAACACTGATGAGTATTTCTGATTTTCTCTCTTCAGTGAGCAATGAATCCTTTCCAAATCACCCCAACAAAACAGTTTCAAAAAAAGCAGAAACCACATTTTCTGCTTAACAATGAATTGCTTCTCCAACACTTGCTACAGCTTCTCCCTGCTCCCTCCATATCCCACACAGATAGCCATTACTTCTCTGACTGGCACTTCTGATTTCCTCTCCCTGGTAAGCAAGCTTCACTCTTCAGTTTTCTTTTAAGCTGTGCCCGTTCACACTTTCTCAGCAAGCCACCCACGCAGAACTGTCAAGCTTCACGATGAAATGATGCATTGACACATGCAATTGTGTCATGCATCATTGCATTGTAAGCCACTCAGCTATCTGAACCCCAATAGAGAAACAGAAAAAAATAATATTTAAAAGAAAATATAAAAAAGAACAAAAACATGAATCCTTGGATGCATGGATATGCCATGACCCCAAGAGAAATACAGCCAGAATTTATTATTCATGCTGTTTGACCTCTGACATCACCAATGGCTCTGCCACTCATGATAACATAAGGTCAAACAGCACTCATAAAAATGTTGATAACATTTTCCTTGGGGCAATGGCATGTCCCTTATTGCAAAATATGATGTTAATGCACCATTAGAACACCAAAGCCACAACAAGGTGGGAAATGTGAATTAGGGTTTTTCAACCCTGACATGCACACACCTCCTATAGATCCTAGCCTTGTGACTCTCAAGCAAACTACAGATCCAGGGCCATGTTCCACAGTTCTGCTGTTTCATGCTACAGGTCAGAAGCTGTGCTCAGTATTCTACTGCTTAACAGATCACACAGAATCAGTAATAGCTTTTTATTGCACACAGCCCTGTAGGGCCCACACAAAGCATGAGATCAGTCATAACTATTTTCAAGCAGGGCCCTGTGCAAATAGTTGAGTACTACTGTAGGCTGACTCACATAGCACCCTTCAGGCCCTGCATGAAGCAGGATATATAGGAGGTGAGTCCTAACTTGCTTCATGCAGGGTCCTGCAGGCCTTCCCAGAGCATCAGAAGAGTCCTAAACTGTGCAAATAGGAGGGGAGTCTTAAGCTTCTTAATATTGTGCTCATGTATATGTTTAATTGTAATTCAAATTCATGCAATTTTTGTGGGTTTTCTCAACATTTTTTTCATGTTTTGCATTGAAAGATTTTATTCATGTAATACTTAGTTAATGTTTAATGACAGTTTTCACCATTCTCCAAGTAACTTATACATTGGATGAAAATCAAATTGTGTTTGTACTTTTTGGCATGTTCACAGCATTTTTTTTTTTTTTTTGCTGTGTCTGACTAAGCACATGTACTATCAATTGTACATGCACTGAGCTTGACAAAGTCTGTCTTGATGGTTTTTCAAACGGATCACACATTTATTTCTAATTAAAATAGCAATTGTAATATTTTTTGAAAGTCAGCTCAGACTTCTTATTAGACTGTCTTATGATGAACCATACAACTGCCAACATTAGTCAAGTATTTTTTTTATTTTTAGCTTTTAATGACTTTATGTACTTTTACCTTTAACTCAAAGAAAAGTTTTGCATTTTTTAACTTTTTTCAAATGGTCCATGTGTGCACAAGATCTTAAAACTTGAAAACATTATAACTTCAAAGTGAAATTATATTTTTTTTTCCAAAGCACAAAAAAAACTATTCAAAAACATGAACTGACAATCCGGTAAGTTTCCTAATTTAAATCACTGTAGTTTTCTTGCTATCTGATGGCAAAAAAGTATATAAATTTGGGGATTTTTATGTGATTTAATCTTATTTACTTACTTACTTTATTTGTTTATGTATGTATTTATTTATGTCTTTGTTAACCAGGTAGGTGCACTGATCCAGAGGACCATTTTCAGTCACAAGCCAGGCCATAAGGTGGCAAAAAATAGGTACAGGTACAAACAGTCAACTACAACATGCAATACGTGCGCACCCAACAGCTGGAGGTGAGGGTAGAGAGAGAGAACAGTGGTAATACCCTGCAATGCAGGGTAGACAGGTAATGCTATATCAGTATGTGCATAAGCATAGCCAAAATACAGACAGTTCAAGACACAGTCAGTAATGGTATTCAGGTACATGATCCAATTCAAGTACAAGTGAGAAAAAACAGTTGCTGTAATAAAAATTCAAACAGGAAAACAATCACAGTTCATAACACCAAAGGGCAAAGACAGGAGGACAGGGAGTAGGCTTAGGGGTGGGGCAGAAAGGAGAGGGGTGGGAAAAGAGGCAGGTTAGTAGGGGCAGGAGGTGGTATAAGTGCTTTAAGGCATCAGGCGAAAGTCTGGGTGCTATTAGAGCATAGTCTAGTTGTAGATCCAAGCACTGCTGTATGGAACAATGACATTTTGCAGCAGTGAGGGACCAGATCTTCTTTTAAATTTACCATATAACTTTTAAATGTATCTATCTATCTCTCTATCTGTCTGTTTGTCTATCTAAGAGAGCATCTTAGTGTCCCTATTTTTGAGTTGAGATGGTATTTTTTGTCTAAACCCTTGTTTTCTGATGCTAATAATGCAGCCATTGTGGACCCAAGAAATGTGACACTATGCATGTGCAGTCTCAGTATTGGGTCCACTAATGTGGAAAGTTTCATGAAGATCTTTTTTTGTGAGTAATTAAGTACTGAATTAACATTTTTTCCCCAGTTTGTTCCTTTAATTTTTGCCACTGGATAGAGATAAAATGAGTCCAGGTCAGAAACTTACATCGCTATTCACTATTATAGAGGAATAAGTCTTTTGGGGGTTCCCTTAAAAATATTATTTAGTTTTTGAGTTAATTATGATTACTTGGCCATGAATGCATGGTGTGCATAAAAAAATGAAAAACCAATGTGTGTATGTGTTCCATGTAAACGTTCTCCATGAACATAAACTTTATAATAGAACTTTTCATATAAAAGTTAGCAGTAAATGTTCAGTGTTTGTGAGATAGTAGTAGTACAAGGTACACATTTTAATTACCAATTGATTTTCTTTAATTAATGTAAGTTGTCTTTAGTTTTCTGCCTCTTCTTCCTCCTCCCAAAAGTCTACTCTTTCAGACTTTTGCCGTTCTACTTACAACTGCCTTTGATTCCTCCTCCTTTCCCTTTTTCTAGTCTTGCTTCACTTGCTTTTTCCTTTTTTCTTTATTTCTGTTTAGATTTGAGAGTGTTTAATTCTCTAGTTTTTCCTTCATTTACTCTTTGCCTTACATTCTTGATACTGCTTGTATTACTTATTTTGTATTTACCATATAATTATATTGTTATATATCCCCCCTCTCCTCTCCCCAGGACTCATCGGGAAACAAGGTGTTATCAGCTCAGTAGTTCCTTTCAGTTGAGATCTTCAAGGGCTGCCTAAACACCTG
Source organism: Neoceratodus forsteri (assembly GCA_016271365.2). Lineage (NCBI taxonomy): Eukaryota > Metazoa > Chordata > Ceratodontiformes > Ceratodontidae > Neoceratodus > Neoceratodus forsteri. The sequence continues at coordinate 106,385,184 of CM057458.1, forward strand.
TGTGTTGGCTCTGGCTTTCCCAGATACAAAGCTATAAAGAATTGTTATTTGCTGTATCTGTAATGCTTGCTTTTTGCACTCAGTTTACTGATCTTATTACATTTGAATCTATAGCTATATTTATGTACTTATGTATTTTCCTATCTCTTTGATTGTATTTGTAAAGTACCATGAGCTTCTGGGATTAGGTGCCTAAGAAATAAAAGTTGCCTTGCCTATGTACTTCCTGGTTAAACTTTTTAAATAAATGAATGAATGAATGAATTAATTAAAAATGAAAATTGTATGCACAGGAATCTTTCATGATATTTTCTGTGTGTAAAATCTACATATAGCATGGATATAAAATATTAATGCTGCATGATAGCCTTTGACCTGTGTAATGGTTTTCAATATTTCCAAGAGGTAATAAAGCACACGTTAACATCTTCATACAATATAAACGTTTTGAAAAGCCACATGGTGCATGATGGTTTTTAAAATCTACATGCTGCATACAGATTTCCATTTTGAAAACTTATATGCTGTGCAAACGTTTTTACTTGTTGTAAAAGTTCCCCATGAACAAAAACTTTGATGTAAGATAAACTTATGAGATACTTATATATTGAGGGTGATTTTTTATTATGTGTAAGTGACAGGTACAACAAGAAACACAATGTTTTTTTTTTTTTAAATTGAGTAGGAATTACATATTTTAATTTAATCTAAAACACTGTAAAACATCTTCAACAAGATTTTGAAAATATATGCACTACATGGAGATTCTGAAAATAACTGGCATAATTTTTTTTTAAATAATACACAAACAAAATTTTTAAGGCTGAGAATAAAGACAACACACGACAAAAAATACTGTGTGCATTTTGCACTAAAACTAAATTGATACAGTACATGAACAAAATAGTACTTATGTCTGGTGTGCTGCTTTCATCATGCACAGCCTTGCACACACGTTGACAGGTATGTGCAGGGCCCAAATGTCCTGGAGCATCTAGGTTTTTCATGGGGCACAAAGGGCCATGCATAAAGTATGTTAGAAGTGATGTCCTGCTTTGTGCAGGGTTTCAAAGACCATGTGCATATGCAACATAAGTTAGAACTGCAGTTTCTTAAAAATTCAATAAATTCATGGCAATAAAGCTGCATTATTTTTTATGGTTGCTACCACACAAAACTTAAACCTCATACAGGCTGGACATTAGCTACTGGGTTATCACACTCAATGCCCACAAAATTTGGACATGTGATATTAGGGTTGTAAAACCCAAATCCAGGCCCATTCCCTCATTACCAATGATGAATCTACAGGTATGTGGCCATGCATCAATAGCCATGTACCTCATAGAGAGTTGACATATTAAAAAAATGTTTAGTAGCAACCCAAATCTCCTAAATGAAAAATGATTTGTGGTTAAAGTCTCATGACTCTTTGCAAAACAGTAGTGTGGTGTTCTACAGGGTTGACAACCCTAATACCCACTTCTGTCCTCCAGCCCAGAGCATCGTGATGCTAGGACAAGCTACAGTGGATCTTTAAGTCTTGCCCTCATAGTTCTGATGCTTGAAGTTACACAAATATGGCTTTCCACATGGGACCCACAGAATCAGTTGTGGCTTGCTTACACAAGGCACAGACTTCATGACAGGTCCAAGCAGGATGCATAGGACCCTTCAGGTCCTGTGTGAATTCACATAATAGGAGGTAAGAACTACATAGCTTTACACAGGGCCCAGGAACTAGCTTCTAACATGCTTTGTACAGGGGCCTTAAGGCCCTGGGCTTTTAGTCCTAAGTGTGTGTGTGAGTGTGTGTGTGTGCGCGTTTCACTATTTTACTTAACATTTTTATCTTGAGTGCTTTGCTAACCCCACTGTCATGAATCCTATGGGTATCAAGTTTCAAATCCCCCCAAGAAAGTATATTTGGTGCATACACTGGTATAAGCCACAAACACTTATTTTAGGGGGAATTGAAAAATAGGCATCAATAGGGTTAATGAAGTATGAGTAAAAAAAACTGTAGAAAAAGATTATGTTAACAGAGTCAAACATCAAAAATTTATGACAAAAAAAGCAAATGAAATTAATGGTTCAGCATGCACCATGAATATTTACTTATTTCGATGGTGGGTGTATTTGAAAGCTAGCACCTACTGTATATGCAAAAAATGTTTCTTCAGGTGGGGTATTTGAAAGCTAATGTCCATGGGAGTTATGAGGGAGGAGCTAAACAAATCTCAAAAAGTAGGTAACAATATTACAAAACAAAAAGCTATGAGTTAAAGAAAAAAAACATTAACATTATTGAGCCCATAGAAAAAAATGAACCCTGTTCATCTTAACACTGTTGGCAGTAAGAGTAACAGCACATTGTGAGACAGTGAGGAGTCTGTGTGTGAGGAGTCTGTATGGAATAATAGAGATTCAAATTGCTCTTGCAAGGTATACTTTCTGCTGCATTATTACAGGGTGTGTTTACAGGTTTGTTAATGTTTTGTGCTTACAGATTACTGCTGTAATCTCTGATTAAAATTGTTTTTGCAAGGCATGTCTTCTGTTACTGCTTTATTTTTCTCTGTAGCAAAGTGTTTTTGGCAGGGTATATTTTATGTGAAATTGTTACAGATGGTGCTTACAGGGTTTACAGTTTTATCTATCATTAGGCTAAGCTTTCAGGGCTACTACATTTGTTATTGGTTGATTGTTTCTGCTCTTACCTCCTTGATTCTTTTGTCCATGCTTCTTCCTTTTTGGCAGTGGAAGGGCCCAGCCACCCCCCCCAATCCCCAACCACCCCATGCTACACTAATTTTATAGAATAGCACAGTTATGACATTTCCTGTAGCAAAGCAGGAAGGGGAGGATCAGAGGGGTATCCACACAGTGACCTCACTTACAGGGGCACAAGTAATTTAACTTGTTATAACAAGTTATACCAAAACAAAAAAAACAAACAAACAAAAAAAAACTTTTGCTTTCATTTTCCTCCTTCTAATTACTTGGACTGGATTATAAACTCAACAGCTCAGCTGGAATGGATATTATTAACTGCAGGCACTGTGGAACACTTTTTAAAAGGGAAGTTATACAGGATTTAGGATGCTGTCCTACATGCTGGACCATGGAGATGTAAGTGCTCAGCTCCAGGCAGCATGAGCAGAGACTGCATGCCTCAAATCGCATATTCAAAAGGAAATATATTATAAGAACTGCCTGCCATTTTCCCAACATCCAACTGAAGCACCTTGACCGCAGAGGACAGTTGGTCCAGGAGGTTGGCAGGTGTTTAGGAGGGGCAAATCAAGTGCCCCTTCAATCAATGCTCTCCAGCGTTTCACCTCAACAAACCATATAAAAACTACAAACAGGTATCTGCCTTTATCTCCAAAATCAAACAAAGGGGTAGAGTACACTGCAGAGCAGGACACTGCTGTACAGGAGCTAACATTACAAAACTCTCCCAAAACAGGGACCAAAACCAAAATAAAGTAAAAAGGAAATCCAAAAAACTTCTGATCATAGGAGACTCCATAATTCTGGGAGTTGATACCTACCTCCAGCTGGGGGTAATGGTCAGATGTCTCCCAGGTACATCAGCATGGAGAGACACTGACCACATTGCTAAAATCATGCAGGAAGCAGGAGAAAACATTGATGTCCTGGTACACATAGGGACTAACGATCTCACCAGCCAGTCAGTTGTGGAGACCAAGAAACACATGGACAGGCTGGGAGACAAACTGTCATCCATTTCATCTGGCATCTTCTTCTCTGAGATCCTGCCTGTCTGGGAGAGGGGGACAGATGGACAGAAGGTCAGAGAAGGGGAGATATGGGAGCTAAATATGTGGCTCAAGGACTGGTGCCAGGAAAAAGGACATACATTTGTAGGTAACTGGCAACAGTTTGGGGAGCAAAAGTTTTTTTAAATTTGATGGACTGCATCTGACTAAGGAGGGAGTCAGAGTATCGGGGCAGAACTTTGATGTCTTTGCAGAATATTTAAACTAGCCAGAGGGGAGAGGGATACAGCACCCGGTACATTGAACAGGAAGAACACCCTTTCCCCCTCAGCTAGTGATCAAACAGGAGTTCTTCATGTTTGTAGTTCATTTGTATCACCAGATAAGGAAAAAGGTCCAGCTCCCCATATGATGTGCAGGGGGAAATGCCGGACCTTGCCCAACAACTAATGCACCAAAAACTGGCCAATAGAAAATCATGTACACAAATGCCCACAGTCTGGGAAACAAGATCCCAGACCTGCAGGTAACAATGACAGAGGCTAAACTGGACATAGTAGCCATTAGCAAGACATGGTTTACCAGTAACCAAACTTGGGAGACTTCAGTACTGACTATGTACTGTTCAGAAGAGATTGAGGTGCAAAAGCGGGGGAGTTTCCCTTTATGTCAATGAAAATATCAAAGCTACTGAAGTTCAGAATACACATAAGGAGCCAGAAGAAGTGTAGGTCACCCTGGAAACAGGATATGGGACAGCCATATGAACTGGTTTGTCTACATGCCTCCTGACCAGTGGGAAGACATAGACACATTACTGTTGGAAGATAAACCATGACAGCTAAAGGGGAGGTTCTGATAATGGGAGACTTCAACATGCCAGATATGGATTGGTCAATACCAGCAGGATCATCTGCCAGAACTAGACACATACAGTAGTGGATTCACTGAAGGAGGAGGGCCTCAAACAACTGGTACAACAACACACAAGAGACAAGGCTATCCTAGATCTAGTACTGACTAACGGGGAAAGGATCACAGATCTCCAGGTAGAAGGTCACCTGGGGGCCAGTGACCATCACATGGTATGGTTCAATTTGGCCACTAGAACTAAATCATCCCACTCCAAGGCAAAAATATGGGACTTCAGAGAAGCTGACTTTGATAAGATGACCAGCAGAGTTAAGCTAACCCTGGCAAAAAGAAATACGGGTGAGGGGGTACAGGCAAAGTGGGCAAGCATTAAGAATGCAATACTTGAAGCAACATCCCATTGTGTTAGGGAAAAGCAAAGAACAAAGAAGGAAACCACTTTGGTTCTCAAAACAGTAGCAGAAAGATCAGAGCCAAAAGGTTGTCCTTCAGGAAAATAAGGGAGCGATGTGACAAAGATAGGAGGCATACTAAACTTCCCTAAGGGAAGCAGGGAAGGCAGTAAGGCAGGCAAAGGCCCAAACCAAGGAAACACTAGCACACGTAGTAAGAGAAGGGGACAAGACTTTCTACAGATACATTAGTGAAAAGAGAAAGTCCAGAGGGGTTATTGCTAAGATCAAAGGGGATAAGAGGGAGTTTGTGGAGGAGGACCAAGGAAAAGCATCTATCCTAAATAGATACTTCTGCTCAATATTTACTAAAGAGAAGGAAGGGCAGGGCCCACAGCTCAGCAGCATGGACATAGGGGGGAAGGAGGTGTGCATAAGTCCCTTCACAAAAGAAAGAGCCCTACAAGAGCTCACAATGCTTAGGGTGGACAATTCAATATGACCAGATGGCATGCATCCCAGGGTACTAAAGGAGCTAAGGGTCGAACTAGCAGAGCAATTGGCCGAAATGCTTAGTGAGTCTCTGAGAAGAGGAGAGGTCCCAGAAGACTGCAGAAGGGCTCATGTGATCCTGCTCCACAAGAGTGGTAGTAGGGAGGAGGCAGAGAACTACAGATCAGTCAGTCTTACCTCAGTAGTGGGCTAGGTTATGGAGGTACTCCTTAAGGAAAGGATAGTGCAACACCTGGAATCCATAGGAGCACAGGTTCCAAGACAACATGGGTTTACAAAAGGAAGGTCCTGTCAAACTCATCTCATAGATTTCTTTGACTGGGTAAGCAGAGTGGTGGACCAAGGGGTGCAGTTGATGTTGTCTGCCTTGACTTCAGCAAAGCTTTCGATACTGTTCCACATAGAAGATTGATTAATAAGCTGGGTAGGCTCGGGGTGGGTCAGAAGTTGGTCAACTGGGTTGCAAACTGGTTGGTGGGCAGAACACAGAGAGTGGTGGTAAATGGTATACCATCAGAACAGATGCAAGTCACAAATGGGGTACCTCAGGGATCAGTCCTAGGGCCAGTCCTCTTCAATGTCTTCATCAGTGACATTGCAGATGGACTGGAGGGTAAGGTTTGTCTGTTTGCAGATGATTCCAAGATCTGTAACAGAGTAGATGATCCTGATGGGGTGTGCAGAATGAGAAGAGATCTGGATAAACTGGCAAAATGATCAGAAGAGTGGCAACTGGGGTTTAACACAAATAAGCGCAAGATCATGCACATAGAGAAGAAAGCTTGAAGCCACCTATAGGTTGGGAGGGGAGTTGCTGGCAATCAGAAGGGAAGAAAGAGACTTGGGCATCGTCATCACAGATGACCTGAAACCATCTAAGCAGTCCACTAAGGCAGTAGGTAAGGCTAGGGGGAGGTTGGGTTGTATTAGCAGGGGTATCACAAGTCATAAGAGGAAGGTAATAGAGGGAGGTAATAATCCCTCTTTACAAGACACTGGTTAGGTCCCATCTAGAGTACTGCGTGCAGTACTGGAGGCTGCACCCACACATGGACATTAACAAAATGGAGGCAGTCCAGAGAAGGGCAACCAAAATGGTGCAGGGACTGCATCAGAAAACATATGAGGACAGATTATTGGAGCTCAATATGTATACCCTAGAGAAGTGGTGCACAGCTTTTTTTTTGTGGAGGGCCAGACTGAAGACTTGAGTCAAGGCTGAGGGCCACTGTAAAATGGCCTGAGGTGACACACGTCGAGCAAGACATTATTAAATGTACACAAAACAAATTGAAACATACATTTATCTATTTATTTGTTTGTTTATGTATTTATTTATCAACATGTTACTGAAACTAAACACAACAAAAAAGTACAAACAAAGACTGCAAGTGGAAGATGCTAGGTCTTCAGGGGCCACAGACAGCTGCTGTGGGGGCCATTTGTGGCCCATGGGATGCATATTGTGCACCTCTGCCCTAGAGCAAAGAAGTGAGAGAGGTGATATGATCGAAACATTCAAACATCTTAAGGGCTTTAAAAAGGTGGAAGAGTCTAACATGTTTCAGTATAAGAAAAATAGCAGGACAAGAGGACTCAGCATGAGATTAGAGGGAGGCCAATTAAGGGGTAATGTGAGGAAGTTATTTTTCACAGAAAGGGTGGTGGATGAATGGAACGGACTACCTCAGAAAGTGGTGGATATGAGTACAGTGCAAGGCTTCAAACAGGCATGGGATAAGCATAAGGGAGCAGTACAGATGTGTATGAATAGATAGGTCATTAACAGAGTAAAAGCCAATGGCACATTCATAAGGTAGAAAAAATGGGCAGCGTTGATGGGCCTTGTGGTCCTTATCTTCCATCAACTTCTATGTTTCTATGCTAAGAACAGATGCAGGTGCCAGTGGGGGTGGGGGGTGCACAGAATGTGGGAAAGGATGGAGGATTATTTTTAAATACTTTGAGAGGGGGATAATGATGGCAGACTTGGTCACCCACCATTATTCTGTGTGTGTGTGGAGGGGTTGAGGCTGATATGGTGCTGAGACGGTGGGGGTTATTTTTCTAAGGTTCGGCTGTGGAAGGAGACTTGCAGTGAGATTGGGACACTTTGTCATTATTGTTGTGGAAACAGCTGGAGGAATCACACCAGGGAATTGAGAGTATTCCTGATGAAGGGAAAACATACATGAGGCAACAATGGGAAGGAAGAGTGACATGGCTGTAAGAGGGTGGCCAAGGGCGGGTGGTCTTACCAATAAGGGTCAGACAGGGGGTGATACCAGGACTGGTATTGGGCACCCACCTTCAGTAACTATAGTAGGAGATATATGGCACCAAAACAGTGCCGTGTGTGTGTGGGGGAATAGTAAGTTAGGATGATTCCTCTCTTAGTGGCATAGTGTCTTTTTAATTTTTATTTTGGCCATTTGTTTGATAGAGAGAGGATGTAAAAAACTATTCAAACAGCAAACACTTTGATCACCAGCACTGGCCAGCTTCATGCAATGGGTAGGCAGTGTAGCCTAAAGGTTAGAGTTACGAGCTGTGAATGAGCCTGGTACATCCAGCAGACCTGGATTTGAATCCCGCAAGCTCCACTTGCAAACTGTGTGACCCTGAACAAGTTACTTAACCTCTCCAGTGCTCTCAGGTCACTGCTGTAAACAAGGATTGCAGACTGTATGACGCAGGTTCAACAAATATTTTGTCAACTGATGTTACAGCCATGGATTAATGCTGATCACAATTGCAGTTGGCATAAATCCTTCTGAGAACACTGTGTTTTCATTGCAGGAGCCCTGCCCACCGTACTCCCTATACTTTAGATAATCAACTCAGAGTTGGAGTTGATTCAGGGAAGGGGTGCAAGACATTGAGAAAGCAATGCCGGGGTCCTGAGGTTACAGTACAGAGACCAGTTGCTGTGTCGCTGTAGTGTCATTCAGAGCAGAGGTGCTTGATGTTCGATCAGCATATACTCCATAAGACTAGAGGTATTTCAACTGGCAGGAACTAGAAAAGGCTTACACTCCTAAGTGCTTAGTACAAAAATATAAAGCATAATAACATTTTATTTTCTAAAGACTAGCTATATAAACAGTGCTCCCCAGCCTAAAAAATACACAATGGCATGTTGAGACCCAAAACGGCACTTTGTCAAGGGTACAATAGTCAGAAAGCATGCTATTCAAATAGTATAAAAGCTGTGACATCAAAGCAGGTGTGCTCAATTTCCCCACCCTCATGCAGAAATTCTTAAAGACACACTCAAAGTACAGTAAAAAAATATAGGCTGGATTCTCGAAACACTCTGAAGACACAAAATCATCAGCAAGTCTCTAAAAGTTCCGCAGTTGTAGATAACAAGGGGAAATTGCACTGAGTGGTATACACAACACTTCCACAGCTGCAGAAAAAATACTCTGTGGACAGCAGAAAAAAGTACAGCTACAGAAGTTCCTGAGGAAAAAAGCCATTGAAAAGTGTGGCATATCCCTTTAAAGGGTATTCTCAGCTCGGATTTTTCCGCAGTTGAAGAAAAAGTATTGTATACATGCTGCACCACAGAAAGTGAGGAGTAACCCTTCCTGAGCAAATGCAGTGTACCAGCAATTGAGACACAATTATAGTAGAGGTTCAGGCACCAAGCAATAGCAAGCCGGTGGGTGTATAGTAGTGCCAGGTGTTACAACAAAAATAGCATACATTTTCATTAAAAGGCAGCAAACCACAATCACTAGACCCAGTGCAGCCCATAAATAAGCCCCACAGGCAATACAGGTAGGGCTGCCAACAGCCTGCAGTGAGTGCTACTAAAGCAGGCAACACAAACACCACAGGTAGAGACACAACCATCAGTTCCACCATCAGTTACAGATGGCCACTGTGGTGCATGGTCCTGCTTGTACCAGTGGTGCTGCAGTGGTCAGAGTTGAGTAGCTGGCTGCTGGTCCCTCTGTGAGTGCTTTCTGCTGCATCTATGGCAAAACCGTCAAAGTCTGCTGCTCCAGTTTATATGAATCACCTGTTGTGCCTGCGGAGCCTTTTCCTCAGCTACTGATCCACACTTCCTAATTTTCGTCTACTGTGAAAAAAATTTTGTTGATTTTCAGCATTTGCAGAATTTTGCAACTTTCCTATTTTGCGATTTTCTGCAATTGCGGAAATGATTTTTGTGAATATGCCGCAACTAAATTTCTGCAGTGCTACAAGCCATTTTTCCACAACTGCAGAATGTTGGCTTTCTCTGCATATTTAGAGAGCAATACCTAAAGTAATTCTATTAACATGGCATACATAGCATATAATTATGCAACACAATTTATGGTATACATGCCAACTCCCCAACCAAGCAACTTGATACCCATAGAAAATAATATTATATATAATATTATACATATAAATAAAATAGGGCAACCTTAAAAAAACACCTCATAAAGACAAAAGTTTAGTATACAAAAGAGCAGTGGTGGAACCTGAACACAAACTCTTATTCAAAAAGTCAGTCTTCTCATCTTTGTCTTGTTGTACAGTCTTCAAGTTGTTAGCTCAATTAGTGGGAGTTAGACATGGTTTCAAATTCAGTTAGCACTACAGGAGACTGCTAATAGAACCAAAGAACATTAATGTTAAACCACATATCATATTTATTTACAGTTTCATATTGCTAGTGAAGTTGATTCAGAAAGCAATAAAATTATGAGAAACAAACTATCTCATAATTCATAAAACTACAAATCATACACGTTCATAAAATATCATGAAATACTATAAAAAAGGGGTCAGCTCAGGTCAATCATTTAGACCTGGTAATTTTAAACTGTCAAGTTAAATCATCCAATATGCTTCTTGCCTGAAAAAAAAATGCATCAGTATCACCCCCCACATATTCTCAGGGTGACTTTTTCAATACAATAAAAACACCATCTATGTTCATTTCTTTTGGCACTTACATTTGCATGGGCTGCCAAAACATTTTCATTTCTGGCATCACCTATGTCTCACAAATGGTCCCATACCCGCAATTTCAGGACTCTGGTCGTTTTTTCAACATACTTCACCCCACATTTGCATTTGGCTCTATAACCAACCCCCACTATATCAAAGGTAATTAACTGGTTGATATTGAATGAGTGTCCCACAGCTAGAGATGCAGTGAATTTAAATTCCACTGGTGAAGTGAACGAGAAGTGGGCACTTCGCAGTGCCAATCCGCTACATGGAGTGGGCAATGCAAAGTGCTGACTCTGCCTTGTCATTATCACTTCGCGTTAAGGCGGAATGACAATGCGAAGTAAGGTGAAGTCATTGTTTTTAATGGACTTTGCATTCCTCATTATGATTCTAAGTGATCCACTTGGTGTTCCACATTTGGCAGCCCCCCCCCGCACATCACATGGCTTACAGTACTGTAAGTCACATGCTCTTTAACTAGGCAGGAAGAAAGTGAATCTTACAAGCGGACACTTTTACTTTCTCCTGTGCAGACGGAGAGAGAGTAGTGTGTTTTGTGACTGCTGATACTTTGAGATCAGAGTGAGGAAGAGATTTAAACTTTGATTTAGACCCAACAGCTTTTTTAAAAGCTACATTTTTTTGTCTTTTCTGTACCCTTTTTTTACTTAATTTGTTCTTTCTGTAAATGTTATTTTTCTTACCTTTATAAGTAGTTAGTTGTTTGTCTGTGTGACTGTGTGTGTGTGCTGTGTGACAGTGTGAGTAGTAATTGCTCGGACTGAGGGAGAGAGATGGACCAGGGTGAGGGAATGTCTGGGGTGGGGGCAGCTCTGGGAGAGCTTGATAGTGGTAAGCATCATACCGTGCACATGTGGAGGGCATGGGCACCCATTCCTGTTGGACCACTCAATACTTGTGAGTGCCCCCCTTCCCCGGAAGCAGGACTAGCACCGCCTCCTGTCCTGACTCTGAGGCAGTTGAACCACCACCACCACCAAGTCCAGGTTCTCTGGATGTGCCTATTCCCCCGGGCCCAGGTGTGGATCCCATCCCTGTTCAGCACCGTGACCAGCCGGCTACCAGTTCATCTGGCCATCCCCTGCCTGTGCCTGGTCCTCAGCACACCTCCATTGTTTGGCAGTTTTTTTACTATGTGGGGGGGACAGCAGTGTAGTCAAGTACCGCCTATGTGAGGCGGAGGTGCACCGTGGCCCCCAAGGGACTCACCTGGGGACTGAGGGCCAGGGCACCCATATGCTCAATCACCAGCAGTTGGAGTGGCAGGCTGCCACAGAATGGACCATGCCTGCACCTGCTGGCCATTCTGTGGCAGAGGGTGCAGCTGTGCATTGCGGCATCCCTAAGAAGAGGAGAGCCACAGCAGCACCTGCTGCTCCATCAGCACCCCCATTCCCCACCACCACCACCACCAGCAGGTCAGCCTATAGAACGTGTGGACCCCATAACTGTGTGTAACACAGGCTGACTTGGCAGTTCTCTGGAGTGCTGTCGAGGAGAACAATGAGAGGGTGAGTGTTGTGGAGCAGTGGCTGGATCACATAGAGGGACATTAGTTGCAAATTATGTCCATGCTGGAACTGCTGCTGGATCACCATGGGATCCCACATTAGTTTTTTTTTCCTCACACCATGTGCCCCCCCACACCTTCCTTACTGTGTTATAAAATGTATTCCTCCACCATCCCCGACCCTTGTATGTAATTATACCTTTTTTTGTTGTCTTCCGTATGCATGACACTTTGTATTCTGAGCAGTGCAAGTATACTGTGCTAAACTGCATGTGTGCAGTCAGTCTTCTTTCCAGTCTGCATATGTACTGCAGACACTGTCCAACTCCCTGACTTAAAAACATTTATTAATGAGTACAATGGTGGGATGGTGAAGCCTGGAGAGATACTACAAAACAGGTTTACAGTACATCCAAGTAAGTGGTAAAAAAAATAATGTTGTGATTTGTGACGTGATCATAAATCGTGATTTGTGACTGCATTTGTGACCGTGATGATGAAGAAAAGTGAATGCCTACGGTGGTACTTCCCTGGGCCCCGATGAGGTGTGGCACAAAACTCCCCGACTTGAAAATAAACATTAATGAGTACAGTGGTGGGGTGGTGAAGCATAGAGCGATACTACAAAAGAGGCTTACAATACATACAAGTAACTATTAAAAAAATTAAAGTTGTGATTCATGACGTGATCGTAAATAGTGATTTGTGACTGCATTTGTGACCGTGATGATGAAGAACGTGATTTGTATCACGAGTGACTAGTGATGATGGTCCTGACTTAAAAACGCATATTAATGAGCACAGTGTTCATACAGAATTATGCACCACACTTGTCCAGTACTGTGAAGGGAAGCCAAAGAAACAACTGTGACTTAAGTTATAGATGGAGACTGGTCCCTAAAGAGATGCAAATGCACAGACAGATTAAGATTGCGCTGCGCACTGATGAGATGCAGATGCAAAGGAACAACACCTAACCAGTGCTCACCATCAGAAATTCAAATCTGGAAAAGAATACCTTTGCTGGTAGGGCGGGCTGCGGGGGAGGGAGGGCAGTGTACTGCACTGCTGCAGTAACAGTCACTAGTACTAGTAGTACCAGTAAAGATACAGAAGTACAAAAATTACACAGCTGCAGTGGATAGCAGGTTCACATTGCTGAAATTATCATGTGGCACAATAAAAGGTGTCTGATTTGATGACACGCATCACACACATACTCACACACACACACACTAAGTAATGCATAGCAAATTGAAAACATCAGTAATATAACCACATATTTTAAACAAACTAAAATTATGCACTGCTGCACCACAACAATCATCAAAAAAATGGCAAGAATTATTGAAAATATTACTGTGTGTACATTAACACAGTTATACCAGAAAAATATCACCAAAACAGAAAACACTGTCTTTTTCTCCAAGTTAAGCTATCTACATCACAGATACAACCCTCTCCCAAAGCACACTTCCACTGTCTCTCAGTACACAGACTGAATGTTGTACATTAACATTCAAAATCCACACATAAACAATAAACACTTGATGATATGAGCAAAAGAGGGTTTCCTGTAATTAGGGATGTAAGTTTGTCATGGCAGTCATACACATTGATTCCATGACGTTTAATCTTTATTCAGGACTTCCATGACTTTCACTAGTGTCATCAGAATGTAGCAATGATGACAGTGCCACAACATTTACAAATGTTTACTAATGATTTCATGAACAAACAATGAGTCATTAAAACCTCATCCATGACAAACTTACATCCCTACCTACAATCGATGAACTAAAGTTCCAGCAAAAAAAATTAAAAAGGCAGTTTTAACAGCTTTTAGAAGGTTTGAATCACAGAGAGCTCTCAGAGCAGATTGTCTCCTACAGCTTCATACACACACTACCCCAAACTGAGGCTGTGCAGAACAGTCTAGAGCCCATGTGACCTGAAATCCCATGAATCACTGCAAAATTCGCCTTTGGAGATTAAAAACAAGGCGAAGTGAGGTGAAGTACATTGTTTTCAATGTACTTCGCCTTAAGAATTGGTTGGAGTAGTGGTTTGGGAAGTCAGAGTAACAAGAAGTCATTGTTTTCAATGAACTCTGATTACCCATTTGTAACGCCAAGTACTCTGCTCGCTATGGAGCACTCCACGAATTCGCCTTCACTCAGCAGAGCGAATTGGAGCCAATTCGCCCATCACTACCCACAGCATTGTTACTAAAAGTCTTTTATTTTTTAATATACAGACAGAACATTCATTTACCACATGTTGTACCACCACATATCTGCCTGCCTGCCTGAAACTCAGTTACTGGCAAAGGTTATAAGGAGTTCATCAAAATATCCCCCAAATTGTAAGCTGTCTTTTAGACAAAATTAGGCTGTTCCTTAGGAAACATATAAGGTAAAGGGTCTCCTTGCACTATGTGCCAATTTCTCAAAATAATGTTGCTCACATCTTTTGATGAGTAGAGTTCTGAAATTGCAGGTAGGAGCATATCTCTCAAGTGTCCCTGATTTTCAGGGACGTCCCTGATTTTGCCTCAAAATTTTACTCTGTCCCTCCTAAAATTTGTGTTTTTGTGGCTAAACAGTGGGGACTGTAAGCAAAAAACAAAATCAAGCATTAAAGTTACAGACGTGTTGTTCTTTAGAAAATGCATTTTGCACGAAGCCCCATATTCTAGCAGCTTTCTGGGTGGATAGCTCTAATTTTGAAGATGTGTCCCTGATTTTGGTCCTTTGTCCCTGATTTTTTTAAGCTTTGTCCCTGATTTATGAGGCAGGAGGCTGAGAGGTATGGGTAGGAGAACATTTATGAAACTTTATGTATGTCTATGATACTGTATGTAGTTTTATGAATTGTGAGTTCATTTCTCCAGCACTGCAGGTGGGTGGCTACTAGATTACCAGGGATATCGGGATCTATATGATGTGGATTTTGATTTAAGATTCTACTTTTACAGCTGCCATACTACCCCTGTGGGGTGCAGAAACTGGACCATGGTTGGGAGGGGGGCTCTTACTAAGATTACAGGGGACTGGGGCTGAGGGGGAGCTTTTACACTTATGGGGATCAGGGTTGGGGGGCTATTACAATTATGGGGGTTTGGGGCTGGGGGGTTACATATCCTGGGCAATGGGCTGGCGGTACAGTGGTACAATCCCTGGTGGATGCAAGGTACACTTTGGTGGATGTTCTCTGGGGGTTGTTGTAGAATTCTGACATTGGGAATGTGGCAGCCACACTTCCAGAATAAGGCACAACTGCTGCTGCAGACCCCTTGCGCCCATATTGCAGGGGGTTTATGACGCAACTAGTGGCTTATGTCCACTTTGGCTCAAGCAGCCTGTGACATGTCACAGGCTGTTTTGCTGAATACCACTTGTCGCAACTCATGGCGCAAAGTGCTACTTGTGCCATTTTTGTTGGCACAAGTCACTTTGCACCATCAGTATCCCTTTCTAGAATCAGGCCATTTTTTTTAGTGAGCTTTTAGTGTGTCTTTAAGAATTTGTGTATGAGGGTAGGGAAATTGTGCACACCTGGTATGATGTCACAGCTCTTATACTATTTAAATAGCATGTTTTCTGATTATTGTACCCTTGACAAAGTGCCAATATAGGGCACAGTACGCTGTCAGGTGTTTTTCAGGCTGGGGAGCTCTGTTCATATAGCTGGTCTTCTGTGTGATAAAGACTGATGTAAGTGACAATAAAATTGTGTTGCACTTTATGTTTTTTCTCATGGCTGATATTTTTGCACTAAGCATTAGGAGTGCAAGCCTTTTGCTAGTTGCTGACTATGCTTTTTTTAGCCCACACACCCTTGCTCTTGGCAGTCCTTCTGTTTCATCTGTGCATTTCAACTGATACTAGAAAGGCGTGTGTTGTGCCCAACAGTACAGCTGGCCAGCGGCAGAGTGTTGGGGTGAGGGGGCTTAACTATAGTTTGGGCTATGCCAAGCAGGGCAACAGAAGGCCAGCCAAATAAGACAGTAACTAGTGCAGAAATATATTTTGCAGTGTTCAGTCTTTTTCTTCCCCCGAGCCCTGCTCCTGCCTACCTCATAATAAATCATTCATGTGCTTGAATCCTCTTGACATGAGCATATTATTAGTAGAGTGAAAGGTTTTATATTCCATTACAGTGGTGTTTGTATTGTTTAGGAGTTAGGTGAGCTGCATTATTGGGGACCCTTGTGGGTTGGTCTTGTTTCCCAGGGGGAAAACTAGTTTTTTACTTAGCTCAAGTTTCTCTGTTCCGGGGGTGGAGGGGGCACCACAAATGTTAACATCTGAACTTTCACTCAACATCTGTGTGTAATGAATCCTACTTAAGTTATTGACCCAGGCCCCTCATCCTTTTTTATTAAGGGTAGGGGTGCTACTGTTATATATAGTGACCCAGTACACATACAGTCAAGTTGTTGATTTTAACTGCTTTTTTTATTTCCTGGTGAACACATGTGAACCAATGTCCCTGGACATACCTCCTTTTGTAATGCATTATGTGTGATAAATGCAACAACCAAGAATGATTAGTAATGGCTGGTTTAACATTAAGTTGGCTTGTATGGTCCCTGTATGTTCGTTGACAAGAAGCACATCCAGGAGGGTGCTTCTCAATGGATTCTTATTGTTGATGCGAGTTAGTTCAGATATAAGTTGGGTGAACCCATGTGAATCACAGAATTGTTTTAGGGGTAGTAATCCGCTAGTTAGCCAGTCATAGTTTAGATCACCTAATAAAATTGTCTCCATAGGTGTTGCGTCCATTTGCGCTGACAGATGGGTCAGGAGCTGAGGTCCTGCTGCAGGAGGTCTATAGCAGCCTATTACACGGAAAGCCACACAGTGAGATGTTTCAACTTTGAGGGATAGGCATTCAAATCCTCCAGCAACGGAAGCAGCATCTAATATAGATACCGTGAATTTGTTTTTAACATAAATGGCTACACCCCCCCCCCAGTCCTTCTGTCTGCTCTGAAAAGTAGGTAATTGGGGATATTGACTTCACGGTCCGGTGTGGATGCTCGAAGCCAGGATTCGAGATTACGAGAATATCTGGGCAGTGGATAATCCAGGCCTGGACAGACTCCAACTTCTTTAGAAGGCTACAGACATTGGCATGTAGGAAACTGATTCCTTTCAGATTAGTAATTTCGGATGGTGATGAGAGCAACCTTGAGGGACCAGGATTAAGTTCGATGTCTCCTGAGCACAGTAGTAAGAGGATGAGAATTCTTCTCAGATTGGCTAGGAGATTTTTAAAAGCGCGATTCTTTCTGTGTTTGATACAGGCTGGGGCGCATGGATCCAGGGGTCAAGTCATTCTCTTGTATTGCTCTATAAATGCGTAGCTTAGGGTCCAAGCAGAGTAGAGGCAGCCTGAGCATTGTTTAGTTGCCTGTGGATTGGAGACATGCATAGCAGTGTAGAATGCTGTGCCACTATAGGTTGATTCAACGTACTTTGAGTAAATTAGTGGCAGACAAGGGCAGCGGACTAAATAGTTATTTTTATTATGTGGGGAGATAGGTGGAGCAGGACATGTCTCTATAATGAGATCGTAGCTGTCAGATGGTCCACTCATATTGCATAACAGAAAGAAGTCAGCTAATAGACAAAGCTGGTCGAGACCTCTCATGCTTGTTTATGCACAAAGTAAGGTGTACCACCACTGGAACTGCTGACCAGGGTCTTTTGAATCCCCAGGATTGTTGCAATAGATGCTACTACAGCAGGATCATGGCCGTCAATAAGCAATGAAAGCAATTGAGTATAGTCCTAGCAGAAACACGTCTCAAAACCACGTTTAGTTAATGATGGATCTTACTAAGAGGAGGGGGGAAAAGGAGAACGAAGGAGCACTTCTAGAAAGCAAGAGGAGTAGCACTTTCACTAAAGGCTGGTAACAAAGACTGTTAGGCATGTGCCGGGCCAATGAAAAAAAACTGTGGGCGGGGCTAGTGGTTATAAGATAACGCTCAGGAAGGGGGATGGGCAGGCGGGTGAAAATTTGCGCTTTGCCATACCTTTCTGGCAGGAGGAGTCCGAGGTGGTGGTCTCGGGCGGCGGCTAGAGAAGCGCCGTCCACCCGGTGGCCGCGCGTCCTACGGCCGACGATCCAGGAGTCCCTAAGGGAGACAGAAGGAGGGACTATTAGTACTAGTCCCAGTCGGCTGAGGGCGGGCAGACCAGAGGTGTTACAGAGCAAAATTTGCAGGACAATAGGAGCGATTTCCTGGGTGCCCCTATGTCTAGCTGGAATCTGCTCTTTTTCAAAAGAGGGCTGTGATTGCTTTAAGTTGTACCCTCCTTTAACACTCCTAACATAAGTTTTACACACAGTTAGACTTTCTTCCTACAGTTTAACATGAATACAACATTAGATTTTTCAAAAAAGCAAGAAAACAGCTCCTTTTTAGCAAAGTTTGTTGCAACGAAAGAGGTATAAGGGCAGGCCAATCGGAAGCCGCCAAGGAATGGCGCTCGCGCTCCGATAGGCTGCAGCTTTGCTGTACCTTTCTTGCAGAAGGAGTCCGAGGTGGTGGTCTCAGGTGGTGGCTAGAGAAGCCCGCCCGCCTCGGGTGGCA
This sequence comes from Neoceratodus forsteri, assembly GCA_016271365.2. Lineage (NCBI taxonomy): Eukaryota > Metazoa > Chordata > Ceratodontiformes > Ceratodontidae > Neoceratodus > Neoceratodus forsteri. Next base: position 106,403,808 of record CM057458.1, read on the forward strand.
CAGCCTCGCCGTCCTAATGTCGACGATCCAGGAGTCCCTAAGGGAGACAGAAGGAGGGACTATTAGTACTAGTCCCAGTCGGCTGAGGGCGGGCAGACCAGAGGTGTTACAGAGCAAAATTTGCAAGACAATAGCAATACAAATAGCAATTAATGCCTCACTACATTCAGGGTGTGTACCTCAGGACTGGAGGATGGTTCATGTGGTGCCCCTCCACAAGAGTGGCCCCAAGGATGAACCAGGAAACTATATACCAGTGAGCCTCACATCCATCATGGGTAAGCTAATGGAGACTATCCTGAAGGAAAGGCTGGTGGCCCTCCTAGAGGCCAAAGGACTACAGGACAGCAGACAGCATGGCTTCATATGGGGCAGATGCTGCCCAACCAACCTGGTGGAGTTCTATGACTGGGTAACTAGACAACTGGACAGGGGCCATGCAGTGGATGTCCTGTATCTGGACTTCAGTAAGGCATTCGACTCGGTGCTGCATGGAAGGCTAGGAAGTAATTTAGTAGGCACAGGGGCGGGTGCAAAGCTGGTGAGATGGGTAGGGAACTTGCTTCAGGGAAGGCAACAGAGGGTGGTGGTGGGTGGGGAGCTCTCACACCCAAGGTTAGTGATGAGTGGTATTCCACAGGGCTCAGTGTTGGGACCAGTGTTGTTTGGGATATTCATTGCAGACATACCATTGGACATCAAGAGCAAGATCAGTCTGTCTGCTGATGATACCAAGGTAGGAGCAGTGGTGGATGACCTAGGGGGTTGGCAAGGGGTTGCAGGATGATCTGGCAAAGCTGGAAACCTGGTCATACACCTGGCAACTGGGGTTTAATGCCAAAAAGTGCAAGGTGCTGCATTTTGGGATGAAGAACCCAAGAAGGAGTTACCAGCTGGGGGGAGTGCAGCTAGCCCAGGCAGAGGAGGAGGAGAATGATCTGGGGGTGCTCATTACAGGGTCAATGAACAACTCGGCACAATGTAAGAAGGTAGCTGCAAAGGCCAACAAAATGCTGGGTTGTATTGCAAGGGGGATATCCTCGAGGAGGGAGGAGGTGATTCTGCCACTGTATAGGTCATTAGTTAGACCGCACCTGGAGTACTGCGTGCAGTACTGGTGACAGTATCTGAAGAGGGACATTAAGTTACTGGAGGGTGTGCAGTGCAGGGCAACAATGATGATCAAGGGGCTGGGGGACTTATCATATGAGAGGAGGCTGAAGGAGTTGAACATGTACTCACTGGAGAAGAGGAGGGATGGGGGGACATGATTGAAACCTTTAAATACATGAAAGGAATAAACAAGACAGGTACAGAGAGACTGTTCAAAGCAAGAGGGGGAGGGACACCAGGTGCCATTATATGAGACTGGAGGGAGGAAGGTTCAGGAGGGAGATGAGGAGACACTTTTTTACAGAGAGGGTGGTGGCTGGGTGGAATGCGTTACCTGCAGAAGTGGTATCCAGAAGAACAGTGGACTGCTTCAAAAGGGGATGGGACAGGACAAGGGGGAGGGTCAATAAAGGGGAAGGGTGGAAGCGAGGGGCAGCTGCAGAATAAGGGGTGCTAGCTGCACATTCGAGCAGACTTGATAGACCTCTAGGCCTTTATCTGCTGGCAAATTTCATATGTTCGTATGTTCGTAAGTGACCACTCACCTGTTATCTGCTCCTGGGTTAACAAATTCACCAGGGCTCCTCTAAGGTAATTCACACCAGGGTACTAAAACAGGGGCACCTCCAACTGCTAAAATGTCATCTTAACAGGCTGGACTGGGATATAATTGACACTTTATATGACGCAGACAAAGCCTTGGAACTCTTCATCAACCACTTTACTGCTGCCTGTGATACTTATGCTCCACTCAAACAGATGAAAGTCAAAGGCAGACCCAACCCATGGATCACCTCTGAACGCATAACACAGCTCAAACTATGGGACCACCTTTGGCACTGTGCTCATGCCTCATCCAAGTAAGGAGATCTTAAAAATTCAAAACCACAAGAAATAACTGCACTCGTACAATACAGAATGCCAAAAGCAAGTAATTCAGGGAATAACTGACCAACTCCTGGGGTGATGGGAAAAAATTCTGGAATAATTTGAAAGACCTCACAGAAAAGGATCCTAAAACACCTCCCACAATGCTCAACATTGATAGTACACCTATGCAAGACCTTGGCATTATCGCCAGCATCTTTAATAATGCATTCTCAAATTTTGGCAGTGTCCTCCCACCTGACTTCTTCAATGCCCCTTCCTCAAGCACCCCCTATGGCACGACATCCTATGTACACACGGCTCCATAGTTTTTCTTCAAGGAGGTCCCAATGCACATAGCCAGATCCTATATTCACAAGGCCATCTGCAAAGCTAGGTACAGTGGCGATGCACTCGACCTGGAGCTGATTGTGCTAGTCCTAGATGATATCCTTGAACCCCTGACTAAGATCTTCAACCTTTCACTAAGATTGGGCCAATTCCCATCACTCTGGAATCAGGTGACTATAACACATGTCCACAAAAGTGGAGACAAGTCACTGAACACCAACTACAGGCCTATCTCCATCCCCCATCTTATTCAAAGCACTTGAACATGTAGTCTCAGACCAGCTAGTCAAGTACCTGGACAAGTATGACATCCAATGCCCAGAACAGCACAGCTTCAGAAAAGGGCATAGTACCACCACCGCACTGCTGGAATTTATAGGACTCATAAATGCCACCCTCGACAAAGGTAACTATGTGGGGGCAGTATTCATCGACCTTACTAAGGCCTTTGATACCGTTAACCACCCTCTTCTACTTAAGCAACTGTCAACCATCGGTCTCTCCAATGATGCATTGCCATGGTTCGCTAGCTACCTCAGGGGAAGGGTCCAACATGTTAGAATTGCCGGTGTCATCTCTGATGATAAACCAGTCCTTTCTGGAGTTCCACTGGGGTCCATACTTGGCCCTTTACTTTTCTCTCTTTTCCTGAATAACCTCCCTAGTGTATGCTACCAGAAAATACTACTCTATGCGGATGATGCAGTCCTGTTTACTAACCTTCATGACATCAAACACCTAGAGAGTCAGTTGCAGAGATACTTTAATCATGTCCAAGAATGGTTCAGACCTCACAAGCTCATCTTAAATTATACCAAAACCAAGGTCACGACTTTCTGCAACACTCAGAGCAAGTACAAATCTCAGTCTCTTACCATAAAGAACCAATCTGGGACTTCACTTGAACATGTGCCAGAGTTTAAATATCTTGGCATCATATTGAACAGCTCCCTCTCCTACGCACGACACATTGACAATGTAGCAAAGGTCACCAGCATATGAATCGGTATGCTCCGGTGGCACAAACACTGCATGACTGCAGTTGCCCTTAGATTGGCTATCTACAGCTCTGTCACCTCCATCATTGACTACAATCTAGCTATCTACAGTTCTGCTTCCCCTACTGCACTTCACAGGATATCGGTGCCACTCAACAAAGCCTGCAGGCTCCTAGCTGGCACTGCCCGCTGAACTCACACCTGTGACCTGTACACACAGGCCAGTTGGCTTCCACTTCATAGGAGAATTCAGTATCAGACATGCCTGATCTCCAAGAAGGTTCTCTTGGGTCTCATGCCACCAGGTATTCAAAGGCTCCTCACTGCATACAGCAGTACCGAACATACACGTAGTGCTCAACATCAAATATTCCAGGTCCCTAGATGCAGGACCACAATGGAACAAAGGTCATTCATCCATAGAGCTCCTCAGTGGTACAATGCCCTCAACAATGAAGTACTTACACCTGCAACACTTGGACCCTTTAAAAGGCAACTCCGACTATACCTAACATCAACCATGCAATGTGACTGCTTCTCCTAGTGGCAGCCTCCTCCCTCACCCCATGCTAAGGTGACCTGTTACCCCACCCCAGCATTTTCCCCCAGTCACCTGCTTCCCTCCTCCCTCCCCTATCCTTCCTCACCTCCACCCTGCCTTACTCTCCACCTCCCCTCTTGTAGCCACTTTCAGATTTTTGGGTCCCCCTACCCCTACCTACCCTACACTTATGCTACCCACCCATCACCCTCTAACAATAGCACTTCAGCCAGCCCACCCCCTTTCCTTAACCCTACTATCCTACAATCACTATCTGTTCTATATAATGTACTGTCTGCACTGAAATGTCTTGCTCTCATAAACTGGTTCATAATGTCTCTCCATTATGTACTTTAAATTTAAAGCCTTGCCTTTGCTGTATTATACCTGTAACCATGGTCTAGCTCTGTATGTATGTTTCCCCTCCATCCTTTGATGTGGAACCTTTGTAAATAAGCAGCAATTGCTCAAAGGCATTTGTAATCCCAGAGACTTAATTAATTAATAAGTTATTGACCCAGGCCCCTCATCCATTTTTATTAAGGGTAGGGGTACTACTGTTATCTACAGTGACCCAGTACACATACATTAAAGTTGTTGATTTTAACTGTTTTTTTTTTATTTCTGGGTGAACACATGTGAACCCATGTCCCTGGACATACCTCCTTTTGTAATGCATTATGTGTAATAAATGCAGCAACCAAGAATGATTAGTAATGGCTGGTTTAACATTAAGTTGGCTTGTATGGTCCCTTAAGGCTTCTCACATAATCTACTGTACAAAGGATAAAAACAGGAAACAGCAGATTTGTGTTTCATCTGTATGACTCATATAGAGTGGTTGTTATCTCAGCCTAGTGCCGGGGGGGGTCAGTCAATCGATGGCAATCATTGGGGTCGTGATGAGACCGAAGTAGTATGAGACACGTAACTGTGGTTTGCTGTTTTCAGCCTTGGTGGATTATTTATGAAGGCTACTGCACCTTGCAGTGTTGCTTTACACCACCTATAATTTCATTGTTGTGGTCAGGATATGTTCTTCATGATGCCTTGCACCGAGTGAGTGCACAATTTTAAGATTCTTTGAAACATGGTTTTACTGAAAACCCACGCTTTGAGTAACCATCTCCCAGCACTTACAGAATGAGATTCTTTCCCTTTAAACATGTACGTGCTGAGATAATATTGATATCAGGCATGAACCGATATAATACAATCCATCAAGTGTCAAGCACAGTAGAATTGGGCAAAAGTTGTGGATTCGGCTTTTATGGAATTTTCATGAAATACTGTAATTTTCATGGAATTTTACAAAGTGCTGCATTCCATGGAATCTGCGGTTATCCACAGAAAACTGAATTTTTCCATGAGAGAAGCACTTTAGCTGTGAAATTTTATCTGATCCATAGAAACAAGTCTGCAGTTTACATAGAACAAGCTAAATAACTGTGGTCAAAAAACATTATCAGACCACGTACATCTTCGGAAAATAGTTCTGCAGTTGACATCAGAATTGTAGAGTGAATTCAGGGTAGAAACACACCTCCATAGGAGAAAAATGTATTGAGCAGAAGCTAGTTCTTTGGCCAAAATAATACAAATACAGAAAAAGCAAGAACCACTTGCATTTACTGAGGATTTGTTTAAACACTGATTCTATTTTGTCTAAAATAGAACAGACCACCCTTTTAACTACCAACATTTTGTGAGAATTCCACTTTCTCAGTTTCATTGATCCATTTTCATTTGTTCTCAGTATGCTGTTGCTTCATAAGCTATAGAATAATTTTCCCTCCAAAATTATTTGGAGACTGTCTCTGAAAGACCAGGTCCATGGGACCAGTAAAAGAAAGAATTGGAGGAAAGGCAGGCATACAGTATTTGAAACTCTAAGGACAGTAAAATAATTAAAACTATACATAAAAACTCCACCAATTTGCAATGACTGTGATTATGTCAATCTTGCAGTTTACTTTGAGGTGGCATGTCATGAAATGTTACCCTAAATGCTGTGAAATATGGAAAACTCAATCACAATTCTAGTGGCAAATGTAAATTTCACAGCATTCTTGACTCAGTTCTGATAAGGGCACTATCAATACAAAAGGATAACTGATGATATGCGGCTATCTGGTTTACCAAAAATACTAGAGCTGACCCAGTGGCACAGAGGATTGAGGCACTGTATAAGTGCCTTACCTGTGCCATGCTGGTGACCAGAGTTTGGGAAGAAGCTCAGGTTGCTGGCAGGGGGGAGGGCAGGAGATAGAGTGAGTGGTTGACAGCCATCTCTCCTCTTCTGGGTGGGGGTGGTCCATCTTCCTATTTCTTGGATGTAACCTGGTGGAGGCATGGTGACAGCACCAGTGCTATGGGGGGCCAGACCTGTGCCTGAGTAGGTGGAAGGAGGCCGCAGTTTCAGAGTGCATGTGCACCTCCAAGTGCATGCACTTCTATGCTGCAGCTCTGGGTCAGTGGCCAAAAACTGAGGTGGAAAAAGTGGAAGGGGATTAGGCTAGATGATGCCCTGCCAAAGGAGCCATGGCCCACCTTGTCACTCCAAAGGGTATGGGGGAGACATCTGGATAAGAATCACTGGGGGAAGGACAGCCCCCCAGCTCTGCCACAGGGAAAAAGTCATGGGGGAAATACCCCCAACTCAGAAGGAGACAGGCAACAGGTCAGTCGGTGGCACTTAGGGACCAGGCTTAACAGCTGCCAAATCAGCCCACAGAGATTTAAGCCTTTATTTAAACAGAGAGAGCGAGAGAGAGAGAGAGTGAGATGCTAAGAAACTGAGCCCAATATACAGTCACAGCAGGGGTCAATGGAACTTCATTGAGCAAAGAGGCACCCCAATCTGTCACTCCTAACAGCTACTGTACACAATACCCTGACCTAGTTGCTGGGGAATGGGTAGCCCCATCCCATCCCCCAGCAGCTAAGTTGCAGTTGAAATGTAGCCATTGGATGTTGGCGGGCACAAATGGAGCTTTTGCACCCAAACTAGCATACTTACATGTACTACTCAAATGGATGTCTGGGATGGCAGCATGCAGATGCATGATAATGCCCATTGTCCACATCGGCAGGCATTACTGCCTTAGTAGAGTTGTGCAGAATGTGGAACTCTGCCAGGCAGAATTAGTTCCAAATGAGAATTTTATTTTGAAACTTTGTTTAGCTTTTTTTTTCAATTTCATGGAACTCTAAAAAGCATTTCTATATAAACTATGGAGTAATATTCCATGCAATATGTAATCAACAGGCTATTATTTCGCAGTTCACAGAAAATAAAATCCACAGTTTGTGTAAATTGTGGAATACTATTCCGCAGTTTACGTAATCTTCATATTGCTAATCCACAGTTTATCAAAAGAATTCCACTTTCTGAATATTAGAATTCCAGTTCTGATGGAATTCCACAGAATAAGATGGAATTTCCAAAATTCTGAAAAATTCCAGTGGAAGAAGAATTTCAGAATTCTGTGCAGCTCTGTGCATTACTCATCAACCCCCTTCCCACACCTTAAGACACACTTCAGGACCATTTTCTTCCTTCATTTTTGGTGTTCCTTGATAGTCATTCCTGGTGTCCAGTGCACCCCCCCCCACTCAATTGCTCAGAACATGAAACCTACTCCCAGGGAGGCAATGAAATCCCCCACCCCTAGCACCATTTTCCTCCCATGCAGCTAAATTTAAGCTGATCCCTTGCAGTGTCATTATCACTTCAAAAATTGACCGGTATGTCCAGCTTGCAGAGGTGTTGCATGTTGCTAGAGTGACAATAGATATGTGGCCCAAGCCTTCAGAATATGGGTAAGCTGTAGATTGTTTTGAAAAGTGACAAATATCAAAGGTTTCATTCAGCAGTGTTAGGGACCCATATGAAAACATTCAAGTCTCATACCCCTGAGGTCCAGGTCTAACAACACTTCCAGCTGGACTCCTACTCTGTCACTGTGTAAAAATGGAAGAAGGGTTAGTCTACAAGGCCACTAAAAGCTCCTTGTGATGTGCTGTACACCTGTCCTCTCAATACTCCATGTGTTTTGGTAATCCTGAAAGCCAAGACAAAAGGGCTTGTCTTCAGGTGGTATCTGAGTAGCCCAAAGTTGCCACCACTGGGGGAAGCAAAGGGGAGAATTTTGTAAACCCAGCTTCAAACTTCTACAGCTATCCCAAATCCTCCATCAACAACTTTCTTTGCCATGGTTGGAGTTAACACTGACAATTATAATACCTTAATAAATGAAGGAAGGTATGAGCAATGTTACATAATAGAAGCCAGTTTCATATATTGTATTATGCTTTACTTTAACTGTAGAACAAGGAAGAGCTGCTGAACCTGCTATGAGAGTTCTCAATGTTTCAGAGGATCAGAGTGTACTACTGACAATAGGGCAAGTGGACTGGGTAGCACAGGAGGTGAAATGGAAGTTCCAGAACCGCAATCTGTCACTGGTTATTGCCCTTCTGACTATCAATGAAAGTGATCAGGGCTATGGAAACATCTTTGGACACTACAGGAATCGGTCTGTGATTTATGCAAATGGTTCCCTCTTGCTCGAGAGAGTCAGACCCGTGGACTCAGGGAGTTACACCTGTACAGTGACAAACAATGAAGGCACTCAGGACTCATGGAGTATCCTGCTGCATGTTGGAGGTAAATATTTCCCATGATTCTATTTGATGTGAACTGTAATTGTTATATCATAGAACTGTGAGCCAGATCACAGTTCAAATCCCAACCCCCAGGCAACATGCACTACTGGTTAGAAAAAAGGACCATAAATTATACTTTTCATTATAGGCCAATTAAGATATGCAGTCATGCCACATTTTCATTGGGGTCCTGTTTCAGTCCAGTTTTACAGCAGACAGGAACAAAAGCACAGTGAGTTCCTCACCTACTCTTGGTGAAGCACTGCATCATCAGCTGTCATGTGTTTTGAACCTGGATCTGCTATTTCAGAGCTAAATTCTTTCACATCTTCATAATTCTGTGAGCCTGAGTCAGGAAATCCTAGTGCCAGCTCTGAGTTAATGCAATCTGTAGTTTGTTGAGTGAAGGTATGTGAGTTAAAAGACCCATGTTCCAATCCCAGCTCTCACACTAATGTGATCTCTAATATATTGATTGAAACATAGAAACGTAAGATATGTCTGCAGAAAAGGACTGCTTGGCCCTCCTGGTCTTCCAAGATGGTCCCTGCCTAGTCTGTCTCCACAAATGCTAATTGGTCTCCAGTGACCCTCCCTCCTCCCTGCCCATTTCACAATATTCCCCAGTATCTTTCCCAGGCATGCTTGAAGCCACCTACTGTTTTTACCTCCACCACTTCTGCTGGCAGTCTGTCCAGGCATTCACCAGTCTTTCAGTGAAGTAATACTTTCTCGCAACCCTTCCAAACTCTTCCCCCTCCTGTTAGCTAAACAATTTCTGTTTGTAGAGTAAATATTAATAATGCAGATTCTTATGTCTTTGGTGTTGTCTGCTAAGAAACATTCATACACAAGCAGGAGTACTAATAAATGTTTATTATACTACTTACGTCAAGCTTGTGACAGAGAAAATCACAAGGGAGATGGGTTTCTCACCACTCTCCTGAAGAATGTACATAATCTCCAAGTTCTAAGATCTCTCACTTTCTCCAAGACTTGCTCTCTCTGTGTGGAGCTAGGTTACACAAAGCTATATACTACAGATAACAGTACAGCAACAGAGATTACCTCATAGTTATGGATATGAGAAACATTATGTATTGGTCTTATAACTATCAATAAGAATGTATAAGACATTCTCCACTGGATGATGACTTAGGAGACAGAATTACTAATGAGTATAATGTGAGAGAAAGAATATGCTTCGGTTAGCATGAAGTTTGCACAAAAGAAATGCTGACTGGACTCTATTACATGTGGCATTTCTTGCCTATGTATAAGACATAACAAAGGTTTTCTTTCTGTCAGCTTGCTTGCTTAAACAAAGAGAAGTGCCAACTGGCCACTACCATATATGATTATATGAGAATATATATACAGTATGTATAGTGTATAAAGTAATCACTGATGATCCCTCAGAGTAATCATATCAGTAATTAGGTAGCTTATATATGGAATATATGTAAAATACAAACATAATGCATTATAGTGAGGTATAATAATCACGCATGATCTAATCCTATAAAAGATGTAAATATTGGCATATATTAGCAGCAAAGCACATTCCTGGCACTCATACTTATATGATGGGTGCCTAAATCTACATGTTAGTGCAAAATAACAGTATCACAATGTAATAGACCAGGAATACAGTATAAGGTGTATGTGGGATAATAGGGGGCATAACCCAGGCGTAGCACTCCAACTTCATCACATTCTACCTGGTTCTGCTGCTCTTCCTCATTTGAAAGAGACTCCTGCTGCACCTTATACACCCCTAAGAGGTACTGGTAGATATCTATCATGTCCACTCTCACTCTTCCATATTCCAGGGTGTATATATTGAGATTCCTCAACTCTCCTACTAGGAACTGTGGTGCAACCCCTGCACCAGTTTAGCTGCCCTCCTCTGGACTGCCTTCACCCTGTCCATGTTCTTTTGGAGGTGTTCCTCTAGAACTTGACACAATACTCTAGTTGGGATCAAGCGATACAATGACAGCACCACTTTGCTCCTCCTGCTGAAGATATCTCTCCATATGCATCCCAGCATCCCACTAGACCTAACCACTGCTTTGTCACACTGCCCTGCCACTTTGAGGTCATCACATATAACCCCAAGGTCAGTTTTCTTCTTAAAGACTCCCAGAAATGACTGAGTGAAGGACAATGTTGCAAGAGTTCCAGTACTAGCTACCTGGTGGCAATGTGGTCTGTAACAGATCAAGTGAGTGGCAAAAGGCAGGAAACCCCGGCTTCATTATTCGCTTCCAGGCAATATAGTCTCTAAAAGATTGGGTGAGATGCTGTGAGACAGAGGATCATTGTCCCATTTTTAACTGTAAGACAAAGTGATCTATGACAGATTAAGTGAAGGCTGTGAGTCAGAAGATACTGGTCTAATCCCCACTCTCTGGCAATGTGGTGTCTAATACAGTGAGTAAAAGATTATAAGACCGTAGATACTAGTTTCAGTGTCAACTCTGAAGCAATATGGTCTCTAATAGGCTGGGTGCAGAGCTGTGAGTCAAGAGATCCTGGTTTCATTCACAATTCACATGAAATAGGATCTGTAATGGACTGAGTGAAGGGCTGAGAGTCAGAAGATCCTGGCTTCAATCCCAGCTCCAAGACAAAGCGGTCCTAATAGATCAAGTGAAGGGCTGTGAGGCAGGGAATACTGGTTCCAATCCTTGCTTCATGGCAAAGTTCTTCAACCATAAAGCACAGGGAAGGATCAGTAATTCTTCTTCCCAATCCCAGCTCAAAGGGAATGTGGCATCTAGTAGAGAGAAGGATTATTTGTCAGGTGTGCCTGATTCCAGTCCTATTTCTGATGCTATGTCATATCTGAGAGTCACTGCAAAGGCCTGAGTGACAGAGGATCTTGGTTTGAGTCTCAGTTTCCAGACGGATGTTATCAGCAAGCACACTGCAGTGCCACAACTGATACTCAAAACTAAAATACATAATGTACACTTATCAGAGATTGTACAGATTTACTTAGAGAATATGTTTTTAATACAAACAATTTACAAACTTGAAGGAACTGGTGCAGGGTCAATTGGAACACCTGTAGTTGTGGGTGAATAATTCACTTTCCTGCCTTTCTGCTGATTTGACAGGATTCTTTTCACAGCTGCTAAAATGTGCTAATTATGTTCACTTGTAAAGCATATGAATATATGGGCATTGGTCTGATCCATTAGAGAACTTTTTAGGGGCACCCCTCCCCCCACCTATCACAGTTTTAGAATACTGAAATTTCTCCCTAATTCCACCCATTCTCTGCATTTCTCCTCATTTTCCCTTTGAATTCCTTGCCCATTCATGAGGCTGGAAAATGCAAGGTTGAGGGTTTTCTTGAGCAACTCCTAATTCCTGCTTGAGGCTTTACTCCTGCTTTTCATTCCACATATGTGTTTCTGTTTACTTCTTTTATACCAGCTACTATTTAGTTCTTTGTTTCTCTGTGAATGCCTGGGTTGTTGCACAATCCATATCATTCACACATCCATGATGGAGTGTTTGCAACTTGTGGAATTAATTTATTCTCATACTGTGCTAAAAAACAAGTAAAATAGATGGTCTAATATGTTTCTACAACCTATCAATCAGTTTAGATAAGGAGCTGTATTACTCTAGTTACCTGTGTTTTGAACACTAAAATTAAAACAGCTCAGTTATTACAATATAAATAAATAAGCCTTGGCATGCACCATCCTTGAAATCTAGCTGATTATGTTCACTTGTAAAGCATGTGAATAAATTGGTGTTAGTTTGAAATGTGAGAGCTTTTGGGATGTGACCCTTCTTCACCTATCAGAGTCATTTTTTTAGACACAGAAAAAAAACAGCTGAATTTTCACTAGGATTTATAGTCTCCAGCACATGACTAAATATTACATATAAGACATATGGAATAATTCAGTCACTATTTTGGACTACATTACACAGAAACATTTAAATTCAAAAATTGCTGTGGCAGGTAAATTTAACCTTAATGTGGGATCATGTGAACTATATAACATACAGGATTTGGCTCCACTTCTTAATAACCTCAAGGATAACAACCTTACCACCACAAGAAAATGGAGGGAAGGATACAAAACAAAATAAAAATGGAAGAAAACTCCAAGAGTTAATATATAAACATACTCTTATATTATTGAATGGTAGAATGATAGGCAATTCTCTGGGTGAGTTTACTTTGAATGCACATAATGGAAGAGCAACCACAGAGCTGGTTTGGCCATACAGTATATCATTTAAAAAAATCCTTAATATGGATGTAATCACAAGACCAGAAAGTAATCAACTACCAACACAACTGGAGATAAATGGAAAAGTAAGAATCATGTAACTGCAATAAAAATGGCAGAGATGTTTACACAAGTAATAAAGAAGGATTAGGGTGTGTTACAAAAACTCTAACAAAAGTATATGACATGATTCAAGAAAACTATTGGGAATCTGAAAGAGATAATATATTGATATTTGTAAGCACTGAGAGTACCTATCAGTCCTTGAATAAAATATTTAAGGCTATCTCTACAACAATATATGAAGCTGTCACACATAGATCCATTAGGGAAATAATGTGGTTCAATGACACTTGCAAAGTTCATACAAAAGATATCAAGATGCCTATGGGTGGTTGGAAGAAATAAAATGCTTCAAAATTGGTCAGAAATGTAAAAACCAAAGAAACATGAGAAAACAAATTTGGGAAATGGTTGCCAAGACCTCCTCCAACTGAAACTATACTATATTAGCCCTTGTACTGGAGAAAAAAAATGGATATCACAATTTCTGAAGTTATTTTACAACAAAGGGTCTGACCATTCAGAAATAGTTATAGGAAATAATGAAATTCCATAAAAAGAGAATTCATTTTTCAAATGGAAGATGTGAATCAGGCAATAAGAGACAAAACTTAAAACAAATAAAAAAAAATTAAAACATTAGGTATAGATAGAATACCAGCAGCTATTGTGTATTGTTTGCTGGACACTCATCCTATTCCACAGACGTAATCTAATTCAAGAAAACAGAAATACAACACCAGAATCCTGGAAAGGGACTACCATACAATAGTTCCAATACTCAAAAAAAAGTGAACCCAAATGATGTAAATATGTACCACCCCATAAACTGTATGGACAATACGCCAAAAATATTCACAAAAATTATCTTAGACAAATTGCACATTTGGCTAAAAGAAAGCAATGAGGCCCAAGCAGGATTCATAAATGGTAGATCTACTGCATACTACATAATTGCTTTACAAAACTGCCCTATTCATATGTTGCCTTTATGGAGTTCCTTAATGTGTTTGATATGCTAGAAAGAAAAAATATTATGGAAAGACTTAAAACTTCTGAACTTATCTTCTGAATTGATATCTATAATTAAAGAGCTACTGTATGTATGAATACTTGGACCAAGATATGGACAGTAGACTCTGGTATGATTTCTGAGGCCTTTGCAATAAATACAAGCACCAAACAAGGGTACTTCTTGGCACTATAACTTTTCAATATATACATAAACTCAATATTAAATAGAATGAACACAGCAGAGTTTCATAACCCTAAAAAAGGAATATCGCCACTATTGGTTATTTTTATGTAAAATGCCATACCCAGAAAATCCTTTTGCTAAGGTCCATTGAAAAAGGATTTTCTATGATGTGAAACACATCAGGTGCTATTTTGTCTATTATGACACTTTAATAAAGATTTGTTGGTACCTTCACTGACTTTTGGAGTCAGGGTGGCCATCATTTATGCTGTGGTTTAGCAAGATGTTTTTTGTATTTACTAGTTCAGTTTTTATTGTGAGCACCTCTTGCCATATGCAGACTTTTGCTTATTGTGATACAATTGTTATTCATGCAGATGATGAGGCCCTATTGTCTACTTCTGTTATCAATATCCAAAGAAAAATCAATATATCTGGATCATTATGTACACAGAAAAAAATGAAAATGAATCTGGACAAAACAAAAGAGGTAGTATTTTCTAATATAAAAAGAAAAATTCTTAATTTTTACATAACTACAGAAAAGTCAGAAACAGTAACATTTTCTATTTACCTTGGCATTAGATTTAGCTATACAAGTTAGACCAAACATTTATATGCTAAATAAAAACATATAAACTCTAATATTTAGGCTATTCTGAGGTTTAGTCATAACTACTGGGGAAACCAACTGAAGGTAAAATAAGAGCTAAAAATATTAATTTAGGTACAAAAATATTATAGGCAGAAATACTGGGAGCTTCTCAAAACATCAACAATGTAAACAACAAAGTGAATGCAATCCAAAGACAATTATTGAAAGTACCTAATGTAACCACATTATCCCTGGTGATATCAGAATTGGGAGTGAAACCATTAGAACACAATAAGGGGAATTAAAATTCTGACTCAAGGTAAATAATTTAAATAATTACAAATTTCCAAAAAACGACAGTGATTAAAATGCTACAGTATTTCCAGAATGGACATAAAATACCATGGCTACAAAACAACAAAAATTAACTTGACAGATCTGGACATGGATACATCTTAGAATTTGCCAGTTTGGAACCAATTAATTTTAATTTGATAAACCTAAAGACAAAACTGAAAGATAGGTTCAAACAAAGTGAACAGGAAACAATTAAAAAATTAAATTACTCAAAATGGTTAGCAAGGACTAAAAAAACAGTGAAAGAGAACTTTATCTAGACATGATAAAAAAAACAGGCCATGTACCTTTTCACTAGATTTCATTTTGAATTCTATTAAAGTAATTTTCTAAATGCCAGATACTGTACAACAAAAATGATAAGGCAGTCAAACATTGCAAATGGTGGATGTATAAGCCTGATAATATATATCATATTGTTATAATTTGCCAATTGCTATAAGCACACAAAAAGCTCTTTTTAGGAAATCAGTGACTCATGAATGAAAAGAAAAATCCCTCCATACAGTAGGCTACTAACATCAAAGGAAAATAAAAATAGTAAGATATTTTATAACAACAGGTAGATACTGTACATAACTAAAGCAAATATAGAATCATAAAGCATAAGCATATTTGATGTTAACTACAGGTAAGCTTCCAGGCTTTCTTAGATACAGTAGGAAAATTAATGCACTTTGACTTTGTGGCTTCTACATTTTATGTACTATAATTGTACCCCAGTTTTTGCTATTATACAAATGAAAGAGATTACTGACAATGTATCTGGATGTAGGTAAAAAGACCCAAACTATACTCTTGAGGTTTTCTGTTAAGGTAGTTCCTTATGCACAACTCATTAGAGTCAAAATATAAAACTGAAGTTTAAAACATTCTTGAGCTACGTATTGCTGATCTGACTATATGGACTATAACTGGTCTGTGAAATGTACTAGTTTCTATGTATGGGATTTGTGATTTCAGATGTTTTTTATTGTGTAAGTTATATGTTTTGAAAGATTGTTGTCAATAGTCCATGGCTAAATACAAATAAAAAAGAGCCTTGAACATGAAACATCTGTTACAGCATCAGAATACTGAATGTCCTCCCCCTGTTCTGCCCACTAACTGCTTTTTCCCCTCCTCTTCCCTTTGAAGTCCTTGCCCAATTCTAGTGTTTTGAGGGAACCTCTTCATTTCACAAGGAAGATAATTTCACAATTATAACTTGTGTTATAAATGTGTTCACTTTAACTGCTGTAATATGTATGCCTGAAAACTACACAGCAAATATTAACAAGTTAGCATTTGGTGTTGGCCAGTTCTTGTTTATGGGACTGCTGCTGATTAATGGTGTGGTGTATTGCACCTTATACTCTTGTTGCACAAGAGAGACGCCAGTTTTTTGTCACTTTTTATGGCTGCAGGGTAACACTCTGCAAGCCATCTTGCTATCACTTGGGAAAAAGGGCATGTCGGACTCCTAACAAAGCACACATTTTGGAGTGGAAGCACAATCTCTCTGCTAGAAGCACTCTGCTATACTTGTTTCCCTTCAGAAGACCACAGTTGGTCTTTTGTCTCTTCTCTTCCCTCCACCTGAACTATTTTTTCTTGCCCTGTGCTGACTACATGTTTAGCTTGCACCAAAGGGAAAGAGCTATAAACAAAGCCTGCTTGCTGCTTTCTCAGATTTTCCAGCACAGGCAACAGTGGGCTATATAATCATGCAATGTTATAGTGGCAAAGGCTGAGTGAGAGAGAAAGAGAGGCAGAGTGGGGGGTGGGACAGAGTGAGAGAGAGAGTGTGTGCTTCCACATTGCTCAGGCTGTCTTTTAGTTCAGTCTGTGAAGGATTTCTGTCATTTGGTCAGTGTGTGTGTGTGTGTGTGTGTGTGTGTGTGTGTGGGTGTGTGTGTTCTTTATGGAGGAAGGGGGATTCCCAAGAAGAGGTATGTCCCAATGCTGCTGAAGTCTCTGTAAGAGATAGGGGAGCTTTATTTTTTATTTATTTATTAAATAATTAGAATTACAAACCTTTGAGTCAGAGACTCTTTTGCAAAGGATCCACATCAGAGAGGTGCCAAACAATGATACAGAGTACTGCCACACATTTAAGGTACAAAATAACACAAAACAAGACAATTACACAGGATAAAAATTATCCAAGGTCAGTTTAAAATAATTATGTAACCAAGCCAGGCAAGAAAAATGGAAATTATGTAGATGGTGCCAGACAGGGCAGGACCAGAAGAGGGCAGTGAGTATGGCATAAAAGAAGAGGGGGAGTAAAAGAGAGGAGGAAGTGGGGGAGTTGAAGAAGAGGAGGAGTCAGATTAAGAAAGAGAGAAGATCAGAAACAGTCGCAGGAGTTGGAGAAGAGGATATGTTCCCTAAGGAGAGTTGTGAATGGGCCAAGTTTGGAAATAGTTGAGGTGGCGGCTGGTAGAGAGTTTAACCAAAGGGGGGCCCTATAGTAGAAGGCCTGCTGTCCAAGAGAGGTCCTGCAGTGAGGGACCAGCACAGGGTATTTGGAGGAATCTCTAGTGGATCTTTGTGAAGAGGTTGTTGTCAGGAGATTTAGGAGCCCGGTGGGGAGGGGGGGATAGGCCAAGCGCAATCTTTTTAGCGAGCAGGCAGGTCTGGTACATTAACTTGCCATCAAAGTTCTGCCAGTTAGACAGACTGTAGAGCTCACAGGTTTAGTTTAGTTTAGTTTAGTTTATTGTTCTAGGAATTACTACCTTTGAGCCAGAGGCTCTTTTACAAAGGTTCCACGTCAATTAGGTACAGTACAAAAGGTTACATAGATAACACAACAATTTGTGTTGTGTCAAGAGCAAGAAAACATATACAAATACATATCAAATCATTTGTGCAAAAGGACATGAGATATCAATAATCACATTATTATTACAAGAAAGAGGTCATGCCAGATTAGGAGAAACAAATAGGAAAAAGTCCAGAACAGAGAGGGTAAGTGAAAGGTGTGGAGCCAGACAATAGCAGGAGAAAAGGTTTCCCAAACATGTCTTTGTCAAATAATGGGACAGGGTGGGTAGTGAGAAAATAGGAGGTTTAATCAGGGCAGTCACAGGAGCTGGAGGTGGCAAGCTGAGAGAAAAGCCTTGATTTGAAAATACCTAGAGAGGTGGAGGCAGTAATATGAGTGCTGAGGACATTTAGCCAGCTGGGGCATGATAGGCAAATGATCTTTGTCCTGAGAAGTCCGGCATCGGGGACTTGAGAGGCTGGTGTTCTGATCTTCTGGTAAACGGTGAAGCGCCGGGCATAGCAGGTCTTGGATACAGGGTGGAGTGAGGCCCAGAGGATTTTTTTCGCCATCAGGCAGGTAAGGTACTTTATCTGGTTTGAGAGTTGCAACCAACCTGAGTCAGCATAGAGTTCACATGTGTGGGTACGTCGGGTGTGCACCAGTGAGCAACCGACAGGCCTTATTTAGGGATGTTGTAATGCGACTAAGTGCTGTAGTAGTGGCAGATCCATATATAACTAAGCCATAATCAATGACTGAGATGATAGAGGATTGGATGGCAATCCTCAGTGCAGAATGGGTAAGAAGCTGTTGGTTCCGATACAGAATCCCAATTCGCTGATTAATAGTTTTTGCTGTACTATCAATGTGAGTTGCAAAGGTTAGGCCTTGATCAAAGTTGATTCCAAGATATTTGAAAATTGGCACTTGTTCAATGGTATTTCCTCGGTATGTATTAATGGTGAGTGGGACTTGTCATTTCTTGTTTTGCGGGTTAGAGAAGAGCATGGATTTAGTTTTTTTGTGGTTTAGAACCAGCTTATGTTCAATGAACCACATCTCAACTTTGGAAAAAGCATGCTGAAGGTTGAGGAAGAGGTTCGGATCTTTATGAGTGGCAAGAATCACGGCATCGTCAGCATAGAGGATTATTTGTTCAGGGCAGGATTTGGGGAGGAGTTTAGAGAAAGGCTGAAAGGAGGGGCCCAGGATGGATCCTGGGGAACTCCTGAGCGAACCGGTTTTAGTCTGAGAGAACTCCAGCTACTTTTACAGATTGAGAGCTGAGCAAGGTAATTTTACCCAGTCACCAGGACCCCGCAGAGCCCTAGGGATAGTAGTTGTTTGATAAGTAGGCCATGGTGAACTGTATCAAATGCCTTGGCTAAGTCAATGTAGACTGCTCCAGTTAGGTTTCCTTTGTCCATGGCATTGGATTGCTCCTGAGAATTCAAGTAGGGCAGTCGATGTGCTGTGCCTTTCCTAAATCCATGCTGCTGAGTGCATAGGATGTTGTGCTTTTCCAGGTAGTCTGAAAGTTGGTCCGCCACTAAGCGTTCAAGGGCCTTAGAGAGAGGTGGTAGCATTGATATCGGGTGATAGTTACCAGGCAGTGACCTATCACCACTTTTGTGCACGGGAGTGACAACTGCAGCTTTCCATTTCCTAGGGAATTGGCTGTAGCAGAGGGAGAGACTGAAAATTTTTGTGAGGGGGAGCAGTACTTCCTCCAGAGTGAGGGACAGAAGTTTAAGGTCAATACTGTCGCTGCTTGCTCGGGACTTAGAAATGGCCTTCTTTACATATTTATAGACTTCATGTGCCTTTACTAGTTTGAAATAGAAGGGTGGTTTGGTTGGAGAGACAGTAGTAGAAGTAGAAATTGGAGGGTCAGCATCAGTGAAGAAATCAGATGAGAGGACACCACTAAGGTCCGTGAAGGTATCATTTAGGGTGTTTGCAATGATCTCTGGGTCTAATGTAGTGGTTCCATCCACATTCATTATTGTAGGAGAGGATTTGGACTGCTGACCCATGATATTCTTTATGTTGTCCCAGAAGGATTTTCCTTCGCCCCAGGAGTTGGAGAGGGCATTCTTGAAGTAGGAGCTCTTCATCAAGCGGATCTGTTTAGTACAGTGGTTACGAGCCTGTTTATACTTTTGAATGTCCAGCAGAGTGCCAGTAGCTCTTGCAGTGGCCCAGAGGTGATCCCTACTTTTGAGTTGTGCCAATAGCTTCGCCGTGAGCCAGGGATTTGTGAGTGCTTTGATTTTGCGCTTTTTTACTGGTGCATAGGTGTCACAGGCAGTGTTGAAAGTAGAAATAAAGTAATCAAGGGCTAGGTCAACATCTTGAGTTTTGTAAATCAAGGACCAGTCTATCTGCCTAAGACAGGTCTTGAGATGAATAAGGTTGCCATAGGTGGGACTCTGCTATAGATGGTTTTGGAGTGGCTACTGAAACTTATTTGTCCAGGTACATATTATTGGAGTGATCACTAAGTGAGTCAGGAGAACACTTACATTGGTTATCTGGTAGGGTGGCTGGTAAGGATCCAGTCAATGAGGTGCTGGTCCCTGATTTGTACTTTTTCCTGGTAGGGGGTTACCACTTGTGTTAAATTTGCTGCTAGGATAGCATCTTTGTTTGACCCTGCATCAGGAGCAAGCCAATTTATATTAAAGTCCCCAAGGAGAAGGAGTTCGATGTCAGAAGGTTGTGTACTTACGAACTTGAGGACAGCCTGTAGGCCAGAATCAGGATCTTTTGGTGGGATATAGACAGCAGCAATCGTGAGGACTTTGCTTTGGGCATCAAGTAGTATCTTGATAGGGATGAGTTGCACTGAGGTTTCTGTGGTGGGGTAAGAACCAGGGAGACAGGTGAGGTAGTCCTTTATGTAGATTACACACCCACCACCCCTTTTCGAGGTCCTATCCAGCCTGAATATCTTGTAGCCTTGTATAGAGATAGCATGATCCGGAGTATTAGGTGTCAGCCAAGTTTCGACGATGGCAAGGATATCCGGGTTGTGCTGGCTGGCAAAGATTTGAAGGGAGGCCAGTTTTGGGAGGAGACTGCAGATGTTTAAGGTAGCAATTTGAGCCCCCTCCATTTTGGCAGGCTTTGTTGTACTGTAGAAGACAGGGCCAGGATTTGATGGACACTTCCTGATATCAAGAGGAGGAGGAGTAGGAGTTTAAGAGACAGTTGCTGTGCCGTAGTCAATAGAATTACACTTCTGAACTTATGCGGCGGACCATTGCAGGCGTCTAGGGACCCAGAGCAAGGAGGTTGTTAGTAATAGAGGATGATATGCCCATTTATCCTTGTTGTAGCTTGTCAGTTGCACCCAGTCGCTTGCAGATAGGTACCTGGTGGATAAGTCAAAGCCAAAGAATGATCAACAGCTGAGGTCCAGAGTCACTGAAATGTTAAAATTCCTGAAGGTGATTAACTGTGCCTGCACATATGCAGGATGTGAAATCCCTTTGTCTGTATGCTTCTTTGTCATTCAAACAGGTTGCTGAAAAGCCCACATACAGATCACAGAGCAGGTCAGACGAAAGTGTGGATTCCAGCAGGACCCAGAGTCACCAAGGTTGTCAGATGTAGTTGCTTCACTTATGTTTTGCTTGGGATAGCTTCCAAAAAGTTGATTTTAAAATGAAGATAAAGATACCTGATGATGATTTTTTTGCAGAAATCCAGTCCAGGACACTTTCACGGATGTAGTGAGCAAGAATGGTATAGTTACCACAAGCAGAAAAACATGTAAATCCACAAAAACTAAGCTGCAGACACAGACAAACAGACAGATATTGTATGGGTGTGCATATCATGGCCCATGACAAGTCAACAGGCTTCGTTCAGTGACACTTTATCCTATGGAGGGGAGATTGATCAGCTGCTCCATAGATGGTAATCCCATAAGCCACAAGGGAGAGGAAAGAGGATGAGACAGTAAGGCAAAGCACTTTGGGAAGGGGGGTAGAGTCTAAGTCAGTACAGTAGCCAAATTCTAGAGTTTACAGCAGCACTAAGTAGGTGGATATGTTTATGGAAAGCAAGGGCAGAATCAAGTGTGACTCCAAGATACTAAAAGGACTTAACTTGGTCAACAATGGAGTTATGATGGTTGATGATTTGCAGTGGGGTACCATTATGTTTATTCTGGTGATGAGAGAAGACCATGACCTTAGTTTTGTTTTGTAGTTGAGTATAAGTTTGTAAGCAGAGAACCAAGTTTCAGCCTAGGTGAATACATTTTGGAGGGTATGCTGGAGAGGGGTGGGGTCTGAGTGGCTGCTGAAGACAACAGCATCATCTGCATAGAGTAAGAGGTAGACAGAGTAGGCCTTGGGAAGAGAGTTCAAGAACAAACAGAACAGTAGTGATCCAAGGATAGAGCCTTGGGGAACACTGGCCCTCACAGGGAGACTAGAGGAGAAGGTATTGTTAATGCAGACTTGCTGGGTTCTGTTACTTAGGTAGTCAAAAAAACATAAGACAGCATCCTGTGATAACCCCAGAGAGAGAGGAGTGACCTGATGAAGAGGGTGTGGTTTACAGTATCAAATGCCTTAGTTAGGTCTATGTATACAGACCCAACTATGTGACCTCTGTCAAGAACCAGGTGAATGAAGAAGGTGGTGTATTCCAGGAGAGCAGATGTAGTACTGTGGCCCTTCCTAAAACATAGATACATAGATACATAGACAGTGTCAGCAGATAAGGGCCTATGGCCCACCCAGTCATAGAAACATAGACTTTGACGGCAGATAAGGACCACTTGGCCCACCCAGTCTGCCCATTTCCCTACCTACTGGATAAGCTGCAGATTCTAGTTAACCAACAGCCTACTTCCTGCCACCCCCCCCCAATACAATTACCTTGTGTCTGTCCCATGCATGTTTGAATTCCCCCACTGTTTTAGCCCCAACAACCTCCCCTGGAAGGCAGTTCCACGCATCCACCCACTCTCTCTATGAAAAAAGATTTCCTCACATTACCCCTGAGACGTCCCCCCTCTATCTTTAAATTGTGTCCCCTTGTTCTTACACATCTCTTTTTCTGAAAGATGCTACCCTCCTGGACTTTGTTGATTCCCTTGAGGTACTTAAACATTTCTATCATGTCCCCCCTGTCCCTCCTTTCATCAAGGGTATACATATTAAGCTCTCTCAGTCTCTCTTCATATGACTTCTGATGCAGACCATGCACCATTTTAGTTGCCCTTCTTTGGACTGCTTCCATCCTGCCTATGTCCTTGCGTAGATGAGGTCTCCAAAACTGCACACAGTACTCCAGATGGGGTCTCACCAACTGTCTGTACAGAGGGATAACCACTTCCCTTTTTCTACTTGTGATGCCCCTTCCTATGCATCCCAGTATCCCCCTGGCTCTCCTCACTGACTTCTCACATTGCTTACCCACCTTTAGATCATCCGATATGAGTACCCCCAAGTCCCGTTCCATTTTTTGTTGTTGTTAGTACCTCCCCTGCTATTGCGTACTCTTCTCCTGGGTTTTTGTTTCCCAGGTGCATTACTTTGCACTTCTTTGCATTAAATCTAAGTTGCCATATGTCTGACCATTCCTCCAACCTTGCTAAGTCCCTTCTCATCCTTTCTACCCCACCTTGTGTTATCAACTCTGTTACAGATCTTTGTATCATATGCAAAGAGGCATACCTTTCCCTCCAGATCCTCTGTAATGTCACCTATAAAGATGTTAAAGAGGACTGGACCCAGTACTGAGCCCTGAAGTACTCCACTAGTGACCCCCCTTTCTTCGGAATGTGTGCCACTCACTATTACCTTCTGTGTCCTGTTGTGCAGCCAGTTTGCAACCCAGGCTACCACCATGAGAACCACTCCCAAGCTGGCTAACTTGATTATTAATCTTTTGTGCGGGACTGTGTCAAATGCCTTGCAGTCTGCCCATTTGAGTTTGTAAGTTCAGTTTGTTTTCCTAGAAGTCTGTTGACCCTTACCCCTGACCTCCAGAATTCCTTTATGTCTATCCCATGCATTCTTAAATCCCGTGATTGTTTCAGCCCCCACCACTTCCTCTGGCAGGGTGTTCCACTTATCCACCACCCATTCTGTGAAGAAATTCTTCCTCACTTTTCCTCTGACTCATCCTCCCTCCAACTTCATCTCATGCTCTCTAGTCCTGGAACATCTTTTTTACTTTAAAATAGTGTATTCCAGCACCCTGTTCCTCCCTGTAAGATACTCGTATGTCTCTATCATATCCTCTCTCTCCCTCCTCTCCTCCAGGGAGTACATGTTCAGTTCCTTCAACCTGTCCTCATAGGACTTATGATGTAATCCCTGCACCATCTTTGTTTCCCTCCTCTGAACCTTCTCTACCCTATGTCCTTACGTAGGTAAGGCCTCTAGAACTGTACACTGTACTCCAGGTGGAACCTCACTAGTGTCTTGTATAGTGGAATTATGACCTCCCTTTTCCTGCTGGTGATGCCTCTGCCTATGCATCCCAGGATCCTATTTGCTTACCTGCTGCCTTGTCACACTGTTTCCCTACCTTGAGGTCATCAGAGATGATAACCCCAAGATCCTTTCCTGCTTGGTGCATGCTGTATCCTCACCCCCCAACTGATATATTGTGCCAGGGTTTTTGTGCCCCATATGCATTATCTTGCACTTCTTTGCATTGAATTTCAACTGCCAAACCCCTGACCATTCTTCACGTTTCTGCAGGTCCCTTCTCATTCTGTCTACACCCTCTGGTGTGTCTACTCTGTTACAGAGCTTTGTGTCATCAGCGAACAGGAAAATTCTGCCTTCTAGGTCTCGTGCAATATCACTGATGAAGATGTTGAATAGGACCGGTCCAAGCACTGATCCCTGTGGTACCCCACTGGTCACTCTTCCCTCTGTGGAGTGACAGCCATTTACCACCACCCTCTGTGTCCTGCTGCCCAGCCAGTTACCTACCCACCACACTACTGTCCTGCCCACACCCATATTCCCCAGTTTGTGTAATAGTCTTCTATGTGGTACAGTGTCAAAGGCCTTGCTGAAGTCCAGATAGGCCATGCCACTGCCCTCCCCTGATCCACCTCCCTAGTCACCCAGTCAAAAAATTCAACGAGGTTGGTCTGACATGACCTTCCCTGGTGAAACCATGCTGTCTTGGGTCCTGTAGTCCATTGACAACCAGATGTTCCACCAATCTCTCTCCTTCAGTAGTGCTTCCATGATCTTCCCACTACTGAGGTGAAGGTTGACTGGTCTGTAGTTCCCTGCTTCCTCTTTGTTCCCCACTTTTGTATAGGGACTACATCTGCTATTCTCCAGTCTTTGAGTACCTCCCTGTTTCCAGTGATCGGCTAAACAGGATAGCCAGAGGTTCAGCCACCACCTCTCTTAGTTCTTTAAGGACCCTGGTGTGCACCCCATCTGGCCCCATTGCTTTACTAACTCTTATTACTTCCAGTTCCTTCAGGACCCTTTCTCATGTAAAGGGACTTGTGTCCATTTCTGCACCATTCTCACCCCTTGTACTCCCTTCAGACCCATTACCCTCCTCTTCCTCAGTAAAGACTGAGCAGAAATACCTCTTCAATATGTCAGCTTTACTGTTGTCATCCTCCACGTGGCCTCCATCATCCCCCTTCAGTCTCACTATCCCTCCCTTTGCATTTCTTTTTTCACTTATGAACCTGTAAAAGGTTTTGTCCCCTCTACCCACAGATTTTGCAATGTGTTCTTCTGTCTGAGCTTTGGCTTCCCTTACTGACCTCCCTACCTCCCTTTGCTTCTCCTGGTACTTCTCCCTATCCCCTTCTGCCTGTGTCTTTTTGTATTGCCTGAATGCAATCTTTTTGGCTTTCACTTTCTTTGCTACCTCTTTGGAAAACCATAATGGTCTCCTGTTCCTTTTCCTCTTGCTAACCTGCTTAATGCATAATTCTGTTGCTCTTGTAATCCCCATTTTAAATACTGCCCACTGTTCCTCAACCCTGATTCCTGCCCATTCCTCTTCATGCCTTTTCAAGTATCTCCCATTTTCCCAAAGTCTCCCCCTAAAATCCAGGATCGTGTTTTGTGTGGTTTGGTTCTGCTCTTTCTGTGATTTCAAACCACAATGACTGGTGGTCACTGTTCCTCAGGCTCCCCACTGTTACCCCCATTACACTGTCCCTGTTTGTGAGCACAAGGTCCAGTATTGCCTTCTGCCGAGTTGGTTCCATGACCAGTTGCTTGAGAAAGGCACCCTGAAGGGAGTCCAGGATAAATCTGCTCCTAGTTGATGCTGCGGCTGGGATGCTCCAGTCCACATCTGGAATATTGAAGTCTCCAACCAGTACTACCTCACCTTTGTCTGCCATCCTTTGGATAGCTAGCATCAGCTCCCTATCTGTTTCTTCCTCCTGTGCTGGTGGTCTATAGACAACACCTGTGCGGATGGCTGGCCCCATTTTCCTTTCCAGCTTAACCCACAGTATCTCTCCCCCATTTTGTTCCTCCTGGATCTCTGTGGCCCTGACATCATTTTTCACATACAGTGCCACTCCTCCTCCCTTCTTGCCTGCCCTGTCTCTTCAGAATATGTTGTAGCCAGGTATGGCCATCTCCCAGTTGTGGTTATCATTTCGCCAGGTTTAAGTGATGGCCACAATGTCCAGGTCTGACTGCACCATGAGAACCTCCAGATCTTCCATCTTGTTGCTAAGGCTCCTGACATTTGCACACATGGCATTCCATGATTTGACCTCCCTAGACTGTTTCACTGTTCTACTCCAGCCCCTTCCTTGGTTGTCCTTTATCCCTGGTTCTCCTTGCTGTCTGCCCTTCTGCTGAATTTTGCCCCTTTTCTGCCTATCCACCTCTTGGGTGCTAATCTCCATCTTTTGTACACTGCTTTGTAGAGATAGCCACTCCTCTGGTTCACTGGTTCCCCTGCTAGCTGTGGGGGGTGAGCAAGTAGGTACCCTCCTTGCTGGCCTGCCATCCCCCTTTGTTAGTTTAAATGCTTGTCAATGTAGCATTTAAACTTATCATTGAGTGCTTGGATTCCCCTCCAGGATGGATGCAGGCTGTCGGGCTTGAACAAACCTCCATTCCTCCAGGTGGGTCCCGAGTCACCAATGAATCTAAACCCTTCCTCACAGCACCAGTTCTTCAACCATGAGTTAAAGTTCCTGGTGCATGCACCCCTATGCTCTCCCTTGCCTCTCGCAGGTAGTACTTCTGAGAAAGTGACAGAAGCAGCTACTTGCTTGAGACCCCTCCCCAATTTCCTAAACTCTTCTTGAACTTTCTTTGGCTCCCCATTTGCCAGGTCATTAGTACTTAGGTGGATAATGACATCCAGCTCACCCTCCTGTCTTGCCTTACTAGTGATCCTGAAGATCTTTCTTCCATCCCTCCATGCCATGGCACCTGGTAGGCACCTCACCTCCCTGTATTCCCCCTCCTGTGTTCCTAGCTGGATCCCTCTTATGATGGAGTCCCCCACCAGGATTTGCTTCCTCCTCCTCTGGGGTCCACTGCTTTCCCCACTGAGGTCACTTCCTTGGCTAACCTCCACATCCTTTCCTTCCACTTCTCTCGGTACCTCTATTTGGTTGTCCCCATTTGCCAGTGTGGCATATGAGTTCTTGAGTGGAATAGGATCTGGAATGTGACTCTGCCTGACCGCTCTAACCGTCCCTGAGCCCACTGTCATCCAAGTGCTCCTCGTTCTCGGCATCCTTTGAGGCAGTTAAATTATACTGGGTGGTGTCTGGATAGGGGTGATGGTACTCCTGACCCAGTTTACTTCTGCTCTGAGTCTGGCTACCTCATTCCGCAGTCCAGAGAGATGCATGCAGATAGGGAAGCACCTCAGTGTCCACAAGGTCTGCCTGAATATGGCTGCCCCACAGCCACTGCATTGCACCACTCCCCACATTATACTGCAATTATACTGCTATTCCACTACTTGTCTGCTACTGAAGCTCTCCTAGTTACCTTTGTATTAATTTACTGTCCTAAGAATCCTGCCACTGATCCTCAGATACTTTTCTTTTTAAAAAGAGAAAATAAACCAAGAAATAAATAAATGAATCAAAACACTTATCGTGCTGAGGGTGGGCTTCTTCACCCTTATGCCCTTCCTACTCCACACCCCTTACTTTACCCTGTGTTTAGCTCCTGTCAGTCAGATTTAACAGGGCATATAATTAAGAGCTGGGGAAGGAAGGGGGGGGGCAAAAATCTGCAGCAATTAAAGACAGCAAAGAAATACACCCCCACTACGTTTTAAATTTTCAACAGCCCAAAAACAATTATAAGTAAAGACAACAAAGAAAGTACAGTGTCACTAAAAGCCCACAATCTAAGTTTAAAATAAAAATAGCAATTACCAGTTACAGTAAAGCACTGAATTGAATATGTCTCCTTCTCCTTTTCTGGCTTCTTCTGAGAAAATAAAACTCACTTGCTACTGCAACTCTGACTAAGCCCCACCTCCAGTTATCACGTAGCTGAGGTCAGAGGGCAGACAATTAACACCTCTCACCCAAACTACAGGGCAAGTCACACAAGCCAAGACTAAATTTGCAGCAATTAAAGACAGTAAAGAAATACACCACCACTACATTTTAAATTTTCATCAGCCCAAAAACAATTCTAAGTAAAGACAACAAAGAAAGTACAGTGTCACTAAAAGCCCACCATCTAAGTTTAAAAGAAAAAATAGCAATTACCAGTTACTGTAAAGCACTGAGTTGAATATGTTTCCTTCCCCTTTTGGCTTCTTCTGAGAAAATAAAACTCACTTGCTACCTCATCTCTGATTAAGCCCCACCTCCAGTTATCACGTAGCTGAGGTCAGAGGACAGACAATTAACACCCCTCACCCCAAACTACAGGGCAAGTCAGACAAGCCAAGACTAAATTTGCAGCAATTAAAGACAGCAAAGAAATACACCACCACTATGTTTTAAATTTCCAACAGCCCAAAAACAATTCTAAGTAAAGCCAACAAAGAAAGTACAGTGTTACTAAAAGCCTACAATCTAAGTTTAAAAGAAAAATAGCAATTACCAGTTACTGTAAAGCACTGAATTGAATATGTTTCCTTCCCCTTCTGGCTTCTTCCATTCTGTTCAGAGCAAAAAAGGTTGAGATTAGTTGGATAATTTGAGAGCTGTTCAGCAATAAATTTTTTGAGTGCCTTGGAAAGTGGCGGGAAGATGAAGACGGGATGGTAATTTCTTGGAAAGGTGCAGTCACCACCTTTAAAGATAGGAGTGATAACGGCAGATTTCCATCAGGAGGGAAACAGACCAAGACAAAGAGAAAGATTGAAGATTTTTGTGATAGGAGAGAGGACTGCATCAACTGTCAGATGAAGGTGCTTAAGATCTAAGTAATCACCACTTTGGCAGGTTTTACTTAGAGGATTGGATAGAAAGGTTTTGGCTTCATGGGTAGAAATAGTTCCGAAACAGAAGGAAGGGATGGCAGAGAAGGAAGGTGGAGGGTGAAAGGGGGTCAAAGAAGTCTTGGGGGAGAACGTTGCTGAGGTCTGAGAAGTCAGTGTTTAGAGAGTCGGAAATGACCAGAGGGTCCTGAGTAGGGGACCCTTCAATGTTTAGCTGGGATGGAGGAGGGGACACGGAGATCCCATTAAGTTCCCTTAGATCATTCCAGAAATTATGTCCCAAACACCAAGTGGATGTAAGGGTTTCTTGGTAGTAGGCAGCCTTGGCCTGTCTTATCTCCCTGGTGCATAGATTCCTGGCAGTCCTGTACAATTGCCTATCTGAGGGGTGGCCAGATTCGAGGCCCTTATACCGGAGGTTATCCTGGTGGTGCATACTATCCAGGAAAGCCTTAGTGATCCACGATGAGTCCAGTACTTTGACAGTACTCTTTGTGAAGGGGCAAATATTGTAGATCACAGGCATACTTGAAGGAACAAATAGCAGAGCACCGCATCACTGTTAGGTGCTGTGTATAATGGAGGCCAGACACAGTTGGTCAGATAGTTTTTGAGTTTATCTAGCATTAAATTTTTTAGTAGCCGTTGATTAGTGACTTTGGAGAGGGGGGATTTAGTTGCCCTACCAGTGGCAAAGTACTGGTGAGTGATCATTAAGTATATCAGGTAGCATGGAGACATTGCGTAGTCTATTAGGGCAGTTAGTAAGGATGAGGTCAATAAGGGTGGATGTACCAGTTTTAGGATCAAGTCTAGTTGGGGAATTTAAGAGCTGGGGGAGAGATCAAGCACCACAATCACTCTTCCACAGTTCAGAAGCCTTAGTAGAACATATAACATTGTTATGTGCTACATCCTCAGCAAAGAGAAATACAAATTTCAATTTATAATTTCTCACATGCTATATTTATATACTGAGTATGGCTGGCACTACCAGAAAGAAAGCAATCCCCCCTCCACACACACACACACACACACACACACCCACACACAGTACTTTACACCTCTGGAATCAGCCCACCAAGCGGCCCTTTGAACTCTGGAAATTATACACATGGTTATCAGTATGAATATTATATTTTTACTGATAACCAATGGTGTATGTTTCCATATCCATATTATGTGCATATCAGGGTATTTAGTGGGGCACGAGGCAGAGGCAAGTGTATTAAACTAACAAAGGTGAACATATATCTGATCGATCACACAAAAGTGACACAAAGTTTGCAGAATAACTGCACTCAAAATTGTACGTAGCGACTTAGCAAAGGTACAGTACTGTATGCAGTAACCTAGGTAGACAATGAGACACAGTACAGAGCCCACTGTGTTCATGTACTGTAACCAAGAGGCCGGTCATACCAAGTGACTAGGTTTGCAGAATAACTCCAGTCACAAATGTTCATGGCGATGGAGCCATGGTATGCACTTACAAGGATATGTAGTGGGACACTAGGCAGAGCAAAGTGTGTTCACATGACCCAGGTGAGCATACTGTATATCAGAGGCCGATCACAGAAAGTGACAAAAGATTTTCAGAGTAAGTTTAATTACAATTGTACATAGTGATCAAGAAATGGTATGCAGTTACGCAGGTAGACACTGAGGCATGAGGCAGAGCCAATTGTTGTTCATTTAACACAGGGTAGCATATATCAGAGGCCAATTACACAAAGTGAGACAAGGTTTGCAGAATAAGTGCAGTCACATTTGTATATAGTGATAGAGCCTTGGTATGCACTTGTGTGGGTATGTAATGAGCCACAAGGCAGAGCCAAATGTGTACATGCAACCTAGGTGAGAGTATATCTGATGCCAGTTACAGAAAGTGAGACAAGGTTCACAAAATAAGTGCAGTCCCCATATGTGTATTATGATGGAATCATGGTATGCTCTTTCCAGGTATGCACTCAGGCATGAGGCAGAGCCGGAGTGTCTTCATGTAACCAAGTTGAAAATATAGCATAGGCTAAGCACACAAAAGTGACACAAGATTTGCAGAATAACTGTACTCACAATCGTACACAGTGATGTTGCCATGGTATGCACTTACCAGTGTATCCAGTGAGGCAGAAGGCGGAGTCAAGTGAGTTTGTGTAACCCAGGTGGGCATATATCAGAGGTCAATCACAGTAAGTGAGAGAAGGTTTCCAGAAGAACTGCAGACACAGTTGTACACTGTGATTCAGACAAGGTACCTTGGTAGACATTGAGTCATGAGGTTGAACCAAGAGTGTTCAGTGAAGACAGGGTAGTGTTTGTCAGAGTCTTATTACACAAACAGAGATAAGATTCACAGAAAAAGTGCAGTCACATTTGTACATAGTGATGGAGCCATGGATGCACTTTACTTGGTAAGCACTGAGGCACGAGGCAGAGCCAAGTGTAATTACGTAGCCTAGTATATCAGAGGCCGATCACACAAAGTTAGACAAGGTTTGCAAAATACGTGCTGCCAGAATTGTATATAGTGATGGAACCATGGTATGTGCTTCCCTGCATATGAACTGAGGTATGAAGCAGAGCCAAGTCTGTTCAAGTACCCTAGGTGAGTATATGACAGAGGCCAATCACAGAAAAGTGACATAAAGCTTGCAGAATAACTGCAGTTACAATTGTACCTTGTGATACAGCCATGCAATACACATGCCAGGGTCTACAGTGAGGCATGAGGCAGAGCCAAGTGTCTTTATGTAACCCTGGTGGGTGTATATCAGAGGCCAATCATATAAAGCGACAACATTTTCTCAGAATAACTACACTCACAAGTCTACATAGTGATCAAGTGAAGGTATGCAGTTATCTAGGTAGACACTGAAGCAAAAGGCAGAGCTTAATTTTCATTAACACAGGTCAAAGTATATGAGAAGACAATCACACAAAGTGAGACTCAAGTTTGTAGAATAAGTGCAGTTTCATTTGTAGATACTGAGCAAGCCATGGTATATGTTTTTTCTGTGTATGTATTTAGGCATGAGGCAGAGCCAAGTGTGTTCAAGTACCAAAAGTGAGCATATAGCAGAGGCATATCACACAAACATGACACAAGT
Source organism: Neoceratodus forsteri (assembly GCA_016271365.2). Lineage (NCBI taxonomy): Eukaryota > Metazoa > Chordata > Ceratodontiformes > Ceratodontidae > Neoceratodus > Neoceratodus forsteri. The sequence goes on from CM057458.1 coordinate 106,436,092, forward strand.
TTTGCAGAATAACTACACTCGCAATTATGCATTATGAAAGTAATTGTGTGCTCTTTCCAGGGTATGCAGTGATACACAAGCAGCTTGTTTCCAGAAGTGTCTTTGGAGGGGTATGGAGTATAGTACAAAAGGAAAAAAATAAATAGCAATTAACAGCATTACTAAAATAGTAGTCATATACAGCAATACAGTACATCAAAGGAACAAATGTACAAACTGTGCAAATATACATATTTACAAAAATTATGTCTGTGAGATCCTTATTGGCAGAGATTTACACGTGGAACTGCATTTAGGGTAACACCACTATTTTTGTTGCCCTGATGACATTGTCTTCCAGCAAATTTGATAGAAAAATAGATGAGAGTCTCAATGATAACTCCTGCAGGCTGTAATTTTCTTATTAAAAAACAGATATGGACAGAAATAAGACTGCTGGCAACCTACTTGGGCCAGTATTTTGCACGCTCTGCCATGCACATCAAAACCATGCAACACGAACAGCACAGTCGGGAACAGTGAGAGAGTGCAAAATCACCTAACGGTGTACGTGCGATAGTGCACCCTATCACTGTTTCCAGGCAGAGGATAAGACCTCTGCTGGGAGGAGGGGACAGCAAGCAGCTGCCATGGCCTGATGGAATGAGCCACAGGCAGCAAGGGAGGCAGTGCATCTGTGGACCAGGTTTCGATTCCTGGTCCCAGACACATGAATTTTTTTTATTTTTCATACTTTGAGCAATTTTAAGTGTTTACCACACCCCTCCAAGTTGGTTATTTAAGTTGGGGGTAGCTGTACCCCCCTGTAAGTAATCAAGTTGGCAATATACTGCACTGGATCACACAGTATACACCGAGGTGGCTATGGGATTCAAACTCAGGTCCCCAGATCTGCAGCTCAGAGCCTTAACCCACTGCACTATACTGCCTACCTATAATGTATATTTGCAAGTATTTTGTATCCTGCTGTACATTTTGGTCATTCATTATAGTTGCTGGATATTTACATGCATTAAGGACATGTACGCTATTATTATGGACATTTCCATGAATTTAGGATCCTACTTTAAAATCTGGACATTTATAATTGTGATACATTTTCATATCATACAAATCCTAGCTTGGCTCCCACTGGATACCTTGACAAAACAACCTTTGGTCCTAAAGTGACTGAGGATGACAAATAGTATACCTACTCTGTCACAGGACAACAGTCACAATTCCTGATTTAGGGCTGCACATGTATCCTGTGATGCATCAAGATGTTTGAATGCAAGTTTTCAAAATGTTGATGCATTTTGATGCATCTGTACAATTTCCAAGATTTAAGGCAGCTTCCATTAAATAAATACAGGCATCATTATTTAGGTACCACATTATTATTTGATGCACAGTGCCACAAATTGCAGCAGTCGTGTCCAAAAGTTAAGCCATTTCAAATGTGATCTAACTTTTAGGTGCAGTTAGTGTAAATGTAGCAGACACCCTGCTATAACCCCCCCCCCAAAGGGCTTTGAAAATCCAGCCCATCTCCTTTAAAGTCCTCCTAAATATATCAAAGGTCCTACAGTCCTGAAAGGACTTGCAGTGCTGAACGTGGAGAAGGCTATGGGACTGAACAGGATACACCCTCAGGTACTGAAAGAACTCAGGGAGGTACTAGTTGCCCCACTGATGGTCTTGCTCAACAGATCATAGCAAGTAAGTGTGTTCTGGAGGACTGATGAAGACCAATGTGGTCCCTCCACATACAACTGACAGCAGGGAGGAGATTAGCATATTTAGGTCAGTCCATTTTACTTCGGTGGATGGGAAACCAGAGCTCACAGACGACACATCTTGCTGCCGCAGACTGCATCCCCTGCCTTGATGCTGCTTCTGGCAGAACTTATCAGAGCTTACAGATCATGCCTCTTGTTGCAAATGGCAAACCTTGTAGCTGCCACCACCATGACCGGAACTATGAGAACCCACCCCTTTTACCACAAACTGCATCGCCTGCCGTAAGCAACAGTAATTTCAACACTGTGCCCAACACAGCAACTGTGACCTCAATCTTTGAGGTTATCTGTTTCCCCCATTAGACCACCTGGTATTTTTAATAAATAAACAACTGGGGACACAGTAGGGGAATTGGGTACTTAGAGGAAGATGGTGATATAATAATGACCAGAACAGGATGCAGGAGAGGGGGGGTGAGGACTCCAGTTGCTGTTTCAGTGAACAGTGGGAGGGCAGGGGCTCTGGTTGTTGCAGCATAGATCTTCATGGGACAAGAACATTTGGGCCATTTCTGTTTTCCCCACTAGACTACAAGGTATTTTTTTTTTTTTACAAACTGCAAAGCATGAAGCAGGCGTGGGAAGATCGAGGGATTTGACCTTCAAAGCCCTGCACGGACTCGGTCTATGACTATTTGAAAGAGCTCCTGATTCCTTACCACCCCATGCGACAGCTCCGTTCAGCCGATGAGGGGTTGCTAGAGGTTCCGAGGGTTATATTGATGTCTTCTGGGGCTAGGGCCTTTGGATTCGTGGTCCCAACCCTCTGGAACTCTCTGCCTCGCCGGCTTAGAGAATGCACGACCGTGGAGGCCTTTAAGTGTGATTTCAAGACTTTTTTATGGAACAGGGCTTTTGGGGATTGATGCTGTTATCAACTGTTGTTTTTATATGTATATTTTGATTTTATGATTCATTTGTACAGTGCCTTGGTACTTGAAAGGCGCTAAATAAATAAAGTTTTATTATTATTATTATTATTATTTACAGAGTAGGTAACGGTTGTTTTGAGGAAGCTGGTACCTGGAGACTACAGTGTAGTAGGGTGTGTAAATACAGAGTTTATTCATCATGTTATGATTTGCAAACTTTAAAAATCATCTCTGAACTTATGTATTACTATGAATAATGCATAGGTTAAGTAATGATTGTTGCCATTATTAACACATTTGCAGTAAAGTGAATGTCCCTCTGCTTTTGCTATAACACTTTTTCATTCTGCTAGTGCTCTCTCTCTCTCTCCATTAAGGTCATCATCACATTGCACATCAGGCATCCATTTTAGGGAAGCAGAAGGAGGGAGATTTGAATTTGAAGAGGCAATTTTTTACATTATTTAAATGCTACAAAATTGCATGTATACTAGTTAAATGAATGTGGTTTCAGCAGTCATGTAAATAACCACCTTTCCATTAAAGAGCTATGAAGCCAGATTTTAAGATTTAACATGTAAAGTTTTTTGTTTAGGTGTCCTTTAAAGATAAGAAATTGTCCATTCCATTGCCTTTGTGTTTGGGGCTCTAATGTTCTCTGTGGCTACTCAAAACAGTGCTGGTGTCTACATGTAGCCATGGTGGCCTCATTTGATTAACACTGGCCTAGTGCTTTGAATGTGCAGCTGTGACTCTGGACACTCAGGTTTGAATTAGCCATCTCACTTATTGTGTGACCTTGAGCAAGTCACTTAATCTCCTTTAGATGACCCCTCCGTAATCTCTCTTTCAGTTTCTCATTTCACAGTGCACTGTTGGAATCTCCTTGTGTGCCTAACATAACAAGCATTTGTCAATGCCGAATGCTGCTTGCTTGTATGTGCTGTTTAGGTATTTGGAAGTGACAGTTTCATGCCTTCCTCCCAAGACATCCACTGTGTCTTTCCGTTCAGTATTCACAGAAGAGTGGGAGGGGCAAGGGCCACAGCAGTACAGCAGTTGCCAAGGGAGTGAAGAGGTGGACAGTAGTCCATTCGAAGGCAAAAGAGTCTTGCAGGAGCTCACTAAATTGAAGGTAGACAAAGCGATGGAACCAGATGGCATACGCCCAAGGATATTAACAGAACTGCGAAGGGAGATAGCAGTACCTCTGGCAACTATGTTCACTGAGTCATTCAACGAGTGAATTGGAGGAGGGCACATGTGGTCCCTCTACACAAGTCCGGCAGCAGGGAGGAGGCAGGGAACAATAGGCCATTCAGCCTCACCTCAGTAGTGGGGAAGATCATGGAGACATTGCTTAAAGAAAGGATAGTGGGGCATCTAGATGCCATGGAACCCAGGACCATAGACAACATGGATTCACAGTGGGGACATCATGTCAGATAAATCTGGTTGATTTATTTGACTGGGTGACAAAGGAAGTGAATCAGGGTGGGCAGTGGACAACGCTACCTTGATTTCAACAAAGCCTTTGACACCATCCCATATAGGAGGCTGATAAACTAGCTGGGTAGGCTGGACATGGGGAAAGGGTGGCAAACTGGGTTAGAAACTGGCTAACAGACAGGAGGCAGAGAGTGGTGGTAAATGGTATGCAGTCTAGGGAGAGGGCGACCAGTGGGGTGCTGCAGGGATCGGTCCTGGGGCCAGTTCTGTTCAATGTCTTCATTAGTAATATTGCAGAACATCTGAAGGGAATTTTTTCACCAAATTTTCAACATAGCCATTTTAAGACCTCTGCTCATGAACAGTGTCACTGTGATTTTCTTAATTTGTCCCGTACATTGATTTCGCACACCGACTGCGCCATTGTGCGCTACATGGGCGGAAACATGTTTTGGGTGAGATGTGAAAAATGACAGCTGTACTACTCATAAGAAGGTGTGGTAAAATGGCAATGTTGAAAATCTGGAGTGAAAATATTGAAAATTCGCGAACTTACGAGCATGCGTAGGAACTGTACAATGCACGCTCGTAAAACAGTCATTTTTTGGAATTTTTTCACCAAATTTTCAACATAGTCATTTTAAGACCTTTGCTCATGAAAAGTGTCACTGTGATTTTCTTAATTTATCCTGTACATTGATTTCGCACACCGACTGCGCCATTGTGCGCTACATGGGCGGAAATACGTTTTGAGTGAGATGTGAAAAATGGAAGCTCTACTACTCATAAGAAGGTGTGATAAAATGGTAATGTTGGAAATCTGGAGTGAAAATATTGAAAATTAGCGACCTCAATGGTGCGCGAGGAACCGCGCAGAACGACGCCAGAAACAGTCATTTTAGGAATTTTTTCACCAAATTTTCAACATACCCATTTTAAGACCTCTGCTCATGAACAGTGTCACTGAGATTTTCTTAATTTGTCCCGTACATTGATTTTGCACACCGACTGCGCCATTGTGCGCTACATGGGCAGAAACACATTTTGGGTGAGATGTGAAAAATGACACCTGTACTACTCATAAGAAGGTGTGGTAAAATGGCAATGTTGAAAATCTGGAGTGAAAATATTGAAATTTCACGAACTTATGAGCCTGCGTAGGAACTGCATAGCATAGCGCTACGTAAAACAGTCATTTTGGAATTTTGGCACCAAATTTTCAACATGGGTTTTGGGACCCTTCTCATGAATGATTCACTGTCATGGCATTATTCAGGCCCGAGGGTGATTTTGCGCAGTGACTGCGCGGTGACTGAAAATCCGCCGGGCCCCAGACGCCGCCGACAGTGTTTATCGATATGAGAAGGGTTAAAAACCCTGATGAAATCAAAAAATGCCGAGATATGCAACAAGTTGAAACCCCCTATTTAGCCCATTATACAGCTTACCGGCATTTCCTCAGTTGTGATCGGCTTTTGAAGAGTGCAGGCAGTTCCGGTCCACCGAAGACCATTGGCGGTCGGAGGTAAGTATGGGGTGAGGGTGTGTGAAACTGGGTGCACATTGGGTAGGTGCGGGTAGTGGGGGTTGGGAGGCAGCAGCGGACGTTTTGTTTTACAGGTTTTTAAAATGACTACGTGCAGGGCGTTTTCCACGCTGGGGTGAGCTCCCAGCGCGCTGCAAGGATGTTGGGGGCGTTCAGCCAACGGGGATTGGGCACCCTGTCGACCATGGCATTTGTTGCCATGCTGGGGTGGAGCTCCCAGCATGGCACAAGGAGGGGCGTTCAGCCGATGGGGTTGGGCACCCCCGTCGGCCAAAGGATCGCTTGCCATGCTGGGGTGGGCTCCCAGGATGGCACTTACTACTGGGGGACGCAGCTCAGCCGGCGGGGATTGGGCACCCCGTTGGCTATACAGTGCGTGCGGGGAGGCGGGGCGCTGCCGCCTGCGGGTGTCTGTGGGGGGGCTGCGCGTGAGCAGCTGATATCTTATCGGTGCTCACTGGCGTAGCTCCCCTTTCAACTGTATGCCACTGCATTTTGGCGTGTCGCGGAGACAGCTCAAAATGCATAAGCTTCTGGGGCGTGCCTGTAACTTGCACTGACTGAATTGGAGGAGGAGGTGACACACCTCCGAAATCTCCGATGATGGCACTATGTTTCTTGCCCATGCTTGCAAGCAACATAATAATGACATTCTTTTGCCCCGCCCTTGTTTGAAAGGCACTTTGAGATATGGTTTGCATGAAAAGCACTATATAAAATGAAATTCATTCCTTTCTTCTCAGCTTTACTACCCCCTCATTCTGACAGTACTCAGAATTTGGATTTTTGAAAAACAATGCTTGTGGTTTAATGGGTGAGCAACCAGCCACACCCCCTTTTCTAAGCTTTATAAGCAGTTCCTCCCAGCCTTCCTCTGAAGCATTTTTTCTTACATAGATACATAGATACATAGACAGTGTCTGCATATAAGGGCCTATGGCCCACCTAGTCTGCCCATTTGAGCTTGTAAGTTCAGTTTGTTTTCCTAGAAGTCTATTTCCCCTTACCCCTGACCTCTAGAATTCCTTTATGTCTATCCCATGCATTCTTAAATCCCGTGATTGTTTCAGCCCCCACCACTTCCTCTGGCAGGGTGTTCCCTTGTCCACCACCCGTTCTGTGAAGAAATTCTTCTCATGTTTCCTCTGAATCGTCCTCCTCCAACTTCATCCCATGCCTCTGGTCCTGAAACATCTTTTTCGCTTAAAATAGTGTTTCCTGCACCCTGTTCCTCCCTGTAAGATACTTGTATGTCTCTATCATATCCTCTCTCCTCCTCTCCTCCAGGAGTACATGTTCAGTTCCTTCAACCTGTCTTCATAGGACTTGTGATGCAACCCATGCACAATCTTTGTTGCCCTCCTCTGAACCTTCTCTACCCTGTCTATGTCCTTACGTGGGTATGGTCTCCAGAACTGTACACTGTACTCCAGGTGGGGCCTCACTAGTGTCTTGTATAGCGGAATATGACCTCCTTTTCCTGCTGGTGATGCCCTGCCTATACATCCCAGCATCCTATTTGCTTTACCTGATGCCTTGTCACACTGTTTCCCTACTGAGGTCATCAGAGATGACAACCCCAAGATCCTTTCCTGCTTGGTGCATGCTATATCCTCACCCCCCAACTGATATATTGTGCCAGGGTTTTTGCCCCATATGCATTATCTTGCACTTCTTTGCATTGAATTTCAACTGCCAAACCCTTGACCATTCTTCAAGTTTCTGCAGGTCCCTTCTCATTCTGTCTACACCCTCTGGTGTGTCTACTCTGTTACAGAGCTTTGTGTCATCAGCGAACAGTGAAATTCTGCCTTCTATATCCCAAGCAATGTCACTGATGAAGATGTTGAATAGGACCGGTCCCAGCACTGATCCCTGTGGTACCCCACTGGTCACTGTTCCCTCTGTGGGTGACAGCCATTTACCACCACCTCTGTGTCCTGCCACCCAGCCAGTTACCTACCCACCACACTACTGTCCTGCCCACCCCATATTCCCCAGTTTGTGTAATAGTCTTCTATGTGGCACAGTGTCAAGGGCTGCTGAAGTCCAGATAGGCCATGTCCACTGCCCTCCCTGATCCACCTCCCTAGTCACCCAGTCAAAAATTCAATGAGGTTGGTCTGACACGACCTCCCTGGTGAAACCATGCTGCCTTGGGTCCTGTAGTCCATTGAGAACCAGATGTTCACCAATCTCTCCTTCAGTAGTGCTTCCATGATCTTTCCCACTACCGGGTGAGGCTGACTGGTCTGTAGTTCCCTGCTTCCTCTTTGTTCCCACTTTTCTATAAGGGACTACATCTGCTGTCCTCCAGTCTTTGGGTACCTCCCTGTTTCCAGTGATTGGCTGAACAGGATAGCCAGAGTTCAGCCACCACCTCTCTTAGTTCTTTAAGGACCCTGGTGCACCCCATCTGGCCCCATTGCTTTATCAGCTCTTATTACTTCCAGTTCCTTCAGGACCCTTTCTCGTGTAAAGGGACTTGTGTCCATTTCTGCACCATTCTCACCCTTTGTACTCCCTTCAGACCCATTACCCTCCTCTTCCTCAGTAAAGACTGAGCAGAAATACCAGTTCAATATGTCAGCTTTACTGTTGTCATCCTCCACACGGCTCCCATCCTCCCCTTCAGTCTCACTATCCTCCCTTTGTCCTTCTTTTTTCACTTGTGTACCTGTAAAGGTTTTGTCCCTCTTAAGCACTGATTTTGCAATGTGTTCTTCTGTCTGAGCTTTGGCTTCCCTTACTGACTTCCCTGCCTCCCTTTGTTTCTCCTGGTACTCCTCCCTATCCCCTTCTGCCTATGTCTTTTTGTATTGCCTAGATACAATCTTTTTGGCTTTCACTTTCTTTGCTACCTCTTTGGAAAACCATAATGGTCTTCTCTTTCTTTTCCTCTTGCTAACCTGCTTAATGCATAATTCTGTTGTTCTTATAATCCCCATTTTAAATACTGCCCACTGTTCCTCAATCCCTGATTCCTGTCCCATTCCCTTAATGCCTCTTTCAAGCATCTCCCCATTTTCCCAAAGTCTGCCCCTAAAATCCAGGATCGTGTTTTGTGTGGTTTGGTTCTGCTCTTTCTGTGATTTCAAACCACAATGACTGGTGGTCACTGTTACCCAGGTGCTCCCCACTGTTACCCCCATCACACTGTCCCTGTTTGTGAGCACAAGGTCCAGTATTGCCTTCTGCCGAGTTGGTTCCATGACCAGTTGCTTGAGGAAGGCACCCTGAAAGGAGTCCAGGATAAATCTGCTCCTAGTTGATGCTGCTGCTGGGATGCTCCAGTCCACGTCTGGTATATTGAAGTCTCCAACCAGTACTACCTCACCCTTGTCTGCCATTCTTTGGATGGCTAGCATCAGCTCCCTATCTGTTTCTTCCTCCTGGGCTGGTGGTCTATAGACCCACCTGTGCGGATGGCTGGCCCCATTTTCCTTTCCAGCTTAACCCACAGTATCTCTCCCCCATTTTGTTCCTCCTGGATCTGTGTGGCCCTTATGTCATTTTTCACATACAGTGCCACTCCTCCTCCCTTCCTGCCTGCTCTGTCTCTTCTGAATATGTTGTAGCCAGGTATGGCCATCTCCCAGTCATGGTTATCATTACATTATCATTCTTTACCTGCTGGAGACTCTCTTGGTCTGTCCTCTTCCTTGGGATATGCTGGGGTCTTGCCCCCCTCATCCCCAGCTTAGCTTGTGCTCTGGACTCTGCTTGGTTCTTGCTGAATTTTGTTGGTGTCTTACTCCTGCCTTGATTGGTATCGGTTTTGCATTTAGCTGTTACTGTGCTTCCCCGTGTGTTTGTTTCTCTGTTCTTCTGTATTTGTGTTTTCTTTTTTTGGGTGGGGGGCTTTCTAATTTTCTTAGCATCTTGTTACCCTTTGTTTGCACTGTGCGATTCATGTGCCTGTGTTTCAGGCTCCCACCAAACCTTTGTTTTCCTGCACTTGTTATTGCGTGTTTCAGGTCACACTGTTATGGCTCTCTCCTGGGTTTCCACTTTAATCAACTGCACCTGGTTATGGCACTGCTGCTCAGCTAGCAGCTAATTAAGCAATAAGGCACGACAGGGTGTGGTATATCATGGGATATTATTACGCCTCGGGTGGTTGGGCTTGTAAAACAACTACAGTTCATGATAGCTGCTGGTCCCTATCTGTTGGGCACTGACAAGTATTCTGAAAAGCATTTCCTTCTGCAGTATGAGGAGATCTTCCCTCCTCCTGCAGTATGGGGAGGCATTCTGTATGTCAAAGCACCTTGTCCTGTGGAGTAAGGAGGTGTTCCTTCACCTGCAGTAGGAAGTATTCCTGACTAAAACCGTCACTAAATAAAACATATCTCAAGCATAGAGGGAAGGTGACCTAGGCCTTGGATCCCCAAAGATTTCCTCCTCGGGTGTGTTTTTTTTTCCTTCCTCCATGCTGAAAGTTATACTTAGTTAGGTTTAGTAGTATTCTCTAGTCTACCTAGGAATATTCTGCCATTGGACAGAGGTGGATGGTGATCTTGCTGATCATTCCCTGTCTCCTTAGGAATCCCCTGCTGTCATCAGTGCAATCCATGTTATCCATGCTATTCTACTAACTTGTTCTTCTCATCTGTGTTTTATCAAGGAGCATCTTGCTTTAGTCTGCTACTCTACCTCATAGTCAACAATCACTGCCAACATTCTTTTTGGGGTTCCTTCCTAAGGTACCTTTCGCCAAGGGAACCTTCCCATTGCACATCTAGGGGTTGAACCCTATTTGAGGGTTCTGTGCCTTTGGTACCCCTACAGGGTGGTAATTCCTCATGGAACAGAGAGTGCGAACAGCCACAACAGAGTAAGACAGTTGCACAAGCATAACACTATAATGGTTGCATAGGCCATTGAATTAAAAGCCTACACCTGTGGTTCAGTGGGTGAACAACCAGTCATGCCCCCTTTCCTGAGTTATATAAGCAGTTCCTCCCAGCATCCCTCTCATGCATTTTTTTCTTGACCCCACCATCCAACCATTACACTAAGGGGCACAATCTTAAATTGGAGGGTGGGAGGTTTAGGAGGGAGGTGAGGAAGCACTTCTTTGCAGAGAGGATGGTGGATATTTGGATTGCACTGCCAGAAGAGTTCATCTTGTTTAAGATAGTGGGCAGCTTTAAGAAAGGCCAGGATAGGCATGGGGGGGAAAGTAAGGATCATGGGTAGGGAAGAGTGGAGAGAGAGGGCGAGGACATTAGCTCAAGCCGTGGACCCTGCAATATGAACAGACTTGATAGACAAAATGGCCTTCTGCTGGCTTATTCATATGTTCATATCCTCCCCTCCTCCTTCTCCTCTTCCAGGAGCTCACATCTCTTCTCAGGGGGGTTCCTTCCTAAGGTACCATTAGTCATGGGATCCTTCCAGTGCCACCTCTAAGGGTCTAACCCTCTTTGAGTGTTCCTTGCCATTGGCACCCCTACAGGGGGATAATTCCTCATAGAACAGAGAGTGTGAACAGCCACAACAGAGTAACACAGTTGCACAAGCATAACACTGTACAGGTTGAGTAGGCCATTTAACTAATAGCTGTAAATCTTCTTGCTTTTTGCCTGTCAAGTAGGGCTGTGTGAATAATGGAGAGTTCATCCCTGAATATTAAGAACAACTGGACATTCAATACACTGGCTAAATACAGTATTTTACTTTCCCTGGGTTATTCAGTGGGAATGCAAAAACTATTTAACAAGTAAAGAAAACCTCTGCCTCAGTTCAGATGACATGGGAACTACTGAAGTGAACCATTAGCCCACTCCCATCAACTTCTATGGACCAGTCCTCCATATTCCCATACAGAAATTGTTAAAGTCGCCAGGCATCTCATACGGAGCTAGGAGCCAAGGGCATCTTTGTAGCACTTCCCTCTACATAGACCAACTCCCCAGAACCAAAACATTTTTTTTTTACCTTTGTTTTACCAGGAGAGGCACACTAAGCTGAAAGCTTGTTTACAGGGGCAACCTGGGAGCACAAGAAAGTTAAGTGACTTGCTCAGGGTCACACAGTATGCAAATGAGGGCTGTGAGATTCAAAACTAGGTCTCAAGGTTTGCAGCTCAGTCTTAAACCACTGCACAATACTGCATCCCCTTCTTGATCCCCCATTCCATGATTTAAAGGGACAACAGCAATTTGATTTCAGGCTAACTGAATCAGTCCCTCCACACTAGGGAAACACAAAAAGCAAGCAATGCACTTCACAATACAATAGTGCAAAATAATGTATATTAGCACATCAAGCAAATGGATTCCAAACACTTCAAGTTGTAGGGGATGTATGCATTTGATGTTCTAATACATTTTGCAGTTTTATGTTCTGGAGTCTGGTGATTATTTTTGTAGTTTCCTGCTGTTCAGGTTGCCTGATTTGCAGTAGCACCCACTCACGTCATGCAGCTCACAGGTTTAAGCATTTCTGTAGTCTCTCTGCCCTAACCTGCATCTTGATCTTTCAACACATAGACACTCAATCATCTGGCAGCAGTGCTCTCTGGTGAGGAGTGGACAGAACAGGTTTGCAACACTGATGACACTTGACAGACTGGGCAACCATCTGGCAAGCATCATCACTGATGCCAGCTTGCTTTTCCTTCCCCCATCCTCCCAAGTACCCTGCCACCTATGACTGTGCATCTGATTATTGAAAGAACATGTTTGCTAGTTTGCTGGGAGGGGGGAAATGAGCATACCTGGAAATCAACTACTATTGGTGGCCCTGAATCATTAATTGAAGATAAGAAAGGGGTAAGTCTCTTTTACAAGATTTACATGAGAATAATGATAGAACTGACAAGATTGTTCACTGTACCCAGTAGTAGTTTCCATGGCAGTGGGACACAAGTCACAGAACAGCTTTCAATAGCATAGAATTTCATGGTAAAGTGCATCTTTTGGAAATAAATTATGATGGGAACATGTTTTAATCATTACAACCCTTATAAATTTTATTCTGTCTTCCTGGGAAGCCCTTGAAAATATGTGTAAATATTTCATCATTTCCTTGCTTTGTTTCCAGAGTTCATTATGTGGCATCCATAGAAAACCTAGAGACAGGAACTCTTTTTTCAAAGTGTGACATGACCACAGATCTGACTAATTTTATATTTTCCCACCATATCTCACAACCTCTTAGCATACACATTCATAGCACTGGCCTTTAAAAAGTAGAGCAAACTACCAGAATGCATAACGCAATAATTTTAGATTACATAGTAAGTTTAGGATTAGTTGGCACGTGTTTAGTTTTAAGGACTCTTTCTATCAACTTAGTTTACATTTTTAACAGCCTTTGGGAGGCTATTGATGGGGCAGTGTAGGGAAGCTCACACTGTGATTGCCAGTACTGTACCTGTCATGTGGATAAGCAGAAGACTTCGGGTTCCAGTGCAGTCCTTCCAACACTATTCACAAGCACTATAATTCACATGCTTGTACACACAGAAATAAATCATTAAGAAAAGTGTTGTAATACACGCACTACAGAAACTAGACTTGGCAAGAAAACCTCTCAGCTGCAAGTGACAGCTGCAGGGTGCTGAAGCCACAAAGTCAAGACTGAGTCCCTTACTTTGAGCACAAACTGTGTAAACAGACTGCCTGCTATTGAACTTTTTACTCATTATATCTACTGCTTAATTGGGACAGTTGCAATAATTGTGTTTGGTTTATGAGGGGTTCCGGCAGTGGATCACGCTAATTCAAATACACAAGGGGGCCGGGGCTCTACACTACAAAACCCTGTGCCAACTGCTGCCAGATTTACACTACAGAAACTAGACTTGGCAAGAAAATATCTCAGCAACAGGTGAGAGCTGCAGGGTGCTGAAGCCACAAAGTGAAGACAGAGTCCCTTTCATTGAGCACAAACTGTGTAAACAGACTACCTGCTATTGAACTTTTTACTCATTATATCTGCTGCTTCATTGGGACAGTTGCAATAATTGTGTTTGGTGTATGGGGGGGTCCAGTGGTGGATCACACTAATTCAAATGCACAAGGGGGCAGGGACTCTATACTACAAAGCCCTGCACTGACTAAGGGAATGGGCACCGTGGAGCGAGTGGAGTGAGTGATGTGAGTGCCACTTGGGAGAACTCTACTGTTTGAAACATTTGCTTACTTTTATCTTAAGCATGGGAAAGTGCCTGCTTATCTTATTGGGGGTGGTTATTATGGGGCGCTTGTCTTGTGAATTCCAAATGCAATACAGAAAGAATATAACAGTGTCGGTAAAGGCATAGGATTAGTAACTATGGGTGGTGTACCCTATCTTAAAAACAACAATTTGGCTCAAAGGAGAAACCAGTTTACATATGAGAGATGAAGGATTAATAAGCAGCTAAGTCCCCTCCCAATACCCTGTAGGATAAGTAGCTTGGGACCCGGAAGGTTACTTTGCTCGTTATTGTTAGTGTGAAGTGGGGCTATTGAAATGAATCCAGGCCCAAAGACTACTAGAGACATTTCTTTAATATATGAGAATGTGAGAAGCATTGTAAACAAAATAAATGAATTTAGAGTTTGGGTAGCTGAAACTAACTATGACTTCTTAGAACTATCTGAAACATGGCTTCATCAAAGTGTAGATAATGAAGAGCTTCACCTTACTGGGTACAATCTAGAGAGAACTGATGGAGAAAGAGGGGAGGTGGAGTTATGTTATATATTAAAAATAGCCTTGGCCCCTATCAGATACTGCTAAAAGTCAATCATGAAGGAATAGATTGATGATAGAAACACTCTCCACCAGGCTAATTGTGGGAGTTTTCTATGCATCTCCTAAAACAAAACTTAAATGTTTTGATACCCTCATGGATCTCTTTATGGATAAATTAAGAAATAAAAGAGTTATTATCACAGGGGACATCAGTGAAGATTGGTACCAGATTAGAGGCACAAGGCTTAAAAAAGCTTTGAGGCCTTAGGATGGGAACAGATTATTAAAAAGCCCACAAGAATCCTTAACACCAACTGGGGGTCAATATTGGATCTTTTGTTTGTCTCCCAGGATTTGAGTATTATAAATTGGGAAGTCTTGCCGCTAAACCTGGGAGACCACAATCCTATAAAATGTAGCATAAATCTTCAAATACCCCTAGTACAACAAGAGAACACATATTGAGTTAGGGATTTTAAAAATTTCAATGAAGCACATTTCAGGAACACTTTAAGAAACTATAATTGGGATGGACTTTTCCTAATACCAAATATCAGTTTAGCAGTTCAAGAATTTAATGATTCAAACACCATGAAGTCTTGCTGCTATTAGGACTTAATGAAGTTAGCCACTGCACTCAAACTGCCCCGGAGAGGATAGGGTTAACTCCAGAGCAGTCTGGAGTTCCACAGCGCGAGGGCGCTGTTCAAAGCTCTATCTGGCTAGTTTCAAATGAAACTGCCAGATTCTTTACTCCGCTTTCACTGAACAGTCGCTCCGGAGATCAGCTCCTTCAGCTCGGTTCATTTCGCGGTTCAAGTGAGCTTACTCAGTTCATTTGAACTGGCAAGTGTTTAAAAATTACCGCGTTTTCGGTCAAAAGCTCTATCTGGTAACCGTAAGTATTAAAAATAAAGTCTGTGTGGAAATACATTATCGGTTCAGTCTAAACTGATCGGTTGGCTTATTTTACGATTTTTGGGCTTTAGAAGTGCGGTACCCGGTTCTTATCGGTTCTAAAAAAACCTTAATTTTATTTTGGGCTTTTTCCAATACCCGTGACACGGTTAGGAACCGATAAGGGTGTCTTGCCTGGCACGGCCATTTAAAGGGCAAGTTTGTTGGTTAGGCTGGCATTATGTCTGAGAAACCCAAAAGAAAAACCGGGCCCACTGGGTTTCAACACTGTGATGTCTGTGGGGAAGCCTTTGCCAAGGCTGATCCACACACCACTTGTGTCTATTGTCTGGGGGCTGACCACCTCCTGTCAGACTGCCAGGTGTGTAAAAATTTCCCTGCAGCCACCCTGGAAAAGAGATTGGGCCGGCTCAGGGGCGAGAGACAAAAGTCCACTGACCGGATGGCCAGCCGGTCCAGTACCCACTGGACCAGAAGAGTGCCCTCTGACCAGGGCGAGACTTCCTCGGGCAAAAGAAAGCTGGTTCAGAGAAACCAGCTCCAGCAAAAGACAAAGAAATCAGCAGGTCTGGAGTCCAAAATTGTCTCTCCGACTGCTGCAGAAATAGCAAAAGCCATTCAGATTGTTCAGTCTTTGTCTCGGGGACTTGTCAAGCCCCCTACAATTGGGAAAAGGGTGGCTCATTCAGGTCCAGTGGTTCAGGATTATGATGTTGAGGAGTTTTATGAATCACAGGAGGGGGAGGAGGAATTTGATCAGTGTATTTGTGACTGGGAAGGTCTGGACGTGCCCATTGAACCGGGCATTTCTCCAGATAGACCCTTAGAATCCCCCCTTTGCTGTCTGAGTCCCCTTCTCATTTTATGTTTTATAAAAAGGTGGCAGAAACCCTCCAGCTCCCTTTAGAGGAGGCTGTGGATGAGCAAGAGCAGCCTGATTATGTAGAAATGATGGATATTCCAGAGTCTAGAAGGTTGTCTATTCCTTTGCATAAGTCATTTAGGAAGCAAACAACAAAGATTTTAAAAAATCCTCATTCCGTTCCTCCTGTAGATAAGAAAATGGACAGAAGGTATACTTTATCAGGCCCTGATACAGACTTCCTCACCGAGTAGTGTAGTCATGTAGGTGTTGTTCAAGCTGCAGCCTGTGACAGGCTAATATTCCCCTGGCATCACATCCTCCTGATAAGGATTCCAGGAAGATTGATGCCATGGCGAAAAGCAATATATGGCAGCTTCATTGGGACTCAGGCAGGCTAATTATATGGCTTATGGCTAGATATCAGAAATCTAGATGGACACTATATTGCAGTTAGCCAAGCAGGCCCAGGGCCAGCTGGCTAGTGAGTTGGAACAAGTGGCTGCTGATGGCATTGAAGCCTCTAAAGTTCAATTTCATACTGCCGCTGATGTTAATGATGTTTCCTCTAGGGTCATGGCCACTTCTGTAGCTCTCCATAGGTTGGCATGGCTTAGATGCACTAATCTGTCCCAAGATACTCAGGCAAAGGCTATAGATTTTCCTGTATGTAGGAAACTCTCTGTTTGGGGATCAAACAGAAAATTACATGAAGAAAATGGATGAATACAGAACTACCTACAAAAGTGCTCAAGCTAAGGAGAGGCATGCCACTCCCGGCAGCATGCCCCAGGGGTAGGGGCAGGCCTTACCACAGGCCCTTTTATCAAGTTCAGGCCTCTTCAGCCTTTGCACAGAGGGTTTTTTTCAGAGGCAGGGATAGACGGGGCACAGGCAGACCATCTCCCTCTCCTCAGCCTATAGCTGCTGCCAAGCAGGCACCCTGATGGGGTGCCCAGGGCCGATTCTCCTGTACCGGTGGGGGGCAGGTTGGCTTATTTCAGCCAGAACTGGTTGTCCCTAACTCGGACAAATGGGTTCTGAGGTGGTAAGCCAAGGTCTGGTTCTCAGTTTCAAACAGTTCCCAAAGATGAGAGCCAGACATTTTCCACCTGCAAATCCTTCAGAAGCCCTTGCTTTGGAAGCAGAGGTTTCTTCTCTGCTGGGCTGCAAGGCAGTGGAAAGAGTTCCTCCTTGCCATCAGGGCAAGGGTCTGTACTGAGGTATTTCCTTACCCCAAAAAAGACAGGAGAGTGGCGGCCCATCTTAGATTTAAGGTTCCTGAACAAGCATCTTTTGAAACCAAAGTTCAAAATGTTAACTCTGGCAATGATTCTGCCTTCCCTAAGGCCAGGGGACTGGCTAGCTTCCTGGACCTCAAGGACGCTTATTTTCATATTTTGATCAGGCCTTCTAACGAAAGTACCTCAGGTTCAACTACCCTCTGGCCACTACCAGTTCAGAGCAATGCCCTTCGCCTTACTCTGCTCCAAGGGTTTCACAAATGTTTAGCTGTAGTAGTGGCTCATTTAAGAAGGCAAGGGTTGCTGTGTTTCCTACCTGGACGACTGGCTCATAGTGGGTCAGTCTCCAGATCAGGTAAAATCCCACTGTAAGTCTTCCAGCAACTTCTCACTTCTCTGGGATTCCTGTTGAATTTTCCAAAGTCAGTTCTGGAACCAGTTCAGGTACTAACTTTCATAGGTGCAGAATTGAACACAAAGTCAGCCAGGGCATTTCTTCCTCCAAAAGAGTGACAGACTCATTGCCCTGGCATCCTCTTACCCTGCTGGTCTCTCAACCAGCAAGGCACTTTTGCAACTCCTAGGACACATGGCTGCTTCCCACAGCTGTCGTGCAGGGAGCAAGATTTCAGATGAGAGACATCCAGTTCCACTTGAGGTCCTACTGGTCTCAAAGGAAGGACCCCTATCCAAGTTAATCCCAGTGACCAAAACCCTGATCCTAGCCCTTCAGTGGTGGCAGTATCGAGCAATTTAACTCAGGGGTCCCTTCTACCCATTCTCCATTCCCTCACCCTCACCACGGATGCCTCCCTGTTAGGTGGGGGCACATTGGACGACCTTTCCACTCAGGGAGTGTGGTCCCTCAGGAATCTCTGCTCCACATCAACCTTTTGGAACTCAGAGCTGTTCTCTTAGCTCTCCAGGTTTTTTCGACTACTGTCCAGAACAAGGTAGTCCAAGTCAGGACAGACAACACCACAACAATGTGGTACATCAACAAGCAAGGGGACACTCGGTCATCAGCCTTGTGCACCGAAGCAATGAAGTTGTGGTCTCTGGCTTACTCCCTGAACACCTTCCTGATAGCAGTTCACCTTCCAGGGAAGGACAATGTCCTGGCGGATGCCCTCAGCAGAATTTCTCAGGGCCATCACGAATGGGCTCTGAATTCTCTGGTGCTGGGGTCAGTCTTTGCCAGATGGGGCACCCCTCAGATAGATCTTTTCGCAGCCCCAGACAACCACCAACTTCCCCTGTTTTGTTGCAGGCCTCCAGTTCTGGGATCAGTCCCACTGGACACCTTTCAGTTGGATTGGAAAGGGAAGTTCTTGTATGCTTTTCCCCCCTTCCCTCTCCTCTTCAGGGTACTAGTAAAAATCAGAACTCAGCCCTGCAGAGTGATTCTGATTGCTCCAGACTGGGCCAGACAGCCCTGGTACCCTCTCCTCCTGTCCCTGACATTCCACCCTTCCCTGAGCTTGCCCAGGACCCACTACCTGTTGTCCTGTGCACAGGGAAGTGTAGTATCCCAACCTCAATCCCTCCACCTTAAGGCCTGGTTCTTGAGGAGTTAGAATTTGCTGATTTACACCTTTCTCAAGGTGTCCTGGATATTTTAAAGGCTTCTAGGAAACCTTCCACTAGAGCCACTTACAATTCTAAGTGGAAGAGGTTTTCCATTTGGTGTTCTGAGAAGCAGATTATCCCAGAATCTGCTAATCTGCCCATTTACTGGACTATTTGGTCCATTTAAATTCCTTAGGCCTTAGGCCAGCTACCTTAAAGGTTCATCTGGCAGCTGTCTCTGCTTTGTGTCAGGGAAGCTGCTTCCCTTTCTTCTCACCCTGTATTTTCAAGTTTTTAAGGGGTTACTTCACACTAACCCTTTCGGAACCAGCTCCTGCATGGGACCTGAATGTTTGCATTGCTCAGCTAATGCAACCCCCCTTTGAGCCTCTGTCCTCGGCAGACCTCAAGTTTTTGACTTGGAAGACTGTTTTTCTAGTGGCTATCACTTCTGCTAGACGTATAAGTGAATTACAGGCCTTGTCAGTAGAAGAAGATTTTATTTCTTTTCACAGAGATAAGGTAGTCCTTAGGACTAACAGAAAGTTTTTACCTAAAGTGGTTTCAGATTTTCATCTCAACCAATCCATCTCTCTTCCAGTATTTTTCACAGAGCATTCCTCCTCAGGGGAGAGGAGATTGCACAGTCTGGACATCAAAAGAGCCCTAAGCTGCTATTTGGAATGCACCAAGGGTCACAGGTTCGAATCCTTCCAACTTTTCCTTACCTATGGAGAAGTTGGCAAAGGGAGACCTGCCACTAAGAGGACAATTGCGAGGTGGATTGTCTCTTGTATCCAGTTCTGTTACCAAAAACTAGGTAGAGAACCTCCCTCAGGACTGAGGCTCATTTCTGGGGTATGCTGCATCTCTAGTGGCTGCTAGAGATATTCCCATTTGGAAATTTGCCAAGTTGCTACCTGGAAAACAGTCCACACCTTTACCAAGCATTATTCCCTGGATGTCCAGTCCAGGAGAGATGCTCGGTTTGGCACAGCTGTGCTTCAGAGCCTATTCCCCAAGTAGGTTCTGACCCTCCTCCATGGAGGTACTGCTGTATAATCTGCATTAAGTCCTAATAGCAGCAAGACTGCATGGTGTTTGAAGAAAAAATTACTCACCTTAGTAATTGCTTTTCTTCTCATGGAGTCTTGCTGTATTAGGACAACCCTCCCTCCTACCCCGCTCAGAACTCCTACTTGCGTATGGGGTTGTCAAATTGGTGCAAG
The DNA here is from genome assembly GCA_016271365.2 of Neoceratodus forsteri. Classification (NCBI taxonomy): domain Eukaryota; kingdom Metazoa; phylum Chordata; order Ceratodontiformes; family Ceratodontidae; genus Neoceratodus; species Neoceratodus forsteri. The sequence goes on from CM057458.1 coordinate 106,456,253, forward strand.
CACTGTCATGCCATTTCAATTTCTCTCTAGTCCCCCCCCCTTTTGTTCATTTGAGTTAGGAACTAGGTGATTCTGTTTTTTGTTAAGTGATAGGTGGCTCCCTCTCTGGACTTGAGTCTTTTGGGGAGAGGGGGCCTATTAGTGCTTGTCATGGGTGATTCTAACAATAACAGGTGATTTTGTTATTATTCTATGATTGTTGTTGTGTTTTTGTTGTCCTACTACTGGTAGGTAGCCAATGGCTAGTGTAGAGCTTTTCCACACAGACTTGCTATATTAGTTTAGCTTCGTAAAGAACCTGGCAGTTTCATTTGAAACTAGCCAGATAGAGCTTTGAACAGCGCCCTTGCGCTGTGGAACTCCAGACTGCTCTGGAGTTAACCCTATCCTCTCCGGGGGCAGTTCAAGTGCAGTGGCTAACTGCATTAAGTCCTAATACAGCAAGACTCCATGAGAAGAAAAGCAATTACTAAGGTGAGTAATTTTTTCTTCTCTGCTAACAATGATAGAACAGCATGCCCCCAAAATGCACAAAAGAAGGAGAGTTTAAGAAAACTTACAGATAACTGACAAATTAAAAAAACAATTAAGGATGAGAGATAGAATATGGAAAAAAGCTAGGAAAACAAAAAGTTTGGATGATTGGGAAAGTTTTATACTATAGAGAAAAAATGCAAGAAAGATATTAAAATTGCAAAGAGAAAGTACCATTTAAATAAATTAGACAAGGCAAAAGATTATAGAATGTTCTGGAAATACATTTCGGGACTGATAAATCCCATCAGAACTACAAATGTGATTAGTCTGTCTCAAGGAGGGAACTTAATTAGTGAACCGAAGGAAATAGCTCCTATTTTAAACTCTCACTTTCTGGATCTTCCTGATTTAAAAATCCCTAACCCTAATGAACAAACAGCTGACTTATCAATAAATAAAATAACAGAAGACTTATAGACAAATCAGATTAGAAAACAAGTAACCAAATTTAGTTTTAGGTTATTAAGTATGAAGGAAGTAAAAACAGAGTTAGAGATGCTGAATACAAGGAAAGCAGGGGATTTAGATGAAATAGAGGCAAGTTTTCTTAGGGTTGGTGCTGATGTCCTTGTACCTGTAATTACCTTAGTAGCTCTGTTGTTCCAGATGAATGGAAATAGGGAAGAGTGATACCACTTTTTAAAGGAGGAGAAAGTACTGTTCCCTCCAACTATAAGCCAATTACCCTACTTCCTGTGCTTTCCAAAATCTTAGAATGAAGCGTACATTCTCAACTTAGTCAATATTTAGAAGTAAATGGAATTCTAACAGTCAACCAACATGGATTTAGAACAGGAAGATCCATGAGCACTGCCCTGATGGACTTCCATAACCTGGTGGTGTCATCTTTGGACCAGGGAAGAAGTACAGGGGCAGTGTTTCATAGATCTTAGCAAAGCATTCGATTTGGTGCAGCACAGGAAACTCTTGGAAAGACTCTGGCAGGTAGGGGTACAGGAGGGACCATTACAATGGATTGTGTCTTACTTGGCAAATCACAAACAATGAGTCATTAATCGAGTCTCAGTGTCGAGCCTTGAGGAAATAAAGTGGGATGTTCCTCAGGGCTCAATCCTGGGCTCATTAATGTTTAAAGTATATGTCAACAGCCTTGTACAATCTATTAAATACAGTGAGAATGACTGTATGCTTATGATACAGTTTTACTGGTACCTGCAAATAACACTGAAAGCTTGGAACAACAGCTACAAATGTGATCTAATCCAGATGGAGCAGTGGTTCAACAACTTGTACCTGCTCCTCAATGCAAAAAAAAACAAAAAAAAACAAGAGTATGATATTCCATGCAGGGCAAGCAAGGGGAAGCAGGCCAGAGTTGCAACTCCAAGTATCCAGTGGTACTCCATTTGGGAATGTGAATAGTTACAGGTATCTGGGACTACAGGTTGATTCATGTATGACACTTAGTGATCATAGAAACATAGACTTTGACAGTAGATAAGGACCGCTTGGCCCACCCAGTCTGCCTATTTCCCTACCTAATGGGTAAGCTGCAGATCCTAGTTAACCAATAGCCTACTTCCTCCTACCCCAACCCCTAGAATTGCCTTATGTCTGTCTCATGCATTCTTAATTTCTCCCACTGTTTTTGATTCCACTACCTCCACAGAAAGGCTGTTCCATGCATCCACAACCCTCTCCATGAAAAAATACTTCCTCACATTACCTTTGAGCCATCCCCCATCTATCTTCAAATTGTGCCCACTTGTTTTTGCACATATCTTTTTCTGAAAGATGCTACCCTCTTGGACTTTGTTGATTCCCTTGAGGTACTTGAAAGTTTCTATCATATCCCCCAGTCCCTCCTTTCCTCAAGGGTATACATATTAAGCTCCTTAAGTCTCTCTTCATATGTCTTCTAATGTAGACCCTGCAACATTTTAGTTGCCCTACTCTGGACTACCTCCATTCTGTCTATGTCCTTGTGGAGATTGGGTCTCCAGAACTGCATGCAGTACTCCAGATGGGGTCTCACCAGCTGTCTGTACAGAGGGATAACAACTTCCTGTTTTATACTGGTGATGCCTCTTCCTATACATCCCAGTATCCCCTCAGCCCTCCTTACTGCCCTCTCACATTTCTTGCCCACCTTTAGGTCATCTGATATGACTACCCCCAGGTCCCTTTCCATTTTTGTTGTTGTTAGTATCTCACCCCCCATATTGTACTCTTCCCCTGGGTTTTTGTTTCCTAGGTGCATTACTTTGCACTTCCTAGCATTGAATCTAAGCTGCCACACATTTGACCATTCCTCCAACCTTGCCAAGTCCCTTCTCATTCTTTCCACCCGACCTTGTGTATCAACCCTGTTGTAGATCTTTGTGTCATCTGTAAAGAGACATACTTTTCCTTCCAGTCCGTCTGCAATGTCACTTATAAAGACATTGAAGAGGACAGGTCCTAGAACTGAACCCTGCGGTACCCCACTAGTAACCCCCATTTCTTCAGAGTGGACACCGTCTACCATTACCCTCTGTGTCCTGTTCTCAAACCAATTTTTTACCCAGGCAACCATCTTGGGACCCACTCCCAGGCTAGCTAACTTGTATATTCATTTTTTGTGTGAGACTGTGTCAAATGCCTTGCTAAAGTCTAGGTAGGCCATGTCCACTACCCCTCCCTGATCTACTACTTTGATCACCCAGTCAAAGAAATCTATTAGATTCATCTGACATGACCTTCCTGCTGTGAATCCATGCTGCCTTGGGTCCTGTGCCCCTCTAGCCACTAGGTACTCAAGAATTCTTTCCTTCAGAAGTGATTCCATCATTTTCCCTATCACTGAGGTCAAACTAACAGGTCTGTAGTTTCCTGCCTCTGCCCTGCTTCCACTTTTGTGAAGTGGAATCACATCTCCTCTCCTCCAGTCCTCAGGTACCACCCCATCCTCCCATGATTTGTTAAACAGTGGTGTCACTAATTCTACCCTTAGTTCTTTTAGAATTCCCTTTCTTCACTTGTGAATACTGAGCAAAAATATTTGTTTAGTATCTCTGTCTTTTCACAGTCACCCTCTGCTCTCCCCCCTCATATTGACATGCAGATCAAAAAAGTAAATCAAAGACAAGGGACCCTCAGAAGGGTAGCTGGATGCTTAACTAAAGATGTCAGAGAGAAGCAGGTCAAACAAATGCTTATCCCAGTTTTAGAGTATGGAGTTATAATTTATATGAACTCCACCCAGAAAGCATTAAAAAAGGTGAATCAAACTTACTACAGGTTTGGTAAATTCATTACCAAAAGTAAGTACAAAACTCATCATTGTGTAATTTATTATAATCAGTTGCACTGGTTACATCCTGAATCCCAAAGAAAATTTACATGGCTAATTACATGCCATACAATAATGTTTGGGAAAAATAAACATCCCTTGGCTAAATATGTAGAATTAAAACTTCCAGATAAACAAAGAGCAGTTACAAGAAATTTGGATACAAGAGTCCCAATGCATAGATTTCACAATAAGATGGAACAACAACAACAACAAAGTGCTCTAGCTTTCGGACCAACCAGTCCTTCTTCAGAAGCTCATGGCAGTTGTTTAGAAAATACAATACTTATAACAGCTAGATAATGCAGAGAAAAACAGAAAAAAATCCCCATTGGTTTAAAATACTCATTTAAAAAAAAAAAAACAGAAGATGATGTCAGAGAAGTTTAACAGTACAATACTGCCCTCAGTCCGAAAGAACCTTGGGTTCAGATAGTGCTTGTGCAACACACATACAAAAATCCTACTGCACATAAATTTAATTAACATAAGATAACACTGCTGAAGCAGATAACTCCCAAATCAAGCCATGAGTGTCACAGTCAGTATAAGGATGTGATTACTGAAAGGTAACCCCCACCCAGCTTAAAGACAAACTAAGATAGTTATAGGGCTCATGAAATTACAATGTATGCATTAAAGACAAGAATTACCAGTAAAGTTGTCTAGAAAACATCAGTGCACACTGTGTGATGTGTAAAACCTAGCTGGACATGTCACCCAGCTGTATTCTCAAGCTAAATAAAAGGCCCAAGAAATTACAAAAACCTCAGGACTATATAAATGATAATTTAAATATAAATTGATAATATTAGTGTTAAACAAGAAACTCTAGTCGAGGAACCTCAAGGAATTAAGACCATGCAGCCTGATATGTACTGATGTCAATATATACTGAGAATGTAGCAACTTCATGTACCACAAGTGTCTAGGGAATCTGAAAAAGAGATAAAAATGTAATTTATCTCCTCCTGTTCATACAAACAATACAACCTAACCCACCCCACATCACAATAATGTGGGTGGGGGAGATACATAGCTTAAAGGAGATGTTGTTTCTCTCTCTCCCCCCTCCTTTCTCTCTCTCTCTCTCTCTCTCTCTCTCCCACAGACACACACACACACACACACACACACTCACTCTCTTTCCTAATGAACCTAGATTAACTTCAGTCACTGCAATTGTTCCCCAAAGGAATACAACTTGTCATGAAATCCTGAGTAAATTACTACAATATTAGCCTAATGTAAAAAGATCTGTGCAGGACCCCCAAGCAAATGAGATCACACATCCCTATATGTACAGAGTTACAAAAATTATATATAACAGTATAAGATAACACTCCTGTATGTACACTAGCAGGCTGGGTAATCTGAATATGGTGCAATGGAATCAACCCCCACAGGCAAAGATAAAAAGTAAGGAGAAATTCTTTATGTGTGAAATAAAAATAGTAACACATTATAACTCCATATAGCTAAATAGAGACTTACCTCAATGTGACAGCAAGCCCCGTCTGTTATATCACATACCTCACAATACATACCCACACATACATACACACACGCATCCACATCTCACACATGCTGAAGTCCTATAATATGTCAGTTTGAAGAAGAAAAGGTCTGTGGATGTTAGTTTCTGTAGTGTCCCATAAAGCCAAGATCCAAGTTCATCCCATCTGCTACCATATTGAGATGTAAAATAAGTTTAATCTCAAAAGCTCGTCTCTGTTGTGTGTTTTTGAGATTTCCTTTTAAGACCATTACTGACATATCTGAGACTGAGTGGTCAGGCTGGGAGAAGTGATGCCCCACTGGTTTATCAGTCTTCCTTGCTGTAATAGTATGTCTGTGTGAGTTCATCCTAGTGCAGAGCTGTTGGCATGTCTCTCCTACATAACCTGTTTGTGGACATCTCTTGCACTGAATGAAATAACCAACATGTTGTGACATGCATGTATAACTCCCATGCACCTGGAATTGTCTGTTTTGTGATGTAACCACACAGTCTGAGGTAGAAATGAGCCCACAAGTCTTGCAGGGGCGTTGATTGCAGGGTCGTGTGCCATTGTGTGACATGGTATTCTGTTCGGTGAAAGTTTGCTCCTAATAATTAGGCTGGATAAATTTGGTGGTTGTTTAAAAGATAGTAGTGGGAGTTCCTTAAAAATACAATTAAGGTGTCATCCTCACTAAATATTGGGTGGAGATCTTTAATAATCTTATGCAGACGTTCAAGGTCTGGATGATATGTGACTACCAAGGGTATTCTTTCTGTAGCTGTCTTTTCTTTATATTGAAGTAGTTGTTGTCTTGGTACTTGCGTTGCCCGTTCTGTTATCCTGTCAATTTCCCTGGAAGAGTTGGTCCATTAAAAGGTATCAAATCATTTGCTTCTGGATCTATTCTTGCAAGGACCAATACGGCAACTACTAAATCTAGATTACAATAAGATGGGAGAGACAAAACTACAAAATAGAATGGCTATCGACTGGAACAATCTACCAAAAGACTCGAAGGTTACAACTAATCTGTCAAGCTTTAAACTCAACCTACTAGAACATCTGAAGGTTGTATGCACATGTTCCAACTGATGTTTGTTAAATATTCAGTTGTTTACCATCTTAAGTGTTACTTGTTGTAATGTCTTAGTAATGTGTGTCTTTTTAAGTTTTGTATAACTAACACAGGACCTTTGTTGAAAATGGGACTTCGGTCCCAACTAATTGTTCCTGTATAAAAATAAATTTTATCATGTCATATAATTGTGATGCATCTGTCATTTGGGATGCACACTTTGGGGTAACTGCATCCAGAAGTTAGACCACCTTCTACATTCTTAACTAGATTTGCTTGAAATCGAATGAATGGAATCAGATTTGTCATATTTCAATCCTCATGTTTGGATTTAGCATTTTTGGATTTGCAGGCAGAAAATCCTAAATCCTAAACTAAATTCTAAAACCTATTTTACATAGGCATTTAGGATTTAGGGTTTAAGATTTAGGATTTCAAATCAGAGTCCTAAATCTGATTTTTAGATCCTTTTAGTATTTGCAACAGGACCGGATTAGGATTTGGAAGTTTCTAAAATCCTAAATGCTAAAATTGGATCATAATCGTCTGATTCTGAGCATCCCTAGTCTTGACACAATTGAGGCAACTGCGTTGCAGTCATGACCTAAGTCTTTGAAAAGCCAGCCCAAGGGCCCTATCCTATGCACCACATTGTCTTCCCTGAGTAGGCTATACTGCTTAGTGGAAGATTAAACACAGACTGGGGTGGGGGGGTCACTGCCTTAGTGCATAAACAATGCACATTTTGACAAATAGTGTAGTTGCTGTATTGGTCCTTGTAAGAGCAGATCCAGAAGCAAATGATTTGATACCCTTTAGTGGACCAACATAGATGTTATACAAACAAGAACAAAGTGCTCTAGCTTTCGGACCAACCAGATCCTTCTTCAGAAGCTTTTAACTTCTTCAGTAGCTTAAAGCTTCTGAAGAAGGACCTGGTTGGTCCAAAAGCTGGAGCACTTTGTTCTTTGTTGTGTAACATTTATTTTGGTCCAATAAAAGGTATCAAATCATTTGCTTCTGGATCTGTCAATGCAAATTTTGACATATACTTTTTTATTCTGTTTAGGAATCCCCCTTGTTTAGTAAGAGACCCTATTTCTTCCTATTTTGAGTCTGCTTAAACATTTTTTCCCATTTGAAATAATAAAATTGGTACTCCTTTTAATAAACTGTAGCTCCCCCAGGTTTTCATTAATGTTCTAAGTTGTTTTTGTACACCCATGGTTTAACATCTCTTCTCTTGTGGCTAAAACAAACTAGCATGCAACAGAAACTCTTCCTTGGCTTATTAAGACAATGGCAATTCAAAAACAGGAGAAATTAATGATGAAAATGAAAATGTGGGTACAATAAAATTAAAAGAACTATTTTTCATGAAATGAAAAAAACTGTGGTAAAGTTGACAATAAATAGGGATGAAAGGATATCTCACAAGACTATTGTAGTTAAGCATTATGATTTCCCTTCCCACATTACTCTCGTGACCTGAAACTTATGAGAGGTTCTCAGGCTGATGATGACGGTTTATTGCTGAGGCACTGGGTTCTGCATGCCAGCTCTCTAATAATGAGATGACTGGATAGTTATCTGGTTCTCACTCACTCTGCCAGCTCATGTACCAACTGTGTTGGTCCTTTCATCAGATTGCGTGAGCTGACTGTCACAGACTGCTGTTTACCACATAGAGAGTGATGACTGTAGGAAGGGTTTCCTTTTCAGACTGTTCTGTAGAGAGTTCCTCACTCACTGCCACAGCTATTAAATAATAGAGACATGCAAGTCAGTTGTGCAGAATAAGGGAGGGTCTGTAGTACAAAAGGCAGAAAAGATTGAATTTGGTTTTGTAAGTCTGCATAGATTGATATTTAGAACAGCAATAGGATGCTGTTTCTCTCTCAGAAGATTCAAGTTTTGATTGCATCTCAGGCTAAGATTCCCACTACCCCAGTTCATTTAGCAAGGTTCATCTCTTGGGCACACTGGTTAAGGGGATGACTGTGAATTTATTTGTGGAGGTAAGGTTGTTGCCATAACTTTTCATAAACAGAAGGTAATGGAATTTAGGGAGAGTCTATTCAGTCTGTGTATTTTATATTTTTACACTTCAGATGTTTGTATTGCTTTTATGTCTGTACTCCCATCCCCCCCTCAAGTCACACCAGGAAACAAGTCACATCTCAGTGTGTATTTGTTGCCAACATTTTAAATAAATACACAGATTCTTGGACAAGACAGGATTCACGAATGTAAAGGTTTATTGTCCCTCACTCCAACTCCCAAGCAGGGTATTGTGGCAAAATATATGACAATTCTAGACAAGATAAGTATAATATACATGTTAGCAGGGATTATTGTGGACATGGTCAGGACATGGGAATATACAAGATGGGAAAGTCTACAGGGGACTCTATATTCTTGTCAGCAGAAATAACATGAGGGCTTGTGACCTAGGGTTGAACTGAAGATAGGTTACAAGGTATTATCTACACTAGCCAGAGGTGTTACTTTAGGGACTGGGACATGAGAAATATTTAGGGGGTAGGTATCATGCAATCTTTTCCTAAACAAGTAGAGAATGGAGGATACAGTATACAGTGAAGCCCACCAGGAGCAAGCCCAACTCTGAAGAATTCTGCAGTAGATTGACTACATAGAAACATGGACTTTGATGGCAGATCAGGGCAGCTTGACCCACCTAGTCTGTCCATTTCTTGGGTGTCAGCGTGGCTCAGTTGGTAGCACATCCGCCTTTGGACCAGAAGGTCGTGGGTTCTCGTCCCGCACCGGGATTGGACTTGCACCTAAAAATCACTGGCATCTGAATGCAGTATTGGGGGGTGCTGTACTGCTGGGGTATGCTGTCCTTCGGATGAGACATTAAACCGAGGTTCCTTCTGCCCATCCTGGTGTTGTCCTGGCGGGTGTCCAGGTGGAAGTAAAAGAACCCAGGGCACTCTTCGCAAAGAGCAGGGAACATTCCCGGTGTCCTGGCCAACATTCCCCTTCCCATAAACCGGTTCATGCAATTATCCAGGCTGTGTGTGGGTGATGATGTGCGATATGGCCGCCACCACACATTCAGTCACTTCACTACCAGTCTAGCATTGCTTGTAAAGTGCTTTGGATGTATGAAAAGCGCTATATAAATGCTGATTCTTCTTCTTCTACTTAATGGATAAGCTGTAGATCCAAGTTAACCAACAGCCTACTTCTTCCTACTCCCACCAGAATTGCCTTAAGTCTGTCCCATGCATTCTTGAATTCCACTATTGTTTTTGACCCCACAACCTCCTCAGGAAGACTGTTCCATGCATCTACCACCCCCACCATGAAAACATTCTTCCTCACATTGCCTCTGAGCTGTCCCCCTCTATCTTCAAATTGAGCCCCCTTGTTCTTGCACATCTCTTTTTATGAAAGATGCTACTTCCCTGGACTCCGTTGATTCCCTAGAGGTACTTGAACATTTCTATCATTTCTCCCTTCTTCCTCCTTTCCTTGAGGGTATACTGTACATATTAAGCTCTTTTAGTCTCTCTTCATATGGCTTCTGGTGCAGACCCTGCCCCATTTTAGTTGCCCTCCTCTTGACAGCCTCCATCCTTTCTATGTCCAAGTGGAGATGGGGTCTCCAGAACTGCACGCAGTGCTCCAGACTTAAGATTTGTTGATTTATTTGGGGGTTAAATGTGAAGGTTTATTATTATTGTTATTGTATTACTAGTTTTAGTAATTAGGGTGGGTTGGGAATTGTGCTTGTGTTGTGAAAGTAATATAATTTGTTGTGTTTGATTTTTACCTGCTCCTACTGTGCTAGATAATGTGCTGGGAGGAATTAAAGATGATCATGCAATATTCCCCCACTAGGCTGAGGGAACTGCATCCTTTTGAATGTCCCTGTTTACCATCTGAGACCTATTTAAGGTGTTAAGCCTTTGCGATAGTTAGGCACAGGAGAAGGAGGAGAACTGGGAGTGGTGGGGGAAAGGAAGGGGAGGGGGGATTGAAGTGGTAGGGACCAGGAGATGCTCTTGGGTGAAATGGAGCCAGGACAGAGGTATCTCTCATCTTGTCCCCATACCCAAGGGCTCCATAGTTAATGGAGAGGAGCCGAGGTCTTCCTGTACAACTCATCCTACTCGGGCAGTGTTTTGTTCTTAACAGATCTGGCATGCATCACTGAGACCTGGCTAGCCAAAAATGCAGGCCCTGTATTGGCCTCTGCTGTTCCGGAAGGGTTCTTGGTGATACACCACCTGAGGTTGGATCATAGGGGAGGGGGTGTAGCCATTATATTTAAGACAGAACTGGGCCTTGTGGATGCACCAGTGGGGCCCACAAGATCCTTTGAGTGTATCCTGGGAGAGGGTGTAGGGTGTGGGATACTTCTCATCTACTGTCCACCCAGTGATGATGGAGAATTCCTGAAGGAAATAGGTGACTTCATCATCGATGTGACACTGGAGTCCCCCAGATGGTTAATTCTGGGGGACTTCAATGCCTGTATCAATGATGAACTCATGCAATTTGGTCAAATTCTCCTCCAGCTGATGATTATGCTGGGCCTTACACAGTGGTTACCTCCTCTACCCATATAGGGGATCAGTTGGATCTGGTGTTCCTCCTAGGGATGGAGATTACTGGTTTGGGGGTGCAACCAGTTAGTTAGTCTGACCATCACACCATAAGGTTCAGTTTCAGGGCCTCCTCCAATGGACCTGCCCCTACAGAGATGGTCCAGTACAGTCATTTTAGGGAGGGTTACCCCAGAAGGTATATCGCAGTGCTGGATCTATCGGGATTGTCAAGTGAATGCATGAGTCAGGGGGATCTCGTACTGGCCTGTAATAAGGTGGTGGGAGATGCCCTGGACACGACTGATGCTGTTCATGTTCAGCCACTCACTTTTCTCCCAAGGACGCTTTGGTTTGATGATTTCTTGAAGGAGAGTTGGTCAAAGGCTGGAGAGAACATGTCAGAGGTCTGGCAAAGATGTTGACAGGCTTAGACCGATGGAACATTATAAGGGCTATCAAGTGGAAATCACCCATAAGAAGTCAGAGTTCCTGTCCAGCGAGATTTCTGCTGCACAGAATCGACTGGCTCAGCTCTTCCGGACTGTAGACAGATTGTGCAATCCAGTCTGTCTCCAACCTGGAAGGGCCTTTTCTCAGGCTAAGTGCAAGGAGTTTGCTCGATTCTTTGCAAATAAGGTTGCCAACATCTGGTCGGGCATTGGACTGGCTCTCTCTATGAGGGACTATGGAGGTCACCTAGAGTTGATGAGCACTCGGTATGTCTGGAAGACTTTAGCCAGCTGGAATTCACAGACATTATGAAGATTGTCCAAACTTTGCACACAACCAGCTGTAGTTTGGATCCAGGCCCTTTACCACTATTAGTGGGTTGTGTAAATGTTATCTGCCCAATCCTAGCCAAAATTGTATGGAGTTCCTTGGAGAGGGGCATCTTTCCTGATCCATTCAAGGAGGCGGTCATACAACCACTCTTAAAAAAAAAAAACTACTTAGATCTAGACTGTACAGCTAACTACAGGCCTGTCTCTAACCTGCTTTTTGTTGGTAAGGTTATCAAGAAGGTGGTTGTTCTGCAATTGGATGATCACCTTGTGACCCACAATGTCTATGATGTTCTCCAGTCTGGATTTAGGAAGAGACATAGCACCAAGACTGCACTTGTCCAAGTACTGAATGACATCCTAATAGCAAGAGATTGAAAGGCTCATACCATCTTGGTCCTTCTTGATCTCTCTGCAGCATTTGACATGGTGGACCATGGTGTGCTATTGGAGTTCCAGTGGCTTCTTTCTGGACTGTCAGGGACAGTTCTCAAATCTTTACTCTCTTTCCTCACAGACAGGTCTCAAAGGGTGGTCACTGGAATTTATTCCTCTGACACCCTCCCTCTGTCCTGCAGGGTGCTGAAGGCTCCATAATGGCACCCATATTGTTCACAGTGTATATGCTGCCATTAGGAGATATCATTTGGTAATACAGTTTGAGTTTTCACTGCTATGCAGACAATACTCAACTATATATCCTTTCTACCCAGGCAGGTTGAAGTAGTCTCTGCTTAACAACTGTCTCACTGAGATCAAGGATTGGATGAGTACTAGCTGGCTGAGACTGAATCTGGACAAGACTGAAGTGTTGGTAGTGGATTCAGGTCACCCTGGAGTTGGTTTGGGGGCTGGACAGGTGTCAGACCTATGGCTTGATGGCATTCAGCTCACTACCTCAGACCAGGTATGTAACCTGGGCATTATTTTTGATGATGGCCTGACCCTGAAATCTCAGGTGTTGGCTGTTTTCAAATCCTCTTTTTACTATCTGAGGAATATTACCCAGGAGAAACACCTAGTTTCTCTGGATGACCAGACAACATTGGTCCATGTCTTCATCACCACTTGCCTTGACTACTGCAATGCCTTCTACCTGGGGCTTCCTGGGGTTGATATCCGCTGCTTGCAGCTAGTGCAGAATGCGGCAGCCAGGCTTTTGATGGGTACATCTAGGACCAGCCATATTACACTTGTGCTGCACAGACTGCACTGGCTGTCTGTTCAGTGGTGGATCACCTTTAAGGTCAGCTTGCTGACTTTTAAAGCCTGACACAAGCAGGGACCAGGCTATCTGCAAGATATCCTGACTCCCTACTGCGTCTGCCCTCTCCGTTCTGCTGATGAGGGATTGCTAGAGATTCCCAGGTTTCATTTAAAACATTGGGTGTGGGCGCTTTCTCTTTTGCAGACCATTTCCTGTGGAATTCTCTACCTCATTGGTTAAGAGAATTCCTGACCGTCTGGAGATTTAAATCAAATTTTAAAAATATCTTTTTAAATGGTCTTTCCAGATTAATTTTAAGTAAATTATGTATTTGCTATTTTTGTTGTTAATTAACATGTCTGTGTTTTATCTTAAGTGTAAAGCACCTTGGTTTTAGAAAGGCGCTATATAAATAAAGATTTACTTACTTACCCCAGATGGGGTCTCACCAACTGTCTGTACTGAAGGATAAAACCTTCTTGTTTTCTACTGGTGATGCCTCTCTCTCTATGCATCCCAGTATCCCCCCAACTAGTAACCCCCCCCCTTTCTTCAGAGTGGACTCCATTTACTATTACACTCTGTGTCCTGTTGTCCAGACAATTGTTTACTCAGGCTGCCACCCTGGGACCCACTCCCAGGCTGGCTAATTTGTTTATTAATCATTTGTGTGGGACTGGGTCAAATGTTTCGTTAACATACAGGTACAGCATGTCCACAGTCCCTTCCTAGTCTACTACTTTGGTCACCCAGTCAAATAAATCAATTAGATTTGTCTGACATGACATTCTTGCTGTGAATCCATGCTGCCTTGCATCCTGTGCCCCGCTCGCCTATAGGTACGCAACAATACTTTCTTTCAGAAGAAGTGATTCCATAATATTCCCTACCACTGAGGTCAAATTAACAGGTCTGTAGTTTTCTGGTCAAACTAACAGGTCTGTAGTTTCTTGAGATGACACAATGCTTTAAGTTTCTGGCCAGTCTGCTTCTGACCAGGCTGCTGAGCTCCTGAGGAAATTCACCAAAATCCAGCTCTGGTTCCACTCCAATCTATTTCACCAACATCCAATTCTGGTTCCATTCCAATCAGTTCTCTCTCAATGCCAGTTGTTTCTATAACCTTTGGCATGAGGTAGTGACTGACAAAATCACTGTCCCTGTCCACTTTCAAATTCCCAGACAGTGATGCTGGGCCAATGGCTTGGAGGGCTGAAGCATCAAGCCTCACTAACTGCTACTACTGCAGCAATCCCACTCCTGCTCCCCTTCCTTGTCCTACTCTTGGCTCTGTCTATGTATATATGACTCCTCACACCCTACCAAGCCTTGAATACCTCCCTCACCCTACATTTTCTGTTGCTGCTCAATTTACTAAAATGTATGTATTGCAAATACCAGTTACCATGCCTTGCATTGTTAGTATACTACCTGGAAATGTTCATCACTTCATATCACTGTTTGCTCACCACAAATTTGTCATCTGATGTGGTATCCTCGTATGTAATATCTTGCTTGTATTATGTGATCACATGCATACATGTTATATTATTGTCTATCAATTATTTTTATTTATGTATGTTCGTTATCAGTGTGCATGTCACAGGACCTCCTTGTGAATGAGCTTGCTCAATGGAGTTTTCATGCAATAAACTTGAACTTGAACTTATCCCCTGTCATGCCAGCAATCTGTGTTTGTGGTGTGAGCGGGTCACCGGGGGTCAACCAGAGTGGGAGAGGACTGAGTGTCTTCAGGATAGCTCTCCTCTCCTGGAGAGGGAGGGAAATGCAGGCCAGAGTACATCAGACACCTAACTGCCACAAGGTGTCAGAGCACCTGTGTCCCATGCATAGTGGGAGGAGGTGGAGCTGCCACTAAATGTGCTGTGGATAGAAGCATGTACAGCTTGTCCATTGCTGACCTTAAACACTCCTCCTCTAGTGGGGAAAAAAACAGGATGATTGCCAACGCCAGCAGATGCCACCACAAACAGCAGCAGACACCTTCCCAAACTGGATCCGTATTGGTGGGTAAGGGATCCCTGCCACCCTGCCACAGGGGATAAGCCATGGGGAAAGCAGGAAGGTAGCCCTGCACAGTCAGGAGAATGGGGCTGAGTGGTCAACAAGAATGTGGGCCACCCAGGACAGGAAGATAAAGAGAGCAAAAAAAACTCCCAGACAGTGTTGAAGTTGAGGAGGTTTTTGGCGGCCAGACGACTGAGAAAGAAGGATTGAGTGTCCTAGAGGACACTTCCCTCCTCCTCCTCTGGGGAGCAATGGTCAGCATCCACATTGTATACTACTGCCACCTCAGTGACCACAGTGGGAAGTGCAGCTGAAGGGACCATAGGTGGGACTGCCACAGCCCAGGGATTGAAGTAGCAGTACTGCATGCACTTGTGCCTTGGCATTACTAGCATGCTGGTATAGGTGTTAACTGGCAGAAACATGGAAAATGGCCCTACCTCCATTACAGAGGATCACAGAGTATCCATGACCAGTCCTGCTGCCCTGCTGCTTGTGTTTGCCTCCTGATGAAAGATTACAGTTTGGGGATAAATCTCTTCCATCCCATCCCCACCTGGTGGGCAAGCTAAGGCAGAATAGAAGATGGTATCTGAAGCAGGTAGATGACTACATTGGAAGTTTTGGAGAGATGTTAAGGTAGATCACGGAAGGGAGAATAAGGGGACAATGTAAAAAAATAACAAAAACCGAGGAGGCCTCTTCCTTCAAGTGTATCAGGATTTTGTTGCAACAACACCTCATCTTTTCCTACCAACTCAGTATTACCCTTCCTGGTGAAACTTTTTAAATACTTTTTAAATAAACATAACAAAAGAACAGTGCACCCACCTGTAACTGAAAACCACCACACTGAGTGTGATAGTGAAGCACAAGGAAACACACTTAAATGTCACACAAGAAATGTTTAAATAGTATACTCACAATTTTATCCCAGATCATTTTTATGTTGCTTGCACACATGTGCAAGAAACATAGTGCCATCATCGGAGATTTCGGAGGTGTGTCACCTCCTCCTCCAATTCAGTCAGTGAACTGGCAGGCGCGGCTCATGTAAGCCAATGCATTTTGGAGCTGTCTATGACACGCTCCAAAATGCAGTGGCATACAGTTGAAAGGGGCAGCTACGCTTCAGTGAGCACCGATAAGCATAGCTCCCACACGGAGGCGCCGCGCGCCTGCATGTCCTGTGTAGCGCCGACGGGTGCCCAATCCCCACCGGCTGAGCTGCTGCCGTTCCCCCGTAGCTGGTGCCACGCTGGGGCCCACCCCAGTGTGGCAATCAGTTGTCGGCTGACTGGGTGCCCAACCCCATCGGCTGAACGCCCCCGTCCTTGTGCCATGCTGGGAGCCCACCCCAGCGTGGCAAACGCCCTCGTAGTCTTTTTTTTGTTTTAAACCTGTAAAAAACGGTCCCACTGACGTCTCCACCCCCACAACCCGCACTCCACCCACTGCACACCAGCCTCCCCACACCCCCCTCACCCCATACTTACCTCCGGACTCCGGCGCGACGATCTTCGGTGGACCGGGAACACGTCTGCACTCTTCAAAGCCGACCGCGAACTGAGGAAATGCCGGTAAGCTGTATAATGGGCTAGATAGGAGGGTTCAACTTTATTGCATATCTCAGGCATTTTTGGGAATTTTTGCACCAAATTTTCAACATGGGGTTTTTAGGACCCCTTCTCATGAATGATGTCACTGTCATGGTGTTATTATTCGCCCGGTGATTTTCGCGCACGACTGCGCTAGTGACTGCAAAATCACCCTTTGGGCCTGAATACCACCATGACAGTGACACTGTTCATGAGAGGGTCAAAAACCCATGTTGAAAATTTGGTCCAAAATTCAAAAATGACTGTTTCTGGCGTCGTTTCGCAGTTCACGAGGCTCGTAAGTTCCAAAATTTCAATATTTTCACCCAGACTTTCAACATTGCCATTTTACCACACCTTCTTATGAGCAGTACAGCTGTCATTTTTCACATCTCACCCAAAATGTGTTTCCGCCCATGTAGCGCACAATGGCGCAGTCGATGTGCGAAATCAATGTACAGAACAAATTAAGAAAATCACAGTGACACTGTTCATGAGCAGAGGTCTTAAAATGGCTATGTTGAAAATTTGGTGAAAAAATTCCTAGAAATGACTGTTTCTAACGCGTTGCGCAGTTCCTACGAAGGCTCGTAAGTTCACAAATTTTCAATATTTTCACTCCAGATTTTCAACATTGCCATTTTACCATACCTCCTCATGAGCAGTAAAGCTGTCATTTTTCACATCCTGCTCAAAACATGTTTCTGCCCATGTAGCGCACAATGGCGCAGTCGGTGTGCGAACTCAGTGTATGGGACACATTAAGAAAATCACAGTGTCACTGTTCATGAGCAGAGATCTTGAAATGGCAATGTTGAAAATTTGCGAAAGAATTCCTAAAATGACTGTTTGATGAAAGTGTGCGTTATGCAGTTCCACGCATCACCGTAGGTTTGCAAATTTTCAATAGTTCCACTCCAGATTTTCAACATTGCCATTTTACCACACCTCCTTATGAGCAGTACAGCTGTCATTTTTCACATCCTGTCCAAAATGTGTTTCCGCCCATGTAGCGCACAATGGCGCAGTCGGTGTGCAAACTCAATGTATGGGACACATTAGCAAAATCACACTGACACTGTTCATGACCAGAGGTCTTAAAATGGCTATGTTGAACATTTTGTGAAAAATTTCCTAACAATGACTGTTTTACGAGCGTGTGTTGCGCAGTTCCTACGCACGCTCATAAGTTCGCAATTTTTCAACATTTGCACTCCAATGACTTCCAAATACCTAAACAGCACATAGAAGCAAGCAACATTCGGCATTGACAAATGTTTGTTTCGATAGGTGTCATAAAAACAGTGCAAAATGTGTGGAATACAAGACACATTAAAAAATCACATGGTGGGAGGCAGTCGCATCAGCAGCAGCAGAGATGCCAGTGAAAACTGGTGAAAGACCCTTGAGTCTCACTCCGTCTGGTCGGGGCTTCCTCAAAGGGTAAAATAAATAAATAAAGGGCATTTTGCACCTCTGCTTACCAGTATAAAAATAAAAGTGAAATAAAAAATGAAAATACTACATTGTCATGCAAGGCCAATTTTGAGATACAAGGATCACATTGACATACAAAGTACAAGATTTCTATATGAAATCACATTTCTCTGTAGTTGGAAAGGGAGATAAATACTGTATATTTAACCCTTACCCTGCTAGTTTATTCTATGTTAACCATTTAGATAACAGTTTTGTTTGGAGTACTCAATCCTTCCTGCCTTTCCTATTACTGTACCAATATGGCACATCACATTTTTGTTTGCTCTCTGTACAGTGAAGCCCAACAGGATGAAACCCAACTCTCCGGAATTCTGCAGTAGAGTTACTAAAGCAAACTATGCAGTTTCAATGAGAGTTAATCCCTTTTGACATGCAGGACACCTAACACTGCACTTCATCCTGTTGGACTTCACTGTACCTATTAGTTGTATTGTTTCTGTTAATATACAACTACTCTGCATTGCAGGTGCTGCCTGTTTTTGAACAGTAAAAGTATAAAAAAAAAAAACACTATCACAAAACCTCATTATCCTTACCCACAGATTTTTCAGAGGCTGCTACTGATCAGGACTTCAGGAACTCAACTGTCCCCGTGTTTTCATCAAGTGGTGTAGCATCGACCTCCAACTCTAGTCAAGGTGGTAAGTTTATCATCATAGTCTGCTTTGCTCATACTATAAGAGCTAAAGACCTGGAGATGGATTTTTGGTCTTCCTGAGACTAAGTCTCACTGAACAGCAGATTGAAATCTCAGAACCTGTGGATGTCTATATTTTCAGTCCAGCCCACTGCAAGAGATGGTATGCCTGGTTCCACTAGGTGCACCACTTTTGCGTAACTGTGCCCAGAAAACAGCTGCAAACTTCTGTAAATTGGAGAGCCAGTAGTAAACTGTATCCCACTTTAAGAGTACTGTGGCTGTGGGAAAAACTGTGGCTTTAAAACTGGCAACCGACTTGCGCCATTTTTTTTCTGCAGCTGTGGAAATTTCAGGGGCTCTGAAAATCCAGTCTCTGATCAACTCTTCACTCAAATACTTTCACTCCAAACTTTTATCTATCTAGGATCTGAATTCTCTTCTTTGGAAAACCAGGGTCTGTGGTTCCCACCTCCCCTGGATCTCAGTCAAACTCTTGGCCTACCTCCATGCATACAACCTAATCTGGTAGACTTACATGTCTTCCGGCTCCCCGACTGACCTCAACAGGTACTGAGCTCTGTGGGATGCTTGCACCAGAGCCACCAGACTTGCCAAGGCTTAGTACTTTTCCTCTTCCTTTTCCTTCAAGAGCAATCTTAACCACCCCTCCAAGTTTTGGAAAGTCATCCACACCTTCTTGCCCCCCCTACCGAGTCCTCCCCAGTCCTCAAGGTGGGAGACACCCTCGTTTTTGATCCTCCTTCTGTGGCCTCTGAGTTCCACTCTTTCTTCACCTCCTGTTCCTCCACCCTTCTCTCCTCCCTCCCCACTTTCTCCCCCTTCCACCCACCCCATCACCCTCCTCCTTCTTGCCAGTCACAGCTGCTGTCTCTCTCAATGTCCTCTTGGCCCGCAACCATCTGACAGGTAGAAGCCCTGATGTGCTTGACTCCAAACTTCTTTACCTCTCTTCACCACCATTATCTTCCCCATATCCTCCCTTTTCAACCTCTCCTCTCTTACTTCTGTTTCTGATTCCTAGAAGCATGTGAATGTTGTTACCCTTCTTAAAGGAAGTGACCTCTCCATTCCCTGCAACTATTGCCCTATTTCTCTACTCCCAACATTAGGTAAACCACAAGATCCCATTGTGATGTCTCAACTCTTTCCCTTCTTTCATTCCTCCTCTTTGTTCACCCCTTTCCTGTCTGGCTTCTGCAAACACCACTCTGCCACTTCCTCCATCCTCTGGCTCACCGACTGTATCCACACAGGCATGGGCCAGGGTCTCCTTATCTCTGCCATCTTTGTTTACTTGGTCAAAGTTTCAACACTGTCCCTTCTGCCCTTGATAAGCTCAAGTCAGCTGGTCTTTCAGGCTCTGCTACTAATTGGTTTCACTCCTACCTAGTGGGTAGATCTCAATCAATTATAATTGGTGAGTCACTATCCCCCCATCCCCATTTGCCGGTGGCCCCTAAGGCTCTGTTCTTGGCCAGCTACATTTCTTGATATTCCTCAATTACCTTCCCTATGACTGCTCATCTGCAACCATCCATATGTAAACAGATGACACAATCATTTTTGCCTGTGGTCCTTCCCCTTCTGAGCTAATGGCCAGGATTCAACATGATTTTGACAACGTCCAGCAATGGTTCGGGTCAAATCAGATATCCTTAAATGCAGAAAAAAGGGTATCCATGAGCTTTGGCATGGATCAGAAACTTTCCAGGCTCCTATCCCTCTCCTCTTTCCACACTCTAAATGGGGTCACAATAGATGAAGTGATCCTCATTTAAGTATCTTGCCATCTAGTTTGAGAGGAACCTAGAGTTTTTGCAACACATGGATGGTACACATGAAAAACTCCATCCCAAACTTGGTGCATTATTTAGGAACAAAATCCGAATCCCACTCCGTGCTCGGAGAGATATCATCACTAAAATGATCCTTCCAACTATCGATTATGGTGACATTGTCCACAGTGCTATCCCAAAGTCTGCCCTGGACAGACTGGACCCCCTGTTTAATTTCTTCTGCCATATTGCCTTGGACTGTCCACTTTACATTCACCTATGTTCACTATACTCTAACCTATCCCTCCCCTCCCAGGAAGATCACCACCTAATTCACTGTGCCTCTTTTATCTTTAAATTCTGACTGGCCTCCTACCACCCTTTACCTTAGTTCTCTCCTCTCCCCTCACCTCCCTTATCTTACACCTCTCATAACTCTGGCTATTGTTTCTTTGTATGTCCCTCTCGAAAATCCCTCGCTTGTCAGGTTGCCTTCTCTTTCCACTTTCCTAAACTTTGGAACTCTCTCTCACTAATCATTTGATCTGCCTCTTCCAAACGTCTGTCTCCTCCCTGCTCCATGACCACACCGCTCCCTCCTTTGCCTGCCCATGACTCATAACTCTTCCTTGCTCATCAATCTAGCCTCTTCCCTCTATTTTCTCCTCCTTGCCCCTGTCCTCACCAACTCTTCTCCTTCTCTCCGACCTCCCTCACTTGTTCTGTACATTTCCTTCCTCCTGTCCATCTGCGCTCATTCCTAGAGTGCTTTATTCCCCTGCTGCCCTCACTAAACATGTACTGTAAATACATACTGTGATGTACTTTTGCTGAAGCCATGGGACAGTTCCGCCTTTGTACTGTTTAATTTATGTCACAGATGATGTGTTATTGTATAAGCTTTTGTTCTATTTTGTTCTTTCCCCTTTCTTTCCCCTTATCACCAAGATGCATCTGGAAACAAGTTATTATTAAACTTAATATGTCTTTCCTGGTGAAACATTTGAAATAAATACATACATACATACATACATAAAGTTGTTAAAAGGAATGTATTTGTTAATATGTGTATCTTGTCCGATTGCCACCTTTGTCAACAAAAGCTGGAAATAAACGTCCCAAATGTAGTAGTAGTAAAAAGTTTATTTCTGATATCAGAAACAGGATAAAACCCAATTTAGCATCAGCTAATTTACAATGGTGTCTTACTGTGCAAAAACATCAATTTCATTTTAAATACATACAGATACACACATTATACACACATAAAACACAATACATATATGGCCAGATAAAAAAAAGGAAAAAACAAATAATAATTACAACAATAAACCATATATACAAACATCTCAAGTACAGCAAATCTTTAAGGACATTGCTTCCTTTACAAGCCATGATTTTATTTCATTCCAAGATATTTTATTTATACTTGACCTTAAGTGATCTGATAATGAATTCCACAATTTTGGACCTTCATATACATAACATAAATGTAGTATCTTCAATGCAAGTCAATCCACCTGCTCTACAGTTCTACACTTTTTAGACACAAACAAACATAGCTTGTAATGCATTTTGTAGTCATGTCTACTCTGTTCTGCACTTACTAAAGATTAGTGTTACATTCATTCTGAATGATTTGGTTTTGTTGACATCAGTGAATGGACTGGTGTCGGGTTGCAAACAGTCTATCCACATTTTTTCTGGCTGGGGCTTGTGTATATTTTTTTTTTTTTTTAAAAAATGAGTTTAAAAATCATAGAAACAATACTGGGCTAAATGCATTACCTGATTGTTGATTAATTCCTGTATTTAGCCGTGGGTTGGCAAACTACTTTCTCCAGCTATTAGACACCTCATGACAAAATACAAAATCAGAACACTTCTGCTTCTCAGGCACTCTATTTATTTATTTGTTTCACCAGGAAAGGCATACTGAGTAGTGAATGCTCATTTACAGATGCATCCTGGGCCAGAGAGGATGCAATAATAACAATACAAAGGGAATAATATATATACACATGTCAAAATTCAGATGAAAGTGAAATATTTGACATGTAACAATCTTAGAAAGTGATAGAAAGCTGTATAAATGCAAAAGTAATGTAGGGTAACTGCAAGCCAGCAAGAGGATGCTGAGGCAAATGGAGACAGGCTATAATTAATTAAACACAACTACAAGAAGAGGGGGAAGGTCCTTATGGAGGATGTTGAGGACTCTAGGGGAGGCAGCATGGTGGACAAGAAGGGGGGGGTCAAAGTTTTGGGAAACAATGACAGAATGCTGCCTGTCCAACTGAGGAGGACCTGGACTGGATGGTAAAAGTATGGTGGTCATGATTTCTAAGTGAGTGAGAAGAAAGTGGTTTCTAGGAAATAGAGGACACTAGATGGGAGAATGAAACAAGAATTTAGCAAGAAAGTTGGTACAGTGGATATGGCATCTGACAGGTAGGGAAGAAAGGAGAGAGACTGGTAAAGGGTGCAGTGATGGGTACGGGGAGGACACTTAAGGGTTAAATGGCAAAAGGAGTGAAGAAGAGAGCCCAGCCTTGTTAGGGAGGATTTGGGAGCAACACTGTAGACCACATCACCATAGTCAAAAATAGGTAGGATAATTTTCTCGGACCGGTGCTTGGTAAGCTGGCAATGGAATACATCCACGATTTCTGTAAAGGACACCCATTTTAAGGTGTAGTTTTTTGTGGATGGCATCAATAAGTACAGAAAAGGTAAGGTTCTGGTCAAGCCAGACCTCGAGGTACCTGAAAGAGGAGCTGTACTCAAGAGTAATCCCATCTAGTGTGTAGAAAGAAGGGAAGGATTTGAGTCCAGAGAGTCACTGCCTTATGCCAGAGGTCATAGAGACAGTCTTGGCATTTAAGAATAACTGATGTGAGTGGAACCAGAGCTGAACTTTGTTGAAGTCATGCTGCAGTTTGGATGCTACATCAGATGGGGTGGGGCCAGATGAATACAGGACCATATCATCAGGATACATATGGATGGAGGTGAGTGGGCAGGTAATGGGGAGGTCATTTAAAAAATAGAGAAAAGTAAAGGGCCCAGCGTGGAACCCTGTGGGACTCCAGTGTTGATGGGAAGGGGAGGGGATGTACTGTCACCAATCCAAACTGATTGTGTTCTGCCCACTAGATAAGAATGGAATCAGTTGGTAGTTGCAGTTTAGAGCCATGCATCAAAGACTGTGGCAAGGAGTAGGGAATGGGAGACCATAACGAATGCCTTGGTAAAGTCGATAAAAATAGCTGAGGTGATGAGACCCAGATCCATACCAGTGAGCATAGAGTCAGTGAGCCTCAGTGAACAGGAGGTGGTGAAGTGGTGTTTTCAGAAACTAGACTATAAGGTGTGAATAAAGAGGATTCAAGGTAGGAGGAGAGTTGGGCCAGCACCAGGCATTCTTGCAGTTTGGCAAGAACGGGGAGCAGAGAGATAGGCTGGTAATTTCCAGGGAAGGATGGGTCACCACCTTTAGGGAGAGGGATTACAGTGGCATGCTTCCAGTCACATGGGACAGAAGCAAGAGAGAAAGAGAGGTTTGGAAGAGAAACTGGGGGTAGCAATAGCTGGAGCGGACAGGTGTAGGATTGTAGAGTCAAGATCAAAGGGGCTCTTACCCTTAGTGGGGTTTAGCGCAAGAAAAGCAGATGTCTCCCTTCCTGGACCACCCATTTAGCACCCACTCTAATAGCAAGGGGGACTTACACACAGAACTGGGGCTCTGAAATGATAATGGAAGGCCGAGAACACTACAGGCTGATATACAGAGAACAAAAGCCTAAACAAGTAAGGTTAGAGCTAATGTAAACCATCCTTCATTGTCTTTAGATTAAATGACACTATTTTTCATTATTTTAACAGTTCATAAGATTAAAACTATAAAAAAAACTATTAAAATAATTGTAAGACCTAGTTTAAACATGCATTTGTCAATGCCGGATGTTTGCTTGCTGGTATTAGCACTGGAAATTCAGGAGTTAGACAGATGCAGAATAAGAATGGCAGTGAAGTATTGAACTTCATGCTAACCCCGCCTCCATCCTATAAAGATGGACAGGCATTGGGGTAAGTGTTTGGGTCATTGCCCATGATGGTCATGCCTTGTCACCTCACCCTATTCTGCAGACACCGACATGTGTTGTGGTGTGGTGTGCCTTGGGGTGTTTGGCTTTACAGTCACCCCATTCCATAAGGACATACACTGAAATGGGTACAGCATAGGAGAATGGGGTGAAGCCTGGTGCCGAAGAGTCCGAGGTACCTCAACGCCTGTCAGTGGCTAGGGGGAGTGGGTGGGATGGCACGAGCAGTACAGTCTGCAATCCAAAGGCACCCCCCGATGCCTGTCAGTCTGCACAGGGTGGGACGTTATGGTTAGAAACCCTAACACCCCTGGGCGTTTGTTGGTATTTGCACTACAAATTTTCAACATGGCTTTTTTGTGACCCCACCTCATGAAAGCATTTGGGACTTATTCTCATGAAGCGTGGCAGTGTGATTTTGTCAATGTGTCCAAACTTTGAGTTCCAACACTGACCGTGCCATTCTGCGCCACATGTACGAAAACACAGACTGGGCAGGATGTGAAGAATGATAGCTGTACCATCCATAGGGAGGTGTGAAGAGATGGCTTTGTTGAAAATCTGTAGTGCGAATATTAAAAATGCTCACACTTCCGAGCATACATGGAAACTGTGCAACACATGCGCATAACACAGTCATGTTGTGGACTTTCGTCACCAAATTTTCAACATAGGCATTCTATGACCTCTGCTCATAAACAGTGTCACTGTGATTTTTGTAATGTGCCCCGAACACTGATTTCCCACAGTGACCACACTACTCTGCGCCGGAAGTGCAACAACACATTTCAGCCAGGATGTGAAAAATGACAGCTGTACTGTTCATAATTAGGTCTGGAAAAATGGCAATGTTGAAAATCTGTAGTGAAAATATTACAAATTTGAGAAGTTATAAGCATGCGTGGAAACTGCACTATGCACACTTGTAACAGTCGTTTTACGGACTTTCATTACAAAATTTTCAACATAGGTATTTTAGGACCTCTGCTCATGAACAGTGTCAATGTGATTGCTTTAATGTATCCTGAACACTGATTTCCCACAGCAACCATGTTATTCTGCGCCAGAAGTGCGAAAACGTATTTCGGCCAGGATGTGAAAAATGACAGCTGTACTATTCATAAAGAGGTGCAGATAAATGGCAATGTTGAAAATCTGGAGTGAAAAATACTGGAAATTCAAGAAGTTATGAGCATGCGTAGCAACTGTGCAACACACGCTCATAAAACAGTCATTTCTTGGAAATTTGCAACATAGCTTTTTTGAGATCCCACCTCATGAACACTGGCACTGTTGTTTCGTTAATCGGTCCTGAAAGGTGATTCCACACAATGACCACAAAATCACCTTTTGGGACTACATAACACCATGACAGTGGCTGAATTCATGGGAGGGGAGGGGTCCCAATAACCCCGTGTTGAAAATCTGGTGCCAAAATTCCCAAAACTGCCTGAGACATGCACCAAAGTTGAAAAAGCCCTATTAATGCCATTATACAGCTTACCTGCATTTCCTCAGTTCATGGTCAGCTTTGAAGAGTGGAGATGTGTTCCCATTCCACCAAAGATCATCGCGCTGGGCTCTGGAGGTAAGTATGGGGTGAGGGGTGTGTGTGGGGATGCAAGGTGCACAGAGAGTGGGCGCGGGTTGGGGGCGGGTCCACCGGACTCAACGATTGACCATTAAAAACAAAACAGAAATGAAAAAAACATTGCTGGATTTTTTTTTTTTTTTTGCCAGAGACATTTGGCACACTGGGGTGGGCTCCCAGCATACTACCCAAGTGTTTTTTTGGGGGAGGGCTGTAGCTGATGGGGGATTGGGCACCCGTGTTGTTACATACAGTAGGGCACAAAACCAATGTTTTGGGGGTGAAGATATTATACTGATGGGGAGTGGGCTAACCCATTGGCAAGTTACACTGGGAAGGGGGGGACTGAAGCTGATGGGGATTGGGACCCCGGTCAGCAAACAAAAACTGTTTTGGGGGTGGCACATGATGTCGTGGAGGATTGGGCACCCCTTTGGCATTGGGGCTGTCTAATATGGTTTATGAACATGGTGGAGGCTTGCCGCCACGTTCACAAACAATGTTATACTAGGCAACATTCCACCCTGCAATGATGGGTAGCTCCCTCATTGCAGCGGAATGGCTGACACTGCAATGACGAGGCAGTCCCCAATTGCTGCAGTGAAAACGTTACAACTTGGTGGCACTTTTGGAAGCCAGTGTCATCAGCACACTTTGCCTCCATTGGTCCATCAGTGCCAAGCCCCCAAATGCAATGCCTCCGTTGGCTGCCACAGCACCGCGCCTCCACAACCTGCTTCTCTCCTAAGCTGCCACATAATGTTTCTTGTGCAAGCAAACTTAAAAATGAATCTATTCAAATAGTAAGACCTACTTTAAAAAAAGGGATGCCTGGATATTGTGGCAGTCACTGAAACATGGTACACAGATAACTATGAATGGGAAATCAACATACCAGGATACACAGTCTACAGGAAGGACAAGGTGGGTAAAAGAGGAGGAGGAGGAGGAGGAGGAGTAGCTCTCTCTATATAAGGGAAGGGATTAAAGCAACAGAACTAAAGAGTAAACAGGAAGTTGATGAGTCACTATGGGTCACACTGGAGACAGGAAATGGCACCACAATCCTCATGGGGGTTGTGTACAGACCCCCATCTCAGGGGGAGGAAATGGACAAGGAAATGATAGAAGGCATCCTTAAAATGTCAGAAAAAGGGGGAGAGATTGTTGATGGGGGACCTAAATATGCCACATTTTAACTGGGGCACCTTTGCTGCAGGCATATCCAAGAGCAGGGTCATTCTTGATGCCCTACAGGGGGCATGCCTCAGACAGCTAAGTGTTGGAATCCACTTGGGAGGGAGCAATCTTAGACCTGGTACTCTCAAATGAGGAAGGAGAAAGGAACTCAGATTTTGGGTACCCATCTGGGAACAAGTGACCACCAAACAGTGTGGTTTACAATAAACACAGCCATAGAGTCAAGCCATACAAAAACAAGAGTATTGGACTTTAGGAAGGCTGACCTTGGGAAAATGAGAGAGTGCCTTAGAAAAGCACTGGAAAATGGGCAAGAAGGAGGGGTGGAGGAACAATGGGGAACAATCAAAACAGCCATTGCAGAGGCAACAAGCCTTTGTGAAAAGCAAATCAACAAAACAAAATGAAGGAAAAAAACACTATGGTTCTCAAAAGAGGTGGCAGGGACAGTTTAGGAGAAAAGGATAGCATTCAGGAAATATAAGGAAATACAGAAGGAGCAGGACAGAGAACTTTATCAGTTAAAGCAGAAGGGGGCTTGGAAGGCAGTCAGAATAGCAAAGGCACAAACTGAGGAAAAGATAGCCAACTCTATTAAGAAGGGGGATAAAACCTTTTATAGGTACATTAGGGAGCAAAGAAAGACCAAGGGAGGGATACAGATACTTAATAAAGGGGAGGGAATGTGGGAAGAGGGTGACAGTGAAAAAGCAAGGACACTGAACAAATATTTCTGCTCAGTATTCACAACAGATGAGGAGGGGGAGGTGCCTAAACCAAACAAAGGAGAAACTCTGAATGGGGGGATCGATACCAGTCCATTCACAGAAGAAAGGGTTTTGAAAGAACTCTTGGAACTGAGGGTGGATAAAGCAATGGGGCCTGATGGGATTCACCCCAGAATACTAAAAGAACTAAGGGTAGAACTAGTAATACCACTGACTACTCTCTTTAACAGATCATAGGAGCATGGAGTGGTACCTGAGGACTGGAGGAGGGCAAATGTGATTCCACTTTACAAAAGTGGGAGTAGGGCAGAGGAAGGAAACTACAGACCAGTTAGTTGGACTTCAGTGGTAGGAAAAATGATAGAATCACTTCTGAAGGAAAGAACTGTTGAGTACCTAGAGGCCAGTGGGGCACAGGACCCAAGGCAGCATGGTTTCACAGCAGGAAGGTCATGTAAGATGAACCTAATAGATTTCTTTGACTGGGTGACCAAAGTAGTAGACCAGGGAGGGGCTGTGGATATGGGTTACCTAGATTTTAGCAAGGCATTCGACATAGTCTCACACAAAAGATTAATATACAAGTTAGCCAGCCTTGGAGTGGATCCCAAGGTGGTAGCCTGGATAAAAAACTAGCTGGACAACAGGATGCAAAGGGAAATAGTTAACAGAGTCCATGATGAAGAAAGGAGGGTAACTAGCGAGGTACCGCAGGGTTCGGTACTGGGACCGGTCCTCTTTAATATCTTTATAAGTGACATTGGAGAGCACCTGGAAGGAAAGGTATGCCTCTTTGCAGATGACACAAAGATCTGCAACAGGGTTGATACACAAGGTGGGGTGGAAAGAATGAAAATGGACTTGGCAAGGTTGGAGGAATGGTCAAATACGTGGCAGCTCAGATTCAATGCAAAGAAGTGCAAGGTAATGCATCTGGGAAACAAAAACCCAGGGGAAGAGTACACAATGGGGGGTGAGTTAATAACAACAACAAAAATTGAAAGAGACCTAGGAGTAATTATAGCAGATGACCGAAAGGTGGACAAGCAATGTGAGAAGGCAGTGAGGAGGGTTGGGGGGATACTGGGATGCATAGGGAGAGGCATCAACTGTAGAAAACAGGAGGTTGTTATCCCTCTCTACAGACAGTTAGTGAGACCCCATCTGGAGTACTGTGTGCAATTCTGGGGATCCCATCTCAGCAAAGACATAGACAGAGTGGAGGCTGTTCAGAGGAGGGCAACCAAAATGGTGCAGGGTCTGCACCAGAATACATACAAGGAGAGATGAAAGCAGCTTAATATGTATACCCTTGAGGAAAGGAGGGAGAGGGGGACATGATAGAAACTTTCAAGTATCTCAAGGGAATTAACAAGGTACAAGAGGGTAGTATCTTTCAGAAGAAGAGATGTGCAAGAACAAGGGGGCACAATTTGAAGATAGAGGGGGACGCCTCAGATTTAATGTTAGAAAGTATTTTTTCACAGAGAGAGTTGTGGATGCATGTAACAGCCTTCCTGAGGAAGCTGTGGAGTCTGTAACAGTGGAAGAATTCAAGAATGCATAGGACAGGCATAAGGTAATTCTAGTGGGGGGCAGGAGGAAGTAATCTGTTGATTAACTAGAATCTGTAGCTTATCCATCAGGTAGGGAAATGGGCAGACTGGGTGGGCCAAGCGGTCGTCATCTGCCGACAAATTCTATGTTTCTGTGTTTCTATGATAATACCTGAGCTCATTTCTTTAGGTTTTCAGCAGTTAAAATGTTTCTGACATTTTATGAGAGCAATAAGCCACAGCAGGGCACAGTTGAATGCTGTATTAATACATACCTCAGTTGTGTAGTGCACTTCATTGTTGGCCTTGAGTCATGCTTTGCAGCTAAGGTGTGCATTGTTTCAGCATATAGCCATGCCCTGCTGTGGCTTACTGCCAACATAAAGTATTTCATCCCCCCATCCGGCCCTGATTCCATTGTGAACCAAATTACCCTGGTAGTCCAGCGATTCCCCGCTCCTGGCCAGATCACCACTGTAGAATGATGTATCCCTTCCTGGACCACCCACCACCCTTTCTGACACTGGACTGTCCCAAAGAAGTTATTGAATGCAGCAGACAGAGCAGTGGATGGCAAGTGACACAAACCCTCCTCCCACCACTTTGGCTGTCTGCCATCTAAATGAGCAGAACTGTATGTGTGTGTGCTCTAGAAACACAGTACACTTGGCACTCATTCCATGTCATTTATCCAGCAGCTGGCTGAGATGATTTGGGAATGGTCTTTGTCCATTGATGCCTTCTGCTGTACCTGTCATGTCTATAATTTTAAGGGACACTCAGAGGTCAAAATGGGGGTGGGGATTTGGTGGGTGCTGATTAGGTGGGCCTGGCTGGGGGTGTAGTTTTACAGCAGGAATCAGGGCAAGAAGACATACCACTTCACTACCAAGGTACTTTCTTTTCACAATAGGCGTAGGGGCGGGAGTGGAGTATAATGGGACTACCAGGGTATTTTCCTTTCCCAACAAGGATCATGGCAGGAGGTGAGTGTTGGACTATTAGGGTAATTTTTTTTGGCAGGCATCAAGATGGAAGGGGTTATCAAAGGACTAGCAGAGTAATGTCTTTTCCCATTGGGGATCAGTGTGGGAGAGGAGTATCACTGAACTATCAGGGTAATTTTATTTCTAAATAGGGGTCAGGGGGAAGGGGAAATCCCCAGTCTGTGGGGATTTATGTGTTAGTGTATGGGGTCTGGCTATGAGTGGTGTCAATGGATGAAGCTCTGCACAGTGTCTCTGGACATACACACATGGAAGCCTTGCGCATATAGTAGCTGCTGATGGCCATATAATGGCATGTGAATGGCTCCTTAGTGCCTCATATGCCATTTGTATTCATTAACATGCCAACCTCTGAATACACTTGCAGCAATAAAACACAGTCAGATATTTTCAGATATTTTTTGATATTTCTAAAGAAATTTTGTTTTGTGGCCTGTTATTGGTGGTGCAGGCAGGCAGGGAATTTCTTGAGATATCACAGAAATTTCTGGAAATATCTCACAATTCCACCTGGTGCAGCTGTATGTACTCTGGAACAAATTCATTAAGTCATTTAGGGTGTGCTATCCACTTTCCTCCTGTGTGTCTATTGCCAGCAGAGGGCTGTGACATGCCATGCACATGCACTACATGGTGCGCTACCACAATTCGATAATTGTACACGAAATGTGTGGTGGACAGTGTATATTTTCTTATGAATACACCTCCCTAATGGCCATGCCCTTTTTCTTATGCAGTGCTAATATTTATTTGGCACGTATGGCCACGTCTGAATACGGATGTTGACCTCTAGTGCGTGTTCAATGTTAGGTTTTGGTGTTCAGTTACTGCGAATGGAAATCTAAAATGTTATGAGTATTTTTTTTTATTAAAAAGATAGCATGCTTAATAAAAATTGCAAAATCAGTGATCATCAACACAAAATAAAGCCCAGGTACTAAGGTGACTGGAGAACTTGATTCAACTTTTTAGGTGTATCAATTATCTAACTTCATTTTTTTGTGTGCTGTTAGCTGTAAAGAAGTCTTGTTTCTAACTGGACTTGAATTTTAATTGGAAAAAAAGAAATACTTAATATATCGTAAACTAGGTTTTGAAGATACCTCCTGGCTATTTAAGAACATCTCACTATAACTTCTCATGGTTTCAGAACCCAAAGGAGTCACGTGGAGACACTCTTAATTAGCCAGACAGCATCTCCTGAGTCTCATTTATTTACATTAAAAAGCAAGTCAGATATATTTATTTGAATAACTAACATGATGTCTTTTTTGTATACTTTGTTTATGCTCTGCAGGTTAGGCCATTTCTCAGAGGTGCCCACTTGACCTACATCTCTCTACTTCCCACCAAGACCCCAACTCTGGGACCCCACCATGACTTTCCATCCCCCCAGATAACCCCACTGGGGATGGCCCCTCTAGATCACCCCCCTTGGGAGGGCATCCCACCGGGCATCCCACCCACTTACCTGATGTTCTATCTGAGATTAGAAGGTCCATCCTGGTAGAGGCCCTGGATGACAGGCGGAGGGATGGTCTGGTGCTAGGGGTGTGGGCTTGGTCAATGGAGCACTTGTTGCCTATCTGTTCCATCTGGGATTTTAGTCTTGTGGATTCCCCTCAGGAGTGCGGACATGCAATGATGTCCTGGCACAGACGTGCTGATGTCCGCTGCCGCTCCTCCCCCAACTCATTGCTCAGCAAGTTCCTTGCACTGCCCCTGATCTGTCAGGGGCCACCAAGGAGTAATGCAAACCACAAAATCCTCCCTAGGGAAGGGAGATAAGTCCTCTGGATGCTTAGTCCCTTCCCTCCTGTGCAGACCCCCAGCAGCACGAGTCCATTCCCAAACCTGGGTCACCGGAGTGGCGCAAGGTGTGGTGTCCAGAGCTTCAGCCCTCAGCACCACCGGGACAGCCACATGTTACTTCTTTAGGGGCATATCAGTACATGAGGTACTTTGATGTTAATTGTGTCACATATATTGTTATCTTTTGTGTGAGTGAGAAGACTGTGTGTCAATTTGTGCAGTCTGTATAGTGGCATGGTCAGTGGACTGCAGCACTGGTTTGAATTTTTCTTATACAGTTGCACAGTAGATGCTGTTTATATAGCAGGGCACCAGCATGCATGTCCAACACAAACCTGGAAGTCAAGGCTCAAAAATTGTTATTGATCAGTTAAAAACCATTACAATATAAAAGTATTAAAACTCATGCTTACAAACCATATCCATACACTGATACAAAACAGTGAACACAATACATTTCCAGACTTTACATTCAGAAGAACTTCTGTATCTAATAACAATTCTTGTTATATTTACGTATGTACTATTAACAATGGTTAACTGTGTTCCAAGATGTTATTTGTTGTTTGGATATTGCCACCAGAAACTTAACTATCGATATGTATAATATGTCCATGTACTTTTTATCAAACAAGACTCTTGTCGATAGTAATATATAAGGATTAAGCCATGAGAAAGGATGGGTCTACTATGAAATTAATCCATGGTTTGGGGGGGGGAGTTGGGGCATAAGGCAGCAGGCCGAGTGCCTCCAACCACCTAACCATGGATTAATTCCACTGTAGACCCATCCTTTCAAGTGGCTTAATCAATTTGTAACATGGCTAGCACTGGAGGAAGCAAATATGTGTTATTATTATATCACATCAATATAAAGAGCAACATGGAGTGACAAGATGAACTTGTTATATGTGACTCGTGTGCAAAATGTTCTACTGTGTTTGCAATGTGCGCATGCACGTTGGACATTTAACCTCTATTTATATGGTTGTGGTTTTTTTCTTGCAATATAGACGATGTGACTGAAACATCTATAAGAACTACAGATAGTGCTCAGTGTGATTACCTTTCTCCGCTATCACTTGTATTTACTCGTGTCACATCCACTGTTAAGTTTTCCTGTGCCTGTCTGCTGCTTTCCTGTGGGTATGTCTCAAGATTTGCATGTTCTGTTGCTGACTGCATCACTGCTTCGGGAACACACAACTTTCTTTGGAGATGGATGACTTTTGCAATGGGACGCTGATCGTAACCACATTGTTTGTATATAGGGACTCCCCACAGCTACCAGTAAGTAAAGATTTGTATGCCACTATCCCTTTGTCCCTCATACTACACACTGAGGGTGAGTTTCTTTATATGTTGCACTTACTGTGCGATTCTCAAAGGTGTGTCGGGTGGATGAGTGTCTTCATGGTTGTTACGGCACACAGTATGTTCGTGCGGCTCAGAAATAAACACTTCACTCCCTTGCTGACATCGCTGGTCACCGAGGTTATCTGGACCCAGCTCACTTCCAAACCGTGGTCTAATTATTTCTGCACGATCATGATCCCAACCATGGTCTACTATGGTATTAGACTGTGGTTGCTCATGTATCACATGGTGTGTTTTAGCCTATATTGCTGCTTCCTTTCACTTATTTTTGACATGTTGCAATTCATTATTAATACAGTTTATCATATCTGGATTGTTTTTAGGAAAGAAGCAACTTTTTCCATAACATACAACTCATTTGTGTTTAGTGAATGTGTATTATAGCATCTGGAAGTAGGGCTAGACCAGCCATGATGCCACCTAGCCATTTTTTCCATTGTGCTCCATAAGGGGGGCAAATCAAAATAATACATTTTGCGTCATCTTCCAAAAATCTACCACAGTTACAAAAAGGGGAATTTACATTTTGTCTCTTTTGTCTGTGGTATACATAATTTGCTTTGTATATTTCTGGTCTAAATCTGATTTTTGCCCTCCTTTTCATGGGATCTGAGAGCTTTAACAAATATGGTTAAAGCCCATGTTCCAATTTAATGTATTTGTACCTCCTGAATAATTTCAGGCTTTTTAATTTTTCCTTCGTGTTTGCTCTGTCACTATCCCAGAGCCTATTTTTAATCAGATTCAGGATTTCATCCCAAGGGTGCCAGAAAATATCCCAAAGAATATATCCTAAACCATTAGAAACGAGAGATGTCTTAATTATTATGTTTGCTTGCATGCATGTGCAAGAAACATAGTGCCATCATCCAAGTTTTTGGAGGTGTCACTCCCTCTTCCAATTCAGTCAGTGTGTTGGCAGGCTATGTCTATGACAAGCTCCAAAATGCAGTGGCATACAGTTGAAAGGGGGAGCTACGCTTCCGTGAGCAGCGATCAGATATCGCTTGCTCATGTGCAGCTCCCCCTACACGCACACACACACACATATGCACGCATACTGCGTGCGCCCCCCCCACGCACACACTATATAGCCGATGGGGGTGCCCAATCCCCCGTCGGCTGTTCTGCGCCTCCCCCCATAGCCTTCCAATGCCCCTCGCTGGGTGCCCATCCATGGCAAATCACGGTATAGCCAACGGGTGCCCAACTCTGCCGGCTTCACTGTCTCTCCCCTAGCAGGGGTGCCACGCTGGGAGCCCACCCATGGGCAACAGATGCCATGGCCGACGGGGTGCCCAACTCTGCCTGCTCCATGCCTCCCTAGCTATCCTTCTGCCATGCTGGGAGCCCACCCCAGAGTGGCAAGCGTCCCAGCGTCATCTTTTTTTTTAAATACCTGTAAAGAAAAAATGGTCCCCATGATCTTCCTGCCCCCTCCAACCCGCACCCACCACTGTGCACCCTGCCTCCCCATACCCCCACCCCATACTACCTCGAGTCTGGCGCAACGATCTTCAGTGGACCGGGAACACGCCTGCACTCTTCAAAGCCCACCTGAACTGAGGAAATGCCGGTAAGCTGTAATATGGGATAGATAGGGTTTTTTTCAACTTTGTTGCATATCGCAGGCATTTATGGAATTTTGCGCAAATTTTCAACATGGGTTTTGGGACCCCTTCTCATGAATGATGTCACTGTCATGGCATTGACCGGGCTAAAGGTGGGTGATGCAGTCACCGCGGAAATCACCTTTGGGCCAAATGAATGAAATGACACTGCCAGCGCTTCATAAGGTGGGCTCTCAAGGCCTATTTTGAAAATTTGGTGAAAAATCGTGTAATGATCGTTTGACGAGCATGCATTGGCAGTTCCTACGCAGGTCGTAAGTTCGCGAATTTTCAATATTTTCACTCCAGATTTTCAACATTGCCATTTTACCACACCTTCTTATGAGCAGTACAACTGTCATTTTTCACATCTCACCCAAAATGTGTTTTCGCCCATGTAGCACACAATGTCACAGTCGGTGTGCGAAATCAACGTACGGGACAAATTAAGAAAATCACAGTGACACTGTTGATGAGCAGAAGTCTTAAAATGGCTATGTTGAAAATTTGGTCAAAAATTCCAAAAAATAACTGTTTTATGAGTGTGCATTGCGCAGTTCCTACGCACGCTCGTAAGTTCGCAAATTTTCAATAGTTTCACTCCAGATTTTCAACATTGCCATTTTACCACACCTCCTTATGAGCAGTACAGCTGTCATTTTTCACATCTTGCCCAAAATGTGTTTCCGCCCATGTAGCGCACAATGGCGCAGTCGATGTGCCAAATCAATGTATGGGACACATTAAGAAAATCACAGTGACACTGTTCATGAGCAGAGGTCTTAAAATGGCTATGTTGAAAATTTGATGTAAAAATTCCTAAAAATGACTGTTGTACAAGTGTGCGTTGCGCAGTTCCTATGCATGCTCGTAAGTTTGCGAATTTAATATTTTCACTCCAGATTTTCAACATTGCCATTTATTACACTTCTTTATGAACAGTACAGCTGCCATTTTTCATATGTTGCCCAAATTGTGTTTTCGCACATGTAGCGCACAATGGTGCTGTTGGTGTGCGAAAGTAATGTTTGGGACAGATTAAAAAAATCACAGTTACACTGTTCATGAGCAGAGGTCTTAAAATGGCTATGTTGAAAATTTGGTGACAAAAGTCCATAAAATGACTGTGTTACGAGTGAGCATTGCGCAGTTACCACGCACCCTAGTAAGTTCATGACTTTGTAATATTTTCAGTCCAGATTTTCACCAGTGGCATTTTTTCCACACTTTCTTATGAACAGTACAGCTGTCATTTTTCACAACATGGCTAAAGTGTGTTTTCACACTTTCAGTGCAGTGATGCATGGTCGCTGTGGGGAATCATTGTTCGGGACAGATAAAGAAAATCACAGTGACACTGTTCATGATCGGAGGCACCAAAATGCCTGAGTTAACAATCTGCTGTAAAAAATCCCCAACCTAATTATATTATGGGTGTGCATTGCACAGTTTCTACGTACGCTTGTGACTTCACCCATTTTTTAAAATATTTTTACTGCAGATTTGCAATATTGCCATTTTTTACACCTCCCCATGAACAGTACAGCTGTCATTTTTTACATCCTGTTCGGAATGTTTTTGCACCTGTGGTGCTAAATGCCGTAGTCGCTGTGCATAAGCAGCTTTTGGCTAACAAACTGATATTCCCCCTGTTCATGAGGTGGGGTCACAAAAAAATATGTTGAAAATTTGGAGTGAAAATACCAATGAATGCCTGAGGTATTAAGGTTTCCAACCATAACGCCCAACCCCTGTAGAGAATGACAGGCATCAGGGGTGTGACTTGGGATTCTCGCCTGTAATGCTCATACCATTCCACACCCTGCAGCCAGTGAGAGGCATCGAGGTATGCCTTGGACTCTTTAGTCCCAAAGTTCACCCCATTCTCCTATATCACACCCATCTCACCATATTTTGAATGGATGGAATGGGGTCGCATAAGGCCAAAGACTCCAAGGAACACCGTGACACTTGTCAGTGTCTGCAGGGTGGGGTGTGGTGAAATGGCGTGGCCGTTATGCCTGACGACCCAAAGGCACACCCCAATGCCTGTCACTCTCTGCAGGGTGGTGGTGGGGTTGGCTTCAGTTCAGTACTTCACTGCCATTCCTATTATGCAGCTCTGTAACTTCTACACTACCACTGCCAATGCCAGCAAGCAAACATTCAGCATTGACAAATGCTTGTTTTGATTGTTGTTGATTCGAAGCCTAATGAAAAGTATGAAAGTTCTTCCTCCAGACACTGTCTTGGTAATCTCTTTTCTTCTAACAGGAATGTTTTTGTGATTGTAATTATTTGTCTCTCTGTCACTAATGTGGAGAGTGAATATTGTCCTGTTTCAAGATTTACTGTAGGGTTACCGCAGGAACTGACAGTGTGACCATTAAGATATATCTGTTTATTTTGTTCAGTATAATATCTAACTTAGTTTTTCAGAATCCCCAAATTTCTGCTGCATATAACAGACTTGATTTAATTTTGGCCTCCAATACCCTTAAAACTCCTTTTACCAATGTCTGGCCCATTTTAGCATTGAAGATTTTAAATGCATTAAATGCCATCGTAATTTTACTACATACCAGAGCTACATGATCCTTCCATTTTAAATGTTCCGAAAACCTGACTCCTAGATAATCATAGTATATAACCTGTTCTACTTCCTCTTTGTTAATTAAACCCGGAAGTCACAGACAGGAACATCTTCAAGTCACTCTCTGCTGCTCACCATGCTGGTCACACTATAGTTCTCCCATTGTCCCTCCTGCCAGTGTAGCTTTCTTGTGGGGGTGTTCTACTCACCAGGATAATGAACTTATAGCTAGGACCAGGGTGTGTTTTTTGTGGGGGGGGGGAGTGACTGTCAGACAGATGAGCCACTGTAGCAAGCTGCACCATTCAGAAGTGCCCTCTGTGGCTGGAAGCTGTCTTTGCCAGTGCCAACAATGAGAAAGCGCTCCAGAAGTGTAGGCCACCGCTGTGGAAGATGCCTGTGATTGCAACTGATCCCTTACCATCATCTATAGCCCACTATGACAACGGACCCTAATTTGGTCCAGCTCATATTGTACTTATTGTAGGGCATTGTTTTAGCTACAATCAAATAGGGCCAAGGCCCTATCGTCTCCGCTCTATTACCTGCTGCTGCTCAAACTGTCACACTGTATTGCATCTGACTGTCGTAAATATCTTGTCACACTGTATTGCATCTGACTTTTGTAAATATCCTGTCACACTGTATTGCATCTGGCTGTTGTAATTATCTTGTACCACACTTGCTATCCTGTATTTTCCACTGTAACTAAGTGTACACTGTGAAACTTTGCTTCACAACACTGTTATGCTTTGCAATTCATTCTATTTTTTTATATTGTATTCTGTGATGTGGAGCCTTTGTAAAGGAATCTCTGGCTCAAAGGTATTCATTCTGATATGTTCAATAAATAAATAAAGTATTGTAACATGGATAAAGTCCCTCTGGTGGAAAGTACTGTTACTGCAAGTTGCAATGTATGTGTTTGTAAGACTATGTGTGTGTATGCAACTATTTGAGTGAGTGTATGTGTTCATGTATGTACTGTCATTTAAACCTTGGTGCCATCCAGTACCACTGGTACTTTGATTTCATTTGTGTCAATCCCCTTGTCTAAGTTGGGACCCACAGCTGCCTGAAGCAACCTCTCAACCCCATCCATTTTCTTCTCCGACACATACTATCTCCGAGCCTCAGTGGCTTTCCCCCTCTGGTGGGGGTGTCTGTTGTCAGCATTCCCCTGCAGGAGGTCTTGCCGAGTGGAGAGTAAGGCAGCTGATATTGACAGCATTCAACAGTGCCTGGCATCATGATGCTGCACAATGGGTCTTTCCCGGTCTTCTGGTCTTGTCCTCCCATGAGCATGTGCACACAGCAGCATGCTGGGAGATGTGAGGCAGCATGTGGTGACCAGCATTGCCATTGACACCACCATGAGTTGCTAGTGGAGTGTTGCAGTCCAACTCACCCATCCCAGGAGGAGTGCATGTCAGGGACATTTGCAATCCTCCTTTCCGCCTCCACTCTTGAAATCCCAAGATTCACGTCACCAGTATGCCAGAGTGACCCCCCCCAACACCACCACTGCTCATCACCACAGAAGTGGACAGAAATCTATCATTTTGCAAACAATATGGGCAAAAATCTAGATATATCAGGTCAGCCCCCATGCTTCAGAAGCAGGG
Source organism: Neoceratodus forsteri (assembly GCA_016271365.2). Taxonomy (NCBI): domain Eukaryota; kingdom Metazoa; phylum Chordata; order Ceratodontiformes; family Ceratodontidae; genus Neoceratodus; species Neoceratodus forsteri. Next base: position 106,495,998 of record CM057458.1, read on the forward strand.
AATAATCAGCATGCTTTCTTCTAATTCAAGAGCTATACATTTTTTTTAGTAAAACCACCTCTCAAAGAATTATTCATGAGCCAAACTAACAAACCTGACAAATGTTTCAGCTAATAACAGTTTTTGTGGTATTGGTGAGCAAAAGAAGGTCATAATGTGTATATTTGTATTTGTTTTCAGCCTTCTAGGACTTTTAAACTGGTGAACCAACCACTGCCAAATATACAAGATCCTATGATTCTGGGACTGACTCCACGAATGCCAAATATCAGGTTATTCAGATGAGGGGATGGCTTTGATAAAGGATGTATTTCGAAATGCATCAGGCTGTGGCATTTTTTTAATAACTAAAAGTTTTTTCATAATTATAAAAGGACCAGTGCCCTTGTCATGCTTTGCGGTTGGTGAGTGCTTTACATAGAGATGGTAACATCTGAAAGTTACAGTTATATCTAGGCAGTTTCCAGGCAGTATACTAGCTATTTAATGAAGTTTATCAAATTAATTTTCTAACTGTTTGAGAAAGCAGAGTTTTAACACACTTCACACTTCACACAGGGCCCGTTGTACCCTGTGCAGAACAATAGCTGAGTTCTAACTTGTTTGGCACAGGACCCTTTGGGCACTGTGCAAAGCATGGTGTGTGGGGGCTTTTGGGCCCCTGTGTGAAACAGGAGCTACAGAAAGTCCAAACTACATTCCACTAACAAAAGCCCCAAAACACATTTCAGGTCATAGTTACCCTCAGACACTGATATGGTCATCAGGTGGGGTGGTAACCTGGTCACCATGGAAACTTGTGGTAAAAAATGGTCAAAATGTGCCAGTTTACAGTGGTAGCAAAACTAATCTTCTATTTTACCACATTAAGGTATTGTTATAAAGCACTTCCCTGTTATGACAGCATCAGTCAAAGCACCACATAAGCTAAAACATAGAAACAGACTGATGGCGGATAAGGACTGCTTATCCCACCCAGTCTGCCCATTTCCCTACCTATTGGATAAGCTGCAGATTCTAGTTAAACAACAGCCTGCTTCCTCCTACCCCCCACTATAATTTCCTTATGTCTGTCCCATGCATGTTTGAATTCCCCCACTGTTTTAGACCCCACAACCTTCCCAAGAAGGTGGTTCCATGTGTCCACCACTCTCTCCATGAAAAATATTTCCTCACATTGCCCCTGAGCCGCTCCCTCTATCTTTGAATTGTACGCTCTTGTTCTTGCACATGTCTTTTTTTGAAAGATGTTACCCTCCTGGACTTTTTTGATTCCCTTGAGGTACTTGAAAGTTTCTATCATGTTCCCCCATCCCTCCTTTCATCTAGGGTATACATATTAGGCTCTCTCAGTCTCTTGTCATGCAGTTTCTGATGCAGACCCTGCACCATTTCAGTTGCCCTCCTCTGGACCACCTCCATCCTGTCTATGTCCTTGCGAAGATGGGGTCTCCAGAACTGCATGCAGTACTCAAGATGGGGTCTCATCAGTTGTCTGTACAGAAGGATAACCACTTCCCTTTTTCTACTTGTGATGTCTCTCCTTATGCATCCCAGTATCCCCCCAGCTCTCCTTGCTGCCTTCTCACATTGGTTGTTCACCTTTAGGTCATCTGATATTACTACCCCCAGGTCCCTTTCCATTTTTGTTGTTGTTAGTACCTCCCCTGACATTGTGTACTCTTCTCCTGGGTTTTTGTTTCCCAGGTGCATTACTTTGCTCTTCTTTGCAATGAATCTAAGTTGGCATATATCTGACCATTCCTCCAATCTTGCCAAATCACTTCTCATCCTTTCCACCCCCGTGTGTATCAACTCTGCTACAGATCTTTGTGTCATCTGCAAAGAAGCATACTTTTCCTTCCAGACTCTCTGCAATGTGACCTATAAAGACATTAAAGAGGACTGGACCCAATACTGAACCCCGAGGTACTCTGCTAGTAACCCCCCTTTCTTTGGCATGAGTTCCATTTACTATTACCTTCTGTGTCCTGTTGTGCAGCCAGTTTGCTACCCAGGCTATCACCCTGGGACCCACTCCCAGACTGGCTAACTTGATTATTATTTGTGCAGGACTGTGTCAAATGCCTTGCTAAAGTCTAGGTAGGCCATATCCACAGCCCCTCCCTGGTCTATTACTTTAGTCACCCAGTCAAAGAAATCAATTAGATTCATCTGACATGATCTTCCTGCTGTGAATCCATTCTGCCTTGGGTCCTGTGCCCCGCTGGCCTCTAGGTACTCAACAATTCTTTCTTTCAGAAATGATTCCATCATTTTCCCTACTACTGAGGTCAAGCTGTTACTTAAGGTATTTGTGCTTAATCAGCACAATAGGGTAACACTTCAGCTAATGTAGTAGTCTGAATACTACTGATATAAGGGTGGAATGCTGTAGTGTAGTATTGTATGTTATTATTTTTTTCTGATGCAGAGCCTGTGGAGGACAGCTGTTATCCTGCTGGTTGACCATGTTTCCATTTCCTCCCATCCTCATTGCTGGGGTGTGACATGTCATCATTCATGCGTGGAGGTGCAGGCACATTGCTGAGTCCTGCAGCACCATCCCTTCCATTGATGTCCCTGTTCTGCCCTCAAGCCTCCACCTGGGGGTAGTCATTCAGTGGGACTGTCAACCCCCCCTCCCTGGGAGAAATTGATTAAAATGGTCCACAAAGCCATTGGTTTGTGGGTGGTAAGGAGTGGTCCTGACTGCCACAACTCCTAACAACAGATATAATTCTCTTAATAGTGTGAGCTGAAATTACTTCCCCTATCAGTCAGTACCTCTTTGGGTATGCCCAACCTGCTGAAGATCTTTACTAGTTCCTCTGCTATTTTTCCTGTGGTTATTGACTGTAAGGGTATGGCTTGGGGATATCATGTAGCACAGTCACATACCACAAGAATGAACCTATTGCCTTTTTGCACTTTTTGCAACAGGTCCCACAGTATCTACAGCCATGAGCTCAAAGGGGGTGGTAACCAAAGGAAGGGGTTCTAATGGTACTATGTCCCTTTTTCCAGTCTGGGCCACTTTCTGACATTCACTACAGGCCTTACAGTAATTAGCCACCTGGTACTGAATGTTGGGCCAATAAAACCTTTGTAATATATGGGCCAATGTACGATCCTGCCCTGCATGTCTCGCACAACAAATATCATGACCTAGGAACATTACCTGGTTTCTATATTTGGTTGGTATGACCAGTTGTTCCACCTCCTTTCCGGTCTTATGGTTGCTACACACTCTATGCCGTATATAATTTTTGATAACCATTTTGGGTAACCCATCAGTTCTACTTTTGCTCACCTACTGAAAAAAAAGAGGTTAGTGACGCATCCTGTTTTTGTTCATTGACTGTTTGAGAACTGTACATTAACAGTTTAACACCTGACTGGGTATCTGACCTGTTCAATCTCCAGAGTTCTTTTAACCCCCTTTTTTCCATTTTTGTTTCATGATCTTTCCCAGGAGTTCCCAATATCTCCCCTTCAAAGGGAAAAATATCCCCCACACAAGTCTCAGCTCTTGTCTGGACCCTTGTCATAACAGCAGCCAACTAGTCCACTGTGCTGGTCAAAAGTTGATCAAAGTGGAGGTGGTTATGTCCAATGACAACAGCCACAGGAAGTCCTGGGACCACTCCGGCAGGTGTTATTATCCTGTGTCCCTTTATTTGCTGTACCACCTCAGTAGTAAGGTACTTGCGCATATCCCCATGTATACAAACCACATGCTTGGGGGGCCCAGTAGCATCATTAGTCTTCATTAGTTCAGGACGGACCACAGTGTACCGGCTACCAAAGTCTAGAAGTCCTGTAACCACATTATCCTTTACCAAGACTTCTGTAACACAGGGGCCCCAGTTCAATAAGGCTAATTGCAGACTTTCTGTTATCTTTTTAGGACAATATCTAGCAATATGCCCCATACCCTCACAGTACTGACAGATTATATCCGCTGGGTACATTCTCCCTCCTCTCCCTTGTTTATTCTCAGTCTTATTATGAAGTTTATTGAAGGAAGAGCTGTTAGATTGTCTCACTCAAGGTACTTGAGTGGAAATGGAATCAGGGGCCTTAGCCTTTTTGGAAGTTTGTCTGGCAGCAAGATAGTCCTTAGCTAATGAAATTGCCACTTCTTCAGACTTAGGATTATGTTTTCTGGCCCACAGCAGAACTTCGCTGGGAATCACCTGCAGGAATTGCTCAGTGACCAAAGTCTCAATAATGTTTGTCACTGTTTTCCCTTCTGGTTGGAGCCACTTAATACACAATTGGTTGTTCCCTTGTGACATAGTTAGCCCCTCTATCCTAAGGGTGATTGACAGGGCTCCTTGTATTAACATCATAACACAGAGGGCCACTGGTCCTATAGGGGAGTTTAATATAGTGCAGAAGCATGATTTGCTTTCTTAAACAGCCATGGTGAGTATCACTTACAGTGTTACGATTTACTTGTGCTTTGCAAAGGGGGTAACAATGAAACATTATTTCAGTATTTGGCCATGATAGTCATTTTGGTAACACTGGTTTGTTTTACGTAGGTACAACCACTTTTTAGGGCTGTGGGCACAGCCTGTAGCCCTTCTGTCATCGATCAGACTATAGCTGTAAAATAGTTTTTCATGTAACTCCCTTTTTAGACATTTGGATGTATTCCTCCACAGCTGCAAAGTAGTGCACCCCTCCTCTGATTTTTTGCTAGTTGCTGCTCTATTTTAAAAGCATCTGAAAGGGGGGGATGCTAATGTAATGTACCTCAGAACTTCTCAAGATATTAACTAAAAACTTTTTAAACTACTATTTCAATCATCTGTCCAGCTCAGTCTAACAGATTTGTTCTATTTAATTCAGCAACCAAGTAGTTAACTCATTTTCTCTGGCTTTTGTGAAAGTGAAAGTCAGACTCAGTGTCAGATTGCAGACAGTGCAATTGCAGTCTGTTAGTTGTCATTCCTCGGGCAGGACAGGTTGCACGTAAGCACGCACACATACATACACACACACACACACACACACACACACCAGGGCTCCCAGATCTGCAGGGATTCCTGTATTTTAGAGATCTTTGTAGACAGTTACAGGGAAATTCTTCCCATAGACTTGCATTAGTTGTATGGAAAACAGAGAAATTTGGCTTCCATTGGAAATATTGTAATCTGCAGGAAAACATTGGAAAATTGCCCTGTAGTTACAGGAAAAAGGCAAACTTAATCTGGGAGCAGTCACACACACACCAGCAACAGCATTTACTATGACTAAATAAATTCAAGATGACTGATTTAGCAGCATGGCAGTTTTTGATGATTGTGACTAAACAGCACACTATGGCACCAACAAGAAAATAACTTTGAACATTTGGTAGCTCTTCACAGCCCTATTGACTCTGGCTAGAACTTGTTTGTACTGCTTCAGTTTATCTAACCAGCAGCAGGTACAATTAAGAAGCAGCTTCAAATTTATGCACTACTACATTCCTACTGTTGGAAGGTATGCGCACTAAAGGGTAAAAGATGTTGGCAGGAGAAAAAAAATGTTTACAGATAGTGCACTACTAAGAAAGGTTCCAGCACAGCTAAAGATAGGGAGAATGCTGCTCTGTGTCCCAATCTGGCTACTTCACTAGTGAGGAGGGAAGTGAAAGGACAACTGCCTAAAACATTAATTTATTCATCTTTTCAGGCCTGGCATGCTTTTTACTTCATTAAAAAAAAACGCTCACAGAGGAAAATAGCTTGGAAACCATAACTCAATACCAAGCAGCCATATACATTCAGAATACCACTTCTGGAGACAGCAGAAAAAAAAGAGAAGCCCTCCAGATATTTAACTTATTATTATTGCCTACTGCTCAATTTATACAGCACCCTTAAGTCATGTTTATTTTCACATGCTGAGCCGGGGACTATAAAGGCCAGCAACCAACTACCACCAGTTGCTCCGATGGCCCCCAACTCTCTAACAGCAGTCCCTTGGTATGTCAAGGCAGGCATTTGCATTATGCTGCCAGAGCATTATTTCCAACATCCAGCTGCCTGCACATGCATGCTACTCAGTACCTTACTGGCAGGGTGGGTGCTACCTGAGGGACTGAATGGAAAGTGGAAAATCAGAAAAGAAGGAGAGTCGTAGGTGGACAACCTATTGAAAACACAGAAAAGGATAGTAAGGAAAGAAAAGGCACTGTTGCAACATACTTTTAGAAACATATAAAGGAATAGAAAAGGGTCCGTAGGTTGTCCCTTCCCTTGACGTGCCAGAGAAGGCTGGGCACTGCCACAGGGGGCAAGTTATGAACAAAAGATAAAAAGCACTGGAGAATTCTAAGTGCTAATGCATGCCTGAATAATACATTTCAGGAAGTTTGTTAGGATTTTCAAAACCCACAGTATAATACAGACCCCACTCTCAGTTATGTTGTGTGTGATTGTCAAAAGGCACAAAATGGAGGTGACTACTACTGTTCTTAAAGCAAAAGTGCAGTGATAAATGTTTTACCAACAAGGCTAGTTCCAACTACAAATAATACACATTTTTTTAGCATACTTGCAAAATGTAGTTGTCTATGTACCTCCTATGCTGCCACCATGAGTCTTAACCCTTGCAAGGTCTACAGTGCTATTTCTAACCAAACTGTGGTTGCCATCACTTTTTTCTGGAGAAAAAATCTAAATTAAAACATTTATAAAATACTCAAACATTGCTGAAATGATGCCGGCCTGTTGGCGCAGTGGTTGGATTTCCACTTGCGACGCCGGCGACCCGGATTCGGGAATGGACTCAGGTCGTTGGAGGTCCAGCTGGGAAGAGAAAAATAGAGCATTCTGTGGACAGCTCTCCTTCTCTGGGGGGGTGGGGCATATGTTCGGTGCATGAGGGACCCATTGGCAGAGGCTGGGAGTGCCACAACAACTGGCTTCAGTCTGTTTCAAGAGGTTGGATGGATGCTGGATGTATTTACACACATCTCTGCCTCCTAGAAAAATGCTTAAAATCTCTCTAAGGTGCTCTGAATGATGTTGCCCAGTGCCTGATCTCCATTGTTCCTCGCCACACTGCCACTGACTTCGTCCCAGTTCCACAGGCATCACTCCAGGCCCTGAACTCCATCCTGAAGGGGAAGACAGGGAGGCAATGTCAGCTCACTGACACTTTACCTGTAGCAGATGGGTGAGTCATGGTGCAAGTGACCCCACACTAGGGGGTAAGCCAGAGAGTATCAGTGGCAGATGGCGCTAATGAGAGAGTGAGACAGATGCAGGAGTGGGGCAGATAAGCGAGTGTCCAGGGGCAAAAAACATAATAAATAAAAAAAATATATTGCTGGAATAAGAAAATTGCACTGCCAAATACCACTGGAAGATGCCTGGAATCTTTTATAGTGAAAAATGGAAGGGTCAATTTTTTGCCCAATTTCATTGCATTGCTGCTCAAAGTCAATATCAGAAACAGCCCTGATGTATCTAAACCATGTTTTATCTTGTTAGAGCAATTTTCTTAGGTTGTAAATCTGTATAGAATTTCAAGCTATTTATAATAATCTGCATTCATTTTGGATAAAGAATTGTTAGATATAAATGGACTGTAAAAGACAGACCAAGTTACGCTCAGTTTGAAAATTGTGTCCAGAAGTATTTTTATACCTAAATTTTGCAAACTGGTCATAATTAGGTGACAGTTTTAAAACTGAATTTAGATATGTTCTAGCTTTGAAAATCGGGTATCAGACAATTTGTTTTTTTGTCCAAAGCTGTACAATACAAAACTGCATCAAGATATACTGTAGGCTTTGAAAATCTCCAATTAGCCCTTTTGCAGTTTTTTAGAGCTGCAGTGGGAGGAGCCCTACAATCCTCTTGGGATCAAAAGTTCAAAAAAAGGACTCACTGGATTCCAACAGAACAACACTGCTGAGTTGCACCACAGTCTCCTCCACTTACTGTCTCCTCTGTGGTAAGTGAAGTTCTCCTACAGTTCGAAAAGCTTGCTTTAAAAAAAAACATTTTTATTTGCACAAATCATTATTGTCCTCAACCAAATCTTAGCGGTTTATTAAAAAGTCACTCTAATCCTTACTGCCCTCAACCAAAGCCATTAGCCATTTACTAAAAAAAGTCACTCTAAGTCACTCCTCTGTCTAGACATTCACCACCTGTAAATGCGCCATAACTCGAGGGTTGTGTTGGATATACGTGAATAAGTGTTGCCATTACCTGAGGAAAAAAAAAGATATGGAAAACCAAATGCACCCCAGCCTCAACAAGCATTTGTCAATGCCAAACATTTGCTTGCAGGTGTTTGCAGTGGTGTTTGGCATGTATGGTGCTTTACCCTAATGGCCTGTGCGATTGCTGGTATTTGCACAATAAATTGTCAGCATGACCTTTTTGTTAACCCCATTGTGCGCTACTTAGGCGGAAACACGTTTTGGGCAGGATATGAAAAATGACAGCTGTACTGCTCATAAGGAAGTGTGGTAAAATGGCAATGTTGAAAATCTGGAGTGGAAATATTGAAAATTCGCAACCTAGGGCATGCGTGGGAACTGTGCAATGCACACTCATAAAACAGTGATTGTTAGGAATTTTTACCAAATTGTCAACATTGGCAGTTTAAAACCTCTGCTAATGAACAGTGACACTGTGATTTTCTTAATGTGTATACACTGAGTCGCACACACCCGACTGTGCCATTGTGCGCTACATGGGCGAGGAAACTATGTTTTGGGCAAGATGTGAAAATGACAGCTGCAGTGCTCATAAGGAGGTGTGGTAAAATACATGTTGAAAATCTGGAGTGAAAATATTGAATAAGCAAACTTCACGAGCATGCGTAGGAACTCCGCAACGCAGACTCATAAAGCAGTCATATTTAGGAATTTTTTCACCAAATTTTCAGCACAGCCATTTTAAGACCCCTGCTCATGATCAGTGTCACTGTGATTTTCTTAATGTGTCCCATACATTGAGCTCGCACATCGAATGCGCCTTTGTGCGCTACATGGGCAGAAACACATTTTGGGCAGGATGTGACAAATGACAGCTGTACTGCTGATGAGGAGGTGTGGTAAAATGCAATGTTGAAAATCTGGAGTGCAAATATTGAAAATTGCAGAAACATCTGAGCGTGCGTAGGAACTGCGCAAAGCACACTCGTAAAACAGTCATTTTTAGGAATTTTTTCACTAAATTTTCAACATAGCCATTTTAAGACCTCTGCTCATGAACAGTGTCACTGTGATTTTCTTAATGTGTTCCATATATTGATTTCGCACACCGACTGCGTCATTGTGCACTACATGGGTGGAAACACATTTTGGGTGAGATGTGAAAAATGACAACTGTACAACTCATAAGAAGGTGTGATAAAATGGCAATGTTGAAAATCTGGGGTGAAAATATTGAAAATTCGCGAACTTACGAGCCTGCGTAGGAACTGCGCAACACCAGCTCATAAAACAGTCATTTTTTGAATTTTTGCACCAAATTTTCAACATGGGGTTTTTGGGACCCCTTCTTATGAATGATGTCACTGTCATGGTGTTATTCAAGGCTGAAGGGTGATTTCACGCGGTGACTGCGCAGTGCCTGAAATCACCGCCGGGCCCGAATAACACCATGACGTGACATCATTCATGAAAGTCCCAAAAACCATGTTCAATTAAAAATTCAAAATAAACTGAGATATAATAAAGTTGAAACCCTCCTATCTAGCCCATTATACAGCTTACCGGCATTTCCTCAGTTCGCGGTCGCCTTTGAAGAGTGCAGACGTGTTCCCGGTCCACTGAAGATCGTCGCGCCGGAGTCCGGAGGTAAGTATGGGGTGGGGGTGTGGGGAGGCTGGGTGTGCAGCGGGTGGTGCGGGTTGTGGGAGGGGGTTGGGAGACACGCCGCAGACAGTTTTGTTTTACAGGTTTTAAAAAAAAAAGACGACATGGGACATTTGCCAGGCTGGGGTGGGCTCCCAGAGTGGCACAAGATAACTGGGGGCCGAGGAGCCAATGGGGTTGGGCACCTCCAGCCAGCCAAGCTTCACGCTGGGGGGCTGCAAGGCCGGCGGGGATTGGGCACCCCGTCAGCAAACTACACTGGGGAGTGCCGAGGCTGATGGGGATTGGGCACCCCCATCGCAAAATAAAGCAAACTTTTGCCACGCTGGGGTGGGCTCCAGAGTGGCAGCAGGATAGCTTTGGGGGCTGTGGAACCGGCGGGATTGGGCACCCTGTCTGCAAACAATGTTGCCACGCTGGGGTGGGACTCCCAGCATGGCATGAAAGCTTTGGGGGGGCGGCGTGATGGACATGCGCGAGGGAGGTAGCACGTGACACGAGGGGGGGTGGTGCTCAGTATGGCAGCAGTGTTTTTCTTTGAAGCAGAGGAACACCGCTGTCATACTGAGCTGCTGCATCCATTGGTGCAGGACCACCATGCCTGCTCAAGGGAGCAGTGCGTTGGGTGGGAGAGGCACACTTCTAAGTGTGCTACTCTCCCAAAACATTCCTTGCGCATGCGCGCTAGCGAACATAAAAAGGAGAATGGAGGAATGGAAGAATGAACTAATTAATGGTTCCGATATCAAAATGAAAACTGATAGCATTCGAATATTTGCATTGATTGTCTGCACAGCATAAGCCACCCGTCTATTGATACAGATAGAAACAAAAGTTTAGAGTTAGTGAGCAAGAACAAAACTTTAACTGGCTGCTGCAATTGCCAACTTTGTTCCTAGATTCCGCCATGGCTGAGGGTTACAGGAAGAAACATGGGTTCAGTGTTAAGGAAGCAGGAACAAAACTTTAACTAGGACGCTGCCATTGTTCGCTCACTGTAATGCTCCCGACTTAAAGAGCAACTGACATTGTTCTCATATCCATTGTGGCTGATGCAGTAATTCCCAGACATTCTTAGCAGCCAAATTGTAACCTTTTCTGTTAATTATTTTGATACAGTTACTTTTAAAAAATGATTATTTTGTGGTCAGCGTGCCCATGCTTCCCTCATAATGCAGCTCAAGTCATGTTACTACGGTCATGTGTTTGTGTGGTCATCAGTTCTGCCATCATTCCCCTCCTATAATCCTCATACTTTTGTACAAGTCCCATTGAAGTAGTTTTCAACTTTAAATCTTAGAAATTCAAGAATTTCATTTGATTTCATGTTGTTAATAATGAGATGGGAGCACTACAGTTACTAATCTATGGTTTTAACCGAATGCCGAGGTTGGCCTATTCATTAAACTTCTTACTGTTTTTAATGTCCTAACTGTCCAGTTTAACCCCTGCATGGTTGTAAAGAAGGGGCAAAAATATTTTATTCTACATATTTCTAAGCTGTGCATTTAGTGCCCCTTTCTGTTCACTATTCCTTCAGGACATGCAAGGAAAAGTGTTTGGTGTCTCCTTTATTATAATCACTTCAGGGTTGCTACTGTTCTCCTCAACTATTCAATTATGCATGAAGTAATAGAAGCCTTAGTGTTTGTGCCATTCTCTATTTTCAGCATGTCCCCAAGAGTTTTCATTTGTGTTAGAAAGCAACCATCTCTGGGGTGCAGGCTAGGATATACGCCAGTCAATCCCTCAGGCCTCTGTTGCAGGATATGCGATCTGCTGTTGGTGATGAATGAAGTAACTGATGATAATGATGATGAACTTTCCTGATTTTTGGATCATTTCCCTGCTGGGGCCCCTTGGGGTTTATATGTGAGTGCAGATTACCCCAAGTCGCAACTGAAAGAGTTTAGGATCTACTACAGCTAATCCAATCAAGGAGCGAGGAGACATCAGCACTGAAAGTAACAAATTTGACTCTAAAGACTGTCAGTGGTGGTAAGCCTACTTTGCCAGCTGTAGCTAATACTAAGAAAAGAAGGCTTTTATGAAAGGTCTACAGATATAGTAGGGGTTCTACTTCAATTTAAGTCCCCCAAATCTTTCTCATTTGCATCCTGCCATCATTTATGATATAGACTTCATACACTTCAATGGTGGAAGTCATCTATCTGATTAAATTCATAACCTGACATTTTTTATTATATATTTATTTTGCTTCAATTTCCAAATTCATTTATAGTTGATTTCACACATGTGCTCCTCTACACACACACACAAACACACACACTAAAAACACTCTTTAACAAATAATGGCCGGCCTGGTGGTGCTGAGGGTTGAGGCGCTGGACACCACACCTCGCATCACGCTGATGACCTTGGTTCAGGAATGAGCCTGGACCACTGGGGGTTGGCAGGGGTGAGAGAGGATTGAGCATCTGCAGGACTGCTCTCCTCTCTCATGGAGGGATCCAGGAGTAGTCTGGTGTAGCAGCGGCCCCCGGTGGAGATCAGCAGCACTGCTATGCACTCAGGCTCATACAATAAGGGGACGATGTCAGACAGCTGCCTCTGGACGTAGGTGGGAGCACCTACACTATGGATTGTGTGGCATTGCATGTCTCATGTCGAGGGGGTAACCAGGAACACAGAAAAACCCGGTGCTGAGGATCAGGTGATGGCACCTATCCACCATGCCCAATGCCAGGCTCTCCACGGGCAGCCTTCGATTTCCAGGATCCACTCCTCATCCGATGACAGAATCTGACTCGTAAGTGCACCCAAGTAGGTGGGGCGACCCACCCTGGATAGGGTTAGCTGGGGTGCTGCCATTGGAGAGGAGGGAGAGAGGAGGCTTAGCTTGGGATACGTAAGCCGGCAGGACAAGGCTAGGATGTCTGAGAGAGGACCTCGGGGCCACGACCGGAGGGAAAAAGAACTGGGAAAAAAAGATAAACTAAGAGGATATTCAGGATGTGAATATACTTTTAGAGTTGGGAAGAAATTAATCAAAGGATCAGATAGTGACAATAAAAGGATATTTTTACTCACAGTCACCTCTGTCTATGAAACCAATTATGTGCTACTGCACCTGCATTGCTCTACATGTGATATGCAGTATATCTGCAGAATCAATGTACCTTTGTCTTATGGTATGGTTTACATATATTAGTGTAATACTCTGCCTCCAAGACACCATATGCATTTATAATAATTGTACAATCTTAGATGTAGATGGACATATCTTGCATAAATGTACACAGACCCATTTTTTTCTACAAGGTCACCAGAATGTATTATTACATTATTCTACAAAATAAATGGTTGTGTTTTAACCTATCATGGTTAATGGTAAATAGATAATTTATTTACTACACTATTTAACACAAGCTCATGTAGTCTTATTATTAGAAAAGACTACTTTGAAACAAGAGACACAACAGTTTAATCGTATCATAGCCAGTGGCAAGTGAGACCATAAGCAATCCATTAGACTGCTCCATACTTCCCAGCTATAACACTTAATAGAACCAGGGTTCGACTGAAAGTGAAATGCTGCACCTGAATTGACCTATCTTGTGTACATACTGTACATTCTAACAGAAAACTGTGTTATGTGACCAAGTTACATGTTCAATTTAGACAGCCACTGACATCACATTATTATATATAAAAAAATTAGACTGTGCTAGGAGCCAAAGATGTTTTTTTTAAGTATCCCTCAAATACTGCCCCATCCCACTCCACCAGACTATTTAATTCAAGAGATGCCTCACCTTCTGACTCCTCCCCCCACACACACACACAATCTATAGTTTTGGGTTGGGGCCAGTAGTAGTCTAACTCAGGAAAACGTGGGCACTCCATTCTGCAGCATTCCCTCCATTCTACTTTAGTCCCTGGCTCTGTGCCTGTGCTGGGATGAGAACTTCTGTTTTAGGTATCTCCCTACTTAATTCAAACCTTGTATTTCCCAATATTTGAGAATTGCCCCGACTCTCAGTCCTAATTTCAGTAGAGAAGGTCAGTCTGTGTAGCTTCATCTGTGATGCAGATTACCCCAGGTCATGTACCCACTTGCTCCAGTGTGTGAAATATTTAGAATTTAGAAAGCATGCTGCAGGATTTGAACAAGTGCCTTGGCCTTGATCAGACAATTACTGCCTAACAAAATTGCAGACTGAGGGTCTGGAGGGAGGGAAGGAATATTTTGTATAAAAGGCAAGGCAAAATGGCAAGGCAAATGTTATTTCTTAGGCATCCAATCCCAGAGGCTCTGGGCACCTTACAAATATTAACAATTGAAGAGACAAGACAGTGTATAAATATATAAATATAACTAAAATTATAAATATAATAAAATCAGTAAACTAAATACAGAAAACAAACATTAAAGATAGATGAGATAAAAATTCCCTACAGCTCTATATCTGGGAATGCCAAACAAAAAGGTCTTTAGGCTGCCCTTAAAAACCTCAAGTGAAGGGACTTCCCTGACAGCAGGTGGTAACAAATTCCACAGGACAGGGCCGGTGACACTGAATGTCCTGTCATGGGCAGTTTTTAACCTCATCCTGCGAATCACAAGAAGACCCCTAGAGGAGCAGAGAGAGCGAATAGGACTGGCAGGTGTATGGAGGTCAGACAGATAGCTAGGGCTTAATCCATGCAGGGCCTTAAAGGTGAGCAAGCCTACTGGGTTTATTGGATTTAGTAGAGACCAAAGTAGGCAAAATGCCCATCAAGGAAGTCTCCCCACACTAGTGGGATCTTGATTTCCTAATTATTTTATCCTTTTTCTCAGTATGTGTGCATCAAGAGACTTTTTAACTGTGTCAAAGGTATTCAGTTCTACCATCGCCTGAGGTAGATTATTCCAGTACTTAATAGTACAAACTGTGTAGCAAGTGTTCTTCTTGTTGTTTTGGCTCATGGTACCATACATTGTTTATCATGGGTAAGTAAATTTGGAATTCTCTTATGTGATTTGAACCCACAACCTAATGCTATGTGAGGCAAGAGTAAGATCTTATGCATCAGGAGAATACCTCCACATAACCATCTCTCTTGAAGTGAAAAAAGATTGGTTGAAGTAAGTCTTTCTGGAAAAGATTTATATTTTAAGTGGGGGATTAATTTGGTTATCCTTTTTTGCACCCTTTCAATTGATACAACATTCCCCTTCAAATATAGACTCCAGAACTGAGAACCATAATTCAACAAGGGCCTAACATAGGACTTATACAGTGGTAACAGACATTGTTCAGATTTACAAACAAATGCTGGGGTAATCCTGTTGATCATTAAATCTACATTTTTTGCAACCATTATACAATGGTCAGAAGAGGAAAAATTGTTGTTAATATACCTCGGTCCTTTTCTGATTTTGATGATTGAATAGGCATAATTATTTATAAAATAAGAATTATGAGGATTTATGTTTCCAAAGTGCATTAACACATATTTCTTTGCATTAAAGGACATTCCATTTTCAAAAGCCTATTGTCTGATTTCCAATAAATCATAACCTTCCACCTGACCAGCAGCCAGTGCAGTTCGCGCAGCATCTGGGTTACATGACTGAACTTGGGAAGTCCCCTCAGCAACCTGGCAACATCATTATGCACTAACTGCAGCTGGTGGAGGTACCTCCAGAGACCCTGAAGTAGAACGCATTGCAGTAATCAAGCCTGGATATAACACAGGCGTGTACCAAGAAAGTAAGGTCGTCAGGCAGAACTAGGGTTTTTTTCCTGGAAATAGTCCCAAGGTAGTAAAAACTACTTTGGACAATGGATGACACCTGAGGTTCAAATGTCAGTCCATCATCTAGGAACATGCCCAGATTGTGCACTCTAGAGGAACTCATCAATGGTGTAGGCCCCAGGAAAAGACCAGTTTCCACACCAGAGGCAGTCCTGCCATGTCTGTGGTTCAACTCCACAACCAGGACCTCCATTTCATCAAGGTTCAGTCATAACCAGCTGGAGGACATCTAGTCATTAATCTTGGCCAGGCAGATATTAAGCACTTCCACAGCATCAGATGTCTCTGGGGCAAAGGAAAGATGCAACTGGGTATCATCTGCATAGCAATGAAAACCCACATTGTACTTCCTAATGAGCTCACCCAGGGACAGCATGTACACAGCAAACAACACTGGTGACAGGACTGAGCCATGAGGTACTCTGCAGGACAGGAGGCTCGAGGAGGAGGAGAAATTCTGCATCACTACTTATTGCCTCCTGTTCGCGAGGTAGGACTCAAAGCAACAGATGAGAGTGCCGGCAAGCCCACAGTACTCCCTGAGATGGTCAAGCAACACAAAATGGTCCACTGTGTTAAATGCTGAGGAGAGATTGAGGAGACTGAGAACTGACCCCTCTCATCTATTTCTTGCCCTAAGGAGGTCATTGTGCACCCGTACTAAAGTCATTTCAGTACTATGCCTACCACAAAATCCAGACTGGAATGGCTCATAGAAGTCAAAGGCCGTAAGGTGCTCCTTAAGTTGCTGTACCACAATCTTCTCTACAACCTTACCCAAAAAAGGAAGGTTGAAACAGATCAGTAATTTGCCAAGATGTCAGGGTCTAAGGATGTTTTTTTTCAGGAATCTTACAAAAGCTTCTTTCAAGGAATCCAGGAAGACTCCCTTCAACAAAGAGCACTGGATAATCAAGGCAAACATCAGGCCAATGGAATTGACACATTCTACCAAGAAACGCGTCTGCACTGGGCTCAGTTCATAATCTGTGTGCTTCAGCTCATAAGCGACCTCAATGACCTCAGCTAATTCCACTGGTATAAACTCACTCCGAACAGGTGGAGTTCCTCTGCGATGCCCATGGTGATCACTGCAGCCCATAATCCAGCTCACTGATGGAATTCCCTGCCAGATGGAGGACACCCTGTCAGAGAAGAACTGAACAAACTCCTCACACAAAGAATCAGAAAAGGAATTTTTCAGCTGCAGACAGACCAGGTGTAATAGCCTGCCTACAGTTTGAAATAGCACAGCAGGTCAGTTCCTTCCTGCAGCAATGTATACAGACCCTTGTCTCAGGGGGAGGAAATGGACAAGGAGATGATAGAAGGCATCCTTAGGGTGGCAGATATTGTTGATGGAGGACCTGAATATGCCAGATGTTAAATGGAGCACCTTTGCTGCAGTCACATCCAAAAGCAGGGCCATTCTTGATGCCCTACAGAGGGCATGCTTCAGACAGCTGGTGTTGGAACTCATTCAGGAGGGAGCAATCCTAGGCCTAGTACTCTCAAATGGGGACGGAGAAAAGATCTGAGATTTAGAAGTGGGTAGCCATCTGGGAACAAGTGACCACCAAAGAGTCTGGTTCACGATAAACTCAGCTGCAGAGTCAAGCCATGCAAAAGTGAGGGTACTGGACTTCAGGAAGGCTAGCTTTTGTAAAAATGGGAGAATGCCTCTGAAAAGCACTACCAGACGTGCCAGAAAGAGGGGTGGAGCAACAATAGGGAAACATAAAAACTGCCATCATGGAGGCAACAAACCATTGGGTGAAGCAAATAAATCAAAACAAGAGAGAAAAAAACACTATGTTTCTCAAAAGACGTGGTGGAGAAGGTTAGGGAAAAAAAGACAGCATTCAGGAAGTATAAGGAATCACAGAATAAGCAGGACAGAGAACTGTACCAGTAAAAGATGAAGGATGCGGGGAAGGCAGTCAGAATAGCAAAGGCCCAAACCAAGAAAAAGATAGCCAGCTCAGTTAAGAAGGGGGATAAAACCTTTTATAGATACATAAGGGAGCAAAGAAAGACAAAGGGAGGGATAGTAAGTTCAAATGAAGGGGAGGGTTGGTGGGCAGAGAGGGACAGTGAAAAAGCAGGGGTGCTGAATGAATACTTCTGCTCGGTATTCACAAAAGAGGAGGGGGAGCTACCTATTCTAATTAATAGAAGCACTCTGGATAGGGGGTCAATACCAGTCATTTTACAGAAGAAAGGGTTCAGAAAGAACTCCTAAAACTGGAGGTGGACAAAGCAATGGGGCCTGATGGGATTCACCCCAGAATTCTAAAAGAACTATGGGAGAACTAGTGACACCACTGACTACCCTTTTTAAAAAATCATGGGAAGTTGGTGTGGTACCTGAGGACTGGAGGAGGGCAGATGTGATTCCCCTTCACAAAAGCGTGAGGAAGGCAGAGGCAGTAAACTACTGACCTCTTAGTTTGGCCTCAGTGGTAGGGAAAATGATGTAATCACTTCTGAAGGAAAGAACTGTTGAGTACCTAGAGGCCAGTGGGGCACAGGACCAAAGACAGCATGGATTCACAGTGGGAAGGTCATGTCAGATGAATTTAATTGATTTCTTTGACTGGGTTGCCAAAGTAGTCGATCAAGGAGGGGCTGGGGACATTAGCAAGGCATTTGACACAGTCCCACACAAAAGATTAATAAGCAAACTAGCCAGCCTGGGAGTGCGTCCCAGGGTGGTAGCCTGGGTAAAACATTGGCTGGACAACAGGACACTGAAAGTAATAGTAAACGGAGTCCACTCTGACTAAAGGGGGTACTAGTGTGGTACCGAAAGGTTCAGTACTGGGTCCAGTCCTTCTTAATGTCTTTATAAGTGACATTGCAGAGGGATTGGAAGGAAAAGTATGCCTCTTTGCAGATGACACAAAGATCTGCAACAGGGTTGATACACATGGGGGTGTGGAAAGGATAAGAAGGGACTTGGTAAGGTTGGAGGAATGGTCAGAAGTATGGCAGCTTACATTCAATGTAAAGAATTACAAAGTAATGCACCTAGGAAACAAAACCCAGGGGAAGAGTACAAAATGGATGGAGAGGTAGTAACAACAACAGAAATGGAAAGGGACCTGGGGGTAGTCATATCAGATATCCTAAAGGTTAGCAAGCAATGTGAGAAGACTGTAGGGATGGCTGGGGGGATACTGGGATGTATAGGGAGAGGCATCACCAGTAGAAAACAAGAAGTTGCTATCCCTCTGTACAGACAACTGGTGAGACTCCATCTGGAGTACTACGTGCAGTTCTGGGGACCTCATCTCCGCAAGGACATAGACAGGATGAAGGCAGTTCAGAGGAGGGCAACTAAAATGGTATTGAGTCTGCAACAGAAGCCATATGAAGAGAGACTGAAGGAGCTTAATATGTATACCCTTGTGGAAAGGAGGGAGAGGGGGGACAGGATAGAAACTTTGAAGCACTTCAAGGGAATCAGCAAAGTCTAAGAGGGGAGCACCTTTCAGAAAAAGAGATGTGGAAAAACAAGGAGACACAATTTGGAGATAGAGGGGGGACGGCTCAGGGGCAATGTGAGGAAGTATTGTTTCACAGAAGATGGATGCATGGAATGGTCTTCCTGAGGAGGCTGTGCGGTCAAAAACTGTGGGAGAATTCAAGAATGCATGGGACAGACATAAGGCAATTCTTGTGGGGAGGGGTAGGAAGAAATAGGCCGTTGGTTAACTAGGATCTGCAGCACATCCAATGGGTAGGGAAATGGGCAGACTAGGTGGGCCAAGCGGTTCTTATCTGCCATAAAAGTCTATGTTTCAATGTTTCTATGTTTCTTCCTGGACAGGAACTATGCCTTCATACGGTTGATTGCCCCCTGGTACCCAGCGTCATGAGTATGCAGGGCCAGTTTGTCCTCCACTAGTCTGGTCCTCTGCCAGCAGCACTCTAACTTCTGACCCCTAACCTTCATCACCTTAAGCTCCCAATCAAACCAAGGAGACCTCAAGTGAGAGGATTTGGGTCATATATGGACCGGTATGAGGGCATCTAGTGCATCAGACATTGCCCTATTAGAAGCAGCATCTGCATCACTCATGCCCTTTGCCCATGCAACACCTACAGTAGATAGATCAGCCACAACCAGAAAACCCTCTGGGGATGATCCGCTTGAAGAGAGGTAGTTGACCATCTCCACAGGGGGAAGGCTTTAGAGAGGACCCCTGAACAAGAACCTCACCATGCAATGGTCGGTCCAACTGACCCGATCAGTCTTGATGTTACCTACCTCAAGCCCCAATGAGAATACCAGGCCCAACATGTGGCCACTGTGATGGGTCACGGAAGTAACTCCTTGTGGCAGGCCCAGAGATAACATCATCTGGAGGAGGTTGGAACCAAGCCCGGAGGATTCATCGTCGGCCCAAGCATTCAAGTCCCCCTGCACTAAACATCTGGGGGCCTCTAACACTTTGCAGACAATGAGATCTGCCATCTCCTGCAGGAATTCTCCTACCATTTCATGGGGGTGGTAAATCAGGAGAATCCTACAGCCTACACCCAGACCCCCATGCATGGCCACATATTTGGAGGACCTAGTAGTTCCTACTGGGTGCACAGTGAAGCCCATGTCAAATCTTAAGCAGATAGCCACTCCCCCAACCCTGCATTCCACCTTAGGGCAGGGCATTAGAGTACCCGGGGGGGGGTGCTGCCTCCAAAACGGACCTGGCATCATCATCCACCCAGACCTTCATGATACAAACCAGATTGACCATTGAAATCAAGTCTGCTATAATTGCATTTTTTTCTGATCAATCTGGCATTGCAAAGCACAACCCTAAGGGGACTGGCAGGCATTGCAGCACCACTGGCTACCTGCCCACTTGGTCTGGTGGGATACCTGTGGATGGGAACTAAAACATAGCTGGCCTCTCTCCAGGTCCTGTCTAAACCTAGGGTGCCTTCTGCACCTAACCACTTCTATCCTGCTCTCCTCTAACAAGCCTACAGTGCCACACCACAGCTGCCCAATGCAGTGCCTCCCAATTCCAACCTCCTGACAGCACTGCGCTGTCATTGCCAATACAAAGAAGTCAGTGAAAAGCTGAAAGTCAAGCAACTGGGACACCTCATAGGCAATCCATGCCTGTCCCAGACCTTTGCACATCCCAGAAAGCTGGCCTCCTTGCTTACAAAAATTGCCAAGGCTCAATACTTATGCCCAATAAAACTAATAACCACTTTTCACTGACACCTGTACACACAGTGAATACACAGAAAACCTAATCACTCATCAACACACACATCATACACCACACACATCAACTATACAGTTAAAATCCCCACAAATACTTTATACTACATCTCCCTCCCCCCACACAACCACCTCAACCACCTAGAGGGCAGATCAGCAGCTAGGAAAAGCTTTCCAACCTTTATTTCAGGACAGCAACAACCCCCATGCCATGGAGATGTTATGTAGACACCCCAAAGGGTATTGTCTAAAATTATCAGTTCGATGCTAGAACAGAAAATAGTCAGCCATGTTCAAGGCCAAAGTTTCAAAAGACTGAAAAGGAAGATAATACTTTCACTGTCATTCCCATAGCAGTCCCGGACAACAGCTGAGTGCAAGACCTACTTAGAGGAAGTTCACCAGGTGAGGCTGCTCAAGTTAAAAACCTTTTGAGGCTTCTCTCACCAGCCTCACACAAAGTTCCAACAATTCCACGGAGGCCACAGAGAAAAGCAGGGGCACTCACCCTAAGCCTTCTGGGAGTCACTAGGGAGTCCCATACCACTCTCACTGGCACAGGTCCTAAAAGATCACAATTCAAACTCCCAAGGCAATCACAGACGAGTGCAGACTGAACCAAAAGAAAACAGCAGCCATAGTCCAAACTTCACGGACGAATACCACAACCAGTGGGGGATACTCAATGCATGGATAGTTTGGTAATCACCTAGGGACACCACTAATTCTCTGTGCCCCCCCCCAAGAGTTCCTGACAGTGCAGCAGTACCTTAGTCCCAGATAACCCGTGTAGTTGTTATTGTAGAGACACCACAGATCTTCTGCATCCCTCGGAACACACTTCTCACTAGTTGCAGCCACAAAAAGCAGTACCGGGATGAGCACACAACATATTTATAATGATCTGGTACTAACAATAAAAGCAGGAGAGGAAGAAAATCTGTTGGGCAAGCTTAAACCACATAAAACTGCCGACCCTGATGATTTAAATCCAAGGTTTCTGTAAGAAGTAAGAACGCAGATATAGTATCTAAGCCATTAGCCTATTTATATAATGTATCTTTTACAACAGGTGACGTCCTGGAGGACTGGAAAGAGGCCACTGTCATACCAATGTTTAAAAAGGGGGAAAGATCAGTACAATCCACCTATAGACCCATGAGCCTGACTTGTAACCTATGTAAAATAGCAGAAAGCTTTTTGAAACAAAATTAGAGGAAAATCTGAATATGATAAATTATAAAGATAAAAAAACAACACAGTTTCAAAAACAATAGAGCATGTATTGCAACTCAATAATGCTTTTATGAACAAGTACACAAAAAAAATGACGTGATAATATACTAATTGATGTAGTCTTCTTAGATTTTCAAAAAGCATTGGACAAAGTACCACACAATAATCTACTACATAAAATGGAAAAAAATGGAATTGATGGTAGATTAATTAAATGTATACAAAATTGGATGGAAGATTAAAAACAACACGTTTGAGTACTAGGTGCATATTCCAACACTGCAACGGTGTTAAGCGGAGTGCCACAGGACTCAGGACTGGGACCAGTCTTGTTTGCTTTGTTATATAAGCAACCTGCAGCAAGACATAGCAAGCATGATAGTTAAATTTGCTGATGATATCAAATTGGGAGGACCAGTTGATACCATTGAAAATGTCAGTAAATTAAAAAGTGATTTACAAAAGATTGAACAATGGTTCAGGGTAAACAAAATGCCTTTTAGCATGGAAAAGTGCATGCTAAGGCACTTAGGGAAAAATTATGAAAATTATAATTATGAAATGAATGGAATACAACTAAGAACAACCGTTAACGAAAGAGGCTGTGGAATCACAATAGACAACGATCTCGCATTCAAGAACCACAGAACTCGGGTGATTCAAAAAGCCAATTATATGGTAAGAAACATAAAAAGCAGTTTTATAACTACATCAAAAGGAATCATGTTACCTTTGTACACAACATATGTTAGACCACTTATGGACTATGGCTCTCCACTATGGAGTCCCTACACTAGAAGGGAAATAGAAATAGTAGAGAGAGTACAGCATAGGTACACAAAAATGATTGGATCCCTAAGGAAACATAATTATGGTGACAGGTTACAAATCTTAGGATTGTTCACATTAGAGCAGAGGATAGTAAGAGGGGACTTATTAACATTATTCAAAATAATGAGATATTCAGAACTATGACAAGAAATGGTTATAATGATTCAAAATAAACAACAGAACCTAAGGGCACATGGATTGCACATAAAAATAGATACAATAAAGAAAAAAAATAGGTACTTTTAATTTATTAACAGGACTGACAGAATATGGAATACACTACCAATGTCTGTAGACTCCTTTAAAAAAGAAATAGATAATATTCTATTATTAAAGGGACTAAACTGGACCCGCTAATTGTGGGAAACAGTATTAATGGGCCAAAAATCCTTCTTCTGTAATAACCCCAGTATAAGAACTCCTGTCATGGCAGTCCTAATCATGACAAAGGACAATATTCAGCGACTCAGCTGCTCAGCCGCAGGTTAAAGGTTTCTTTGGTACTCCAGTCCTCAGTAGGTGCCTCTTGAAAAACTTGCTGGGGGAACTTGATCAACTGGTAAGTAGCCCGTGGCTTGGAGTCCTTACTAAAAAATAAAAAAGCTAACTCCTGATAACTGCCTCATTGTCCCATCCCTAACTATCCTAAAAACCCTAACCTATGCCCTGCTAATAAAATAAAAAAATGCTACAAATTTTAGAATAGGTCTGCAAAAAATGCAGCCACATGTCTCAGATTAAAATAAACTCTCCTAATCCAAAAGCAGCAACAGGTAGAGGAGTTTTTGCTCTCTAATTAGAGAACTTGCAGACGGTGACCCAGCATGGTCACCACAAGCCTAACATGTATAAATCTCTTAACATGTATAAACTTATCCGGGGGATCTTGGGTTAGGTAAGGGACAGTGAATTATCTAATACAATGTAATCATGTCTTAGTACAGTGTGAGGAGCCACCAGTATTTTTTTTTAATCTGTGCAACAGTGTAGAAGGGAGTGGAGGTAATGACTGGGATAGGAAGAAGAGTGACCCAAGGACTAGTCAGGGAAAACTCGGGTAGGTTAAAGATTTTTTATTTTTAAATTTGTATTCTTTCCAGCATTTTTTTCTTGAATAGACAGTAGTAGCATGCGTGCTCTGAATATTGATTTGTGAATACTACAAACAAGCATTTGTCAATGCCGAACGTTCGCTTGCCGGTATTTGCAGTGGTGTTTGGCACGTACGGTGCTTTACCCTAATGCCCTGTGCGATTGCTGGTATTTGCACAATAAATTTTCAGTATGACCTTTTTGTTACCCCCATTGTGCGCTACATAGGTGGAAACACGTTTTGGGCAGGATGTGAAAAACGACAGCTAAACTGCTCATAAGGAAGTGTGGTAAAATGGCAATGTTGAAAATCTGGAGTGGAAATATTGAAAATTTGCAAACCTACGAGCATGCGTGGGAACTGTGCAACGCACGCTCATAAAACAGTCATTGTTAGGAATTTTTTCACCAAACTTTCAACATTGGCATTTTAAAATCTCTGCTAATGAACAATGTCACTCTGATTTTCTTACTATGTCCCATACATTGATTTCGCACACCGACTGCACCATTGTGCACTACATGGGCGGAAACACATTTTGGGCAGGATGTGAAAAATGACAGCTGTACTGCTC
This sequence comes from Neoceratodus forsteri, assembly GCA_016271365.2. NCBI lineage: Eukaryota > Metazoa > Chordata > Ceratodontiformes > Ceratodontidae > Neoceratodus > Neoceratodus forsteri. The sequence goes on from CM057458.1 coordinate 106,520,578, forward strand.
ATAAGGAGGTGTGGTAAAATGGCAATGTTGAAAATCTGGGGTGAAAATATTGAAAATTCGCAAACTTACGAGCGTGTGTAGGAACTGCACAACACACCTCTAAAACAGTTATTTTTAGGACTTTGTTCACCAAATTTTCAACATAGCCATTTTAAGATCTCTGCTCATGAACAGTGACACTGTGATTTTCTTAATGTGTCCCATACATTGAGTTCGCACACACCGACTGCGCCATTGTGCGCTACATGGGCGGAAACACGTTTTGGGCAGGATGTGAAAAATGACAGCTGTACTGCTCATGAGGAGGTGTGGTAAAATGGCAATGTTGAAAATCTGGAGTGGAAATATTGAAAATTCGCAAACCTACAAGCGTGCATAGGAACTGTGCAATGCACGCTCATAAAACAGTCATTTTTAGGAATTTTTTCACCAAATTTTCAACACAGCCATTTTAAGACCTCTGCTCATGATCAGTGTCACTGTGATTTTCTTAATGTGTCCCATACATTGAGTTCGCACACCGACTGCGCCATTGTGCGCTACATGGGCAGAAACACATTTTGGGCAGGATGTGAAAAATGACAGCTGTACTACTCATAAGGAGGTGTGGTAAATTGGCAATGTTGAAAATCTGAAGTGAAAATATTGAAAATTTGCAAACTTACGAGCGTGCGTAGGAACTGCGCAACACACGCTCATAAAACAGTCATTTTTTTGAATTTTTGCACCAAATTTTCAACATGGGGTTTTTGGGACCCCTTCTCATGAATTATGTCACTGTCATGGTGTTATTCAGGCCTGAAGGGTGATTTCACACAGTAACTGCGCAGTGACTGAGAAATCACCCTTTGGGCCCGAATAACACCATGACAGTGACATCATTCATGAGAAGGGGTCCCAAAAACCCCATGTTGAAAATTTGGTGCGAAACTTCCAGAAAATGCCTGAGATATACAATAAAGTTGAAACCCCCCTATCTAGCCCATTATACAGCTTACCGGCATTTCCTCAGTTCGCGGTCGGCTTTGAAGAGTGCAGACGTGTTCCCGGTCCACGAAGATCGTGGCGCGAGCTCCGGAGGTAAGTATGGGTGAGGGTGGTGTGGGGAGGCTGGGTGCGCAGTGGGTGGGTGCGGGTTGTGGGAGGGGACTGGGAGAAGCGCCGTGGGACGTTTTGCTTTACAGGTGAAAACAAAAAAAAAAAGACTCGTGGGACGTTTGCCATGCTGGGGTGGGCTCCCAGTATGGCAGAAGAATAACTGGGGGCGAGAAGCCAGCGAAGTTGGGCACCCCCATCGGCAAACACGTGGGACATTTGCCATGCTGGGTGGGGCTCCCAGCGTGGCACCAAAAGCTTTGGGGGCGTGAGGCCTGGCGCTGTGTGTGACAGCGGTGGTTTTCTTTGAAGCGAAGACCACCGCTGTCATACACAGCTCCCGCACCCATTGGTGCAGGACCGCCACGCCTGCTCAACGGAGCAGTGGATTGAAAGGGAGAGGCACACTTCCAAAGTGTGCTACTCTCCCAAAATTTTCCTTGCGTATGCGCGCAAGCAAACGCAAAAAGGGGCCCAAGTACCTGTGACTGAAAAATGAGCAGTTTTCATAATATGACAGTAATAATGGAAAAATTATCTGCATAAATTCAAAATCCTGCAAACATTCATAAGCCAATCAGAGGCAGGTTTTGAAACTCACAGAAATTATATAATGTGATTGTGTCATGTTCACTTGAAGTAAAGAAGCAGAAACAGATGTGTCTATTCTGAACTCTGTAATCTGAAACTCAAAACTTGCCAAAAAAGATCTTGTGTTATTTCAGGCTTTTCTTTGGCCAGATTTTTGACAGATTGTTGTCAGTAAATCAGGTTTAGCTTACTGAGTCACTGGCATGTATTTTTTTTATTTGTTTTGGCCATTTTTTCCTAGTCTCAGCTTATCAGGGTTGAGACTATGGAGTGCAATCTGCTGACTTCCCTCTCACACTCTCCTTAATGAACACACAGTGCCACTGTCTATTTTTTGAACGGGAGTTGAGGCAGGGGTTATTTTAGTGTGTGCTTATTTTTTATTTTTTATTTTGTCCTGTTTTATTACCAGTGCTGTGTATTGTCAAGGGAGGGAGGGGTAGTTGGCTGACTTCCTGCAAACTCCCACAGCTCACTGAAATGACCAACCTGTATATGCATGCTTTTCAGGGCTGCAGTGGGAGGAGCCCTGTAGATCTCTTGTGAGCAAAAGAATACTCCAATCCAACCCAACAACAACTTAGGAGTTGCATCACACCTCCGTGGTCTGTGAAGCACTCTGCTGCACTATTATTCTGCCATCCAGAGGTCCTATTTGTGTTGTTTCCCCACCACACTTCTTCAGTACAGGAGAGAAGGGGCCAATGTCATTTGTTGTCAATAACTACCTCACTTCCTGAATCCAGCTGTCAGTGCCGTCAGATGAAACACTGAGGACCCGAGCCTTCTGCTGTTCCTTGAAACTCAGCCCTGGACTCACTTTCCATGACCCAGGAGCAGCACAACCAAGCGAGACACAACGGAAGCATCATGCAATCCGTAACACACCACCAGCTACTCACTACATTCCGATCTAGATGAGAATATGTATATTAATGAACCCTATTCATGGTCAACTCATTATTATGTATATATTCAGTTCCAGAGCAGTCATTGTTGTTCTTTAAACAAATAGTTCTGCAGCTTCTGCACCATGGCCCTAGGTCTCCATACCCCAACTAAATGAACTCAGGGTCCAGGAGCACGGGGGGGGCTCCTGATGTGCTGCTATCAGATCTTCAGAATTTCCTGTGGCAAGCATGGATCCAGAGGTTTTGGTTCTGGCCTATAATAAGTCCATTACCTCTATGCTGGATTCCATTGCTCCAGTCCGTGTGTGTCCTATCTCCCATCGCCCTCGGTCTCCGTGGTTTGATGGGGCCTTGAGGGAGTTGTGGCAACTAGGACGAAGGTTAGAGCAGTGCTGGTGGAAATCCAGCTTAGATGCCAACCTTCTTAGACTGCTAGAGCATTATCGACTCTATCAGTCAGAAATCTCTCGTAAGAAGGCAGAGTTCCTGTCCGGGGAAATTGCTGCCACTCAGAACCGACCAGCTCAGCTCTTTTGAACTGTGGACAGGCTGTGCAACCCAGCCTGTCTACAAGTTCGAAGAGCATTTTCACAATTGCAGTGTGAAGAGCTTGCCCAGTTCTTTGCTGATAAGGTGGCCAACATCAGGTTGGAGACCCAAGCGGCACACTCTATGGGAGTTGTTGATGATCGATGCTTGGCCACTATCCCTCCTTTTTTCTGGAGTTCCTTTGACCAGCCAGAAATCGTGGATGTTATGCGGATTGTCCAGGGTATGCACCCTACATGCTGTAGTTTAGATCCGGATCCTACATCCCTGATAATGGGCTGCATGATGCTATCGGCCCGGTTCAGGCACAGATAGTCTGGTGCTCCCTTGACTCTGGTGAGTACCCCTGCTCCCTGAAGGAGGCAGTGGTGACACATTTGTTAAAAAAGGCTTCATTGGATCCAAACTCTCACAAACTCACACACTACAGGCCTATCTCTAACCTTCCCTTTGTGGAGAGGGTGATTGAGAATGTAGTGGCTGCACAGCTGGAGAACTATTTGACCATCCATAGCATCTATGAACCTCTCCAATCTGGTTTCCGAAAGAGGCACAGTACCGAGACTGCGCTGGTTCAGGTGCTCAATGATCTCCTGATGGCGAGAGACCAGAAAAAATGGTACATTTTGGTACTTCTTGATCTGTCATCAGCTTTTGACACCGTTGCCCATGGGGTTCTGCTTGAGCACCTGAGATTCATCTGTGGGCTTTCTGGCTTGGTCCATAGATGGTTTACATCATTTCTCAACAGTAGAACTCAGAGGGTGGTGTCAAGTTTTTTTTCCTCTGACCCTATCTCTCTGTCTTGTGGGGTTCCTCAGGGCTCAGTACTGTCCCCCATGTTGTTTGCGGTGTACATGCTTCCCCTAGGAGACATTGTAAGACAGTGTGGGCTGTGGTTTCATTGCTATGCTGATGATACCCAGCTCTACTTGTCTTTTTTGCCCAACCAGGATGGAGCACTATCGGTATTTAATGACTGCCTAGTTTGAAATCCAGGGTTGGATGAAGTCCAGCTAGTTGAAGTTGAACCCTGGGAAGATGGAGGTGATGGTTGTGGATCCAGGTCACCGGATAGGGGGGTTGGGGGCAGGACAGCCCACAGGATTATTCCTTGGGGACTCCAAGCTTCCTACCTCTGAAAAAGTGTGAGACCTAGGGGTGATACTTGATGATGGGTTGACACTTCAATCGCTGGTATCGGCTGTCGTTAAGTTATCCTTTTATCATCTGAGGAACATCACTAGGATCAAGCACTTTGTTCCATCTGGTGACCTTCCTACATTGATCCATGCCTTTGTGACCTCGCATCTGGATTATTGCAACTCCCTTTACTTTGGGCAGCCAGGGGTTGATATCTGCCGCCTGCAGCTGGTGCAGAATTCCGCAGCCCAGTTGTTGATGGGGATTCCTCAATCTTCCCACATCACACCAGTGCTGCGGGAACTGCACTGGCTGCCAGTTCAGTGATGGATCATCTTCAAAGTCAGATTACTGACATACAAAGCCCTACACAGACTGGACCCTGACTACCTGAAAGAGCTTCTGGTTCCTTACCACCCTGAGTGACCACTCCGCTCGGCCAATGAGGGGTTGCTGGAGATTTTGAGGGTGTCTTTAAAATCTTCTGGGGCCCGGGCATTTATTTTCATGGCCTCAAACCTCTGGAATTCTCTACCACGTCGGATTAGGGAGTGCACGACTGTGGGGGGAGATTTAAACAGGCATTAAAGATGCATTGATGGAACAGGGCATATGGTGATGAGGACAACAGATTCTAACTGTACTGCATATTATTTATTGTGATTGCAGCATTGGTTTTAAACAGTTTTAATTTGTATGGTGCCTTGACACCTGAAAGGCACATTAAAATAAAGCTTATTATTATGATATTATTATCATGGCGAGAAAAAGGATGCACACCAACACACATGTGCAGACCACCAGCTCGCACATTCTTGTTGTGACTGCAAGCAGTTCCACATCTCTGCTCCTCTGGCCCCTCTTCCATGACCTCAGCTGCAGCCCTATCAGCTCTGGCCAGTCTTCTTACCTTTAGCTAATGGTGGCCAACCAAGGTTTGTGTGTGGTGGTGCTAGTTGTCCAATGATAGAATATCATTTTACAAGATGGGTGCCTGGGAGGAGGGTGAATGTGGGTGCTAAGTGGTGGGTCATCTGGTCAATTTTAATTGTATTGAGAGGAGGATGGAACAGGTGCTAGAAGGTTAGCAAAAGGGTTATCTACTAATTTCCCAATGCCAGGATTAGGTACCTGGTGTCAGGAACTCGAAACAAGGGAATGTAGTGAGCCACCAGGGTTAGGTAACTGGTGGCCACAGATCATGCCACAAAGTGTGCCTTTTCATGCAAGCTGCATGAAGAACTTTGTTTTTAATTTTTTTGTTTGTTTTTGCACCTTGCATGAAAACGTTGTTTACAAGGTATAAAAATAGGTTCTTCAGTAATGAAAGCTGCACCTATTTTCATAACTTGCAACAGCCTAATGTTATAATTAATTTAAAAAGTAACATTTTCTTAAAAAAAAATATTTGAAGAATTAAAATTACAGCCCACTTAGTCCAGCACACAAGTTTCAGACTACAGCACCAAGCATTATTTTGTCATTTTTATGCACAATGTTTTCTCTCCTATAACTCATTTTTCTGATCACTGAGACTCACAAAATTCACAAAGTTGTGTCTCACTGAAATGGATTTCAGTTCAGAACAAGCAATTGTCAGTGCCAAGTATTTGCTTGTTGGTATTAGCATTGGAAATGCAGGAGTTAGACAGATGCAGAATAGGAACGTCAGTAAAGTATTGAACTTCATGCCAACCCCATCTCCACCCTGTAGAGACGGACATGCATTGTCACCCATAATGTTCACACCATTTCACCTCACCCTATCCTGCAGACACCAAGTGCTGAGGTGTGCCTTGGGGTGTTCAGCTTTACAGTCACCCCATTCCATAAGGACATAAGCTGAAATGGGTGCAGTATAGGAGAATGGGGTGAACTCTGGGGCAGAAGAGTCCAAGGCATACCTTGATGCCCGTCACTGGCTGAAGGGTGGGGATGGAATGGCATGAGCATTACAGTCAGCAATCCAAAGACACACCCCTGATGCCTGTCAGTCTGTACAGGTGGGACATTATGGTTAGAAACCCCTAATGCCCTGGACATTTGTTAGAATTTGCACTACAAATTTTCAACATGGTCTTTTTGTGACCCCCACCTGATGAAAGCATTTGGGACCTCTGCTCATGAACAGTGTCACTGTGATTTTGTTAATCTGCCACAATGTTGATTTCCCACAGCGACCGCACCATTCTGTGCCAGATGTGGTAAACCACATTTCAGGCAGGATGTGATAAATGACTGCTGCACCATTCATAAGGAGGTATGAAGAGATGGCAATGTTGGAAATCTGGAGTGAAAATATAAAAAATTTTCAAAGTTACGAGCGTGCATGTAAACTGCACAATGCACGCTCATAATACAGTCATTGTTTTGAATTCTTTCACCAAATTTTCAACAAAGGCATTTTGGGATCTCTGCTCATGAACAGTGTCACTATGATTTTCTTAATCTGTCGCAAATGTTGATTTCCCACAGTGATTGTGCCATTGTGCTCCAGATGTGCAAAACCATATTTTGGGCAGGATGTGAAAAATAACAGCTATATTGTATATAAGGAGGTATGTAAAAATGGCAATGTTGAAAATCTGGAGTGAAAATATTAAAAATTCTCAAAGCTACGCATGTACATGGAAACTGCGCAATACATGCTCTTAACATAGTTATTTTGTGGACTCTTTTCACCAAATTTTCAACATGGGTATTTTGGGACATCCACTCATGAACAGTGCCACTGTGATTTTTTTAATCTGTCCCGAACACTGATTTCCAACAGCATCAGTGCCATTGTGCAGTGGATGTACGAAAACACATTTTGGACAGGATGTGAACAATGACAGCTGTACTGTTCATAAGGAGGTATGTAACGATACCAGTGTGGAAAATCTGAAGTAAAAATCTCAAAAATTCTCTGTGTTAAGAGTGAGCATGCAAACTGCGCAACACATGCTCATAAGACAGTCATTTTTTGGAATTTTTTCACCAAATTTGCAACATATGCTTTTTGGAAGCCCACCTCATGAACAATGGCACTGTCATTTCATTAATCAGTCCCAAAAGGTGATTCCATGCAGTGACAGTGAAATCACCTTTCCGGAACAAATAATGCCATGACAGTAACTGAATTCATGAGGAGGGGTTCCAAGAACCCCATGTTGAAAATTTGTTGTCAAAAGTCAAACAAATGGCTGAGATAGCCACATAAGTTGAAAAAAACATTTATGCCATTATACAGCGTACTGGCATTTTTTCAGTTCGAGGTTAGCTTTGAAGAGTGCAGACATGTTCTCGGTCCTCCTAAGATCGTTGAGCCAGGCTCCAAAGGTAAGTATGGGGTGGGGGGTGTGAGGAGTTGGAGTGCGCAGAAGGTGGGTGCAGATTGGGGGAGGGGACCTGATCAGCAAGGGACCATTTTCTTTGTTTAAGGGAGAAAAAAAAAAGCAAACAACGTCGCTGGAAGGTTTATTTTGCAGGCTTGCTTTGGGCACACTGGAGTGAGCTCCCAGTGTGCCACCTGTGTTTTTGGGGAAGGGGGACTTAAGCTGATAGGGATTAGGCCCCCCCATCGGCAAAGAAAGCCTGTTTGGGGGGGCATGATGCTGATGAAGATTGGGCACTCACTCAGCACACAACAAATGGGGGAGGGGGACATTATGCCAATGGGGAGTGGGCTTCCCCATCGGCAAATGAACTGGGTCGGGGGCATGCTGACAGGGGAATTAGGCACCTCCATGGGTTTTCTTGGGGACTTTGAGGCAGACAATGAAATCCACCGCCATGTTACTGGAAATGTTACACCAGGCAAGGTACCGCCCTGCAATGACGGGTCACTCCCTCATTGCAGAGGCGATTTCGTTTAAGGTTGGTGGCACGCTTGCTGAACTAGTGTCAGCAGTATGCCACCACATTGGGGAAAGGGGGCCAATCCTTTAAATGCAGTAGTGGCATTGGCCTCCTCAGTGACACACTTCCAAAGCCTCACTTCTCTCCTAAACTGTCACATAATGTTGCTTGCGCATGCATGCAAGCAAACATAAAATGGAAAATAGTTTTTGTCATGAAAAATACTTCATGAAAAATTTCTGAAAATAAAAACTAACTGAGCCTTCTGAAAAAGGAAAATAATTGTATTTATCATTTAAAAATCTACAACATTGGTATCTATCTGTAGCTATTTCTTTATCCATCTGTCTGTCCATTTGTCTATCTGTCTATCCATCCATTTATCTGTCTGACTGTCTGCCTGTCAATCTATCTGTCAGCCTGTCTGTCTGTCTATCCATCTATGTATCTGTCTGTCTAGCTATCTCTGTCTGTCTGTCTATCTATCTATCTGTCTGTCTCTCTTACTGTCTATTTCTCTATCTCTCTTATCACCTGTCCAGCTACAATTGGGTAGATCAGGAGGGATAAAACCCTGTATGGATTACAAATCCCAGGGCCAATAAGGAACTCCAGTCAGGCTACATTGACCTTTGGGACTCGATTCTCAAAGAGCCCTTTAACTGACACAAGCTGTGACAAATGGCAGCCTGCACCAAAGCCTAGTATGCCTGGGATCCTGTACCCAATTCTCTATGATGCAGGGTCCCGGTGGCAAAGTCCTGTGACTTGCGGCAACCTTGGCTGTGTGTCAAACAGATGGCATATCAGGAGGGTATGCCATAAGCTGTAGGGTGCCTGTGTGCCACTCTAGCATGTCCCTACTGGTGAGTGCCCCCACCCTGATCCCCATTGCTATATGTATAACCCCTTCCCCAATCCCCAATGTCACTATTAGTTGTTCTTATACATATCATCTGGTGGTCTAGTGGAACTCCCTCCCCAATCCTGACTGTCACTATTAGTGTAAATTAGTAATTATTTCTGGTGGCTTAGTGTCCCTCCCTCCCTGATCCCTGATGTCACTATTAGTGTCACTTAGTAATAATTTCAGGTGGTCTAGTGGCCTCCCCTCCCTGATTCCCCGATATGCGATATTACCCCAGTCATTGGTGGTATAGTGGACCCTCACCCCAGCAGGCAGTATCCCACCACCCCCTCCTACCAATCCCCTAATGAAGCCAATGACTTGCATAGCCCAGCATTAACCACCATAGCCAGCCACTGACTGAGCTATCAATGACCACTGCACTGTATTCAGCACATGCCTATTGAGTGACAGCTCACTGTCACCAAATGGGCATACTTATACAGTACAGGGCTCATTGAGAGCTCCAGTTGATAATCAACCGATGGTAGGAGAGGTATTCTATGCAAGTCATCTGCTTCGATGGTGATTGGGAAGAATGGTGTGGGCACTGCCTATTGGGGAAGTGAGGTCCACTCACTATACTACCAATACTGGGCAATATAGCCTAATGGGGATCAGGGAAGGAAAGCCACTAGACCACCAGGAATTATTACTATGTGACACTAATAGTGACACTGGGGAATGTGAGGGAAGGCCACTAGATCACCAGGAAATATTAACAATTAAGACTAATAGTGACATCAGAAACTGGGGAGGGAGGGCCACTAGACCAACAGAAATTATTACCTTGTGACATTATTAGTGACATCAGAGATCAGGGAGGGAGGGCCACTAGGCTACCAGGAATTATTACTAATTAACACTAATAGTGATATTGGGGATCAGGGAGGGAGGTTTACATACACCAGTGGGGATAGGGGCTTGGGAGGGGAGACCCCAGCACATTAGCACACTATGCCAAAGTCTCCCAGAGTGATATTTCTAAGAACCCTTAGATCAGCCCTGGTTGGTGTTAGGGTACTTAGACATTCTCCCACTGGGTAAGTTATGAGAATCCAGCCTCCGGGGATGTGGCAGCCTGGGTCTACTGTATGCCCTTTTGCATCATGCCACAGCCCATTTTGGGGTGTATGGGTGGTGCAAGCCCATTTGGGGCAGACTGCCTCTGACTGACACAGGCTGCCATTGTGAATTGCTCCGGGTGCATCGTTTGGTGCATGGGGCACTTTGCACCATTCATTGTGGTGCAAGCCCCTTGTGCTGTGTTGGGAGCTTTATGAATCATGCCCTTAGTCATCTTCTACTATCATTGTCTGTGTTTCTACAGCATGTATCACCAGCAAAATTCACAAAGATAGCAAAAAAGTGCTAAGAATAGGATGAGTTGATTTTTTTTCCCATTAAATGGCTAGGAAGCTGAGAGGTACGTTTCTTGACTGGCAATGCTATAGTTTGGCTTCTGTATAAAACTGATTTGAGTGCTACCACTGTCTTCCATGTTGGCATAATGTTACAAAAGTGTTATGATCTACAGTTTATATGGAAGATTCACTTGGTGCTTTTTCACTTCTGCTTCCCTTTAGGGCATTCACCAGCTGTGATCATCGGAGTGGCAGTGGGGGGACTGGCACTACTACTGCTGCTTATTGCGACTGGGCTTGGAATTATACGCCACAGGAAGAAGAAACAACCTAGAAGTGAGTGGTACCTTCTAATATTTTTGTTTATTGGGTTTTTGTAACAGCATAGGCTCGCTTAGACAAGCTGTCCCTTTTTCAGGAATGACCCAGAATTAATTACATGGAATACATAGACACATTACAAACAGCATCAACTGTATAAAAACACCAGGTTTGCAGACTAGGATACTCACATGCCTTTTATGCATCTGGTTGTCTATTCAAAACTTGAGATGCAAACATAAAGTACCATTTACCCTGGAATTTTAAAGGTCCCTTAGATCTAGAGGTGTTACTCCACCCTCCCTGATGTACTGTCTGAGGGGAGTAAGGCAGAAAGGAAGAGTCTCTGAAATGCTACTGCCCTGGCATACACAGACCAGTATCTTCCACAAACAGCTGAAAGTATGACATACTTTTTTATGTTGGCGCGCTTGTGCAGCCAACATCGTGAGACAGTGCAGCTTTAGAGGCATGGTCGTGGTTGGGCAAATGCAGGGCATGCGCCAGTAGGTGAGTCCCGCATTCCCCAATCAGCCTGCATGCCAGCGCCACACCATGCTTACATAATGGGGTGAGCACATCTAAGAAAAGGTCTGCTGCAATCTGTGCAAATCTCGTCAGACACAGCGGTCCTTTTCTTGACATGCTCACTGACATTATGTACATGGCGGCACACTGGCCATAGAACTGCCGACTTCAGGGGTGCCCAATCTCCCTGTCAGCTGCCCCTGTGAATGTGCCAATAGAGCCCACTCCCCATCGGTATAAAGCACCCTCCCCAATTGTTTAATGCTGAGGGTGACCAATCCCCTAGGCTGTTACCCGCCCCCTTTCCTTGTGTGCGACAGAGGCCCTCCCCATGGCACAAATAACCCCAAATTGTTTTAATGCCGGAGGGTGCCTAATCCCCTCCTCAGCTCTGCACCTCCCCTTCTTTGTGTGATGAGCGGGGTGCCCAATCCCCTGTTGGCATAAATTCTGCCCCTCCCGTGTTGTTTTCGGCGAGGGTACCCAATCCCCTGTCAGCTACAGACACCCCCCCAAACAATTAGGTGGCACTCTGGGAGCCCAACCCAGCATGCCAAATTCCCTGGAAAAAAAAAACTGTCCCGCAATGTTTTTTTTTTTTTAATTTTTGAACCTGTAAAAGGAAAATGGTCCCTCGTAGTTTGCGTGCCCCCCTCCCCCCATTCGCACCCACCTACTGTGCACCCTGCCTCCCCACACACACCCTCACCCCATACTTACCTCTGGAGCTCAGCACGATGATCATTGGTGGACCGGGAACACGTCTGCACTCTTTAAAGCCGACCGTGAACTGAGGAAAGGCTGGTAAGCTGTTTAATGGGATAGACAGGGTGTTTTTCAACTTTAGTACATATCTCTGGCATTTTTGCGAATTTTGGCCCCAAATTTTCAACATGGGGTTTTTGGGACCCCTTCTCATGAATTCTTGCACTGTCTTGGTGTTATTCAGTCCTGAAAGGTAATTTCACAGTCACTGCACGGAATCACCTTTCTGGACCGCATAAGGAAATGACAGTGCCACTGTTCATGAGAGGGGCTCTCAAAAACCCTACTTTGTTAATTTGGTGGGAAAAATCCAAAACATGACTGTTTTGTGAGTGTGCATAGCAACTGTGCAACGCACGCTCGTTAGTTAGCGAATTCACAATATTTTCATGCCAGATTCTCAACATTGGCATTTTACCACACCTTCTTGTGAACCGTACAGCTGTCATTTTTCACATCCTGGCCAAAATGTGTTTTCGCACTTCCAGCGCAAAATAAGCGCAGTCATGGTGAGAAATCAGTGTTGGGACACATGATAATGAAGTGCTACTGTTCATGAGGGCGAACTCTAAAACCCTATGTTGCAATGACTGTTTTCTGGAACGTGTTTAGCAACTGCGCAACGCACACTCGTACGTTAGCGCATTCACACTATTTTCATGTCAGATTCTCAACTTTGGCATTTTACCACACCTTCTAGTGAACTGTACAGCTGTCATTTTTCACATCCTGACCGAAATGTGTTTTCGCACTTCTGGCGCAGATTTGCGCAGTTGCTGTGCGAAATCAGTGTTTGGGACACATTGCAAAACTGACAGTGATACTGTTCATGAGCAGAGGTCCTAAAATGCCTGTGTTGAAAATTTGGTGACAATACTCCTTAAAATTACTGTTTTACGAGGTGCATAGCAACTGCTCAATGCACTCTCGTAATTTAGCACATTCGCAATAGTTTCATGCCACATTCTCAAATTTGGCATGTTACTACACCTTTTTGTGAACTGTACAGCTGTCATTTTTCACATCCTTGCCAAAATGTGTTTTCGCACTTCAGCGAAGAATAGCGTGTTCACTGTGCAAAATCGGCGTTCGGGACACATTACAAAAATGACAGTGATACTGTTCATGAGCAGAGGTCCTAAAATGCCTGTGTTGAAAATTTGGTGACAATACTCCATAAAATGACTGTGTTACGAGCGTGAGTTGTGCAGTTTGCACGAACGCTCGTACGTCCGCAAACTTCTAATATTCTCACTCCAGATTTTCTACAGTGCCATTGTTCTGCACCTCTTAATGAACAGTACAGCTATCATTTTTCACATCCTGGCTAAAATCTGTTTTCACAGTTCCAGCACAGAATAGCATGGTCACTGTGGAAAGTCTGTGTTCGAGATACATGATGAAAATGACAATGACACTGTTCATTAGCAGATGCCCTAAAATGCCTATGTTGAAAATTTGGGAACAAAAGGCAATAAAATGAGTGTTTTACGAGCATGCGTTGCACAGTTTGCATGCACGCTCATGACTTTGTGAATTTGTAATACTTTCACTCCAGCTGTTCATCATTGGCATTTTTCCATACCTCCTTATGAATACTGCAGCTGTCTGAAATGTGTTTTCGCACGTCCAGCACAGAATTGCACGGCTGCTGTGAGAAATCAGTTTTTGGGACAGTGTGAGGAAATGACAGTGACACTATTCATGAGCAGAGGTCCTAAAATGCCTATGTTGAAAATTTGGTGGCGAAACTCCATACAATACGGCTATGTTGCAAAGCGGCATTGCGTGTTTCCACGCACCCCTTAACCGTCAATCTGCAATATTTTCATGCCATATTTTCACCACTGGCATTTGTGCACATCTCCTTATCAACAGTTCAGCTGCCATTTTTCACAGCCTGCCCAAAACGTGTTTCTGCAGCTGTGGCGCACAATGGCATGCTCACTGTGCAAAATTGTCTTTTGAGACACATTCACAAAATCACAGCACTATGCGTCTCTAGCTATGCCACTCCCACTGCCAATGCCAGCGCGACAACATTTGGCATTGACAAATGCTTGTTAACTGTTTTGCTGCAACTTACTACGAGGTTATTTGAAAGCTGTTTGTTGATGCAAACTCTGAAATGCAGTTAGTGTAAAAATCAGGTTGAGAAAGATGTACTTTTTGGCATGCTGTGCTTCATCAGTGGTACACAAGTGCCATCTACTGGCTGTACTTACTAAGTACAAATCCCTGCAGATACACCACCTACAGGCAGAGAAACTTCAGATCCCACACCTGCAAAATACAAAACAAGGCTGATATAAAGATGATTTTTGGGCTGAAGATACTTGACATTTCTACCATTGTTACCTGTCAACTGTGTCACTAAATTAGGGCAGAAATCATATTGTCGGGTATCTAGGTTACGATTTAGCATTCACAGAAAAAAAAATACTGCATAAACATTAGAAAATCTATAGAATTGTTTTAAAAATCCACGACACATGGTGTGAATGTTTTTCTGTAAGCTGATGATCCCAACTTTTACTGAAGAGGTGTGTGTTAGAATGAAGCATGGTTACAAACAATATCTGAGATACTCTTCCAGCACTGCTGAAATTGGACAGCTATTAAAAGTAGAGCCTTAAAGACAACAGTCTAGAGGGTATATGCTATGGCCTGATTTAAAATATAGCAAGGACCAATGATTCCCAAATTTTTAGCAGTTATTTAATAAGAATTCAGGTGGAATATGGGTCTGCAATAGGACTGTCCAAAACAAAAGAAACGTTCAAACATCAAAAAGAACACATTTACAAATAGCTTCCATCAGTTTATTTCCATTTCATTTAGGTAAACTGGCCACCTTAAAACTCCAAAGTTTTGCATATCAATTATGCTTTTTCAAGGAGAATGGACATATATAATAAATATCAGAATAGCATACATAGGTGTGATTTCATAATGAACCATTAGGGCTGTGCTGAATGCGACATTCTGCCGTCAAAATTGCTGCAGAATGGCAATTCCACTTCTGAAATGCTTTGCTGAATTTCTTTTTAAATACCACAAAATTTTGAAAAGCGTTTCTATACAAATGGTAGAATCATTTTCCACAGATCATGTAAACCATGAAATAATTACTGGGGTTTGCAGAAAAAGTATCTACAGTTTATGAGAACTGCCGATTATTATTCAGCAATTTCGCGTGTGCAATGTCAAAACTCCACAAATGATGGAAATCAGTGGAATTTTCTAAAATTCATTGGAATTTCATTCCACTGGAAATTCAACAATCTGCACAGCCCTACAAGCCACGTATTACCTCTAAAACATAGTTCACACAATCTCCATAATTCAGCTGTGTAAACTGCTCTGTGTGATGATGTCAGCGTGTAGTGTATTATCACTCACTGAAGCTTCGAGTCAGCAAGTTGCTTATAAGGAGTGGTGGTCAGCATTAAGACCCCATGCTTTTCTAACATAGAACAGGATTTTGGAGATTTTTAAGACTGTGAGAGACTTAGCACGTTTTGGAAAATGCTTCCTTTTGAAACATGTGAGTAAAACGTTTTTAAATGGTGTGGGCAATTTGGATTTTCTTGCTCATTTACCACAATAATGAATTTTTGTGATTCACAAGAGATTTTGTAAAGCTATATTTTGGGGGTGATACATGACTTGCTATGAATCATACTTATGTACTTATTCTGTTATTTATTGTATAGGTCCACTCTCCCTGAAAATGCATAACTGAATATGTAAAATGGAGTTTTAAGGTGGCCGGTATACCTGAATGAAATGGAAGCAAACTGATGAAAGCTACTAGCAAATGATGTGCCATTGCCTCAGTAAAACCCTCACAGCAATGGCAATGTCAGGGATGCAACCTGATTTACATTCATTCCATCGCCTCGGATAGTGCAGTGCTGGTCCTCTTGCTACCCCAAGGGTTTTGTGCTTTACCCCAATAGACCTCTGACCTGGAGGCGATTATATTAATTTTCAGGATGTGCCCCAGTGCGTTTCCATGATAGCAGTAGGTTGGTACAATTGCCAGGCAACAAAGTTGCCATCAGCAATTTGTTGTAGCTGTGGAGCTGGTTGATGTCCTTGATGTCAAACCAACTGGGTGGAACCCTAGCAAATGTGTTTTTTCATGTTTAAAAGTTTCTTTCATTCGGACTCAAAATATGCCATTTATCTTTAAGTGTGAGGGGACAGGATCATGGCTAGGGTTGCTCAGATTCTGTGGAATCTGTTTTCTTGGTACCAATTGGATATTTTTGGAATTTCCAATTCTGATTTGATTTTGTTCTGCATCTCATTAGGACAATTAGGAATGGAATCAGAGGTGGAATTGGAAGTTCTGATTATGCATCTAATTAAGCTTACATCTAAAGGTAATGGGATCATAAAAAGCCCTCCCCCATTCTTGTCTCTCTCTAATTCATGGTTGTGCTGGGGTCCCTGCTGGAGACTCAGGTGGCTGTTGTAGTCCAGACACCAGTGTCTTAATTGCCAGAGTGGAGTGTCTGGCATACCTTTTCTCTGCCTGCTATGTCCACTCCACAGGCAAGCATCCATGTTGTCCTTCACAAGTGACAGCTCAACAGCTTTCTTCTAGTCTCCTCAGCCCAGCTACTACCTTCCCCCAGTACCAGAACATAACCACATAGATTATCTACTGAGCCCTGACTCAAGTACATCCCATGCTGATGAGTGCCTGACCCCGATGCTGCTGGCGGTACTGTGGCTGCTTAGTTTAACAAGGGGTAGCAGGCAATGGTGGAAATAGATTAGTATGCAGTAGCACATACTTAATACTGCACTTCAGCGCTGGTCCGGTGGTGCTGAGGGCTGAGGCGCTAGTTGCTGCACCTTGCGACACACTGGCGACCACATTTGGGAATGAGCACGGGTCGCCAGGTGTCAGCAGGGAGGAGATGGATCAAGCATCTGATGGACTGCTCTCCATCTCTGAGGAGGGGTGGGCAAGACACGATCAGCACTCATCCAACCCCTGGCGGAGGCTGGGGGTTGATGCAACACTGTCGTAAGCAAGGGGCATGGATGCTTGGCAGACACTTGATGGGGACACACGTGGGCGTGCGTGGGTGCCCACCACAGGCATCACTGTATGCCAAGAATCCACAAGGGAGAAAAATCAGGTGGAAAAAGACTCTGGTGGGTGGTCGTGGAGGTTTGATGGCTGTCCCCCTGATGCTTCTCTCTGTTGGTAACACCCCGACCTAGCTCCATATCGGTGAGTGAGTAGGGGGCTCCCCGCAACCCTGCCATGGGAACTAAACCGTGAGAGGTGTGGAGGGTGAGGGTCTGATGGAGAGAGGCACAGAGGATGGTGGCCAGACAAAGAGCTGACCAGGGCCAGGCAGGAGAGAAAAACTAATAACCAAAAAAAAAAAATGTTACTGTACTTCAACAAACAACCACCCAGTAAAATGCACACCTAGTCCAATCTGATTAACAGGATCCCTGTCCCTTTTCTTTCCGAAGTTCCTAAAAGCCCCCAGTTGTGCCTGGTGACCTGGGAGGTACTGTCAGAGCAAAGCCCTGGGGTCAGCAGTCAATACCAGACAATATACTGGTCAGTTATTTATTTGCTTAGTCATTGCTAATCAAGTGTGTACATTAGACAAGAAATTGTCATTTTTATGTTTGCTTGCACGCATGTGCAAGAAACATAGTGCCATCACCGGAGATTTCGGAGGTGTGTCACCTCTTCCTCCAATTCAGGCAGCGAGCTGGCAGGCACGGCCCCTGTAAGCCAATGCATTTTGGAGCTGTCTATGACACGCTCCAAAATTCAGTGGCATACAGTTGAAAGGGGGAGCTACGCTTGAGTGAGCAGCGATAAGAAGCTGCTCATGTGCAGCTCCCCCCCAGCCGCAGGTGTGCAAGCGCCCCGCACGCAGCGTGATAGCCGACGGGTGCCCAATCCCCGCCGGGCTGCGCCTGCATCGCCTCCTCCCCTTCCCAGTATTTGTGCCACACTGGGAGCCCACCCAGCATGGCAATCAATAATTTGCTGACGGGGTGCCCAATCCCCATCGCTGAACGCCCCCAAAGTCCTTGTGCCCGCTGGGGAGCCACCCCAGCGTGAAAATCTAATAGGTTTTGCCGACAGGGTGCCCAATCCCCGGGCTGAACACCCCCAAATCGTTGTACCACGCTGAGCCCACCCCAGCATGGCAAGCGGTCCCTGACATCTTTTTTTACCTGTAAACAAAAACTGTCCCACGGCCTCCCGAACCCCTCCCACATCCCGCACCCACCCACTGCGCACCCAGCCTCCCACACACCCCTCACCCCCTACTTACCACTGGAGTCCGGCGCGACGATCTTCGGTGGACCGGGAACACGTCTGCACTCTTCAAAGGCGCCCGCTAACTGAGGAAATGCCGGTAAGCTGTATAATGGGCTAGATAGGAGGGGTTCAACTTTATTGCATATCTCAGGCATTTTTGGGAATTTTTGCACCAAATTTTCAACATGGGGTTTTTGGGACCCCTTCTCATGAATGATGTCACTGTCATGGCGTTATTCAGGCTCGAAGGGTGATTTCGCGCAGTGACTGTGCAGTGACTGCGAAATCACCCTTTGGGACTGAATACCTGCCATGACAGTGACATCATTCATGAGAAGGGGGCCCAAAACACCCATGTTGAAAATTTGGTGCCAAAATTCCAAAATGACTGTTTAACGAGCATGCGTACGCAGTTCCACGCAGGCTCGTAAGTTTAAATTTCAATATTTCTACTCCAGATTTTCAACATTGCCATTTCACCACACCGTCTTATGAGCAGTACAGCTGTCATTTTTCACATCTCACCCAAAATGTGTTTCCGCCCTTGTAGTGCAGAATGGCGCAGTCGGTGTGCGAAATCAATGTACAGGACAAATTAAGAAGATCACAGTGACACTGTTCATGAGCAGAGGTCTTGAAATGGCTATGTTGAAAATTTGGTGAAAAAATTCCTTAAAATGACTGTTTTACGAGTGTCGTTGCACAGTTCCACTACGCTCGTAGGTTTGCGAATTTTCAATATTTCCACTCCAGATTTCCAACATTGCCATTTTCCACACCTCCTTATGAGCAGTACAGCTGTCATTTTCACATCCTGCCCAAAACGTGTTTCCGCCATGCCAGCGCAGCATACGGCGCAGTCGGTGTGCAAGCTCAATGTATGGGACACATTAGAAAACCACAGTGACACTGTTCATGAGCAGAGGTCTTAAAATGGCTATGTTGAAAATTTGGTGAAAAATGCCTAAAATGACTTCACTGAGCGTTGCACAGTTCCTATGCATGCTCGTAAGTTTGCAAATTTAATATTTTCACTCTAGATTTTCAACATGTGCATTTATTAAACTTCCTTATGAACATTACAGCTGCAATTTTCATATGTCACCCAAAATGTGTTATCGCACATGTAGCTACAATGGTGCAGTTGGTGTCTGAAGCAATGTTTAGGACAGATTAAGAAAATCACAGTTACACTGTTCATGAGCAGAGGTCTTAAAATGGCTATGTTGAAAATTTGGTGACAAAGTCCATAAAATGACTGTATTCTGAGTGAGACTTGTGCAGTTTCCACGCATCCTCGTTAGTTCATGACTTT
Organism: Neoceratodus forsteri; assembly: GCA_016271365.2. NCBI lineage: Eukaryota > Metazoa > Chordata > Ceratodontiformes > Ceratodontidae > Neoceratodus > Neoceratodus forsteri. The sequence goes on from CM057458.1 coordinate 106,540,223, forward strand.
GTAATATTTTCAGTCCAGATTTTCACTAGTGGCATTTTCAACACTTCCTTATGAACAGTACAGCTGCCATTTTTTCACAAAATGGCCGGTGTGTTTTCACACTTTCAGTGCAGAGATGCGTGGTCGCTGTCGGAAATCATTGTTCGGCACAGATAAAGAAAATCACAGTGACGCTGTTCATGATCGGAGGCACCAAAATGCCTGAGTTGACAATCTGCTATAAAATATCCCCAACCTACTTATATAACTTGGCAGGAGGCAGTATAGCGCAGTGGTCTAAGGCTCTGAGTTGCAAATTTGGTGACATCTAGCAGGGCAGACCTGGGTTTGAATCCCACAGCTTCCACTTGCATACTGTGTAACCCTGAGCAAATCACTTGTGCTCCCAGGTCGCTCCTGTAAAAAAGCCTTCAGCTTAGTGTGCTATACCTGGTTAAACAACTAAATAAAAAAATAATGGAATGCGTTGCACAGTTTTCTATCTCGTGACTTCACCGTTTTTTAAATATTTTACTACACATTTGCAACATAGTCATTTTACACCTCCCCATGAAAGAGTACAGCTGTCATTTTTACATCCTGTTGAATATTTTGCACCTGTGTGCTAAACTCGCAGTCATTGTGCATAAGCAGCTTTCAGCTACCGTAAACTGATATTCCCCTGTTCAAGTGAGGTGGGGTCACAAAACAAACATGTTGAAAATTTGGAGTTAAAATACCAATGAATGCCTGAGGTATTAGGCTTTTCAACTAAATCGCCCAACCCTATAGAGAATGACAGGAATCAGGGGTGTGACTTGGGATTCTTGCCTGTGATGCTCATACCATTCCACACCCTGCAGTCACTGAGAGGCATCGAGGTATGCCTTGGACTCTTGACCCCAAACTTCACCCCATTCTCCTATATGCACCCATCTCACCATATTTCCTAATGAAATGGGGTGCGCATAAGGGCCAAAGACCCCAAGGAACCACGTGACACTTGTCAGTCTCTGCAGAGTGGGGTGTGGTGAAATGGCGTGGCCGTTATGCCTGACGACCCAAATGCACACCCCAATGCCTGTCACTCTCTGCAGGGTGGTGGTGGGGTTGGCTTCAGTTCAATACTTCACTGCCATTCCTATTACGCAGCTCTGTAACTTCTACACTACCACTGCCAATGCCAGTAAGCAAACATTCGGCATTGACAAATGCTTGTTTTAGTTGTAACCAGTTGATTTTATATACCTTGGTATCAAGGAGACGGTTGTGGAAGGTATGGACACACCTTACTGCCACCGTACTTGGTATATTTATGAATTCTGCTATGAAGCATACTTATTAAGACCCTCCCTTCCCCATATAATTACATATTGTATCCAGTTGAACTGATGTTCATGAGAAATTGGTCCAAATTAAGTTCAAAAGATGCAACACTCCTAACCCTCCCCAAGTTCTTTGGGAGCATATTTCATATTGAGTGCCTTATACTGAGAGTGAGGAGTATTATGTTTTTAGTTGGGTCCAACACTGAAACTGACCTGACTCTTTCTTACTCTGATTTGCAGGTGAAAATATCTACAGCAACACCATCACTGTCAGCAGACAGGCCGGTAAAATAGCACCAGGCCATTCAAAGCAAGCTGGCAATAGCAACAGGAGCCCATGTAAGACAGGCCCACAGAAGTGACATTGTATGACAGTTGCAGGGCATCTGCAGGAGGAAACTGACGATGTGTACAGAAACACATGCAAGAAACTCCCATACTAGGACATTATATGGCAAAGAAGCCATTCTTGAGAGAAACAGTTTAATTTCTGATTATAACATAGAGGTCAACTCAACAAACACAATAGTATGCTGCATTTGAGTATGTGTGTGTGTGCCTTTCATGAGACTATACTGAATAGTTTCTTATTTTCACATATTTAACCCTAACAAGAGTGACAGGGTATACATGCCATCCGTAAAGGGTGGACAGTTCTCCTATTATTGAAGGCAGGGTCCACACAGGCAGAAATAATGTTGTTTATGAAACGTATCCCCCCCCCACACACACACACGCACAGAAATGAGACAAAACATTCCAATAAATAAATAAACACACACTGTTCAGAACCCATACAGAAATTATGTGGTTTATCAGGCACTGTTCACGACCCAGATGGAAACATTGTGGTTCATGAGAAACTATTCAGGACCCAGAGAGAAACAACATGGTTCATGAGATGCTGTTTAGGACCTAAACAGAAACAATATGGTTCATGAGATACAGGTCAGGATGCAGAAAAAAACAGCATGGTTTATGAGACATGGTTCAGGACCCAGACATAAACAACTTAGATCATGAGACACTCTTCAGGATCTAGAAAGAAATAATGGTGTTCATAATACACTGCTTGGAAGCCAGACAGAAACAAGGTGGTTTATGAAACACTATTCAGGACCCAGCCGGAGAAAAAACATGGTTCATGAGGAACTGTTCAGGACACAGACAGAAACAATTTCATTCATGAGATACTGTGCAGGACCTAGCCAGAAACAACATGGTTCATGAGGTACTGATCAGGACCCAGAAAGAAACAACATGGTTTACAAGACACTCTTCAGGAGCCAGACAGAAATGACGTGGTTCATGAGACACTGTTCAGGACCTAGAACAAAACATCATGGTTCATAAGGCACTGTTCAGGACACAGACAGAAACAACATGGTTCATAAGACACTTTTCAGGACGCAGACAGAAACAACACAGTTCATAAGGCACTGTTCAGGACACAGACAGAAACAACATGGTTCATAAGACACTATTCAGGACACACAGACAGAAACAACATGGTTCTTGTGACACTGTTCAGAACCCAGACCAAAACAAGAAGATATTTATATTTATTTAGATAGCTTTACCGGGAAAGATATACTGAGCTGGTAACAGATTGTTTCCATCAATGCTTCATGGGTGAGAAGGAAAAATCTTAACAATGAAGTGCAGAAGTGCCAATAATACAAAAAGTGCAAATGAATGGTAATACACATCAAAAATTACCAATTAGCAACTGCACAAAGGCAAGAATAGGCACATGCTAAGCATAAAGTGCTGAGGGAAAATAATTAGCAGAGTGCAATATGGAATATATAGAATACAGGATAGGTAACAATGCTGAACCAGTGTGTTCTGCCACAGAGGGGTCTGATTCCTTGCGACCTCGAGAGTGAAGCTTGAGAGGTCCTTGGGAATCAGACCCTGAGGTTCTGCATGGGGTTACCCATCCTGTATTTTTTATAGTGCATGGCGCCTCTTAAATTATTATTAGCAGTTGGTATTCGGCCTTTAAAACTTGTTCTTTCAGTGTGAAAGAAAATGTTGTCTCCAGCTTCATACTGGTAAGTTGTATGGTTGCTAGGGACTGGGTGTCCCTACATTAGGAGGGGACCCACCCATTGGCTGCCATTCTTGTGTGGGCGGGATTTGCAAAAAAAAATAACATGGCGACCGGACATCTCGCTTAGAGAGAAAAAATAAACCCCGTATGCCAAAATACATACGTAAACTTATTTTACACAGAAAATCTTGTTGAACCAACTTGCTAATTCACTGATCCATTGTCTGACAAACTGCCATTGCCATTTTCATTGCATTTAGAGAAAAAATTGGCACATGGTGGTTTTCTGTTTACAGAGCTCAAGCCTCACAGTCTACATGAATGGAATGCTGTTCTGCATGTACAGTCAGAACAGCATTCCATTCATTCTTTTATGTGTGGATGAACAGCATTTTGGTATGGTAGAATTTCCAATGAGAACAACGTTCCACCACACACTATATAGTGTTTCCAGTAGGAGCAGTAGTTGGAGGGGTGCTGAAGTGGTTAAGTGAGGGAACTGCACTAATATGGCTGCAGAGTGAAAGGGGAGCTGAGAAGAAAGGGTGATGAGCAACAAACTAGGGCCCACTATCAATAGCAGCGCTTTATCAGAGGGCTACTGGATGGGGGAGGGCGACTGCAGGCATAGCGACATTCTATCACTATATATACACAAGCACATGCACAGTGGGGGAAGCAAGCACGATGGATGGGGAGGGAGGGTTTGTGTGGCATGTTGCAGCAACTGGCAGCCAAGCTGCCCTGTGGCATGGTGGGTGGGTTGCAGGCTTCAGCTGTGAGGGTGCTGGGTTCGGGTCCAGGCATACATACATTTTGTTGCGCCGTCTTCAATTTTTTTTTTTAATTTGCACTCCCCCTGACATGTACCCCCCTGGAGTTGAGAATCCTTTTGTAGGGGAGTGCCAACATAAAACTGCAAGTCCCCGGTGCCCTTTAGCCATGCGCCGGGGTGTACATCGACAAAACTGATTTTTGCTGATGTACCTTCGCTGTAATGATGATTGCCTTTGTGCAATCGCCGTTATCACATAGAACTGGAACATAACACCTTAAATACATAACTATAGTATTCTTGTGCATTTGCATTAAAAGGAAGCTTCCTTAGCTTATTGGTTGAAGTGCTTATTTGCTTAGTCTTTGAAGCCAAAACTTGTAGCATGTCACAGGAACCGATATCAATACCGGTCACGCACTTAGACAAAGTGTCACTTTGATATATACAATTAATTGTCCAAATATTGCTACATCAAGTGGCTGTTCAATTTAGCAGCTGACATATTTTTTCCTTTTTTGGTTTCTTATTATTGTTATGTTTACAAAAAAGTTACCCAGAATTGCTGGCCCGGTGGTGCTAAGAGCTGAGGCACTGGACGCCTTACCTCATGCTATGCTGGTGGCCCGTGTTCAAGAATGAGCATGGGCCACTGGGGGTTGGCAGGGGAGGAGAAGGATTAAGCATCCAAGGGACTGCTTTCCTTCTCTGGGTAAGGGGATGCCAGTGGTTGGTGTACAACTGGCCCACATTGGAGCCTGGGGGGCAGCATACTGACACTGCAGCGCGGGGGTGGAGATGGGGCACACACCTGGAGGAACACATGCATGTGTGTGTGTGCTTGCTCCCCCAACTAGCATCATTGCACACCTAATCTCCACAGCGAGAAAATCAAGGAGGAAAAGAGTTGCTATGGTGCATGACGGAGGGATGCCTTGCAGGTCCTGCTCCTGACTGGCCATGGCACTGGCCACACTGGATCTGGTCTCCAGTGGGGGTTGGGGGAGTCCCCGCCTGGTGGGGTAAGCTTTGGGGGGAACGGGTCAGTGCCGGCTGGTGGACACCATGGGATGGGGCTGGGGGCTCCCTCTGGAGGAGCAGGGGCCACTGCAAAAAGGATTATAAAGTACCAAAAAAAATAAATTGGCCAGAATTTTTAATGAGGAAGGGTCCTATGTATAAATAAGGATTTTTGTGAGACGTACTCTATCGATTCCCAGCCAGTTCAGATTCTTCACTTGGAATAAGGTCTTTAATAAATAGATTTAATAAATGGAATCTTTGTTTCTTATACCAGCTGCAGATCCTTAGTACATTTAAGAGGTCTTCTGCACCCCTTGCTTCACAGTCACAGTCTGCAGAAACATTTAATGTTTTATCATATCTGGCCAGCAAAACCTTGCTGTCAAACATTTCAAATTTGTAGCTAGTAAAGTTGGTTCTTAGTTCTAGATCTGTTAACATTTCCATGTAATATTGCAGTTTGGAATAATTTCTAACAACAAAATAGAGTTTCTTAGGCTCATGGAATAGAATATGGGGAAATTAAAAATATCAACTCTTAGAAAATGTCTTGAAAACAATGCTAAGACACTCAAAGACATACACATTCATAGAAAGTGGTTGTACATAATACATATCTGAAAGTCTGACAGACACAGTTACAGGCATACACTTACAAATTAGTCAAAAAGGAAGTCCTACACCTAGAGATATGTGGAGCCTTCACATCCAAAATCAGATGGACATCTGTGGATTATCAGATATTTGGCTAATTCTGTGGAATTCCATCTGAAGCAGATGTCAGAAATTCAGAAAAGTGGTCTTTTTTTGAACTGTGGGTTGTTGTTTACATAAACTGGTGATTAGTGTTCTGTAGTTTTCATAAATTGCAGATAAGGTTCATAAACTGAGAATTAGGTTTCCATAAAATTAATCCATGGTTTATAGTAAAGGACTTTCAGAATGCCCAGAATTTAGTGAAACATTCTGAAAGGTATTTCAAAAGTTGAATTTCCACTCTATCTGGATTTCACTGGCAGAATTGTGCATTCACTCAGTGAATCAATGATTAGTATATATGATATATTGGCCTTATATCACTGTACTGTATTGTAATAGAATGGTATAGAATAAAAGCAGTGTTCCACCTGGTCCGAATAGAAATGCTTGGATCTCACCTGTGTGCTGTTTTTTTTATTTTACTTGCTGTGAAATAAAAAGAAGCATTTATCAGCATTCAGTTTAGTTTTTTGTTCCCTGAAGCAAGGGTGAGTGTCCCCCTCTAGAGAAATGCTGTGCATTGGGAAAGGCATCACCATCCCAGTGCTCACCTTTACCTGTGGGAATGCTTGGATAATTTTTTTTTTCCTAGCATTTGTCCAATTACAGTACAAAGTAACATATTAACAGAGCTCTGATGTGATGGGAGGGACCCAGGATCCATCTTGTTTGCACTTCCTGCGCCATGGCAGTTGGTGGGGAACGCTCACCTACAGCTACAGTAGGTTGAGAAGGATTGAAAGCACATCAGGAAGTCATGTAGCTCTACCCCAAGGGATTATTTATTTTTAAGTTTTGACCAGGAAAGGCACACTATATAGACAGGGGGAATGTTAGCCATGAGACAGAGAAAACTATCCTGTTCTTCTCTAAGACGTGCCACGACATCTTTCATTTTCACCTGGACAGTAAACAGAGATGTACAGAAGAGGCCTCAGTTTAATGTCTCATCTAAAGGATGTTTCTGATCCATACAGAAAAGTTAAAACAAATTAGCACATATGATATCATCCCTACTTAGCTGGTGCATTTCTTTGCTATATGTTTGTATTATAAATGCTTTTGTACATTTTAATTCCCTAAGTGATGTAAATTTCTTCTTTTGCTGTTATTGGGCCCTATGCACTATGTCAATGTGTCACATAACCTGGGTGCATTGGTATAGCTAAGCCTGAATGCCACATTGTGGGGTCCCACAGATCCTGTGAGGCATTCACTAGGGGAGGGTGCAGGACATGTACTCACTGATCCCCCAGCCATGTGGACAGTAACATGCTGGGGGCATGTCGAGGCCATGCCCGCACTCCACATTATTCTCAAAGATGCGACATGCTGGGTGCAGGGAGCACACAGTACGCCAGGCAGACCCTAGCCATACTGGTTCTGCACTCCCCAGGATGCCGCCATAGGTTGCAGTGAGTATGTCGGGGTACTCCAGACCACTGTGACATGTCAGCACAGCTGATGGGGGCCACAGGAAGAACCAGGGTGGCCAAACAGGCTTCTGCCACCTCTGTGCCACTGGCCCTCAGCATGCCATCTGCCTACATCCATGCCCTGTGGGCAAAAGGGATCCACATGCAGACCGGGTCCGAGCATCCCATTGGATGCCCACCCAGTGCACAGAACACTCCACTGTGCACCTGTGCACCTAGGGGGAGGAGCTACCAACAGGTGGGCACCAGATATGCATACTGGCACGTGTGCACCTGTCCGTGGGTACACAGCTACTCGAGCGGGGTACACGTGTTTTCCATGTACCTCACCGGCATGGTGCATAGGGCCTATTGTATTTTAATCCTGTACTGCTCCCCCCTCATATCCTCCCTTTCCTCACCCAGCAGGTCACAGCTGTAAATGAGACTGTTGTTCTCAGAGCAATATGGCTTACCTGATAAATCAATTCCAAATAAATTGACAGATAAATACTTGGACCCATTACACCCAGGAGGTACAGGGATCTCTGAATTCAGATGTTTTGTGTGAAACAGACAAGTCATAACTGTAAAAGAGTGTAATTGTTTGTTTATTCATTTACATTACCCAGGGGTCACAGAGTACAAGTGCCCCTTTACAGGGACTACCTGGAATAATTATAGGGATAACACCATCATGGTCTAGGTTTATGAGGTAATAACTGGACAAGGGGTAATAAACGTGAGGCCAAAGGCTTAAGTGTTTATTAATCCCCTACCCCAGTCATTACTCAGGAAACACAGACCACTGTTGGTGTTACAGCTACTGTATAAGAAGACACAGAAGGAGGAGGATAGGGTGGTGTTATAAGGAGATACAGAAAGAGGAGGATAGGGTGATATATCAGAAGAAGCAGAGGGAGGCATGGAAAGCACAAACATATGAGAAAAGAGCTGAGGCAGTGAAAAAGGGGACATTTTTCAGGTATATAAGCCAAAGGATAAAGGCCAAGGGAGGGACTGTAAGGCTAAGGGGGCTGCGTGGAAGGCAGCAGTGAAAAAGCAGACATCCTAAACAATTACTTTTCTTCAGTGTTCATGCAGGAAAGGGAAGGAGAGGAGAGGGGACAAAGATAAGTGTCAGGTGAATCAAAGAAAGCAAAAAAAGGGAGATGGGCACAAAAGCACTTACAAATGTGAAAGTGGACAAAGGCAACAGGGCCAGATGAGATGCATCCAAGGATATTTTTTTTTTTTTTTACTTTATGTTTATTGCAGTTTCTCATAAACATATAGTGTTATATTACATACACCAGACATATCGGATTTAATACAGAGACCAAATCAAGTTAAGACAGTATAATGCAGTCTATATGTTTTGTTTACGGATTTGGAGGTATAACCACTTTACATACTAAATCAATCGGAATAAGTCTCAATAGCTGCACTTCTACAAGAGATGGGGTCAATCCTGATATTAAAACTAAAATGTGACCAGGAAAATTCAACATCCTAGGTTGATTAGTTCCCTCTTTCCGAACATGGCAAAACAAAAATCTTAGTGGTCTCTCTATACAGCTCTGCAACTGTTAAAAATAACTACTTCAGTAAAATGTACAGTACAAAAAAAATGAATGAGCTATTCTGGGTTTTCTGTATAGTTTAAAGCTTTGAAAAGGACCAAAGGTACAGCTTTCAACAGGAAGGAAATCAAATCATACAGTCTGCAAACTTATATATAATGTCCAGGTTCCAGCCAAAGTCTCTCAATTTAGTTTAACCATCGTTGATTAACCAAAGGAAAACCCCTCATGGGCAAGGCTAATATTGCCTGGAGTCTTAGTTAAAATGATTATTAATAAAGTCCAGACTGCTTACTGTGGCCTATTCAGATGTCTTCCTCCTCCGATTCCTGTTCCGATTCCATTCTGGCTTTCCTATTCGAAACCTCGAACTCCTTCTGGATTTGCTAAACTCTCTTGCCTGCTTCCTCTAGATCCGTAAATTGGAACGTATGTCCCCCGTAGTAAATCCTCAGTCTTGCCGGCATCATCAGAGTGTGGGCGACCCCAAGACTTCTCAATGACGCGCGAACCCCATCAAACTTCTTTCTACGGGCTCGTAGCGTAAGAGAGATCTGGGAAACAATGTAGTGTATGTCCCTCATAGTTCAAACTTTCTGTGTTGTGGGCCGCCTGTAGTATCTGTTCCTTTATGCCTGCACTCAGTGTCACTAATAATACTGTATGGGGGAGTTCCTTCTGTGCCCCAGCAGAGCGTGGTGTAATTCGAAAAGCTTTAATAAATTGCTCTCCAATGGATCGTTCCAGTTGTAAAGCCTTAGGCAGCCAGGATTTTAAAAAAGTTAGTAAGTCAGGATTCTCGGAGCCTTCTGGTAGCCCAATGAGGTGCACATTAGGTGCTCTGCTTGCATTTTCCAACGCTTCCAGGCGATATCTCAATTGCCCATTTTCCTGCGTGAGCTTAACTGCGGTCACTAAGGCTTTAACTGCTTGATTTTCAGCAGACGAGGCCGTTTTTATAGCAGCCTCTATTTTACAGTCTTGCTCACCCAGACGCTGGAGAACCAATTCAATTTTGCCATCAATGGCCTGTATGGCCGCCTGCAGAGCCTTCCATGGTGGTTCACTCGAAGTAGTAGCAGTCGGGGTTAGAACGGCCTGCTGCTCTGTTGAGGGCTGAGTTTTCATTCCACTCGTACCGCTTTTATTTGTTCATCCCATATTCAATATTAGTCTCAAACTGTTCAGCTCAGCTTCAAGAATCCAACAATCTTTGTTGTCAGACTGCACTTCTACATAAAAACCAATAATATCGAGATTATTTAATTGCAGATGCAGAGCTCTTGGAAACCACGTCTTCTCAGTAGAAGTGCTCAACAGCGCCCCCCGCATCCAAGGATATTGACTGAGATCAGAGAGGTGCTGCCTGTACTTCTGAGAGCCCTATTCAACCACTTACTTGAGACAGGAGTAGTCCCAGAGGACTAAAAGAGGGTGGATGTAGTCCCACTTCACAAAAGTGGTAGCAGGGAAGAGGCTGGCAATTACAGGCCAGTCAGCCTGGCTTCAGTGGTGGGGAAGGTAATGGAATCAATACAGAAGGAAAGCATTGTGGAATACATTGAATCCAGTGGCTTGAAGGATCTGAGGCAGCATGGATTCACTGAGGGAGGTCATGTCAAACAAATCTGATAGATTTCTTTGGGTGGTAGGAGAGCTAGATCAGGGCGTAGTAGTGGATGTGATCTACCTAGATTTCAATAAGGCCTTGGATTCCATTCCACATAGGAGACTCATAAACAAGCCTGGCATCCATGGTGTGGGAACAAAGGTGGTGAACTGGGAAAGAAATTGGTTGGCGGACAGATGCCAGAGGGTGGTGGTAAATGGAGTCCACTCTGAGGAAAGGAAGGTGACCGGTGAAGGTGTCACAGAGATCAGTACTGGGACCAGTCCTCTTTAATGTCTTTATCAGTAACATTGCAGAGAGGATAGAAGGGAAGGTATGCTTTTTGCAGATGACACTAAGATCTACAATAGGGTAGACACCCCTTGGGTGTGTGCATGAAAAGGATGAACAGAGATCAAAGGAAACTAAAGGGGCGGTCAAGAGTGTGACAACTAAGTTTCAATGCAATGAAGTGCAAAGTCATGCACTTGGGGCACAGAAACCAATGGGCAGAGTATAAAATGGGAAGAGTGATGCTGGTGACCACCAAACAGAAAAGAGTCTGGGGGTAATCGTATCTGATGACCTAAAGGCTGCCAAACAATACAGTACTGTGTCCATTTCTGGAGACCACATCTCTGAATGGATATAGACAGACTAGAGGTGGTCCAGAGGGGGGCAACTAAAATTGTACAAGATCTGCATCAAAAGCCCTATGAGGAGAGACTGGAGGACCTCAATATGTACACACTGAAGGAAAGGAGGCAGAGGGGGATATGGTTGAGAATTTCAAATACCTCACAGGTATAAATAAGGTTCAAGAATGAAACCTATTTAAGAGAAAAAGTTGCTCCAGAAGAAAGGGTAATGCTATGAAGCTAGAGGGAGGTAGACTCTGTGGAAATGTCAGAAAGTACTTCTTCATGGAAAAGTGGCAAATGTCTGGAACAGCCTCCCAGCAGATGTGGTGGGGCAAAAACTGCAGTGGGATTCAAGAAGGCATAGGATAAGCATAAGGGAACTCAGTGGTAAGAAAAGGAAGTGGGGAAACCAGAGATCAAGTAGGGTCTGTGGTGTGACAGTAGGTAGGGGTATAATGGGCAGACTAGATGGGCCAAGTGGTCCTTTTCTGCCATCAAATTCTTTGTTTCTATGTTATACTGAAAAAGAAAACATTATTTTAAAAAACTGCAAAAATCTGTATATGTGGTGCAAGGTGTTTGTGAGAAACCAGGAAGTGTTTCCCTCAGATATGTCTCTGATTGACTGCTGTATGTTGTAGAAGTGGGAAGGAAGAATGGGCTTCCTTTCTGTTTGGCTAAGAACAGATGCAACAGCCAATCAGAATGCAGAGCCACTACCTCATTATTGTACTAAGCCAATCAGAATGCAGCGGCACTGTCTCATTATTCATTTATTTATTCATTATAAATCGGGTTTGCAACCTTTGAGTCAGAGACTCATTTACAAAGGCACCTAGCTGCGGGGGGCAGACATCAAGACCATTATTACAGTGCAGATTAAAACAGAGGATAACATTACAGGTGCAGTAAAAGGAACATTTAACATAGATAGTAGTTTGTATGTTACTTAGGTTACATAATGTTACAAAATTGTGAGTTACACTCATGGATATAGTAGATCCTCAGAGAAGACAGCGGGTTACATCCCTGTTTGGACCTAGTAGGAAAGGAGTGGGTCTGGGGGAGGGAGAGGCTGTCCAGTGGACATTCTCGAGCCAGGGGCAAAAAATGATGAGTACCACAGGTTACAACAGGGAGTTGGTTGAACCTACAACAGCGGGTAGTAAAGATATGGTTCCGAAGGGCTGTTTTGAAGGAGCTAATTTTTGGCAAGTTGGAGATGCAGCTAGGGAGGGAGTTGAACCAGGTGGGGCTCGGTAGATTAAGAATCTCTGGGCAAGAGAGGTCATGGTTCTGGGCACCTTGATAGTGGCCTTAACAGAGCTATGGGTGGTGATGGATGATGATGATTGCTGTAGGGAGGTGGAGACCCCCGGGGGAAGAGTCCTAGCAGTGATTTCTTAACGAGAAGGCAGGTCTGGTAGAGCAGTCACTCCTCAAACTTGAGCAGATTGGTGGTAGTATAGAGAAGGCAGGTGTGAGTTTGGCTGGGGGCACCGGTCAGGAGCCTACAGGCCTTATTGATGGAGAGTTGGATTTTGGAGAGGGCAGTGTTGTCAGCTGTGGCATAGATGGGCAAGCCATAGTCCACGAGGAACAAGATGGAGGAGGTGATGGCCAGCCTGAGGGCAACCTGAGGCAAGCAGTCCCTGTGCCTGTATAGCAGGCCAATCTGAGAGTTAATGGCTGCTGACAGGGCATTAAAGTGGGTGTGGAAGGAGAGGGCAGTATCGAACGTAATGCCTAGGTTCTTGTATGTAGTCACTTGTTCTAGCAGGTGCAGAGTGATGGGGATAATCAAGAGGGTGATATTTTTTAGCTTTATTTTGGTGGTGGGAGAAGAGCATTGATTTTGTTTTCTTTAGGTTAATGACCAGTCTGCGGTAGCTGAACCACCTTTTGGCTTGGTTGTAAGCTTACTGGAGGGATAATTGGAGGGAGGTGGGATTGGGATGTGAGGCAACGAGGACTGCATCATTGGCGTAGAGGAGTATTTTACTGGTACATGAGCTGGGGAGGGTGTTGAGGTAGAGACTAAAAAGTATTGGACCCAGGATGGAGCTCTGAGGGACCCCGGAGCGAATGGGAAGAGTGCTGGAGAGGGAGCCACTGATCTTGACACACTGGGATCTAGCAGAGAGGTAGCTAGAGAATCATGAAATGGGATCACCAGAGAAGCCAAGTTGGTGGAGAGAGTCGAGTAGAAGGGGGATGACAGACAGTGTCAAAGGCCTTACAGAGGTCAATGAACACTGCTCTTGCAAGGCTGCCAGAGTCGAGACCAGCATGCAGGTGTTGGGAGAATTCCAGGAGAGCCATGGATGTACTGTGTCCTGGGCAGAAACCGTGCTGCTATGGGCACATAATGTCTTACTTGGTTAGGTATTCAGAGAGCTGGATCAACACCACTTTTTCGAGGGCTTTAAAGAGTGGGGGGAGGATGGAGTTCGGCCAGTAATTGTTAGGGGTGGACCAGTCCCCACTCTTATGTATGGGTGTGATTTCAGCAGTTTTCCAAGCACTTGGGAACTGACCTAGGCCTACAGACTGGTTTAGAAGGTCAGTCAGGGGGACTAGGACTTCATCCAAGGCCATACGGAGGATCCTGGGGTTGAGTGGGTCACTGCTGGGGTTATTGCTGCCTAAGACTTTTAGCAGGTGTGGCCTGGCTTCTTGGGGGGATTGGATGCACAGGTAGAATGGTGAGTGATGCAGGACCGGAGGTAGAGAGGTGGAGATTGAGTCAAAGAAGCTGCTGGGGAGGACCGAGCTTAGGTCAGAGAAGGCAGTGTTAAGGCAATCAGCTATAAGGAGTGATTCTGTGGTAGGGGTGCCATTGATGGAGAGCTGAGATGGTGGAGGGGAGCAGGACTTCCCATTTAGCTCTTTCATATTATCCCAGAACGTCCGGGTTGAACCCCAAGTGGAAGCGAGGGTGGTCTGGTAGTACTCTGCCTTGGCCCGCCTAATGGCCCAAGTGCGCTTATTGCGTTTTGCATTTTAGGCCTGTCTATCAGATGCCTTTCCAGATTCTACAGCAATGTGCCAGAGATTATCTCTGTTTTTGAGTCTCTGGAGGAGGGGTGGGGTGATCCATGGGGCATTGCATTTTTTGGAGAATCCTGGTGGGGGGGGCGAAAGGTCACAAGCCTTACAGAAGGCATTTGTGAAGTGGTCAAGAGCTGAGTCAATGTCAGGGGCACGGTGGATAGGGGACCAGTCTAGCTGGGCCAGATATTGTTTTAATTTTCTGAGGCCACCAGGGCATAAACGGCGGTGTAGAGTGGTCTGGGACAGTGGCTTCAGAGTGGAGGATGACCAGAGACAGAGGACTGGGGAGTGATCACTAAGACAGTCGGGGAGGACAGTGACATCCAGGATTTTGTAGGGGCAGTTAGATATAACAACATCTAGGAGAGTGCTGGTGCCAGTATAGTGGTTAAATTTGGTGGGGCTGGATGTCTAACTGGGACATATCCAGGGCAGCAATGGAGTCCTTTATATGGGAGGCAGTGGAGGCAAGCCAGTTAACATTGAGATCATCTAGGATGACTTGCTCCACTTTGTGAGGGAGAGATGTGAGGTAGTCAATGAGGGACTGGACTGCTTGGTTATGATTCCTCGGGGGGGTACGTAGGAGACCGTGAGGAAGAGAGGGCCTTGGGCGGGGTCAGGTGTGATTTTTAAGGTGAGGGCTTGGGCTCCTTAATTATGTTTAGGAGCTGGGAGTGCCTGACCTATAAAAGGAGTTCTGTATGAGTAGTGCGCAACCACCATCGCGTTTGCCTACTCGGTCTTCCCTGTAGATGGTATATCCAGGGAGGGTGATAGCAGAGTCTGGGGTGGATTTGGAGAAGTCAAGTCTCTACCAGTGCATTATGTCAGGTTGATGTTGAATGACCCAGCACTGGAGGGCAGCAGATTTTTTTAAGAGACTGCAAATGTTTAATGATTCAAAGCAGAGACCTGTTGCAGTACAGGGTTTAGAAGGGCTGGAAGCCATAGGTTCTGGGTTTGTGTGTACATTACCAGATAATAATAATAGCAGTGTAATTATTCTGGTTAGTGGCCAGTGGCGATGGAGACCCTTGGGTCGACACCCAGCTGAGAACTTTACAATCAGGGTGCATGGGATAGATAAAGTGCGAAGGGTGGGAATGGCAGGGGAGAGCTGGGTCCAGATCAGGCCTGAGGCGGAGGGAGGGGTGCTGGCAGGGTGGGGTATTGGGGTCACGGGTGTCGAGGGTGGGGGAAGGCCAAGTCATTGTGGGGTAGTCTGGGGATGAGTTGCCTAGTGTGGAGGAAAGGTGCTCCAGTTGTTGTGAGGTCTGTACCAAGAGGGTGAAGGAGAGCAGACTTAGTAATGGAGTGTTAGCTACCCATAGCAGCTGAGCAGTAAAGGAAGAGTGTCCAGGAGTAGTAGAAAGTAAGGAGATGTAGAGCAGTTTTGGCACGGTTGGGGGAAAAACCCCTCTAGTGGGGGAAGAGTATAAGCTGCAAATGGGAAAAATCAGAATCAATCAGTAGAAGAGGGAGGGGGCAAAGACTGATGAATAGCAATAGACTGACCACACAATAAGTGAAATGAGACAGGAACTTTATTGTGTTGGATTGGGTAAGTGTGCTTATAACTGGGCCCTCTAGTGGCTAAAAGATATAATCTGCTAATGGGAAAAAAAAAAACATACAAGGAGGTTCTGAAGCAAGTTTTTTTGGGGGGGGCACTGCAGTAGCCTCAATCGGACACAGAGGTCAAGGACGCAGCCCACCGACTTACAGCTCTAAGAGAGGGGGCACAGGGCTCAGGGCAGATAGCAAAATCACACTACCTTAAAACCTCTCAAAACTTAAATCAACTCTTAAGAAATCTCTACATCAGACTAAACATTACTTAAAGTGAGAAATCAAGAACATGTCAAGCAGAGGTCAGTCCTAGCATTAATTTCTTGGCAGTAGTCCCTAAAAGACTTCTGGATTGCTGCACATAATGTGAGAAACACTGGAAAACAGGGGCAAGTGAGATTCCTCCAGGGGTAGATGCCAAGATTCAGAGTTCCAACCCATACCTTGCTTGGAGGGTGAGCGTCGGGCAGCTTCTCCTTAGTCTGCTTACCAAACTGCAGAATGCGGTTTGTTTGAGAGGAAACAGTCTGAAAGGGCACAGTAGTCCCCCTGTACCTTGCTTGGAGGGAGAACGTTGAGCAGCTTCTCCTTAGTCTGCTTGCCAAACTACAGAATGCAGTTTGTTTGAGAGGAAACAGTCCGAAAGGGCACAGTAATCCCCTTGCTTGGAGGGTGAGCGTCGGGCAGCTTCTCCTTAGTCTGCTTACCAAACTGCACAATGCAGTTTGTTTGAGAGGAAACAGCCTGAAAGGGCACATTAGTCCCCTGTATTCAGTCTATTGTCTGGCTATCGCAGAATAACAGGACAGTAAATCTGCATTCTGATTGGCTAAGAGGGATATTTTTAGCATAAGGTTAGATAAACACATCCTTTGTGCCCCTTCACAACGTGAGTCCTATGCTAATTACAACCTTTTCTTGTCTTCCAGGTATGGCCCTGATTTGAAGACAGCTGTGCATGAAATTTAGATGCTACATATAATGAAACTGTATTGCATTTGCAGAATCTTGACTCTTACCAAGAAAGAAAGGATTGTCTTTCCCCAGCACAGTGTAAAACATTCAGAACAAGATGTTCAAAGGCTCAGAAATTACGCATGGCCCATTTAGGCCATATCTGGCAAAGTTGCTCACGATAATCAAACAAACTTCAGAGCTGCCTAACTTTTATTTATATCTTCTGTGATGTGCAACAAATTGAGCTCCACGTGCATCAAAAAAGTGATATTTGTGTAATTCCTTTGACACAATCTGAAAGCTGTCGCAAAATTGTGCAGCTTTAAAAATAAGCCATGGGAATCTGGGCGAATTCAGGAGGACAGTGGTACAGGGTGAAATCTGCATTTGCACCAGCATCCTCCCTGTTGAAAATCCTGCCCTCCATCTTAAGGGGACTTAGAAGCTAAAACATAATCCATACACATTTGAATAAGATATGATGTGTTTATTTCTGGTCATCATTTTTATAACTGAGTAACTGTACTTTTATCTCGTGTTACAACCGCCCAGTTGATATTTTGCATTATAACTGGGAGTTTATGTTCAGTAACTGTCTATCAGCCTCACGCTACAGAAACCTCATTGGCTCTTAGTGTGTGGGTGGGCAGAATGTCTAAATTAACATGGCAGCTCAATTACTAAGCACCTGCATTCATCGTTTGCCTCACACAATCATGACAGGTAACTTTGTTCAATATTTTTCAATATCTATCTGGTTGATTCTGCCTTCACAATGTTAAATATTTATCTGGTTCATCCTGCCATTCGTACCCTTCAAGCAGGGTCTCCTCACACAATGGTTGCATTGCCAATATACCTTGGCTCACTAGTTAACTTATCACCATCAACACCGAAACTTTAAAAAAAAATGAAAGAAAAAAACAAGTGTGTGTGAGTGTGTGTGTATGTCTGGACAATGGCTTACCTCAAAAGTCCTGGCAACTGCTTCTCCCTCCACCACTGTAAGATAAAAAATGATGACCAGCAATTAAATAAAATAAAAAGGTGCTTTACTCTCAGGGTTTATGTAGCATCCCACACCTTGAGTGTGTGTAAAATTCTGGTTACACACACCCACCCATGTATTATTCTGTATTCATTAGAGATGTTAAGAAAATATTCCCTGGGCATGGAATACCCTATATAATGCCCACTGTGCAGTAACATGCAGTTCTTCATCACTGCCACTATCTGTTTTTGGAAAGGGTAGTGATAAACTGACAGAATAATACTGTGTTAGTTTTATTTTTACCTAGATGTATACTACAGTATCCTGTCAATGCATATGGGCTGGACTCACAAAGCTTTCTGAAGGTGCAAAACCTTCCCTAAGTCCCAAAAACTGCCATAGCTATGGAAACAAAGTGGAATGCACTGGGTGCTATTCACAAAACCCTCCGCAGCTGTGGAAAACAACACTGAGGACTGTGGAATGAAGTGCAGCTGCGGAAGTCCCTGAGGAAAAAAAGGTGTGAGGTAAGTAAGGCACAGTCCCTGAAAGGCTATTCACAACCAGTTTTTTTCCACAGCTGTGGAAAAAATGTTACACACAGTGGAATGAGGTGTAACTCTCCCTCAGCAAACTGCAGTAGTGCCCCAGCAATTGGAATCAATTAAGGTGGAGGTGAGGCACAGGTAATAGCATCCCAGATAGTATAACAGTGGCTGCTGTAACAGCAACAAAAGCACACATTGCCATGATATGGCAACAGGCAACAACCACCAGACACAGTGCAGCCCACTATGGAGCCCTACAGGTAGTAGAGCCTGGCCACTCTGCAGTGAGTGCTACCCCTGCAGGCAACAGGAACACCCCAGGGAGGACCAGCAGTGACAGTTGACCACTGTGGTGCCATGGTATTGCTGGTACCTGTGGTGCTGCAGTGGTCCCAGTTGAGGGACTGGTTGCTGGTCTCTTTGTGGGTGCTTTCAGCTTCATTCTATGGCAGCCCTGTTAAAGTCTGCTGTTCCAGCTAATTAAGTTCACTGTTGTGCCTCTTAAGCTATTTCTACAGCTGCAGATCCGCAGTTGCGGATTTTCAGCACATGCGCAATTTCCGCAGCTGCGGGGATTTTATGAAATTCCACACCTGCTCAAAATGTCTTTATGAATATCACGCAACCGTGATTCCACAGTGCTGCAGGCCTTTTTCCCACAGCTGCAGGATTTTTGGCTTTCTTTGTGAATCCTGCCCAATATTGATAACTCACCTGGTGAGTTACTATCAGACTCAGGTTGTGTTATCTATTAAGATTAAGCATCTCACATAGTAACATCATTTAAAGTTAGAAATGAATGTAAGTCCATCAGGTTTGTGCCCCCCCCCCCCAGTTTCATATGCAAATATAAATAAGTTTGCTGTGTAAACATATTTTAACTTAAAATGGTTTCCTACCCACTCCAGTACTTTGAGTATTTAGTGATCCCATTGGTAGGCAGCCATTTGTCCATGTTTACTTTGCAGGCCTGTGCTGTCTTCATGTCCACTGTCTCCACTGGTAGAGCATAGTGTCTTGGGATATTTTACAATAGCTTATAAAATGGCTCAACAGGCATTTTATTTTTTCAAATAAAGAGAAAGAGTAGATTATGTCAATTTTTGATAATCATCGTAGTTTAAAACTACAGCTAGGAAAGTAGAGGCTTTACTAAATATTTATTTTTACAAGATAAGATCATATCTCTGTTTAAGGAAAAGTTCTGGATTCATTAGTTGAATCTCAGCAGTATATTAACTTGAATGATATTTTCTCTGTCCATGGGATTGTGACCAGTACCCGATGACATTACTAGGGATTTTGATAGTAAACACATATGTACTTGTTTCTCAATCTTTCCAAAGATTTTGATATTATTAACTCTATATAATTGAAACTGAAGCTGTCACATATTGGAATTGGAGACAAAGCAGTCAGTTGGCTTTATACACAGTGTATTAAGATTCATTGAAGCAACTTCCGGTAGGACAGCTATGTTGATGTTTGCAAGGTAATGAGCTCTGTGGTGGGTTGCTCTTATTTTTTCACATCTATTTTATATTCCTTTAACTTACCAACTATCTTATTCTGTGCCTATTATTAAAATTTTCACAAGAGGTTCAGTTATATCAATGTATGATGGTCGAATGAGAAACTGGGAAAAAATCCATACAGGTGGCCTTGCTACACAGCCTAGACCAGCAAAAGACTTCAAAAAGGTACAAATCAGAGGGAAAAGCTAGCGGATCTTCTGCAACTAAAGATATAGCTAATGAAAAGGATCACAATACCTATTTAGTAGAGTTCATTTCAATAAAATCTATTCTTACCAAATTGGTTACAGATATTTAAATTGATACAGTCTTCAATGGAATCACTGATGATTTGAATCTCTGACGTAGAAACACAGGATAGCTCCCTAGAAGACAGAACTCATGTTGAAGGAAAGGAGACTATCCTTAAGAAGAAAATTACAAAAGATGGAGGAAAAAAATAGATGACTTAGAAAACAAGTCACGTAGATACCCAGTTAATTATAGATATACATGAAGGAGCAGAACAACCAGATGTTATTAAATTTGCAAACTCTCCATTTTGCCAAATCACCGGTCTCATGGATTCAGGGCAATTTTAACAAATTGAGAGGGTACACAGAGTCCTTCACCCAAAGCCCAAACCAGAGGAGGGGCAGAGGGCATTAATTCCACCTCCTGCCCGTTACTTATGGCTGACTCCTCCTCCTCTTCTTCTCTCCTATAATCCCATACCCTAATCTCCAGGTTTTCTCATCTCTACCTTTATCACTGGAAGTTTTAACTGCTGTCGACTACTAACCATGCCATCTACCTGACTGTTTATGCCTGACTATGTACCGCAATGTCTTAACCTTGTAAATTACCCTGATCCATGTATATATTTCCCTTGTGAAGCTGTATGCCTGATTGTTGCTCCACAATGTCTTAACCGTGTAAATTATCCTACTCCATGTATATATTTCCCTTAGAAAGGTGTATGTTAATGTATATTAATAATAATAATAAATAATAAAATGTTATTTATACTGCACCTTTCTAAAACTCAAGACACCTTACAATATTAACAAATATAATAAAAAAACATAAAATAACAATAATCCGAGCTCCAAAAACAATAATTAGTTAAAATAAATCCTTGACCATAAATAAGTCTTCATGGCCTTTTTAAATTCCTCCACGGTCACACACTGATGAAGCAGATGGGTAGAGAATTCCAGAGGGTTGGAGCAGCATATGCAAAAGCACGAGTGCCAGATGATTTCAGAGAAACCCTTGGAATCTTTAGCAACCCCTTGTCCACCGAGCGGAGAGATTGCTTACGGCAGTGGGGCACCAGGAGCTCTTTCAAGTAGTCCGGGTCCTGTCCATGTAGGGCTTTGTAAGTCAAAAGACCAACTTTAAAGGTGATCCACCACTGAATCGGCAGCCAGTGCAGATCGTGCAGCACCAGAGAAATATGACAGGCACAAGACGTACCCATCAATAACTGAGCCACAGTTTTCTGCACCAGCTGCAAAAGGCGGATATCAACCCCAGGAAGCCCTAGATAAAGGAAGTTGCAATAATCAAAGCGTGAGGTCACGAAACTGTGGACCAAAGTTGGCAGATCAGCAGGTGGAACAAGGTGCCTAATCCTGGTGATGTTCCTAAGATGATAAAAGGAAAGTTTGACAACTGCCGACACCTGGACATGCAGTGTTAGCTCATTGTCAAAAATCACCCCCAGGTTCTGCACCTGCTCAGAGGTAGGGAGCTGGGAACCCCCCAGAAATAAACCTGAGGGTAAACCAGCTCCCATCCCCTCTACCCTAAGACCCAGGTCCACAACTATTACCTCCGTCTTCCCCGAGTTCAACTTCAGCCAGCTTGAATCCATCCAGCATTGGATTTCAGCGAGGCAGTTATTAAAAACCAAGACAGCTCTATCCTGATCAGGTGTAAAAGACAGGTAGAGCTGGGTATCATCAGCATAGCTGTGAAACCTCAGCCCATACCTTCTTCTAATGTCTCAGAGGAGCAGCATATACACTGTGAACAACATGGGGGACAACACTGAGCCCTGTGGAACCCCACATGACAGAGAGACTGGGCAGGATGAATTTATCCCCAACACCACTCTCTGAGTTCTGTCAGTGAGGAAAGATTTAAACCAACTGAGGACTGCACCCAACAGGCCACAGATGAACTCCAGTAGTGCAAGAAGCACCCCATGGTCCACAGTGTCAAAAGCTGATGAGAGATCAAGAAGAACCAAGATAGAATGGCTATTCTGATCCCTAGCCATCAGGACATCACTAAGCACCTGAACCAGTGCTGTCTCGGTACTATGCCTCTTTCGAAAACCAGACTGGAGTGGTTCATAGATGTCATGGATGGTTATGTGGTTTTCCAATTGTGCAGCCACCACTTTCTCTATAATCTTCCCTATAAGGGGAAGATTAGAGATCTGCCTGTAGTTGGCAAGGCAGTCGGGGTCCAAGGAAGCTTTCTTCAGCAGGGGTGTCACCAGTGTCTCTTCGAGTAGCTAGGAAACTCACCCATATCCATGGAGCACCAAACTATCCATGCCAGGACTGGGCCAATGACATCAAGACAACCCTTTGTCAGGGAGGTTGGGCTAGGATCCAAACTACAGCATGTAGGGAGCATACTATGGACAATCCTCATGACATCATTGAACTCAGACTGGCTGAAGGAACTCCAAGAAAGACCAGGGTCTGTGACCAAACACCGATCAATAACTTCTCCCATAAAGGGTGCTGGTTGGAGTGCTGCCCTGATCTCAGCCACCTTATTTGCAAAGAAGCAAGCAAGCTCATCACACTCCACTTGTGAAAAGGCTTTCCAAACCTGAAGACAGGCTGGGTTGCACAGTCTGTCAACAGTTCAAAACAGCTGAGCCAGTCAGTTCTGAGCAGCAGCAATCTCCCCGGACAGGAACTCTGCCTTCTTATGAGAGATTGCAGATTGATAGAGTTGATAATGTTCCATCACTCTAAGATGGTTGGCATCAAGGGCAGTTCTCTGTCAGCACTGTTCTAATCTTTGTCATTGTCACCACATCTCCCTCAAAGTCCCATCAAACCATGGAGACCGAGGTCGAAGGGGGAGAGGATGAACATGGACCGGAGCAATAAGATTGAGAGCCGAGGAGATGGCCCTATTATAGGCCAGCACCAAGGTATCGGGATCATTGCTCACTCCAGATAACTCCGATAGGTCAAGTACCACTGCCATGCCTATAGAGCTGACATCTCGCAAAGAGCGGTACCTAATCATCTCTACAAGGGCAAGCCTACAAGGGGGTGCCCTGCGAATTCCTGTTATATGTTTGGCCTTGGCTGATTGTACATGCACTGCCCATTACTTGTCTCTCTGGACCTCCTTATAAATAAACTTTCTCAATGCAGTTTCTTTCCTGCCAATAAACTTTGAATTTGACTTTTGACTTTGTAAACTATCACATTTTCTGGACAAAATGTATTTACTTAACAGACTTTAGGATTACAACCTTTGAGTCAGAGACTCATTTACAAAGGCTCCACATCAGAAAAAAACAACTACAAACATTTAATACATATAGACATAGAATGGCAAGTAAAGGTTACAATTTTTTCAGTTATACAATATTGCAGACTCAAGATCAGCTATACATTGCATTGAACATTTTACCGAGAGCTGTATTTTACAGTTTTCAAAAGAACAATAAGTTTGCTGATAGAGGGAGTGAGTAACTGGTTTGATATTTACATTGAAGTAGTGAATTAGACAGATATCTTGTGAGTGCAGCCAAAGGAGGCATTGTTAATAGATAATGTTTGGTAGCCCTAGCGGTAGGCGCTCAATCCAAAGAGCAGTGACAGCCCAACCAGCATTATACTGGCAGCGACACAGATTTTTTATTTTCAATTATGTCAGCCAGTTAGTTCATGAATGACGAAGTGCTTATACAGACATTAAAAAATGTCTACACCAAGGAGGAGTAAATTTCAGAATGCAATACCAAGCAAAACTAGTAATTGTCACAAATGCACTCACTAGGTCAGGCCCTCTTCTCCCACAGTGCCAACCTCTGAGAGCAGTAATGTGAACAGGTAACAGACAGGGTAACCCTCCTGTCTGCTTGTGGGTCCAAATCATCTTTAGTCTCAAGTTCTTGGGGGATTCGACCTGTGAAACTTATGCAAGCATACCCAAATGTACAGGCTCATATAATATTCTCTTCGGGGGATGCAATATATATTTTGCCTAAGGGCACCTAACCAGGTATCCAAAGTGAACCCTTAAAACTCTATAAAAGACCTTAGGTATATTCCTACCTTTTCCCAGTTTAGTAACACCATCAAGCCCTTGAACAATGTTCAGACTTAACCATCTATACGTCATATGCAAAAAGAACTGGCAGACAACCCAAGGCAGTCTTTCAAATAATATATTTACTAAAAATGATAAAAATTTGAAAAATGTAAACAAATAACAATATATCAAAGTGTATACAATGACTTAAAAGAAAACAAGGAAGAGTATAAAACAAAAACTCCTACCACAATAAGTTAGACGTTTTCTATCTAATGTACTACCTCTATAGTGCTTATAGTTAGATCTTGTTTCTTAAGAGCCCAAAAAAATGTCAACAAAGTTCAGACACAGTATTCAGTTTAAACTGTGTCTCTCCACTTCCCTTCTGTGAGTCATCTAGCTCATCTTTTACAATATAAAAAATATACAAACTGAATGTCTTATCAGGAGGTATGTTAAATAAGGTGACATCAGCAAAAAACTCATTTCCCAAATATGACTCCTTAATTAACATTTTCTTTTTGATCTTGAGCAGTTCCTATTCTGAAGGCATATCAAAGGATTTTATAACTTTTAGCACCATGTTGGTATAACATGTTCTTCCTATAGGTATCATAAAACTTTACAAGACCTATATCCTGGCAGCTGGATCAGTTCTAATTAAGACAGAAAAACAGGAGACTCTTAATTAAGTCTCCCTGGTCTTTTAATTACCTCCTGGTTTCAGGTTAATATATCCTGTGGCTTCTCTGAAACCTAGGGGGTGCGGGGGCACCCATAAGCACAGGCTATATTTTTATATTACAAATAGCATACAACAATCATAACCAGCTGGCCAAGTGTCACAGTAATAGCTCTACCAGATGGCAAATTACATTTCAGTCAGCAGAATCAGCAAGTCAGCATTTAGCAAATTTATTACCAGAGCTGTTTCAGAAGCAAACCCAGACGGTATTGACCTCTGAAGCAATGGATCACTGAGACAATGGGAGTTTAGTATAACTTTTCAAATTAACACTTCAACTGAGAAGTGACTGTTGCAGTGTTTTTTTTTTTTCTTTTTTGGACTTAAACTGATCTGGTACTAGTTGCAGTATATTGCTTCTGAAGATACCTCAGCATTAACTAATTGGTTTCCTTTAATACCCATACATCACTATTTCAAATTGGAATATTGTTGCTACGGTTTAATTACTGGTTAAGTTTTTGAACGCTTTCTACATTCTATTACAATTTATTGGATAACTGGTTGGTCATATCGTATAATGGTACTTGATTGTGTTTAGTGCCTTTTGACACCAATTTCAGGTCCTTTATTGTATATACTCCAGTGGTAACCTCTAGCAGATTCACACAGCAGAAAATTTATTGAAGGAATGTTTCATGGGCATGGTGATGAGAAAAACTTAACAAGAGAAAGCTTTCCTCTGTTTTCATAATTTCCATCTGGAATTTGATACAGATTTGATTGATTTTAATTACATAAAGGTGTATTTCTGGTGTTACTATTTTTTTTTTCTGATTTGACAATGGCGTGAATCTGTAATGAAGAGACTTTCGAGTTGACTTGCAGACTTTTAACAATAGCCCTATAAATAACCCTTTTGAAATTGTGTGACACTTTAGTCAAAGGCTACCTGTGGAATTATTGAGTTGTGTGTATTATTAGTTCCAACATGTTTCGTTTTTGCTTATAGGTGTCTATGTTAAAACAGCATGTTATCAGGAAAAGGTGTTTTTGATGAGGAGAGATGAGCAAAGTTGGAAAACTCTGCTCCACTTAATAATCCACAGAGTGGAGCCAAAATTCACTCACCCCCAACAAACTTTGTAAGATATGGAGTTTAAATTCCACCAGCAGTGTTTGGAAATGTCACCAGTGGAGTTCAAACTCCACATTTTGTGGGCTGTCTCTAGCTGAGGTTAGTGGTCTGCCCTCTAGCACCGGCTGCCATGTGAAAAATATAAAATTGATTCCCTACCTGGAGGCTAGTGGTGCCTCCCCCACCCAAACCCATCTCTGTATTTTTTTAATTCCATGGGGCTTGTGGACCCTTCCCCCTCTTGAACCCATGCCCCATATTTTTGATTTAATTCCCTGGTATGTGTTGTACACTCCACCCTACCAAACCCATGCTCATATTTTTTTTCTTTTATTGTCTGGTGTCTGGTGGACCCCTCACCTCCCACCCTGGTTGGTAGTGGTCCCCTGCCCTACTCCCCTACTCCAACCCTAATGAGCTGGTGACCATCTCTATCCACTGTTCTCTGCAATCCCTGGCTGGCCACCCAATTGAGCCATCAATGAATGAAAGAGTGCAAACCACACATTCACTCACTGACAGCTCAGTTGGGTGGCCAGCTGTGGATGATGGAAAGTGGTGGGCAGATTCATTTGCCCACTTGCTGGGGTCAGGTTTTGGAGAGCAGGGTGGGGGAACCACTACCTGCTGGTGTGGGATTTGAAGGTCCCAACAGGCATCAGGGAATAAAAGAAGAAAATAAGGGCATGGGTTCCAGAGGGTACACTAGACACCAGGGAATTAAAACAAAAACATGGGGCTTGGGTTTGGTAGGGTCCACTAGCCATCAGGGCATTAAAAGAAACATCTAGGCATGGTTTCAGGAAGTGGGAGTGTTCACTAGACACCAGGGAATTAAAACAAAAATAAAGGGCATGGGTTCAGGAGGGAGGAGGGACCTCTAGCCACCTATGAATACTCTCTTATAGCTAATTTGTAATTTCCTTTGCTTGTTTTTTTGTTTTTGTTTTGTTTTTTTAAGTGCAATTTGCACTTAAAAAAACAAGAGCAAAGTGAAGTCACAATTGACAAATTTGCTATAAAAGAGGAAAATTCAATGATCTACAACGTGGATTTGGGGACTTCAGGGGAAATTTGCCCGCTAAGGAAAACTTCATTGCATCTCTATTGACTAGGTTGCTGTCTTTTAATTTTTTTTTTACCTTTGGCAGTAAAATATTACTTATTTCTATGTCAGTGATTTCATTTCTTTATATATCCAATCTTTTAATAAGTACTTCAGTTTTATTAAGTTAACCCCAGAAATATGATAACAAAGAACAGCAACCTCATACAAGTTAATATAAATCTGAATAGGCCAAATAAGTTTTAAAAATGCTTCTGAAAGTTTAAATTAATAATGTAATGATTATTGGCCATACATATGATCTAGGCTGAACAATACAGAGGTGGCTCATTACTTTTTGGATGCAGCCCATCTGTACTTTCCTTGCAGAACCTTTGAATAGCGAGAATCCAGTTGCGAGGTAATGAGGGGAAGGAGGGTTCCATGGGATTTTGATTACATTTAAAATTTATTTTCTATTCATTTTTTCTTCCACTGTATTTAAGGCATGATATTTATTTCTATTATAATTAGCTCTAAAAGATCTTTTGGTGATGAAGGGAGGCAATTGCTACTTTTTTTTACATAAATACGGGGGCTGCTGTTTTTGTAGCTTAAAAGTGTCACAATCTATGCATCATCTCTGTGTTCCAGTCTTGTTATGTATGGTTAATCTCACAATGTTGAAAAAGGACTGGGCAATCCCAAACCTTTATATAAATAATTTATGACAAAGATGATGACTTTTTTTAATCACATGGCATCAAAGGTGTGAATTCCCCAATAAAGAGGGCACAGCTTTTAACGCATCTTCACAGATATAATCCATCATTGATATTTTTACAGAAGACTCATCTCTTTACAGCTGACCTTCCATATTTACAATGCAGTTGGGTAGGCCAAGTCTTTGGGATTCATATGGACAAAAAAAAGAGCTGAGGTGGCTGTTCTTTTTGCTAAGTTTATAAACTTTAAAGCACATCAAGTATTTACAGACCCACACTCTACATGCATTATTATTTAAGGTACTTTAGAACAAAAATAATTAATACTGTCTTCATTTTATGGTCCTAACAAAGATGACCAGCACCTATTTATAACTTTTTCTTTACATTTAGCAAAGTAGCCAGATATTCTATATATTTTAGCTGGGATTGGAATGTCATATTGGATGGAGACAAATATAAATCTATATCATCTAGTTTTACTATAAACTGAACTCAGAGAGCCCTGCATGAAATGATTGATTCTTATGCATTAGTGCATCCATGGAGGACATTCCATCTTCATCTAAAAAAGTATACTATTTTTTCTAATCCTCCCAAGACTTACTCGAGAATTGATTATTTTCTTTTAAGTCATTCTTTGGTAACTGGTTAGAAACACACTAAAATACTTGCTAAAGTCATTTCAGATCATTCTCCAGTTCATATATTACTAAAAATGGAACATAATTTATACATTGATAAGATCTGGAGAATGAATGCCATTCTTTCAAAAGACAAACAAATAGTATCCAACTTTAAAAATGTTTAGTACCCTTTTTAATGAAAATGTTGGTTCTGTGGACAGACTAATATTATGATTGACTTATAAATGCACAATTAGGGATGAAAGTGTTCAACTTCAGTCCAGAACAAAAAAAGAAAAACAAAATAGGTCCAGGGAGCTTTTAGTTTTCATAAGGTCTTTGAAACGTCAGTTAGCCACAGGTTATCCAGACCACTTAATATTATAATTAACTATGGCTCATGAATAATATCATGAATTAAACCAGATCTAAACTGAACTAGCTTTACTTAAATCTAATTACTTTTCTACAGCTGAATGAGCCAGTAAATTATTTAGCTTTGCATAATAAACAACAAGAATCTCCACATTTTGTAAAGCATCTTTACAGTACAGACTCACAACAGCTTATAACTCACCCAAGGGACATAGCAGAAGAATTTTGTAAATTTTATAAGATCTTATATGTGATTGGTGATCAAAATATTATCCTAGAAAATATAGAGGAATATTTAGACCTTTGTTTACTACCCAATTAAATCAATCAGATCAAGAATTCTTAGCCAAACCCCTTACCTTAGCTGAACGTCAAGATGCTATGCAACAGATGACTGTGACAGGATTGAATAAGGCCCTGTCTCATTTGTTATGCAGAAAGAGTTTAAACACAAGGGTCTGTTATAAATTCTCCCCTTCTGTCTCTTCTCTGTCTGGTTGTGTAACCAAATTTTCTTTTGAGACCTAGGAACTGAACACTCTGATGGCTTTGCAATTGTCCACCACTCACTATTTGTCTGCTTTCCCTTGCTATTTCTGTATTTTCTTCCCCCTTGCATATCTGCAGTTATAAAAACAAATCTGAATCTTTGTGTGAAACTGGAAGTGATACGGAACCCTTTGTTTAAAACTGTATATAGTTATACTATTGAAATGATTGCAAAAAACAATTTGGAACTCAAGGGGTTAACCTGAGATGCAGCTTGCAAACTCTCTGTAGAGCTGTGAACAACAGATCAGTTCTGGGTCACTATGCTCTGTTTGTTGCACCTGCACTCTGACAAGAACATTCTGTAAACTTCCAAGAACATTCTGTAAGAAGCAGGCTCTCTTAACAAGCTCCCAGACAAAGACTTTTGCAAAAAGACAAGGAGAGTGAGAGACTAAGAGATTGAAACTTGGAATTAAGAGATACCCTCAAAATGACTTGGTTTTCTCTGCTTGTACTGCCTTTGTAACTAGTTATACTGAATCATTTTTATTTTTTATTTTGCTATTATTGAGCAAAAATAAAACACTATTTGTGAATTTTGAAACTGCTCCTGGTTTTCCTATGCTTCCTGATCTGTGCCTCAATGACAGATGGTGTCAGCCTAAGTGGGATTTACGCCTATGCCATTCAGACTCTAAATCAGGAGTTTTATGTGTTGGTACTAGACCTTGCACCAGAGAAGCATAGAAGAAAGGTATGGATTCTGCAGCAGATAGTCCAGGAGTGATTACCAGAAGAATGGTAGCCAAACTAGCAGAGACAAATGTCCAAGCTGAGACTGTACAGCCAGCACCAGCGATGGAAAAATAGAACAGGCAGTGAGAGAATCTGTAAGTCTGACTATCTTTTTCAAATGGTGGGCTATACAACAAACACAGACAGAGAAACAGATCAGAGAAGAGATCCAGCAACAGGAGAAGCAGAGAAAAGAAGAAATGCAGCAACTCGAGCAGCAGAGGGAAGAAGAGATGCAGAGACAGGAACAGCGATGGCTGGATGCCTTGCAAGCTATCAAAGCTTGAGGTTCTGGCACAGGTCCAGCAGAGCAACAAAACACAAACAACTTAAAGGACCTTAAACTTACAAAGCTGTGTCCCTTGGATGATATTGAAGCATACCTGACAACTTTTGAAAGAGTTGCCGCAGCCTGCCTGTGGCCAAAGAA
The DNA here is from genome assembly GCA_016271365.2 of Neoceratodus forsteri. Taxonomy (NCBI): domain Eukaryota; kingdom Metazoa; phylum Chordata; order Ceratodontiformes; family Ceratodontidae; genus Neoceratodus; species Neoceratodus forsteri. Next base: position 106,570,640 of record CM057458.1, read on the forward strand.
AAAATGGGCAATCAGACTGGTACCTCACCTGAAAGGGAAAGCCCAACTTGCCTACAGCAATATGGACACTGCACAGTCAGAAAAATAGGACTTGGTGAAAAGAGAGGTCCTTAAAAGATATGACACCTCAGGAGATACAGTATCTACAAGTACAACTCAGTTGACAATCCTCGAGAAGCCTACACTTGATTCAGAGAGCTCCTTAAGAAATGACTCCAACCAGAGAGCAAAACACTCCCACTTATCATTAAAACATTTGTAATAGAGCAGTTCATCAACATCCTACCCATGGATGTACAGCTTTGGGTAAAAGAACACCTACCAAAAAGTGATGAAAAGGCTGTTTCTTTGGCTGAAGACTACCAAATGGCCATAGAGATGCCACAGTAGTGAGGCAACAGCTAAGCACTGGAAAAACACTCTTTTTCCCTTTTAAACTCCAAGTCTGATAAGAACTCTGGTGGAGGTAACAAATCTGTCCCCAAAGCCTTTATGTGCTAGAACTGTAATAAAGCCAGGTCATTTTGCAAGACATTGCCACAGTAAGAAGAGTGACATGAGCATATTTGTCCTTAGCGAATTGGGGCAAATACTTAGCAGATGTGAAGGTGAGGAATAAGACTGTGAAGGGAATTAAATATTCAGGAAGCAGGCAGACCCTAGTGCATACTGAAGTGCTGGGAAAACAATGTCCAAAAAGACCAGGTACTGGTGTCATCTGCATCCATGGGGACACTTGATACTATCCCACCAGCCAAGTGACTCTGACTATTAATGGGGTTTCATATTAAATGAAAGTGGGGATAGTACTTAAGTTATCTGTACCTGTGATTATTGGAAATGACTTTCCAGGATTTACTGAGATACTCACAGAGGGAGTAAATCTTGACGTTTCAGCAGCTGTGGTGACAAGAGCTCAGGCACAGAAAACCTCAGATGGTGGGGACTCTATTCTGTTTGCTGATTTTAATTCAGATTTGTCTGAGCACAGCTCCAAGATCCAGATGTCCAGGAAAGAAAGATGATGCCTGAAGAAACAGTGGCAACAAAAGACTGATGGACATAATGGGTTAACATGAAAATGCTGAAACTAAACTGATAACTGATTGTGATTTTCTTTCAGAACAAGCTAATTATATATCACTCCAGGGTTATTTTAAGCAACTGGGGGTGAAACCAAAACAGGGTGAACTTATGTTTAAAAAATATAATGGGCTACCATACAGAGTTTTGGTTAAATCCCAGGCACAGGACCAGACAGAACAATTGGTTATACCACAAACGTATAGATCTGAGTTGTTACAGATAGCACATGATAGTCCTATGGCTGGTCACTCTGGGAGGGGTCGCACCCTTGCAAGATTGCTGTACAGATTTTACTGTCCTGGAATTCATGAAGATGTTGCTACCAATTGCAATTCTTGTGCGGAATGTCAGAAAGTAGCCCCAGTGACTAAAAAAGACAAGGTTCCCCTGGAGCCCCTACACTTGATAGATGTGCCTTTTGAGAAAATTGCAATGGATGTGGTTGGCCCCTTAGACAAAAGTAAAAAGGGTAATCTATTCATTTTGGTTGTATGTGACTATGCTACTCAATATCCAGAGGCAGTTCCAATGCATACTGTCACAGCCCCAAAAGTGGCAGCAGAGCTTGCCAAAATTTTCAGCAGGGTGGGCATACCTAAAGAGAAGCAGGGTGGTGATCACTAAAGAGATTATTACTGATCAGGGTAATAATTTTGGTGCTGCATTATTGAAGGAGCTGTACCCACTATTAAATATCACTGCCATAAGAACCTCCCCTTTTCACCCTCAGGCAGATGGTTGTGCTGAGCATTTTAATCAAACCCTAAAATGCATGTTAAAAAGGTTTATAAAAGGCAAAGGGAAGACTGGTACCAATACTTTACTTACCTGCGTTCTGCTTACAGAGAAGTGCCACAGACATCAACAGGTTTATCACCATTTGAAATGCAGTATGGTAGGCAACCTAGAAGGCCACTAGATGTAATAAAAAAACATGGGAAGCTAACCCTCATCTAAAGCAATCTGTTACATGTTACATGTGTGCCCTGAGAAAGAAGCTGGAAAAAATATGATGAAATTGTCCATACTGTAGTAATCAGGAGGAGGCCCAAAACATGCAGTAGGTGTATTATGACCATGGGGTAAAAGAAAAAAATTTTGAGCAAGGTGAAAAGATCTTGCTACTATTATCCACAACAGAAAATATACTGTTAATGAAGTGGCAAGGGCCTTATAAGGTGCTTAGCTGTACTAGCACAGTTAACTATGAGATTGAGACCCCTGAATGGAAAATTTCTGCTAAGATATACCATGCTAACCTCCTCAAGAAATGGGTTGAAAAAACACCAATAGCTGTTTTGCTAGTTTGCCAGAAACTGATCAAGAAGATATTGATGTAATTTATGATAGACTGGAACAAACTGTAACTGCTGATGCTGTAAAGGTGAATGATTTCATAACCTCCGAACAAACTGCAGAAATGTGTAACTTGCTAAAAACATTTAACAGTACTTTTACCACGGTACCAGGCCGAGTAAAAGGGATTGATTATCTAAAAGTGACAAGGAATGGTTGCTCTGTTAGACAAAAGTCTTACAGCTTACCAGAGCGGTTAAGAGCAGACGTGGTTAAGGAAAGACAAAAATGAAAGAATTGGGTATCATAGAAGAGTTGAGAAGTGCTTGGTCATCACCAATGGTGATTGTAAACAAAAAAGAAGGGGGTGTAAGAATCTGCCTTGATTTTAGGAAACTTAATCAAGTGTCAGAATTTGACAGTTATCCTATGCCCAGAATAGATGTTTTGGTGGACAGACTGGGAAGTGCCAAGTATATCAGTTCAATTTGTGTTCACTTTGAGTTTGAGGAGCAGGAAGGGTAAAAGGTCCCAAAACAGCTCCTCCTTTTAGGACAAGGTATAAAAATTCATATTTCCCCCTTTCACAATATGTCTGTCTAAGTCCTTTTTAAATGTTTCTTTATTTGTGCTTAGAATAATACATTGTGGTAATCTATTCAATAGATTAGAAGCCCTTTGTGTATAAAAATACTTTTTTTGTCCTAAGTAAACTGGACATCCTTTATCACCGTGTGTTACGGTTCATTATAAAAAGGCTTTCAGAAATGCTGCAATCTGATTGGCTGTTAGGATTCCAACAGCCTTACATTAATCCATGTTATACTGTCATGTACAGCCTGATCACCGTGGCACATGGATTCTTCCTGTCAGCATTCCATCCTCTAGCACAGCTGAATGTGTGGAATGATGCATTCTGATTTTGAACCAGCATTCTTAAACTGCTGGTGGAAGAAATATTTTATTAAAAATCTCCCTCTAAATGAGGAAAACATTCATAAAGGATACTTTTAACACTTTTCTTTTGGAAAACATTTTTATAATAGCAATAAGGCACTCCCAGGAGTTAGATTAACAGTCAGTTAATCACTCCCTAGGAGCAATATAGCACTCGGCTGAACCTTGTGCCACATTACACCCCTAGGAGGTGATTAACAGACTGTTAATCTAACCCCTGGTCATACCTTATAGCTTAATTACCAACTCCCCTTACCGTTCACATCACTGTGACTTATATACAGCTGTTGGTTGGACATCCCTTACTACTAGACGCCTGCTCCATGCTGGGCTATGGACTCTTAAACTGCTCCTGCAGAAATTGCCAAGCTATCTCTCTTCCCTTATTAGTATCTCACATAGCGCATACTGGTAAGAAAATCTGACTTATTATGCTTGGACATACCAGGGATGCGGACTTTGGCAGTAAACGTAGTTATTGCATATGACCTTTCCTCCATTTGGAACCAATTACAAACCGTACTGAAACTAACTAGCACAGTTTCAATGAACTTCTACAAATCGCTAAGTTCAGCCAAAATAAAAGACAACTGTAACTGTCATTAAGTCTCTTCCTTCCCCATGTGTGCCATATTTATCCACTGGTAAGGTACAATTGATTTGTCATATTAACTGCTTTCCATTCCCCTTCTACGCCTGGCTTTATCTATGCTTACGCTCCACTGCTACTCTATCAAATCACTCCTTCCCCCATATCAGTTGTAGTCTGTCATTTGTTCTAGCTGCCAAAACATATGTATTGCACACACCAGTTATCATGTTTCATTTATCAGTATGCAACCTGTAAGTCGCTTCCCTGTCTCATATCAATGTTTAGCACCTGTGGTCACCCTATGTGGTACCCTTGTATGTATATCCAGCCTGTATCATGTAACGTGCATTTCATGTATATACTGTTATTACCTATCTGTGTTTGTACTTTAAGTGTTTATGTCACAGGACCTCCTTGTGAATGAGCTTGCTCAATGGAGTTTTCCTGCAATAAATTTGAACTTGAACTTGAACTAAATGCCCTTGTTTTACTTATAATGGGTGTCCCCTGTTAATAGATCAGACTTATATTCTATATTCGATTCGGGCATCAAGATATTATCATTCATAACAGTACAGTAGAAGAGTAAGTCACCCCGCTGCCTTCTGAGTTCAAGACTGCACAGTCCTAAATTTAGTAATCTTTCTTTGTACAGTATGTCTTTCTGACTTCTAATTGTTGTTATGAATCTGCACTGAACAGATTAGATTTTAAGTATGTCCTTTTTGTTGTACGAGCTCTACAGTTGAATGCCATAGTCTAACTGTGATCTAACATAGGATAGATATAGAGGCATGAGCACCTCCTGAGTTTTATTCTTTATATTACATTTATTGACATCAGAGTTATATTGGCTCTGGCTACTATTGTAGTGTGATGTTCTTTTAACTCCAATTTTTAATCCATCATAACACCAAGGTCTTTGCCAGTAGTTTTTTCTTGCATTATTTGGTTACATATTGTGTAGTTCTGATGTGGATTTTTCCTCCCAAAATGCAACATACAACTTTTTTCTATGTTTAATTTCATGCCCCATCTTTCAGTCCATATGACAATGGCATTGAGATATTTTCTGAAGTGAATCTATTTGATCTTTTGTGTAACAAGACCCTCCTGTTTTCACGTTGTTGGCAAATTTGGTTATGTAATTGTTAATGTTGTCATCTATGTCAGCGATGAATATTTGAAACAATATTGGCCCCATTACTGACCCCTGCGGTATACCACTCATGACAATTCCTTCTGTGTCCTCTTATGATTACTCTCAATCTCACCAAGGGTTACTGGCAAATCCCCCTAGCTAAAGAATCCAGAGTCAAAACTGCATTTTCCACTCCTATAGGATTCTATCAGTTTACCACCATGCCGTTTGGTTGACATGGCACACCCACTGCATTCCAGTTGTACATGGATGAAATGATATCCCCTCACACTGGTTATTGTGTTACTTACCTGGATGATGTCATGTTGTACAGTCCAGACTGGAAAAGCCACCTGGAACTCCTTCGAGCAGTTATCCAATCAATCAAAAGGGCAGGTGTGATAATTAATCCTACCAAGTGTGCATTGGGCATGCAGAAAACCAGATATTTGAGCTATGTTTTGGGAAATGGAGAAGTCAATCTTGAGGTTTCTAAGATAGAAGTTGTAGCTAACAGCCTTGTCCCCAAAACCAAGAAACATGTCAGGTCATTTTTAGAGCTGGCTGATTATTATCATAGATTTGTTACCAGCTTTGCTGCGTTAGCTACTCCCCTCACTGAACTCTCAAAGAAACGGTACCTGAATAATTTGAAATGGACTCCAGAGTGTGATGAAGCTTTTCAGGCCATTAAGGCTGCATTATGTTTGGCCCCTGTTTTAAGAAGCCCAGACTTTGAGAAACAATTTCTGATACAGTTACAGATTGATGCATCAAAGGTAGGCCTAGGTGCAGTCTGGAGTCAGCATATAGATGGGAAAGAACATCCTATTCTATACATAAGTAGGAAATTACACAACAGAGAGAAAAGGTACTCCACCATTGAAAAGGAATGCCTTGTGGCAAAGTGGACCATGGAGTCCCTTATATTTTTCTTACTCGGAGCTGATTTTTGTACCTGTAACAGATCACAGTCCTCTCTATTGGCTTAGCCAAATGAAGGATAAAAATGTGTGAATCTCACAGTGGTACCTGGCACTACAGTCATTTAAATTTAAAGTGATGAACAAATCTGGGAGAGAGAATGTCAATGCTGATTTTCTGTCAAGCTATGGATCAGAAATTAATAATTCTGAAGGTTGAAAAAAACATTAACCTAGAAAATATAGAGGAATTTGTTTACTACCCCAATTAAATCAATCAGATCAATAATTTTTAGCCCAAACCCTTACCTTAGCTGAATTTCAAGATGCTATGCAACAGATGACTGTGACAGGGCTGAATAAGGCCCTGCCTCATTTGTTATGCAAAAAGAGGTTAAACGCAATGGTCTATTCTATCCTCTCCTTTTCTGTTTCTTCTCTGTCTGGTTGTGAAACAAAATTTTCTTGTGATACCTAGGAAATGATCACTCGGACGATTTTGCAGTTGCCCACCTCTCACTATCTTTTTGTCTTCCCTTGCATATCTGCAGTTATAAAAACATATCTGACTCTGTGTGAAACTGTAAGTGAAATGGATCCCTTTGTTTAAAATTGTATATAGTTATACTGTTGAAATGATTACAGAAAGCTACTTGGAACTCATGGGGTTAACCTGAGATGCCGTTTGCAAACTCTCTGCAGAGCTGTGAACAAAAGGTTAGTTCTGGGTTGTTATGTTCTGTTTGTTGCGTCTGCATCGAAACTGACAAGAATATTCTGTAAACTTCCAAGAACATTCTGTGAGAAACAAGCTCTCTTAACGAGTTCACAAGACTTATAAAAAGAGCAGCAATGCTTTTGCTAGAAAGTCAAGGAGAGTGAGAGACTGAAACTTGGATTTAGTAGATACCCTCTAAAGGACTTAGTTTTTTCTCTTTGTACTGCCTTTGTAAATAGTTATACCGAATAATTTTTAATTTTTATTTTGCTGTTATTGAGAAAAATAAAACACTATTGGCAAATTTTGAAACTGCTCCGTTTTCCTATACTTCTTTACCTGTGCCTCAATGACAATGACCAATGACAAAGCCCCAAGCCCTGATGGGTTTACTGTATGATTCTACAAAACCTTTTCTTAAGAAATATTACTGCAATTATTACAAGTATATACAGAGGCCTATATTGAAGGTGAGCTACATGCATCTTTATGAGAAGCATTTATCTCAGTGTTGGCTAAACCAGGCAAGGATCTGACAAAAGTGTTTAATTACTGACCTATAGATGAGCCCTCCAGGGTGAAGCACAGTATCACAGATTTACTGCATGACAAAAGGGAATAACTCCTATTGAAACTGAATTGTTTACTGCAGTAACTCTACTGCAGAATTCTGCAGCACTGTGCTTCATCCTGGAGGGCTTCACTGTATTTCACTATTGAATATAGATCTTAAGATCTTAGTCCGAGCTTTGGCAAATAGGCTTCAAAAAGTTCGGCTAGCATTGATCAACTCAGAACAAGTTGGATTTATGGCAGGCAGACATTCACCAGATCATTTGTGAAAGCATCTACATATTACTGTATTTCCTCATCCAGGAATGTTGACATCCCAGCAGTGCTGGCTTCCCTGGATGCTGAAAAAGATTTTGATTGAGTTTCATGGACATATTTGTTTAAAACTCTAGACAAATTTTGTTTTCCTAAAGAGTTTATTTCAATGGATAAAACTGTCATATTCTTATCCTACAACTAGAGTGAAATGTAATAAATTCTTTCATCTTCTTTTCCCCTTCACAATGGAACCCATCAGGGCTGACCACTTTCTCCTTTTTTATTTAATTTGTATTTTGAACCCTTAATAAGATGTATTAACTTCCATCCTTCAATTTATGGCATTTTCTCGGGCTGTAATATAAAATCTCAGCTTGCACTGATGATGTTCTTCTTCATTTAAATAATAAACCTAGTAGAGTGCAGCCCTCTTAAATGCATACCCTTTGGACCAGCAAAAGGTATGCATTTAAGAGGGCTATGCATTTATCAGATCTTGCATTCCTTTAATAGTGAGCACAACTTGCAGTATCTGTCAGGGTTCTGGGTAGAGAAAAGTAACGCCTGTAGCACTCAAGTACTTCCTTGGTTGGGATAAAGTGATTTTTGACATGCTGTGGCATTCTTTTGTCTGATTCCTGTGTGAGGGAAGGTGCTTAAGGGATTCATGTAAAGTGCTTCTGTGATATTCTTTTGGGTTCTTTGCTTTGGTTACTGTGTGAGCAAGGGTGCTTCTGTGATGTGGGTTTGGTGGTTAAAGGAAAACTACACCCTCATATCATGTAAATGTTATTTGTTTCCATGTCAACAAACAACTCTTTTCAAGTAGTTGTTAGGGCTATATGGGTTTGCTTTAGTTTGCTTTCATTGTTCATGGTAGCCCCCAGTGACTACCCTGGGGGTCTCCATTTTATGGTTGTTGAAATCTCACTGCCCATGAGACTGCATTAGCATGTGAGAGCATGATGTCAGATCACCCATTTATACCATGTATTTCTAACCTGAAAGAACAGATGCTCTGTAAAAACTCTATAGAAACACATAAACTGAATGCAGTTTAAAGGGACAAACCCTGCATTACAACTCAGACAGTTGTCAAAGATAATTGAAGGTAAATGTGCCATTTCACACCTTCCTGCAACTTGTTTCTTTGAAGTCTAATTAAGCAGACAAGGCACACGGTGGAGTCTAAGCAAGCAATAATACCCGACAGGGTGGGTGGTATGGGCAATACCGGACCGCCCAGGGGCGTAATGAGGCCCGACGCCACAGGTGGAGGGCCTTATAGCCCCTGAAAGGTCCAGTATTACCCATACCGCCCACCCTGGAGGGTATTATTGCGCTTAGAAAATGGGCTATCTGTAATTTTTTTTTGTAGTATTTAAGAATTACAAAAAAAAATAGTAGAAAAAGATTAAAATGAACTTATAGTTGCCTTGTTAGTAAAGTAATCCCTCTACTGGTATCCTTACTAATACTTACCAGTAGAGGGCAGAAAAGCATTTTACAAGCTGTTTTAGTGGGTACTTACTGCTGTATTATGTGTACCTCTTTGGTACACGAGCCTGACCCCGTGTCCTCATTCTGTTTTCTTTACCTCAATTTTTAATGTCACATCTGGATATAACTTACATCAATCTGAAGAGGAAACTGAGTGGGTCGTGAAGTGGGAGCCACTTATTAAGGCTTATTTTAAGTTAAGGGACAAGCGAGGCATCAGCTTGTGGAGAATTCAGGAGCGTACCATGTTTTGAAGTAAGTGCACAGCGGTTTGGGGAAATGCTTGCTTTTGTTTGCACTGTTCTTTTATAAATTTTATCACTGCCTCCCTTATATATATGGCCAGTTTACACTTCAATGCCGATCAGTCAGCAGAGGAGTTTTGAGCTTGTGAGAGCTGACCGACCAGTGTCAGAAATGGTGTTGGTGAATAATATGGCATGGTGAAGTTCAGCTCGATAGCTGACATATTTACAACAATTTTATTTCCTGAATTTGAATTAGTTACCTATGGAGCTCAGTTACTGTTATTTTTTCATGGTGGTGGCAGTAGTGGTCATTGACATAAACTGTATTAACTGTTTAAAATAATGGCAGCAGTTTGAATTCTGTATGATGCTTCAACCAATAGGAAGCAGGCTGGGCACAATGATACTTGGCTGGGCATGAGGTACTGTAGGTTTGGTATGGCACTTTTTATTTGCTGGGCGTCTATTGAAAGTTAATGTACCCCCCGGCAGGGGTATTAGCCAATCAGAGCCCAGCAAATAAAAAGCCCATTTTCTAAAGGGTAATTACACACCATGTTCTCATATCCTAATGCATCTGTCAGGGACAATGAGATTTTAACAATAAGCAAATGGTGACCCTCCCCCAGGATATAGTTACAGGGCCTAGTATGAAATATGAAAACAAACAAAAACAACTACATAAATCTCTAACAGACAATTGCTAATTAGTAAGGCAGCTACAGGCAGTGTCAGTAAAATTGGACCAGTCAATCCACACTTCAACAACAAAACTGAGGAAAAAAATAATCATTTAAAAGGGATCCTTATATGTATTTAACAGATCTATTTAACATGAGAAGTATAGAAAAAAATCAGGACTTGGACATTCTATGCATTTATGTGGGCTATGCATTTAATCAGGTATGCATTTAAGTGTGATTCACTGTACTTCTTTGAAAATAGCACTTGAGGAAATTATCAGGTTTGGACCAACATTGCATTATAAACTCAACATAGAAAAAACCCAAATATTACCTTTAAGTTCTTATACCAGGAAGTCTGATTTAGAGGGATTGGGATCTACATGGGTAACTAAAGACTTGACTTATTTAGGTATTAAAATTGCCACTTCTACTACTAAAGTTATTCAGACCAATTTTATAGACCCCTTAAACTTAGTCAAAGCAGATTTAGATAGATAGCACAATTTATCTTAATCTCTTTGGGGAAGGATCAATACAATAAAAATGAATATTTTACTGAGAATACCCCTTGATCATGTTATCATTCAGACTCCCTATTGGTTGGTTTAAAAATCTTAAAGAATTACTCTCATGCTTTCTTTGGTGTGGCCAAAAGCCACCGCTTTGTTAGCTCTGTTTGATGGTCCAGAGAACTAGCAGAGGCCTTGGTGCCCATGATTTTTATGCTTATCATGCTACACAAGCCATTAAATATTTCAGATGGCTACTACCTGATAAGCAACAATCAGTATCACCGTATACCCCACTTTGACTCACCATAGAACATGAATTATGTAAAATAAACAGGGTTTCATTAAGGATTTTGTTGTATCTTAACTCCAAAGTACTACCTAAATCTCTAAAGGATACTTCAGTTGGTAGACACTTGATTATGTTTGGTCAGTTTAAAAGACATTCAAGGAATATTTATGTTAATCTGTGGGAACAACCTATTTGGTTAAATCTAAATTTCAAAGTTCAAGGTAAAACATTATCAAATCTCACCTGGTTAAACAAAGGCATTGAAACGCCTCCTCAGTTTGTAAAGAATCATTAGTGGGTCCCCTTTCTATCCTTCCAGCAATTGTATAATCGAAGCAACAAGGATTACCTCATTTACTATCATCTTTGACATTTATTCTTTTTGAAATTGGACTACCCAAAATTATAACCAATCCATTCCATTTTATTAATGTTATTCAATAAATTAAGTATGGAATGACATGTTATTTCCAAAATTTATGGAATGATTCAACATGATTGGATGTATAAACATGGTCCTCCCCTAAATATTGGCTGACAATCTTAGGCTGCTCACCCACAGATACACATTGGAAAAAGAGTTTGGCAAAATGTCTATCAATACATTTAATTTGATGGCTATCGATACACCCAATTCAAAATAATACATGCAATTTATAAGACTCCTATGAAATGACAAAACTTCAGAATTTTGAGTTCACAGTTATGTACCAGATGCAATTCTGCAGAAGGATCAGTTTTGCATATTTTATGGGATTGCCCAAAAGCCCAATCACTTTAGTTGAAACTTAGAGGAACTTTAGATCCCAAAGATAGACTAAATTAAGCTTTTACTGCTCAAACTGGGGATGGACTTTCAGAAGCCGGAGGATAATAGCCATTATTACCACTGTCTAATTACGATGGTATTAAAAAAGGTAATATTGAGACACTGGTTATAGCAAAACATTCCATCTTTTACTGAATGATACAAAGAGAGCTGTCAAATATTATGTGTTTTACGCATGTTAGCATCAGTTTGGAATTATTTTGCATCTTAGTGCCAATGTTGAAGCTCCTAGAAACCAGGTTGTCTATCCTTCCAGAAAAATAACAACAACTCTTGTTTTCTACAGGTTAATTTAAATTCTCTGTTATTAATTACCCCTGTCCAGCTACATCATGTTTTCAACATGAGGGATGGGGGGCAGAGGCATGGTTATTAAGGTTGTACTGAATATTAATATTCAATATCTAATCTTTTGTTTTTCACTGGCTATGTCACATGTATTTAAAGTTTTAATAAAGAATATTTAATTTAAAAAAAAGATTCAAGTAAATTCACTGTACACCTAATGCACTATATTCTTTTCTTTGTATCTGAATTATTTTCTCTACCCCATCCATCCTCTCCCAGATGTAAATAGGATTGCCCATTATCTCTGTCTTGCTTTATGTGTCTAAAGTCTAAAAAAAGAACTCTAAAAAATTAATATATTAAGATTGGTGACTTCACTCCTAAATGCATACCAGTCAGCAAAGTCATGCCATAAGGGTTAATTCTTGACCCTATGTTATTTATAATTTACATGAAGCATATGGCTAGCATTTGTTCTGTTTAAAAATCAGCCTTTTCAAAATCCTTGTTTTGCACATTCTAAACTGTCATGCACATTTCAAATTGTTATAGTGCACCTTCCAAACAGTTGTTCATCATAGTTCAAGGGTCCTAAAATTATAGATTCCTCATTCACCCCACACAAAGCTACCTACTTACCACCCAGTACCCAAAGTTGTACCTTTTAACTTGTAAAAGTCTGTAGATTTAATTACAGTCATAGAACTGAACAAAGAAATGACAAGTTTTAACTTGGGCTGATGGAATACCTCTGTGACCCATGCATTACAAAATAACCTTATGTCTTATAAAATAAAGTACTGTATGGGTAACAACAAACAACTCAGTATGTGTTTCCATCTTGAGGTTGAGATGACAGTATGGAGCTCTGAAGCGTTACTCTCAAAGTTCAGGTACCCCCCCCCACACACACACAGAGGTACTATAAAGAGGGTGTTTGAATCTGCTGTTGGTTTTTACACCTTAATAAACTAACTTTTGCACCATATCCTTGACTAAGATGTGGTGCTATATTTTCCTGCTGAATGTACAGCCAAGCTGTTGCTCTCATGTTCTAGTTTTTGCTTGTGCTCCAGTCTACTCTTCTGTAGCCACCTATCTGCCTACTTACTCTTGAGGTTTTGGTTTGTATGCTATCATCTCAACCCCTTGATGAAAACACAGTCTTATAGTATACAATTGCTTATACATTATTCTGTATCAGTGACATGGTATCAGTGCTAATTTTTGTAAATTACTTTCATATGCTGATGACAAAATTATCTATACTGATGCTTCATTAAATGTAGTGGAAACAAATTTGCAGGAAACTTTTAATACTGTTAATAGTTTGATTAATCATGAATTTATGTTGAATTCATTTAAAATAAAACTCTGTGTTTTCGCCCAAGCAATGTGTCTGCTTTTGATAAACTTATCATTATTTTTGAAAGAGCTTGTATAAAGAAAAAGTGAATTACTATAAATGTTTGGTGCAATGTTAATTTGAATATTTCAAGATACATATTGATCATTTGTCCAAGGACACTAAATTTCAAGCTCAGCTTTTATTATATGTTGAAATCTGACATTCTAACCCAGCAAGAAAATGATTGACTTTTTATACTCTCTTAGTGCCAAATACACAAATTCACCTATTGTGCAGCAAAGAGGTTGCAGTCTGCACATGTGGGGACCTCCTTGCCTCCAAAACTCTGTACCCAGTTGTAACCCATGCATGAGGTTACATGGGTGACACAGATGGGGCAGGCCACATGTTAGAGGCAAGTATACTCCTTATGTTTGAACAGAAATTTGCAGGGCAGAGGGCTTGTGGAGGAGACTGAGGCTATGCAACTTTAAGGTCTGCAACAGCAGGTATGTGCACCCTTCCACATAGCCACATTATGTTGGGTGTGACCAGATGGGCCCACCCCTCCTGCCCTCAGAGCCTCCGCTGTGTGTTGGAGGTTATGCCACCACTGGCCAGTGATACTTGTATAACTATATAAAATAGAAACATAGAAACATGAAATTTGCCAGCAGATAAGGAATGCCTGGCCCATCTAGTCTGCCAATTTTCCATGCCTATAGCATCTTCATAGATCCTACCTGATACTGGAGACAGTGATCCACTGGTCTGCCCAAATTGGATGCCTGGTGTCTGGCACAGCTCAGCCCTCTTTGCAGTCCACTGGATCAATGTGAAGCTCCCCACTAGTGTCACTGAAGGAAGGACTGATGATGCAGTCTGGTGCAAACCGGCATTAAGGTATGGAGCACTGCAGCCAGGATATACTCAATTTGAAAGTATCATGGTTTGTTTTATGGATTGGGTCCTTACTGTTGATTGGCTCAAGAGATGTGATTTACAGATTTGCTTCAAATGTTGCATATAAAAAGTTGTGATCCTCAACCATATACAATGTTGCCTTAAGGCACATTACAAATTGAAGTTATTCAACCCCAATCAGTGGCTTATATGATTCTGTTGTATAGCCTTCTGTCTCCATGTCACTTAACAAATCAATACATTATATTCACTCTTAGTGAAAAACTACATTAATGCACCAGTTAGGGTTCGACTTACTGCAACAAATGTAGTAGTAGAAGTAGTAGAAATTTATTATGGACAAAGATGCCATTACAATCCAGACAGAACAACACGCAAGTAGCACATATATAAAATGCATTAAAACAGGTTTATCACAGATTATACATCAATGCATGCTTATCATAAATACTCTTACATATATAAAGTACATTGTCTTAGAATTAGGCAGTTTAAAATACATTCAATCAAACGCCCATGTGGCGTACGTCTTTCTTCTAAACTGATTTACTTTTATTAAATAAATAATTTCTCTAAAATTTGTAAATTTTCAGAGTTGAATAACAGAGCTAGAATATATCTTGTAGGCATGACTAAGGAACCAGTGAAGTCACTCAGATATTTCATTCTCAGATTCCTTTACCATGTACATACAAAAATTACATGGTGCATGTCTTTGGGTTCTTTCACATCACATTGGTAGTTAATTGACGGTGTAGTATCTCACATATATCGTGCCACGAGAATGTTGCTGGGAAAGGTTTCAAACCTATACTGCACAATAATCTTCCTGTAATATGGGTTATGGAGCTGCGTCAATTAAAATGTCAAGTTGTGTTCTTGAGTATTATTGATCAGCCATGTAGAGACTTTTAAGTTCTTAATTAGCTGGAAATCAGTTTCCTTTACTTTCTTAATAATTTCATCAGTTATAACTTTGTGATATGCTGAACTAATAGCAATTCCTTTCCCTAACCAAGTATTCAAATATGTTATATTATAATACTTCAAGAGATCCTCAGCTTTCAGTAGCCAATTCTGTTTTTTATTCTTTGGCCATATTTTTCTTCCAATAAAGCATCTTTCAAAATTGTTTGATCCAAGTTAGAGTTTAGTTTTAACCAAAACTGAACTATCCTAATATGAATCCAGGCTTTTATATCTACTTGTCCTGTCTGAGTTCTTACCTGAGAGATTGGCATTCCAAAAGGGAGCCCACGTACCTGCTTATCTGCTTTGTTTAACACTGTATTGAGCTCTTTAGCATCAGCAAAGCCCCAGGTCTCCACAGCGTAAAGGCCCTGATTGATTACCTTGGCATTTATAGCCTTAATCATGGGCTCTATAGTGCATCCACGAAATCCATTGTCAAATCTTTTTAACCCCAAGACTGTTTTTATTCATCTTAACAGCAGTTATTTTAATTTGTTTATTCCATCTAAAATTTGCAGAATATGTAACACCCAAATAAGTGAACTCTTTTACAAAGTCAATGTTAGATCCTGCAAGTTGTAATTTATTGTACTTATTCCATGAACAAAAAACACTGTTTTTGTTTTCTGAGGATTAGATTTCAAGTGTAATTGCTTACGAATAATGTCCATTTTATTAAAGCTTCTTTGTAAACCCAATCTGGATAAGGAAATAATTGCTAGGTCATCAGCATACACCAAGAAAGATATCTTCTGCAGACTTATTTGTGGTCAATGGAAATCTGAGCTACCTAAATTAGTATTTTGAATGGGCATAAATTAGGAGCTAACTGCAAAGCGTGAAATTACATTTATGTAATTGTAGCCAGTTAGTGCCATGTGCTAAATATAACTTGCGCAATAAGCAGTTCTACAGTAATTAGTTTATGTATATATGAAATAAAGTTGGTGCAACAAAGTAGCCTTGAAGAACCCCCGATTTAGTTGATATTTCTGTCATTAAGTGGCCATTGTTAGAATACTGTATCCTTGTCCAAGAATCAGTAATTGTCTAATTAAGATTAAGATAATCAGATTTAGATCTAGACCCATGGGGCTGTATATTCAGAAATGCGCCAAAGGCAGGTGCAACCCCGGTGCAGTGCAACTTAACTGCGCTATGGTGCAGTGACTGTGATATTCTATAGCTGCGCACTGCAAAATGCACCAGCACAACATGGCTGAATATCACAGGGATGTGCCATGGCACAGTCAAACATGCACCAGGGAGCAACCCGACATGTGCCATAGCGCAACCAGGGATGCACTAGGGGCAGAGGAAGGTGCACCAAGGCACAGCAGGGAGCTAGGCACCATGGAAGGGGGGGGACAGTGCAGGGAGGTGCTGGATCCAGGCTGGGAACACTGGTAGGGATGCACAGCTGGCCCACAGGAGACCACTGCCCATGGAGTGCAGGCATGCAGCCAGCCACCCCCCTATCACCAGAGCAGTGGATGCAAGGTACAGGAGGCACTGACATCCAAGGGTGAGCCCCTACTTGCCACCCCCCGCTGGATGACATGTCCCCACCTGGACCACAGCAAGCCACACTCTGGCACATGGCACCCAATACACACACCACACAGCCTATACAGCCAGCCCATGGCCACCCCAAGGCACAGCCACCGACCGAGGGGCAGGTCACCACCATGCACAGTCCACTCAATGACACTGGCACACCACACAGCCACCCACCACACCACTGCAGCATGGTCCCACTCGCCAGCTGCAAAGCAGACACAGACACAGATGGGTTAGCAAGGAATAAATGTATTGAATGGAAAACAACAGTATAAAACAAGGGATAGGGTAGGTGAGGAAGGTAAGGGGACAGGAGACAGGGTCTGTACAGTCAGACGGGGGAAGGTAGGGGAAGGGAGGTAAGAGGCAAGAAGGGGCCCGGTGTCCACTACGGCCAACCATGGCCTGCCACCGCCTGGTGCCTCCACCTGCACTGGCCCCTCAGCAGGATCCTCCTGGTCTGGTCAGCTATCTCCAAGGTGTGAGAGGTGAATAGGATGATTTGTCACAGGAAGCGGCAGTAGAGAGGCAGGCAAGGTCCCCTCCAGACACCTATGGCAAAGGAAGGGACAGGTGATCAGTGCACATCCATAGCACCCTAGCCCCCCACTGTGCGCAGTTGACAGTTGGAACAAATGCCCCTTGAGTGGCAACCTGGCCACCTGCAGTGGGTGGGCCTACACCTGCAGCCAACCCAGCAGGCCGTGACAGTGCACAGTGCTGGACACCACTGTCCAAGGGCCACCCTACTGCACAGTGGCAGGCAGGTGGCATGGTGCTGCAGCAGAACCACAGCAGCACTGGTGGCAGCCGGACACACACCCAGCCCACCAACAGCTGCCACACATGTGCAATGGTCTCCCAATGGTGCCACACACACTGCACTATGTGCTGCATACAGCTGACATGGTACAAGATACAGGAGGCCATGGCCGTACCCCCAACCCGCCGACCACCCTGCACAGCAATGAGGGAATGCACAGTGCCTACCTGCCCACCAAGGCACTGCACATGCCAGTCCTGCAGCCACTCTTCTGCCTCCACTTGGTCCTGCTCCCCATGCTAAAGGGCCTGCAGCAGCCTGCTGCTGCCTGCCAGAGACTCCTGCCACCCTGGCATGCCTCCGATCTTCAGGCCCTAGCACAGGAACAGAGACAGGCACACATCAGAGCACAGCCACAGCATGAGCCCACTGCCCCCACCCCAAAGCACAGTGTGCGCCCCAGCCGGGTAAGGCCACAGGGTGGTGGCGCAAAGCACCTGGTGAAGGCAATGCCATGCCACAGGGCACATGATGACAGTGCCCCCCCGGCATGGCATGCAGTCCTGCCACTACCATGGTACAGTGGTCATGTACAGATGCAGTATGAGCCCACTTACCTGGCCGTGACACAGCCCCCCTGCGGACACATGCCTGCAGCACCCTTAGCCACTATGGGTCCCTCCTCACCAGTTCACTGTACCTGTGGTGGTCACTGCTCCCTGGTGTGCTGCACCCCTGTGGTCTGGACCAGCCCATTTTCAATCGCTTGCCACACCTCTGTCCTGGCCACTGCAGGGGCTGCTGACCAAGCAGGCAGGTGACATGGGGCTCCACCTGAGCCACAGGTTAACCAGCTCCACCTGGCTCCAATTCCTTGCCCATCACACTGCATGGTGTGCCATACTGCCAAAGCAATAGCCAATTCAAAATGATACCCAGTGGAGCACGTGCACAACGTGCATGGGATGCATGCCTCATGGACAGTTGTGCAGCCTACAGCAATCACACATCCCCAGAGATGCGTGATGTTGGCATGGCCACACCACACATGTGGCAGGAGTCCCAAGGGGGCATAGGGCAGGGTGGGGGTCAGCACACGCAATGTGTGCATGTGAACTATAGGGCCCATGATGCATAGTGCGCAATAGGGCCCATATAACACCATACCCCATAGGCTGAATAGCACCCGAGCCCCATAGGCCCAATAGTGCTTGAGTGCCTTAGGCCCAATAGCGCTCAGGCGCCATAAGGTCCATGGCACATAAGAAACCATGGCCCCAATAGCACAACTAGTGCATGGTGCACATTAGGTGGTAGCATATGCCGTGGCGCATGCGTGTTGCTGAGGGCACACTGCACATGTCACGGCATTGTGCCAGGACATGCACCGGGGCAAGTCCATTGCACAGAGCACAAGAGTGCAATATTCAGCCGTCGCATGCAAATGAGCTCATCAGTCTATCCACAGCACAATGGGGATATTTGCATGTCATTACCATTGTGCAACAGTCCATTTGCATGAGATGCACCCTAAAGGTGCCATGCAACATCACAGTCCATGGACCGGTATTGCAACCGTCAGAGGTAAGTTGCTCCTGCCGAGGGGACGGCCAGCACAACAGGATGGATGACTGGGGTGGGCCACTGCAGGCAGTAACCACATGTCCTTGTCCACAGGTAGCAACATATCTGAGCATGAGGAGGTTGAGGAGCGTGGGCCTGCCCGCATGCGCAGGCCCAACTTTACAAAGGCGGACACCAATGTCCTGTTCAATGCGTACCTCAACTGGGATCCATTGCTAAGTGGCTCCACCAGGCACACCCCAAGCCAGGGCTGTGGCCTGGGTGGAGGTGGCCGCAAACCAGCAGGGCAGCCACCAGTGGTCTGCACAGGAGTGCAAGAAGAAGGTGGGCACCGACAAATTCGGATTAAGGAGAAGGTGGTGGCCATATGGTCTGCCAGGTCAGCCACCGGCGGGGGCCAAGCTGCCTTGCCCCAGCTCATGGCACAGGAGGAGTTGGTGGTGGGCACCATGTGGGGCAGTGTAGTCAAGGGTGTGCTGTGTGGTGGCTTCCAGACTGGAGGGAGCCCATCACTGCATGGTAGGTATGGCGGGGCTGGGGGTAGATGGTACAGTGGCACTAACACATCTGTGATCCCTTACAGCACCAGCTCTCCAGCATGCAGTGGCAGGGGCACCTGTGGCTACTGTGGGGGCAGACCCAGCCCCAGAGGACTAGCCATCCACCTCCATGGGCATCTGGGGACCCGATCGGCTGCAGCACACCACCGCCGTCCAGCCGGATATCCTGCATGTGGTGGCAGACAAGGCCCTGGCTGTGTTCCAGTGGGACACCAGCCATGGCATGCTCTGTGTGGAGACACAGATCAGGGCAGGGTCCGACACCAATGATGATGTGACCATAGTCCTGGACAGTGGGGGTCATGTCGCAGGGAGACACCCATACCATCCACTATCACTGGCAGCACAGCCAGTGGCCTGTTGGTGGTGGAACAGCAGCCCACCACTGCCCCTGGTTCTGCTGTGTGCATAGGCACAGTGGCGCTGGGTGGCAGTGGTGGTTCAAGTGCCCAAGCACTGGCCAGGGCACAGGGGCTGGAGGGGTGACAGCAACAGATGGCTGGGGATGTAGGGCAGCTGGGTGGAGTGTCCACTGCCAGTGTGCTTGACACTGACCAGCCCCATGGGGACCCTGATGTGCAGCACCCACAAGGCGGGGTGCTGTGCAGTGCAGTCATACACCACCGGTGGGTCAGCACCATGTCCATGCATCCCTGGGTGCTGATCCCTTGACCGAACACACCCGATTGCTGCAGGCCTCTGTGGAGCAACAGGTGCTGCTCATAGCTGGGGTGCATTCACTCTGCATAGAGGTGCGCCAGGTAGCCGAGCAGTGCTACAGGGCACCGTGTAGGTCCAGGAGGCCATACTGCACCTGCGGGAGGACACAATCGCATCCCTGGACTGCATAGCCATTGCAATCATGGTTGGCCTTGCACCACTGACTGCCACAGTGCATGGCCACTTGCCACAGACACCACAGAGTGCAATGTCCACCCCATGGCCCTGGTGTCGGATGACCCCCTCAGTGTCAATGCCAGACTTGGCTGTGGGCATCCCAGGCATGCCTGGGGTGGGCCTGTTTGGGTGCCTGCAGACCCCTGCAAGGACCCTGTAGTTCAACCCCTGGGGGGTGGTCACAAACCCCGCTGTGGTCATTGCACAGCCTGTGGCTGCCGAGCAGCTGCAGTGCAGCCACCCCCTGTATCTGTAGTGGCTGCATTTCTGTGTGGTGGACCTGATGTGCATGCCACCCTGTCTGCTCTCTGTTGCCACCACTCTGTGTGCACCTGGGTGGTGTGTGTGTGTGTGTGCGTGCATGCCACAGTCATGGCATCTGTGTGTCACGCCACATGCTGCCCTTGTGCGCATCTGCCCAGCTGCTGGCCCATGTGATGTGTACGTGATGATGGCAGAACAGCACTGGCTGTGCCTGTGCACCGGCATTCTACATCTGATACACGCCACGTGCTAGCACCTGGGTGCATGCCTGCGAGTGCCTGTGTGTGTGTGTGTGTGTGTGTGTGTTGCTGTGCAGTGCTGCATGCTGTTGTGTGTGGCTGTGTGACATGGCCCCCCCGGCCCTGCCCCACACCTGTGTGTGCATGCCTGTGGCCATGCCGCACATGTCTGTGTGACATGCCACTGTGTCTGTTATATGCATGGGGGTTGTCCCCCTATCTGCATGCACAGTAGTGCTCCTGTGCGATCATGTCATGATGCTGGCATGCCATCCTCTGGAGCTGGGGATCCCTCCAGCCAGGGGGAGGCTGCCCACCACCCCACAGCCCATCACCCGCATCGTCCCACTGCTGTCCCCCTCTTCGGCCTTGACTGCTATCCCATGGTCAATGGCCATGTTGTGCAGCAAGCAGCAGGCCAGGAATAGGCTGCTGGCCTTTGAGGGTCTGTACTGTAGGGCACTGCCAGACTTGTCTAGGCAACTGAAGCATGCCTTCAGCATTCCGAACACATGCTCAATGATGTTCCACATGCTGGCATGTGCCTCATTGTACTGCTTCTCTGCTGGGGATGATGGGTGCCGGTAGGGGGTGAGCAGCCAGAGCCCGAGTGGGTAGCCACTGTCACCTGTGTGGACAGAGATATGGTTAGCCTGGTGTCCTCTGTCACTGTGCCTCTTGCCCTTCCCTGGTGCTCCCGCCAGCCCATCTGCCCTACCCGCTCCCCTCCCATGCCCTGCTCTACCCAGCTGCTCATGGTCTTGCCATACTCATCCACTAGGTGACCTGTGGGGATGTCTCCAGTCTCTAACCTGTGGCACAGTGCTGAGCTGTGGCAGATGAAGGAGTCATGTGTGCCCCCAGGGTGTGTGGCACAGACATTGGTTATGTACCCCCTGGCATCGCAATCCACCTGGCAGTTGATACTGGGGTAGCCCTTTCCGTTCACATGTTACCCCCTCCAGGCCAGGTGGCATGCAGATGCCCATATGGGTGCAGTCAATGGCCCCTAGCATACCAGGCATCTGTGCTACCCTGTGCAACTCCTGCATGGTTGATGTACGCTGTGCCTGTGTGCTGGGGAAATGGATGTATTCTGCAGCATGTGGCAGCAGGGCATTGAGGCATTGTGCGAGGAGTCATGACGTGGCTGACTGGGTTATGCCTGTGATGTTCCCTGTTGGTCTCTGGAAGATGCCTGTGGTGAGCAGACACATGACAGCTGTTACCTTCATCTCCACTGTCAGGGCGTGGCTCCGTCTAGTGGGTGCCTGCATCTTCTCACTGCACAGCTCACAGAGCTGCATCAGAATCACCCAGTTCAGGCAATACTGGTCCATGATCTCCATGTCAGTGTGGGACTCAAAGCTGAAGTGGGGCCGGTACCACCTGTTCCGAGCGTTCCACCGATGGGCCCTTCCACAGTCACATCGCTCTGCCTCCTGCCTTCTCACACCCCTCATTATGGCCTCCATCTGGAATACTGCACTGGCCACGGCATCTGTTGTCCTGTCAGCCCCTGGGCGTCCGGTCCACTGGACAACCCGATACTGTGGGGCAGTGCCTGCTGCTCAGTCGGACTCCCTCCTGCGCCACCTGCCTCTGGCTGTCTATCACCTGCGGGCTCTGTCCCACAACCCTGTGGGTGCCTGTGTCACTCACTTTGGGTCTGGTGGCTCCTTCTCCCTCTCACTCTCTCCCACTCCCTCTGTCTGCCTCCCTGTCTGTCACATACTCTCTCTCATTCTGTCTCTGTCTCTCTCTCAGCCTGTCTCTCTCCCTCTGTCTTGCTCCTCTCTGGTGCAAGTGCCTTCCCCCTGCTTGCTCCATGTTTTTATAGGTTCAAGTCTGCTTTGTGCATATGACAGTTGCTCCTCACTTGCGCCATAGGTCAGGGGTTGAATATCGTACTGTGCTGCATATTCAAGGGTACGCCCTTTGCTCTTGCACATGCATTCATTACTGTTGCACATTGGTGCACTGCTACTTGCACTGTGCAGTGGCTCCCACTGAATATCGCTCTATGGCACATCTCCACAGTTGCGTATGCGCAACCTAGTTGCACCATGCGCAACTGCTTTGAATATTCAGACCATATTGTACATTTGGATCCATAAGTGCGCTCTACTGATTGAATCAAATGCAGAACTGAAGTCTACAAATGCTACAAATAACTTCTGTTTCTTCATTATACAATACTTTTCAACTAAATGGTTCAAAAGAAAAATGTGAGTGTTTGCATCATAGAGCTTTTTAAAGCCAGCTTGTAAGAATGTACTACTTGTGTATTTTTGTAGCCCGACAAGAAGTCTGCCCAAAAGAACCTTATTTATTTAGTTTTTGTTGTCCAGGTAAGTGCACTAGACAAATCCTGCCTATTTTCAGGCATGACCTGGGGGAAGGGGATACAGATGAATGCCAACTGACCTTGAACAGATTAAGCTGTTGGTGGCATTTTCAGTGAATGAGGTAAATTTGGCCAGAACACCGGGGAAATTCCCACTACTCTTTTCGATAAGTGCCATGAGATCTTTAACATCCACCTGAACTACCACCAATCCAGGCAGATGGGACCTTGGTTTAACGTCTCATCCAAAAGATGGCACCTCAGAAGTGCAGCACCCCTCTCATGCTGCACTACAGTGTCAGTACTGGGATATTAACCCAAGTGCCAGATGTGGGAACTGAACCCACAGCCCTCTGATCTCCCGGCCTCAGAGGCAAGTGTACTACCTACTGAGCCACTGACACTGACACTGACACTTAGCTATTGTATCAAGCTAGCTCATCTGCTTATAATCTTCTGGGCAAGATCTATCTCCCCTTTTATAAACTGGCATTATATGACTACCAGACCAGGAAGTAGGAGTATATGCATACGTAATAGACATATATACATACTTATGAACATGCAAACAAGCCAGCAGAAGAAGGCCATTTGGTCTATCAAGTCTGCTCGTATTTCAGGGTCCATAGCTTGAGCTAATGCTCCTGCCCTCCCTCCCCACTCCTCCCATCCTCCCTACCCATGATTCTTATCTTCCCCCTATGCCTGTCCCAGCCTCTCTTAAAGCTGATCACTGTCTTTAACGAGATAACAAAGCAGACAACCAGTCGGAATTGGTCTTACAGAAGTCCAGTGCAATCCCAACCAGTCCTGGGGCTTTATTTTTTTTTAAACTATTAAGTGCAACACTTACTTCATAAGATGTAATCTAAGGGAAATCTTCACTTATTTCCAGTGGAATATTAGTGGTGTTTAATTGAGTATCAAATTCTTGAAGTTTCTTATTAAAAGTATAATAATTCTTAACCCACTGATCTGGCAGAATATAACCATCTGTTTGAATTTTATATTGATTTGTACCTTGTACAACCAGTAACCAGAAGGTACAATTGCCTTTTTCATTAATAGCCAATAACATTTTACCCCATGGCTCTTTTTGATTTATTGTTTTTTGCATATTCACATGATCTTTGTACTCCCATCTACAATTGGTCAGTTTTATAAGATTATCTCTTGTTGGATGTTGCTTAATTTTTCTGGTAATCTTTGTTAATTCTCTCTTTTTCCTGCAAGCATGTTTTATAGAACTAATTTTCATATTTATAAGGCTGAGATGTTTTGATTTGTCCACAATTTATTGTCAACCTAAGATAAGTACTTTGGATAGCTGTATAATTTCTTTTAGGATCCAGTTCTTTAACTGCTAAGGAATTAAACTATTTCTGGAATGGAGTCATTATATATACTGCATTTTCTATTGTAAGATTAGTCCATTTTATTCTTCTATTTGTTATCTCCATTTTGGATTCACAAACAATTTGAGTTTTTGTTTCTATTTTCCTTACAGTAATAATTGAGAAATGGTCACTATCTGATCTAGTCACTATTTTAAAATCATAACATTTGCAATAAGCATATGGTGAAATAGAACACAATCAACTAATGAACTACCTCTGGTCTTTACACAGCTATACATCCCAGGCTAATCTGTTTCAGATCTCCCATTATAGATTATTAAATCTGAGTGGTTTAGAAAATGTTCTAGCTTATAATTACTAACTGTATTTTTCCTGTCACATGATGGTCTTACCTGAATTCCTGGCTGTTTTTCCAGGCCAGAGGCTTCACTGTCCAGTTGGGTAATAAGATGGCCACACCTGATATTCAGGTCCCCTGTTATGCAAACCTCTGCATTTAAATACAATGTATGAACATTTTTGATTTCTTCCAAAAACTTAGTAAATAGATCTTGTTCATAGTTAACTGAATTTGCTGGTGGATTATAAACATTTATAAATATTACTACATCCTCCTGAAGTTTTAAAATTGCCACAATATAATTCTTAGCACCTTATAATGCAACAGTTTTACATTATTCACTACTTTAAGATAAGTAATAAGATCCCCAGCCCATCTGCCCATCTTGTTTGTTTTAGTTGCAGGACTGTGCAGCATTTGGAAGCCATTCAAATTAATGGTCTGCTCTTGCCCTTTACTGTACCATGTTTCCAGTAAATTTACTATGTCAAATTGTTTAATAAAATCCAAGTAATCGAATCTACCATTTTTGTACTACAGTATGCTGAGCAACATTCCATGTGACAATCATGAACTTGTTTAAATATTTAAGGAAAAAAATCATCAGGTTCCTTGGTTACCACAATATCTACATGTAAAGAGTCCACTAACACTGTTTCTACCTCAGTTTCATTGTTAGCACAGTTCTTAGCTAGTCATTCTTCTTCATCAGCAAGGGGACTGAATCTATTGCTAACCTCCACACCGTATGAAATTTCGGTAGCAGGTTCCACCCTTTCTGGACAAAGTTGATTTTCTTTCAGATTGGCCACATTAAGATTCACAATTAAAATACCCAAAGCATCAAGTTTATCTCCATTAGTCAATACACATTCAGCTAGCTTATTGTTCACTAAGATAACATAAATTTGACTTCCTTCAGATCCTAATCTGAACAACCTTTCTACATTCACTATGTCATTCTCATAAAAATTAAGCCCCAAGATGTTACAAAACAGATGTGTAACCAAAGATTTTAATTTTACTTCACTTTCTTTTCCTGTATGTCAGTCCAAAGATAGAAAGCACCATGTCTGGAGGAATATTTAGGTTTTCATTTTGAAATACCAGATCTTGAATATTAACATAATTATGTAATTCATCAGCCAAATTCCTAGTGGTCAGCTGTGACCAGTTGAAATTTTGTAACAAGTACTTTGTAAGTACTAGGTAGTCCAGATCTACACCATAATTATTTAATTTATCAGAATTTCTCCAGACATAGGGAGCAACATAGCATTTTTAAAGAATACCAATAAAATGCCATTTTCATATTCATATGTTCTAATAACATCACAAATATCATCAACAGCAATGTCCAGCATCAGATAGTCATTACACAACATAGTTATCAGAATTCTTAAAACATCATTACTTTCCATGGAATCATAAGAGATACCTCTTATGGTAACAATTGCCTGAGAGTCTGTAAGTTGACAGGACTCACTATCAGTTGTAACTAAACAGGGATCAGTTTCCTCCACATCTATAGGTTTATGCCCATTTATAACTGTAACTGGTTCTATTGCCAGAGAGTTTAAAGTTTGTTGATTTGGGGAAGGGTGTTTGTGATCTAAATTTCCCTTTTGAGCATCCTTTAATTCCATAGGTTCTACAAGTGTCTTTCCTTTATGTTCATCTACTTCACCCTTTTTGATCCTTGTCTTTTTTTATTATTACCATATTTGCCTTTTTCAATTGATCTTATTTATTAGTCATAGGTTCCCTTTTCTTTTTCCTTTTGCTAGTTGACTGGCAGCTTCTCACCTTTCAGTCAGCCACTAATTCATCACATGCTAGGTCGGATTTAGTGTTAACTTTGTTTTTATTATTAGCCAGATCTTTATTAATATCAATAAAGGTATCCTCAGGATTCAAAATTTGCTGAATTGGATCACAAATAATCAATGAAGAGGAATCGGGTGTTTTCAAATTCTTTTTCTGAACAGCTAGAAATTCCTCCAATCTCATGGCATTTAAAGATAACCTCCCCTCTTAAATCAGTAATCTAATTTTTTATCATCACCAGCTGCTCCATAATAGCAACATTTGCCACATACTGATCTTTTAAAGTCTCAATGAGGTTTTCATCTATAAATGGAGTGTATGTGATTTGGCAAGCATTATTCCCATTGTTTGATATATTTTTATTTGCCTATTCTTTTAGTCCTAATATAATATCTTGTGATTCTTCCCTTATATCACCAACAGACTTACTATGTACCATTGATTTATCTTGAATAGCTGTTATTTTAGGAAGGCTATTATAAGAAAGGTAGATTACAGGAAATGTTTGATTAGAATTATTTATGCTGGGGGCTTCCCCAAAGGTAACTTTTTTAGTTTTTTCCCCCTGGTTTACCTTTACGGGGCATATAAGGTCACTTTGACCATCAACGAACAAATCTGGGGTTCTTTTTATTGAGTCTGAATCAAAAATGTATACCAGTTCTTGGCTATTATTTAACTGTGCTCCTTCCTTATTTTGTTCTATTTTGTTTTCCTCAGTTAATTGACATGGAGTAGAGGTAGTTCTAATTTCATTCTGAACTATAATATCTGCATTTTCTATCTGAAAGGTTATCAAAGTCTGTGCAGGATCAAATGTAGCCAGTTTGCCCACTTACTTCCTTACCTTAACAATATTCTTTCATTTTTCCTCATTTTTACTTTGTGTCTTAATATGCTTTTTACTTTCCTTAACCCTTTTAATTTTTTCCTGGTCCCTTAGATTGTTTCTTGAGAGGATCAATATCCTCTTGTTGGACCATTTTACCACTCCTTGTGTCCTTTAAGAGAAGATTTGATTCCTCAGATTGAGGACTTCCCATCAATTGATACCAATTAACACTGTATACTATAATTTAGTTAAACATCGAAAATATCAGCAAGTGGATCCAATTCCCAATATTGTGACAGTTCAGAAATAAAGAAACTAAAATCTTAGAACCATAAAAAAAATGTAACAACAATGTAGCAGCAATATGACAGCAACAATTATTATAAAGGAGCATAGAATCCTAATTATGTTTGATTACAAAGGTCCTAAGGCTGAATAAATATATTTGTAGCTACAGAAGTCCAAATCCAGAAGTAGAATGTAGTTTTCATTCTGCACAGAATCGACTGAATCTCTAGCTGTCCAATGAAACAAAAAGCTTGAAGCCGAGCTGTGTAGCTCCAAGACAGAGGTGCCTTTATTTTTCTTCAGGTTTATCTCAAAAGTATACACAGAGTCATTACTGTATCTAAATATTTCTCACTTAACACAGGATGCCACAGATTTGGCTTGACCAGCACAAAGCCCAAATCAGGAAATCCCGACAGTCATTGTATTTATATAGAAAGGGCTGAATCTCTCAAAACATGTAGAAAGTCAAATGATGAAACACTCTCTTTCCAAATAGTGCTTGAGAGCAGATGCTTGCCAGTAGGTAATATGAGTAATGGCGATGCCTGGTGTCTGGCACAGCTCAGCCCTCTGCAATCCACTGGATCAATGTGAAGCTCCACACTAGTGTCATTGCAGGAAGGGGCTGATGATGCAGTCTGGTGCAGACTGGGGTTAGAGTGTGGAACACTGCAGTCAGGATATACTCAATTTTAAAGTATCATGGTTTGCTTTATGGATTGGACCCTTACAGTTGATTGGCTCAAGAGATGTGATTTACAGATTTGCTTCAAATGTTGCATAGAAAAAGTTGGATCCTCTCCCATATATAACGCTGCCTTGAGGTAGATTACAAATTGAAGTTATTCAACCCCAATCAATGGCTTATATGATTCTGTTGTATAGCCTTCTGTCATGTAATGAATCAATACATTATATGCACTCTTAGTGAAAAACCACATTAATGCACCAGTTAGGGTTTTACTTAATGCAATAAATGTATGGAAATGTAAGTTTCTAACCTTAATTCCCCACCCCATCCCAAGCAGCAAAAGGAAAAAAAAAAAACATTTGTGGTTTTGGGTCTCTGGAGCCTTGGTAAATTATTGGTGGTGTCTTCCTTAGGTTGCCAACCCTACTGCTCACCCCTCCTTCTAGCCCATAGCCTCCTGTTCATATAACAAGGTACAGTTCCAAGCCAGTGCCTTATAGTGATACACTCTTCAAAGTTAGAGAGTATGTCTTACCACATGTTGCCAGCAAAATCTGTTTTAAATTTCTTCAGACAGAACCTTGCGAGCCCAGCATAAAGAAAAGAGATGACATCTAGCCTTGTTTGTTCAGGGCAGGGAGCAAACATTAGGGCTGACAATCCCAAGGAAGACCCCACCTGTGATTCGTTTAGACTCTGGAGACCCCAAACCCTATTTTTTTTCCTTTTGCTGCTTGGGGGATGGGGTGGGGAGTTAGAGTTTGAAACCTTAACAACACATTTCCCTACTTTTGTTGCATTAAATCAAACCCTAATTGGTGCATTAATACAGTTTTTTTGCAAATAATTTCTTTTCTTTTTGAAATAGTACACTGTATCCTCCCATTGACCAGGTTGAAAGGGTGCTTCCTCTCTCCTGTGGCACTTCCAGCATTTCAGCTGCCATCCTCCCCCCAGGACCTTCACCCTCATCCTCTGAACCCCAGCCCTTCCTCTGACCAGTTTGAAAGGGTGCTGCCTCTCTTCTGTAGCCCTTTCGGCATGTTAGCTGCCACCCTTTCCCCAGGACCTTCAGCCGCATCCTCTGGACCCCAGGTACACCTAAGCTCCTCCACCATGGCAGAAGCCACCTCAGAACACAAGTAGAGCTTTCCTTACTTTGAATTAAGGGCACTTCTGAGGCTTAAATCTACATCTCTTTTCTAAATCTAAGGCTCCTTCTCAGCTTCATTGGTGTGCTTAATTGACTCTTTCTCTCTATGCCCTGTACTCTGTAGCTTGCTGCAAATTTACCTTTTTCTGTGAGCTTATTTTAATGGGAAAGGCTGCTCAATTCTATTTTTTGCTAAGACTTCTGAAATGTTTACTGCTAAAATGTTGGTCTATTTAAATATGTAGCTTAATGTATAAATCTTGGACTACAAACTGTTGGGCTGGGTCACTGAATGTAATGTATGTTTAAAACTGCAGCCTTTACTATTTCTCTGCCATTTTTTGCCTTGTTCCTAACTCTATGATATCCTTCTTCTAGCCCCTGGTAGGGCTACCCCCCCCCGGGCTGCTTCTCTTTCCTCTCACTCCATCCCCTTGCTAACAACCCTACTTTTTCTTTTATTACCTCCTGCCCAGGCCCCTGCTGGTTATCTGTCTCCTCATACTGTCTCCCTCCTCCCTCTGCTCTGTATCCAAGTATTTATTAAAACCCTTGTTTTATTCTCTTTCTCCCTAGCTCTTCCTCTGACCAGGTTTTTTATTTATTTATTTATTTTTAACCAGGAGAGACACACTAAACTGAAGCTAGTTTACAGGTGTGACCTGGGAACACAAGGAAGTTAAGTGACTTGCTCAGGGTCACACAGTATGCAAGTGGGGGCTGTGGGATTCAAACCCAGGTCTCTAGCTTTGCAGCTCAGAGCCTTAAACCACTGCACTATATTGCCTTGAAAGGGTGCTGCCTCTCTCCTGTGGCACTTCCAGCATTTCAGTGGCCAACCACCCCCAGGACCTTCAGCTGCATCCTCTGGACCCCAGGTACAACTAAGCTCTTCCACCATGGCAGAAACCACCTCGGAACACCAGTAGAGCTTTCCTTACTTTGAATTAAGGGCACTTCTGAGGCTTAAATCTAAATCTGATGGCTCTTTCTCAGCTTCATTGGTGTGCTTGATTGGTTCTTTCTCTCTATGCCCTGTACTCTGTCACTTGCCACAAATCTACCTTTTTCTGTGAGCTTATTTTAATGGGAAAGGCTGCTCAATTCTATTTTTTTTCTTGTTTCCCACTAGCAGATTATAAAGTTCTGCCACTAGAGGGCCCTTAGTTCTTTTCTGTAATGTGACTGAAGTAAGAAGATATTTCTCAGTCAACTCCCTCTGAGATTGCTCTGCAGTTACATACTCAGTTCTTTGTCCAACTATTTTCTGAATACGACCCTGAATCTCAGTGCGGTGCTGTTATTCTATCTTCTTCACACTCTCTTCTTATATTAGTTTTTTTCCCTAAAATTGGGCCCCTGCTGTAATGCAGATCCCTCTCTCCTCCCTCCCCCTTTTTCTATTTCTATCCCTCTCTCTACCAACCTCACTTTCTCACAACTCGACTGTGCAAAATAACTCAACAACCCCCTACATACCCCCTTCTCAAATCTCCCACTTACATTCTCACTATTACTCCCCCCTCTGAACTATTGTCTCACTTCTCTATGATTCCTGATACATCACTATCTGTCCCATCTATTCTTGCTGTTCTTCATCTACTGCTCCCTTACTCTACCCCTCCATTCCCATCCAAACACCTGACCTCCTCAGATTCTCCTTACAAATGCCCAAAGCTCCACTTTCTCATCCTGGCTCTACTCCTGCCCTCCTCTGGGGACATCCATCCCAACACTGGCTTTGTTGCCTCCAGCACTTCTGACTCTTCCACAGCTGCTGTTGCCCCCTTCTCTGCTCCTATAGTCCCCTCAAGAGGCTTCCAGAGTCTACTAAAAATTTACCTCCTGCAAACCATGGTGCCCTCTCTAAAACTAGACATCCAGATCATTACAGAAACATGGCTAAATAGCACGATCCCTGACCACATGGTCTCCATTCCTGACTACTCCCTCCTAAGGCAAGACCGAGTAGACAGGGGTGGCTGTGTCGCCATATACATCTTTACCTCCCTCCAGTACTCCATGATTTACTTATCCTCCAAGCCAATGGCCCACAACGCTCTAGCTATTCATGTTACCCTTCC
Organism: Neoceratodus forsteri; assembly: GCA_016271365.2. Taxonomy (NCBI): domain Eukaryota; kingdom Metazoa; phylum Chordata; order Ceratodontiformes; family Ceratodontidae; genus Neoceratodus; species Neoceratodus forsteri. The sequence continues at coordinate 106,602,570 of CM057458.1, forward strand.
CTTTACCCTTTCTGTCTTTATAGCTGGTATTTATTGCCGCCCAAATGTCCAGCCCTCTACTGCTCTTGACCGCCTAACTTCCATCACTGCCCTGTCTCACTCTGGGGAGCTGTACATCCTAGGTAACTTCAATTTAAACTGGCTGTCACCAAAAACAACCAAAATACACAATGAAATCTGTGCCCATAACCTCACACACCTAATATCGGAGTCCACCTGCCCCAACCACAAGACACAAAATCATTAGTTACTTAACTCGGCTCTTACCTCCCACCCCCACAGAGTCATCATGTCTGGTATCCTTTCTGATGTACTCAGCGACCATAATCCAGTATTCATAGTCAAGAAAGTTAACAGACCCAAATCCCTGCATAAAACCTTGCAACAACGCTTGTTTAAATCCTTAGAATTAGAACCTCTCCTGCACAACCTAGCCCTCTCCAACTGGTCTGCTATAGCCAACATCCCATTGGTTGATAAGGCCCTTGCTTATTTTACAGATGTATTCATAGAGAATTGGAATACCTTTGCCCCTTTGAAACAAACCAGGGTTAGGGGAAACCACTTACCTTGGATTACTCCAGAATTATTGGCCTATCTCAGAGCTAGAGATCGTGCCTGGAAATTTCCTAAAGCAACCTAGCTTCCTAGCAATCTCATGAATTACCACAAGCTTCAAAATGCCTGTACCAGGGCTACAAGGCCAGCAAAGTCTGAATACTTTAACACCACCTTCCTCACAAATATAATTTCACCTTCCAAGTTCTGGAAGGTGGTTCATGCCCTCTTTTCTCCCACGTCCTGCCCACCCCCCCATGTGCTTTAAATAAATGACACCCTTGTGGCTGACCCGGGTGCCATAGCTGCTGAATTCAACTCCCACTATACCACCTGTGCCACTGAGCTACTGAAATCCCTCCCTTCCTAGCCTCACTCCTCTCCTCTCTCCAATGGTACCTCTCCTCTACCTCCTCCCACCCCCTCTTCTCCTTTGATAGCTTCCCCAAATGACATGCTACATGCCATCCTTACTATCAACCCCTCAAAAGGTTCCTCCCCAGATGGCCTAGACCACAAACTCCTCTCTCTCTCTGCCTCAGCCAATTCCTACCCCCTTTCTTTAATTCTAAACCTCTCATTTTCTACTGCTTCAGTCTCTACCCCATGGAAACATACTGTGGTCCTCCATCTTCCCAAAGGCCATGACCCATCTTCCCCTGGAAATCACCGCCCTATTTCTCTCCTCCCTACCCTAGTTAAATTACAAGAACACCTTGTCCCCTCCTAGTTTATCTCATTTCTAATTGATATATCCTGTTTCACCCCTTTCCAATCTGGCTTCAGGAGAAATCACTCCACCACTACCTCCCTACTTTGGTTCACTTATTCCATCCTTACCGGGATGAACAATGGCAAAATCATCTCAGCCATCTTTGTCGACCTCACCAAGGCTTTTGACACTGTTTTCCACTCCCTTCTCCTTGACTTCCTCTGAACAGCTAGCCTATCTCCTTCAGCCATTAGCTGGTTCAAGGCCTACCTCACTGGTAGAACCCAATCAGTCATGATCTCTAATGTCATTACCCCTCCCCTCCTAATTAATACTGGAGTCCCTCAGGGCTCAGTGCTAGGGCCCTTATTATTCTCCAACTTCATAAATGAGCTTCCATTTGTTTGCTCCTCCGTCACTGCCATACACTTGTATGCCAACGATATGGTTCTGTAGGCATCTGGCTCTTGCCCAGCTGAGGTTATATCCAACTTGCACCAAGACTTTGGCAAGGTTTAGCTCTGGTTTGCTAACCATCAACTTGTTCTCAATGCCAAGAAGACTGTCTCCATGACCTTTGGCACAAGCCAGAGACTCTGTAAGCTTCCCTTCCTGCCCACTTTCCTCAGTCTTGATGAGACTTTACTTGAGGACACATCCTCCTTCAGGTACCTAGAAGTTTGACTGGATCAACACCTAAACTTCTCCGGACATACTGACGCCATCCCAAAAAAATGGCACCCCAAGCTTGGTGCCATGTTCAGGAACTGTAGTTGTACCTCCTCTATGGTTAGGCATGAACTTGTTCAGAAGATGATCCTGCCCATCTTTGACTACTGTGATGTAGTCTACGGTGCGGCTCCCAAGTTCTCCCTGGCCAGATTGGATACCCTCTTCAATTCCTTATGCTGTTTTGCCCTTGAAGCGCTGTTTCACACATACCACTGTGATCTCTAGTGTGCTCTATCCTTCCCCTCACTTACAAACAGATGACTCTCCCACTGCGCTAAATTCACCTCCAAGCACTGGATGGGTGAACTCATTGCCTACCTCTCCCCCTCATTTATAACACCCCCACTCCCTCTCACTCCCTTAGATCATCTGACTCACATACTCTGGCAGTCCCCCACAGAGCCACCCTCATCTGCCAATCCAGTTACTCTCATAGCCTCCCAAAAATATGGAATTTCCTCCCCACTCAAATTCATCACTCATCCTCCTACTACGCCATCAGCTCTGCCCTCAAAAACTTTCTTGCACCTAGCTGTTCCTGCTACAACCCTTCCTAACTCCCCCTCTATCCCCTGATAATCCCTATACCTCTTTAGTACCCATGCAATGCCCCTGCTGCAGTTCCGCCTCCCACCCACCTAAAAACCAAGGCAGGGGTCAAGAATGGCAGGAAGGGAGCAGGTTGTGGCAGCGAGAGGTAGAGTATGATAGGAAAAAAACAGCATTCCTTCCCTTCCCCTGATTGTCTCCCTTCAGATCTTTCATTGTTCTCTTATTGTGATTCCTTAATCATCCAAAGTTGTACTAAGAGCCTTTCCCTACCAAATCCTTACACCATTAACCCAACTCTTCCCTCCACTTCTCCACATCCTGAAGGGCTGGGATTCAGCCTCTCTTCTCTCTCACCTTCACTCTCTCTTCTGTTCTTCCAAAGCCTATTCTCCCTCATTGCTTACAACCTGCTTCTCTCCTATCATATTCTACCTCTTGCTACCACAGCCTGCTCCCTTCCTGTCATGCTTGACCCTTGCCTTGTGCAGGCAGGGTCCTCAGCATACTGGAGGGGTCAGGCCCCAGCAGACCTTTCTCCTCCTACCTCTTCCTTAGCCTCCTCCTTTCATTCTCTTCCACCATTACCCTCCACTTCTTTGCCTACTGACATACCTACCTCTCACCTTCCCTTCTCCCCCTTACATAGCCCTAGCTATGGCTGACCCCTAATCTCTAATGCACTGGTAGTTAACTTGCTCTTCTGTTATACCTTGGCCAACCTGTTCCACCTGTGTTTACTCCTCTATAACTTCCCTAGATCAAACTACAACAATTCTATTCAGCCATTTTCTAGCTACACAGTTATGTGTCATTTAGTGAATGCCTAAATGTTATTTTGTGTTGTTGTGTCTATCTAGTCCAAAAGTGTTGGCGTAGTAGCTAGCTAGTTCAAAACTGTTAGCATCCCACTATTTCATTACTCCTGTACAGTCTGCTCAAATTATTTGAATGTAATCTACTGTAAATTCATATTGTGTACCAAATTTCTGTAAACTCTCCTCATGTTCCCCTACGCCCCCAGGTCACCCTTGGAGACAAGCAACTTGTTGCTCAGCATGCCTTCCCAGTGAAACATGTTAATTAATAAATAAATAATTCACACAGGTCACAACATGCAGATGAGCAGGGACCTCTGAAGACTCTGCCCACTTATAGAAATGCTGGGCCCTGCTGGCCCTACACTTCCTTGCAATGACTGATGTCAAAAATTATCGAGGTTATGAATGAGTGTAGAAAAAATTCACTGTATGCACATACATTTTTTTATATATATTTGAACACCAAATTTTCAGCACAGCCTTCTTAGGACCCCACCTCATGAACTGGGTAGGTGACGATTTTTAAATCCCAGCCAAAGATTCATATCACTGCACAAATGTGCAAACAAATTTTGTCCAGGATCTGAAAAATGATGAACTGTCACATTCATGAGGTGATGTGACAAAATGGCTATGGTGAAAATTTGCAGTCAAAATATAAAAAAAAATAACCAAAGTTATATGCAAGCACTGATGCATTATAATGTAAACTCACAACATTTTTTTTTGCCCCAGCTTTGTAACATAGATTTTTTATGACCCCAATTCATCCTCATGAACAAGGCCAGTGAAAATGTTCAAATCCTGCCCAAAAGGTGATTTTGTTCAGGGATTGCAAAAATCATCTTGAAGGGCAGACATGAATAATTGTACTGCCTATGTCCATGAGGTGAGGCCTCAAAAAGATCATGCTGAAAATCTGGTGTAAAAATATTAAAAAATGACAAAGTTATGAATAAAAATTGAAACCTCATTAAAATACATTAAAATGGACTTACCATATTTTCTTGTATCGCAGTCACCAGTTCCAGCAACAAGACATGTCTTCAGTCAGAGAGTGGATATAGATCATGGGATATGTTCAGGTGAGTGAGGATGTGTAAGGATGTGTGGGATGGTGGGCGCCACGTGGGGGTCAGGGAGGAGTGGTTGGTGGTCTGAATAGGTCAGATTGCTAATGGCCTGTTTTCTTTTTTCTCAGGTTAAAATTTAAAAAAAGATCAACAAGGGACAGTTTTCTTTATTTTAGGCGGACCTATGTTGACACTTGGGATGGGGGACCCCAGTGTTGGGAGAGTATTTGGCAGCACAGGGAGTGGGCACCGCACTACCAGCACCTGTACTATAGGACCTGGAGAGAAAGCAGTCATGAGAATTGGTACAGGTGTTGGGCACTGTGGTCTGCTTATTATATTTATTTTAAATTATAACATAAATAAATATACATTGGAAAAGGGGCACCCTGGAGGGGAAGGGGGGGAAGAAAGAAGCGGAACCAGGGGTGGGTATCCTGATCTGCATAATGAATATTAACTAGATAGATAGATAAGTACATAGATTTTATTTATTTATTTATTTATTTGAGATTCGGAAGTACCTTTGAGTTAAAGACTCCTTTACAAAGGTTCCACGTCACAAATATTACATACGAGAAGAGAGGTTACATAGCAGTACAGCAGTACATAGGTAGTTACATTATCAGTTGTTACAGAGGCATTTGTGGGCCTCCCAGAGGAGTCCTAGGTCAAGATAGAGCAAACAAGCAAAACAAATGGCATATCAGTGCAGAGCTAAACAAGAGGGATGCTGTTAGTGGCAGGGTTATGAGGAGGGGATGCCGGCTGCAGCCTAGGTCAGTTGCTTGATGAAGGATTGGTCAAAGGCAATCACAATGGTTTGAGGCCTGTAGGTGGGCTCTAAGGGTGGCTTTGTATGATCCTAATCTGTTCTCATTTGCAAGCAGAGTGGGCAGACTGTTTATTCAGGATGGGGCTCTGTAGCTTAAGGACCTCTGGTATAGGGATGTATGGCAATGGGGGACAGAGAGAAGGTGCATACCATAGCTATGAGTGTGCTTAAGTAATTGGGCCGGTCTTATTAGTGGGGTGAGACCTGATGGGCAGAGACCAAGGGCAATTTTTTTTGCCATGAGGTATGTGTGGAACTGGATCCTATTGTCAAGGTTCAGCCAGTTGGTAGCATTGTACAGTGTGCAAGTATGAGTTAGCCGGTCACAGCCCAAGGTGAGGTGGCAAGCTTTATTTAGGGAGACACGTAGTCTGCTGAGTGCCATTGAGTTAGCTGCCCCATAGATGACTAGACCATAATCTAGTAGGGAGAGGACTGAGGAGGAGACAGCTAGCCTTAATGTATTTTGGGTAAAGCAGTGTTTGAGGTGATACAGGAGCCCGAGCTTCACATTGAGGACAGCAGATAGGAGGTGTATATGCTAGTGGAATGTGAGTGCAGGGTCAAGTGTTAAGCCAAGATATCTGAAGGAGTCCAACTGGTCAAGGGTGGTGTGTTTGGCAGTCCTCAGTTGTGGACAAAGTGCCTTTTTAGAATTAAATGGGTGAGAGAAGTACATAACCTTAGTCTTGGAATAGTTCAGGACAAGATGATGGGAGGCTAGCCATTTTTCGGTGGAGCTGAAGGAGGACTGGAGGGAGAGGTGGAGCTGTAAAGGGTCAGTGTTGGACGTATAGAGTACGGCATCATCCGAATAGAGGAGAAGGTTCCCAGAGCAGGTCTTGGGGAGGGAATTTAGAAAGAGGCTGAATAGTAACAGACCAAGGACGGACCCTTGTGGGACACCCGAGAGGGCAGGTAGCCTACTAGAGACTGTGTCTCCTATCTTTACCTGCTGGAAGCGGTTTGACAGGTAGTCAGAGAACCAACCAAGGGCATCCAGAGAGAATCCCATGCTGGTTAGAGTGGATAGCAGGAGCGGGTGGTTGACGGTGTCGAATGTCTTAGTGAGATCTATGAATACAGCCCCTGTGATTTGTCCTCTATCTAGAGTGGAGTGGATGTAGTGGATGAGTAGATAGTGAAAGAGATAGAGAGAGGGAGAGGGAGAGAGACAGATCAGAGGATTAGCGGTTCACTGCTCCAGTTGAAGCCAGCAGCACAAATCCAGCCATGACTTCAATACTGAAGAAAGTTCTGGATTTATGAGTCCTTGTTAAGTCTACTGCCTCACTGCTCCAACTGAAGTCAGCAGCAAAACTCCAGCTGCAGCTTCACAATTCAAAAAAGTCCCACTAACAAAGAAACCCTAGGTAGAAGGGTTAGCGAGAGCTCCCAATTCTTTCTTGAGCTGAATTTCTTTGCCTGTAAGTTTCACAAAAGAAGAATCTTGGCTCATGAAAGAAGATGGTGGGACTAAATTTTTTTTTCTCACAGTTCTTTCATGAGAGCATACAAAAGAACCATTTTTCTTTCATGAATCTCATGAAAGAACTGTGAAAAAAAAACTAGGTCCAGAACTCTTCTTTCATGAGACAAGATTCTCCTTTCATGAGGCTCAGATCTCACAAAAGAAGAATGGTTATTTTATATGATCTCATGAAAGAATTGTGAGAAAACACTAAGTCCCACCCTCTTCTTTCATTAGCCAAGATTCTTCTTTCATGAAGCTCACAAAAGAAGAAATGTTGTCTCACAAAATAATAGTCATGAGCCCTTGTTAAACTTCCACCTAGAAGTTTAAAGATTTCTCAAAACCATATTTAGAGGTCTTTTTTCAAACAACAAACACCAGAATCTATTTAAACAGGTCTCTGGTGTTTGTTTTTCTCCAAGGCACCATTTTTATGGGTTTTAATTTTTTTTTTAAAAAGCAGATGGCTGCCATGCAACAGAAGAACTTTTTTCTCACAAAAGATGGATTTCAATTCACAAATTAAGATTTTATATGACCCAGAAGAGCCAGAAATTCTTTGTTTGTATCATTCACATAAATTAAAGGCATACAAAAATTAGCTGGAACAAGTTAGGAGACCCGGCACCTGCTAAGGCTGTATAGGCTAGCGTAATAGCTGTAGAATCTTCGTTTCTCAAGCAGTGAAAATGCAATGATGAATGAACTCACCCCAGGACTGTAATAGATATTTCAGTCTTGAATCCTTTCTTGTAAACAAAGTCCACAAGGTAAATCAAATTTGCCAGACAAAATTGCTCACACTCACTTCCTGGAAACCACTCCAATAAGTAACCAAACACCTGACACGTTTTGCTCTATCCCAAGCTTTCTCAAAGGACCTGTCATCGAGGCACAGGTCTGAAAATATAGGAAAACCAGGAGCAGTTTCAAAATTTGCAAGTAGCATTTTATTTTTCTCAATAACAGCAAAATAAAAAAATAAAATTATTCAATATAACCATTTAAAAAGGCAGTACAGTACAAACAGAGAAACTAAGTCCTTCTTCTGGGGGCATCTCTTAATTCCAAGTTTCAATCTCTTAGTCTCTCACTCCCCTTGTCTATCTAGCAAAAGCATGGCTGCTCTTTTTATAAGTCTTTGTCTGGGAACTCATTAAGAGAGTCTGCTTCTCACAGAATGTTCTTGTAAGTTCACAGACTATTCTTGTCAGTTTTGTTCCTTGCAGATGCAGCAAAACATTATATGATGTCCAAGAACTGACCTCTTGTTGACAACTCTGCAAATGGCTAAAAAAAAACTGCATTTCAGGTTAACTCCTTGAGCTCCAAATAGCTTTTTGTAGCATCTCAACAGTATAACCATATACAGTTTTAAAAAAGGGATTCCAGTATCAGTGACATTTCCACATAAAGATTCACATATATTTTTTTATAACTGCAGATATGCAAGGGAAAAAAGAACAGTAAATGAAGGCAGAGAGATAGTGAGAGGTGTAGAACTGTAAAACTATCAAAGTGATCAGTTCCTATGTCTCACAAGAAAATTTGGTTGAGCAACCAGAGAAGAGACGGACAAGGAGAGGTTAGAACAGACCCTTGCGTTTAAACTCTTTCTGCATAACAAATGGGGCAGGGCCTTATTCAACCCTGTTACATTGGGGCAAGCCACTTTTGTAACATAGAAACATAGAAGTTGATGGCAGAAGAAGACCATCAGGGTCCATCTGGTCTGCCCACTGTCTTTAAGCCTAGCCTAGCCTTGGGTTTGAGGGCTCCCTTGTATCTGTCCCAAGCATTCTTGAAACCTACCACTGTGCTTGCCCCCACCACCTCTGTAGGCAGGCTGTTCCAGGCATCCACCACTCTTTATGTGAAGAAAAACTTCCTGGTGTTGGTGGAGAACTGCCATCCTTGCAGCCATTGATCATGTCCCATGGTTCTGCTGCCCTTCTTAAATTGGAAGAGACTGTCTATCTGCACCTAGTTTATGCCTTTTATGTATTTGAATGTTCCAGGAAGTACATGTTCAGTTCTTTCAGTCTATCCCCGTAGGACATCTCATGCAGTCCCTGAATAATTTTTATTGCTCTTCTTTGGATTCAATGCAAAGAAGTGCAAAGTAATGCACCTTGGAAAAAAAACCCAGGGGAAGATTACACAATGGGGGTAGTAACATCAACAAAAATGGAAAGAGACCTAGGGATAATCATATCAAATGACCTTAAGGTTGGCAAGCAGTGTGAGAAGGCAGTAGGGAGGGCTGGGGGTATGCTGGGATGTATAGGGAGAGGTATCACCCGCAGAAAACAGGAAGTTGTTATCCCCCTGTACAGACAGTTGGTGAGACCCCATCTGGGGTACTGCGTCCAGTTCTGGAGACCCCATCTCCGCAAGGACATAGACAGGATGGAGGCAGTTCAGGGGAGGGCAACTAAAATGGTGCAGGGTCTGCAAGAGAAGCCATACGAGGAGAGATTAAAGGCGCTTAATATGTATACCATTGAGGAAAGAAGGGAGAGGGGGGACATGATAGAAACATTTAAGTACCTCAGTGGAATCAACAAAGTCCAAGAGGGTAGCATCTTTCAGAAAAAGAGATGTGCAAGAACAAGGGGACACAGTTTGAAGATAGAGGGGGGATGGCTCAGGGGCAATGTGAGGAAGTATTTTTTCACTGAGAGGGTGGTGGATGCATGGAACAGCCTTCCTGAGGAGGTTGTGGGGTCTAAAACTGTGGGAGAATTCAAGAATGCATGGGACAGACATAAGGCAATTTTTGTGCGGGTAGGTAGAAATAGTCTGCTGGTTAAATAGGATCTGCAGCTTATCCTCTAGGTAAGGAAATGGGCAGACTAGGTGGGCCAAGCAGTTCCTATCTGCTGTCAAAGTCTGTGTTTCTGTGTTTCTATGTTTCTTTGCACTGTTTCCACTTGGTCAATGATCTTTTTGAGGTGGGGCCTTCAGAACTTGATGCTGTACTCCAGGTGAGGCCTAACTAGTGATCTATACAGTGGCAGGATCACTTCCTTCTTCCTACTTGTGATTCCCCTCCCAATGCATCCCAGCATATCGCTAGCCTTTAATGCTGCCTTCTCACACTGTTTTCCTACCTTCAAGTTGTCTGAGATAATGATTCCCAAATCACACTCTTAGGTGGAGGTGGCTAGTCTTCCCCTCCAAGGTAATATGTCTTATTTGGATTTCTTTTTCCTTTGTGCATGACTTTGCACTTTTTGGCATTGAATATCAACTGCCATGCTCCAGACCATTATTCCAGTTTCTTGAGGTCAGCTTCCATCTTGTCCACTCCCTACTGGGTGTTGATCCTGTTGCATATTTTGGTGTTGTCAGCTAACAGACTACAGGGAAAGGTGTGTCTGTTCACAATATCCGATATAAAAATATTGAAGAGAAGGGGCCCCAGTACTGAACTGTAGGCCACACTGCTGGTTATTCTACATTCAGATGACGGTACTCTCTTTACTTGCACTTCTGGATTCTGCCCTGCAACCTGTTTTTAACCCATCTACCTAGTTCTGATCCAACTCCTGTGTGGTCTAGCTTCTTTACCAGCCTTCTGTGTGGAACCAAGTCAAAGGCCTTGCTAAAGTCTGAGTACTACAGACCACATCTACCACCCCGTCACCATCAATAACCTTTGTAACACAGTCAAAAAACTCAATCAGGTTTGTCTGGCATGACCTACCCACTGTGAAACTGTGATGCTTGGGGTCCTGATGGCCACTAGCATCCAGGAATGCCATGATCCTCTGTTTAAGTAGTGTCTCCATTAACTTCCCAACTATGGATGTGAAGCTTATGGGCCTGTAATTTCTAAAGTCCTCCCTGCTGCCTGATTTGTGGAGTGGGACCACGATTGCCATTTTCCAGTCTTCGGGTACTGCCCCACTCTTTAGGGATTTGGTGAATAGTTTAGCAAGTGAGGCAGCCAACTCTAATCCCAGTCATTTTAAGATCGTGGGATGCATTTTGTCTGGCCCCATAGCCTTGTCAACTTGCAGTTTATTTAGTGCCTCCAGTACTCCAGTCTCTGTGAAGGGGCTAGTATCAATCCCCTGTCCAGGGGTGTTGCATTTTGATATTTCTGGGCCATCACCTGGGTCCTCCTCAGTAAATAATGAGCCGAAGTGGTAGCACATCAATTCAGCTACTCAATTACAGTGACTCATTTACAGTGACTGCAATAACAGCAAGCACTGAATATCGGCGAGTCACAACTTTAACTAAACTGGTGGAAATAACCTACCTCCGAGGTCCAGGTGCACCTCAAAGGATGTTATTTTAGAAATAGTGGGGGGGATCAGGGGGAACAGCCCCCAGGGGGTGCAGGGGGGCATATCCCCCGATGCGTGATTCAGTGAAGTGGATATCCATCTCGAAACCTCGGATCACTCTCCAGTATTAATCGGTCAGGCATCTCAAAACAAGTCAACTGGTACCGAAGGAGTTGCAGTCTCCATCTCTCCTCCTGGCCCTCATTCTCTACTCCAGTGCCCGGTGGTGCACAGCGCGTGGACAGATAAGTGGCACCCTGGATACAAAGTGCTGAAACTGGATGCAGCATGTTCCTGCCTCCTATTTCATCTGGATTGAAAATGGTTTTGGGATACTGGTAGTGTGCTCCCAGATTGCTTTGGCATGTACTGTAGCTGAAATTATATTCACTGTAATGGATGTTCGCTATAATTGCTGTCGCTATATAGTATTCACTGAATTTGCAGTCTCTGTAATTAAATTGCTGAACTGACATGGAACCGCAGAGGTACTTATTCAGGATTTCTGCTTTTTCTGGGTCATCTTCTGTTGTTTTCCCTTTTTGAGTTGCTATCTTGATTATACCCCCTTTTACCTTCCTTCTTTCCTGTATGTGTCTAAAGAAGGATTTGCCTCCTCTCTTTGCCCTCTCTGCCATACTTGCTTCTGTCTGTGCTTTTGCCTGCCTAATTTTTTTGCTGGCTTCTTTCATTTTCTCCTTGTATGACACCCAGTCTTCTTCCTTGCTTGTTCCCTGGTATACCTTGAATGCCTTCGGTTTTTCTTTCATTATTTTAGCCACTTCCTTTGAAAACCATAAGGGGTTTTTATTTTATTTTCGGTTTGGTAACCCTTCTTGTGCATTGGTCAGTGACTGTCTGAATTGCTTTCTTTAGTTTCCTCCACATGACATTGACCTCGTCCACTTGTAGATCAATTAAGTAATTTTTTATGTTGGTCTTCATTTAGTTGAAGTCCACCTTTTTAAAGTGCAGTACTTTTATTTTTTAGTGGCACGTGTCATCAGTTATGTTCACCTTGAAGCTAACCATGAGATGGTTGCCTTTACCCATATGGTATCCCACATCAAGTTCCTTGACCCTCTCAGTGTTTGTGAGGACAAGGTCAAGTATGGCATTTCCTCTTGTTGATGTTTTGATCAGTTGACTTAATCCTGCTCCCTGTAGTGCCAATAAGAAATCCCTGCTTCTTCTTGTTGCCGCCATTAGTGTACTCCAGTTTATATCGGGAAGGTTGAAGTCCCCCACCAGTATCACCTCTCCTGTCTGAGTCATTTTGTGTATTTCTTCTATCAGGTCTTTGTCCCCTTTCTTTTCTTGATTTGCAGGTCTGTATATGATGCCAATCCTGAAGGTTTTTCCATTTCCTGTATCTACAGTAAACCACAGTGACTCAGTGTCTCCATGGTGACTCTACACCTCTGTGGTTTTTTTGTCTTCTCAAATGTAAATGGCTACTCCTTCCCCTCTTTGGCCCTGCCTATCCTTTCTGAACAGATTGTGTCTGGGTATAGCTGTGTCTCATCCATGGTTTTCTGTGAACCACATTTCTGTCACAGCAACTAAGTCCAATCTTTCTACTACTATGATGGCTGTGTCAACAACTATCACCTTCCAGGAATGTGCACCCCCTTTGGTATGGGGCTACTCCCTCTTCTTGGACAGTGCCAACTTGCTGTTTGCACCTGAGTGATTTTTGAGGTTGCCATCTTGTTGTGGAATTCTAATCGAGACCTCTGTGGTTGAGATGCCTGGGTTCTGTGTTTCTCTTTCTGGGTGTGTATGTGCTGCCTTGGATTTATGGGGAGAAGTGTGAGCTGTCACCATAGCCTTCCAATCATGGCCTCTACCCTCTGCTGTAACCTCAATACTATCCCCCCTTTTCTGTGTCTGCTCCTCCTGTACTTTACATGAGGTCCCTCCTTTTTACCTATGGCCACTCCTTGCTCATGGCCATGCCTGTTTCCTTTGATCTGATGTTGGGGAGTTCCCTTCAATTCACCAATCCCCTAACCTTCATATTTTTCTGCTGCATCCTCATTTAGGTCTTCTTCTCTGTGCCAGAGGCCTCCCAGTTTAAACCCTACAAGAAGACCTCCAACTTCTGCCTTAGTGCTCTCATTTCTTCTCCAGTGAGATGCAGACCATCATGCTTGAAGAGCTTCCTGTCCCAGAAGGTCACCCATTCTCCAGTGAAGTGTATCCCATTGTCTGCGCACCAACCCTGGAGCTACCAGTTGAATTCCCTGACCTCTTCATTCCCAATTTTGTCCTCACTTCTGCCCTTCCTCCAAACTGGCAACACCTTTAGGCTCTACCCTAGGGTCTTCATGTCTACCTTGCCTTCTTCCACAGTCCTATTTGCTACGTCATTTGTCCTAAGGTGGAAAATGATCCCTGCAAAATCCTGATCTCTTCTCACCAGCTGTCCTATTTTGTCCTTAGCTCTCCTTGTAGATGCTCCTGGCATGCATTTCACCATGGTTTCAGCTCCCTTCACAGTGATGGACTGTGCCTCCACTTCTTACAACATAGAGTCTTCCATGACCAGAATCCTCCTGTTGTTCTGTGTATTCTTCCTCTCCTTCCTTGTACCTCCTTCCTGATTTCTTGTATCTGGTTTGTCCAGCTTGACTCTTCCTTTTTCCTCACTTGGTTTCTGTCCCCTGACTAGGGGGGCAAAACAATTCTGTGTGTAGATAGTGTGTGAGTGGCAGTGCCCCATGTTAGCTCTAGGAGTCTCACTGCCCCCTCTCACCACCCTCCATCCCTAAAGACCCGTGGGCCTTTGGGGGAGTGTGTGGGTAAGGGGGGTGATGGGCATCCCCAATCCAGTCTCCTCTGCAGACTTTTGATCATTTCTCTTGCCTGCCATAGCTCCCTCCATAGTTCTGCAACTTTCCTGCAGAAGGGGTACCCCAGTCTCCAGACTGTCTGTAGGTGAGAGCAAACAAACAAAACAAAAGCAAAGTAAAAACCTTAAATTGTTCCACTTTTTGCACTGTTTTGATCTCAGAATTGGGACATCCGACTATTATGAAACTTGCCAAATCAAGAGATCTTGCCCTCCAGACCACACATGCAAGCATTAATGCAATTAAACAAGGCTGAAGCTATTAAGGTGCAATGTTTAGGGTTTAACATTTTATGCTCTTCTCAACCCTAACTATAGGGGCAGTGCTGAACCCTTATTATTTATATTATAGTGGCACAGTAGCGTCACAATTGTTAGGGGGGAGTGTGGGGTTCTATTTTAAACCCTAACTTCACACATTAATATATTTGGCACTGTTCAATGAAATGAGCTGAAATTGTGCATGTGTTGCCTAGGAGGCACAGTCTTGATATGTAGAAATGCTTGTGACAACAACTTCTGCAGTTTCTGATATACGCATATGTCATGTTTCGTAATAGGCTAACATTTTTCCTGTGCTTAACATGGGTTTTTGTTTAATTCTCACCTACAGCCTACATGGAATGGACTGTTTTCCCCAATCTTGCAGGGACATGTGTCATCTCCTAAGGTAGTGCCTTTAGTAACTATGGTGAAAAAATAGTAAACATTTCCAGAGCTATAAAGCTTTAACATTTAGTGTTTTCTCCTCTGAGCATGCTCAGTCGGGTTTTTGAGATAATGTTCTGATGTAAAATGAAAACATTTGCATTGCAGATGACTGTTTTTGATTTCACACCACTTGCTTGGCTGGGCACCAAACACTTTTTGTGTTCTGCTTAGTGCTATCTTTGTTGATTTTTTCCACAAATTAACAAGCATGGAAAATACCTAAATATCCTGTTTATTTCAAACAAACACCAGAACCTAGCTAAATAGGCACTGCTTACCTAGATTCTGCTGTTTGTTTTTCTTAAATACAAGCCACCATACCTTTTGCTGGGCACCCAAAATCCCAGGTGCCCAGCTTAGTGATTTGAGCCTTTTCCCACATTCTCTGTATGAAAACAGAGGGAATTTCTGGACTTCTGCAGCCTCAGCTAGAACTCATGCTGCAGGCTGCAGTGAGAGCAGTGAGCTGCAGTTCCCCAGGTGACTCGGATCTCCTCCCCTAAGTGCCATCCCTGTATGGGTGAACGTTGCCCTGGTGTCTAGAGGCACCCCCTGCCATCTGATTTTTTTCTCATGCTCCTTTCCCATTTAATTTTGAAATTGGTCCATTTGATTTTCCCCTTTAAACTTTAATTGCTCATCAGGATGCATGAGATCTGCAGTTGATTGGCCTCCAGAACTGGGAGCTCAATCCTTCCTTCTTTCCAGCAGGCTGATGAATAACCCATTAACATCATGCCTTTAATTAACCCACTATCCTCTTCTGGCTGCATGTGAAGCCCAAAGGAGATAATTAAGTCCCTTGGCTCCCTCTTCTAACCTTCACAGTGCACCTGGATTGACCACTGGCAGTAGCTCCATTTATTTTCTGTACCTTGCAGTACATGATAGAGTGTGCTACTGTAAGCATTCCTGTTCTTTTTCACTCCTCCCCCATTGTGCCAAGTGATTGTTTTTGTCTAACCCACAACTCCTGATAACTCTTTCTGGCCCACCAGTTTTTTGCCTTGCTCCCCCACCCCATCCTGCTTGTCTCCAGAATTAGAAGTGCTCTGTATGTTTGCATCCTGGCCACAGTCCCTCACTCCTCACAAGGGGTTAGTTGTCCAGTGGCTCCCCTTTCTCCTCACTCACCCTAAACAGCAATCATCCAGTGGTCTTCCCCGACCACAACCAGGGATCATTGTTGAACTGTCACTGCCACCACTCTCCTGGGACCCTAAGTTACTGACCTCACCAACAACTTGAGCCACAACATGACCCACTGCCATCTGAGTCACCCAGAGCCTATACATAATCACCTCCTCATCCTCAGATTGCTGACTGCCAAAAGTCCCAATTAACTCCTCTCATTCCTCGAAAGCCAAAGTTGCAGTATTCGTTCCCCCCACTCTATCCTGCCCAGCTCAGCCCAGCATGGACTCACACTGTCCTGCATTTTTGTAGTGCAGTAGCAGTCTGTGTTCCCTGAGGAGTCCAGAAGGAATCTGACAAGGCAGGATTGGAAATATTACAGCCTCCAGTCCACCTACCGCACACAACTCCATGAGGAACATCTGACTGGCAACCATGAACAAACTGACGATGAACATCAGCCATGCCAGATGCAGATGACATCATAGTCCAGATTGGGCACATGACAATCCAGGTTAGGATACCAGTTGATGCACTGATGCCTACCTTGTTTTTATGTTAAAGGCTTGCTGCAAATGGACTGAGGGTTAGATAGTGCTTCTGATGTGCTGCGCTGTAAAGAAACCTGCAGCAGAGGTACTCCCAGTCCTATCAGAAGTGCAGGCACTTAATAGTAAAGAGACAGCTGAAACAGCAGAAAATATCAGGTCAGTTGCAAATTGTGAATGGAACCCATATTATTGTCATTCACATAGGTAAAAATGTTCATGTTTTACTTGTTTGTTCATTTATTTTAAACTGCTTTGTCACAGTGAATTGCTTCTGACTGGAAACACTGTTGTGAAACATAGACTTATAGAAATGTCATTTTAAATCTGACTTGCAGAGGGTTGCTTCACAGAAAAATGTAGTAGCCCATGTTGGAAATGTGTTTCTTGATAATTTCATCATGCTTGCATAACTGCTAATTATCATTCCAATCACAACAAGAGCACAGCACGAGAATCCACAGATGGCATTGTATGTGTTGTAAATGACACTGTAACCACCCCAGCTTATGCAGCATCCAATGTCTCTATAAATGTTTCATTAATAATTCAAAATGTCTAATTGTGTGAGAGTCATTGCTCCTAAATCAAAACAAAGCGAGTGTTTGAACTAATGGCTAGCATATTTTCTTCACCTAGAGGAGCTGACTGACTGTTTTTCTCTCCGCAGCTTAGAAAGGGTTGAGCCCGCCCTACCCTCCTCCATCCCTCCCACCCTGGGCTAGTCCACCTTTATAGGTGGAGACTCGAAATACTAACTGCATTCTACTGCACGGGTCGGGTCACATGTGAGTACAGGCCTGCAGCAGAACATAAAGTAAAGTAGAATTAGGCAGCAGGAAATGGGAGAGACACACAATAACAGCAAAAAAAAAAAGTTAAATAAAACATTTGTGATATTAACCACGGGGCACAGGGTAAAAGAGGTGGAATAAACCAGACCAGAAAGATGTAGGGAGTGGTGCAGTGCACTGGGTGTGGGGCAGCAGTGCTCAAGAGAACTTTCTGGGTATTGCGGTGCTGCTCCATTTGCAGGCACCTCTCTCGGCTGAGGATGAAGATTGCCAGTCTCAGAGCTGAGGTGGCCAGGATTCAGGAAACCTGCCTGCCCCTTCACCAAGAGACCACCATATCCACACCCACTACCTCAAAGGATGCCCAGCAGCAGGAGTGGCTGGACTATGGTGGGCTTGGGCAGGGTATAGGAGGTGGGAGAGAGGCACATCCTCCAGCCAGTGCAACTGAGGCACTCCTACAGTGTATTAGAGGAATGGGAAGGCCCCTCAAGGTCACCCAAAGTTGCACCCCAGGAGGATGACTGGGATCTCCACAATGGAACCCCAAAGGTGGGTGGAAGAGGACCCCAAATGAAGAGGAAGCTACTTCTGGTGGGGGACTACATCATCTGGGATCCGAGCTGAAAAGAGGTAGAAAGGAGGAGAGGGAAGTAAAGTGCCTACCAGCAGGCACAGTTCGGAGGGATGGAAATAAAATACAAGGGATCACTAGGGCAATAGTGAGAAGGGGGAGCTGGATGTTATTATCCATATGGGGACCAATGATCTAGCTGACAAGGCATAGTTAGGAAGAGTGCAGGAAGAGTTCAGAGAACTGGGAAGCAGCCTGGGACAGGTGGCAAGATCTGTGACCTTCTCAGAGGTGCTGCCTGTTCTGGGCAAGGGGGAGGCTAGAGATCTCTGCACCAAGGACGTCAATGCTTGGTTGAGGAGCTGGTGCAAACAGCAAGGGTTTGGCTTCATTGGGGACTGGAGGCCCACCTGAGAGAATGCAGCACTGTACATTGGTGATGGCCTGCATCCTTTGAGGAGGGGGACCAATGTCCTAAGTGAAAAATTTAAATGCTTTATTGCTGAGTATTTAAACTAGCCAAGGGGGTTGGGGAAGGGAGCAAGGGAAAGCTAAATATGCACCTCCACAGGAAAATGTAGTGAATAGGGAGGTCAATAAGGACACCATAATGACAGTAAACACTGCACTCAGCAGATGTAGGGGTACTGGAGAAACAAGGGGAATGGGGGGACAGAAGAAGCAAGGGGAATACGGAGAGGTCAGGAGGAGTGTTTCCAGTAAATTAAGGGCCATGTGTGCCAATGCCCGCAGCCTGGGTAACAAAATACAAGATCTGATTGCCATGGCATCAGAGGCTGACCTGGATATTATAGCTGTTACAAAAACATGGAACAATGGGAACCATAACTGGGGCATAGCTATAACAGGGTATACCTTATTCAGGAGGGACAGGGAGGGTAAAAGGGGAGGAAAGGTGCCTTTATACATCAAAGAGGGTATAAAGGCAACAGAGGTAAGGAATAAAGGTAAGCAGAAGCACTGTGGGTCACCCTGGAAGCTGGCAAAGGCAATGCCATTCACACAGGAGTAACATACAGACCCCCATCACAAAGGGAGGAAATGGACAGGGATCTACTGAATGCCATCCACGTGATGGCAGCCAAGGGAAAGGTGTTACTGATGGGTGACTTCAATTTGCCACAAGTTGATTGTAGCACCCAAAATTCTGCAACAGCCAGAGGCAGAAACATCCTGGACTCCCTGCAAGGGACATGACTCAAGCAGCTGGTGCTAGAACCAACCCAGGAGGAAACAATTCTGGACCTCGTACTAACCAACGGGGACAGAATTGCAGACATCAGTGTAGGTGAACACCTACTGTCCAGTGACCATCGTACTGTATGCTTTGGTGGAAAACTACAACAGGAAATGCCCCACAAAGTGAGGGTTCTAGACTTCAGAAGGGAAGACTTCAGTAGGATGGGGGTATGTCTCAAGAAGGCCCTGGATGGGGGAGAGAAATGGGGGGGGTGTTGAAGGATAATGAGCACATCTAAAAGGAGCCATAGTGGAGGCAACACCTTTGTATTCGACAAATAGTCAAGGGCAAAAGGAAAACACTATGGTTCTCACAGGAGGTGGTGGGAAAAGTAAAAGCAAAGAAGTTAGCCTTCAGGAAATATAAGGAGACTGATAAGGAGGAGGACAAGACAGTGTATGTAGAAAACAGGGAGACAGGGAGGCAGTCAGGGTATCAAAGCAAGAACAGAGGAAAATATTGGAATGAGGTTAAAAAAGGGGACAAGACCTTCGTCAGATACATTAGCGGGAAGAGAAGGACCAGGTGGCGGATTGTAAGGCTGAAAGGGGAGGAAGGAGTGGGAATGGAAGTGGACCAGGCAAAGCATCAATCCTGAACAAATCTTTCTGTTCTCTCTTCAAGAAGGAAGAAGAAGGGGAGGAATCACAGCTAAGAATGAGGATGGGAGGGGAGGAGGACAGCAGTCTATTCAAAAAGGAGATAGTCCTAGAAGAACTTAGAAAGCTGAGAGTGGATAAAGCAATGGGACAAGATGGGATTCACTCTAGTATATTAAAGGAGTTGGATGAGCAACTGGCAGCCCCACTGGCAGCACTATTCAACAAGTCAATGGAAATGGGAGAGGTTCCAGAGGACTGGAGAAGCGTGGATGTGGTCCCTCTCCACAAAAGTGGGAGCAGGGAGGAGGCTGGAAAACTATAGACCTGTCATCATTACTCAGTAGTGGGTAAAATTAAGGCATCTCTGCTAAAGGAAAGGATAGTACAGCACCCTTGAATCAAGTGGAGCAGAAAATCTGAGGCAGCATGGATTCCCATCATGAAAGCCATGTCAAACTAATCTCATTGATTTTGACTAGATCACTAGGGAGGTGGACGGGGGAGCAGAGGATGTGGCATACCTTGACTTCAACCAAGGCATTTGACTCTGTGCCACATAGGAGGCTGGGTGAACAAGTTGGAGCACCTGGGTCCAGAATACAAGGTGGTGAACAGGGTTAGAAATTGGATGAAGGACAGATCACAGAGTGTGGTGGTAGAAAGGAGGCTAAATCTGAAGTAGAGGGTTGACCAGCAGGAGCCACATGGGTAATAACTTTGACCAGTGCTGTTTAATATCTACATCCGTGACATTGCTGAGAAGTTGGAGGGAAGGTGTGCTCTTTGCAGATGACACAAAGATCTGCAATAGAATGGACAGTCCAGGGGGTGCAGAGAATGAGGAGGGACCTTGCTAATATGGAAGAATGTTCCAGAGTGTGGCAGATAGAATTCAATGCGAAGAAATGTAAATCATGCACTTGGGCAGCAGGAACCCAGTGAAGGAATACATGATGAAGGGGAGATATTAGCAACCACAAATCATGAAAGAGATCTGGGGTCATCATATCTGATGACCTAAAGACCAAACAGTGTGCCAAGGTAGTGGGAAGAGTCAGTGGGATGCTGGAGTGCATAGGCAGAGGTATCACCAGCAGAAGAAAGAAAGTCATAATGCCATTTTACAGAAAATTAGTCCAGTTCTGCAGGCCACATCTCTGAAAGGACATAGACAGGGTGGAGACAGTTTGGAGAAGGGAAACTAAAATGATGCAGGGCCTGCATCACAGGTCATACAATGAGAGATTGGAGGAACTCAATATGTACACCCTGGAGGAGAGGAGGGACATGATAGAGACCTTCAAGTACCTTAAGGGGATTAATAAGGTACAGGAGGGCAGCATCTTCCAGAAGAGAAGCTGCTCTAGAAAAACAAGGGGGCATGACATGAGACTGGAAGGGAGTAGACTAAGGGGTAACATGAGGAAGTACTTTTTCATGGAAAGGGTGGTAGAGGCTTGGAATGGTCTGTTCCAGGAAGTGGTTGTGGCATGCACAGTGGAGGGATTACAACATGCATGGGATAGACATAAGGGAACCCTTGGGGGGAGAGGCAGTGGCTGGGGACCAAGTAGGGTCAGCAACAGCTAATTAAGAATAGGGTATATGAGCAGACTAGATGGGCCTGGCAGTCCTTATCTGCCATCAATTTCTGTTTCTATATAACCGCCCACCAACTTCCACCATCTCAAAATTCACACCAGAACCCCACCACAACCATCCAATCCATTGCTCAACTATGAATTGATGTATAGGTTGACTATGTGGAGACATTTTGTTTTCCAAGCCTTCGATACAGTCAACCACCCCCTGTTGCTGACCCAATCATGAAGATAGGTGTGGCGCCCAATGCCCTTTTGCTGGTTCCAGGGCTACCTGATATGGAGAAATCAATGTGTCAAAATTGGGAAAACAGTATCCAGTACAAGAGAAGTATCATTAGGGGCATCCTATTGGAGCCCCTACTTCAGTCTCTTCTTAAATTACCTTCCCACAGCCTGTGACACTCAAACTCATACTGTATGCAGTGATGCAATGCTCCTGAGCAGCAACATGTCTCAGACTGCCTCACAGTCTGAGCTGCAGAACACCTTCTCCAAACTCGAGGACTGGTTCTGTAGTCATAGTTGCTATTAAACCACAAGAAGACCAAGGCCTTGCTGATGATCAGCCCCCACAACAAAAATAAGCACCACCCTCATTATCTCCAACTCATGCAGTGAGCCGCTGAACAAGTTCACTTGTTCAAGTATCTGGGGTCATAATAGATGATACTCTCACGTTTGCACAACATATTGACTCTCTCGTCAAGACAGTCAATACCAGGATTGATGTCCTGTACAGGCATAGGCAATACATCTCTCTGGGGGCCCTCCACCTCTCAGTCCACAGCTCAATTATATCTACTATTGACTATGGCCTAGTGGTCTATGGGGATGCAACGGATACAGTGCTCAAGAGGGTTCAGACTGCACTCAACAAAGCCTGCAGACTCATCCTGGATGTTGAGCGTGGTACTCACACCTGTACTCTGTATGAACGTGCAAATTGGCTGCCATTAAGAAACAGGGTCAAATTCCAGACATGCATCCTAGGGAAGAAGGCTCTATTGGGTAAAACACCACCTTGTGTAGACAGTTTGATCAAGGTGGCCAACTCATTACAGGTTACCAGAGGGAGGACTAGAGGGGCCTTGGCGATCCCTTTCTGTTGCACCTCACTTGGGCAACGTGCATTTGCCTACCGGGCCCCCCTATTAATGAATGAACTTTCTGGGAACCTCTTGGCCACCAATTGTCTGGCACAATTCAAAACTGACCTGAAACAGCGCCTAATAACACTCTCTAAGTGCACCTGCCCCTGAGTCCAGCTAACCTGCTCTCTCTGTCCCCCAGCAAGCACTAGGCAGGCCTCAAGTAACCTCTCCCACTGTCCCTTCTCATAACTTGCCCTAGCAATCAGTTTGCATCATGTTCCTTCGGAACCTGACACCCCCCTTCCCCAACTTACAGTCCCGTGAGTTTTCCAAACGGTCACTACTAATGCTGGCTGCCTGACCAGGACCTCTCACACCGCACCATTTTACTCTAGCATGTCATCTCCGCTCAGCCTCCCCTCACCCACCATTTCTTCCTATACCTTATTGTCCCTCTTCCCCCACCCTCTCACCTCCACTGCAGTACTTACCTCTTTATCTCGTACCTCCCTTGTTCACCCCTCTGCCAGCTATCCCAGTCCTCTGAACTACTGACAAGGCACTTTGTGGCTGCTTATCCTCCCCCATAAAGTGTTTTTTTCTTGTTATTTAACTTGTACCTATATTTTGAATTATTCTGTAAGTTCTGAATCCAAGCTGTATCGTTCATTGTAATGTACCTTTGCTTTCTCATACTGTACTTTGTTTTGCAATCTATGACATGGGACCTTTGTAAAAGAGCTTGTGCGAAAAGGTTTTTTCAGAATCACTAAATAAATAAAATACATTTTAGGATTCTCACACCTAACCATGTCATTACTGGCTTTTTTATTCATTTGCCTTTACTAACCCCCAATGAACATACTAACTCATGCTCTCACTACATTTAATCACATCATCTCATAATTTCCCCGGCTTCAAACTCCCCATCCACATAATCACTACCACCACCAGCCCCAACACTAAATTATCAGGGGAGATCTGATGGCTGAAATAATATTGCTTTAGTTTGGGGTTCAATTTAAAATGAACTGGCTTATTAGACTAGTGCTCACTTATGCATCTTGTCCTCTTCCAAAGCCCCCAATCTCACATCAATCTCTCCAGTGCTGTTCTTTCTGTTTTACCCATTGTCAGCATTTACAAATACAAAGGTCCCTGATAACCAGCCACCATGCACCAGACTGGGGACCTCACAAATGTTACCTCAGAACCTGTTTGAATCACTTCACCAGTGCTATGGGCCCCCAATCTAGCAACCATCATGCAATAGATGAGACTGGGGATCGCACAAATTATTGGAGCAAGGAGGGGACAAGCAGATGAAGCAGGACTTGGGGAGCATGCTGGGGAGGGGAAAATGAAGATTTTCAGTGGTATTCACAAATTATTTCACAAAATACCAGAGGGATGTGGAATAGAGGGATAAGCAGATGAGGCATGCTCAGTAGGGCTCTTGGGATAATATTCTGATACAACACCAAAAATTCTGTGTCATAGGATCCTTTATTGGTTTCTCTCACTTCTTTGGCACAGTACTCGAATATTTTTTTGTGCCATGAGAGCCACCATCTTGTTTTCTTTCCATTGGAACTAAAAACATGGAAAATATATAGTAGTATAATTAAAAAAACACCAGAACCTAGGTAAATTTTATCTGTTTTCCAAATTCTGATGTTTATTTTTTAAAATTATTTCCAGAAACACCTTTCTGGGCATGCTAAATACAAGATACCCAGCTTAGCACCAGGGCCATTCACTCACGTTCTCCGAGAACAGCAGGACTTTCTTGAATGTTGAAGCCACAGCTGGAAGTTGCACTTCTGGCTTCAGTTGAGACAATGAGCCAGTGATCCCCTGTTCCCTAGCACTCTCTGTCTGTCTATCTATCTAGAACCCTTTAAGAGAACCAAACTACAGTAAATCAATGTGGAGGATGGTATTGTATCCTTGTTTAAATGATACAAGAAAGATCGATGGCAAATGCAAATAGTGGAAACGTGCATATTTAAGTCGGCCAAGTTTTGGGCTGGGTTATGATTATGTTTTTGGCATTTCAGCCTCTAGTTGTAGTTTAAGATTTCAGTTTATTGCAGCCCATAATGTTTTTTAGTCCTCTGTTTTTGCTGAAGATGCGGACAACATCAAGTAGGCGAAAAGCTGCAGTTGCTTTTATCATTTTCAGTTTGGCATAAGTGTTCAGCATTTTTATACTGTAGGGTAGTTGACAGAATGACTGGTAGTGGTAGTAGTAACTAATTAGGGCATCTAAGTGAGTTTAGAAGTTGGAGTCAGGTTTTAAATTATTAAAGGGTAGGAATTCAGTATCTCCATGCAGTAGTGTCCATAAACTACTGGCTCATTTAGCAGAACCAGTCCTATTTTGCGAGTTCCATATAGTTGGGAGTCAGGTGCTTGTGCTGTAGTGATGAGCAGTATTGACCCCCGGTTAACACTGGAGCTTTGTCTTTGACTGAGTGCTCCTGCTGGTTTAGGCTATGACATTTTTGAGATGCAGAGTGAGCTGTGGGTTAGATTAAGATAACCAACCATTGGAAGCATGAAGATTCCTCAGCTGGGGAGCAGAGCTAGAACTAGACAGTGACCAGACTGCAGGATCTATGAGGCAGCAGAGTTGGGACTTGCAAGTCTACTGGACCCTGTTTAACTGAACTGGTCATTTTGTACCTGGAGGACTTTAACAGATGTCCACTATGTAGAGGTGAACTACTCATTGCTTTGTTTGGAGTACTTGTTTACAAACTGACTCTGCAGGTGGTGAGAGAGCTTGCTGGCTCAGAAAAATGTTTTCTTTATATTTAGAAACTGCTGTCCCAGGTTTGGCAAGATTGAATAAATCCAGTCTGATCTAAATGTGTTGTACCGATAAAGGTGTAATTTAATCTAATCTATGGACCAAGATTGCTGTACATAATTAGTAGGTGGGAAGAAACACTTATTTATTGAATTTTGTTGACTAGGTAGGACCACTGATACTAGAAGTCCCTTTTCAGGAGCAACTGGGGGCGGACATGGATACAGATGGTAACCAACTGAAATTGAAACAGATTAAGCTGTTAGTGATATTTTTAGTGGATGGTGGAAATTAAGCCAGGACACAGAGGAATTTCCTCTGCATCTGGCATAGAGCTGTGCTGGCCTAGCCAAGATGGCAGACTCCCTAATGGAGGAAGAGGTCTACAGGAGGGAGCGGGCTGAGGAAAGCTCCCGCCAGCCATGGTTTGGCTACCAGGAGGGCATGAATTTGTTGACTGTCCCAGCTGACATGAAAATGAATGTTTCACCAATGGATATACAGAGCAAGATGGAGGCAATGTATTCAGAGGCTATGCGCCATACAGTATACCTCAATCCGTATCCATGACCTTGGAGACTGTGAGCCAGGATTTGCAAGATTTACTTCCAGCTTCAAAGTTTGATGCTTCTGTGCAGCAGGCATCTGATCCATTTCAAGTGAGCATGCCACCAACCGTGACTGAGCAGCAGACTGTTCCAGATGTAACCACACCCTCAGAACATAGGATATCACCAGCAGTAGGACATAGAATTAAGGAGGCTCTTCATCTGAAATCTCAAGGTAAGGACATTGTGAAGTGAACCGTGCAGCTTCATTACTTTCTGTCAGATGGATAAAAAATCCTGACGGAGGTTGGACTCCAGACCCTGACTGGTCTCAGGACAAAGAATCTGTTGCAGTTATGTGGGGCCTGAAAGAAATACCAGAACACCACCTCCAGCTCTTACGAAATGACAGACAGACCAGTCACAGTAATTTGCACACCTCAACCACCACAATGGATACAACTAGTGCAAAAGTGTCTGTAAGTACTGATATTTTACCTCAAGAAGGGGGGGGGGCTCGTACTGCAGACTTTACAAATAATTCAGTACATGATACGATGGTTTTGGTTCCTGATTTACCTCACTCAGTAGAGGTAAACATTAGTGCAGAACTTTCTGCTGTTGTCCATGATTACCCTGCACAAAATATTCCACCTCAAGACATTACCACTGACACTTCAAGTGCAGATATACCCTCTGGGGAGTCAAGCTTCCAGCTGACAACCCCATGGGGGCCCAAGATTCACAAATTTTTTCAGAATCGACCTGAAGCATTGCCTAGAAGGAATGTTGTCAGAATATGCAATGTGGGTGGCTTACCCGAGAAACCTGACAGGGTGTATGTGGGGAAGAGTGCTTTTAAAAGATTCCCTAAAATTGTACCCTCAGATGTTTTTATTTTAATTAAAATTTCTGGGGAAGACAACTTTGATATAATACAAAATCATACATGCCCCCACAATGCAAAGCATCATGGGTTGCATATGCAAATCACCACAGAATGTTATGCTGGTCCAACTTTAAGCAGAATTGCATGGTGCTGAAAGGCCTCTCACACAGTTTGCAAAGGGTGCTAACAGAAGACATAGACACGTGTTTCGTCCTACCAGGACTCATCAGTATGCCGTGTCTGTTTGACACCCCAGTGGAATGGACCAGCTACCCTTAAGACAGTGTGTCTTGGATATGTTGTGGTGAACCCATTAAAATAAAAAAACTATTTAAAAGACAAAGAGCCATGAAACAAATGATTGAGACAGCTGGATTAACAGACAGTTAAAGAAGGCTGCACCTGTCCGGTGATTTCACATATTATAGAGGCCCTCTCATTCTAGAATAAATTACTTATTCACTTCTCCAGTATTAGAGACCCAGGGCAGGATTCTCAAAGATCATGAAATACCCATAGCTGCTGAGTAAACCGTGGCGCATGTGAGTTGCCATGCCCGGATCCGCGGGTTACCCACAGCGGTGGGTATTTCACAAGGTGAGCAGGATCACGGCCGAGGCACAGACTGTGGCGCTGCTTATGGGAGGTGTTGCCAGGAGATCTCTCTGCAGCTGCAGCAGATGCCTACGGCTGGTGGGAGCAGCCGTAACATCCTCCACACCTGCTGGCTGAGAATCGTAACCAGCGCAGCTGCGGGCGATTTCAGCCCGCAACTATAGTTGTGGAGTGGGACTTTGGTCCTGAAAGTTTTGAGAATCCTGCCCCTTGTCTGTTAATACTGTACCATCTGAGAATTCTGATTATGTAGTTTTACAACCAGTTAATTCTTTTAAAAGATGGAGACTGATACCTTACAACACAAAGAAGTCCAATGAGGGGTATGTCACCTGCTTTCTGCTAGGGATTCAGTACTTTGTTTGTATGAGTCTACCATAGACTGGTGGGAAGACACTAAACTGGCGATACAGCCTTTTTGCATTAATTATGGGAAGAATAAAATAATTTGAATATCTTAAATATTTATCTTACTGAACGCAGTTACAACATCTAACGCCATAATCTAATACTAGCTCAGTGGACATTTAACCACAAATTCAAACTATTAAATTAGAGATGAAACATTACCAGTATAATAGGGCAGCTTCACTAGAAGTGGGATGTAAATATGGTACACAGCACGTATAGTCACCCTTGCTTACAATGTAAAGAAAGAGTAACATCCTCTCACATTACACACTTACAGAATTTGAATAACACAACAATTTCAGGCATGGTGGAATTGACCAAATTAATTGATAGTTATATTTTTTTACATTGTGGTATTACACCAGAAGGAATGCTTCTTTCTGATGCTTGGTATTCTGCAGATTCCACAACTTTCACAGTGTAACATAGATTTATTAATTCTCCCCATCAC
The DNA here is from genome assembly GCA_016271365.2 of Neoceratodus forsteri. NCBI lineage: Eukaryota > Metazoa > Chordata > Ceratodontiformes > Ceratodontidae > Neoceratodus > Neoceratodus forsteri. Next base: position 106,630,524 of record CM057458.1, read on the forward strand.
CAAGGAAGAAGTTTTGGTAAGTGTTGGTTCTTTGAAATCTGGAGAGTCACCAGGATGGGATGGTTTGCACCATGATTTCTGTAAAGACTTTTTCACTGAATTGACACCCAATCTATAAGATTTTCAATGCTCTGTTGAACCAAGCTTTTTTCACATGCAGCTACTAAAGGTCTCCTGATTCTTCTGCAGAAATCAGGAGTCAGACAGAACTTAGATAATTGGAGACAATTTGTATTTGAAATTTTTTTTCTATATCGATTTTTCTCCCCATCCAGCAGGGCTGGCAGGCAGCTTCGACCCCTCCCTCAGAGAGGTTCATTCTTTGGTCCCCCGTCTCTCCCACACCAGACCCTCCTGGTCGGTCCTCCATTGGTTGTTCCCCTGTGGTAGGGCAGAGGCGAAGGGCATTGATTCCTCTCCTCGGAGACCAACATCTAGACTCCAGGGGCCATTACGGTGCTGCAGGGGCCATCATGGACCCTGCCAGTTCCAGTGCTACTTTTTCTCCCTCACCTCCCTAGCGTGGCCACTGGCATGTATGGAGGCATGTGCAGGCAATCCATGACACCCACCTGACTCTTGCTGCTCCCATCTGCACTAGTCTCAGGCCTCCACCCAGGGCAGCCCTGCAGTGGTCATGACTGGGTCCCCACCCATGATCAGAGAGCTGACTAGTGGCCGGTCAATCAATCTCCAGCGCCTTCCTCTGCTGACCCCTCAATGTCCCAGGTTCATTCCCAAACCCAAGTCACCAGTGTGGCTTGAGGTGTGGTGTCCAGTGCCTCAACCTCAACGCCACCGGCCAGCCTGTGTTTTAAATTCTGATTACAACATTTGGACAAAACACTTGATTCTAGGTTATTACAGGTTGCACCTCTAGTTATTCATCCAGCTCAAACATGCCACATACCAAATAGAAACCTACAGGATAATTTGTATAGTATATTTTCATGGATGTGTTGGAATATTGTAAAGCCCATTCCACCTACAGGTATTTACTTTCTCTTGATCAGTCCAAGGCCTTTGGTAGGGTACATCATGGATTTTTATTCAAAGCTTTGGTTAGATATGGAATACCTAGACATTTTGTGGATTGATTGCCAAATGTATACGTCAGCAATATTAACTTCCTTTAATAAATGACACATAGGGATGGACACAGTTCTCAAATTAGTGGTTTGAAGGCTGCCTCAATTAGCCCTTAATGTATGTCTTTTTAGACCCTTTAATTTTTATTTTTTTTTCAAATTGTTTAACCAGGTGAGACACACTAAGCTGAAACCTTGTTTGCAGGTGCAACCTGGGAGCACAGGGAAGTTAAGTGACTTGCTCAGGGTCACACAGTATGCAAGTGGGGACTGTGGTATTCAAACCCAGGTCTCCAGATTTGCAGCTCAGAGCCTTAAACCACTGCACTATACTGCCTCCCTAACATGTAAAATATTAGAATTCCACTTATCCAAGGAATTCCAAGGCCATCTGGGAGGGCATTTTAAAAGAATTGGCTTATGCAGATGATATTTTTTTTACTTTTATGCAATAATGATACTAGAGAAGCATGTTACAAGTTTTTGACAACTATTCACAGTTGTCTGGAGCATCAATAAATTTAAATAAATGTGTTGCTATTCAATTACATGATGAAGAGGACCATCTTTCTGAATTAGTGGGAATATCAATAGTTCCTGGTCCAATTAAAAATCTAGGGCCCAGATATTCAAACTGCGCCTGGCTGTGGAGCAAGCTTGGGCGCAGCTCTACTTGGCTGTGCAGGAGTGTGGACTGGGCGATATTCAACGGAGCTGCACCATGGCACAGCATCATTGAATATCACACCCTGGCCACCCGCAGTGTGCATGGTGCAGTGGCACTGCACCAGTGCCAGTGGCCAGAGTGGAGCATGGGGATGCGCTAGCGCAAGTTCCATTGTGCTATGCACAGCAACCACGATATTCAAAACTTGACATGCAAATGGAGCCATAATGTATGCAAGGCACATATGGGGCCATTTGCATGTCTTTATCGCCCCATTTGCATGCAGGTGTGCTGATCCCCACGACTTGCACCTGGTGCCCTGCCAGGCAGCAGCCGTCGGGGACCGATGCCCCCTGCAGCCCGATTGCAGGCATTTGTATTAAAAAAAAATAACTATTCTGTCCAATATCCCTGGTGGTCCAGTGGACCGCTGACTGCCCGATCGCAGACATTTGTATTAAGTAAAATAACTATTCTGACCAATATCCCTGGTGGTCCAGTGGACCGTGACTGCCCGATCGCAGGCATTTTGTATTAATAAAATAACTATTCTGTCCAATATCCCTGGTGGTCCAGTGGACCACTGACTGCCGATCATGAGCATGTGTGTCAAATAAAATAACTATTTCAATATCCCTGGTGGTCCAGTGGACCGCTGTCTGCCTGACTGCAGCATCTGTATAAAACAGTAGAATTATCCCATATCCCAGGTGGTCCAGTGGACCATTGTCTCGCCCGATCGTGGGTATAAAGAAAGATTAATATCTCTGGTGGTGGTACTTTCTCACCGGCCACTGAGCCCACCTCCCCGCCTCCTCGCCAGAGCCAGCGGGCGGCGGCACCTGCTGCCACCCTCATTATCCGCCGACCACCGGACACCGGGCTGTACGCCCATTGGTTCACAGCGTGAGCCAATGGGCGGTAGCTCCATATTGTACTGACATTCCAGATATGAATGATTCATTCACATATCTGAATGCGTAGTACGGTACGGGCTGTATTGGCTCACGCCAGAACCAATGGGCGACAGCCCTGCCGATGGTGTCAGTCGGGTGGTGGTGGGCGGCAGGTGGTGGTGTGGCCCCGCTGGCTGATGGGCGGAGTGGGGCGGTGCTCAGTGGGCGGGTGGGGAGGGGGTACCCTACACCACCAGGGATATTGGACTTATGTCTATCTTTAATTACAAATGCCCACGATCGGGTAGATAGCGTCCACTAGACCACCAGGGATATTGGACAAAACAGTTATTTTATTTAATACAAATGCCCACGATCGGGCAGACAGCGGTCCACTGGACCACCAGGGATTTCGGGGATCTGATTATTTTACAATGCCCACGATCGGGCAGGCAGCGGTCCACTGGACCACCTGGGATATTGGACAGATTTTTATTTTTACAAATGCCCATGATCAGGCATGGGGGGCACCGCCAGATGCAGCTGGAGCTTGGGTGGCCACCGACAGGTGGCAGCTGCCATGTTGCGCCTGCAATGCGCAGCTCACCTGGGTGGCCATCAGTTGTTCCTTTTATTTTGGATCAACTTTGTGCTGGAGCAGGTAGGGGTTGCTCATGATGGCTCTGCACATCCCGGCTGACTATCGGGCTGTGCAGAGTATGCATGGGCATGCCCCACCTGTGCCTGACACATTACTGATGCACTCCGTGCATTGGGATTTGTGCCAATGACTTTTCCTTTTGAATATCTTGCTAGGGGGCACATCAGTGGGTTATGCATGGAACAACACTGTTGCGCCATGCAAAACCCTTTTGAATATCTGGGCCTAGGTGCCAAATTTGGGAGTGGTGATATGGCCTTTTTAAATTGGACAGAGAAATTGGCTTTATGTGTAGCAAGATATTTGCTGTCATTAAAACTTCTTTTTACCATCTGTGGAATGTCACTCAGATCAAGTGCCTAGTCCCACCTGTTGATCTTCCAATGTTGGTCCATGCCTTTGTAACCTTGTGCCTTGATTACTGCAATGCCCTATATCTGGGGCTACCAGAGTTTGATATCCACCGATTGCAGCTTGTGCAGAATGCGGCAGCCAGGTTGTTGACTGGTCTAACTAGATCTAGCCATGTCACCCATGTTTCACCATCTGCACTGGTTGCCTGTGCATTGGAGGATCACCTTTAATGTCTGGTTACTGACCTATAAAGTCCTACATGGGCAGGGACTACGTTACTTGTAGGATCTTCTTCATCCCTACAGCCTCCACCAACTAGGGATTGCTAGAGGTTTTGAGGGTTCTATTGAAGATGTCTGGAGTTTACTGTTTTGTAGCCTCAACCCTGTGGAACTCTCTACCTCATCAGATCAGAGAGTGCCTGACCGTCGACTGTTTTAAGTCTACACAAAAAAGTACCTATTTTCTCCAGCATTCCCTAATGCAAGTGTGGATTAGCCTACTGTAACTGTAATCTTTTATTTTAGAACTAATGCTTTAAAATGTGATATCTGTTGTTTTATTGATTCTACTGTTTTAACATTTGTATAGCACTATGATCTATTGGAATAGTGCTTAAGAAATAAAGATTTGCTTGCTTGCTTGCAAAGACTCAAAAATGGGAGAGGCCATCTTCTAAACTTAAATGGGTTTGGATCATAAAACAATCTCTATTCTTTATATTATTATATATTAGTTATGTTTTCTGCTACCTGACCAGTTGTAGACCACTGTATATAATGTTTTCTTTTAGATGTTCTGGGGCAGTCACCTTAATCTGACTAAAAGACATTTTTGTGCTTGCCAAGCAAAAGGGTGGGGTAGCTATGCCTCGCCTCTGTTATGTTTTTCTACTATCTTCTGGTCAAATAGACTAAAACTGGCTCTTCAAAATGAAGATTCTAGAATAAATGAATGGATCAGATATCTTCTTAGGAACTATCTGACCCACTGGACAGGCAACCTCCTAAATTGTTGCACAAATTTACTATCCCTAGAATTTAAGATCAACCATACAAAAACCTTTTTCTGGAAAATTACAAAATGTACCATACAACATTCCAGCAGAAAACTTTGCCTACAACAACCAGAATTTAAATTTTGTGTAGCTGGGAAGCTAAGGAGGCAATATAGTACAGTGGTTTAAGGCCTGAGCTGCAAATCTGGAGACCTGGCTTTGAATCCCACAGCCCCACTTGCTACTGTGTGACCATGAGCAAGTCACCTAACTTCCGTGTGCTCACAGGTCGCATTTCTGTAAACAAGCTTTCAGCTTGTGTGTCTCTCCTGGTTAAACAATTGAAAAAATACTGTGTTTGGTATTAGAACAACTACAGGATCCTCGGATTCCCACTGGAATGTGGGATATTTTGTGACTGTGCTCCTATGGCAGACTAAATGTTAAAGGAATCACAAACATAAGCCTCAAGTTGAAAGGTCATGCCCATTCCTGAGTACTCAGTGGATTTGAAGCAATGGAACTTTTTAGAATATGAATTTATCTGCATTTTATGGAAATATTCTGCTGGTTGGAAGCATCCATGGTTGGAGCATCTTAGTTATGAATGCTTTATTTCTGGGAGATTTTCCTATGACTTTATGGAAATATAATAATACTACACTAAGGGTGTTTTTTGCCTGCCTTAAATTCTATTTGTGGCAGGCGAGGTGCAAACTAGTGTTATAACAATTGCAGATGCCTTATTAATCAACAAATATGCTGGTAGAAGTAGCACTGAAGAAAGTTTATGGGACTGATGTTAGGACAGTTGAAAAAAAAACAGCTTTCAATATTATGAGCAGGTTTTCTATGGATTCATAAACCTCCTTAGTATGTATGGAGCATGTTATATTTAGTAAATTGTATGGCTTTCAAGGCATTTTCAGAAATACTTTTTTAATTTAATTTTGGAACATATTATAACCGGTAATGCAGAAACTTGGAAGTTACTTTCCCTCTTTCATAGATTTCTTTAAAGAGTGTTTCATTTTTTCCTTTGAGCTCATAACACAAATGTTTAGTTGATTTCCTTCTGAGTTTTTCTTTTAGTTCTGTTTTTACTTTTGTTTTTGTTGTAATCTTCTTGTTATATATTTTCTTTGTTTTAAATTTTAAAAATTCTCCTACTCTTGGAAGGGAGCACTGTTGGCCCATTTCCAAGATGGAGGATCTGAAGTGCAGAGCAGGAGGGACTGCAGTAGGCTGGGATTGATCTTCCTATCCAGACAGTTTTGAGAGGAGGATGGAGCAGCTATGCACAGCTCAGAGATTCTTGCTGGAAAAATGATGAAGCAGACCTCAGTGGAGGAGACAATGGGAGTAGCGGAGGCACAAATGCTGGTTGGTGTTCCAAGAGGTTGAGGCCAGGAATGATTTCCATGATCCACTCACTAGTGGCAGAAAGCCATGATTTAAGAAGAAAAAGTGTATCACAGAACATACCAAAGCAGAACACAGAAATAAGTGGGGATGTTCAGGAGAAACCACAGTTAGCACCAGAATTTCATAAGACACAAAAGATTTAAGGTTTACAAAAGAAAGGAGCAGTGTCTCAGTTACTCCAACAACTTCTGACGAAAGCAATGTAGAGATACAAGACCAGACGTCTACAGAGGAGGAAATAAATAAAAGTGGCTTGGACACTAATAACAGGCTCCCCCTCCCCTGACAAGGGACTAGGTTTGCGGATCTGTTTAGCTGAACTGAGCCTGCACCTTGAAGAAACACCATCAGGTTTAGATATAAAGGCAGGATGGAACCATAGCCTGACCGAATATTTGTGGGGAAAAAATTGTTGAAAGAATCGCCATGGTTTATGGCCTCAGAAATTTATGCTTTGATCCACATATCCAGAAAGGACAAATTTAATATTAGTTTTTGTATAATTTCTGAAAGCCTGGAAAGGTTTTGGGCTATATATAATCAAGTGGAGTTTTTTCTTTATGGACTCCATTCATCACTATCCCTCTCACAAAACCCATGATTAATAGTATCACTGTGATGTTCAGGAATGAAGGGGTTCATGTGGGAGATACTGTTTATTGGCTCCAGAAAAAAATGCAAGATTTTGAGCTCCCTGAAGCAATCTTGGATGCTGAATTTATATGGACTGGAGGCTGGCGATTTAGGGTAAAACTTAGGCAACACGAAGGAGGAATACTTCACCTGCAAAACAGTTCCTTTTTAGGACAGGGGACCAAGGGGTATGTTTTTGTGCCGGTCAGCCTAAGGCATGTTATAAGTGTGGTGCCAGAACCCATTAACCCAATGTCCACAATAAATCTCGAAGTGCTATCATGTTGTGAATTTGTCACTATCTCTGTCCCCTGTATTATTGTAAAATTTGTTAATAAAATTTGAATTGAAAAAAATAAATAAATACATCTCGAAGTGGAATATGAGGTGAATTTGGATATATAAGCCTTCAGTGAGCCTAGCACACTAGGGGCAACCACTGTGATGAGCATGGCCACATTTTTTTATTTATTAATTGAAGTATTGGAATTACAACCCTTTGAGTCAGAGACTCTTTTACAAAGGCTCCATGTCAAAAAAAAAAAAAAAAACAGTACAGGCAGTTACATAGATACATACATAAACACTGTCGCAAGATAAAGGCCTATGGCCCACCCAGTCTGCCCACTTGAGGTTGTAAGTTCCCTTTATATTTTTCTAGAAGTCTGTTGCCCCTTACTCCTGACCTCCAGAATTCTCTTATGTCTATCCCATGCACTCTTAAATCCTGTGATTGTTTCAGCCCCTATCAATTCCTCTGGCAGGGTGTTCCACTTGACCACCACCCTTTCTGAGAAGAAATTCTTCCTCACATTTCCTCTGAATACACAAATGGTTACAATCAGGTAAAAAATATAAAACAAGGAGAGCTTGTCTTAAGAAAGGAGATGAAGTGCAATCATATTCAGGACAGGGCATAATTAAAATGTAGTCCATTAGTTGAGAGATAAAAGAAGGCAGGCTGGACAACAAAACAAATAAGAATTCAAGCCTAGAGTTGGGGGTTATGCAGGCTGGACAGCAAAATTAAATAGGCATTGTACCCTACAGATGGAAGATAAGCAGGAGCAACCTAACAGGACTTGTGGAGTTTAGAGCACATAAGAAGCAGGAGTGTAGGGGGGTAGAGAGACCAGAGGCCTGGAAGGAGAAGGGACAGGGAGACTGTCCAAACAGGGTCGGGGAAGGTGTTGAGAAGGCAGATGATATGGTTCAGAGGCATGTCCGAGGAGACTATCATAGGAGAGGAAAAGAGCAGAGATAGGGGCCGAGTGACAAGCAATGAAGAAGAGAAAGAACAGAGAAGTGGCAGGCGAGTGGCGGGTAACTACTATGTGAGGGGGTAATGGGAACAGGAGGGGGGAATACAGGTTCTGGGTAGTGAGAAGAATAAGGATGGATAAAGAACAATGCAGTTGGGCACGAGAAGGTGGTCCAGCTAAGAGCAGTCACAAAGCTTGACAAATAGTAGGTGCTGGCAGAGTAGAGTTTTAAAGGGGCCTAATTTTATTGCAGAAGAAACCGCTGGAGGGAGAGCGTTGAGCAAATCGAGGGCCCTATACATAAAAGCACGATGACCAAGTGCAGTCCTACAGAAAGGGATGGGGAAGAAGGCTATGTCAGAGTTACTGGTAGCTCTGGGGGATGGGGTAGGTGTGAGGAACTGTGGAACCATGGTAGGAGAGAGACCAGAGGTTAGCATTCTAGCCAGCAAGCAGGTGTGGCAGGAAAGCCTACCCTTGAAATTTAGCCAGTTAGCACGCCTATAAAGATCACAGGTATGGGTTAGCCTTGGGGCTCCCAAAACAAGGTGACAGGCCTTATTGAGGGAGATCATGATTCTTTTGAGAGCAGAATCAGAAGCAAAGCCATATGTTACAATACCATAATCAACCACGGATAGGATGGAGCTAGAGACTGCTAGTCGAAGAGCCTCATTTGCCAGGCAGTGCCTATGCCTATGCCTATATAAGAGACTAATTCTAGTATTCACTGTTTTGCAAACCATGTTGACATGCTTCTGGTAGGAGAGGGAGGAGTCTAAGATGATCCCTGCTGACCTGCTCAAGGGGCGTAAGTTGATTGATGTGAATAGTTAGAGACACACCTTTGTGCTTGTTTTGGTAGTTTGTGAACAGCATCACCTTGGTCTTTTTATAATTTATGATAAGTTTGTGTAGAGAGAACAAGGACTCAATTTCGGCAAAGTTTCTCTGAAGATTTTGTTCAAGCTGAAGGGGGTCAGGGTTACTAGAGAAAATAACTGCATCATTAACATAAAGGAGAAGGTTGCCTGGGCAGGCTAACGAGAGGGAATTGAGAAAAAGACTAAACAGGAGTGGGCCTAGTATTGAACCCTGGGGAACTCCTGAGCAAACTGGAGTGGAGGAGAGGTTATCCAGGATTCTCACCTTCTGTGACCTCCCAGAGAGGTAACTTTGTAACCAAGAGGTGGCATCGAGGGACACAGACCCAACTCCAAGAGGGAGGAGATGAGAAGCCACTGGTTAACCATGTCAGATGCTTTTGTTATGTCTATGTACACAGACACAGCTAAGGACCACGGTCCAGGGCTTTGTGAATGAAGCTAGTAACTCCAGGAGGGAGGTGGTTGTGCTGTGACCCTTCTGAAGCATGTTGTTGGCAACACTGGAGAGTGTATTTAGCAAGATAATCAGAAAGTTGGTCGTACACTATGCATTCTAGGGCTTTGGAAATAGGGGGAAGGAGAGCGACAGGGCGATAGTTGCAATAGGCAGTTCTGTCACCTTTTTTGTGAACAGGAAAAACTACTGCAGATTTCCAGAGGGATGGGAACTGGTTTTGACAGAGAGATTAAGGATTTTATCAAGGGGGTAGAAGACTGCATCGAGTTTGAGGTGTAGCAGTTTCAGATCTAGCGAGTCACCACTAAATCTGGACTTGCTCAGATCTCTAGAAAGATGTGATTTGGCTTCCATAAATGTTACTATTCTGAAGTGAAAGGGGAGATGCCAGAGGGAGGAGGAAATGGAGGAGGGCTTGTAGGGCTGTTGAAGAAATCAGGGGGGAAGAACTGAGCTGAGATCTGTGAAAGCACTGTTGAAGGTTTCAGCAATGAGGAATGGATCTTGGGTAGTAGCACCATTAATATTTAGTAAAGAGGGGGGACAGGTACTTGATCTACCAGTTAGGTCCTTAATGTTTTCCAAAAACATCCGTCCATTGCCCTAGGAGGAGGAAAGACAGATAGTGTAGAACTCCACCTTGGCACATCTAATTTCCTGTATACAGATATTTCTAGCTGTCCAATACCATTGTCCTCAGGGAGTCCAGATGCATGGGCCTTGTGACAAAGGTTGTCACGAGCAGCCATTAATTTTAAGACTGCAGGGGTGACCCAGGTGTTATCATGGTTCTTACCTTTCTTTTGTGAGGGGGGGGCCAAAGTGTCACAGGCTAAGGTAAAAGTAGAGATAAAGTAGTTGAGAGCAATATCAACATTAGTGGCAGAGTCAAGGGAGGACCAGTCACAGCTGAGAAGGTAAGACTGGAATTTTCCCTAGCATAGTACTTACTGGACTCAGCACTCACTATCTGCCACACAGACTAGTGCAGACATGCCAGTCTCTTTCAAAGATTTAATTTTATTGTGAAGCAACATCCAGAAATAGGAGACATGTAGCCCACTTGGAGGCTCCTACAAAAATCCCAATGTTTCACACCTCTTATGGATGCCTTGTCAAGGTGTAGCACCACATAGTGACCAGTTTATATACTGCATCTTATAAATTCCTCAGTTAAAAACTTACTAATGCTACATTTAATTGCATCTCATCAACAAAGTCTTTCATTTCAAACTGGTATAAAATTCCATTTTACATATACATATCCACAAAAATATTCACAAAAATATGTATATCACTTTCTATATCCCCACCCCTCAGTCCCAAAGATGCTTTATCAATACCTATGAAAAGGGGAACATGTTTGGAGCTATCCAGGGCACTATTAATATGTAGTGCCATGACATATTTCAAATTTTTATTTGTTATAGCTCACATATGTTCTCCTATTCTCTCTTTCAAATTTCTTTTTGTCCTTCCCACATAATATACTCTGCAACTTCATGTAGATAAATATACCACATTTTGTAAGATGTAATATATAAATGTGTCACTATGTGGTGCACTACATCTTAACAAAATGTCCATAAGGGGCATGAAATGTTGGGACTTTCGTGGGAAACTCCCTGGGCTATACCTCTCCTACTTCTGGATGTTGCTTCACAATAAAATTAAATCTTTTAAAGAGACTGGCATGTCTGCAGTCTGTGTGGCAGATAGCGAGTGCTGAGTCTTGTAAGTACTGTGTTTCAAGTGAGAACCTGTGAGCATCCTCCTTTTTAGAGTGACCATTTTTTGCATTTAAAATTTCCCTAGCATGCCTCTTTTGAAAGTGCGCTGAGAGGTTGACTTAGGTGGTGTTTTAATGGAGCTGTTTGACCAACAGCATAGGGTAGGGGAGTGGTCACTTAGTGAGTCAAGCAAAACGTCAATGCAGGAGAGTCTGTCTGGGCGGTTGGTGAAAATGAGGTCAAGAAGGGAACTTGAGCCTGTTCTGTAGTTGATCCTGATCAGAGAAGAAATTACCTGGGACAAGTCTATGGCAGCAGCAGTATCCCTAAAGGAAGTCATATCAGGGGCCAACCAGTTAATGTTGAAGTCACTGAGGAGGATCACTCAGACCAATTAGAGTGGTGGAAACCCAGTCAAGGATGGCATTAAAACCCAGTTTGATAAAGAGAGTGCAATATAGACCAAGAGCACAGTGATACATTTACCCTTATTCCAATGGTGATTCTAAGAGACAGGGCCTGAGCCATGCTATCACTTATAGTGCAAGGTAGTATTTGCCCTTGTAGAAAGTCAGTGAGATAGAAGGCACACACCTCTCCTTTGCCAAGTTTGTCTTCCTATAAAGTGTATAGCCACTGAGAGCCACAGCTGAGTCAAGCATTTTGAGGGAAAGATAGGTTTCTACCACTGAAAGGACATTAAGTTTGTGGTGCTCAAACAAAGGTTGAAGTTGGTAAAGTTTCAATGGCAGACTACAGATGTTAACTGAGGCAGCTTTAGGCCACCATCATGGAGGGTGGCAGGGCAAGGCAGGGGCAAGAATTGGGGTGGCTATTACCTGAGAGAGGAAGTAGTGGCAAACCATACTGAATTAACACATATTTTATCAATTTAAGAGGGAGTAGTAGTTTCCTGCAGGTGGTTTTGGTTATGGTGGCAGAAGAGGATGGTGTAAGGGTATGAGGATGTAGTAGTAGTGGTAGGTGGAGAAAGCAGAGGTAGGGTGGACTATTTGCCCAGATCAGAGAATTATGTGAGAGAGAAGTAGTAGAGCTCAGTGAGACAGGTTGCAGTTGCTGCTGAGAAATTGGAGTATACGGGAGGGTGAGGAGATGGATCAATGTGGGAAGAGCTATTAGAGAGGGAACAAAAAAAAACAAATCCAGGCACATACCACCACAAAATAGCTGCCACATGAGAGAAAAACGTTTGAAACATTTTATTTTATAACCTGACGTGTTTCTGGTCTGCTGGACCCTTTATCAAAGGCTAACTTGACCAAAAAAGCAATGACATATATATAGCAAGACAGATGACTGACATCACAATTATATCAATTAAAAACACACCAAAAAAAATTACGAAAGCAATGAAGCAGAATAAAAAGCAATAAAAAGTGCTGCATGGTAATAATACAATCAAAGAACATGCCCTAATTGTTAAATAAAACTCAGTACTAATTTTAACTAAAACAATATATGATGCAGATATAAATATTTTAAAACAAAAACAAATGGAGAGGGAAGTGGGAAGAGGGAGAAATAAACAATCCCAAATACATCAACGCTTTCTTCCAGGAATAGTTTCAAATCAAAACTGCCATTAAGGCCAGGATATGTAGTTGCTTTCAATTGCAAAATACAACATGTTTCTCTCTATAGGATTAAGTTTCTATAATTGCCCCCTCTAGGTTTGTGACAAACTCTGTCAATAGCCATGTATTTAAATTGATGGACTAAAGTATCAATTTTAGATTCTAAAATATGTGCTGCAGTAGCATAAAGTGCTCTCTTGCAATAGCCCTTTGGTGTTCATCCACTCTAACCTTAAAACTTCTTTCTGTTTTACCCACATAGAATGCCTGACAAGAATAGGCTGCCAAATAAATGACTCACTGGTGTTACATGTTGTCATTTGTCTAATGACAAACCCTTCAAATTATTGACAGTTGAAAAAACGCTTCCATTAGTGATAGCTTCACAATAAATACAATTATTGCACTTAAAAACAGCCTAAAGGTTTTGGCAGCCAAGTCTGTACTTCTTTTGTCCACAAAATGTCTGTGGACTGAACTATCCTTGAGACTTGTAGCTTTCCTAAAGGTAATTCTTGGTAATGATGTAGCTATATTTTCTAAATTTCTTTCAGCTGATAGAACCCGTCAATGTTTTCTAATAATATCCGAAAATAAATTTGCATGTACTGAATAAGTAGTAATTACATTCAACCATACATCATTGATCTTATTAGCATTTGATAGTCGTAACAAAACACTTCTATCAATCTTTGTAGCCGTATCTCTTGCTTGTAAAATATTACTCTACTATAACCCCTCTCCTGAAATCTAGTCTCTAAAATATCTGCACTCATTTTGAAACCATTTTCAGAACTACAGCTCCTTTTGGTTCGTAAAAATTCTCCCTTTGGGATATTTTTTACAGGGAGGAACAGGGTGCAGAAATACACTATTTTTAAGCGAAAAAGATGTTCCAGAACTAGAGGGCATAGGATGAAGTTGGAGGGAGGACGATTCAGAGGAAATGTGAGGAAGAATTTCTTCACAGAACGGGTGGTGGACAAGTGGAACACCCTGCCAGAGGAAGTGGTGGGGCTGAAACAATCACAGGATTTAAGAATGCATGGATAGACATAAAGGAATTCTGGAGGTCAGAGGTAAGGGCAACAGACTTCTAGGAAAACATAAACTTAACTTCAAGCTCAAATGGTAGACAGGGTGGGCCATAGGCCCTTATCTGCCAATTCTGTCTATGTATCTGTGTATCTATGTATTTTTATCGTATTGCAGGATGACAACTTGAGGCCATAAGAACAGTATTACCATCGACTTGTTTATGATAAATATCTGTGTCAAACTCACCAGTTGGTGTTTTGTCATTAATATGTCCAAATGTGGTAACTGTACATCTGCCACATTAAATGAGAATAGTAAGTGTTCATTTGTGGAGTGGAGATAAATCAAAAATCTTGAAATTCAACTGAAGATCCCTTCCATATTAAAATTACATTGTCTATAAAGTGTTTCCACAAAATAATCTTGCCATGAAAATGATTTAAACTGAATCATAAATAAAATCCTTTCTCCACAAACCAACATATAAATTTATATTGAGGGGCACAGGTGGCCCCTATAGCCATTCCTTTAATTTGCTTGTACACAATTTGATTAAATAAAAACATTAAACAACAAAACATATTCCATTAATTTCAACAAAAATTCACAGGTGGTCCATCATAACACTGGTCATTATTGAAAAATAAAGCCATTGCATCCAAAGCTCCACAATGAGGAACATTTGAATACAATGATTCGATGTCCAGTGTTATGAGGAGAAAGTCCTCTGTAACATTTCAAGAATCTAAAGATTTAAACGTCCTTTGTATCCATTAAATAAGAAGGAGACCCTCTACATAGACTCATAAAAAGGAATCCAGATAACCAGATAGTGACTCAGTTAGATACCCCACTCCACCAATGATAGGATGCCCGGGTGTCAACTAAAGATCTGTGCACTTTGGTAATAAATAAAAGTGGCCATAACAGGAGAGTCCTTAATTAGAAAATCTCTGACATGTTTAAAATATAACCTTCCATGTAAGCGTTAACTTTTCCATCAACTATACTTTATACTCCCAAATTGTATTATAATCAAGCTTTTCATAAAAATTCCATCACCCAGCTGTCTTAATGCTTTTTGAGAAAGTCACTTTTATTCATGACTACCACAGACCCTCCCATATCTGCTTGTTTAATAATGATCGAGGGTTCCTGCTGTAAAACTTTCAAAGCATTTCTTTCACTAACCATTAAATTATCAAAATTGTAATGAGACAAATTATCAAATAATTAATTCAAATCTCGTTCCACTAGCTAATGAAAAATGTTTACAGCTGTACATGTTGGGGACAAAAAGTAGAATTAGGGTGACATTCTTTTAAATCTGCATCAGGTGTACATCCCTTGTATCCCCAAAAAAGCATGTAAGTTTAATTTCCTACATAAAAGGCTAACATCTATTAATGTTTGTGTTGTATCAATCGGAACAGTTGGAACAAAATTCAGACCTTTGCTTAATGATGTAATTTCAGCATCAGATAAACATAACCTGAAATGTTTATAACCTTCATGTCAGCAATAGTTTTTTTTCGGTAGCAAGAACACTTACCTCCTCCTCTCGCCTCCGGAAAGGCCTCCATTGAATTGTATCTGACATGGGCCTCGATAATAATTGTTGCCTTCTCCCCATCTCCCCTTCATGTTCTCTTTCTCTTCCTCTTCTCATGTTGAAATTGTCCCCTCCTTGATAAATTAATCTGGGGCTCCGACGTGGCTGAAAAGACTGATGGTTTGGGGGGTAGTGTTCCATTACGGGAGGTGGAGGGCCCTGATTCTGTTGAAGTGTTCCTTGTTGTCCCATTACATGCTGGTGATCTTGTCTCTGCTCTCAAAAAGGATCCCGATTTGTAGAAATATCATCTTCACTCTCTGTCTCACTAACATCTGTGCTGAAATCAAAGGAAACATTCTTTTTTAGAATACCCTTCTGTTTACTATTTTTAGATTTCCATGTATAAACACATCCTGCTTCATAGTTCCCTTTGTCCCTTACAAATTTAGTTTGCTTAATTCTCTTTACGTCCACATCCAATTTTTGCATTGTAGTTCTTAACTTATTGTTCAAACTATCCAGTTCACATATTAGCACAATTGTAAAACTCTGCTTCACATTGTTTTACGCCTTCTTTAATACTGCATTCTTGTTCTTTTAAAAGCTAGTAATCAAATCCATCAATTTGAAACTTGCTTCTGATAAGATGTTGTCCCATTCTTGCATAAATCTACTGTTATCTTGACCATATGCTGGTTTCAAATCTATACGTAAACCTCTCTGGATTTATTTTACCTGTGTGCATGCCTCCATATTAATTTTAGTCCAATATACCCTTCAGGTTGCAGTGCTAATTTTCCAGTTTCCTGTAAGTCTCTTTAAAGACAAAGCTTTGGGACCAAGTAAAGCAGGATCTGCTTCATTCACAAGAAATGGATTTGTTGCACCTGCTGCATGAAGTAATTTGTCCACAAAGCCAACAGGCTGATTAGTCTCCTGTGTTCTCGCTGTTTCAAAAACCAAATTAGGAGTAGCTTCTAAAGACATGACTTATCTTTCCAAAAAAACAAGACAAAAGGAGGAACAAATCGAACAAAAACAGGGGTCACGTGATGGCATCTAGCTAGGCAGCTGCTTGATTCTGAGATCTCCCCTTCAGTCGCCGTTTTCTGCCAGTTTTCTGTGTCATCTGGGCACCAAACTCTAAAATTTGCACCGGAGGTGTTTGGATACTGTGCCTACTATCAGCAATCTGATTCTGTCTATGAAGAAGCTGATTATTTTAAAAGGATGGAGGTGGATGGGAAGCAGGCCTCGGTTAATACACTTCTGCATCCCCTGAAAACTTTCAAAGAAGCAGCAGTAACCAAGGCCCGCTAAATTAGAACGGTGGGGACAAACCGCAGCTGGCTACTCCTCTGACGGAGGATAAATTTCTTCAGGAGCTGACCCTGTGAAGGATATCCTCAAGGAGCTGGCTGGGGAGCTGAAATCATCATGTAGTGATCTGTCGCCAGTCTCCACCAGAGTTTCAGACATGGAAGCCAGAGTTATCTCATCAGAGAAATGGAGATCCAGAACTGATGTTGAAGTTGCTGAGCTCAGGCAACAGATTAAAAGCTACAGGCGAAAACGGAGGATTTGGAGGACGAATCGCCGGAACAATTTACTAATTTTAGGCCTGCCGGAGATGGAGGAAGGGCCGACCTAATGGCCTTTCTGCAGAAGTTTTCTGGTGAAGATTGTAGGCCTGCCTCCTATCAGTCCCTCTTATCATCTGGAGCGGGCCCATTGTTCGCTACGCCCAGGCCCCATCTGGTTCTCCCTCAGACCTATTATCATTAAATTTCTAAGCTATATTGAGAGGCAACGTTCTACTCAAAATCTTGTGAACTAAAGGAGATCCTTTGGGGCTCATCCAGAATTTGTGTCACGCAGGACCTTCCCAAAGAGACTAGAGAAAAAAGGGCAGCCTACCATCCGGTTGTTTAGAAGCTAATAGCAGCCTCCATTCCCTTTCGGATGATCTACCCGGCGATTTTAAAAGTCACGGTGGCAGGCTCGGTATACAGTTTCAACTCTCCCGAAGCGGCTTCAAAGGACTTAGCCTCCAGACTACCAGAGTTGTTTAAATCTGCTGGATGAATGAAGGACTTGCTATTTTGCTGTGCTATGGCATTCGGGTGATCCGGTGCTTAAATTTCACTGAATGGACTTGTTTTATTATTATTATGTGGTTGGGGCCTTTCTTTTTCTCTTGGCTGGGCTGTCTGGTTGGTAGGACCTCATGGGCTAAGCCTTCCCGGATTCTTTCCCTGACTTTACTATCTCGCCTAATCCATTGAATCTCCTCTCTGCTCCTACTTTCTTTCTTACCTTGGCTGTTTTCGGGTCTGGGTGGGTGGGGGTGGTGTTGGGGTCCCTCTCGTGGGCCTGGCTGTCGTGCTGGAGGCAGAACTTTCTTCTGTTTGTCCCTGTTTCCTGGGGGACTTCCTGGTGGCAGGATCGTTCCCGTCCGCTGGTTTTCGGGTCCCCGGAAACAGCGGCCCCAATGTCGATTTTTACCAGTTGGTGTTTTCGGGTGTGAATATTCTCATGGGCTGTATGGATATCTGGTAGGTGGTTTTTCACCTTCTTTGCCTTTGGGCTGTCAAAGGTGTGCTTTTATGGTATCTACTTTTGTGGATGGTGTTTTCCTTTATTGTGGAGGGGTGCTTTTCTGGCTCTTTTGTTTCTGGTTGTAGGTCTTCACTGCTTTTTCCCTTACTAATTCACCTCTTCATAAACTAGTCCTGTTATTGCTGGTGACTGGCGGGGGTGGGGGCTCGGGTCCGTGGGTGCTGGTTTGCTGGATGTGGTATCACGAGCCAAATGAGGGGGTTTGCTAACCTCTCCCGGTGGTGGGGCTACTATGTTTCATTGCAGGGGTGTCGGGCGGATGCCACCGGCCTGTTCTGGAGGCTGCTATTGCTGTGTGCATCTTACACTGGGGTTTCCGGGTTCGCAAATGGGGTTGGGGGCCAATGCCTCTTGGTTCCGGTTTGTTTAAAGAGTACTTCTGTTCTGGCCTCCTGTTGTAAATAGTTACTTGTGGGTTTTGGTTTTTTTGATTTTGGGGTGGGTTGGTGGGTTTTGTGAGACCTATTTGCTGGTGGATTTTCAGAGTCGGGGTCGGGGGTGGGGGTCATTTTCATTGAAGATTTTGCATTGGGCTTCTTGAGGCTGGGTTTTGATGGGTGGGAGGGGTTGGGAATGATGATTGCTCTCCTTTGTATTTTACACGGTATTTGGTTAAGTAGGACATGCTGTTATGGGGGAGCATGCCTTTTGTAATTCTTGTCTGGGGTTGTTTCGACTGGGGTCTATTTTGGCTGTAATAATATGGGCTGGGATGTCTAAAGGGCCAGCTTAGTCTCACTAATTTAGCTTAGTGTGTTGTTTCTGGGATTAAATGGGGTTCTCCTGTGGAGACTAAAGCTTGGTCTGTTTGGGTATTATAAGGTATTCCCAGCCTTTTCTTTTGGGATGCACCTTTTTTCTTCCTATAATCCTGAATGTGTCTGGATATTTGGTTTTTGTATACTGTATTTAAAGTGGCTATGAATACTCTCAAAATAGCCTCTTGGAATGTACGCGGACTTAGGGATCGGGTCAAACGCTTGCAGATATTTAATCATTGTTCACTACTGCAAATTGACATTCTTTTTTTGCAGGAAATGCATCTAAGCCATGGTGACACCAAGCTATTATCTCGTTCTGGCTTTTCTCAATCCTATCTTGCGGCAACTCTTGTTTTAGTAAAGGGTGGCGGTTCTCGCCAAGAAGCATGTTTTATTTACCAAAGAGATGACTGTGTCAGACCCAGAGGGAGGTTTATGTTGGTCAAAGGTACTCTTAATGGGGGCAATGTTGTTCTGGGCTCTATATATGGTCCAGTGGGGGGTGATCTGGGATTTTTCATGTCCCTTGCTGATAAATTGGCTAACTTTCTTCCTGCCCAGTTTATATTGGGTGGGGACTGGAACATTCCCTGTTCACCTATTCTAGATAGAGACCCTCAGGATAGGTGCCCCCCGGCTCATAGAGCCTTTTTGGAATTGAGATCATTGCTGGGTCTATGTGACCCCTGGAGACATGCTAATCCTTCTCTCCAAGCCTTTTCTTTCCTTTCTCAGTCGCATGGTATCAAATCTAAGTTAGATATGGTTTTAGTTAGTACTTCCTTTCTCCTGAGTCTCTGTTTATCTGGCATTGACCCAATTATTCTATCGGACCACGCCGTCATCTGGATCAAGCTTTCCTTAGCCCGGATTTCTCCCGGATTCGGTTTGCTGTTGAATACTCAACTGTTGAAGGATCTCAAAATGTGTTGATATCAGCTCCCTGATTTCCTTCTTTCTGGCAGATAATCTTAATTCCACTCCAAGGCTGGACATGGTCTGGTCTGCCTTGAAATGTTATCTCAGGGGTGAGCTTATTAAAATGGCTTCCCTTAGAAAGAAAAAGGGGCTTGCAAACTCCTTATCTTTGATGGGTAAAATCAGGGATTTGGAGGCTAAATATTCCTCAACTTCTTCTTTAACTGATCTTAAAGAGCTTTTATCAGTTAAGAGTGAATATATGGATCTTTTGAAGGAGAAAACGGAATATTGCTTGTTAAAAACTCAAGCCAAATATTTTGATCAAGGGGAGAAGTCCGGTAAACTCTTGGCTTTGTGTCTACGGGCATTGGAAAGCTCTAGGATTATTCCTCTGCTCTCTTCATCCGTGCGGTTGTCACTTCACCCAGAGGAATTGCCCATATTTTTAAGGAGTACTATCTGACCTTACAGTAAATCTCCTGTATCGCACTCTATTTCGAGTTAAACGAATATTTGAGGGAGATTGATATTCCTTTGCTTATCAGAGGCCCAGGCTATTTTGTTGGCTCATATCTCGTCGAGGAGATTGAGAGATCCATTGCTTCCTTGCTCCTGACCGAACACCGGGTCCTGATGGTCTCCCGCCAATTTTAAAAGGTCTTTGCCAAGGACTTGATACCCACTCTCCTTAAGTTATATGAGTACCTATCTGTATCTCCGGATCCCTCATTGTTTGAGGCTATAATTGTTTTAATCCCTAAACCTGATAAGATTCTCACTGACCCAGCCAATTACAGACCAATCTCTCTTCAAAACTATGATATGAAAATTCTTGCTAAAATATTAGCTGAAAGAATCAGGATGGTTTGGTCTGGTCTGCTGAGCCCTGAGCAGGTTGGTTTTGTCCCTGGTAGATCGGCGGCTGATCATTTGAGGACCCTGTCGCATATCTCTCAATATGCCCAATCTGTTTCATATCCGGTTGCTCTGGTCTCTCTTGATGCTGAAAAGGCCTTTGACCACGTGGACTGGTCTTTTCTCTGGGCAGTTATGGAGAGAATGGGTTTTCCGCCTGCTTTTCTAAATAAGATTCGGGTGTTTTATAGTTGCCCTTCTGCTAGAATTTATTGTAATGGGGTGTTCTCCTCCCTTTTTCGTTTATATACTGGCACCAGACAGGGATGTCCTCTTTCCCCTTTGTTATTTAATTTGTATTTGGAACCTTTACTTATAAGGCTTAAGGCTTCTTCCCAGGTTAAGGGGCTTAGGTTACACCAAAGGGAACTGGTTCTTTCTGCTTACGCAGATGATATTCTTTTACATTTAGCAGATCCGGCTCAATCTTTGAAGGCAGTGATAGGTATTATTGAGTGGTTCGGTGTTTTCTCTCATTATAGATTGAATATTTCCAAATCTGAAATCCTTCCTCTTAATGTATATACTAATAAGCACGAATTTTCCTCTTTCGTGATGAGATGGGCCCCTAGATCTATCAAATATTTAGGGATTTATTTTTCTACTGATCCTTCTCTTTTGAGAAAGTTAAATTTGGACAGAGTCAAGGACTCAGTTTCTCAGGATTTACAGCGTTGGTCAGCTCTTCCCATCTCACTTTGGGGTTGAATAAATATTCTTAAAATGAACGTCCTCCCCCGGATTTTTTACCCACTGAATTTGGTTAACCTTTGGCTTCCTATCTCCTATATTCAGCAGTTTCATGTGCTTTTTTCTAATTTTGTTTGGCTGAGGAAGGGTATTAGGCACTCCTATGCTAAATTATTGCTTCCTAGAGAGAAGGGGATCTTAGATTACCTAATCTCCTGTTGTACCACTGGGCGGCTCACCTTCTAAGTTGGGAAGATGGTTCTCTACGGAACCAGACTCATCCTGTCCAATCTGGCTTCAACTTGAACGTGCCTCTCTCTCTGAGATTAAACCAGACAGGTACGCTCTATTTTATGTATCCCCAATGGTACTTTCATATTGGGTGCCGGATAGTGTAATGATGGTTGCTCTTAAGTCACTCGTGCAATGTTTAAAGTTCTTCCGTATTTCCGCTATTTCAGACCTGGGACAACCGGTTGCTTGTAATCCCAATGTTAAACTGGGTACTTCATGGATTACCTCGGAGTGGCTCCCGCAAATCAGGGAGGCCAGACTTGAGCATTTTTTTTAGCAGGAACTCACTTCTTTCTTCCGGCGATATTCTGGAGAAATTTGATATACCTAGGAGATATTTTCAAAGTCTATCAATTGAGGCATCTGATCAGTCGGAGATTTGGTACCAATTTTAGGATTCGTCGCTTATCCTTTCTTTTCTGGAATTATCAATCTCGCTCCCAATCCCATCCTATCTCTTTGATATATTCCTTCCTTTTGAATTATAACTCGCTGGAGACGGTTGAAGGCTCGGTGCGTGGCACCTTCTACCTGATATTTCCCTGGATTGGTCTGGTGTTTGGAAAGATCTCCATAGATACCATACCCAGGATAGGTTGCGTTAACGCAATATTATATTGTCAATAACCTCTACTATACTCCGTTAAACTCTTTCAGCTTAAGAGGGCCTCTCATTCAAAGTGCTTTTAGGTGTTTGCAAGGTGAGGTAACCTAATCCATATGTTCTGGGATTGTCCCAAAGTTGCCCCCTGTGGTCTCTGGTCCGGATTATCTTGATCCTCTCTGGGTCTGTCTGGTTTTTCTGTCCTGAGATATGTATTTTGGGTGAATTCTCCCATATAGATAATGTCGAACGAGATACTATATGGCTTTGGTGTCTATGGCTGTTAAAACTGGTTTTAAGACATTGGACTGACCAACTGGCCTTGTCATTTGCCGATTGGTTGACTGAACTGGTTTCATACCTTCAATCGGAAAGGTTGATTGCTAGTCTTAAATGTCATTTGGACCTGTTTCAGAGGAGATGGAGTAAACTCCAAGCCCTGTGTTTGACTTAATCTATATCATTCTGAGACCCGATTCCTCATGTCTGCCTTTTATTTTAAGATTTATGTTAATCCTTGTTTTAAGATTGTCTTGCTCTTTACAGATGTCAAGATTTGAAGTTTGTGGTGATATGTTGCTTTGTCCAGACGATGTTTGGTGTTTGTTGGTGCACCTCGTGAGGGGGAGGAAATGGTTTGTGGGGTTGAACGCTAGTGTTGTATAATGTTTCTTGTATTTGTGGTTGGGTGGATTGGTGGGATTGTGGGTGGGACTGGGTCTGGGGGTGGGGATTTTGTGTTATTTTATTTTTGTGGAGTTGGGATATGTGGGTGTAGTTCTTTGGTTGTACAATTGCTCATTCCAATGTTTTCTTGTACTTCCTTGGTGTGTTTTGTATTATGGTGTTGTTGTTTTGTTTTCAAACTCAATAAACCTAAATTTCAAAAAAAAAAATCGAACAAAAACAGCTGTGGTTTTAAACAGGCTAGAGACTAGATTTCAGGAGAGGATTATAGTAGGAGTGATATTTTACAAGCAAGAGATACGGCTAAAGATTGATAGAAGTGTTTTGTTATGACCATCAAACTAATAAAATCAATGATGTACGTGAATGTAGTTACTACTTATTTAGTACATGCAAATTTATTTTTGGATATTATTAGAAAACATTGGGGGTTCTAACAGCGAAGAAATTTAGAAAATATAGCTACATCATTACCATGAATTACCTTTAGGAAAGCTACAAGTCTCAAGGATAGTTTGGTCCACAGTCATTTTGTGGACAAAAAGAAGTACAGACTTGGCTGCCAAAACCTTTAGGCTGTTTTAAGTGCAAGTATTTATTGTGAAGATATCACTAATGGAAACATTTTTTAACTGTCAATAATTTGAAAGAGTTTGTCATTAGACAAATGAAACATGTAACACCAGTGGAGTCATTTATTTGGCAACCTGTTCTTGTCAGGCACTCTATGTGGGTAAAACAGAAAGAAGTTTTAAGGTTAAAGTGGGTGAACACCAAAGGGCTATTGCAAGAGAGGACCCACTTTATGCTACTGCAGCACATATTTTAGAATGTAAAAAAGATACTTTAGTCCATCAATTTAAATACATGGCTATTGACAGAGTTTGCAGCAAACCTAGAGGGGGCAATTATAGAAACTTAATCCTAAAGAGAGAAACATGTTGTATTTTGCAATTGAAAGCAACTACATATCATGGCCTTAATGGCAGTTTTGTTTTGAAACCATTCCTGGGAGAAAGATGTTGATGCATTTTGGGATTGTTTTCTTTCTCCCTCCCTTCCCCAGTTCCCCTCTTCATTTGCTTTTGTTTTAAAATATTAATATCTGCATCATATACTGTTTTAGTTAAAATGAGTACTAATGAGTTTTATTTAACAATTAGGGCATGTTCTTTGATAGTATTATTACCATGCAGCACTTTTTATTGCTTTTAATTCTGCTTCATTGCTTTTGTAATTTTTTTGGTGTGTTTTTAATTGATATAATTGTGATGTCAGTCATCTGTCTTGCTATATATATGTCATTGCTTTTTTGGTCAAGTTAGCCTTTGATAAAGGGTCCAGCAGACCAGAAGTGCTTCAGGTTATAAAATAAAATGTTTTAAACATTTCCTCTTGAGTGGCAGCTATTTTGTGGTGGTGTGTGCCTGGATTTGTGTTTTTTGTTTCTGATTTTTCAGTGGCACCCCATCCTATTGTGTGCTCCTTTATGTTTGCCATTAGGGAGGGGTAGCAGCAGAATGATAATAGGCACAGTGAGGTAGGTAGATGACCACATGGCAGTGACAAAGAGAGGCAGTAACTATGTAGGGGCTGTAGTAGAGATAGTAATTATGAAGGAGCAAGGGAAAACTTAAAATAAATAAAAATCAACAGGATATCTGGAGGGGATCTGATGGTGCAGCGGTAAGGTAACAGCCTTCAGTGTAGCAGGTCGGGGGTTCTAACTGTGTAGAGAGAAGGCAAGGGTAGAGTGAGGAACTGGGAGAGGGAATGAGATAGAGATGATAGGTAATGGAAGTTGGGGGAGGTTTAGGTGAACACTAGGAGCTGTATACAGAGGTAAAAGGGTTGCAATCAAACTGACCCCTTCAGGTCAAAATAGATAACCTGGAAATCAGAAAGCAGGGACTTAACCAAAAACCATGTTTGTGACAGGTCGCATGATCAGTAATCATAAATAAATTTAGAGACAACTCTGGGTGGGTGGGAGGTGATGAGGGTATGGCAGTCAACAAGAAGCGTCGATGGGCTAACACACCACAGCAGCAGTTCCTTGGTTGCAGGATGGGGGATACTTTTAGGAACCTTAGCCACTCTGGGTGTGTCCCAGGCACCACCGACTGTGTGAAGCACTCGGGAGGGGGGATATCTTTAAGAGCCTTAGCCCCTCCTTGCATGTCCCAGGTGCCACCAACTGACATTTTTCAGAATTTTCAGATTTGTCCATGGGCCTACCATAACAAAAATGTGAGAATAAACCATATAACCTGATTAAGACAGCATAATAGAAGTATGCAGACTCAGACATACCCAAGGATTCTAGATTATGTACTCTAGAATACTAGAGTATGTACTCATTCATAGCTCTGTCAGAGGGCAGCCGTGGAGGTGAGAGGAAGGCTGTGCTGCTCACCAACTGGAAGTCATGATGGGAGGTGATTGGGGTAGTGTGTTATTACCTGAGAGAGTGGGGGGGCCACTAGACCACCAGGGATTGTGGAGTGTTTTCAAAGGATGGAGATCAAGAACTGAGAAAGACCACTAGATTACCAGAGAATGTTGGTCATAAGGGGATGGTGCTCAGACATCGGGGGACAGGGGGAGTCACACTAGCCTACCAAGGAATATTTTTTGTAATTTGGGGATGGCGATCAGTGACTGGAGAGGTTTGAGGGACCACTACACTATAGCAATGGGAGTTTACTTATCGGGTTAGGGAGAAGGGGGAGGGACCACTGCACTATGGAAACAATTTATTATCAAGTGGGCAATCAGGGATGGGGGCTGCAGTACCTCTGCCAGCCACTAGGTTTGTGTGGATTACTGCCAGGTTTTTCTCAGTGGTAATTTCTTCATGTAAAGGTCTTCACAAATGGCCCTTGCCGTGAGAAAAAAACATTGTGAATTGGACTGTGGGAATATGCATGCCCCCTTCCCATTCATTTGGATTGTGGCCCCCTCCCAACATTGCCTGGGTGCAAACCCTGTTTGTGGAGGCAAACTGAGCTTTAGTGAATACCAACTCTAGGCAAAACCCACTTTGCCCTGTGCAAACTGGGTTTGTGCCTGGGCAAAGTTTTGTGAATCTAGTTCCTTAATTTAAAATTGGAGACATATTTTTTGACTGAATGTGGATTTAAAAATTTTAACATTAATATTACAAAAAAGATTGAGATCAATAGCTAAGGACTTTATACACTCAGTTCAGAGAAGTTCACTTCCAGATAGGAAGCTACAACATTACCTTTTTGTTGTTCAAGAGGCTTTTGAACTATGTAAGAAGGAGAAATTACCCAGGTATTTACTCTTTCTCTGGATTAGTACAAAGCATTTGACAAAGTAAATCAACATTTTCTGTTTCAAGGAAGTATGGGATCTCCCTTACATTTATAGCTTGGATTCAAATGCTATACAAAAATGCAGAGATAACACCTTTAATGGTGGGATATGATGATAAAAGCATAAGGGTTCAGACAGGAGTTTGACAGGCATGTCTATTGAGCCCTTTATTACACATTTTTTCAATAGACCTTTTTATCAGGAAAGTGATTTCCAACAATAGAACTGAGGGCATTATAAGGACTCAGTGGGGGAATTCAGAGAAAATTGTAGTTTATGTTGGTGACTGATGCTGCTTCCTTAAAAATGAATCAAGTGTCAAGAGGATGCTAGAAGTTATGGAAGATTTTGCCAAAGTTTCAGTGGTCCAGTTGAACTGAGAGAAAAGTAAAGGGATATATCTCATTTCAGATGTAGCTCCATCATCAGTAGTGATGGCAAGCATAACCATCAGCAAAGAGCCTATTAAGGTTTTGGGGGTGAAGTTTGGAGATGGAGACATGGCCCAAGTAAATTGAGACGCTTCTTTAAAAATCTGTAAACAAAAGGTAGCAAAATGGAAGGGATGGAAGTTATCCAAAAAGAAAGAATATTAATAATAAATCAGTATGTATTACCCTGTTTATTGTCTGTAAGTGTTGTCTTCCCCTGCCTCTATATTTGGAAGCGAGGGTTTTTAGTGCATTCTTTCAGATGCTCTGGGGAAGCAGATTAAATGCCACTGAGAGAGATTTCACTTATCTACCGGTAAAAAAGGAGGGGCTAATACTGTAAATCCAGTGATATTTTGTCATACTCTGTTTTGGTCAGGCACATTAAAAATAGCTCTGCAAGTCATTCCTTCACTTCCACAGCAACTGTTTCAGAATAATCTGAGAACTTGTTTAGCAATGGGAAAATCAGCCAGCAAGATTTTCAGGTGAACTGCAATTACCCAGTTATATGAAATATACAGTGCAAGAATTCTATACAGTAAGTGGAGGGTACTGAAAAAAACAAATAATACGGTACTCTAGGAAACAACTGTATGATTTTGTGTTTCAGACTGTAGGGCCCACAGAACCAGATTTCAAAAACTGAAGGCCAGAAAAGAGGGGATTGGTACTGAAACAACTTACAAATACAAGAATATCTAGGGAAATGTGGGATATTTTGTGGTTGAGCTCCTATGGTAAGCTGAATGTAAGAGGAAACTACAAGCATAAAGCTGTAGAGGAAAGATGATGCCCTTATCCAGAGTATAATGTGCAAACAGAAACAACGGCACATTTTCCTGGAGTGTCAGTTTACTGTACAGTTATGGAAATTTTTAGCTCACAGATGGACTCTTCCTTGGCTGGAAAGACTCACCTATGAGAATATAGTTTTAGGTGACTTTCCTCACACTCTCGGGAAGTATACTAAAAGTACATTAACTGTGTTTTTTACCTGCTTAAAGTTTTATTTGTGGCAGGCGAGATGCCAGTTGATACTATTGCAACAAAGAATGTCACACATAGCTATTGGTAGATTATGTGAAGCTTCCTTTAAAGAAATATATGAGAAAGATTTACATCTTCATCCAAGATCTGCTGTTTTTTTTAAGGTGGAAGGGATTTATTTATTTTTTTTATTTAAGTAAACCTTTTTCAGATATAAGAATGACTTCACAGGTGAAATGTGGTGGAGGGAATACCTGCTGGATAAGATAGTCATAATGCTAATTCATGGGATATTTCTGTACAGGATAATTTTTTTAACATTTTCTGTTTAAGTCTCCTTCCGTCGCCAACCATGGCATCCTGTGGCTTGGCCAAGCTCCCAAGATCCCAGAGGACCAGCCCGCATCCAGTTATAGTCTGACTGCCAGGCAGGAAAGGAGAGTGAGTGCCGGCCTCCCTCTCTCTGCCTACACATATTTTATCAGGCAAGCTTGTCTGGGTTCCTGGAGCTGGTCTGGTTACTAGGTGCCGAGGCCTGTTGTCAGGGATGGCAGCAGGGTTCTGTTTTCATTTTATCTGCCTAGCCTTAAGGACATCGGCACTCTTTGGTATCCAAGGAGACATGTGTACACTGAGACGTGCAGCAACTCTAGACCCCAGCCAAAATCCTCCCCTTCCTCTTCTAGTACTTCCAACTGCACTGCCTCCCCTGGTCACCCAGATGACAGTATTGCAGCAGGAATGACAGCCCTTCCTCCCTCCCTGGAGAAGGAAAGCAGCCCAAGGGTGCTCAGTCGTCCTCCCTCTCCAGCCGGCCTTCTGAGGACCCAGGCTCATTCCCAAACCCAGGTAGCTGGCATCACAAGTAGTAGCTCTACCTCTGTGCTGGTGGGCCAGCCCAAGATGGTGGATATTGATATTTGTTTCTTTCAGAGACTGAAACTTATGAATATTATGACAAAGATGGCTACTGTATTGGGTCTGTCGTCATGTTAGATTAGGATTTAGTTTAGTTTTTAGCTGTTCTTAGTTTTTTATTTAGTTCATTTTATTTCTTCTGTTCTGCTTTGTTATGTTTTATTTGTTTTTTGATCCTGACGGCTACACCCCGTGATAGTTTTACGCTTTATTTTTACCTGTTTATCGGCGGTCTTCTATTATTTTGACCGCCGCATTTGGATGTTCTATCCGACTGCTGACTTTACTTGTGCCTCACATTCAGAATGTACTTTGTGAGGGTTTCACTTCAGTTTTGCTCTTCTAACCAGATACCTGTATCTGGATCAGAGGTGGACTGTGTCAGTGGAGTGCTTACTGGTACTGCCCGGGGTGATCTTGACTTGGGGCAGCCCTGGGACTACTGATACGCTCAGTAGTTGGTAAGTGGCTTTTCGATAGCTCCGTTTTACATGCTTGTAATTGTATGATGGCTTGCAGCTCTTTTTGTTGCTGAGTTACCTGGGATATTGTGGCAGCCTTTGCAATCTTATTGCAACATTACAACATCATTTTATCGGCTGCCATTTCTATCGCCATTTGGAGACTGACCTGGAAGAATGTTTGGGAGTACAGTGGTGTGAATTATTACGAACTTTGCTTGCCAAAATACTAACTGAAAGCAGTGGACTGTAGACTGGTGTGGCTGGCTACGGTGATGGGAGCCTTGTTTTTAGGGCCCCCGTGGAGAAAGGGGATATCAACTGGAGGGCTGATAAATAACTCTCTCTCCAATGCCGTGCTGTTGTCTCCTAGTGTTTACTGGGTGACATCAGCAGGCTGAGTGGGGTGTCTCTTTTTCAAAGGCCCTGTCTCCAAGCTGTGCTGGGGTCAGTAACATTTACATCCAAAATCTCTCCTCTTATGGTCTGACTTTCATCAGGTTTGCTGTACTCCTCATTTTGCTTCAGACTAGTTCATCTTTCAGGTACTGTAACCATTTTTATCTCGGAGGCAGTGAGAGAGCCTCAATGGATTTTAATATTTGTTAAGTTCAGTTTTTGTGGCAGTGAGAGGGCCACATTCTTCAAACATTCTTACAAGGGTTAGGTGACAGCTTCCCTTGTTGTATAAACTTTAAAGGATATGGCAAAATAAATCTGATACTATAGCCTGCTGAACAGTAATAAGCAACTTAACTTAGATCTATTGTATAAATTTGAATGGACCTGGCACACGACAATTGATATTATATCTTGCTGGACAGTAATAAGTAACCTAATTTAGAGTTGTGGCCATCTTTGGATTGTTGTTTTTGAGATTTTAAATTTTGGAGTGGGTGGGTTTGTTAACTCTTATAGCTTAGGGTATAATAGTATTGTTATTTAGATTAGATTTATGTGTTTTATTTGGGGTGGGTTTTTGATGTTAGTTTATTAGTTTTTTTTTCTATTTGTACAGGATTATAATGTGTTGGGGAGGTTTAACGACAGTTAGGCACTATTCCCCCACCTGGATCAAGGAACTATGTTCCTTTGAATGCCCCCCCCCCCCACTATCTTCCGACACCTATTTTAGGTGTTGTGCTTCGGGTATAGATAGAAAGTGTAAAAGAAGGGGGAGAGCTGGGTCTGGTGGGGGACAGGAAAGGGGAGGGCGGATTGGAGTCTTGAAGTCCAGAAGATGCCCTGGGGTGAAATGGAGTCAGGATAGAGGTTTTCCTTGTCTTGTCCCCATACCCAAGGGCTCCGACATTAGTGGGCAGGTGCTGGGGTCTTCCCCAACAGCTCATCCTACCTTGGCAGTGTTATGCAATGCCAGATCTATTAAAAACAAGACAGCTATCATAGCTGATCTTGTTGGAACAACTGATCTTGCTTGCATCACCAAGACCTGGCTGGATGAAAATGCTGGCCCCATATTGGCTGCGGCAACTCCAGCCAGGTTCTCTGTGATACACCGTCCAAGGTTGGATCATAGGGGCAGGGGTGTAGCCATTATGTTTAATACTGAGCTGGGCCTTGTGGATGTGCCATTGAGAAGTACCAGATCCTTCAAACATATCCTGGGCGAGGGTGTAGGTTACAGGATTCTCCTTATCTGCGTCCACCAGGAGATGGAGGAGAATTCCTGCAGGAGATAGCAGACTTCATCGTTGACATGATGTTGAGGTCCCCCAGACTGATAGTCCTGAGGGATTTCAATGCCTGGGTCGAAGATGAACTCTCACATTTTGGTCAAAATCTCCTCCAGCTGATGATGATGCTGGGCCTCACACAGGTAGTTACCTCCTTAACCCACATAGGGGGTCATTTCTAGATCTGATCTTTCTTCTGGGTATGGAGACAGCTGATTTGGGGGTGGAACCAGTCAGCTGGTCTGATCATCACACCATAAGGTTCAGCTTCTGGGCCCCCCAATAGGTCTGCCCCTACGGAGATTGTTCAGTACTGTCCTTTAAGGAGGGTTGCCCCTAGTGACCTATTGGCACTGCTGGACTTTTTGGGCTTGGGTGAATGCATGAGTCCAAATGATCTTGTATTAGCCTATAATAAGGCTGTGGGAGATGCTCTGGACAAGATTGCTTCTGCTCATGTTCGATCTCTCACTCTTTGCCCAAGGAGTCCTTGGTCTGATGACTCCTTGAAGGAGTTGAGGTGAGTTGGCCGAAGGATGGAAACAGCCTGGCAGAGGTCTGGTCATGATGCTGACAGGCTTAAGTTGATGGCACATTATGATAGCTATCAATCAGTAATCACCCGTAAGAAGGCAGCATTCCTGTCCAGGGTGATTTCTGTTGCACAGAATTGACTGGCTCAGTTTTTCCAGACTGTTGACAGATTGTGCAATCCAATCTGTCTCCAGCCCAGAGAAGCCTTTTCTCAGCTGAGATGTGAGGAGTTTGCTTGATTCTTCACAGATAAGGTTGCTAGCATCAGGTCTGGCATCAGTCCAACCTCTCCTATGAGGGATTGTATTGGTCGACAGGAAGTGGCATGCACCCAATCTATCTAGTCAGATTTTTCCCGGCTGGAATTCATGGACATTGTGAAGATAGTCCAAACATTGCACCTAAGCAGTTGTAGTTTGGATTTGGGTCCTACACCCCTTTTAGTGGGATGTGTAGTTGCTATCTGCCCAATCCTTGCTGAAATTGTCTGGAAGTCCTTAGAGAGGGGGTTCTTTCCTGGCCCCCTCAAAGAGGCGGTGGTTCGACAACTCCTTAAGAAACACTCCTTGGATCCAGACTGTCTAGCTAACTACAGACCTATCTCTAACCTGCCATTTGTTGGCAAGGTTATTGAAGAGGTGATTGTGTTGCAATTGGATGATCATCTTACTACTCACAATGTCTATGATACTCTGCAGTCTGGTTTCATGAAGAAGCATAGCACAGAAACTGCTCTTGTTCGGGTACTGAATGATCTCCTAATGGCTAAAGATTGAAAGGCAAGTACCATTCTGGTCCTTCTTGACCTCTCCACTGCATTTGACACTTTAGACCATGGTGTGCTGCTGGAGAGCCTGTGGCTTTTTTGTGGACTGTCTGGTACAGTCCTTAAATGGTTCCGTTCATACTTAGCAGGCAGGTCCCAGAGAGTTACCACTGGAATTTATTCCTCTGGTACTCACTTCCTGCTCTGTGGGGTGTCGCAGGGTTCCATTTTGGCCCCCATGTTGTTTGCAGAGTACATGCTGCCATTGGGAGAGATCATCAGGTGATACAGTCTGAGTTTTCACTGCTAAGCAGATAACACTCAGCTGTATATGTCCTTTCTGCCCGGACAGAATGATGCCCTCTCCATGCTAAGTAATTGCCTTACTGAGATCAGATCTTGGATGAGCTCCAGCTGGCTAAAACTGAATCTAGATAAGACTGTAGTGTTGGTAGTGGACCGGGTTCATCCGGGGTGGGTTTGGGGGCTGGACAACCATCAGGCTTGTTGCTTGGTGATATACCGCTCAATGCCTCAGACCAGATGCGTAACCTAGGCATTATATTTGATGATGGT
The DNA here is from genome assembly GCA_016271365.2 of Neoceratodus forsteri. Classification (NCBI taxonomy): domain Eukaryota; kingdom Metazoa; phylum Chordata; order Ceratodontiformes; family Ceratodontidae; genus Neoceratodus; species Neoceratodus forsteri. The sequence goes on from CM057458.1 coordinate 106,662,972, forward strand.
CTGACTCTAAAATCTCAGATGTCAGCTGTCATCAAATCCTCTTTTTATCATCTGAGGACTATTGCCCGGGTGAAACACCTGATTCCCCTGGATGATCTTCCAACATTGGTCCATGCCTTTGTCACCACCCATCTTGATTACTGCAATTTCCTCTACCTAGGGCTATCTGGGGTTGATATCCACCACTTGCAGCTGGTGCAGAATGTGGCAGCCAAGCTTTTGACTGGGACCTCTAGGACCAGTCATATTACGCCTATGCTCAGTGAGCTACACTGGCTGCCTGTTCAGTGGCAGATCACCTTTAAGGTTGGGTTGCTAACCTTTAAAGCCCTACATGACCAGGGACCCAGCTACTTGCAAGATCTCCTGGTACTCTACTGCCCACTCAGTCCTCTCTGATCCACCAATGAGGGATTGCTGGAGATTCCCCAGGGTATCACTGAAGACATCTGGTTCTTGTGCTTTTTCCTTTTCAGCTCCAACCCTGTGGAATTCTCTACCTCGTCGGTTAAGATAATGCCTGACTGTCAACCGGTTTAAAATAGAGTTAAAAACGTACTTATTTAATCTAGCCTTCCCTAAATATGGATGATCTGTTTTATTATTGCTGTTTTAATCTTATTTAATTTGTTGCATCTAGTTTTATGTACAGCACCTTGGTTCTGAAAGGCGCTATAAAAATAAAGTTGATTTGATTTGATTTGATTGTCTTAAGTGATGGTATTGTGACTGTATTTAAAGTCTGAATTCAATAAAAGTCTCCTACTCTTTTCCAGAAGTTCCATGGGATCTTTGACATCCATCTGAACAAACACTATCACTAGGAAGTAAGAAATTAAAGCGCCATTTAGAGGTGCATTTTTTCCCTGCAAGGATCTGAACAAAAACACATATTTATTGTACTAAAGATAGTTTATTTGATTAAAGTACTCATTAAGAATGGGCAGTCTGCTTGCCAATGCTACTGTACATATGACAGTTACTTCTCCTGTGTTCCTCTTGACCTAAACAGCAGGAAATAATAAGCAGTAACCTATGTTTGTATCTTTACAGGTCTAGGTCCTCATTCTTGCAAAACACGTATTGTCAAGTAGAGAATGTTATTATAAAGTTTCTTGTGATCAACTTTAATCTTAGAAACACTACACTTGATGTTTGAAATTATATCTGTATCACTTTACTGTTATTTGTTATTTCTTTGGGTATAATTAATGTCTCAAAATGAATGAATAGTTAAGTTACTCTCATTCATATGTATGAAAACTTGAATAAAATCTGTTTAAAAAGATAATTTTGGGGGGAAAAGGCTTCCAGCAAAATATTTTCTAGTGAATTACCCGAGTTCCTAAAATCAACCCCCACATTGTGCACCAGTGCCTCTTATTATTTTCCTAGATATTATGACAAGCCCCAAAATGAGTAATTCCAGCTCTTACCTCAAACACATCCGAAAGTGCATACTCAGCTCTCCTCTACAATACAGCATTCCTAGCACTTTCACAGCCCACCAGACAGCCCCATGAATTCATCACATCTGTCACTGCACCGAACTGCATTGCCTGCAATTTGCAGGACCTGCACTTCTGTAGGTGGATGGACTCTTCTCTTGGCACAGTGAATTGGTATCTGTTCATGCAAGGGACCTGCATGAATGAGGATACAATTCCACTATCTCAAAAAGAAAGGAAATTAATTGCAGAAAACATCATTAACATACCAGTTAAAGTAGCTTAATGCCACAAAAGTAAGGAAATGCGGTGTTAGGGTTTCCAACCATAACACCCCACACCCACACCACCCGCAGCAAAAGGAAAAAAATATTCTGGTTTGGAGTCTCTGAAGTCTCGGCAAATCAGTGGTGGGGATCATCCTTGGAGGCTGTCAAATCTAATGCTCGCCCCTCTCCCCAGTCCCTATCCTCAAATCTGAAGCACAAAGTACAGCTCCAAGCCACTGCCTCATAATAATACACTTTTCAAAGGTAGATAAGTGTGTCTCGTCACAGGTTGCAACACAGTTTGTTGTACATTTCTCAACACAGGGCCCTGTGGGCCCTGCTTGAAGAAAGGAGATTATGTATGATGTTCTTTGCTCACAGAATGGGGTGGGAATTAGGTTTGACAACCCCCAAGGAAGACCCCACCACTGATTCGTCAAGAATCCAGAGACCCAAAACTTTTTACTGCTTGGGGTTGGATGTGGGGTGTTAGTGTTGTAAACCTTGATGGCACATTTCCCTACTTTTGTGGCATTAAGTTACCCTAACTGGTGCATTAATGTTTTTTGCAGTGAATATATGAAAGAAAGAATAAAATATATAAATAAATATATATATATAATATATATGTATATGTATATACTGTGTGTGTGTGTGTGTGTGTGTGTGTATATTTATATCTCTATGGCAAGGGAAATTTTATTTCTAGGACACCCAATCCCTGAGGCTCTGGGTGCCTTACATTAAATACAGGTTAGGTGGGAACAATACAAAGCTCTAAAAAAACATATATAAACATACCAAATTAAAATAATCATTAGATCTCAAAATACTTAAAACAACAGGTGGTCAGTACAGGTCAGTCGTCCTCACTAGGGAAGGCCAGAGAAAACAGATGTGCCTTTAGTCCCTTTTTAAAGGCCTCAACTGTCAGGGCTCCCCTGACAGCAGCTGGAAAGCCCTTCCAGCCATGTGTGTGCTGGCAGTACAGCACCCGTCATTAGGGCACCACATGGCAAAATTCACCAGCCCCTCCCCGAGGTATGCCCTGCCCAGAATTGGAATATTTAGAAAGGAGGATTGTGGGGGACACAGCCTCCCACATGGGGAGCACAGAGGGCACAGCCCGCCCTCAAAAAGAGGGGACCATGACATTGTGACTTGGTGCCCTAATGACCGGGCACATCACGAGTGGTGCTGTACATGCCTGGAACCACTGGAAAAGTGTTCTACAGGGTTGGCCCTGAGACACTAAAAACATGGTTACCCGATGTGTTAAGCCTGACACTGAGAACATCAAGGAGGCCCCTAGTCGAGGACTGGAGGGAATGGATTAAGGTGGCAGGTGTAAAGAGATCAGCCAGACAGCCAGGGCCCAGAGTGGTACAGTAATCAAGCCTCGATGTGGCAAAGGTGTGCTCCAGTGTTGTCAGGTCTTCACGCGGAACTAGGGACTTAATCCTTGTGATATTACTCAAGTGGTAAAAATCACTTTTGACTACAGATGACACCTGAGCTTCAAGTGCCAATCTGCCATCTAGGATAAAGCCAAGATCACGCACCCTAGGGGAAACCATCAACAGAGTGGATCCCAGAAACAATCTTGTACCCACTCCAGAAACACTTCCATCACTACCGCCTACATACATATATATATATATATATATATATATATATACAGTACATACACACACACACACACATATATATATATATATATATGGGATATGCAATGGAAGCAAGTGTAATAAATGATTTATCTGCACAAGAGCAGTTTGACCACGGGTAACCTCACAAGTTGCGTAAGCCACAAGTGAGGTGTCTGAGGTCAAACTGCTGGAGTGCAGATAAATCAGTTATTACATGAGTTTTCCACTGCATATTCCATTTATGAAATTCTTTTGTTTTTGCTTTTGTCAGGGGCATTTGTTAGTCAAAAAAGTGAATAAAAATTGAATTTTCTGTCATTTGTTGCTTATAGAAAATATAAAAGGAATCTAGAAATGAAGCAACTCTCATTTTGTAGATATTTTTATGCTGAACAACTTTTGTGCTCAAAGTACCATACTATCATTTTTTTTTTTTAAGTTATTTGCATTTGTTTGATGAAAAAGTGCACAAAAATGGAATTTTCTGCTGTTTTTCGCTAATTCTGAAAAAACTAAAAAGTATCTATAAATGAAGCACCCCTCATTCTGTAGATATTTCTGTGCTTAATAAACTTTGGGTTCACAGTACCATGCTATCATTTTTCATTTTAAAGTTATTTACATTTGTTTGCGGACAAAATGAAAAAAAATATGAATTTTCTGCTGTGTTTTTACTAATTATCAAAAAATCTAAAAGGTATCAATAAATAACACACCACTCATTTTGTAGATATCTCCGTGCTGAACAACTTTCGTGCTCACAGTACCATGCTATCATTTTTCATTTTAATGTTATTCGCATTTAAATATGGTTAATACTGCTACTGAGGCCAAACATTCTAAATGACATAAGCACTGTGTGGATTAACGGCTGATGACATAAGCACTGTATACATAAATTAAATTTATCACATGGTTACTCAGATAAATGGATTTATCACACTCTATCTCACCTTATTACATAAATATATATATATATATATATATATTTATATATATATATATATATATATATATATATATATATATATACATATACACAAAGAAAAGTCACACTGCCAAGAGCTTGGCAGTGTGTGCAGCTCATAGATCCAACTAGTCAATGCCATTTTGCTGAAAAGCCACTTTTTGCTATAAGATTTTTCAAATAGCATTTTAATTGCATAAATACTATAGCTGACTGCACTCCATCTTCTTTGATATTCAGTAAGTAAGCAGTAGATGCCCGCCTCTTAGCTTAGAATTATTTCTGCAGGAATGTCTTGCAAATGTGAGCTGGAAAGTCTTTGAGTTTATTTGACATTACCATGCCTATATATTCAGCAGTGAAATGGAGTCCAGCTTAAGAAAAAACTTGCTGGCACTTTTGTTTCTTAAAATAATACAAGTAACAGCAAATAAGTCACATTATGTTTCATACCCTTTATAGTACTCCACAGTCAGAACCATTGGGTATTCCTCATCCATCCTATAGGTTGATGCACGATCTAATCAAAAAACAGGCTGGCTGAGGCCAGCCCCCCGTCCCATGTGAGACTCTCCAGTTTACTTTGTGCATCTAAAGAGGCTGGTCACGATCCAGATCTGCTCCCAATAATTGCTATTTCAACTTACAAGGTAACTCCTTTTTCAGAATTTTATCTAAGCCTGGTAGCCATCAGAATTAACTTAATAGTTAGCCTCATAAATAGACAGAGCATGCATCTATTATCCTTGCTTCACAAAGCTTAGGTCATATAAGAAAGGATAAGTGCTTAGGGATAAGGATGAAAATAAAGCACACCAACCATGGGAAGGTCACCCACCTGCAATGTTTCCTGACCATATCTGCAGCATATCAGAGCAGCCCTGTCATCAGCATCTGTAAAGGCTCTTTCCCTGCAGCTGACTACCCCAGAATTCAGAGGTCCCTCACAGAGCGCCCTCTGGACATTACCACACATGAGAGTGTAGCTGGGCACACCAGTGGTGAAGTCCCTCCTGGAGCACCCTCCCAAGGCAGTCCATGCATCCCCCAAAATTCATCAGCCAGATATAATTTCGTCCGCAGGGACTGAGGACCTCCCGTAGCCTCCTCAGCCCAGTCCAAAACACCCGCGTCTGAAAGGGTGTTTATTTGATTAATAAGTTATGGACTGTACCTTCTTTGGGTCCTCATTGTCCACATACCCCAAAACAGCTAAATGAGTGGTCTTTCTGTAGAACGCCTGGGCCATTCTAAAAAGGGCCATCCCTTGACCCCCAGCGCTGCAGTCCTTTGTCTCGGTGGGCAATAAATTCACAACTTCTCCACCCACTGAGACTCCACAAATCCACACAGACTTTCTCCCTTCTCAGCCCATCCCAGAATGCTGTGCATTTCCACGAGACTGGGGAACAATTGGCAAGACATGCAGCCCATGCAGTTCTCATGGGAGCTTTCACAATAATGTGGTGGCCATCTTAGCTCAGATCAATTGACTCAATAGAGCAGCTTCAAGTCACACTAGCTCCCACAAAACTTCCAGGTGGCCATCTTGCCTGGGACTGCAACAATTCCCTAACACATGGTGGAGTGCCTCTTAAAGGGGCAACACTTCTATTGAAGTGGTGGCAACTTTATCTCACCAACAGAGTGGGAATCTCTTTCTTATCTGGGAGACTGGGCAAACAGGTCAGCCTGTATGTGATGATTCATCATGCCTAGCCCATATCTGCTGCAGTTCTTTTTATCCCAAACCAACAAGTTTGAGGATACATCAGACATTATGAGGAGATGCAGGAAATGTGGAATACTTGTCCCAGAGGCTGAGGACAGGGACATAGCCTGCACAGTGTGTGCGCCAATGGGCCATGGGGACTACAGGGCAATGGATGAAGGAAGATCAGACTCCAAGACCCACCACCACCAACCACCCAAATAGTGCTGGATGCCAGCCAGGTTCAGCAACTGTTCTAGATTCTGGAAGCCTTAAAAGCCAGCAACCCTATGCCAAACCCTAGCAAGCTAGGGGGCCAGGGGGAAGATAACACAAGAAAAAGGCCAAGACTGGACATGGACAGCATCACATTAGAGATCCCAGCTGACCCAGATGAGATCACCATGGACAAATCTACCAGAATGTGCCACGGCAATAACATTGATGAGTTCATCAAAATGGTCTGGTCTGCACTTAAAATTGCTGAGCAGCCAGAACAACAACCACATTGGAGGACCCTCTTCAGTCAATGGGGGAACCAAAGAGAAAATTCACTTCCCAACATGCAAGACCATTGAGACTATCCTAATTAAGGAGTATAATGCTTCTGAACCCACCAGAATGCCAGAGCAAAGCACCGTAGGTAACTGGTATCCCTTGTCACAGACATAGACCGAATATTAGGGAAAAGCACCTAAAGTGGATCAGCCAGTATAGGAACTTTCCACAGCAAAGTGCAATCCAAGCAGTCAAATACATCATGGATGCCTCCTCGGACATCCTGAGATTCGGATCTAGGACAGCTGTCCTAGCAAACAGAGCTAGGATGGCATTATGGCTCAAGTTGTGACAAGCGGTCAACGAGTCCAAAAGTACACTGATGAGGTTACCATTCAAAGAAGGCACCCTATTTGGTGAGGGATTAATCCCAAACAGTACCTCAAAAACAGGGGAGTTAAGCAAGCACAAGGGGACAAAGATGTGTATCTGCCCTCAGATGGGTCCTTTTGACCTAAAGGAAAATTTTTCAGACAGCAAAACCAGGCCCACAACCCACAGGGATCCAGGCAATGGACTCAAAGACCAAAATTTCAGAACAAGCCATATGGAAACAAGACAAAAAATAATGCAGGCAGATAATATGGCAATGGCAGGCACAAGCCAAATTTCAAAGACCAAAGGAAAAAGTAATGAAGCCACACAGGCCCACCAATAGCAGGGAGACTGCAGGACTTTGCAACACAATGGGCCCAAACAATAACAGACAAGTGGGTAATGCAAGTAATAACAAAGGGATATGCCATCAAATTCACCAACAAACCCATTCACCACAAGCCTCTGGTTTCCCCAATCCCAAAGTGCCCAGAGAAGGCACGAGTGATTCAACTGTTAATTCTGGACCTTCTGCAAAATGGGGCTATTTCGACCATCCCACAGAGGAGAGAGACACAGGGGTTTACTCCTTGTTCTTTGTGGTCCCGAAGAAAATTGGGGGTTCACCCAGTCCTGATCTAAAGCATATGAGCAAATTTGTAGTCTACAGGAAGTTCAAAGTGGAGATGTTGCAGTCAACCTTACTAGCCATCCAACCTGGGGACTACCTAACCTCAATGGCGCCTATCTACATATTCCGATTCAGATGTCACACCACAAATACCTGCAATTCAACATTCAGGGTGAACTCTATCAATATACCTGTCTCCCATTCGGTCTGACCTATGCCCCCCCCAAGTTTTCACCAAAACACTAAGCGTCCTAGCGGCACACCTGTGAAAAGAAGGCGTGCACGTCATCCCCTACCTGGACAACTGGCTGCTATGAGCACAAACAATGGAACAGACCCATTACAACACAAACCTAGCAGTGTAATGTCTGTAAAAAACATGGCTGGGTGATAAACAAAGCAAAAAGTCAGCTACTACCATCACAATCCCTGGTCCACCTGGGTGTCATAATAAATACCTGGCTCCACCGAATGACCCAAATGGAGGAGAAATTGTGCAATATCTACTCCCTAATCAACTGGATCCTCTGCAGACTCAGGAGACCAGTTTGGGACTACCTCCGGGTGCCAGAAGTACTGGCAGCCTTAACAGACATGGTGCCATGGCCCAAACTGCACACAAGATTGCAGCAGCGGTTCTTGATCGAAACATAGGATCAAACCACTCAAAACTTCAGAACCCAAGTGACCCCCCCCCAATAAAGATGCTATCAGACTTGAGGTGGTGGACAGGAAGGAAAAACATCCTATGGGGACACCTGCTAGCACAACCACTTGCAGCTGTCATCACCACAGATGCAAGCCTGATGGGCTGGGGAGCAACCTACCTGAACCACGTCACTCAGGGTCTATGGGCTCAAACCAATTCAGATCTTCCAATAAATGTGTTGGTGATGAAAGCAGTGTGACTAGCATTGGCATTCTTTCAACCACTCATTGCAAACAGGGCAGTTCTAGTGAGATGCAACAATCAAGTAATGGTCACATACTTAAACAAGCAAGGGGGTACATGAAGCAAGGCCATGATCAGGAAATCTATCTGGCTCTTGTGCTGGGCAGAACAAAACTTGCCATCAATCATGGAAATTTATCTGGCAGGCTTGGCCAACACAGAAGAAGACTGACTGAGCAGAGTAGCCATGCATCAAGCAGAATGGAAACTCAACCAAAAGATATTTTGCAGGATCCAGAAGAAATGGGGCCGCTATTGGTCAACCTCTTGGCATCACAACAGAATGCCTAACTGCCTATATGCCATTCAAGATTCTCAGACACCAAGGCACAGGAAGTGGACACTGTGTCAGCACCATGGCAATTCCAACGGGCTTATGTGTTCCCACCAACCTCTATGCTGAGCAAGGTTTTTCACAAGATTCGAGCCACGGGGTCAACAGTAGTTCTGGTAGCACCAGACTGGCCAAGACGTCCATGGTACTCTCTAATACAGGTGATGGCGGTGGACTCACCAATGCCGTTATCTCACTGGCTGGACCTGCTGAATCAAGGCCCAATTCTACACCTGAATCCAGCAACAGTGAAACTGACAACCTGGCTACTGAAAGGGATAGACTGTTGAAACTAGGCTACCACAGCAGGGTAGTGGAACAATTGCTACAATCTATTAGACAATCCACCAAGACAACTTATCAAAGACAGTGGCAGCTCTTTCATAAATGGTGTATGGAGAAGGGAACCTCCCCTTCTATCGCAGGATTGCCTCAAATCCTGGACTTCATTAATGACGGGGCCAAAAAGGGACAGCCCAGCATTGCTCAGGGTACAGACTTCTGCCATCTCTGCCATAAGAGGCCCATTACCTGGAATTGGTTCAATAGGGTCGCAAACCGATGAAATCAGGCTACTCAAAGCAGTCATGTTGGCATCACCCAGAGTCAAACCAACGTGCGCACCTTGGCAACTAAACATAGTGCTAGAGGCACTCCAAGGTCACACCTTCCAGCAGGAGTCACTACAATGTGTACCCTAAAAAAACAATATACCTTGTAGCTATATGCTCATCTAGACGGATAGGAGAGTTACAAGCACCATCATGCAGGGAACCTTTCCTTACTTTCCACAATGATGGGGCAATACTCATAACAGTCCCCTCCTTTCTACCAAAGGTAGCAACTCAATATCACTTTGCTCAGGAAATTCAACTGCCCTTCTTAGGGACAGGGCACAGCTGCAACACAGGGGCACCTCACCCCCTAGACGTTGGGCAGCAGCTAGAGAAATACGTCAATATGTCCAATAGTTCACGTAGAACAGACATGTTATTCATTCTTATCACAGGAAAGAGGGTGGGGCAGGCAGCCTCCAAAGATATGATAGCTAGGTGGATTAAACAAACCATATCCACAGCTTACAGAGACATAAGTCAGGAACCTCCACAAGGAATAAAGCTCACTCTACTTGAGTGATTGCCACATCTTGGGCAGTGGAGGGGGGGAGGGAGGCCTCAGCATCAGACATATGCTCAGCAATGACATGGTCTTCCATTCACACCTTCACCACACACTATAGACTGGATGTGGACTCAGCTGAAAAAGCCTCCTTTCCCAGGACAGTACTAAGGTCAGGTGCTCAATCTAGATAAAAGACAATTGATCTGCCTAAACCATATCCCACTCATAACACATGCTATAACCACACTGCTACTAATGTCCAGATGGTTCTAACTGTGGAGTACTATGTAGGGTACAAGACAAAATGGTGTTTACTCACTTGGTAAATGTGATTATTTGAGCACCCTTCATAGTACTCCACAGCTCCACCCAGGGTGGCAGATGTGATTGAACTCTGGTGATTTACTCGACTGTATTAAGCACTGAAGTGATGATTCAGGAAATGTAATGGGATATGAAATTATTTTTTAAGGTCTCTAACTTACAGACATATTCCAAATTTCAATGGCAGTGAATGTTCTTTTCTAAATAAAACATGTAGTGACCTGTTACAATCTCTAGTGTTATTCACTGTTACTGTGGTATGACAGTTAGGGATATCAGGCAATCTTCAAAGAGGGCATCAAACAGGAAGATAATGTTGTTCTCTCTGTTTCTTCAGTTTTTTTCTCTGTATATTTTTTCCCTCTGTGTCTATCAGCATATCTATAATTGCTAAGGAAGATTCATATTGGAGATTCTCAGATGGGACGGGGGGGCTGGCCTCAGCCAGCCTGTTTTTTGATTAGAATGTGCATCGACATATAGGATGGATGAAAATACCAAATAGTTGTGACTGTGGAGTGCTACAAAAGGTACTCAAATAATCACCTTTACCGGGTGAGTAAATACCATTTTATGTATTTTAAAGAGTGTACTGAATTTAATTGTTGTTTAATTAGAGAGCACTATTATGTCTTGCAAACTGAGTAATTAAACAAAGGGATGAATCTGGTTGAATCAATCTTAATCTCAATACAAATTTAAATTATATGTATTTGTGCATCACTAATAAGTTACTAAAACTAATGAAGTAAATTCTAGAAATTACTAAGTTTTTATTTGAGGTGTGCCGAATCTCCAAGAGTGAAAAACACATGCAGCTCGGTTTCCATGAGATCCGAGCCAAACCCTGCCTGCTCGATTCAGATCTCTGACTGTTTTGTTCCTTCGTGTTGAGCTCCTGCCTGTCGTGTGACAGAGGACAGCCCAATTGGTGGTTCAAATGAAGATACTCTGGTTTGCGCATGCTCATTGCCATTTGGGTTGAGCCATTGAGGAGAGAAGAGCTCTTTCAGACGAGCAAGTGAGCAGTCAGGTGGGAAGGGTCTTCGACCGTGGTTGGAGACAAGTGTGAGGAGGAGTCAGGCACTTTATGAACATCAAAAGAAAAATGACCATAAAAAAATAAATAAATAAATAAAAAACAACAAAACATTGAGAGAGTCAGGTGTGGACTCAGGAGGGATGTGAGCCAAGGACTGGGGAGTGGGAAAGTGAGGCTCCAAGCGGCCATGCAGGAAGGACGAGAAGGGTCTTGCCTGGACCAGTTTCCACCCACACCACCAATGAAACGGAGAGTCAGAAAACTTAATAAAAAGAAATGAGACAGTTGGAACTTGGGCCAGGGACTGTGTGTGTGTGTGTGTGTATGTGTGTATGTGTGTGTGTGTGTGTGTGTGTGTGTGTGTGTGTGTGTGCGCACGCACGCACGCGCACTGTGAATGAGCTTGATGGGACATCCAGCAGCAAACAATTCCAAATTTCACAGTGCCTCCACTTGTATACTGTGTGACTCTAAGCAAGTCAGCTAACCTCCGCAGTGCTCCTGGGTCACCACTGAAAATAGGCACCTGTGCCTAGCGGGCCTAAGCTGAGAGAGCATTGACTGAGCTTATTCAGGTCAGCAGGGATACTGGGATGGCATGCTGTGAGGTGTTGGCTGAGGAAGCCACAGTGTAACCACCCCAAAGGGCATTGCCACTAGCCATTTCCTACATATGCAGGAGTCAGACAAGATGCACCACATTTTTATTTGTTTAGTCCTGTCAAATGAAAGGCTTGCATATGGCATCATGTGTGAAACATTTTGGAGGGAGGGGGAAGCCCCCAGTTGAGTAGCCTCTGTCTGCACAGTGCCACCAGCCATTTTCCACACAAGCAGGAGTTGGGACAGGAGAATCATATTTTTTGTGTAGTCCTGTCAATCAAAGGCTTGTGTCATGTGTGAAATATCTTGGGAAGAGGGCAGCCAGGCAGCTGAGTAGTCTCTCTGTACAGTGTCACCAACCATTTCCTACAAAAGCAGGAGTGGGGACAAGAGGATCTTATTTTTTTGTGTAGCTCTGTCAAATATAGGCTTGCATCACGTGTGAAACATTTTGGAAGGAGGAAGCAGCCCACCAGTTGAGTAGCCTCTGTCTGCACAGTGTCGTTAGCCTTATCCCACACTAGCAGGATCCGGGTCAGGAGGACCATATCTTTTTTTGTGTAGTCCTGTCAAATAAAGACTTGCATCACATGTGAAACATTTTGGAGGGAAGGGGCAGCTTTTGGCAGTTACTTAGTAGCCCCAACTTATAGTCTTGCTAATTACCAGTTCATATTCCTTGCCTTGACGTGCACTAACTGCTCATCAAAGTCATTACCACCTATTTTCCCAAGGTGACTGAGGAAGGTAGTGCAGTTAGGTAATGGATTTTCTCTTTGAAGGGAGCAGGCTTCATTAGTGATCAGCAGCTCTTACTGAATCATGATGGAAAGAAGTAGGCCTGTGAAATAAGTTTCCAAGACAAAGACAGCAATTCAGAAGAAAAAAAACCTATCATAAAACCACAGTAAGTGCATCCTCTTCTTTACTGATTGAAGCTCCCTCATGCTCTGACTCCATGTCTTCTGAGATCCCAACATGTTTGTCTACTGCTGCAGGTGATACCCAGTTAAAAAATGCAGGCCAAGTAAAAGACAACGAGAAATGCTGGGGTGCTGAACCAGCAGCTAAGAAAAGTAGATTTACCAAAAGGACAGTTATTAAAAAAATAAAGGCAGTTGCAGGCACTATATGTAGTAGAAAGGAAAGAATAAGCAAACATGCATACATTGTGCAACTTTCTCAGCATTCTACCATTTCTCATTCCTCACAGTCAGACCATGTGGATAACAGTGGCAGTGACGACATTCTGGAAAGAGAGGCAATGCATGATGGGGACTCTGATGATGAGGGCTCGGAGCCAGAGGAACCTGTGAAATGCCAGACCAAAAACCTGAGGTAAGATTATCATAGAAAAAGTCATTAGGGGCCTGTGAAACTGAAAGGGAAGTTATGCGTGGCTTGCCTGTTTCCTCTACTGATGGCAGGCCTCAACCCCAATCATCTAGTGATGACATTGAGGAAAATAATCAAAATACAGAAATTAACATAGACATGCCAGATGATGATTCAGAAGAGGCAATGCCAGGGACAAAAACAAAAAAGACATCCTCTTCCATTTGGAGTTTTTTTTCACCTTGACCCAAAGAACAGTATTTATTTATTTAGTTATTTAAGAGATTAACCAGGCAGGTATGCTGAGCAGGGGCTGCTCATTCGCTCATTTCCACATGCGACCTGGGGGTTACATAGAAAATACAGAAAATACAGCAGGAAATGTACAGTACAAGGTAATACAACATGTCCAGCAATAGTGCCTGAGCAGGCATAAATTTGTTTCACAATTGTTACTACAAGGGTGGACCGCCACCGTAGAGTAAGTACAGTCAGAGAACAGGCAGGTAAAATAATAGTTACTAAGACAGTGCTAAGGCGGTCGAGATACATCAAGGCGCCCATTGGTTGAGGGTCTGGGCTGCTGGTAGCTGTTACATGTGTCTGAGAGGTAATCATGAAGGAGTAGTTTTAGCAGCCTAGGGGCAGTGGTCAGCCTGATGTGAGCAGGCAGGTCATTCCAAAGTTTAGGCAGGCAGTATTTGAAAGCAGATTGGCCCTTTGAGGTGTGCATGAAAGGGATTTTGAGTAGTCTGGAGCTAGAGCATCTGAGGGAATAAGCCAGGGAAGGTTGGGCCGTTAGAGCGGAGCTAAGATAAGGGGTTGGGAGTTTGTCCAGAATTTGGCTATTAGGTTTGTGCCATGTATTCGATGTTGGGACTCGAGTGAGGGCAGTGAAACAGAGCTATATAGGTCGCAGTGATGGGTGTTGGGCAGGCAGTCCAGGATGAAGCGGCAGTAGGAGTGAAAGAGGGTATCCAGACTGGCTAAGGAGGTTTGGGGTGCAGCACCGTAGACCACGTCGCTGTAGTCGAAGATAGGGAGAATAATTTTATGCACTAATTCCCTTCAGACCATGGGGGGCAAGCACCCTTTGTTACGATGAAGTGCCCCCAGTTTGGGGTGCAGTTTTTTGTGTGGAGAGTCAATGTGGATGGATAAATCCAGGTGTTGGTCAAGCCATACTCCCAAGTATCTAAAGGAGGTACAGGTGTCCAGAGGAGATCTGGCCAGGGTATGGAAAGCAGGGGGGTAGCTAGGCGTGAGAGCAGGTGTTGTGTGCTAAAGGTTAGGGAGACTGTTTTCTTTGAGTTTAGTACTAGCTGATTGGAATCAAGCCATTTTTGGACAGCGTCAAAATCCTTTTGGAGGGTTGCATGTATGTCCCTAGGGGTGGGACTGGAGGCATATATTATGGTGTCATCTGCATACATTTGTATGGCTGAGGTTGAGCAGGTCAGAGGGAGGTCATTCAAAAATATGGAGAAAAGTACAGGTCCTAGTACTGAGCCTTGGGGGACCCCCATAGAGATTGGGAGTTGGGGGAATATTTGAGTCCCGATTTTGACAGGCTGTTTATGGCCGGTCAGGTAGGCATGGAACCAGCTGGTGGCTAGGCTGGAGATGCCTGTTTCACTTAGTTTAGTGAGTAGCTTTGGATGGGAGACAGTGTCAAATGCCTTGGCCAAATCGATGAAAATGGCCGAGGTGATATGACCCTTGTCCATCTCCGAGGAGTTGTCATTTGAGAGTCTTAAGAGTGTGGTGATAGTGGAGTGGGATTTCCGAAAGCCTGACTGATAGGGGGTAAAGAAAGTGGAGGATTCGAGGAATTGAGTGAGTTAAGAAAGAGCTAGGTGTTTCTGAAGTTTGGCCAGAACTGGAAGAAGGGATATGGGGTGATAATTTCCAGGTACAGATGGGTCGCCGCCCTTAGGTAGGGGTATGACAAGCGCCTGTTTCCATGCAGTTGGAATTTGAGCCTTAGAAAAAGAGAGGTTGAGGAGGTCAGCTAGGGGGGCTGCTATTACAGGGGCTGATAGGTTGAGAATGTTGGCGTCCAGCCCTAAAGGGCATTTTCCTTTGTTAGGGTCAAGAGATTCTAGGGCGTGGAGTACTTCTGCCATAGAGACTGGGCGAAAAGCAAACGTGGGGCTTAGTGCGGAGTGCCGGGGTTTCGGGGATGGACTGGGTGGGGTACACAAAAGGTTTGTGAAGAGTGAGGCCGTGCCATTTGTAAAGAAATTGTTGAACGTGGAGGCAACTATGCTTGGGTCAGAGACAGAGTTGCCATGTATGGATAGGGTTGGGGTAGGTGGTTGGGCCGGGGGTGAGTAGGGTTTTGATGGTTTTCCAGAATTTTGAGGGATGGTTCAGGTTGGAGGTGAGGGCCGCCTTGAAGTAGTTATTCTTTGCCTGCCGGATGGCTTTGGTGCAGTAGTTACGTAGACTGTGATAGTGTTGCAATGAATCAGGAGAACCGGTTAGCTTGTGCTTTCTCCAAGCCTTGTCCCTGGCTCGGCACCAGCTGATTATATCGGCGGTGACCCAGTATGATTGCAATATGCTTCTTATATGAGGACTCTATCAGCAGAGGAAGGCAGGTAAACAGCCCTGGCACATCGACCTTAATAAGACACAGAAGATACTGCACATCCACTTCAGTGGGCCAGGAATAAGTCACAAGGTGACATGGCTCAGCATTTACAGGTTAACACTGGTGCTCATACTGCTGGTATAGCTACATTTTTCCATATGCAATGAACCCCTCAGACGCTGAGCAGGACTTTGACTGCATCACTTCCTTTATCTGCTAGGTCTTTATCAGAATCAGAAAGCTGCCCAAGTGACAACAGAATGAGTTCTTCTTGATCTCCTCCAGCCTGTTTTACTTTGCAAGTCACACCTCAGAAACAGCTTAAGATCCAGTAGGCTTTTCAATGGAGAACTAAACATGACCAAGGCTATCCAACTGCTCAGTAGTTAAGCAAAGCAGTATCTGCAATGACTGCACTGGACATGTGCCTGTTTTCTATTCTGGGTTTTGGGTGGTGATGAAACTTGCTGCCCCTCAATATCAGCTTCCATCACATATATATTTCTTCAGAAAGGCTGTGCCAGCTCTTTACAGGGAACTGTAATAGAAGATAAACAGTGCTTGCATTCATCGGCTGTTGAAGAAGTACATACAGTATAACAAAAGATATGTGGACGAGTGGTTAAACAGTAGACTGCATGTCTGACACCACTCACTGGGTATCATTTTCCTCATCCTCCAGCACCTCCAGAGACCAATAAAATCCTCACAAACAGGCTGCCCTCTGCATTGCAAGCCTTGACAAACAAAATCACACTGGTGTGAACATCTTACAGGAGCTAAAGAAACAGTTCTCAGAATGGCTTTCCCTTAATGGCCTTTCCCCAGGATTTGTGGCTGCAGACAACAGAGCTAGCATTGTAAAAAGCATTAAAGGATGGTGGGTTTCTACATTTACCATGTTTTGCACACACACTGAATCTAGTGGTACAGGACTTCCTCAGTAAAGACAGGAATCTGTAGAATATGCTGTGTGCTGGTGTGACAGCAGCACTTTGAAATGTTCACATTAACAGCAATGTTAGCACTGCAACTAGATCAACAGTCATTCCATCAATCAGGATTTTTCAGTGCCCACTGTCTTGCGACCTCAGGGATGTTGTGCTGTTTCTTCCCTAGACCTCTGACCTGGAGATGATTATATTATTTTTCTGGGGGTGCTGGGGACAAAGCCCCCCACACACAGCTGGAATGTGCCCCAGTGCAACGACGGTGGCTAGGTAGCATGATTGCTGGGCAACATGGTTGCCATCGTTATTTCGTTGTTGCTGTGGTGTCAGTCGACATGATGGATTTCGAACTGACATGGTAGAACCCTGTGTGCTGCACCAAAGCTATGTGGTCACTTTAGGCACTCTGCAAAAGCTTGTAAAATTTTGTGTGAACTGCAAAAACAGAATAACAGAATGCCGGTCCCTGATTAGTCAGTCTGGTGCTAGACCGCGGATGTTATCCCAGCATAATATCTCGGCTCTAGTCACAGCACAATCATGACTGCAATATACGTAAAAATATATATATTCTGTATATCACTCTGCAGTTGTCCCCGCCATTTGCTTCAGCGCTCCCTGCTCTCAGAGCCGAAGTAAAAGCTGCATTTCTGATCGGCTTCACATGCATTCCCGTAAAGCTGTGTTCTTTTAGTAGTAAAAAAAAAAAACCCCAACAAAAACATAGCGAAGTGAAAGCTGTCTTTGCTATTGGC
Source organism: Neoceratodus forsteri (assembly GCA_016271365.2). Classification (NCBI taxonomy): domain Eukaryota; kingdom Metazoa; phylum Chordata; order Ceratodontiformes; family Ceratodontidae; genus Neoceratodus; species Neoceratodus forsteri. The sequence goes on from CM057458.1 coordinate 106,680,533, forward strand.
TCCATAACAGTCCTCCACTCCTTCCCCACTGTGCTGCTTGATGACATCACCAGCCATTTCACTATCACTACCTGCTTAACTCTGTTCCAAAACAACTAATTTAAGTCCTATTTTGAATAAAAAATAAATAAATAAACAGTAAAACTACCGCGATCCCGGTGAATGAAAAATCAGCTGAGCAAGTGAGTCAGCTATGGCATCTTTCAACAGTCACCATGCAACCATTGTAATCATGCTCGCTCACCATTCAACTCTTCTTCTTTCGTATCTCCAGCAGTGGGCAGCCAGCAGCCTGGCACACATATTTATTCTACCAAACAATACCAGGAGAAACAGTAAAAAGTCAAAACTTGAACGGAACACGACTCCAGCAAGACGGGGGTGGGGCAGCCACCAGCCATTAGACAGCCACTGCATTAACACACAGACAGACAGAATAACAGCGCCGCCTACTGGACAAATACTGTAAGGAACTATTTTTTAAACCAATACCTTTCCACAATACAAAACTCCAAAAAATTAAACTCAAACACTATTTTTTAGCTATTTTTTTTCTAAATGTAAACAGGACATTGTACTATAAGAATAACGCACTCCTGGGTGGGTGTTATGGTGGGATATAATCCCTTCTTGGGTGTTGGATGCACTTGGCCTGCGGTCTTGTGCCCAACCACCCGAGGAAGGATGTTATACCAGCATAACACCCACCCTGTCATGCATTATTCCTTTAATTCACCAGCTAAAGCAAGAAGTTGCTACTAGGGGGAACTCCACCCTTTACATGTTACAGAAGCTCCAAGAACAATGCAAAGCAGTGTACCAGTACACCATAGATCATGTAGTAGTGAAAGGGGATGTTACACTTTTCGCTGGGCAGTGGAATCTTATATCATATTTATGTCAGTTGTTAGAGCCATTTGAGGAAACCACATGTGAAGCAGGCGATGTCAGTGCAACTGTAAGACAAGTCATTCCATTGATATGTCTTCTCATGCAGAGACTGGAAATTTTCCAAGAAACATTTGAAGAGCAAGGTGCAAGCACTGGTGTCACTCTAGCTGAAAAACAGTCTTTGTCTTTGGAAACAGACTGCAGGATTGCCATGATTTTGGAATCTAAACATTATATGATAGCAATAATATTGGATCCTCCTTTCAAAACCAGTTTGCCCAGTCTTCTCCAGCCTGGTAGCATAGACCTCCACCATTATAAAGAACTGCTAATTGATAAAGTTGCTCTAAAATGACAGCAGAAACTGCAGCTAGAAGTGCTGCAGCTGTTGATCATGAAAATAGCCATTCTCCCTTCTAGGAAACAGATTCCAGTGAAGACAGAAGAATAAGAAAAGCCTTGCATTATGAGTCAAAACCCAGGACCCAGCCCAGTGGCACAGAGGTCTGAGGTGCTGGTGCCTTACCTCGGACCACAATGGCGACCCAGATTCTGGAACAGGTTCAGGATGCTGGGGGCTGGCAGGGGAAGGAGAGGACTGAGTGGCTGTAGGACTGCTCTCCTCTTCTGGGGTGGGTAGTGGGGTGGTGTCGCTTGGCAGTGACCTCTGGTGGAGACCATGAGTATTGCGGAGGTGGCGAAAGGAGGAACAACACAGAAAAAATGGAAATTACTCCACGACCGGCCTGATGAAGGCTGCTGGTCCCCCGATGCCACTGAAGCCCCAAAGGATCCATGTCCACCTCAGCAGCACCCCGGGGCCAAGTAGTTGTGCAGGTCTCCCCTTGTGTTGCTTTCCCCCTTGGAGGAGGGGGACCCACCTGGCAAAGGGTTACACCGGGTTACCCTGGGGGTGGCTGCTATGTGAGATTGGAGGCTCAGGACGGGACAGGTGGATTGGAAGGGACCTAGGTAGCCTGAAGGGGTGGCAGGTCATGGAGCCTGTAGGAGGGAAATAAAAAGCAACCCAGGACCAATTTGTATGGTACCTCCATGGAGAACATTGCAGCATGACTAGATGACTTACAGAAAGACAGTGCTGTTAATTCTCCCATCACAAGCTACTCTAGCAAGCAGTATGGTGGATGGTGGATGACTTCTTAAAGGATCCTAGAAAGATAAATGTTTGAGATGACCCACTTCAATATTAGCATGAAAAGGGTGCGGTCTGGCCATAGAAACATAGACTTTGATGGCAGATGAGGACCGCTTGGCCCACCTAGTCAGCCCATTTCCCTACTTATTGCATAAGCTGCAGATCCTAATTAACCAACAGCCTACTTTCTCCTGCACCCCACTATAATGGCCTTGTGTCTGTCCCATGCAGTCTTGAATTCCTCCACTGTTTTTGACCCCACGACCTGCTCAGGAAGGCTGTTCTATGTGTCCACCACCCTCTCCATGAAAAAATACTTCTTGCGTTGCCCCTGAGCCATCCCCCTTTATTTTCAAATTGCCCCCTTGTTTTTACACATCTCTTTTTCTGAAAGATGCTACCCTCTTGGACATTGTTGATTCCCTTGAGGTACTTTAAAGTTTCTATCATGTCCCTCCTCTCTCTCCTTTCCTCAAGGGTATATATATATTAAGCTCCTTTAGTCTCTCTTCATATGAGTTCTGGTGCAGACTCTGCACCATTTTAGTTGCACTCCTCCGGACTGTCTCCATCCTCTCTATGTCCTTGCAGAGATAGGGTTTCCAGAACTGCACACAGTACTCCAGATGTGGTCTCACCAACTGTACAGAGGCATAACAACTTCTTGTTTTCCACTGGTGATGCCTCTCCCTATGCATCCCAGTATTCCCCCAGCCCTCCTTAATGCCTTTTCACATTGCTTGCCTACCTTTAGGTCATCTGATAAGACTACCCCCAGGTCCCTTTCCATCCTTGCTGTTGATAGTATTCCCCAACCCCCACTGTGTACTCTTCCCCTGGGTTTTTGTTTCCCAGGTGCATTACCTTGCACTTCTTTGCATTGAATCTGAGCTGCCATACTTTTGACCATTCCTCCAACCTTGCCAAGTCCCTTCTCATCCTTTCCACCCTCACTTGTGTATCAGTCCTGTTACAGAGCTTTGTGTCATCTGCAAAGATGCATACTTTTCTTTCCAATCCCTCCGCAATGTCATTTATAAAGACAGTGAAGAGAACCGGCCCCACTACTGAACCCTGTGGTACATCTCTAGTAACCCCCCTTTTTAAGGAGTGGCCTCTGTTTACTATTACCTTCTGCATCCTGTTGTCCTGCCAATTTTTTACCCAGGCCACCACCTTGGGACCCACTCCCAGGCTGGCTAGTTTGCTTATTAATCTTTTGTGTGGGACTGTGTCAGATGCCTTACTAAAGTCTAGGCAGTATAGCGCAGTGGTTTTAGGCTCTGAGCTGCAAATCTGGTGACATCCAGCAGACCGACCTGGGTTTGAATCCCACAGCTTCCACTTGCATACTGTGTGACCCTGAGCAAGTCACTTAACTTCCCTGTGCTCCCAGGTCGCTCCTGTAAAAAAGCTTTCAGCTTAGTGTGCTACTCCTGGTTAAACAACTAAAAAAAAAAATGTAGACCATGTCCACAGCCCCTTCCTGGTATACTACTGTGGTCACCCAGTCATAGAAATCTATTAGATTCATCTGACATGACCTTCCCGCTGTGAATCCATGCTGCCTTGGGTCCTGTGCCCTGCTGGCCTCTAGGTACTCAACAATTCTTTCTTTTAGAAGCAATTCCATCATTTTCCCCACCAATGAGGTCAGTCTAACAGGCCTGTAGTTTCCTACCTCTGCCTTGCTCCCAGTTTTGTGAAGGGGAATTACATCTGCCCTCCTCCAGTCCTCAGGTACCACACCATCTTCCCATGATTTGTTAAAAAGAGTAGTCAGTAGTACCACTAGTTCTTCCCTTAGTTCTTTTAGAATTCTGGGGTGAATTCCATCCGGCCTCATTGCCTTGTCCACCTTGAGCTTTAGGAGTTCTTTCAGGACCCTTTCTTCTGTGAATGGACTGGTATCGACCCCCCTATCCAGAGAGCTTCTATTCTTTGGTTTAGGTACCTCCCCCTCCTCTTCTATTGTGAATACTGAACAAAAGTATTCATTCAGTATCTCTGCCTTTTCACTGTCACCCTCTGCCCACCCACCCTCCCCTTATTAAGCCTCACAATCCCTCCCTTGGTCTTTCTTCACTCCCTAATGTACCTATAAAAGGTTTTATCCCTCTTCTTAACTGAGTTGGCTATCTTTTCCTCAGTTTGGGCCTTTGCTATGCTGACTTCTTTTCCTGCTTCCTTCTGCTTTAACTGATACAGTTCTCTGTCCTGCTCCTTTTTTGATTCCTTAAACTTCCTGAATGCTATCTTTTTCCTCCCTAACCTTTCCCGCCATCTCTTTTGAGAACTAGAGTGTTTTTTTTCCTTCATTGTGTTTTGTTTATTTACTTCACACAAAGGCTCGTTACTTCTTGGATGGCATTTTTTAATTTTACCCATTGTTCCTCCATCCCTCATTCCTGCCTATTTGGTAGTACATTCCTTAGGTGCTCTCCCATTTTGGTTTGACTCCACAGCTATATATATTGTCCCTGTTTGAGAGTATCAGGTCTAAGATTGCATCCTCCCGAGTGGGTTCCAACATTAGCTGTCTGAGGCATGCCCCCTGTATGGCATCGAGAATGACCTTACTCTTGGATGTGGCTGCAGCAAATGTGCTCCAGTTAACATCCGGCATATTTAGGCCCCCATCAACAATATTTCTTCTTTTTCTGCCATTTTAAGTATGCCTCCTATCATTTCTCTGTCCATTTCCTCCCCCTGAGACAGGGGTCTATATACAACCCTTGTGTGGATTGTGGTACCTTTTCCTGTCTCCAGGGTGACCCACAGCGCCTCCTCTCCTCCCTGTTTACCCTTTAGTTCTGTTGCCTTGATCCCTTCCCTTATGTAGAGAGCTCCTTCTCCTCCTCTTTTACCCTCCCTGTCCCTCCTGTAGACTGTGTACCCTAGTATGTTGACCTCCCAGTCATGGTTCTCTGTGTACAATGTTTCCGTGACTACCACAATATCCAGGCATTCCTCCATCAAGGTCACTAGTTCAGGAAGCTTGTTACCAAGACTATGGGCATCGGTACTCATCGCCCTTCATTTGTTGGTGGCCCTGCCCCTTTTAGCTCCATCCCTGTTCTTACTGCCTTTTCCTCTTTCTCCATTTCCCCAGCCTTGCTCCCTATCAGCCTCTCTGGCTTGGTGCTTCCCTTGCTAATGACACTGTTTTGTTGGAGGGAAGCTGGGAATTCCCTGCTCCTTTTCAATGCCTCCTCCCTTGGCTAGTTTAAAAGTTTGCCAATGAAGCACTTATTTTTTTTAACTTTCTTTATGCACTCTTTCTACAGCAGGGAGTACTTACCCCCATCCAGCCTTGTATGCAGATGTTCAACTGATCCTAGGTGAAGCCAGCCTCTGCCACAATGGCCAAAGCGAGGAGGACCACAGCTTACTCCCTATGGTGGGGCCTCCCTGTTGAGGGGAACTGGGAGAGGAGTCCACATCACCCTGAGCCCTCGATTCCAGCCATCAGGCTCTGTTTGGTCCACTGGATAGGTCATCGTTGGAGAGGGATTTTTTTCAGCTTGTAGTTTCCCTGGGCTTGGACATGCAATGATGCCCTGCTCGATGTGCGCACGCTCCCATGCACACTCGAAAGGCGTGCACCTCAGCCCCAAATTCCCTACATCCACCAGACGGGCAGTGCAACCCCCTGGTAGCCACCAGGGGCTGCTATTGCTTCGGCAAGGGCAAATCTCCCGAGGAAGGAGAGCAGTCCTGGGATGCTCGATCCTTCCTCATCCTCCCCGACCCCCGGCAGCCTGTGCTCATTCCTGAACATAGGTCACCGGCATGGCGCGAGGTGTGGCGTCCAGCTCCTCAACCCTCAGCACCACCGGGCCAGTGCCAATGAAGCACTTAAACCTATCACCCAAGATTCTGGTTCCCCTGCTGGACAGATGCAGACCATCTTGCCAATATATGCCTGTAGCCCTCCAGGTGGACCCCCTGTCCCCAATGAGCCAGAATCCCATTGCTGGCACCAGTTTTTTAACCACTGATTGAATCCCGAGATGCGGAGTACCCTAGCCTCACCCATGCTATACACTGGCAGTACCTCCGAGAAGGTTATCATGTGTGTTACTTTTCTATGGCCCCTCCCCAACTCCAGAAACTCCTTCTGCACTGCTCTGATCCCATTCCCAGCTAGGAAGTTTGTACCTAGGTGAACAATGATGTCCAGCTCCCTCTGCCTTGCAGCTGCTCCATGATCCTGAGGATTCACTTCCTGTCCCTCCAAGCCATGGTGCTGGGCAGGTACCTTACCTCCCTTTCCCCTTCCTCCCTTCCCATGTTCTACCACCCCCAACAATGGAGTCCCCCACCAGGAGCTGTTTCCTTAGCCTGTTGGATCCTGTTCCACCCTCCTGTGGGGCTCCCTTGTGGAGATTCCCAGTGTCCTCCTTGGTCTCCACTGTGGGTGCCTCCAAAGAGGAACCACACACTGCCAAAATGGCATATGAATTGTGGAGAGGTACAGCTTGAAGGATGTGCCTATGTTCCACCACCCTCACCCTCTCTGAGCGCACCATAGTCCAACTGCTCCTTTTTCTTGGCAACTTCTGAGGCAGCGGCAGGAGACCTAGTGGTCCCCTGGTGGGGGAGGAGGTTTCCCAACTCCTTGCCTGGTGCTGGGTATGGCAGGAGAATTCCCTACTCCTTGCCAGATCAGCCTGGATATGGGCAACCTCCTCCTCCTTCAGAGCAGAGAGGTGCCTGTAAATAGTGCAGCACTGTAGCCTCCAGAATGTATCTTGGCCAGCATTACAAAAATTCACCCTTTACTATTTAAGCTGAACAAAGTTCCAAAGCCTCAGAACATACAGCAAAGGCAGCAAATGCTTGAAATATTTAACTTGCCTGGCAACAAGTGTCTATTCAGAAAGAATATTTAGTCTGCTGGCTATGTTACTAGCACTTGCAGGAGAAAACTCCTTCCAGAAAAAGTTGAAATTCTAACTTTTGTTAAACTAAACTATGGTGTATTTGCAGTATACTCAGGGACACTTCCAAAACACTGCTCAGACAGTAGTGATGATGAGCCTATTAGCAGTAATGGTGAAGAAGAATACTAGTACTACTGGTCCAGAACTGGGGCATCAGCCTGTCTCTCATGTTGTTCATGTCCTGTCTCATGCCAGTCACCATTTTATTTCTTCCACTGAACTGCTGTCTAGCAAGACTGTGAAAGCTAGGGGCTACTCTCTGACACTATGAAGCATATGGTAGGATTTCATGCTCACATGTTTTTTCTTCAGTCTTTTTTTTGTAAGGTTAACTTAAATTTGTAAATGACTGTATTGTTTTCTGGTAGATGTCTTCCAGTTATGTACCCCATATACCATGTCTCTATCTTGGACAACATCTAACCCCATTCTGACTTCTGACTGGTCTGCTGCTCTTGAATCAACAGTCATCTATGAAAGAAAAAAAATTAAGAACCCTACATAGAAGTGGGTATTCTTTTTCACAAATCACAATGCTACCTTAGTCTGACTTTTCATGGTGTTGTACTACAAAAAAAATTGTAGCGTTCATGCACATCCTAACTGAGTAAAAAAAAAAAAAACTGTCGAAACTGTGGGAGCCCATTGCTAGCAACACAAACAACAAAGTCAGCTTATATAAAAAAAAAAAAAAAAAACATCAGTTCAAAAGGGTGCGTGGGAGGGTCCAGTTCTGTGTGTGCATGCTGCTAACTTTTTTAACAAACTTTGGTCAGAGACGATATGGCTGTGTAGAGCTTTCGGGATACTTTTAGCTATTATTTCTAATGAATTTGCACAATGCAGATCTGTGAAAAAGCAGATTTAATGAGGTCTTCCTTTTGCACATTTTTATAATGTGTTTTCCTAGACTATGCCTGCTGATTGCTATATATTTAAACTGGATAGTTCACAGAAGAAATGGTATCTTATTTTCACTGGGGCTCTACATCTACACAATATTATGCTGCATTGTGTAAAATCAGAATGCACTAAAAACAATATTTTACATCTGTGGGATGCATTAAGTGACAGATCGCTGTACAAGCAGAAAGATGTGTTGCACAAAGAGGGTGCACTGGTCGGCACTGATACAACATTCAAAGAGAATGCACCACCATTACAGGGTGTGCATACAGTGAAGCCCACCAGGATGAACCGCAGCACTGCAGAATTCTGCAGTAAAGTTACTGCAGCAAACACTGCAATTTCATAGGGAGTTAGTCCCTCTGGCCATACAGTTAACCTGTGACACTGCGCTTCACCCTGGTGGGCTTCATCATTCCTGTTGAAAATGCGACCCTGGACAGGAGTCACAGTGCAGGCAACTGCCAAGTCAGGTGCATCCAGCTGATAGCTGGCTCTGTAATGGGATCATACCAATCTATCGACAGGTGGCACAGCACTTGCAGTACGATGCTGGAATGTGTTTATATGTAAGTACGAGCTGTGTGTGGGTGATAATACCCAGTGGTCATTCTCCTCAGGTACTCACATGCAGATCCATCATCCTGGTGCCATTCCACTGCTCAGTGTGGGTGACAGCTGATGCTGTACCCACTCACACAGGTCCCAAAGCAGGCATGTTACAGCCGATCTCCAATTCATTTGTACAATTGGGGAACTGTTGATGAACTATCTATAGCCTGAAGCATACACTGTAAATGACATTACAGGATACCACACCCCATGTCACCTAGGATACTCCAGACATCTGGAGGGTGGCATATTACACAGGGGAACTGGGGGAGAGTGTGGACTTGCAGTGGTGTATGACAGCAGGAAGATACAGCATTGACAAGGCATGCATTGGAGGTATGTAAATTCCCTCTTCAATTTGCCAGGGACAAACACACAGCTGCCTACACTGGTGGATCCGCAGCTAGCATGGTGCCCCAATGCACAGTACAGACAGTTGAGTCATTCCAGAATGCAGGTCCCCAGGCTGGGTTCAATGCAGTCAATGGCTGGCCATGGCAGGGTGCGGAGGGCAGTGCTAGTCTTTGCAACAGGTTGGGTATGAGGGAGTGAGGATGTCTGTGTACAGGGGCAGTGGATGGGAGTCCTCTAGACTATGGATGCGGACCATGGTTTCCTGTGTTGCAATCAGCTCTGAGGAGGGAGGCCCTACACTATGGAGCCCCTCACAGATGGAGTTGGCTAGATTGGGGATGGAAAGGGGGTACCTCTAGTCTACCAGGGCTGACAGGCTGCTGTGCACCTGGGTGCACATCTGCAGCTTGCCTGTGGGTGACTGGCTGGGTTAGGCCAGCTATTCTTGGCCTAATTGTGGGCCGTGGTGCTCTGGACTGTGAGGGGCACATTCCCACTGAATATGCTGTAGCATGGCATATACATGGGATTGCCCCCTCGACTTGAACTGCATACTATTTGTGTGTGCCCTGGCCTATTCCCTTGCAGCCGGCGCATCCCACATGTTCGAATATCACACTGTTGTACACTGTTGGAGTTGTGCGACATAGCTCCCTTTTCCACCTGGATGCACTGCATATCTCCTTTGAATATGGGGGCCTGGACTAGATAGCTTAGAATACATTATAAAATGGTAAAATCAAGACCCCACTGAAAATAAGATATTGCATTTAATCTGGGACAGCCTGAGTAAATACAGTGCAAAAAATGTGTAAATGAACATCCCTGTGACAATGACATGTAGCATTTCCCCTGACCTATCCAGGATACAATATATAAGAAATATTCAGTGCTCCTAGATCCATGTAACCATTGCTCTGTAAGAAGCCTTCATTTTCCCTGTGCTTTCCTCACAAAGGCAGACTCGAATCCCTGTATAAATTCCTGTAAACTGTTCCATAAGCCACTGGTTCTTTATTTATGACTTTGTTCTTTATTTATTATATCAGCAGGCTTTTATTGGGAAAAGAGCTCTGATCTGCTGCTCAGTATTAATATTACATGTGACAATGGCCTTAGAATGATTTGGATTTATATGCTATGTGTAAGGCAAACTGGGGACTGTATCAAACAAATATCAATCTCATTATTTCATGAACTATACTCAGAATTAGAAATCACAAGTCAGACAATCTTTCAAAAGATACTAGTAATGTCTGTAAACAAATTTATTACAGAAACATTCATATATATATATATATATATATATATATATATATATATACTGTAACATATGCAATTTTTGCATCTTACAGTTGTTAGTTTTCAGACAAATTCTCATAGACTTTTTTCTGTCCACCTGATGGAATCTTGAATCAGTTAAGTAAATGTTATTATTTTATCAAGGCCATGATCCAGCAACTTAGTAAAGACACACTCAGTATATCATACTATAACATGACAAAAAATCAGTCTTCTGTTTGCAGTTGTTTGATTAAGAATTTTATAAATGGTATAAGTTCTTTATGTCACACCTATGTTGGTTCAATAAAAGGTACCAAATCATTTGCTTTTGTATCATTCATGGTTTGTCAGCAGTTAATTCATTAGATGAGGTTTCCCTTGCCTAGAGTTTGAATGTTTCTCTACCCTCCCAAACACACACACACACACACACACACACACACACACACACACTCTCTACTATAAGAGATCTCAGTGGTTCTTATCTGTTATGTTTCGGAAGCAGGCCACAGCCCTTTTCTGCCAAAAAGAAATGTATGTATTTAGTATGGGTAGTCCACTGAAGACCTGGCATTTTATCAGATAGGTCTTGAGAGGTTAAAAACAGTGTAAATCTTTAGAAGATTTGCTAGGAAAGGGTAACATCTATGAGGTATGGATCGTTCTTGAAAGATATTCATCACCAACTGAATTAGAAGCAAAAAATGTTTAAATGCTAATCATTTAAATGTGCAAGCTGTTGCATTTTGAAGGTGGTAAACAAATCTCCAGTTTAATAAGCAACCAATATCTAACAAGCTGTTTCTGTTTCCTAATGGCCCTCAGACAAGCGGCTTGGAGTTATGTCTCCAACATTCAAAACAGAAAGAAGGGATTATTTTATTTTAGTTGTCATAGTGATTTCTAGATATGGAAGAATACATTGAAATGTTCAAAAAATGAGTTCCACAAAACTCCATTTTCAAGCTGCAAACAGCAAAATGGCTGTAGGTTCCGACCACGGCCATAAAAAATATCTCCTCTCACACCATCGCCTGTCATTTTCTGTGTCCTCCTGTCCTGTTACGCTCCTTCAGTCATCAAGTCACTTTTGTTAGCCGTGTGCACCTTGCTTAGCAGACTAAACAAGATAGCCAGGGTTACGTGTGTGTGTGAGTTATATAAGCAATAAGACACGATGGAGTGTGCATTAGGTCTAACGCACACCCCAGAGTGGCTTATTGCACTTATGAAATGGCCATTTAAAGTGTAGATGCATTTGATAAGTACAATGCATAGTATTAAGTAAGAAAAAACATAAATCTTTGTCTTAATTTTCAATAAAATAGTTCCTCTGCCTTCAGTAGACCTCCATAGCCCTATTTTTTATTAATTCATCTGGTTGTCATGGCATCTCCCCACCCTCCTCTAAGTCCTAAACAAACCCTACCCCTCTACCATCATTTTTATGTTACCTGTGCACACCCACTCAAATTCCTAGCTCTTCTCCCCTTCCCCAAATTGCTCCCCCTTACTGGCCTCCCTTGATCTCTCACAGAATGAAAGGGCATGAATGGTCTTCATGGGTCCCTCTCTTACCCCACAAAGGGGATTGTGTCTCTCATCTACTCCCTTTCCCCACCATCCTGAAGGGATGTCTCTGGGACACTTCCTATCCCCTTCTCTCTGGTTCCACCAGCCCCCTTGCAGGGTTTCCTCGAATCCTGAGATGGTCTTCAGGGACACAACTCTTCCCCCACCCACCTCACCACTGCCTCTCTTTCCCGCTTTTTCTTTCACATAAGCACTTGTTTATTTATTGACTCAGCACTTATTATTGTCCACTCTTTCTACCTATCATGTGCAGCACTGTTGTAACACTGTTTGTAACATCTGCCTTACAACTGTATGGTAACGTTGAATTTATAACCTGAATGTTTAATGTCTCACTCCTAATGTACCCCTTCCCTCCAGGTCGCATCGGGAGATGAGCGACTTGTCGCTCAGTGTGCCTTCCTGGTGAAACATTTCAATAAATAGATAAATAAGCAGTCGCACTCCTACTGGGTTTACATTGTGATAATCCATTATGAGGAGATGATAGCAAAGATGGAACATGTATTTTGTTTAAATTTGTATGTGTTAGAACAGTAGTCAATACCGGGGGAGACACACTGGCACTGTTTCAGTTGCATGGGGGAAACGGGTCCAGATGTACAGTGGGGAACTGCACAGCATGATAGGTAAGCAAGTGAGCACCATGGTTGACAGAAATAATGTTAAGCTTTTTATAAAATAAGAAAATGAGAACACTGAGGGGAGGTAAGGAGCTAAGGGAGGGAAGTAATGAGTGGCCAGTAGATCGCCCATTGACGAGGAGATAAAGCAAGCAGGCTGGCAGGTGGGGGAGAGATTGTGGCTTGCATGGGTTTGTTTTTTCATATGTCCTGTGTCTACCTTTCTTGTGTAGTGCCCCCAGAGTCTGTGTGCAGGCAGGGCAGGGAATACCGCATGGAGGGAAAGGGTTAACCCCCTCTCACCCCATACACAGGCAGCTGGATTGCTGACTGAGCTAGGAGACTGACCATTTCCTGACCAGGGCCCCTCCCCCCCGTACTTTTCTTGGGCTTCGGCCTTTGTTTTGGCCAGGCCAGAGCCCCAGAAAATACCTAAGAGGGGCCATAAATCAGCCCCAGGGGATGATCTAGGCCCCAGGGATCCAATCACTTGGCCAGAAGCCAAGTCCACCCCAGGCTAGAAAATAGTCTCCCCTGCTAGCTGGAGGGCAGTTCTGAACAGGGTGGCTAACAGAGTAGAGAGCACAAGGGAACGGATACCTAGAGGCTTACCTGAAGCTTGGGTCTGTAGCTTCTTGGTGGCTTCTCCTCTGTAGCCAGGGGTCCTGGGGTATTCAGCAGCAGTAGCAGACATCTCCAACCAGGCAGCAGCAGTCCTCCAGCCAGGCAGCTGCAGTCTTCCAACCAGGCAGCAGCAGTCCTCCGGCCAGGCAGCTGCAGTCCATTTCCAGGGTGAGCCCCTTTTGTTTGTCAGTTATCTGGGTGAGCAGTTCTTGTTGGAGTAGCCTAGGGGGTTATATCCTGGGGTGGTTGGTAGTGCACAGTGCTTAGGGCTGCTATTGCAGCTCCTCTGTTCCATCTTTGCCGTGTGCTCACTGGGGTTGAATTTTATTGTATTTGCTTTTTTGTCTATATTTAGGGGTTGCTGCTGGATCCTCCGAGTGTGGGCTCTGTGCATTGCACCATGCACAAAGCACTGCAGTCTTCCAACCAGGCAGCAGCAGTCCTCCGGCCAGGCAGCTGCCGCCTTGCAGTGCTTTCATTCCCCCCACACCACAGAGCCGCTGTTAGTGGGCAGCTTGTGACCAGTTGTGCCCATATTTGTTTTTGTTGTTCTTCTCCCTTCTCTCTTTCTTTCAAGTTTCTCCATTCCCCAACCCCAAGTCCCATCCAGTTGAGTACCTGTGGGTGGCAGGTGGTGCCCTGTTGCTGGCTGGCGCTGGCTTCCCTCTCCCTCCTCCCCAGCACACATACGGCACTACTGTGGCCGTGGACCTCCCTGTACTGGAGTCTGCACCACATCAGAGGGAAGGGGACCAGCTGGGAAAGCGGACCGCAAAAAGCACAAAAAGTGTCTGGGCAGGAATCAGCACATGGGTGACTGGGGTTCCACTCCATGGCTGTACAGGGCAGTCTGAAGCACCGAGGGAAAGTGGCGCTCCCTGGCTAACCCTGCTAACACCACCAGTGATTCTCTGGTGGGTGGGAGAACCCTTGCCAGGAGGTAAGTGGGCAGCTAGCCCAAAAGTATTGCATTAAGCTCGGGAGAGGGCAACTAAGTGAATGGGCAGCAAGCCCAAAATCATCATTTTAAGTGCCAGAAGCCCTGTAGGCAAGGAGGAACAGGACAGCAAGAAGGGGAAAGGGAAATGGACAAGGTGCCTAGCAGAGGCACAGGGGCCCCACGGAGCATGAGCCAGAGCAGTAGCTAGGAAAAGAGGAGTTTAATCCTTGTATGAGAGACACCCTAAGCTGAAGCTTGAGCGGAGGTGTGTCCTGGGAGCCCAGGGAGGATGGGTGGCTTGCTCAGGATGACACAATGTGCAGGTAGGGCAGTGGGATTTGAACCCATATCTCCAGATTGGCAACTCAGAGTGTGAAACCACTGCATTACTCTACCTCCTGGACTGGAGGAGGAATACGGCGGTGGGCAATACACCCAGGCTGAGACTGCAGGGGGGCAGGAGCTAAAGGGGGTTTCAATTGATGTGCATAAAAAGCAGGGCTAGGTCCAAGCCCTGTACCAATATGACTGCTTGCTGGTAGCTGCTGGGGCCCGTGAGTCGAGAAAACAGCCAGGTTGATGATGCACTGCCTGTCACCCTGACCCTGGCCACCAGGTAAACCCAGTCCCGGGTACTGAAAAAGTAAATACTGTGTATTTGTTGTGTTTGATGTCTGCCCGGGTTGCACCATGGGACATGAAGTGACCCTGACTGAACTAATCGCATCGGGGTAGGATCAAAAATTGTAGCATGGCCTGCCCTGGACCCTCCAAAGCCACTTACTCATGTCGGGGCTGAACTTGCCTGCCCTGCATCTCCCCCAGTTGTTGTCGGAACTGTCCCTGAAGGAGCTCGAACTGTCTATCCCCTTGCCAACGGCCTTGAACCATATCAGTGCTCTATCTCCACCCTCAGTCTGAGCTGTTACCATGAGGAAGTGAATGGGCTGCCCAGCAGTGGTAGTCCCATCATCCAACTAATTGCCCTAAGAAAACTTGCCTGCACCCCGAGGTCAGGAGTCATCTGCCTTTTGGCCAAGCATTCGGTGCCTCCCGCCCAGCCTGCCAGCAACCCCCAAAGATGATGAAGGCCTGCACTAGCTATTATAGTTCGTACCCCTCAGTCTAGTCAGCTTAGAAGCCACCCCAGCTCACAACAGTGAGGTTCCCTCCAAAGAACATAAGTAGGAAATTGCCCCGTTTTTGTTTTACTGTTCCGAGGTGGCCCTAGCTCCCTTCCCCAGCTGTGCGGCAACTCGTCAGAGGACCTACCATAGCCATTGAAGGACATCACCTCGACCATCCTACATCCTGTCATCGCCTGCATCTCCAGCTTCGGACCAGCCTGCATCCTATTCATCTTTGTCATCTTCATCTTCATCTCCATCTTGTTCTCTTCAGCCCTCCTGCCCTCCTGCTGGCCATTGAGACTGATCGGTCACTAAGGTACTGTACCCACTCTTCAAGCTAGCTAGCCACCACCTGCTTTGCACCAAAAAGACCTAACTGGACTGCCAGACTATAAGCCGGTGTGTTTTTAGTTACCCTTGGCCAAGGTGGTTAGGCATTGGTAAATTATCGTTATTGATGTCTGCAGACGTAGGGCACTAGGTGACCCTGTTAGAGGTACCTTACATGTTAATGTTTTATGTATACATATATATCTATATCTATAGATATATATGACTGTTTACTTTCACCTTCACTGCACCTAGATCTGAATAATTGCTTTCTATCACCAAGTGTTGTGCTGTGCATGACAATCACTGTAAGCACCTTATACTTTGCAACCACATAACCAATTTCTTTCCAGCGTAACCAGTGGCTGTCCAAGTAAAAGCTTGCTGTTTGCACCTGGAACTGTTGTGCCTGCCTCTCCTTGAAAAGAAGAGATGAACCACCCTCCTAAGTCCAGTCACCACAACTTGGCATAGTAGGCAAGATTAGGAGTCCAAAGCAGGCCCACGCTCCAAGACAACCTCAAGATGGGAAGCAGACAACCAACTTTAGCAGCTGTGAGGAGGAGGAGGAGGAGGATATACAATCTACTCCCGTGCCCTAATATTCAGTGCCCCCTGGCTCCCAAAATACACGGACCACCCCACCGTCCCCAATGGTACCAACCTGGGAGAGTTCAAGCATAAAATGAGAGCGCTGTTCTGGCTGCACAGGATCCTGGAGCACCAAAAGGTAGAGATGCTAGTTGGACAGCTGGGAGGGGTGGCCCACCGAGAAGCCATGAATTGGCCCGAAAGGGAACGAGCCACCGTCGACCGGATTCTGACTCAGCTAACCTGCACCTTCGCGACAAGTACCCTGTCAGAACTGAAGATGCGGTTCTTTGCCCTCTTCCAAGGCCAAAGAGAGAGCCTACATGAGTTTGCACTGAGCCTCCCGGAAGCCCTACGTGCTGTGGAGCGAGAGGACCCTGGGTGCTGCGCAAGACCCAGACGACATGTTGTCGGACAAGTTCATCAATGGGGTAAGGAATGAGACTCTCCAAATGGATCTCCGAATACTCCAAGGGCAACCCTTAAAGAGATCTTCCTGGAGTTCAAAGAGAGGGCAATCCAGATTCTGGGAGGCAGCCAGCCAACCGAACTGGCCACAGCCAATGTGCAGCATACCAGCGGTCCCCCGATGATGTGGCCACATGGCACAGCTCTGGTAGAGGTCTTCTACACAAAGGGCTGGTGGACAGAAGCCAACGATACCTTGAATCACCCTGATGAGTATACCCAGGGGGTGTAACATGTGGCTACATCAACCGATCGACGTCCTGGCCAAGGAATGGACCCTCCTGACCCTAACCAGAAGCTCGGGGAGCAGATGAAGGAGCTCATCAAGCAGGTGGCTGACATGCATCTGAAGATCAGAGAGCTGAAATGGGTTCCAGAACACGAAAATGAGCATCCAACCGACTGAGGACCCAAGAATCCTGGTAGGAGGCCAACCGACCGGTTCAACGAATGCAGCAGGCCCATTTGCAGGAGGTGTGGGGTGAGAGGCCATGTGGAGTGGGAGTGTATGCAGCGTCCAGTAGAGGCTGCTAGTTTAAACACTGCGCCCCCGGGGCATAGGCCATGCCTCAGGAGAGAAGGAGGAGCTAGGCCCACAGTATGAGACAGAATGCTGCAAGTATGTTGACAAGTGCCCCATCATACCCGTCTGGATTAACAGTGTTTAGTTCATGGCACTCCTTGACACCGGCTCTCAAGTCACCACTATCCAGGGCAAACTCTGTTTGGCACTGGCTTGAGGCAAAGCTCCTGACCCCACCTCTAAAGTGGCTCTGGCTGATCAGGGGAAGTGACCTAGACATCCTCTCTTGATGGCTGCCAGGAAGTCGACATCTAGTAGGGCATGATCACATACCCAGATCAAGGAATCAGCATCACCCAGACCTCAAATGACAGCTTAGCCCCTGTTATCTTGGGAATGAATTGCCTGCTCAACTGCTACCAGGAACAGCTGAGGTACCTTTGTACTGAAGTGAGCAGTGTGTCGTCATACCTTTACAGATAATGGAGCCTCCCCTATGAGTGCCATACTTCTGGGTTTTGACTTTTAAAAGTTAAAATAATGTATGTTGTGGCATGAAAAAAATGCCGCAACATATATTAAAAGCTTAACCAGAGGGTAAGCTTGGCTGAGGCTGGAGGGCACAATCAGGATAGCTTTTCTTCAAGACATACTGGTGACAGGGGCTCCATTCCCCCCCAAACACAACTATGGGCCCCCAGAAGAACTCCTTAAACTCCTCCAGCATAGAGACTGGTTCTCCAGTCAACAAGGAAGGCTGGTCAGAAGATCCTGGTGCCCCACGACCCACTGGCCTCATGTGCAAATTGTCTTGCAGAAAGCAGCAGCACCCCTAGAGCTACAAGCCTTCCACAATCTGTCTGGGCATTTTGGCCATGCAGAAACTGGAGCAACCTCTGAGAGCGCTTCTACTGGGTCAGTCCGAGGGAAGACATCATCACTTGGTGCAATGCCTGTGCAACATGCAGTCTGAAACACAGTCCAGGTTCGACAGATCGAGCACCTTTAATACCCATAGTCAGCCATGCACCCCTGGAGTTGGTCTCAATGGACCACCTCAAGTTGGATCCCAGCTGAGATGGGCGAACCCACATGCTGACCATCACTGAGCACTACAGCAAGTTCCTGGTGGCCGTAGCCATCAGAGGCACATCAGCACAAAACACTGCTAGAGCCTTTTGGACTCACTTCATCAAATACTATGGGTTCCCTACCCAAATTCTCACAGACCAAGGTACAGCCTTTGAGTCGCAACTTTTCCAGGAGTTCTGCTCACTTCATGGGAGCAACAAGCTGCAAACCGCCGCCTACCATCCACAGTCCAATGGTCTCTGTGAGCGGGCCAACTGCACTACCATTAACATGTTGAGGTCTCTGCTAGATCACCAGCACACCGACTGGCCCACCTTCCTCCCAGAGCTGATCTACATCTACAACAACACCATCCACTGCTCAACTGTACACTTCCTACTGCCTCTTATTTGCACAGCATGGACGCTTACCCATTGACCTGGGTTTGGGGGTACCAGGGAAATCTGAATTGACCCTCATCCATGATTGGGTACAGAAACACCATGAGCACTTCCACATGGCTCGCCAAGTGGTCTCCCAGCAAACGGACAAGGTGCTTCAGCAACAAAAGGATCAGTATGACAGCCGGGCCAAAGACCAACCCCTTGCAGTCGGAGACAGGGTCCTGCTCATGTGAACACACCATATCCAAAAGCACAAAACTAATTGGGAACCAGACCCCTATCTAATGGTGGACATTCCCAATCTGGACCTCCCTGTCTACCACACCCAGTAGGAGCCAAACCCCTCCCAATGGAAGACAGTGCACTGCAACCTCCTCGAGCCCTGCACCTTCAGAGCTAATCAGCCATTGGAAGAGGCAGATCCAGCATCTGCAATGGCAAACCCTGAGGAGAGGCAGGAACAATGATCCAGGGGACCACCAGGGTGCACCCCAGAGGACCTCTTCTTATGGCCCAGTTTCAGCCATGTCCCAGACCCCCGTATTTCAGGGGCCACCTTTCATGGCAGAGTGACAGGCAGCAGAGCAGCCCATGGTGGATAGACAGGCCCCTAACCCACCCTGTGTGAGCCCGCCAGCATTGGACCTGCCCCATACAGGCATACTGTCACCCGATACACCAGTGGCTGAGACCTCTGTGTTTGAACTACCCAAGCTGAGCTTGCCTACACCCAACTTACTGGGCAGAGGAGGCACCAGTGGCTGACCTGCCCTTGGTTGACCAACCACCACCTGACCAACCCATGGGAGAGGCGCCGGTGCTCAATCTGCCCATATTAGGACTGCTGGCTCAGGACCTGTCTGAGGAAGACCCGCCGGAAATAGAACTGCCTTTACGGCAGTCGCAGCAGTCGACAATGGGGGTGCCCCCTATTCAACTCATTTAGCAAATTTAAAGTTCCACAGGGGGCCCGGTCATTGTGCCATGCCCCACTCAGACAACTGTTCTAAGGTATTGCTGCTGTAAATGTGTTACTGTTATTGTACATTAGGTGTTTCACATTGTACTCCAGTAAAGTACTTTGCTAGCATGTGGTAGTAACCTCTTTGCTCATATTATATAGCTAAAGGGTATTCAAAACCCATAAATGGAGACATATATGTTTAAGAAGGGGTGGACTGTAGTGCCCCCAGAGTTTGTCTGCAGGCAGAACAGGGAAAACCTCATGGAGGGAAAGGGTTAACCACCTACCCACCCCATACATAGGCAGCTGACTTGCTGACCACTTCTTGTCCAGGACCCTCTCTCACCCCCCCCATACTTTTCTCGGGCTTTGGCCTTTTATTATGGCCAGGCCAGAGCTCCAGCCAACACCTAAGAGGGGCCATAAATCAGTCCCAGGGGCTGACCTAGGCCCCAGGGACCCAATCACTTGGCAAAAAGTCAAGTCCTACCCCAGGCTGAAAAAAGGGTCTACCCTGCTAGTCAGAGGGCAGTTCTTGACAAGGTGGCTAACAGGGTAGAAAGCACAAGGGTACAGATGCCTAGAGGCTTAACTGAAGCTCGGGTCCATAGCTCCTTGGTGGCTGTTCCTCTGTAGCCAGGGGTCCTGGGGTCTTCGGCGGCAGCAGCAGCAGACATCTCCAGCCCGGCAGCAGCAGTCCCCCACCAAGCAGCTGCAGTCCATTTTCAGGGTGAGTCCCTTTTGGTTGTCAGTTCCCTGGGTGGGTATATCCTGGGGTGGCAGGTAGTGCTCAGCACCTAGGGCTGCTATTGCAGCTCCTCTGTCCTGCCTTTGCTGTGTGCTGGCTGCGGTTAATTTTTATTTTATTTTTTGTCTATATTCAGGGGTTGGTGCTGGATCCTCCAAGTGTGGGCCCTGTGGATTGCTCCATGGGGCCGCCTTGCAGTGCTTCTAATCCACCCTCCCCCGCGGAGCCGCTGTTAGTGGGCAGCTTGTGCCCATATTTTTTTTTTTGTTCTCCCCTCTCTCTTTCTTTCAAGTTCCCCTGTTCCCCTACCCCAAGTCCCATCTGGTTGGGTGGCCATTGGTGGCAGATGGGGACTTGTTGTTGGCTGATGCTGGTTTCCCGTTCCTGCCTCCCCGGAGCACATGCAGTGTTACTGTGGCCATGGACCTCCCTGTACTGGAGTCTGTGCTGCATCGGAGGGAGGGGGGTACCCATTGGGAAGGCGGACTGCAAAGTACAGCACAAAAAGTGTCCAGGCAGGAATCAGCACCCTGATGACTGGGGTTCCACTCCATGGCTGCACAGGGCAGTCTGAAGCACCGGGGGAAAGTGGTGCTCCCCAGCTAACCCCACTAACACCACAAGAGATTCTCCTGAGGGTGGGAGAACCCATGCCAGGAGGTAAGTTGGCAGCTAGCCCAAAAATATTGCATTAAGCTTGGGAGGGGGGCAACCGGGTGAATGGGCAGCAAGCCCAAAATCATCAATTTGAGTGCCAAAGACCCTGTAGGGGAGGGGTGGTGGAACAGGAGAGCAAGAAGGGGAAAGGAAAATGGACAAGGCACCTAGCAGAGGCACAGGGGCCCCTTAGAGCATGAGACCCAGAGGTAGCTAGGAAAACCGGAGAAGTTTATTCCTTGTGTGAGAAACAGCCTAAGCTAAAGCTTGGGTGGAGGTGCATCCTGGGAGTCCAGGGAGGTTGGATGGCTTTCTCAGGGTGACACAGTGTGCAGGTGGAGCAGTGGGATTTGAACCCAGATCTCCAGGTCAGCAGCTCAGAGCCTGGAACCACTGCACTATCCTGCCTCCTGGACTGGAGGGGGAATACGGCTGTGGGCAATACACTCAGGCCAAGACTGTGGGGAGGGGGGACAGGAGCTAAAGGGGGTGTCAATTGATGTGCATAAAAAGCTGCGCTAGGTCCAATCCCTGTACCAATTGAACTGCTTGCTGGTAGTTGCTGGGGCCCATGGATCAAGAAAATGGCAAGGTTGATGCTACGCTGCCTGTGACCCTGACCCTGGCCACCAGGTAAACCCAGTCCCAGGTACTAAAAAAGTAATTACTGTGCATTTGCTGTGTTTGATGTCTGCCCGGGTTGCACCCCGGGACATGAAGTGGCCCCAGATGACTATACTAATTGCATTGGGGTAAGATAAAAAATTGTAGCAGGGCCTGCCCTGCACCCACCAAAGCCACTGACCCATGTCGTGGCTGAACTTGCCTGCCCTGTGTCTCTCCCAGTTGTTGCCAGAACTGTCCCTGAAGGGGCTCGAACTGTCTGTCCCCTCACCAACTGCCTTGAGCCATATCAGTGCTCTCTCTCTCTACCCCCAGACTGAGCTGTTGCCATGAGGAAGTGCATGGGCTGCCCAGCAATGGTATTCCCATCATTCAACTAATTGCCCTAAGAAGACTGCAATTGCCTGCACCCCTGATATCAGGGTTCACCCGCCTTCCAGCCAAGCATCCAGTGCCTTCCGCCCAGCCTGCCGGCAACCCCCGAAGATGATGAAGGCCTGCCCTAGCTAGCATAGTGATAGTTAGTATCCCCCAGTTTAGTCAGCTTAGGAGCCACCCCAGCTCACAATAGTGAGGTTCCCTCCAAAGTACGTGAGTAGGAAATTGCCTCATTCTTGTTTTACTTTTCTGAGGTGGTCCTAGCTCCCTTCCCTGGCTGCGTGGCAATTCACCAGGAGCCTTCCATAGGACCTGCCATCGCCATCTAAGGACATCGCCTTGACCATCCTACATCCTGCCATCGCCTGCATCTCCAGCTCCGTACCAGCTTCATCCTCTTCATCTTCGTCTCCATCTTGTTCTCCTCAGCTCTCCTGCGGGCAATGAGACAGATCGGTCACTAAGATACTGTACCCACTCTTCAAGCTAGCTAGCCACCACCTGCTTCGCACCAAAAAGACTGTTCCTCCTTCTGGACTGTCGGACTATAATCTGGTGTGTCTTTAGTTACCCTTGGCCAAGGTGGTTAGGCATTGGTAAATTATTATTATTGATGTCTGCAGACATAGGGCACTAGGTGACCCTCTTGGAGGTACCTTACATGTTGATGTTATATATATGACTGTTTACTTTTACCTTCACTGCACCTAGATCTGAATAGTTGCTTTCTATCACTAAGTGTTGTGCATGACAATCACTATAAGCACTTTGTACTTTGCAGCCACATAATTGATTTCCTTCAGTGTAACCAGTGGCTGTCCAAATTAAAGCTTGCTGTTTGCACCTGGAACTGTTGTGCCTGCCTCTCCTTGAAAAGAAGAGACAAACCACCCTCCTAAGTCTGGTCACCACACTTGTATAGTAAAAAAACATGAGAAAGATGGTAAAAGTAAGAGGTAAAGGAGGGAAATAGTAAGTGGCCGGTCTTTGAAGAGGACAGCAAGTGAGCGGGTGACAGGGGAGAGAGTGTAGCAGACATTTTTTTTTTTATGTGCAGCATTCAGTATGAGCTGAAGGAAGTCATGCTCTGTGTGTCCTGGGTGAAAATTGGATTGAGGTGCAATTATTCTTTGCTTTGATCCTACTTAAACTTTGAAACCTGTCTAAGTCAATCCTCCCTTTCCATATATTCACTAGCCTACCTCCCTTTGATTGTTCTGTCATTTTGTTTGTCTGCTTGCACTTTACTGAACTGTTTACAAGTCTGCCTGCACTTTAATGTAATGTTTACAAACTTTTCTGTATGGTCACTCTATTCTAATCATGCTGCTATAAATTGTCTTAAGACTGCCTAATTGCCTTAATTCTATAATATGTATAGTATCCTGACTTGATCATATTATTATGCTGCATATCTAACATTGTTTCATCTCTCTGACTTTGTGTATAATTCAGACATAATCCTACTATTGTTTGAGCCTTTGTCCGTTCTACTGTGTTGCACTAAACTATATGACTTACTTAATGTTAGTGGGTACTGGTCCTTCTTGCTTCCCTCTCCACTCCCTGCTCGCTCCTCACCCCCTCACAGCCCTGCTGGGTCTTAGTTCCAGAGCCCCGGGTCTTTTTTGCGCCTTTTCCAGCTAAAGCCGTAACTCGCCGTTCTTTGCCATAAGTGCCTCAGTTTGGCTGCCTCCCCTGTTCCAGTTCCATAACTATGGGTCCTTTTGCGCCTTTCCCACTAACGCCGCACTTTGCCATTACGCCCTCAGGCTGGCCGCACCCCCCCCTTTTTTTCACTAATGGTCCTTGCTTGCTAACCTGAGTGCAGAACCATGCTATCCCCTGCTTTCCTGCTGGTCCATAGCCTTTCTACTGTCCTTTCTTCCCTCAGCTCCCCTTTGCCCCTCCTCCTATACCTTCTGCCATCCCACCTACTATAGTCCCTTAACCTCTGGTTCATCCTCTCGTCTTTTTTCCTTACCACACTCCTCTCCCTACCTGCCGACCATCCCCTTCCTGCTCTGCCGTCCCTCGGTTCCACAAGCCCAGCTGCGTACCTCTGCCCAGCACCGCAAGGCCGTTAGCTGTAATTTTCCCTGTCTTTTCTGCCGATGCCCTCCACCCCTCATCAGTTTCTCATACCCTCCCTTGCCTGCTTAAAATGCCCCTCACCTCCCCTTCCCTTTCCTCTCCCTCTCCCTCTAAATGTGTGCTCCCTCCAGTACCCTCTGCCTGTTGAAACTGTATGCCTGCCTTTGAAATTGTATGTCTGTACTTGTACCAATGTACCTTTGCCTGTATTGTGTTAAACCTAAACTGTCCTATTTTGTACTGTAACTGTGTCTCCCGGGGCATGCCTGAAAATAGTCACCTGTTGGCTAGTGCACCTACCCGGTTAACAAAAACTAAATAAATAAATAAAAATAAAATAAATTCTGGTGTTTTTGACAGAAGTAAACGGGAATTTTAAAGTTTTGGCTACTGTGGCAAGTGAACCTAATATGGCTGCCATTTCAGGTATCAGACATCTAAGGGGCAGTGATTCCTAAGGGAGTGTGAAGGTGTCTGTACCCTGGACTTATTTCTAGCCATGCATTAGACACTTCTAACACTTGACTAGGAACCAATCAGATTGAAGAAAAGCATATCCATTTCATAATCTTTGATAACCAGGTGAGGCCCACTAGGCAAAAGCGCCAGTTTTCAGGTATGACATGGGAGCACTGGGGTGGTTAAGTAGTGACTTGTTCAGAGTCACACAGTATGCAAGTGGAGGATGTGTGGAATCAAACCCAGGTCTGCTGGACCAAACTCAGTAACAGCTCATTACTCTAACCTCTAGGCTATACTGCTAGGCTACATAGTACTGCTATACTCAACTATTACATTGCCTCTGCCTATGTCCTTGTATTCAACACATCTTGTCTCCTGTCATTTGTTGCTAGGAATTTAGACTGCAAGCAAATGAAACCATGTGCTTATTCAGCTTTTGCACTGGCTCAAAATAATACATAATTTCCCGTGAACTTGCTAACACCCTTAGTCCCCTCCTCTGTCTCCCTCTACCTCCCTACTCCCTCAGCCAATCTTTATAATATATTTATCACTAATGATGCTACTGAGTAGCCAGCCTTGTACTGTATTGCTGTCTCTTTGTCCTGACAAATGCTCACTCTGAGCTGCCGGTAACAAAGCAATGATTGTAATCTAATAGTCATTTTAATGCTTGTGTACTTCCTCTTTGTTTCAGTTTTTGACGTGCAACCTTTGCAAATGAGCACATAGCTCAAATGTCATTCTGATGTACAAATACATAACAGCTCCTTGCTACTGTAGAGGCCACGTTAGTAAACTGTTTGTCTGCAGATTTTAACCTGTTTTCTTTTATATTACACTTTAAAATCAAGGTACAGGCGATGTTGTATGTTGATTGAATACTGGCCATGAATCCAAAACCAAAACCAGAACCAATACCAGGGTGATTTGGCAAAACCAATACCAAAATCTCTCCAGTTTCGCACACCCTTTGTTTTTGTAACACATTACTGTTATTTAAATAATCAAATTGGCTACTGTCCAGGATCAGGGGCCTACTCAATAGGGCATGCCACTTTGCATTGGCCAAAAACTTGACACACACACTCTTGTGTACTCTACAACAGCCTTAATTGGTTAAACCTTGATTCAAGGCTGCACTACCATACACTTGTCACTGGCAAAAAAAGCATTACAAGGCCTACTGTCCCCCAGCCTAAGGGCAATGTTCACCACAGTGGCAAACAAATATTCCACTAGGAGGGAAGAGAGACACACCCTGCTGCTTCCACGGAAAAGAACCTCCCTCAGCTAATCCTGCTTTTCATATCACTTTTTGCCAAGCAATGGAATGACCTGCCTGACTCCCTAAAAATCAACTGCTCCATTGAGCTGTCTACATCCAAACTGTTCTCCCTGCTTACCTTGCAGAGAGCATGCAAACTCCTACTGTTGACTGCCACTGTACCTGCATATGTTTTATATTTAGCTGCACTTCCTCTAACTGCAAACCAAATATACCCTGCTGCTTTTGATGGGGTGACACAGATAGTGGACCAGGGAGGAGCGGTGGATGTGGCCTATCTGGATTTCAATAAGGTCTTCGACACCGTTCCGCATGGTGGAATGGTGCATAAGCTGGACAGACTAGGGGTGGACCTCAGGATCACCAGGTGAGTGGAAAACTGGTTGAAGTGAAGGAGTCAGACAGTGGTGGTAAATGGGACACATTCCAGGGAACGGGTGGTGATCAGTGGGGTACCACAGGGGTCAGTGCTAGGATCAATACTTTTTAACGTCTATGTTAGTGACCTAGCAGAGGGTCTGGAGGGATGGGTGCACCTGTTTGCAGATGATACAAAGGTCTGCAATAGGGTGGATTCACTCGGTGGGGTGCAAGCCATGAGGCTGGACCTGGAGAGGCTGGAGAGGTGCCTGACACCTGGAAATTGAAGTTTAATGCACAAAAGTGCTCGCTGATGCACCTGGGGAGGAGGATAGGAGGGGAAACTTACTCCCTTGGGGGGGTGGTGATTAAGGAGGAGAAGAAAATGGAAAGGGACCTGGGGACTATAGTATTGCGTGACCTCAAGGTAGGCAGCCAGTGTAGCAGGGCAGTGGGAAAGGCAAATAGAATGTTGGCCTACATTGCGAGGGGTTTTAATAGCAGGAAGGGGGGTGCTAATGTCATTATACAGAACCATGGTCAGGCCACATCTGGAGTATGGAGTGCAGTTCTGGAGGCCTCACCTATGAAGACATGTTGAGCTGATGAAAAGGGTACAGAGAAGGACAACCAAAATGGTACGAGGGATTCAGGATGTACCCTATGAGAGAAGATTGAGAGGGCTGAATTTGTACCCTCTGAAGACTAGAAGGAAGAGGGGGGACATGATTGAGAATAAATAAGGTGGAGGGTGATAGCTTGTTCAAACGGAAGAAGGGAGCGAACACGAGGGGACATAGTCTCAAACTGGAAGGTGGGCAATACAAAGAAAATGTCAGGTGGCAGTTTTTTGCAGAGAGGGTGGTGGAGGCCTGGAACAAGCTGCCAGAGGAGGTAGTGGCAACTGAGATGGTGGAGGGATTCAAGAGGGCTTGAGATAGATTTAAGGGGGTGGAAGCATAACAGAAGGGTGGAGGAAGGGTGTTAGGCAGACTAGATGGGCCATGGGGCCTTTCTCTGCCATCACACTTCTGTGTATCTGTGTGTAACCCAACTTCTGATATCGCGTCACCTCACCAGCTATCAAATCTATTGTCTTACATATATTGAGGCATAACTGTAACTTTGCTGTATTGATTGTCTGACCTGTATTTAGTGAATTCTAATTGTAGTCTGAACATATTGTATTGTGCGCCTGTAGCTGAACCTATAAATGTAGTTAATTGTTGTAGTCGACCCTACGCCCTTTAAAAATAGGCTCTGTCTAAAGGGTTTTATGTGAAATAAAAGCCAAAAATAATAGCCATCTAATCAAGTTCAAACATTTATATGAAATGTTATTGTAAAAACCATTACATGCCTATGATGTGACAGTATTTGGAGGTCGAAATTAAATTAATATACCTTTAGTAGTTTAAAAATCTTCTCAGGGGTTTAGCTACATTTTTGTTTAGAAATATTAAAATAAAAAGGCCTTGGTGCTTTTTATTTTCACAGAGTGCACACATGCAGCGAACATCTTGCACGAGAGTGGCTTTTGAGGGGTGTGACACTGTCAGTCCAGTGCTAAGAGGTCTGCATGGGGCTCATCAGTGTCACATCAATCATCCTCCAGGCTGATCATGACAGTCCTCTGGCTTGCTGGGCATAAACTTCATGTATTTCAAAGGAAAGAGCCAACCCAATCATATGTCAGCTCTTTCCTTTTATCTACATAACGCCAGCGAGCAAGCGCAACTGCTCTGTCATGATCAGCCCCTTGAAAACAAAAAAAACTTCCATTGATGTCTGTTCCTGCCCCAGCTGTAACTGTCCTCCCCCCAAGTACAGGTGTACAATCTCCTGTGCTGGCTGCCACCCCCCAACCCTACTCCTTTTAACTTTTGCAACACATAGGAAGCCCACCTCTAGTGCTGCCAAACATAACACTTACACTGGGGTGCCCAATCCTTCAGTGTCTCCACCTGAAATTAAGAAAACCATCCCTTGTAGTTCAATTTTTAAATATGCCCAGTAAAAAAATAAAAAAACATCAATCGATGTCCATTGCTACTGCCATGTAACTGTTCCCCCTTCCCACCAAGCCCAACCCATGATAATCTTCCAGCACAGAGGTGCCCAATCCCCTGTGCCAGCTTTTACCCCCCACCCTGCCTGCTTTGGTTCTGGAACACCAGGGTACCCACCCCCAGTACTGCCAAATATAACACTGACACTGGGGATGCTCAGTCCCCCAGTGTTGCCACCTAAAATAAAGAAAACTGACCTCATAGAATTTTTTAAAAACCCTGTAAAAAAGAAAAACTTCCATTGCTGTCATTACTGTCCCCATACCTGACCCTCCCAGAGCCCACGCCTGGTGCTTCCAACCATATCACTGATACTACGGGTGCCCAATGTCACAGTGTTACAACCTAAAATAAAGAAAACTGCCTCTCATAGTTTTGTTAAAATAAATTCTGTAAAAAAGGAAAACATCCATCAATGTCTGTTGGCGCAGTTATTATACCTCACCCGACCCTCCGAATCAGCACCCACCCCCCAGCCCTTACCTACTTGCAGGCTAATAACTTTGATAATTTTCAATATATTTTGACGCCAGATTTGCAACCTAGCTATTTCTTCACAACACCTCATGAATGTGATAGCTGTCATTTTCAAATCCTGACCAAAATGTTTTTTTTTTGCACTTGAAGTGTGAAATCACATTTTGGGAAGGATTTGAAAATGTTCTCCACTCTTGTTCAGGAGGTGGGCTTATAAGAAGGCTATGTGGGGTCATAAGAAGGCTATGATGGCTGGGGTAAAAATATGAGAAAACAACAAAGTTATGAGTCTAGGCCCCCATATTCAAAGGAAATGCACAGCACATCCTGGCAGAAACTGGAGACGTGCCACAAAACATAGAACATAGAACAGAGAAACATAGACTTTGATGGCAGATAAGGACTGCTTGGTTCAACTAGTCTGCCCATTTCCCTACCTATTAGATAAGCTGCAGATCCTAATTAACCAACAGCCTACTTATTTCTATGTGTTGCAAAAGTTACAACCCAAGCATTGCACCACAACACCATAGTCAAAAGAGCGGGATGCGCCGGCCACAAAGGAATGAGCCTGTGCCCAAATATAATGCATGCCACATGAGTGGAGGGGGCATTCCCATGAATAAGCCATGTAGTGGCATATTCAGAGGGAATGTGCCGCTCACTGTCCAGAGATGTGTGGCAGAATGATCCACCGTGAAAAGCAGGCTTAAATTGACGACCCACCCACAGGTGGACCATGGCAGTGCAGGCAGGTGCACAACAGCCTGCCCGCTCCAGTAGTCAAGTGGCAACCCCCTCCCATCCTTAATCACCACTTGTAGCAAGAATCACCCCCGAGCCATCCCCACAGTGTAGGCAACCCTCCCATCCTTAATCACCACTTGTAACAAGAATCACCCCTGAGCCCATCCTCACAGTGTAGGGCAACCCCTCCCATCCTTAATCACCACTTGTAACAAGAATCACCCCGAGCCCATCCCCACAGTGTAGGCAACCCTCCCATCCTTAATCACCACTTGTAGCAAGAATCACCCCGAGCCATCCCCACAGTGTAGGGCAACCCCATCCCATCCTTAATCACCACTTGTAGCAAGAATCACCCCCGAGCCCATCCCCACAGTGTAGGGCAACCCCCTCCCATCCTTAATCACCACTTGTAACAAGAATCACCCCCGAGCCCATCCCCACAGTGTAGGGCAACCCTCCCATCCTTAATCACCACTTGTAACAAGAATCACCCCGAGCCCATCCCCACAGTGTAGGGCAACCCTCCCATCCTTAATCACCACTTGTAACAAGAATCACCCCGAGCCCATCCCCACAGTGTAGGGCAACCCTCCCATCCTTAATCACCACTTGTAACAAGAATCACCCCGAGCCCATCCTCACAGTGTAGGGCAACCCCTCCCATCCGTAATCACCACTTGTAGCAAGAATCACCCCGAGCCATCCCCAGAGTGTAGGCAACCCCTCCCATCCTTAATCACCACTTGTAACAAGAATCACCCTGAGCCATCCCCACAGTGTAGGGCAACCCCTCCCATCCTTAATCACCACTTGTAACAAGAATCACCCCGAGCCATCCCCACAGTGTAGGGCAACCCTCCAATCCTTAATCACCACTTGTAACAAGAATCACCCCTGAGCCATCCCCACAGTGTAGGGCAACCCTCCCATCCTTAATCACCACTTGTAACAAGAATCACCCCGAGCCCATCCCCACAGTGTAGGGCAACCCCTCCCATCCTTAATCACCACTTGTAACAAGAATCACCCTTGAGCCATCCCCACAGTGTAGGGCAACCCCTCCCATCCTTAATCACCACTTGTAACAAGAATCACCCCGAGCCATCCCCACAGTGTAGGGCAACCCTCCCATCCTTAATCACCACTTGTAACAAGAATCACCCCCGAGCCATCCCCACAGTGTAGGCAACCCTCCCATCCTTAATCACCACTTGTAACAAGAATCACCCCGAGCCCATCCCTCAGTGTAGGGCAACCCCTCCCATCCTTAATCACCACTTGTAACAAGAATCACCCCGAGCCATCCCCACAGTGTAGGGCAACCCTCCCATCCTTAATCACCACTTGTAACAAGAATCACCCCGAGCCCATCCCACAGTGTAGGGCAACCCTCCCATCCTTAATCACCACTTGTAACAAGAATCACCCCGAGCCCATCCCACAGTGTAGGGCAACCCCTCCCATCCTTAATCACCACTTGTAGCAAGAATCACCCCCATCCCATCCCCACAGTGTAGGCAACCCCTCCCATCCTTAATCACCACTTGTAACAAGAATCACCCCCGAGCCCATCCCCACAGTGTAGGGCAACCCCCTCCCATCCTTAATCACCACTTGTAACAAGAATCACCCCGAGCCATCCCCACAGTGTAGGGCAACCCCCTCCCATCCTTAATCACCACTTGTAACAAGAATCACCCCCGAGCCATCCCCACAGTGTAGGGCAACCCCCTCCCATCCTTAATCACCACTTGTAACAAGAATCACCCCCGAGCCATCCCCACAGTGTAGGGTAACCCCCTCCCATCCTTAATCACCACTTGTAACAAGAATCACCCCGAGCCATCCCCACAGTGTAGGGCAACCCCCTCCCATCCTTAATCACCACTTGTAGCAAGAATCACCCCCGAGCCATCCCCACAGTGTAGGGCAACCCCCTCCCATCCTTAATCACCACTTGTAACAAGAATCACCCCCGAGCCCATCCCCACAGTGTAGGGCAACCCCCTCCCATCCTTAATCACCACTTGTAACAAGAATCACCCCCGAGCCCATCCCCACAGTGTAGGGCAACCCCCTCCCATCCTTAATCACCACTTGTAACAAGAATCACCCCGAGCCATCCCACAGTGTAGGGCAACCCTCCCATCCTTAATCACCACTTGTAACAAGAATCACCCCGAGCCCATCCCACAGTGTAGGGCAACCCTCCCATCCTTAATCACCACTTGTAACAAGAATCACCCCGAGCCCATCCCCACAGTGTAGGCAACCCTCCCATCCTTAATCACCACTTGTAACAAGAATCACCCCGAGCCCATCCCACAGTGTAGGGCAACCCCTCCCATCCTTAATCACCACTTGTAACAAGAATCACCCCGAGCCCATCCCCACAGTGTAGGGCAACCCTCCCATCCTTAATCACCACTTGTAACAAGAATCACCCCGAGCCCATCCCACAGTGTAGGGCAACCCTCCCATCCTTAATCACCACTTGTAACAAGAATCACCCCGAGCCCATCCCCACAGTGTAGGCAACCCCTCCCATCCTTAATCACCACTTGTAACAAGAATCACCCCTAGCCCATCCCCACAGTGTAGGCAACCCCTCCCATCCTTAATCACCACTTGTAACAAGAATCACCCCAGCCCATCCCCACAGTGTAGGGCAACCCCTCCCATCCTTAATCACCACTTGTAACAAGAATCACCCCGAGCCCATCCCACAGTGTAGGGCAACCCCTCCCATCCTTAATCACCACTTGTAACAAGAATCACCCCGAGCCCATCCCCACAGTGTAGGCAACCCTCCCATCCTTAATCACCACTTGTAACAAGAATCACCCCGAGCCATCCCCACAGTGTAGGGCAACCCCTCCCATCCTTAATCACCACTTGTAGCAAGAATCACCCCGAGCCATCCCCACAGTGTAGGCAACCCCTCCCATCCTTAATCACCACTTGTAACAAGAATCACCCCGAGCCCATCCCCACAGTGTAGGCAACCCCTCCCATCCTTAATCACCACTTGTAGCAAGAATCACCCCGACCCATCCCTCACAGTGTAGGGCAACCCTCCCATCCTTAATCACCACTTGTAACAAGAATCACCCCGAGCCCATCCCCACAGTGTAGGGCAACCCCTCCCATCCTTAATCACCACTTGTAGCAAGAATCAACCCCGAGCCCATCCCCACAGTGTAGGGCAACCCTCCCATCCTTAATCACCACTTGTAGCAAGAATCACCCCGAGCCATCCCCACAGTGTAGGCAACCCCTCCCATCCTTAATCACCACTTGTAACAAGAATCACCCCGAGCCATCCCCACAGTGTAGGGCAACCCTCCCATCCTTAATCACCACTTGTAACAAGAATCACCCCGAGCCCATCCCCACAGTGTAGGGCAACCCTCCCATCCTTAATCACCACTGTAGCAAGAATCACCCCGACCGATCCCCACAGTGTAGGGAACCCTCCCATCCTTAATCACCACTTGTAACAAGAATCACCCCGAGCCCATCCCCACAGTGTAGGCAACCCCTCCCATCCTTAATCACCACTTGTAGCAAGAATCACCCCGAGCCCATCCCACAGTGTAGGGCAACCCCTCCCATCCTTAATCACCACTTGTAGCAAGAATCACCCCTGAGCCCATCCCCACAGTGTAGGGCAACCCTCCCATCCTTAATCACCACTTGTAACAAGAATCACCCCGAGCCCATCCCCACAGTGTAGGGCAACCCTCCCATCCTTAATCACCACTTGTAACAAGAATCACCCCGAGCCCATCCCCACAGTGTAGGGCAACCCCTCCCATCCTTAATCACCACTTGTAACAAGAATCACCCCGAGCCATCCCCACAGTGTAGGGCAACCCCTCCCATCCTTAATCACCACTTGTAACAAGAATCACCCCGAGCCCATCCCCACAGTGTAGGCAACCCTCCCATCCTTAATCACCACTTGTAGCAAGAATCACCCCTCACCCATCCCCACAGTGTAGGGCAACCCCTCCCATCCTTAATCACCACTTGTAGCAAGAATCACCCCGAGCCATCCCCACAGTGTAGGGCAACCCCTCCCATCCTTAATCACCACTTGTAGCAAGAATCACCCCGAGCCATCCCCACAGTGTAGGCAACCCCTCCCATCCTTAATCACCACTTGTAGCAAGAATCACCCCGAGCCCATCCCCACAGTAGGGCAACCCCTCCCATCCTTAATCACCACTTGTAACAAGAATCACCCCGAGCCCATCCCCACAGTGTAGGGCAACCCTCCCATCCTTAATCACCACTTGTAGCAAGAATCACCCCGAGCCATCCCCACAGTGTAGGGCAACCCCTCCCATCCTTAATCACCACTTGTAGCAAGAATCACCCCGAGCCATCCCCACAGTGTAGGGCAACCCTCCCATCCTTAATCACCACTTGTAACAAGAATCACCCCGAGCCCATCCCCACAGTGTAGGGCAACCCCTCCCATCCTTAATCACCACTTGTAGCAAGAATCACCCCGAGCCATCCCCACAGTGTAGGGCAACCCCTCCCATCCTTAATCACCACTTGTAGCAAGAATCACCCCTGAGCCATCCCCACAGTGTAGGGTAACCCCTCCCATCCTTAATCACCACTTGTAACAAGAATCACCCCGAGCCATCTCCACAGTGTAGGGCAACCCTCCCATCCTTAATCACCACTTGTAACAAGAATCACCCCGAGCCATCCCCACAGTGTAGGCAACCCTCCCATCCTTAATCACCACTTGTAGAAGAATCACCCCGAGCCATCCCACAGTGTAGGGCAACCCCTCCATCCTTAATCACCACTTGTAACAAGAATCACCCCGAGCCATCCCCACAGTGTAGGGCAACCCTCCCATCCTTAATCACCACTTGTAGACAAGAATCACCCCGAGCCATCCCCACAGTGTAGGGCAACCCTCCCATCCTTAATCACCACTTGTAACAAGAATCACCCCGAGCCCATCCCCACAGTGTAGGGCAACCCCTCCCATCCTTAATCACCACTTGTAACAAGAATCACCCCGAGCCATCCCCACAGTGTAGGGCAACCCTCCCATCCTTAATCACCACTTGTAACAAGAATCACCCCGAGCCCATCCCCACAGTGTAGGGCAACCCCTCCCATCCTTAATCACCACTTGTAACAAGAATCACCCCGAGCCATCCCCACAGTGTAGGGCAACCCCTCCCATCCTTAATCACCACTTGTAACAAGAATCACCCCGAGCCCATCCCACAGTGTAGGGCAACCCTCCCATCCTTAATCACCACTTGTAACAAGAATCACCCCGAGCCCATCCCACAGTGTAGAGACAGCCCCCCTCCCATCCCTGAGACCCCATCTATATCAAATATTAAGTGAACATCCCAAGAAGTCTAGTAGACTCCATCCATCCCAATTGTAAAATAAATAGTATCTTCATATTTCCTGGTAGTCTAGTTCCCCCTCCACAGCCCTGAACCCCTCCGTAGTATGGCAGTAACATCATGACCTTCCTGGTAGTTTAGTGGCCTCTTTCTCAGTTTCGATCATAACAGAAATATTATCTCATGTCCCTGGTAGTCCAGTGATCTTCTCACCCACCGAGAGGCAGCACTCCACACCCCTGCTCTCGCCTCATCCAGCATGGCCAATGAGCCGAGGGCGCAAACTCACTCGCACACCCTCCACAGTTACCCGTCAACCGAGTTGTACACGACGAGCAGCTACAGCATGCATTACACTACTCACTGGTCGACACTTGTGTCGCACCAATCGGCTTGCAGTGTACCGTGTGTTCTTATTCACAAATCAATTTATTCGTGCCCATTGGCTGACAGTGCACGACCAATGGTACTGTAGTGCATACTGTAAGCTGTCATTCTTTGACAGTTCAGTTGGCAGGCAGACATGGAGGTGTGCGGGTGGGTTTTGCTACCCGCGGACTTCATTGGCAATGCTGGGACGGGGGGATTGGGATGGGGTGCTGGTGTCTCAGTGGGTGGGGAGGTGAGGGTCCACTGGACTACCAGGGAAATATTGGGATTCATTTTTCTGTTATGATCAGGGCTGGGAGGGGTGTACCACTATACTACCAGGGAATGTTATGACGCTACATCATACTACTGATGGGGTTTAAAGCTGTGGAGGGGACACTAGACTAACAGGGAAATATGGGGATACTATTTTATTTTACAATTGGGAATGGGGGGTGGTCTGCTAGACTACCAGGGACATTCAGGATTTAATACTTTTTATGGACGGGGTTCAGGGATGGGAAGGGAGCACCACTAGATTACCAGGGTGATGTGGAGTGTTCTTTTTTTAACATGGTGATTGCAGGGCATCAGACACGTTCAGCCAGTGCAGCCATGCTAATGACCTCATAAGGACCATGCATGGTGCCCTTTTGCGCCATGCATGCCCAATTAGTTCATTAGCATTTTCTGGCTGAATATTACGCTTGGGGTCATGGCACATCCTGGTATGCACCACACATAGCCCACTGGCGGTATGCTGCACAGTCCCTGTTTGCACTGCGTGGGACTCAGCGGCTGCCTGCTATGGGCTGTGCATCCAAGGTGGATATTCAGACAGTGTGCACGATCAGTACCGATCACACATGCTGTTTGAATATACCCTCAGAGCCAGCAGGAGCATTTATTCTGTGTGGCACATCTTTGCACCCTCGCAACCATCCGTCTCTCAATATGTTCCCTATACTTTTCAGTTTTTCAACACACACTGGTAACTGTGGTCATTTTCAATATTTTGACCCAAACTTTTCAACATAGCCATTTTTTTCACACCATCTTATGAATGTGGCCGCTATCATTCAAAAATGATGTTTTAGACATTGTTTTATAAATGACACCTGTCATTCTCAGAAGGAGTGGTCAAAAAAAAGATTTTATTGAAAATTTGGGGTAAAAATGTCAACAACCAGCTAAGTTATGAGGAAACTAATTGTTTCAACATTTAATTATAACTTTATCTTTTTGCAGATTTTGGCCCCTAATGTTCAACATGTCCCTCGTGTTACCCTAGCTCCTGAACATGGCAGTTGCAATTTTTCAAATCCCCTCCGAAACTTGTTTCAACAGTCACAGAGCAAAATCACCTTTTGGATGGGATTTAAATATTTCATCTGTCTTGATTATAACATCAGGTAATAACAAGCATTTGTCAGTGCTGAATGTTTGCTTGTTGATATTAGCATTGGACGTGCAGGAGTTAGACAGATGCAGAATAGGAATGGCAGTGAAGTACTGAACATCACGCCAACCCCACCTCCACCCTGCAGAGATGGACAGGCATCGGGGTGTGCCTGTGGGTCATTGCCCATAATGCTCATGGCATTTCACTTCACCCTATCCTGTAGACACTGACAACTGTTGAGGTGTGCCTTGGGGTGTTCAGCTTCACAGTCTACCTATTTCATAAGGACATATGCTGAAATGGGTGCAGTATAGGAGAATGGGGTGAACTCTGGGGCTGAAGAGTCCAAGGCACACATTAATGCCTGTCACTGACTTCAGGGTGGAATGGCATGAGCATTAGAGCCGGCAATCCAAAGGCACACCCCTGATGCCTGTCAGTCTGTACAGGGTGTGACGTTACGGTTAACGCCTGGGCATTTGTTGGTATTTGCACTACAAACTTTCAACATGGCCTTTTTGTGCTGCCCCAATATGTTTTTTGCACATGTGTGCAAGCAAACATAAAAAGACTAGGACGTTTTAGATCAAAATGTGGGATCCCACTTAAAAGTAGATATTGCCTCTCAGCTGCCCTATCCTGGGTAATTGCAGTCTAACAATGTGTTAAAGCAGGACACCATTGAAAATGAGACATTGCATCTCATCTACTCTCTATATAGTGAAAATGTGTACAAGCAAGACCTGGTACAACAGCACTACCACTGGGGAACCTTCAGCATTGTTAAATGCTTGTTTTGACCAAGGTTCCTGTGGTTTCTGTTTCACTAACAGGTTGCTTGTTCTGTGTAGCTCTCTCGCCATCCTGTGGTCAAAAGTAGCTCTGCACAGTGTGGCAAGACTTCACTGCAGAATTTCAGGAGATGAATTTGCTAGAGGAATTGGACTTTTTAATGTAGCCCGGGGACTTCAGGGATATAACCCCACAGTGAGAAGAGCAGACAGGGTTTACAGGAAGGACCATTGACTGACATACTCTCCCACGTCCAGGAATTTGGAGCACCCTTGTACTGAAGGTCAGAGTATCCCAACTCAGGTTTCTGCAAACACAACCAGTGCACTGGGACAGTGTGACAAGGGAGATGCAGAACTGGGAGAAAAGATTCAGAAGGGGGTAGAAAAAAAGAGGAGGTAGTAGTGATGGGGGAATCTCAATCTACCAGACTTAGAGTGGGACATTCCAGCAGCTAGGAGGGCCAGGAGTTAGGCCCTGCTAAAAATGGTGCAGGAACGCCTGCTGGTGCAGCTGGTCAGGGAATTCACAAAACAAAATGCTAGTCTTGATGAAATGAATGGCTTTTTCTAGGTGTTACCTGCATACAGCCATGCCGAAGAAAGAGTACTCCTCACCAGGTCAATTCATGATTATTTGAAGGTGTGATTGCATGGAGGAGGGCTTTAGCCACAACAGGGACTGGGAACCAGCCTGGGAGAATATGCACCTCTGTATGGGAGCTGGCCTGCTTCAGTACAGAAAGGGGACCACGGTTCTTGGTGGGAGGTTTAAATGCTACTTGGACAAACATTAAAACTAGCTAGGGGGAATCACTAAAGCCAAGGGAGGCAACAACTGCATCCCTGGATGGTGGAGCATTAGGGAGGGAGGGCCATGGGGAGAAAACTTCCCTAGGGCAAGTGTGCCAAAAGACAGTGAAGGGGAAAGACAGTAGAAAAGGAAGATATAACTCAGGTAAGCAAAGGTAGAGATATGAAGGAGACAAGGAATAGTGAAGTCAAAAAGAGAAGTGGTAAGTCAGAGAGTGCTACTGAGAATGACACAAGCAGAAATAAGAGTGGAAGAAGACAAAGGGGCAAAGGGGAAAGAAGGTGTGGAGAGCCCTGTGCGCTAATGCACAGAGTCTGTAAACAAAATTCCAATCATGGCTGAGGCTAATCTGGATTTAGTGGCCAGAACAGAATTGTTAGGCACTGAGCACCATGACTGGGCCATGCTCTGTTCAGAAGAGACACGGAGGAGGGGTTGCACTATGTATGAAGGAGGGTGTCAAGGGCACCAAGAGGAAAAAGATGGACTGGAGGTACTGTGGGTTACCCTGGAAATGAGCTCTGGGGCCACTGTCCATAGCTGGGTAGTGTATGGACATTGAGCATGGTGACAGGAGTTAGGTAAGGTGCTTGGGGAAGTCATCATCAGAAAGACAGGTAAGGGGGAGGTGCTGTTAGTTGATGATTCCAATCTGCCAGACGTGGAGTGGAGCCATCCAGTTGTGGCCTTGGCAATGAGCAGGGCCATGCTTGACTGCCTAGAAGGGGCTTTTTTTCTGGCAGTTAGTCGCACAACCCACTTAGGATGGTCACTGCTGGACCTTGTACTTGCAAACAGGAACTGGATTGCAGATGTCACAGTGGGGAATCCCCTAGGTACCACTGATCACTGTACAGTGTAGTTCAACATTAAAATGGGAGCAGAGGTGAACCACATGAGGACGAGGGTCCTGGACTTCAGGACTGTGGATTTTAAAGAAATAGGAGACTGCTTCAGAAATTGCCTCAAGGGTCGGATTACCAAAGAAGGGTGAGGGCATGGGGGGGGGGGGATTAACAGAAGACATCATTAAACCAACTGACCTCTGCATGAAGGAGGTGAGTAAGAAAAGAAGAACAAGCATTTGTCAATGCCGAATGTTGATTGCGTCGGTCCGTTGAGCTCGCTCATTGCTCCTGTGTCACTCGCTCGTTATGTTTCTCCCTGTGCTGCAGGCTGCTGTTTTGTACTGGGCTCCTGCCTGCATTGGCACTTTTTTCTGACCACAAAGAAATCTGCAGCTGTCCGGACAGAGCTCTGTTGAGGTGGGTCACTCCCCCCCGCCACTCGCTCATTCTGTTTCTGCTGGCGTTGCAGGCTGCCCTTTTGTACTGGGCTTCTGCCTCTGTTGCCAGCTTTTTCTGCCCACAAAGAAATCTGCAGCAGTACTGACACAGGTCCGTTGAGCTAGCTCACTCCCCCTCTCTCACTCGCTCGTTCCATTTCTGCTGGCGCTGTAGGCTGGCCTTTTGTACTGGGCTCCTGCCTGCGTTGCCGTCCTTTTCTGCCCACAAAGCAATCCACAGCAGTCATGATAGAGGTCTGTTGAGCTTGCTCACTCCCCCTCTCTCACTTGCTCATTGTGTTTCTCCCAGCGCTGCAGGCTGCCCTTTTGTACTGGGCTTCTACCTGTGTTGGCACCTTTTTCTGCCCACAAAGAAATCTGCAGCTGTCCCGACAGAGCTCCGTTGAGGTCGCTCTCTCTGCTTGTCTCACTCGCTCATTCTGTTTCTCCTGGTGCTACAGGCTGCTTTTTTGTACTGGGCTTCTGCCTGTATTGGCATGTTTTGCTGTCCACAAAGAAATCTGCAGCTGTCCCGACAGAGCTCCGTTGAGGTGTGTCACTCCCCGTCTCTCACTCGCTCATTCTGTTTCTGCTGGTGCTGCAGGCTGCCCTTTTGTACTGGGCTCCTGCCTCTGTTGGCGGCTTTTTCTGTTCACAAAGAAATCTGCAGCAGTCCTGACACAGGTCCGTTGAGGTAGCTCACTCCCTCTTTCTCACTCGCTCTCTCCGTTTCTGCAGCCGCTCCAGGCTGCCCTTTTGTACTGGCTTCTGCCTGCACTGTTGCCTTCTTCTGGCCACAAAGAAATCTGCAGCAGTCAAGATAGAGCTCTGTTGAGCTCATTCACTCCCCCTCCCTCACTCACTCATTCAGTGTCTCCTGCTGCTGCAAGCTGCCCTTTTGTACTGGGTTCCTGCCTGCATTGTCAGCTTTTTCTGCCCACAAAGACATGTGCAGCAGTCCCGACACAGCTCCGTTGAGGTCACTCACTCCCCCTCTCTCACTCACTCATTCCGTTTCTGCTGGTGCTGCAGGCTGGCCTTTTATACTGGGCTCCTGCCTGCATTGCCACCTTTTCCTGCCCGCAAAGAAATCCGTAGCAGTCACAATAGACCACCATTGAGCTTGCTTACTCCCCCTCTCACACTCGCTCATTCTGTTTCTCCCAGCGCTGCAGGCTGCCCTTTTGTACTGGGCCCCTGCTTGTGTTGGCACCTTTTCCTGCCCACAAAGAAATCTGCAGCAGTCACAATAGAGCTCCATTAAGCTCGGTCCTTCACTCCCCCTCTCTCACTCATTCATTCTGTTTCTCCCGCCACTGCAGGCTGCCCTTTTGTACTGGGCCCCTTCGTGCATTGCTGCCTTTTTCTGCCCACAAAGAAATCCACAGCAGTCCCAACAGAGCTCTGTTGAGCTCACACACTCTCCCTCCCTCACTCGCTCATTCTGTGCCTCCCGCTGCTGCAGGCTGCCCTTTTGTACTGGGTTCCTGCTAGGGTTGTCAGAACTTGTTCGAGAAAGATTCGAGCCCTCCTCGAACCCTGGTGTTCGAGTTCTAATTTAGAACTCGAACACTAGAGGGTTCGCAAAAGGGTTCGACTTTTTTTTATTACTTAAACGGCACTGCAGTGCCACTGACTGCTGTTTCCTGGGGCGGTGAGGTTGACTCTGGACACTGAATGTCTGACACTGAGAGGGATGATGCAGGGGTATAATTATGGGGGGATAAGGTGGCAAAGGTGAGCACATTTGTCCTGCATGGGAGCGCAACATTATGCTTCCGCATTTCACTCCCTACTTCGCCTCCGCTCCAATTCCACTCCTGATCATTACGCCCTTCAGCAAATTCACTAATGTGAAATGACAGGAGTGAAATGTCTGCTCAGATTCCAATCTGCAACTGTCCGCTCTACTCCCTCTCTCTTTGACCCAGAACACCACCCCCATTCACCAGCAGCTCCTGTCTCTCGCACCATTAGGCACGACAAAATAAAAAAATAAAACAAACCTGCCGCTTTCAGCCTGACAGTGCTCTGAGGAGTGTAGTAATATTTGTCCTGATGGAGATTTGATTTCTTTGCATCACTTTCCTGAATCATTTTATTTACGGATGCATACAGTATTTTCCACCATCTGACACTGACACCTGACAAATTGCTTAGTCAGTGACGGAACGCTAAGGCAGACCTTGGACATACATTTTAAATTCTCCCATAAGTATGAATTTAATTTAGTCAAACACTTAGCGAGTACTGTAGTTGGCATATTGTTTTAGACTTTTGTGATATACAAAGACCACCAACCGGGCACCAGCAAAGTCTTTATTAAGCAGATAAACTGAATTGGCATTCTGCTTACTGTTACTCAGTACCCATAAAGATCTCACTGGTCGGAGAGCAGAGAAGGAGGGGATTGGTACAGGATGGGGAAGGGAACAATAGTAGGTAAGCGGGTGGAAATGCCTGTGAGTGAATCTGCATGGGAGGAAATTATGTGGGAGTGAAATGACGAGAGTAAAAGTGGTGGGAGCGAAATGATGGAAATGAAATGTCAGAGACCCGCTATGCCCAACACTCAGCCTCTTTGCTGCTGCTGGTGCACTAGGAGAGCCTGCCATTCCAGGGGTGCTGGGTTTCACTAGGAATACAGACTGCTGGTGGCTTGAGGTGGAGGCTGCTGCTGCAAGCAACAACTAACTGGGAGGTAGGATTGACTGGTGGTGCTGCAGTTCGGTGGGTGGGGGTGAGCAGTAATTGGGGGGATAGCCAGCAACATCATCATGCTGTGGGGGGACTATATGCTTACTATGCTGTATGGACAACAACAAGACAAAGTAATTAAGCAGAGGAGGTGGTGGGAGCCAGGGGATTACAGTTTGCACAAGGCAGTTCTAAGCTGGCAGGTGCTACACACTAGTATTGGCCATTTGATTGGGTGCCAGTCAGGGTCAGGGAGCGCCCAGGAAAAGAAGCCTGCTGCAATCTAGGAGGCATTCTCTCTCCCTGTTGTGTCTGGAGTGGGTCAGTGGCTCTACCAGTGACTGTGACCAGCATAGTAATCAGCAAAGCAGCACAAAACTGCTCAACCTGAGCTAACATAGCTCTAGTCTGCAGGAAGGCAAGGGTAGGTGGTGTTTAATTATGTTTATTGGCGGTCTGCTCTGCTCTGCTGTGTTGATCGTGTCTACTGTACTGTCTACAGTCAGTGTCTGATTTAAAATGCTGTGCTGTCTAGTGTCTCTCCTGTGTACCACCTGACCCTGACTACGTCTGCTTTGGTATGGGCTGCTGAGGGGGGATATGGTTAGCCTAGCATGCAACTCCAGTGTTTTCCTCTGTGTTACCAAAATTAAAGTAGTTAAAAAAAGAAAAAAAATCACCCTTACCCTGCAGGTGGGTGGAATGGCACAAGGGAGTCATTGTGGAAAGGAAGGGAAGAGGGAGACAGAGCTATAGATCAAGTAGGCAGCACAATTTAAAAAATAGGATTCGAGTTCTAAGAAGTTCTAAAAAAGATTAGAACCCTAGAACTTTTTCAAACGTTCTAGACTAGAACTAGAACCCAGAACTTCAGAGGGTTCTGACAACCCTAGTTCCTGCCTGTGTTGGTGGCTTTTTCTGCCCACAAAGACATCTGCAGCAGTCCAGACACAGCTCCATTGAGCTCGCTCATTCCACCTCTCTCACTCGCTCATTCTGTTTCTACCGGCACTGCAGGCTGGCCTTTTGTACTGGGCTCCTGCCTGCATTGCCACCTTTTCCTGCCCACAAAGAAATCCGCAGCAGCCACGATACACCTCTGTTGAACTCGCTCACTCCCTCATCTCACTCATTCTGTTTCTCCTGGTGCTGCAGGCTGCCCTTTTGTACAGGGCCCCTGCCTCTGTTGTCATCTTTTTCTGCCCACAAAGAAATCTGCAGCTGTCCTGACAGAGCTCCATCGGCCTTTCTCACTCCCCCTGTCTCACTTGCTTGCTCCGTATCTGCCGGTGCTGCAGGCTGCCCTTCTGTACTGGGCTCCTGCCTGTGTTGCCACCCTTTTCTGCACACAAAGAAATCCGCAGCAGTCACGATAGAGCTCCATTGAGCTCGCTCACCCCCCCAAGTCACTCGATCCTAATCTCTCCCAAACGCTGATTTCCGACATCGTCTGCGGTATTCTTCACCAGAAGCGCGGAAACACATTTCGGCCATGATGTGAAAAATGACAGCTGTACTGTTCATAAGGAGGTGTGAACAAATGCCGGTGTTGAAAATCTGGTTTGAAAATATTACTAATTTGCAAACTTACAAGGGTGCGTGGAAATTGCACAACACACGCTCGTAACACAGTCATTTTATGGAGTTTCATCACAAAATTTTCAACATAGTCATTTTAGGACCTCTGCTCATGAACA
This sequence comes from Neoceratodus forsteri, assembly GCA_016271365.2. Lineage (NCBI taxonomy): Eukaryota > Metazoa > Chordata > Ceratodontiformes > Ceratodontidae > Neoceratodus > Neoceratodus forsteri. The sequence goes on from CM057458.1 coordinate 106,724,298, forward strand.
CAAAGTGTGATTTTCTTAATATATGAATACTGATTTCCCACAGCGACCGCACAATTGTGCACCGGAAGAGCGAAAACACATTTTGGCCAGGATGTGAAAAATGACAGCTGCACTGTTCATAAGGAGGTGTGGCAAAAATGGCAATGCTGACAATCTGGAGTGCAAATATTGCAAAGTTGCAAAGGTACGATTATGGTGGAAACTGCTCAATGCACATTCGTAACACACTCATTTTATGGACTTTCATTACCAAATTTTCAACATAGGCATTTTAGGACCTCTGCTAATGAACAGTGTCACTGTCATTTTCATAATGCGTCCTGAACATGGATTTCCCATAACGACCACGCTATTCTGCGCCAGAACTGCAAAAACACATTTTGGCCAGGATGTGAAAAATGACAGCTGTACTGTTCATAAGGAGGTGCAGAAGAATGGCAATGTTAAAAATCTGGAGTAAAGAAAATATTGATAATTAGTGACGTTACGAATGTGCGTGCCGCCCTCTTGTAATCTTTTCATCTAACACAGTCATTTGTGGAGCAGAATCATCAAATTTTCAACACAAGCATTTTAGACTTCTGCTCATGAATAGTTCCACTGTCATTTTCTTAATCTGTCCTGAACACTGATTTCCCACAGTGACCGCACTATTCTGCGCTGGAAGTGCGAAAACACATTTCAGCCAGGATGTAGAAAACAACAGTTGTACTGTTCACAAGGAGGTCTGAAAAAATGCCAATGTTGAAAATCTGGCATGAAAATATTACAAATTCGCAAAGTTACGAGCGTGCGTAGAAACTGCACAAAGCACACCTGTAAAACAGTCATTTTTGGGATTTTTCCCACCAAATTTGCAGTATAGGCTTTTTGAGAGCCCATCTCATGAACACTGGCACTGTCGTTTCATTAATCAGTCCTGAAAGGGGATTCCGTGCAGTGACCGCGAAATCACCTTTCCGGGCCGAATAATGCCATGACAGGGCCAGAATTCATGAGGAGGGGTCCCAAAAACCCCATGTTGAAAATTTGGTGCCAAAATTCCAAGAAATGGCTAAGATATGCATCAAAATTGAAAAAAAAACTATTTATTCCATTATACAGCTTACCGGCATTTCCTCAGTTCACGGACGGCTTTGAAGAGTGCAGACATGTTCCCAGTCCGCCTAAGATCATCATGCTGGATTCTGGAGGTAAGTATGAGGTGAGGGAAGGTATGGGGAGGCAGGGTGAGTAGTGGGTGGGAGTGGGTTGAGAGGGGGGGCAGGGAGACCGCTGAGGGACCGTTTCCTTTTTTACAGGTTAAAAAAAAGACATCGCAGGACCGTTTTTGCTTTTACAGGGGCATGTGGCATGCTGGGGTGGGCTCCCAGCTTGTGAACAGAGTCTTTTTTGGGGGGCAGCTGTAGCCAATGGGGGATTGGGCACCCTCGTTGGCACACAACAAAAAGGGGGTGTTACATTATGCCGATGGGGATTGGGCACCCCGTCAGCAGACAACAAAAGTGGGGGGGGGTTACATAATGCCGACAGGGAGTGGGCTCACCCATCTGCAACATAAACCTTGGGGCATTGAAGCCTATGGGAATTGGGGCCCCCATCAGCAAACAAACATGGTGGGGGAGCACATGCTGCCGCGGGGGATTGGGCACCCCCTCGGCGGGGGGGGGTTAATATTGTTTGTGAACACGGCAACAAGCTGCCACCATGTTCACAAAAACTATCAGTGTTTTAAGGTTCTGCTCTGCAATGACGGGTCACTCCCTCATTGCAGCGAATGGTTGACCCTGCAATGACGAGGCGGCCCCTGATTGCAGCAGCTAAAATTTTACGAGTTGGTGGAGTTCTGGCTGAACTAGTGTCAGCAACAGCATGCTGCAGCATTGGAGGAAGCGGGCCAAGCCTTTAAAGGCTGTGGGAGCATTGGCCACAACAGTGCCGCGCTGCCACAATCTGCTTCTGGAGAAAGCTGCTGCAATACATTTCTTGCACATGCTTGCAATCAACATAAAAATGAGGCCTTTATGGTTCTCAAAGGAAGTGGCAAAGGTGGTAAGGGGAAAAGGGATGGCATTGAAGAGGTAAAAAGAAGTACACAGGAAGGAGGAAAGCGAGGTATACCAAGAAAAACAGGAGTCAGGCAGGGTAGTGAGGAAAGCAAAGTCTCAGATGGAAGAAAAGATCGCTAAAGGAGTTGTTAAAGGTGATAACATTTTCTTCTGATACAAAAGCAAAAATAGGAAAACAAAGGGGGATAGTAAGAATTAGAAGTGTGGATGGGGGAGACAGCACAGAAGAGGACTAAGAAAAAGCTAATATCCTAAACAGGTACTTCTGCTCATTTGTCACAGTGGAGGGAGGAAGGGGGACAGACCACCACTAAGAAGCAGAAGTGGGGGTGTATGAAGGTAACTACAAGTCCATTTTCAGAGAAAAGAGTCCTGAAGGTGGACAAGGCTGTGGAATCAGGTGGGATGCACCCTAGGGTGCTAAAAGAACTCAGGGAGATTCTATCTGCGTCACTGACAGCACTGTTCAACAGCTCACTGGAATCAGGCTTGGATCTGGAGGACTGAAGACTTGACATGGTCCCTCTACACAACAGTGACAGCAGGGAAGAGGCAGGCTACAAACTATGGACAGGTAAATTTTATTTCAGTGGTGGGGATGTTAATGGAAACCCTTCTGAAGGAAAGACTGGTAGAGTATCTCGAATCAGGCAGCGCAGATTCACAGGGAATGGGGAGTTCATGCCAAATGAATCTGGTAGATTTCTTTCACTGGGTGACCAGAAAAATAGATCAGGAGAGGGCAGTGGATGTGGTCTATCTAGACTTTAGCAAGGCCTTCATCACTGTGCCACACTGAAGGCTGATGAAGAAGTTGAACTACTTAAGGGTGGGATCCAAAGTGGTAAATTAGGTTTCAAACTGGTTAACATACAGCAGACAGAGGGTGATGGTCAATGGCACTCACTCTAACAATGAAGTAGTGACTAATGGCGTAGCACAGAGTTCAGTACTGGGACCAGCTCACTTCAATGTCTTCATAAGGGACATTGCAGAACAAATAGAAGAGAATGTATGCTTTTTGTAAATGATACCAAAATCCGCAGTAGGATAGACACTAAGGAGGGAGTGAAGAGAATGCACAGGGATCAGTGAAAACTTGAGGAGGGGTCAAAAGCATGGCAGTAGGGGTTCAATGCCAAAAATTGAAAAATCATGCACCTAGGGCATAGGAACCCAGGAGCGGAGTATAAGATGGTGGGAAGGACTTGACAGTAACTAGACAAGAAAGGGATCTTGGGGTTATCATATCTGAGGACCTCAAGGTGACTGAGTAGTGTGACAAGGAAATGTGTAGGGCTAGTGGAATGCTGGGCTGTATATGTAGGGGTATCTCCAGCAAACGGAGGTAGAAGGTGTTGCCACTGTATCGCTCACTGGTGTGACCCCACACAGATTACTGTGGCCAGTTTTGGAGGCAGTACCTCAGAGAGCACAAAGACAGGGTGGAAGCAGTCCAGAGAAGAGCAACTAAAATGGTGAAGGGTTTCCATAAGAAGCCACATGAGGAGACACTAAGGGATCTCAACATATACACCATAGAAGAGAGGGAGAGACGGGATGTGATAGATACCTACTAGTACATCATGGGGTTGAACATGTGTAGGAGGGATGTCGCTTTCAAATGAGAAAGTGCACCAGGACTGGGAACATGCAATGAAGCTGGACGGGTGGAAGTTCAAGAGATCTATACATTTTATTTTTACTGAAAGGGTGGTATCATGCCTGGAACAGACTGCCAGTGAAAGTTGTGGAGGCTAAAACAGTGGGTGACTTCAAACATGCATGGGATAGGCATTGAGGTATATTAGAAAAGGGGAAAGGAGGTGGAATGGTTGTCTGAGAACAAATAGGGTCTGCGGAGGCACGCTTGGCAGGGTACATCCGGGAAGGTAGCATGGCAAAGCATTCCTTTCCTGTTGACAAATTTTACATTTCTATGTTTATATGCATCAAGAGATTTCTATGGCAACCAGGAACCTCAAAAGTGAAGCTGAAGATAGGCTTGTCTATATACTAATGTCCATACCTTTTCTATTGTATGAGCATCCATGCCAATTTGAGACACTCTTCTTCCTTTCAGTGAACTGGCTGTTGGGAGGGATGAGGCACTTGATGGTTGGAGGTAAGCATTCTGATTCAATGTGCGAATAGCGGCTGCATCTCCTTTGCCCTATCAGTGAGTGTTAGCACTACGAGTCCCAATGCGTGACCTGAGTTCAGGAACAAGCTTGTGTCACCAGGTACCAGCCAGGGTGAGAAAGATCTTCTGGGGAGGGAGGGCTGCTGATAGTGCTGGAAGAATGCCACCTGGGTACACATAGGTGGCTGTACAGTTAAGTAGTAGATGTGTGAGAGAGGACATTGGCCAAGGCCTATAAACGCATGTGCATCATGCACATGCTTAGGCCTCCCAGAGTGCCAGAATCCTGAGGGTGGGCCTTGGGGGGATGTCATGAAACACAGATGATCCTCCAGCACATGGGAGGAGACAGAAGGTTTGAAACAACCTGACAGGTCCCCACCACATGTAGGCAAGCAGGAAGGGTTGAAATTTCCCAAAGGAAAGAGGCAGGCACTGGGGACAGGGATGGGTCCATGCAGAAGGGGGAGCAAGTTGAGCTGAAATAAGTATAAATTAATTTAAAAATAGCTTATAACTTGACTGGCTAGAGGAAAGTAGCTGTGCAGTGGCATTCTAAGATGTTGTGCTGCAGTAGTAGTGACATTGCCACTACAGCTCAACAGCATATTGATTTTACAACAGCAACATAATTGGAAGGCTATGCCTGGAGTTCGATAGCCAAGCAGCCAGCCACTCCCACTTCCTGAGCTATATAAACAGTTCCTCAGACTTATTGTGAATCACGTTTTATTTGTAGCCGAAGGCTCTGTCCATCTGTTCTCTGAGCTGGTTGGGGCCTGCAGGGCTGGCTGAGCTCCCCCCCCTTCCCGCTGCTCCTGCTTGTCTTTGCTGGATTTCTGTGTTTATTTTCCTACTTCTGGTTTGTATTTTGCCTTCAGCTGCATGTGTTGTTCTTCTTTCTTTGTTTCCTGTTCTGTGTTTGTGAGTCTTAGGTTTTGTTTTTTTGGGGCTGTGTTTCTAAACTCCTAACATATTATTCCAGAGCTCCTGCTACTTTCTTTCAATTACTCAACTCTCAAACTACTGCAATGCAACTGCATTCATTATTGTGTGTTTCAGCTCAACCATTGCTGCTCCATAGTGCATATTCAATTGATTTCACCTGACTAAGACTTACACTGAACCTAGCTATGCAGCTCAATCATGCTCTTGCATTCTACTTACCTCATTATAACATTCATTGCACTGCCTGGCTACACCTGCTTTCAGAGCATTGTGTCTCCTTATTTATGTTTATTGCAGTTACAACTCAGTGTACTCCGTATGGATGCTGCTTTTATATTTATTCACACTGTTATACTCTCAGGTCAGCTAAAAATGCTCCTGCTGAGGCTGTTAAATTACCTTTATGACTGCATGTGGTTCTCGGCCCTTCCATCACTTTCTTGTTTGTCCTGCGGCAAGGACTGGAAAGTGTTTGGGGAGTCGTGGCCCCATGTGGCTTATTATTTCTGTTCTAAATTCTGCCTTTGCCATCGAAAATCCTCAGATTATTTGTCACCTTGATTTGGCTTTTAAATGTCTGGCTGGCTTGACCCACTATACAGTGCTGTTTCATTGCTACTACATTATGCAGACCTACGTACAGGTCCACGCTTGCATATGCAATTGATTGCTCATGCCTACTGCATCCTCTTGACTTCAGCCTCTGGGATGTCTGCTGCACTCAATCTGCTTTTGACCTTGCAAGGTACCAGCACTCACTGATCATTACGATCAGCACACCTTGCTCAATCAACTCGCCAGCTTCTCAGCTCTCAATCTAATTCTGTGGCATGCCAGCCATTCTATTCTGGTGCAGGGTCCCTGAAGCTGACGGTCTCGCTCTGCATTGAATCTGCATCTTGAGCATCTCCAACTTGGGGTGGGATCCTTCTCACCTGGCCCATAGCTGGGAATGTCCTCGCCCTGGGCTTGGCTTTAGCTGCCCGATACATGACAGCAGCTCCTGGTGTAGAATTTAAGACTAGCGGTGAAGGGTGGTTACAATGATCTCCTTTGGCTCTAGTGTTCCACTATAATGGTTAGCCATTGACTTTAGTGGTTTCCCTAGCAAGGCACCTTCACTGCATTCTTCCTATGACTGCCTCTGGTTCACCTGGTTAGAGTTTAGGGTGGGTAGGCCAGGTGAGTGCCTCAGCAGTCGTTGCTGTCCTCATCCACCTTGGTTGCACGTATTGTTACAGAGTCTTCTCGCAACCTTCCGCAGTGTACCCTCTAGAGGGTTTGAGTGAGAGCCTTCCTCCAAATTGGAATACTTCCACCTCTCTTTAATTGGGTTTTCCAAATTGCAGCTGCAGAGCCATCACTAACTAAACTATCCCAAGCCTGGAGGGAAGTCGACCTAGGCCTTGGACCACCAGAGATTTCCTCCTCATAGGGTTTTTTTTCTCTCCTCCATTGCCTCAGGTCATAACACTTAGTTAGCATAGTAGTGTCCCCTAGTTTCTTTAGGTAGGTTCTGCTGTTGGGTTGAGGTGGAGGATGTCCTGCCATTTCCTCTCTCCTTAGAGGATCCCCTTATTCTCAATGCAACCATTAGTATCATGCTACGCAAACCTGGGCATTTCATTATGTTATCCAACTGAGCATCTCATTACGTTATCAAACTGTCTATGCTTCTCTACTACTATGTTACAGTTATTGCTCCTACATCACAGTTACTGCTTGCTCATAAGCTTTGTGTCACCTCATTCTCTGGAATATGATTGTACTACATTTCTTTTGGGGACTCCTAAGGTACCTTTAACCACAGGAATCATTCCGTGGTACCTCTAGGGGTGGACCCCTCTCTGAGGGTTTCTTGCCTTTCGTAGCCCTACAGGGTGGTAATTCCTCTGGAATAGACAGTGCAAATGGCCAAAACCAAACTAACACAGCTGCACAAGCATAACACTATACTGGCTGTGCAGGACATTGAATTTTGGCAGTATTCATTGACCTCTCAAAGGCCTTCAATAATGTCCACCACTCCCTTCTCATAAACCAATTAACCTTCATTGGCCTCTCTGCAAAATCAACTCTCTGGTTCAAAAGCTACCTAGAACAATGTATACAAAGAGTGAAAATCAACAATGTCCTCTCCGATTATCCGCCTGTAAAATCTGGGGTCCCTCAAGGCTCCATATTGGGACCGCTCCTTTTCATCATCTTTCTCAACAATCCACTGTGCCGCTGCCCACAGCAGATGCTACTCTATGCAGATGATGCGGTAATCTTCTCAAACTGCTCAGACCCAGAGAAACTTGAGTGCAAGCTGCAACATAGTTTCGGGATTGTTGAAGAATGGTTCCAAAACCACAAACTTATCCTAAACAACAAAAAAAAAAAAAAACAAAAAAAAATGATGTTCTGCAGCACTCGAAGCAAGTACAAGTCATATACTCTCAATATTAGTACACGATCTGGAACTGCTCGAACATACCCAGCACTTTAAATATCTTGGGGTCACACTTGACAGCAGTCTGGCCTATGACCAGCACATCAGCAATGTGGCTAGGACTGTCAACTACAAAATCGGTCTCCTCCACAGGCACAAGCACTGTCTCACCTCGGACGCTCTCAGACTAGCTATCAACAGCTCCGTCCTCTCTGTCATAGACTGTGGTTTGGTCATCTATGGTGCTGCTAGCCCCACCGCCCTCCGCAGAATCTCGGTTGCACTGAACAAGGCCTGCAGGCTGCTCAAAGGAGCTGAGCGTCTCACCCATACCTGTGACATCTATGCTCAAACAGACTGGCTCCAACTCAGTGGGAGGTTACAATACCAAACCTGCCTGCTGGCAATAAAGGCGCTACTAGGTATTCTCCCCCATGGCACAGCAAACCTACTTCAGCCACACAGCATCAACTCATGACGGACAAGAAGTGCTAGCACTTACCTCTTCCATGTTCCTCGTCTTTGAACGATGCAGGGTCAGCACTCTTTTGGCTACAGAGCACCCCTCTGGTTTAATGCCCTCAGCCAGGATATCTCCACTCAATCTACTCTGGTCCACTTCAAGAGACTACTATGCCAGCAACTTTCCATATCCAGTACCTGTGATTGTTTCCACTAGTCCTCCTGCCATAGAACTCTGACCTACCTCTATGCGGCTCCCAGTAATGGCATGTCCATGCCTTCTCTACCACCCCCCTACACTCCCTCCCTTCCCCTACTTCCTTGTCACATGGTGGCTCACAATTCTGCTTGGTCACTCACCGCACACATCCACCCCCCCTCTCCCTTGACAAGGTCTATGACTGCTGCAACTAGGGTTGTCAGAACTAGTTCGGTAAAGATCGAACCCTCCTTGAACCCTGGTGTTCGAGTTCTAACTTAGAACTGAACACTAAAACGTCGCAAAAGGGTTCGAATCACCGCAAGACGCCAGACGTAGTCTGTTTGCACTTTGGCGCACAACGCATGGGTCAGGTGTGGGGGCCGCAGCAAGCTGCACCAGCCAAAGGGATCTGTGGGGGGTATTTAGGGAGATGTGCCACCAGGAGGAGCGCCATTTGCAGAGGATCGGAGCGAGGCAGCAGCAGCCTAGCTAAACTGTAAGCGTTAGCGGTTAGTGTACCGCTACTCTTGTCCAGTGGCCACTTCCATCATCCATTTTCCTGTGAGACCGAGAACAAGAGAAAGGCTGAAAAAAGCTCAAAATCGGATGGGAGTGGGACTAGGGGGAGGTTCAGGACAGGTGGAGGGATTAATCAAGAATTGGGAAGGGACTGGGGAATAGGGAGGGATCGAGACCGAGATCAATCAATATCAGGACTGGAGGAGGACTCAGGAGAACTCGGAGAGAGAATAAAAAAAGAAGAAGAAGTGAAGAACCTTTGTGAAATGTGATTATTTGAAACTGCAGCACTGCTCAGTCAGTGGTGCACACTGCACACTCAGCAGCTGCCAGCAACAAGCATACAAGGGGGGCAACAAAAGGCAAATAAATCTGAACCCTTCCCAGTGTAGTGTGTGTGTCACAGAGAGAAGCCCAGTGTGTGCCCCTTGACTGCACTGTACCCTACCCAGTGTGTGTTACAGAGAAGCCCAGTGGCCAGTTGTGTGGTGGCATTAACCTTACATGACAGAAATGTAGAAATATAATTCTCATTCCCTGGGTTGCGTATGTGACTCCGTCTCCTGTGGTCAGCCCATCACCCTGCTGCTGTGTGCCCTTGACTGCACTGTACCCTACCCAGTGTGTGTGTTACAGAGAGAAGCCCAGTGGCTAGTTGTGTGGTGGCATTAACCTTACATGACAGAAACGTAGAAATATAATTCTCATTCCCTGAGTTGTTGGTTATGTATGTGACTCCGTCTCCTGTGGTCAGCCCATCACCCTGCTGCTGTGTGCCCTTTGACTGCACTGTACCCTACCCAGTGTGTGTTACAGAGAGAAGCCCAGTGGCCAGTTGTGTGGTGGCATTAACCTTACATGACAGAAACATAGAAATATAATTCTCATTCCCTGGGTTGCATATGTGACTCCGTCTCCTGTGGTCAGCCCATCACCCTGCTGCTGTGTGCCCGTGACTGCACTGTACCCTACCCAGTGTGTGTTACAGAGAGAAGCCCAGTGGCCAGTTGTGTGGTGGCATTAACCTTACATGACAGAAACGTAGAAATATAATTCTCATTCCCTGGGTTGCGTATGTGACTCCGTCTCCTGTGGTCAGCCCATCACCCTGCTGCTGTGTGCCCTTGACTGCACTGTACCCTACCAGGGTGTGTTTACAGAGAGAAGCCCAGTGGCCAGTTGTGGTGGCATTAACCTTACATGACAGAAACGTAGAAATATAATTCTTATTCCTGGTTGCGTAGTGACTCTGTCTCCTGTGGTCAGCCCATCACCCTGCTGCTGTGTGCCCTTGACTGCACTGTACCCTACCCAGTGTGTGTTACAGAGAGAAGCCCAGTGGCCAGTTATGTGGTGGCATTAACCTTACATGACAGAAATGTAGAAATATAATTCTCATTCCCTGGGTTGCGTATGTGACTCCGTCTCCTGTGGTCAGCCCATCACCCAGCTGCTGTGCACCCCTTGATTGCTATGTGTATGCCTATGCCCAGCAGCCCAATCATTCTGTAAGCCTTGAACCTGGGATCCTTTAGTTGCAAACTGTCATATTTTTCAATTACTTTCAGTCCACGGTATCACAGTGTCACACAACAAAATAAAATTTTGGAGTTGTAATCAACGATCACAGATCACATTGCTTTGTTACACAGGAATTGTTTGGGTGTGGGTGTGTTCACCATGATATACTGGTAGTACTGGTACTTACTGTCTGTTATGGCTGACAGCAACATAGATAAAGCATCTAGTGCTGGTGTTGGAGCAGGTGTTGGTGGTAGTGGTAATCCTGGTGCTAACAGAAATAACCAAAATGTTTCACGTGATAAAATTCAACAAACAGCAAAAGAGCAACAGTGAAGTGTGGTAAAGGGGGACCTTTTAAGAAAACCTATACAACTGCTGGGGTCACACGGAGAGGCACCATAAGGTATGCCATTCATGCTGTTAAGATCCCTTTGACTAGCAGCAATAATGCAAATGACAGTGAGTCTCTCTCTGACTCAGACAGTAGCTCTTTGTCTCAGTCCGACACTGTTGTGTCTCGCGACAAATCATTACTTCCTCAACAAAGTGAAATGAGCAAGTCTGCTGACACTGAATCAGGTAGTGCACTTGCAAATACATCCAGCACTGTTGGCAATGAAAAGGACATATCCATTGAATCCACCACTTCTGTGTTGGCCAGCAATGAAATTCATCAGAGTCTTCTGCCCACTCTTCTAGCACCAAGGAGCATGTCCCAGGTTCTGTTAGGACAGGTGAAAAGACACAAACAGTCTTTAGCTATCTTCCTAGCACTCGAACAAAATCTGTCACATCTGAGGTGTGGAATTATTTCTCTGTCAGTAAAACTGATCCATGCAGAGCAATTTGTTCCTTGTAAACAGAGTGTAAGCCGTGGTAAAGTTGTGTCATGCCTTGGCACTACAGCTCTTAAATGCCATCTGAAAAGCATTCAGTTTTGCTTGATCATCCAAAACCCATGTCCTCCATCTTCCAGACCGCTATGAGAAGGGTCAGGAATCTGAAATGGATACTGAATTGTCTGAACTTGATGCGGGCAGAACCACTGCCAGCCCTAGGATCACTGTTACCACCAATGCCAGCACCATTAGTACCAGTTGCACATCCAGTGATGGCACTGAATGTATAAGTCCTAGTCCACCATCTCTGCGTCCATCTGCCCATCGAAGCACGGTGTATAATAAACCAGCAGGGACATGTTGCAAACAGCTAACACTGTCTCAGGCATTTGAAAGGAAGAATACCTTTACTAGAAATCATCCAAAGACCCTTCATCTTAATCACCGAATTGGTGAACTGTTAGCTGGAGCCCTTCTCCCATACTCTTTGGTAGATCATGAGGATTTTAGGGAGCTCATGACATTAGCAGAGCCTCGTTACAATGTTCCTCATCGAAGGTACTTTTCCTATGTTGAAATACCAAACATTTATCAGGCTTTAAAAGTGACAGTGATGCTTGCACTTAAAACTGCAGAGGGTGGGGTTATTCATGTCACAACAGATATGTGGACCAGCACTCAAAACATAGATTACATGTCCTTACGCTCATTGGGTCACGTTTTCTTGTGCTTCTTCAAAACAAAGACACCCCAAAAGATGGCGCGCTGCTGCATATAAAGAAGTTTAGAGCAAGTCATACTGCTGCAAACATCTTGCAGGAACTAAATGACCTCCTTGACGAATGGGTTTATTCTCATGGTCTAAAATGTGGCTTCATAGTAAGTGACAATGGAGCCAACATCTTAAAAGCAGTAGGGGATGGAGGATTTCTGCATGCTTCTTGCTTTGCACATTGCTTACACTTAATTGTCACGGGATTTCTCAGCAACGAAACACAAGTGGATGGTATGATTGCTGTTTGCAAAAAAATTGTGACTCACTTTTCACATTCAACCAAGGCTATACGGACATCGTCCGAACTGCAAAAAAAACACAAGCTGCCCCAGCAAAAGCTGATTCAAAATGTTTCCACTCATTGGAACTCAACGCATTACATGCTGCAGCACCTCTTGGAGCAAAAGCAAGCTGTACATGAGTACTGCTCCAGTTACATTATTGGAGATGGCATTATGCTGTCTGTGCTGCAGTGGAAATTAATGGAGACAGTGTGCTGTATCCTAGCTCCTTTTGAGAACAGCTACAAGGGACATGTCTTCTGAAGGTGCATCTGTGAGTCAGGTTATCCCACTCATAATGCTCATTTCACATCATCTTAGTGTTCTAAAGCTACAAATAAAAGACAGATCTGAAGCGCAGACAACATATCGCCTGTATCATGGGAATCTCAAGAGAGAATGAGCGAGCGCTTCAAAACCAATGACAAATTAGTTGCAATGACGAAATCAAGACACTACATCCTTGCAACTCTTAGATCCCAGGTTCAAGGCTATACATCTTCCAAAACAGATGGTATAGAGCAGTACAAATGTATGTTGCTAGATGAGCTGCAGCACTCACAGGAGTCAAACACAGACACGCTCAGTACCCTCAGGTTGTCATCACCACAACATGCAGGTTCATCTTCACAAAGGATACAGAACTGGAAAAGTCACCAAACATTAACAGTAGTTGTTCACAACTGCCACTTCTTCAGCCCTTAGTGTAAGCTAAATCTGTGGCAAAACCTTTCCCAAATTGCTGCCATACCAGCTGCTTCTGCTGATTCCTCTTCTGAGCGGTCTCTGTCCAACATGGTAGACAGTTACCTGCAAGAACTGCCTATTCCTATTGATGCATGTCCTTTTGAATACTGGAGATCAAAAAAGTCAATTTGGACAGAGCTGTATGATGAAGCCTGTAAATATCTTGGTTGTCCTGCAACAAGTGTCTCTTCAGAACGCATGTTTAGTACAGCTGGCAATATTGTGACAGACACCAGAAATAGGTTGCTGCCAGAAAATGTACACACGTTAACTTTTATTAAAGTTAATAAGTCAAGATTTTCGTATCCCTACAAGAGTATACAAACTGATCCTGAAGTGATTGATGTTGTGGATGTTGATGGTGATGACAACTCAGATGGTGGTGGCTGGTAAATATTGTGTGGATCGAGTCTCTCTGCACCAAAAGGAAACTTTTACAGACTGTGATGACTTTGGTTGTCGTCTCTCCTTTCTCGATCTACTACCTTGGACTATATACCCCCCAAAACTTTCACCATTTCATGGCAAACTGCTTTGTAGCTAGGGTCTAAACTAAAGTCAACAAGTTTTATATACAGGGCAATTTTAACATCAGTGGAACAGGCCCAAATTTGGCATAAAAGGGACACTGTCACATCAATCCTTTCTGTATCATATTATTTATAGTTAAAGTGAAAACATGTATTTTTGGATTTACCTTCTGTGACTTTGTGGTGCATCAGTATGGGCTGGGACAGGAGACGGTCTATTTTCAATTTAAAGAGGACAAAACAATGAGTTCTAATTGGTAGCTGTTTATTATTTTTCAATTACAGAAATGTTAGCCATAAGCGAAAAATGGATGCTAGTACATGGGTGAGGGTTGTGGGTTGGTTTAACATGGGTGTAAGGGTGGCATGGTGCTACTGCACAGATGAGGTGGTGGAAGAAAAGTGGAATGGGTGATGGGGTGAAAGGTGGGTGTTTTAGTTCTTTCATTTACAGATTCATGATCAGCTGGGAATGGTGAGGAAAAAATGATGACAGACCGAACCTACTGTACACATAATATATATCTTATTAAATACACTGCAAACTGCTGCCACCTAGCACAATTGTCCTGTCCCTCTTTAAAAAGAATAAAGGAATCAGAAATAAAAGAAAATCTGCATCAGCAGTTTTCACAGAATGTGACGTATCATAAAGTGTTTTTGCTTTACAAGTAGTGATAATTTGATACATAATGGGGTTGACAGACGCTGTCCCTTAAACATCACATGCCAACTGCTGCAGCTACATTAAATGTTCCTTAGTATGTGGTGAGGAAACCACTTTTTATTTATGTGACTGAAATACAGATTTTATTGAAGTATCAGCTGCAAAATGCATCATCTTAGAAAGTTGTAAGTATTACTTCAATTTGCCAACAAAATGTTGGTATATGTACGCATTACCTTAGAAAATTGATGCATTTTGCCAGCAACAATGACTGGCATATTTTTTTATTCAAATGTCTTGACTGACTACGTTATGACATAATATGTTTTGCAACAGTTCCACATGCTGCTGCTGTAGTACTTGGCTTAACTTATTATAAAAGCTATCTTTTAAACATAGCAACTTTTGATTTACTCATTTAAACAGAAAGCAGCAAATAGCTGAAATTAGGTAATATCAGTTATTTTTCTCATAATTCATGACGATGAGTATATATAGCTGAGTACCTAAATGGCTAATGTCCTCTTTCTTTCACTAAGGAACTATGATGCAGCTGCAGCAGGAAAACATTTAACATATGGGTGGGTGGGTGGGCCTGTTACGTATTAAGTTGCTGGCTTTGTAAACAGAAGAAACCATAGATTAACCTAGTTGTATTCCTATCAATGTCACACAAGATAATTTCTCTCCCCTTATATTGAACAGTTTTCCTTTACATGTATTTTATTACTATCTTCGTTACTGGCAGCACAATAAAAAAATAGGGTTCGAGTTCTAAAAAGTTCTAAAAAAGATTAGAACCCTAGAACTTTTTCAAAAGTTCTAGACTAGAACTAGAACCCAGAACTTCAGAGGGTTCTGACAACCCTAGCTGTAACTCTATCTCTCACCCTACCGTCTCATCCCACCCATCATCACTTTAGCCCTCTCTTCCGTACCGCCTAATATTCTCTCCACTAACTACTGTCTCAGCGAACTATCTCCCAACCTTCAACTACCTGCAACTATCCTCTCCTCTAACTTACTCTATATGCAAACCTAGGGTATCTTACCCTCTGTAGTTTTGTCTTGTTAATATAAACCTGCTTGTATAAACCACTGTAATTATTGTAATTATTGTACATGCCTTATGCTTTATGTTGTTTGAACCCTTGTAATACTGTCTTCCCTCCCACTGATGTGAAACCTTTGTAAAAGAGCTCTCAGCTCAAAGGTGTTTAATCCTAGATCTTAATAAATAAAAAAAAATTAATAGAAAATTGGAAAGGCTATGCCTGGAGTTTGATGGCCAAGCAACCAGCCACTTCCACTTCCTGAGCTATATAAAGAGTTCCTCTCAGCCTCATTGTGAAGCACTTTTTCTTTGCCCCACCATCCTCCCCTCCTCCTTCAGTGGCAGCACTCTCTCCTTAGGGGGATTCCTAAGGTATCTTTAGCCATAGGAATCGTCCCATGGCACCTCTAGGGGTGGAACCCTCTTCGAGGGTTCCTTGCCTTTCGCACCTCTACAGTGTGGTAATTCCTCTGGAATAGAGAGTGCAAATGGCCAAAACCAAACTAACTCAGTTGCATAAGCATAACACTGTACTGGCTATGCAGGACATTGAACGTATAGAATAGTGTACAGGCTACCACACACAACAAGGATGTGCTTCCATCGAGGGGTTGAGATGTGATTCATTGGCAGAGTTCCCTGATATCATCTCAACCTCCAAGTTGGTAAATGCATGCCTTGTTGTGTATGGTTGCCTATTCATTGTTTTATATAGCATGAGGTTGCAAAAAAATTTAAAATAAAAAGGCAAAGTTGTGCACCCACCTACCTGCACACCTGCTCACAACCCAGCTGGCCTGATTCGGTTTGCTGTAGTGGTTGTATAAAGAGATGTTTATAACTATTTTTGTTTTTCACTTACTGTTTTTTTTGCACCCATTTCTTTCTGTTAGTCGCAGAATGGCTTTCCTCGTTAGCTTCATAATGCTGAGTGTGATCTGCTGTCAAGCCTGCTCTGCTGAGATATGCTCACACTGCTAAATGAAAAAAAGGAAAAAGCAACTACTCTCTGAGCAATAATGTGCAGGTGTAGATGGAGGAAGGGGCTTTTATTGTAGCTTGGGCACCTCAGAATGATCTCCCTAACACTAAAGAGGAACACAGGCGGTTCAAAGGTCACGGAACCTTGATGTAGTATCATTGTGATATCACAACAACACTACTTTCTGTGCCTGTTGAACTGTCCTATAAAGAGAATATGCTTTATATGGATTTCCATAAACAATAAAAAGCAACTGTATACTAGAACCCTACTCTAGGCATAGATTTCCATGCAGAGCAGCATTCTACCATACAGTGCATAGAAACACAGAATTTGATGGCAGATAAGGATGGCTTGGCCCATCCAGTCTGCCCATTTCTCCTTACCTACACTACTATCATAGGCCGTGCTTGAGCTACAGATCTTTCTCCCTCCTCCTTTGTCCACTATGAATTCCTTGTGCTTATGCCATGCGTTTTTGAACCCCACCACCATTTCTGTCCTCACCACCTCTGCTGGAAGGCTGTTCCAGGAATCCACCACTCTTTCTATGACGAAAGTACTTCCTCACATCTTTCTTAAATCTGCCCCCCTCCAGCTTCGTAGCATGCCTCTTTTTTTGTGAGTACCTTTTTGTCTGAAACATACTTCTCTCCTGTACCTTATTTACCCTTTTGAGGTATTTAATGGCCTTTATCATATCCCCTCCCTTCTCTGTTCTTGGGTGTACATAGTGAGGTCCTTTAGTCTGTCATCATAGGAGTTTAGATGTAAACCTTGCACAATTTTAGTTGCTCTACCCTGGACCGTCTCCATTCTATGTCTTTCCAGAGATGTGGGACTCAAATCTCAAAAAGCCCTAAGATTGACACAAACTGCCACCAAAAGTAACTTGTGTCAATGACTGGTGCACCAGGGACACTGCACCTGATTCTCTGTTAGGCAGGGTCCCGGCAGCAAAGTCCTCACAGCTTATGGCAACTGTGGCCAGGTGCCAAACAGACGGTGCACTGGGAGGGTTTTCTGCAAGCCTCAGGATAGTCATGTGCCACTCTAGACCCTGGTGGTCTAGCAATCCCCCCCCCCCGATACCCGATGTTGCAGATAATAATATATATTATCATAGAAGATTTTATTAAGATTTTCAGGTTTTACATCACACTTCCATACACATTTCTCTCATAGAGTACAGACAGATACATAAGGATGTCCTTGTAAATGAACTTACAATTCTCAGCATGTTGCATAGATCTAAACAAATATAGACAATGTAGATACATTAGTATATACTACCTATCCTAATCATAGCTCCTCATTTTCCAGCAGGATAGATTAAATATTCTAACAAACCCATCTAGGATCCAAAAAGGATGGGGGGGGGTTACACAAAGAGGGAGGGGTTTTGCACAATGGTGAATTAAGGTAAGCATCCCATTTCTTATGGAAATAGCCCAGTTGACCTAGGTGGGTATAGGTCAACCGTTCCATAAGGACCAACTTAGCCAGAGCTGCATGCCTCAGGCTTATACCTGGGTTGTTAATCTGCTGCCAATGCATTAAGAGGAGCCTCTTGGCCTCCAACAGGGCTAGCATAACCCATTCTCGAAGGGCCCTTGGCAGGAAGGTAAGCCCAGACAAGTCTCCCAGCAATAACCTAGAGTCTAGCTGAACATCTCTAGTACCCAGGACCACCAAGAATTCCTGTCCAATTGCAGACCAAAAAGCAGAAACTCGTGGACAGGCCCACAGTATATGAAACAAGTGAGCATCAGGTTGCTGACACCTCCAGCAGTTGGAGTGCGGCAATAGTCCTGCAGAACACAAAGCAGTCGGAGTTCTGTACCACTGTAACAACATTTTTAGCTGTATTAACTGGCTTTTAGAATCTTTATGTAGTTTGTGTGAGTTTTGAAGACAGCTGGCAGAGGTAGTTTCAGATATAGCCATACCCATATCAGCCTCCCACCGGATTCTACAATGTTCAGTGGAGTCAGGTTGGAAATCTCTGCATACAGCATAGAATTTGCTCATGCAACCTCGTGAGGAGGTTTCTTTGTGTAGGGTAGCAAGCCATTTCCAATTGTTATCTGGTCGGGTTTGAGAAGAGAGAGCATTTATAAGGCTGCATATTTGAAGGAACCGCCAAAAGTCAGTGTTGGAGAGATTAAATTTGTTCTGTAATTGGGTAAAAGATAATAGGGAGTCTGAACAGAGGCAGCATAAGGTCCTTCACATAGCAAATACCCCTGCGCTCCCAGGAGGGCCAATTAAGAGGTTGTCCCTCTAGGGTAATAAAGGTGTTGTTCCATAAAGCTGCATATCTCAAAGGTGGAGCCCAAGCATCTTTTGGGGATGTGAAAGAGAGTCATGATATGCCACCAGGCATATCGAGAGTGACACACTACAGGAGAAAGGCCCTTATCTGTGGGGCCACCCTGACTCAACAATGACCTAAGTGGAGTTGGGGCCACTATGTCCGCTTCAAGACAGACACACAGTGGAAGAGATGTATTAGGCGGCACAAACCACTTTGTAATTTGGGCAGCCATGCTTGCTAAGTGGTAACTCTGAAATCAAGGGGCCCCTAGGCCTCCTTTAGACCAGTGTGCCCTCAGTTTGTTCTTTCCCCATCTACGTGCCTTACCTTCCCATACTAAGGCAGATACCAACTTCTCGAGGGAGGAGAAGAGTTTGGGAGAGAGTCACATTGGGAGATTATTAAATAAATATAAGACCCTCGCGAGCAAAAGCATTTGTACCGCAGCCACTCTGCCCATCAGGGATAGGTGCAATTTTTCACCAGCTCTCTATCTCTGCACTTAATTGTTTTAAAAGAGGGGTTAATTTAGCTGATTAAAAATTTGCCCAGTTAGCAGGTATGTAGACCCTAAGAGGGGAAAAGCCTTGCGCAGCCCAACTGAGTTCCGTGTCCTGAAGGCATTCCCATGTACAGAGTGAATTCAGTGGGGCTAAGACGGTTTTCCATTTATTGACCTGTAGGCCTGATAGTGAAGTAAAGTTTTTAAGGACCAAGAGGGCTACTGGTAGTGAATCCTGGGGGTGAGATAGGGTAAGTAACAGGTCATCTGCATAAGCTGCCACTGTATAAGATTTGCTGTGTGCTGAGATGCCTGTAAGCCCCTCAGTAGTGCAAAGAGCTCAGAGTAGTGGGTCAAGGGCAACTAGAAAGAGAAGGTGGGGATAGGGGATAGCCTTGATGGGTACCCCTATACAGTGGAAAGGAGGAAGAGATGTTGGAATTAGTGAGAATCCTGGCCTTTGGAGAGTCATAAAGGGTCGAGACCCACATACGAAATTGGGGTCCAAAGCCATATATGCGAATGATCTCATGGAGATAATTCCACTCCACAGAATCAAACGCCTTTGCAAAGTCCACGGCTAGGGCAGCCATGGGGGTCTTAGCTCTATTCGCTAACCACTTCAGATTCAACAACAATCTGGTATTTTCTGAGCCCACCTTTCCAGGCATGAACCCTGCCTGGGATGGATGAATTATAGAGGCAAGGATGTTTTGCAATCTGGTAGCTAGGATTTTAGCCAGGATCTTCATGTCCACTGGTAATAGTGACATGGGGCAGAAATTAGAGCAATTAAGGGGGTCATCAGACTTTTTAGGTATCACTGTAATCAGGGCCTCATTCATTGTGGAGGGAAGGGAACCAGAAGAGTGAGCACTCTGTAGAGCAAGTAGCAAGGGGGACACAATTTCTTGATCCAGAGCGTGATACAGTTTGACGGTCATTCCATCTGGCCCTGGGGCTTTCCCTTTAGCCATGTGGAATAAGACCTGTCACAGCTCAGTAGCTGTGATAGGACTATCTGACAGATCAACTTACTCCTGAGACATTGAGGGTATTGTGAATCCCTGACAGAACTGGTTCAAGTTATGGGAGAGCCATTCCCATGTGTCTATGAATTTAGATTGGTATCGGGACTGGTGATAAAGTTTCATGCCCTTAGGGTCACTGACAATGGGACCAGTGGAAGTACAGAGGGCATGAATTTTGGATGATGCTTGCTGCCTCCGCAGTTGGTAAGCAAGAAGTTCCCCCCCCCTTATCTCCCCCTTCCCAGTATTGATGCTTGTCTCTGAGCAGGGTCCATTCTGCCTTGTGATGTAGCAGTGTATTTATTCGATTCTGAAGCCCCACAATCTGGCATACCAGGGAGTGGTCTCCAGCAGCAGTTGCCTGGGAAGCCTTAAAACGCCCGTCTAGATCAATGAGTTCTGATTGCAATGACCCTAACTTTTTTTTTCCGGGTTTTATTCTGATTCGCAGTGAAGGCAATAATATGACCTCTTAATGTGGCCGTAAAAGCTTCCCATACTGTACTAGCAGGGACTTGCCCATTCGAACTGAAAGTAAAATATTCCCGGGTTACTTTCCACATGGTTTGTTGAAATTTGGGATCCTTAACCAATAGGGGGTTACATCTCCCACTTGTGCCAGTATTGCAGCACTCAGAGGTGGAATAAGTGAGCATCACCGGGGAATAGTCTGAAATAATAATATTGCCTATATAGCTGTTCGAGATTGCACTCGATGCTGGATGGTTGGCAAGCCAATAGTCAATACGAGCATAAACTTCATGCGAGGGGGAATAGTACGAGTAATCTTGACCTGAGGGATGGTCTCACCTCCAAACATCCACTAGGCACCATTCTGCTACCATTTCTTGTAAAGCAGCATGTGCTTTTGGGTGAGTTTGGGGTGTAGGACAAGATTTATCTAGAAATATATCTGGCACTAAATTAAAATCTCCTCATATTAGTAAGGGAGTATTCAGTTCTGACTGTAATAGCCCAGAGATAGATTGACTTAAGCCTAGAAAAAATTCTGCTTGGTCCATGTTCAGGGCATAGAGATTACACACTATCAGCTTGCCCATGGATGATTTTAATTTAACCATTACCCACCTCCCTTGTTTATCACAGCGAGACTCTTCAACTGTTCATATGCTCAATCTGCATATAAGGATAGCTACCCCCTTTGATTTAGAGGGAGCCAAGCTGGGATGTATGGCCCCTACCCACGATTTACTGAGCCATAGGATAGACTTATTGAGGAGGTGTGTTTCCTGTAGTAGGGCCATGTCTGTGTGCAGGGAATGCAAATGCTGAAGTAATTTAGTATGCTTTATGGGGTGATTAAGGCCCTTTACGTTCCATGACACCAGACGTAGACTCTGTACATTAGATGAGGACATAATAATAGAGGAGCCAGAAATAATGTTTGACTTACCCACATTGTGGCTAAGTGGATACAGACAGCACTAGCAATATGTTAAAAAGTTACCGCCTAACAGACCCTCTGTAACCTGCTGGCAAAAACTGAGGAGGTACTACACACTGAGCTAAGAGAGAAGGTATCATTTAAGAATGATATCTTCAGGAAGTGTATTCAATAACAGTTATGACTAACACAAACTAGATGAAGAAACTAACAAACACAGAAAACTGCCCTATCTAAAACAGAGCTCAATTATGCAAGGGTAATACAACAAATCCAAAAAGTGATTGAACGCTAAGAGCTACAGATGCCTCAGCGAAAGAGGATATAACAAAGACGGTATCCTCAGCTATGTTGGCATCTACGCTCAAGGGTTGGAGAGAAGAGAGACACCCTAGAGTGAACTCACTAGTCCTCATCTCAGGAACAATTCCCGAAGAAAGCATACTCCGGGGTGAATGAAGCAAGAAGGGGTGAGGAAGGAAAGAGGGTGAGTGGAATTGGGAAACTTCACAATCGAGGACATGAGGCTGCTGAAAATTTGGTGAAAAAATTCCTAAAATTACTGTTTCTACGAGCATCGTTGCGCAGTTTCTACGCATGGTCGTAAGTTTGCGAAATTTCAATATTTTCACTCCAGATTTTCAACATTGCCATTTTACCACACCTCCTTATGAGCAGTACAGCTGTCATTTTTCACATCTCACCCAAAACGTGTTTCCACCCATGTAGTACACAATGGCTCAGTCAGTGTGCGAAATCAATGTACGGGACACATTAAGAAAATCACAGTGACACTGTTCATGAGCAGAGGTCTTAAAATGGGTATGTTGAAAATTTGTTGAAAAATTCCTAAAAATGACTGTTTCTGGCGTGTGTTGCAGAGTTCCTACATGCAGCTAAATGAGGTCCTAAATGTTCAATATTTTCACTCCAGATTTTCAACATTACCAATTTACCACACCTCATATGAGCAGTACAGTTGTGCTTTTACATCTAGCCCACAACGTGTTTCTGCCTGTAGCGCATCCAATGGCGCAGTCGGTGTGCGTAAATCAATGTAAGGGCACATTAAGAAAGTCACAGTGACACTGGTCATGAGCAGAGGTGTTAAAATGGCTATGTTGAAAATTTGGTCAAAAATTCCCCAAAATTACTGTTTTAGGAGGCATACGTTACGCAGTTCCTACCTGCGCTAGCAAGTTTGCGAATTTATAATATTTGCACACCAGATTTTCAACAGTGCCATTTTACTGCACTTCCTTATGAGCAGTACAGCTACCATTTTTCACATCTCGCCTAAAATGTGTTTCCACACATGTAGCGACAATGGTACAGTCGGTAAAGAAACAATGTTTGGGACAGATTAAGAAAATCACAGTGACACTGGTCATGAGCAGAGGTCTTAAAATGGCTATGTTGAAAATTTGGTGACAAAACTCCATAAATGACTGTGTTATGAGTGAGCATTGCACAGTTTCCACGCACCTCATAAGTTCATGAATTTGTAATATTTTCAGTCCAGATTTTCACCAGTGGTATTTTCCACACCTCCTTATGAACAAGTACAGCTGTCATTCCACAACATGGCCAAAATGTGTTTTCACACTTCCAGCACAGAAATGCGTGGTCGCTACGGGAAATCATTGTTCGGGACAGATTAAGAAAATCACACTGACACTGTTCATGATCGGAGGTCCCAAAATGCCTGTGTTAACAATCTGCTGTAAAAAAATCCCCAAACTAGTTACATTACGGGTGTGCATTGCACAGTTTCTATGCACGCTCGTGACTTCACCAGTGTTTTTAAGATTTTCACAGCAGATTTTCAACATTGCCATTTTTTACACCTCCCATGAACAGTACCGCTGTCATTTTTCCATCCTGTTCGGAATGTGTTTTGCCTGTGGTGCCAAATGCCATAGTCGCTGTGCAAAAGCAGTTTCGGCTAACAAACTGATATTGCCACTGTTCATGGTGGGGTCGCAAAAAAACATGTTGAACATTTGGAGGAAAATACCACCGAATGCCTGAGGCGCTTGCGTTCCACCACAACGCCCCACCCTAGAGAATGACAGGCATCAGGTGTGACTTGGGATTCTTGCTTGCTCATGCTCATACCATTCCACCCCACCCACACCCTGCAGCCAGTGAGAGGCATCAAGGTGTGCCTCAGACTCTTCGGCCCAAACTTCACTCCATTCTCCTATACCGCACCCATCTCACCGTATTTCCTGATGGAATGGGAGTGCGCATGAGGCAAAGACCCCAAGGCACACCGTGACACTTGTCAGTGTCTGCAGGGTAGGGTGTGGTGAAATGGCGTGGTCGTTATGCCTGACGACCAAAGACACACCCCAATGCCTGTCACTCTCTGCAGGGTGGTGGTGGGGTTGGCTTCAGTTCAATACTTCGCTGCCATTCCTATTATGCAGCTCTGTAACTTCTACACTACCAATGTCAATGCCAGCAAGCAAACATTCGGCATTGACAAATGCTTGTTTTACTATCTATGTTTTTGTATAACCTAGCAATATTTGCATTTTGTACTTTGTCCTTGATATTTATTTGTGTGATGGCTATTTAGCCAAACAATAAAGTTTTTATGATGATGATAGGTAATACCATATTTAAAACCCCTCCCTGATCCCCGATGTTGCCCATAGTAATATATATTAATAAATCCCCCTACCCTGGTGGACTAGTGGCCCCCCCACCCCGATCCCTGATGTTGTCCCTACTAAGATACATTAATATTTTCCCCTGACTTGGTGGTATAGTGGCCCCCCACCCCAGAAGGTAGTGCCCACCACCCCACTCCCCTCATCCCAAATCAGAGCCGGTGACCAACAAAGCCCACCTCCTTGGCCAGCTGTGGACTGAACTGTCAAATAGCATTCTGACATGAGTCAGAGGACACCTTACAGGCTATGGTATGTTTCACAGACTGCAGCATGTTCCATTCTTCCATGTAATGTTGTTGGCACCAGGCATCAGTGCATGCAAGTGCGCCATTACCTCCCTGTTGCTAGGTGCTTTGAATTTTGTACCATCCTCTGGTGGTGCCAAATCCTCTTGTGTATCTTG
Source organism: Neoceratodus forsteri (assembly GCA_016271365.2). Classification (NCBI taxonomy): domain Eukaryota; kingdom Metazoa; phylum Chordata; order Ceratodontiformes; family Ceratodontidae; genus Neoceratodus; species Neoceratodus forsteri. The sequence goes on from CM057458.1 coordinate 106,748,813, forward strand.
ACTCAGATGGGCCCATTTCACAGAAGAGTAAATTTCTTCATTAGTAATCTCGTCTTCGGTTGGATCACTATCCATGTCCACAAACTCAGCAAACTCTATAGCCGACAAGAACTCAGGCATCATCACATCTTCAACTGCTGATTGGGTGTCAGCTGCTGCTTCATTACTAATGTCAATGCAAAATGCTTTTTTAAAGCAATTTTGATTGTGGCTTGTTTGACTGAGTTCCATGCTTTGGCAATCACGTAGATTGCATCCAGAAGTGTTAGTGCCTTGGCAATGGCAGAAGCCTGTGCACTACTCCCTCATCAATAACTCCAATGATCCGAGTAGCGATAAGAGCCCTGCGATGGCCTTTGAGGTTCCTGATGACCCCCATGTCCATGGACTGAATTAAGCTTGTGGTGTTCAGGGGAGGGAACATGATTTTGATATGGGGAAACCAGCTGATCAGCTCTTACAGATGTGCAGAGCAATTGTCCAACAAAAGCAAGGTCTTTCTCCTCCTACTGTATGTTTTAGCAGCTGCTCCCAGGAGGCAAGTCACTCACCAAAAATCCAGCCTGTCATCCAGGCATTGGATGAGGATATGAATGTGAGTGACAAAGTTTTCATATATTTTGGCAGATATCTTGGCTGTTTACTCTTGCCAGTGAGCAGTAGGGGTCTTTTGTCTGTGCTATTCATGTTTGCACAGACAAGTAGAAATGCATGGTCTTTTGCCTTCTTTCCCCGTAACAATTCTTGGTCTTTATGTATGTGTCCATGGCCAGGGCAATGTCTGTAAAGAAAGGCCTATGTCATTGGTGTTGTAAACATTGTCTGGAGTGTATTCCTGGAGAATAGTCAGCAGCACAATGTGGACCCAATCGACAGCTGCATCGCTGTCAGCATCTGCACGCTCACCCTGTTTTTTTTTGTTTTTTTTTTAATACATACGATGGCATGACCCTGCTTCCACCAAGACAGCCAACCATCTGAAGCAGAAAAACAATCATGCTGTAACTGGACCACTTGCTTATTAGCTTTCTTCTTCATTAATGGTTCAGACAGCCGTGCACCTTTACTAACAACATTGTTAAACCAGTTGAGCAGTGCTTCCTCCACCTCAGAATGCTTATTTTCATGCTTTCTCTTGCACTGTGGATTTGAGTTTGACATCCACTCAACTAGGATCACTTTCTGGTTCTGACTGATCCATCCAGCTTGTCTTTTGGAGATTACAAAAGCCTTTACTACCTGTGAAAGAGACGTGTTGGCAACCTAAAGGGATTCAATAACTTTTACTTGCTCAGCAAGCAACAGCTCGTTGTACTTTGATTCCATGTTCAGTCTGTGAAGATTTCAAACTGCTGACCAGAATCTTCAAACAATCTGATCATTATGCAAAAACGTCCCAAAAACATCCCAATTAAGTGAATCGGCCATCCCTATTAAAGCAGCAGTATTTGTTAGTTGGTGAAAAAATTCATCATATTGTTTTTTTTAGCAAAAATGTGTTTCTGACAACCTAAGATTCATGATCAGTATATTTTTTGTTGTCTAAGGTGTGTTACAACTCCTTTTATAGCTGATCTTGTAATTAATGACTCATATCATTAAAAATGGCCACCATTGGCCATTTTTAAAAAATATCTTCATCTGGTGTTGCTTGTTGAATGTGCAAGCTAGAGACATACTATAGTTACATTAGGATGATTCGTCCACGTTTCTGATAGAAAACAGCACAACATATTTAATTTTCTTCATGGTGAGTGTGGCATGGGTGTGATAACTTTTAAAAACTTCAAGACCCCATGTCTTGGTTCAGGAATGAAAGAAAATGAAACAAAAAACATGTATCTTGATATTTTTGTCAGACAAACCTTATTACTGAAAAATATGTATGTTTATTAACAAGCTCTGCTGCTTAAGTGATATGACAGGCTATTGAATACATAGAGGATAATGTATGGTCATCGATGGTTAACCGGTTTGTTAACCTTCAAGAGGTTGCCAGGGTGACCATGTAAACCTCAAGAGTGAAGCTCAAGAGGTTTAAGCCACCATGGCAGCCTCGAGATGACTTAGCAAAACGGTTACCCATTGATGTACCATACATTGTAATTTATAGTGTATGGACAATTTAGGTTTTATACAAAAGAAAGCAGCTCCTTACTGCAGTTTTTTTTATGTTGCTGCTGCTCTGCTCTCACCACCGTGGCCGTTTCAAGGCTGTCTGATCCATTTGCGCTCATGCCCAGACTGTTCTCGGTTGTTAACCTATCGATGTGATGTACCATCGATGGGTTAACACCATCGTGATGTCACATCAATGGTAAAATGTTGTTATAAAAAGGTAGATTTCTACCTATAACGATGTTCTACCATACATTATAAGGGAGTTATAAATGGTTGCTAGGGAAATGTCCCAATTAAGTGGATGTCCCTATTAACCATGTTCCATCTAAGTGGCTTCATCTGTAATACCATTTATTGGACTAACAAAACTATATCTAAGACTAACTTTCAAGAGAAAAGTCTCTGTTTTTCCAAGAAGAGAGTATTATCTGTCAAAAGCTACAGTAGTCTCAGAAATAATTTTGTTAGTCTAATAAAAAGTATCACCTGCAACATATTTGTTTTATTTTTTCTTCTACACTGTCCCCTTACAGCAAACACATTCTGTTTCAGTAGGCATTATATGGCAGTTATTGCAGCTGCCCCTATCCTGTGCATTGGAAAACAGAAAGAATTGTAAATTGATGGAAGTTAAGTTAATTGTACATTAAAAGTGACACACACTTGTGTAAATGATTAGGGAAAGTAGCACATTACATGCACATGAGATCATAAGCAACTAGTTAAAAGTGTCAGGGGTTGGAATGATCCTCATCTGTAGCCTTGTATAAAAAATGTCAAGGAGGATAACAACAAAACAAAGTGATATTTTGTTGGGAATATTATAGCACAGAATATCAGACAGATGTGGAAATGTTTTATAATTACTGGTGGCCCATTTAAGACATGGTCTGGATCTGTATTTCAAACACCTTAATAACCAAGTTACTAGGTTACTATGGCATTTTGTTTTAACTCTCCCATCAGTCACAATCCTCTCTCTACCTTATTGGCTCCTATTCTGTGTGTGGGCGGCAGTCTGAACAGTTTCGCAAACATGGTGGCTGTTTGTCACTTATCAACAAACTGCTACAGCAATGGATAGTTCCCCTTATGGTAACTCTTCAACTCAATTATTATTTTAGTTTAGTTTTGTTTGGTGTTTAGAATTGATCTGGTTGATCCTGCTTTTACAATTTGTAAACTGTATCTGGTTAATCCTGCTGTGTGTCGGGTTTGGGAAACTGTGAGTCTGACCCAGCGCAATAACCAGTGGGATTGTGCCTGACTTACTATAGGGAAAGGAGAAAGTGTTTTACTAGGAAAGGCACACTAAGCCAGAGTTTGTTTACAGGTGAGACCTGGGAGCACAAGTAAGTTTAGTGACTTGCTCAGGGTCACACAGTATGCAAGTGGGGGCAGATGGGATTCAAAGCTAGGTCTCCAGGCTTGCAGCTCAGTGCCCTTAACCATAGCGCTATAATGCCTCCTACTTAACTTAAGTGTGGTTCAATACTTTGAAGAAGGAAATGGCTTTTCACACTTTGTCACTTATTTTTCCACATTAAAGTCAATCACTTTGAAGGATAGCATTTTGAGGGGAGCCTGTGAGTGAGAGAGTGAGTGAGTGAGTGAGTGAGTGAGTGAGTGAGTGAGTGGTATGTGTGTGTGTGTGACAGACATAACTCCCTGCAACAGTAATTATAAAAAATAAAGGATATACAACTGTGTTTTTATGGATTTTTTTTACACGCTCAATGTGTGATGACCTTATAAACCCGCTGAGCTTTGCTCTTGAGGTTTATGGGTCATCACGCACCTCGAGTGTGTAAAAACCAAAAACATAACACACAGTTGTCTCAATGCCACCTCATACCTCGGACTTCCCACACCACTGCGAAGTGTTGAAAGTCAGACAGGTTCCCAAAATAAAAGACTAAGTTCTGGGACAGTAGTGGTTGACAGTACAGTCTGTGTGTTGGTGCCTATTCATATTGGTAGTGAATTATATGCACTTGCCCCTCTGAAGAGATCTAGAACAGTGTGTGCTTTGCATGCTTACAGTACCATAGTTTAGCGGTGATATTCTAGGCAGGGAGAAATGTACAGACTAGGTAGACTAATTGTTCCTTATCTGCCAGCAAATTATGTTTCTATGCTTTGGGAAACAATATAACGAACATATCAGGACCTCTGTATGGCTTCAAATGGATTTTCCTTGTATCAATACAAGCAGGCCAAAACCTGCATGGCATGTCTTGCACTCTAGACTCCAAATGAAAACTTGGAGTATTGCACTCATTGATTTTGTTTTTCCTTTGGTAAGTGGGTAAGACCCACTAGGCACATGTGCCTGTTTTCAGGGGTGACCCGGGAGCACTAGGTGGTTAAGTGATTTAATACAAAGGAGGCAATAGACAAATAATGAGTAATTATAGGCCCATTCATCTTACCTCATGTATTGGAAAACTTATTAAAAGACTTCTCCAGCACAGAATTGTTGCACACATTCATAAAATTGGACCTGTTGACACATCCCAGCATGCATTTACTAGAGGAAGATCATGCCACACTAATCTTGTAAATTTTTTTGAACCTGTGAATAAGGCACTTGATATGGGTTTACCTATTGATGTAATATTCCCTGATTACACAAAGGTACTGTATTTGATTCAGTATCCCATAAAATCCTAATAGAGAAGCTAGTCAGAATTAAGCTTCACCCAAATATCATTAAGTGCTATGAGTCCTGGCTCAAAGATAGACAGCAAAGGGTAGCCATCAGGGGTCAAATGTCTAATTAGGGTAAAGTTTCAAGTGGAGTCCCCCAAGGCTCTGCATTAGGACCCATACTACTTAACATATTAGTCTCCAGCATGCATACTACAGACAGTGTTTGGATCAATACATATGCAGATGACTGTAAAATTGGATGCATAGTTAACGACAGACAGTTTGTTGCCTTACTCCAAGAAAATGTAGATATTTTGTCCAACTGGGCCACAGCAAATAAAATGATGTTCAGTGCGTCTAAATGCAAGGTAATGCACCTTAGCAAAAGTATCATCAAAGCCAGCTACACATTGAACAATATAAAATTACAGGTCCTAACAAGTGAAAAGGATCCAGGTGTCCTCATCACTGAACACTTTAAATTTGACATGCAAACAAGACTATTAAGAAGTGCCATGGCATACTTGGATGTATCCTTAAGCATGTTAAAAGTAGGAAACCGGAGGACATAATTCCATTGTACTCTAGCCTGGTTAGACCACACTTAAAATGCTGTGCTCCCTTCTGTGCACCTTCCACAGTAGGTGGAAAAGCCTTGGTTGAGAAAGTTCAGAGAAAGGCCACCAGGAAAATCAATAGTATAGCAAACACGGATTATGAGGACTGACTAAAGACGCTTAGCTTATACTCTTTAGGATATACTGTAGGGCTCTTAGGGGAAACCTATGTCTGACCAATAAGGCCTTTCAAGATGCTATTATATTTGAAACAATCTGTCTTGAGAGACACTTATCTACTAATAATACTAGATCACATAGCCTAAAACCTTATGGTGCAGTAAATATAACTGTATAAAGGTGTAACTATTTTACCCTAAGAATGCCATCTATATGGAACTCATTATCCTTTACCGTTGTCTCATAGAACACTTCAGAACTAGACTAGATCAATACATGGGAGATAGGAAATACTCTTTCCACCGTTAAAGTACGAAATGGTGGTGAGTTCATTATGGGCCTCTGCCCTCATAACTTGTACTTTCCTATGAACCTATGAGCCTATGACTTGCTCAGAGTCACACAATATGCAAATGGGGGTTGTGGGAATCAAACCCAGGTCTGCTGGACATACTAAGCTCATTCACAGATCATTACTCTAACATCTAGGCTATACTGCCAGACACTGTAACCTGCCATATCGTACTAATTATGTATTTATTTAGTTATTTATTAATTAATTTATCTCAAAAGTTTTACCAGCAAAGTCATAATGAGCAGCAGAAGGAGAGTAGAAAAATTATGGAAGATAAGACTTCTGACTTGCCACCTTGTATGCCAGAGAGATTCCACAGTGGCAGAATTGTATGAAAGTTGCTGTAATACTCCACTCTTTTGTTATTTTATTTTTCTTCTTCAAATAAATACATGCCTATTGAATTTTCTTCAAGATTTGCCTGTCTGTGTTCTCCCTGACCACCCATGCCATGACAATTTGAATGCAATCAGGATAGACGAGCAGTCTAGAGCTCTGCATTTAACTTTCAGTCTCCTCTAGACACATTAATTCAGATCCCGTTACTGCCACCAAATCATCACGGCATGGGTGTTCAAGAAGCACACAGAGAGGCAAATCTCAAGGAAAATGCAATAGGCATGTATTTATTTGAAGAACAAGCAAAATAAAACAACAAATAAAAGAATGGAGTATCACAGCAACCTTAATCAAATTCTTCCACTTTGGAACCATTCTGGCATACAGGGTGACAGGTCTGAAGTTTTTGTGAAGCAGTTTGTGCAAGTTCCATCCTTCAGTGTCTCCAGCAAGCAATAATTCCTCTGCAGTGACCAGACACTAACTAACTCAAGTCCCAGTCAACAGGGATTCCTTTAAAGGAACAACTGTGCCTCCTAGTTCCCATTAGCTCTATAGAGCATCACATTTCACAGAAAGTACTAGAATATATACAATACATATGGCATTGGCCATAGCAAACAGATAATGCATTTAGAACAGTCAGTGTTATTACACAGATAAATAGAATGTGATGGCAGATAAGGGCCGTTGGGCCTACCCAGTCATCCCAGTTATGTTATTTTTTATTATTAGTAGTGCTATAGTACCTTCTACTATACCCCCACAATTCCCTTGTGCCTCTCCCAGGCATTTTTGAATCCATGTACTTTTTTGCCCAGACTACCTCCTCTGGAAGGCTATTCCAGGGTGGCATCCACCACCTTTTCTGTGAAAAAGTACTTCCTCACATCCCTCCTGAATTGCCCCCCAGACTACATATTATACTGTCTTGTTTTACAGCACCTTTTCCTCTGAATGAGACTCTCCTCCTGTACTTTTTAACTCCAGTAAGGTATTTAAGGTTACTATCATATCCCCCCGCTCCCTCCTCTCCTCCAGGGTGTACACATTTAGCTCCTTATGTCTTTCCTCATAGAGCTTTTAATGCAGACCTGCACCATTTTGGTAGCCTTCCTCTGCGGAGCCTCCAATCTGTCCATGTCTTTTCTGAGATGTGGTCTCTAAATCTGTAAATAGTACTCAAGGCGGGGTCATACAAGTGATTTATATAGTGGCAGAATCACCTATCTCTTCCTGCTGGACATATCCCTACCTATGCACTCTAGCATCCCACTAACTTTCCTGATTGCTTTATCATACTGCCTGGCCACCTTCTTTTTAATTTAGTATACTTTATTAAATTCAAAAGAGAAAGCAATGCAAACAACGACCACCAACAATACAGCAATAAAACAAAAACAAGGTACAATTACCATCCTTATCACAAGATAAACAACAAAAAAACTGCCCCCTCCCCAAAGCATGGCCAACTTGAATGAAATGGAAGTGATGGCAGACTAAAAAACTCATTAGTAAAAGAGAAAATACAGCTGAGGAAGAAAGGGAAGATCAGAGAATTTAAAACAACAAACCAAAACTGTTTCAGATCAGCATCTCACTGAAGTTGTAGGTAATGCATAAAGTGATTCCCATCTGCAATGAAAATGCTTCACCCGGTTCTGCAAAGAGGCTATTTGTTTCTCCACCATCAGCATTCGCAAAATCTCTTGCTGCCATTCCCTATGTGATGGGATGGCATGATCAAGCCAATGACGAATAATGAGAGTTTATCCATGATCGATTTAAGAGGCATATGAGCCTTCTGCAGACCAAAAAGGCTAATAGGATATGAACCAACCAGGCAGACATCTGGTGTAAAAAAGTTGTCAAGACCTTGAAAAGGATCTAAGGAATTTTTGGTAGTAGTCCAAAAGGAAATCACTCTAGCACAGTCCCAGAAGACATGTTTAAGATGACCTTCAGCAAGACCACACCAGTGGCATATGGGAGAAGTAATTTTGCCCATCTTAAAGAACTGTTGTGGAGTATAGTATGAATTGTGCAATATGCAAAATTGGACCAGATAATATCGATCTTGTTTTATATATTTATATAATTTCTGCCATATGGGTTGCCATACCAGAGGATCAGATGGAAGACCCAAGGCTTGCTGCCAGTAATAACATATCCCTAAAGGACTCACCAGGTCTGTTGATTGGAAAAACCTGTAAAACTTAAATACAGAATTAGACTGTTCTGCAAGACACACAAAATGTTGTATATTCTAGTGTTCCAGCAGGAACCATGGGCTGGGCCAAGATAAAAAGAAATTGTTCTCATGAGCTGTAGGTATTTAAAAGTGTAAAAATAGGATAAGGAGAAGTGATCTTGAATGGTCATATATGAGTGAAATTGGCCAGCCACTACAAAAGAGGCTAGAGTAGCATCATGAAACTGCGGGCAAAAATTAAATGGAATCAGACGCCGAGCAATTTGGATATTTGGGTTACCAAATATTGACTGAGTAAGAGCCTTAGTCCAGTCCTTGCCTAGGTAAGTTCATAGCTGCCAGAGGGCTTTCAGGATCCAAGGAGTGGTGTGTTTTTAAGTGGTTAGGGAAAACGGGAGGGCTTCAAGTAAAGGAGACTATTGAGCTATATGCCTGCCTGATTACAAAGCTCCTATTCGATGTGAAACCAGAGCAGAATATAAGGAATGTCTGACTGGGTGGGCCAGGAATGGCCCCATTGAAAGATTTTACTACTGTGAAGGGCACAATAGTATAAGAAGGAATTGGGAAAATGCAGGCCTCCCCGGTCTTTTGAAATCGTCAATTTAAAATATGAGCAGTAAATGGCTCCACCCCTCCAAAGAAAGTCATTAATCATATGCTGCAGTTGAGAAAACCATGATTTAGGAAGGTAAATACATGGCATGCTGAAAAGTTATAAAAGATGAGGTAAAAATATTAATTTTTATTAAATTACTGTAACTCTTCTCCAAAGTGAAAGGGGTGAAGTTGTCCAGTGCTGCAGGTCTGATTTGAACATTTACCATAAAGAAAAAAGGTTCTCTCTAAACACATCTGCAGGAAACAGGGTGAGACTCACCACTAAGTAGGTTAATTCCCTAGGTTCCCACAATAAACCCAACTTCAGAATCTCCTGTTTACTGACATAAGCATTCAAGGGCATTTTTTTTTTATTTAAATTGAGCTTATACCCAGAAATATCAGAAAAACTGTGAATTTTGGTCAGCGCCGCAGGGATCGAGGCAAAGTTATCCTCAACATTCAACGTGCAGGAAAAAACATCTGCATAGGCAGATACCTTGCATCTACCCCTCCAACTCAAATCCCTTTGATATCCGGGTTGCTCTGAAGATTACAGATCAAGGGCTCCAAATAGAAATTAAAAAGAAAGAAAGGGGGAAGAGGACACCCCTGTCTCATCCCTCACTGTAACAGAAAGGGGGTGGACACTATAACATTACTCCGAATTTGAGTGGAGGGGTCAAACCCATGCAAGGTATTCTGGAGGAAAACCAAACTTCCTGTGAACTGCAAACAAATAAGGTCAGGAGACCCAATCAAAAGCCCTTCCCGCATCCATGGAGACCAGAACAGACGGAGCCCTACCCTCCCTGAACATGGAAATCAAACAGTGCAGCTTTTGAAGATAATCACTGGGCAAATGACCCACCATAAAGCCAACCTGCACTGGGCCTATTAAACCATCCCAAGCTAACCGCAACCGATTAGTTAACACCTTCACTGACAATTTTATATTCGCATTCAACAGAGAAATTGGACGATAACTACCTGCCAATAATTTGTCTTTGTCCAGTTTCTTAATAAATGTTATACAGGCTTGAGTAAAATTGAGATTGATAATACTTGAAGAAAACAGGTCATTAAATAAGCAGGTCAGAAAGGGAGCAAGTACTTCCACGCAGGCCGAGTAAAGATTGTAGTCATCAGGCTCAGGGAATTTGTCTGAGGGAAGCTGCTTGATAGCCCGGTGGACTTTGAGTTCCGTAATGGAGGATTTAATAAATCCTGTTGATGTGGAGTAAGACTGGGAAGAGGGAGGTGATCAAGATATGATATGATTTGTTCCAGAAGATTGGGGTTTGGCGGGGAGGGTCACTCCTATACAGAAGACTATAATGAGTCCGAAAAGCTTCTGCAGTATCACGTGGGCGAGTAAGTGTGTCTGTGCCCGGACTGACTTGAAGATGGCGGATAACGCTTGAGGCCTGATGCTTATGTAGTCTAAGGGACAAAAGTTTCCCCACCCTCTCCCCAGATTCCAGATATCAATTTTTAGTACACAGTAAGGCCAACTCTGCCTTCTGAGTTTAGTTGATGCCAATTGGAGACCGGAGTATTAGGGGAAAGATGCCGTTCTAGGTGTCAAATGGGCAGAAGTAGGGTCACGTGATGGCAGCCTGAGAGCAGACAGTGTACTCCCGGAGCGCCGCAGTTAACCTCTCCATTTTGGCCTTTTATAGTGGTATTCCTATAGCCAAATCGTCTCAAAACAAGTGGTGCGCTTGTGGTCTGTGATCCGGAGCCTGAATTCAGTTAGCGAATGGAAATTTATATGAAGAAGGCTCCGCTGAGGCATTCGCCTCCCCGGACACCAGAGAAAGAGAAGGCCGCAAAGCAGGCCAAACAGCAGGCCGCTAGTCTTCCTAAGCTACCCATATCCGACACTCCCTTGTCGGAAACCAGATTCTTGGAAATCATGCAGCCTCTCCAGACGACCGTTGCGTCTATTTCAGAAGACTTGCAAGATATTAAAAAAGCGGTGGATGTTTTGTCTAGAAGGGTCAGGGATACAGAAGTCAAGATTATCGCTGGAAAATAAGCAAGACAGGAACGAAACAGAATTAGTCAGTGTAAAACAGAGAATGAAGAAACTAGAAGATAAGTTAGAGGATTTAGAAGGCTCAGATAGAAGGAATAACCTAATAGTTATCGGGATACCAGAAAAGGAAGAAGAAATGCAGTAATTACTTTTCTTCAGAAATTTTGCCACAAATAGCTGCTCTCGGGGAGAGTATATTATCGAGAGAGCCCACCGAGCCTTGCGCCCGCCACCTGCCCAGGGCCAGCCACCCAGGCCACTAATTTTGAGGTTCTTGAACTATTTAAATAAACAGCATGTTCTCGCCAAAGCAAGGGATGTGAAGGAGCTATTATGGGAGGGCAAGAAGATTCGTATCGTCCAGGATTTACTTCACTCGGTGAGAGTACGAAGACAGGAATTGCACCCGATTGTTTCTAAGCTGGTGGCAGCATCTAAGCCATATAAGGTTAAATACCCTGCAATCCTGCTGGTAAAACATGAGGAGAAGTGGCTATCATTAGAATCTTATGCACAAGCAATGCAAGAGTTGAAAGTCATTTTCCCGGATCTCTTTAAGTGAATATACTTAGTGATCTCTCTCTAGTTTTGAACTCTGCATCTGGCGATCTGTTTTAGTTGAGAATCCTGATGGCCTCAGTGAATAAATAATTAGCCCCTCGGGGGGATATACCAAGAAGTCCTAAATATGATACTTGGGGCAGTCGGAGGAGTTATGTCTTGCATAGCTCCTCCGACTGGTGGCGGTCTGCGGTTATGCATGACAGAATCTTTATGTTGTTTATCAGTGTTCCTGATGTGGGCAAGGTTGACCTATATTATTTTTTACTATGCGGCTAAGTCACTGTGCGATTCTGGGCACTTCTGAGTTCACTAACTCCTTCATCTCGGGCCGCTGGCATTTTAGGCTGAAGATACGACTCAGATTAGCCCCGCTAGTTTTTTTTTTTTTAGGGGCTGGCCACCTATCGGGGAGGGACCCTACATGAGAGCACAGCATGCAGTATTAACCCCGTTCTACAGGGGAGTTGGAATGAGTGGAGACTTGGGACCGGCATTGGTTGACGTTGTGATCCATCGACTTTTGAGTGCCTGCCACTGGAGTTGCAAAAAGGAGAACTGTAGAGCTTCATATTGAACTCTCTGAATTAACTCTTTATAGTGTGTGACTTCACGTGGCCTGGACTTATTTGCAGGATTTGAATATGATGGACTTTTCTCTCCTCCTTTCCTCCTTCCCCCCCCCTTTTTTTTTTTGATTATATATATATAGAGAAGTCACTGGACATTCCAAGGGAGCTGGCATGAGTGGAAGCCTGGGATCGACATTGGCCAGCGTGATGAACCATTGAGCTTGAGCACCCGGCACTGTGATGGCTAAATAGGAGAACTGCAGTGTCTCATAATAGTTCTTCTGAATTAATTTTTTATATTATGTGACTTCATGTGTTTTGGACTTGTCTCCAGGATCAGAATACAAAGGATTTTCTTTGATTTTTTCCTCTTCCCCCTTTTTTTTTAATTTTTTTTTTAAATACATATGTACAAGGAGTCAGTGGTCACTTGGGTGCTAATTAATTTTGGTATTGGTCTATTAAGACCACCGAAAGAGGATCAGCTAATGCTTTAAGTTAATTTTGGACAGTAGCTGGCACTAGTTTGTTGGGTTAATCTTTATATAGTTAGGGCACAAGATCCCTGTAATGAGGTTAGTTCAATATCACGGAGTAGTTGTATTGTAGTGGGTTTCATTGGAGGGGGGGGAGCTCCAGGGGGGGGTCGAGCAGATCGGGCTGTTTGGAGGTGAATCATGTGGTGTGTTATGTTTAGGAGGGCAGTTCCTTGGAACTGGGGTACGCGCATTGTTTTGGGGTGGGAGGGCTTCATTGAGGTGATTTTTATAAGGGGGATGGTTGGGCTTCAAAGGGATGTGGTCAATTTGGAGTATTGGGGCGGGGATACAAGTTACGTTTGACTGAGCTCTAACTTTGATGTATTGAGTCAGGGAGCTTGCAATACTCTTAAGGAGTGTTGTGGCACAGCCTACCGAGACATTCTGTATGCATCTCTCCTTTAATTATACAATTGAGCTTAATGAGCAATTTATTCAAGTTTATAAGCTGGAACGTTAAAGGAGCCAAGGATAGGGTCAAGAGACAAATTATATTAAGACACCTACGTCAATTGGGAGCGCAAATTGTGTTTCTTCAAGAGACACATTTAAAAAGAAGCGACATCTATTACTTCAGAAGGGCATGGGTGGCGCAAGTTTTTGGGGCAGGGACATCCACAAGGGGGGGGGGTTGCCATCCTTATTGCTAGAAACACTCCTTTTAAATTGGTGAATGAGATTTGGGACCCTGAAGGTAGATACGTTATTGTACATGGTCTGCTTGAATCACAGCCGATTTTATTGGGCTCTATATACGGCCCCAATTGTGACTCCCCAGCTTTTTTCATGAAATTGCTGCGTCTGGTGGTATCCGATCCCGAAAAGCTTATGGTATTGGGGGGAGATTGGAACTTAGTTCTTCAGAACGACCTAGATAGATCGTGTAAAGAGAGGCTAGGCTTATCCCCTGCACAAAAGGCCTTGAAGGATCTCATCAACAAGGCCGCCTTGGTCGACGCTTGGCGCACAATTAATCCTGTGTTGCGGCAATACACCTTTTTCTCTCTGGTACATAAGACTTATTCACGAATAGATTACATTCTGGTCAGTTCATCTGCGATGCCCGGTATAACTCAGGTGGATATATTTGCTAGAGTAATATCTGATCATGCGCCAGTTAGTTTGGTATACAGGTTAGCCCTGGGGTGTAGACGCTCTCCGCAATGGAGACTAAACTGTCAGATGCTGAAGGAAGAATCCTCCCTGAGGCGCATTGAAGAGTTTATCAATCGCTTCTTGGAAGATAACCAAGGCTCAGTAGTCCAGAAGGACCTAATTTGGGCTGCCTTAAAATGCTCCTTAAGGGGAGAACTGATTAAGATAGCCTCTAGAAAGAAACGTGCTCAGAGGGAGAAATTGGACTCCCTACTAACTTCTATCAGGGACGTAGAGAATATAGTCTATCCCATTTCTCGGCCTAGGCAAATTGGGCAAGGCTCCATCAGTTGCAAGCTCAATACTCTGGTTTGATATTGCAGCAGGCGGAACTGGCCCTTTTGCAGACGAGGCTCCAATATCTGGATATAGGGAGAAAGCCGGGAAGTTACTCGTCATGCGAATCTGTCATTTAGACTCAGTTCATTTCATAGCGGGCATTCGTATGGGGCAGGGTGACCAGGTCTGCACGGACCCAGGGGAAATGTCAAGGCCTTTGGAGTGTATTTCCAGAGGTTATATACGGTAGATCCGGAATCCAAACCTTCAACAGATGATATTATGTCATATCTCAGTTCAGTTGCACTGCCAAAGTTAGCTGAGGGGGATACGGCCTTTTTGGGTGCCCCACTCTCGGTTCCAGAGATCCATCAAGCTATCCAACAGATGCCCTTAGACAAGTCCCCTGGCCCTGACGGGTTCCCCAGCAATTTTTACAAGGTATGTCTCCCATTGGTATCCCCAATCTTGTTGGAAGTCTTCCAATATTGGTTTGACAATGGACTATCTGACCCAAGTTTCCAAGAGGCGACGATTTCATTAATTTTGAAGCAGGGGAAGGATCCTTTAGTATGGACAGCTATCGCCCTATATCTTTTCTAAATACGGACATTAAAATTTTGGTGAAAATTCTTGCTAACAGGTTGTCCAAAGTTATGGACAAACTGGTCAGCAGGGAACAAGTGGGTTTTATGGTGGGGAGATCACCCCAAGATCACCTGAGGAAACTATTACACCTTATAGCAGAGGCCAAAGAGTCCAAAACCCCAGCAGTACTTGTCTCTTTGGATGCCGAAAAGGCATTCGACAGAGTGTCCTGGGATTACCTATTTGCTACTCTGTCAGCCTTTGATTTACCAGAGGTTTTCTTGAGATGGGTGCAAATTTTATATTCCTTTCCCTCTGCTAGAGTTAAGTGCAACGGGATATTGTCGCCAGTAATAAAGTTAGAGCGAGGCACGAGGCAAGGATGTCCCTTGTCCCCGCTATTATTTAACTTATACCTAGAGCCAGTCTTGCACAGATTGGCAGGAAATCCACTCATTAAAGGTATACAGGTGGGGAAAACCAACTATATACACTCGGTTTATGCTGATGATGTGTTACTACACATTGAAAATCCGGAGACTTCACTCCCGGCTATCTTGGACGAAATTGATTCTTTCTCCAAGGTATCCTACTATAAGTTAAATCGAGTAAAGATGAAGATCCTTCCATTAAATCATAATGTTATAAAGGCAGACTTGCTGACTTTTGGCTTTTGCTGGGAGGCAAAATCATTAACATACTTGGGTATCAACATTAGCACAAACCTGAGCATGATGATTAGGAACAATTTAGGCAGCCTAGTTCAAACCATATCGGGAGACTTGGACAGGTGGCGATTGCTCTCTTTGTCCCTTTGGGGTAGGTTGAGTATCTTAAAAATGAATATTCTGCCTAGATTATTATACCCCCTGGGTATGCTTGGGGTGTACCTTTCGAGAAGGTGGTTTTCTAATTTACAGAGGATGTTTAATTCCTTTCTATGGCAGGGGAAGAGTATCCGCAGATCTTATCTTAAGCTGACAACCCCAAAGCTAAAGGGTGGCTTAGCTGCTCCTTCTCTTTTCCTATATTATGCGGCACAGCACGTTTGTAAATTGAGCTTTTGGAGTGATTGGAGTAGGCACTCGGCCTATCTACCTTTATGGCTGGACATCGAGCGTGGTCTAGCGAAGAGAGCAAAGAGCTCTTTACGGGCCTTGCTATTTGTTTCCCAGTCAGCTACCCCTAAACCTCTGAAAAATAACCCTATGGGATGGTCGTTAAAGGCATTTCAACAATTGCAACACTATCTTGGGTCCAAATGGTATCTATCAGACAGCCAACCTTTTTTCGAAAACCCGCATATTAAGGTGGGGGTACTACTGTGTACGCCTTTTGGCCTGAATAAGTCATTTTACAGTCTCGGACTTCTAGAGGCATGGTAGCCCGCTACCCTTCAATCACTTGATGAAGTCTCATGGTGTCGTGGACCGAGATTTGTTTAAGTGGCTGCAACTTAGTAAGGCCCTAGCTCCGGTTTTCCCTCAGACGTCCCCGGCTGACTATGGGGTCAAGGATATCAACGCCCTTCTAGCTATAGCTGTACAACCATGTGCAGTTTCCAAAGTTTACAAGTTACTTCAGGATTGGGATCATAGGCTCCCTTCAGGGGTCTGTTACTACTGGGTAAGGGAGTTAGGCATCCCGGACACTCCTGGCCTTTGGAAAAAGCTCTGGAGTACAATGTATAAATGCGTAAAACAAGATAGACTCAGGATGGTGCATTTCAACATAATGCATCATTTGTATCTAACTCCATCTCGTCTATGTAGGCGTGGGGTAAAGGACACGTCTCTTTGCTGGAAATGCAAGAAGGAGGACGGCACCCTATATCATATGCTATGGTCATGTCCTGTAATGCGGGACTTTTGGAGTGACATTAATAGTCTCTTAGACCCTATCCTTGGCTTAACTAATATGTTCACCCCTGAGACATGTTTGCTGTGTCTTTTTCCTGCAGGCACCCCCAAGATTAGAAAGGCCCAAATGTCGCTTGTTTCAGCTGTGGCGAAATTGTTAATTTTAAGACACTGGTCGACTGATAAGCCCTCATCTCTGATGGAGTGGTACCGTGAATGCACCTTAGCGCTGCAGTTGGAGAAACATATCGCATATATGCAAGGCAGGCAGAAGTCATATATGTCGCTCTGGAGCTCTTTAGAAGCACTCCTTGTGGCTTGGAAACCCGGCTCCTAGAATGCTTTTGGGTAGATAATTAAGGTGCTCCTTTCTTTCCGTAACCTTGGGTGGGGGGGATGAGAGGGGAGGGAGGATGTTTCATATTCCTACTGAAAGTGTGAAGTTAGCAATTGGGTGTTCTGTGTGACTCTATTCTGCACTTTCAGCTCAGTACTTCATCTTCTGTTTATGTGGTTGGGATGTTTGTGAAAACAATAAAGATGATTAATTATAAAAAAAATGGACAGAAGTAACTGATGCAGTTTTTCATTATGGGCCTTAGTATGCTTAGTGGCCAGGTGTATGCATTTCCCATAAACCGCATATTTGGAGGCCCCCCACAGGACAACAAGAGTGGACATCGAACCTTCATTATTGAGGAAGAAGATCTTGAGAAAATCTTGTATAATACATAATGCACAAGGGTCCTGGAGGAGCTGGACATTAAGGTACCAAACCTTGTCCTGCTCTTCCAATCCCTGGACAGAGTGCACAGTAAGAATAGGCATGTGATTGGAAATGTCCATCATCTGGATCTCATAGAATGCTAAACCAGAAAGAGAATTCTGACTACTGGAAAAAAAAATGTATCTGAGAAAAAGTACCATGAGATGAAGAATAAAAACGTATATTGTCAGTCCTTGGGGTGGAGAACACTACAAGGATCCAGTAAACTCAAAGGATCCCGCAGCTCCTGCATGCTATCGCTGTCCCGGAGATAGGACTTTCTTAGAAAGACCGGGCCTGTCCAAGCCAGTTTGATAAATTAGGTTCCAGTCCCTGCCAAAAAGCATAGTTAGATGGGCAAAGGGGGCCAGCTGAATGGACAAATTCATAAAAAAATGTTGGAGAGTCAATATTGGGACCGTAAACTTGAGCCCAACAAAATTTCAGTTAATTCCAACTGGCCATATTTGAAAACACACTGCCACTCGGAATCCCAAAATTCTTGAATCATCTGAAAGGCAATCCAGTAGGCTATCAAGAGAGCCACAGCACCCCTTTTAGTGCTGTTGCCCACCCAATATACATGACTGACCCATTCTTGACTAAAATCGAAAATGTCTTCTCATCTTAAATGGATCTCTTGCAGAAAAGCAATCCCCACCTGAAGCTTTTTGAGTTAATGTAGTGCCATATAGCATTTCTGCCTTCTGCCTCAAGCAACTGGTCATGGAACCAACTCGGCAGAAGGCAATACTGGACCTTGTGCTCACAAACAGGGACAATGTGATGGGGGTAACAGTGGGGGAGCACCTGGGGAACAGTGACCACCAGTCATTGTGGTTTGAAATCACAGAAAGAGCAGAACCAAACCCCACAAAAACATGTATCCTGGATTTTAGGGGGGCAGACTTTGGGAAAATGGGAGATACTTGAAAGAGGCATTAAGGGGAATGGGACAGGAATCAGGGGTTGAGGAACAGTGGGCAGTATTTAAAATGGGGATTACAAGAACAACAGAATTATGCATTAAGCAGGTTAGCAAAAGGAAAAGGAAGAGGAGACCATTATGGTTTTCCAAAGAGGTAGCAAAGAAAGTGAAAGCCAAAAGATTGCATTCAGGCAATACAAAAGACACAGGCAGAAGGGATGGGAGAAGTACCAAGAGAAGCAAAGGGAGGCAGGGAGGTCAGTAAGGAAGCCAAAGCTCAGACAGAAGAACACATTGCAAAATCAGTGGGTAGAGGAGACAAAACCTTTTACAGGTACATAAGTGAAAAGAAAGCAAAGGGAGGGATAGTGAGACTGAAGGGGAGGATGGGGGGCAGCGTGGAGGATGACAACAGTAAAGCTGACATATTGAACAGGTATTTCTGCTCAGCCTTTACTGAGGGAAGAGGAGGTAATGGGTCTGAAGGGGTACAAGGGTGAGAATTGTGCAGAAATGGACACAAGTCCCTTTACCGAGAAAGGGTCCTGAAGGAACTGGAAGTATAAGAGTTGATAAAGCAATGGGGCCAGATGGGGTGCACCCAGGGTCCTTAAAGAACTAAGAGGGGTGGTGGCTGAACCTCTGGCTATCCTGTTTAGCCAATCACTGGAAACAGGAGTACCCAAAGACTGGAGGACAGCAGATGTAGTCCCCTTATACAAAGTGGGAACAAAGAGGAAGCGAGGAACTACAGACCAGTCAGCCTCACCTCGGTAGTGGGGAAGATCATGGAAGCACTACTGAAGGAGAGATTGGTGGAACATCTGGTTGTCAATGGACTACAGGACCCAAGGCAGCATGGTTTCACCAGGGGGAGGTCATGTCAGACCAACCTCGTTGAATTTTTTGACTGGGTGACTAGGGAGGTGGATCAAGGGAGGGCAGTGGACATGGCCTATCTGGACTTCAGCAAGGCCTTTGACACTGTGCCACATAGAAGACTATTACACAAACTGGGGAATATGGGTGTAGGCAGGACAGTAGTGTGGTGGGTAGGTAACTGGCTGGGTGGCAGGACACAGAGGCAGTGGTAAATGGCTGTCACTCTACAGAGGGAAGAGTGACCAGTGGGGTACCACAGGGATCAGTGCTGGGACCGTCCTATTCAACATCTTCATCAGTGTCATTGCACAGACCCAGAAGGCAGAATTTCACTGTTCGCTGATGACACAAAGCTCTGTAACAGAGTAGACACCAGAGGGTGTAGACAGAATGAGAAGGGACCTGCAGAAACTTGAAGAATGGTCAGGGGTTTGGCAGTTGAAATTCAATGCAAAGAAGTGCAAGGTAATGCATATGGGGCACAAAACCCTGGCACAATATATCAGTTAGGGTGAGGATATAGCATGCACAAAGCAGGAAAGGGATCTTGGGGTTATCATCTCTGATGACCTCAAGGTAGGGAAACAGTGTGACAAGGCAGCAGGTAAATCAAATAGGATGCTGGGATGTATAGGCAGGGGCATCAACAGCAGGAAAAGGGAGGTCATAATTCCGCTATACAAGACACTAGTGAGGCCCCACCTGGAGTACAGTGTACAGTTCTGGAGACCATACCTACTTAAGGACATAGACAGGGTAGAGAAGGTTAAGAGGAGGACAACAAAGATGGTGCATGGATTGCCTCACAAGTCCTATGAAGACAGGTTGAAGGAACTGAACATGTACTCCCTGGAGGAGAGGAGGGAGAGAGGGGATATGATAGAGACATACAAGTATCTCACAGGGAGGAATAGGGTGAAGGAATACACTATTTTTAAGCGAAAAAGATGTTCCAGAACTAGAGGGCATGGGATGAAGTTGGAGGAGGATGATTCAGAGGAAACATGAGGAAGAATTTCTTCACAGAACGGCTGGTGGACAAGTGGAACACCCTGCCAGAGGAAGTGGTGGGGGCTGAAACAATCACGGATTTAAGAATGCATGGGATAGACATAAAGGAATTCTGGAGGTCAGGGGTAAGGGGCAACAGACTTCTAGGAAAACATAAACTGAACTTACAAGCTCAAATGGGCAGACTGGGTGTGCCATAGGCCCTTATCTGCCGACACCGTCTATGTATCTATGTATGTATCTATGCTTTGCCTGGGCTACCTTAATGTTCCTTGTTACAAAGTTATAAAGGCTTACCATAGCCAGATCAAAAAAGTAATGATAAGAGCATTAGCCATTGAAACTATAAACAGAATAATGTTTGCCAGGAAAGCTGCACTCCAGGACCCTCCTCCCTCCTTCCCAACATATACAAGTATTGCATGCAATCAAAAGAAAATGTAGTATAATATAATAAACCCTACTGCCATACAAAGGTCTAC
This sequence comes from Neoceratodus forsteri, assembly GCA_016271365.2. Lineage (NCBI taxonomy): Eukaryota > Metazoa > Chordata > Ceratodontiformes > Ceratodontidae > Neoceratodus > Neoceratodus forsteri. The sequence goes on from CM057458.1 coordinate 106,769,492, forward strand.
AGTGCTGTTTCGACAACTAAGTTGTCCACCGCCATCACAGCTACTGAATTTATGTCGAACCACAACTTGCAGTTGACATAAATCCAACTGGAGACCCCGACTATTTTTTCACTGGGGGGCTTTGCCCCCGTACTCCCTATATGGGGGGCTTTGTCCCCCACATTCCTGATCAATAGGGTTCTAACTCTGAGCTGAAGTTGGATCGGGGAGGGGCTACAGGAAGGAGAGAGAGTGCTGGGGTCTTGGGCAGACTATTACAGTGAAAACATCTATGTTGTTGGCATCGACGTTTTCACTGTAATAGTGTCGCCATACAGGCGACATACCCCATACTAAAAAAAACATAACTCCACAGGCAATAATACAAACATCTCAATACAGGTAAGTATGAATAAATATGTCATTGATAAAGTAAAGGCCTATGGCTCATTCAAAAGGTAGAAAAAATGTTCAGACTGGATGGGCCTTGCAGTCCTTATCTGCCATCAACTTCTTGATTCTATGTAACATACCAAAATAATAGAAAAACAGATCCCCCCCCCCCCAAGTCCTCATGACCACAACAGCAAAAAACTGTGGTCCTTGATGCAAAATCAGCAACTGCTCTCAAAGGACCTCTCTGACCACTTGACTCTAACCAAAATGCTTACCGCCTAATAAAGAAGAAGAAGAAGAAGAATAAAATATATATATGTATAAAGTATATATGAAGGCCCCCTCCTTCAATTAATCAGAATATGGATGGCAATGATAGAAAGATGAACTAGAAACTAACCCAGGGACATGAAATAGGCTAGCATATTGAAGGACTAAGGGGAAAAAAAGGTACACACACTCCTTGGATACCAAAAAGAGTGCTGGTGTTGATTCGCTAGAACTTTTCTTTCTAAAAGCAGGACTCTTATTATCTAACAGCTCCAATCACTCATCTATCTAATAGCTCACTTATGCAAGGGGAGCTACCATCCAGTTGGAAAGTTGAGCAGATTGTCCCTTTGTTCAAGTCAAGAGATCCAACAGTGTTGAACAATTACAGGCCAATCTCAATTCTTCCTGTACTGTAGAAGTTATTAGAAAAGATCATCAATTCACAACTGGTAGAGCACTTGGATGTTGAAAACATCCTCAACCCAGCCCAATCTGGGTTTGGACTGAAGCATAACACCGTGTCAGCTCTAGCCAAAGTGTCTAATTGTTGGTTAAAAGCCCTGGATAGTAAACAGCACACCAATGCTCTCTTCCTTGATCTCAGTAAAGCATTTGACACAGTTGATCACTCCATCCTGCTTGATTCTCTGGTAAATGTAGGCCTAACCCCTACAGCATTAAAATGGTTCCATTCTTACCTTACAAATAAAAGACAACAAATTAAAACACAAGGGGAATTGTCCCCACTTAAAGTTCTGCCCCGTGGTGTACCGCAAGGTTCTACCCTGGGGCCCATCCTTTTTGCACTCTACATTAATCTCATTGGCTGTGGCATCCATTCAGGAAATGTTCATCTTTTTGCAGATGACACAGTCCTTTACACAACCAACCCCTCCTTAGATATTTCTCATAAGGAGCTACAGAAAGACTTTATCACCCTCCAATATAATTTACTGAATCTTAAACTCTTGCTCAATGCAAAAAAAAAAAAAAAGCCATGATTTTCTCCCCGCACCGCTCCTATAATATGGGAACTTCTGGCCTTCCCCAGATCACCACCCTCCTTGATGAACCATTGGAAATAGTGGATAATTTCAAATAGCTGGGAGTCTGGGTGGATCACAAACTTAGTTTCATCATGCATCTGTGTGAGTTAACAAAAAAACTAAGACAGCACCTCTGCATATTCTTCCGCATAAGACATCTTCTCACTCTTGAAGCCAGAAAGCGGCTGGTTCAAACAACCTTTCTACCCCTGCCTGATTACACAGATTTTCTTTACAGCCACTGCCCCCTGCATGCACTACAGAAACTTAATACACTCTACTACCAAGCCCTGAGATTTATACTTGATATGCCACTTCAAATCCATCACTGTCTGTAGTACCAGGTTATTGGTTGGCCACTCCTCCTTCTAAGGAGGCAAATAAATGCCCTTATGTGGATCTTCAGGGTGCTCTCCAACAAACTCCCACCTTACATCAGTAATCTGTTTGAACAGTCAACAGGCATAGATGTCTTATGGAATTCCTCCCTTGTCCTCCTCAAGGTGCCACAAACAAGGACTCATCTTGGCACAGCTACCATCAGCTCCTTCCTACCATCACTCTGGAATAATTCACAAAAAGTTCTTAAACTCTCCTGCCTGCCCAGCCCTTATGTATTCAAATAACTGCTGCTTAGATGCCTGAAAACTGCGTGTGACTGTTTCAGGTAATCTTTGATACACAAATTGAACATATCCTTAGCTCATGGATTCTCCTGGCCTACCTATTCGCCCTGTTGTCCGACAGTCTCTAGAGCAACTACACCTCCCGTAGCATCTTCCCTGTTTCCCTCACTGTGGAGACCCCCTTGGGGATTCTAATGTAGCTTGCTACCCCTCCTCCCCTTATGTGTTTTTTATCCCCCTTCCCACTGTATCCTATGTGTCACTGCCACCATCTCATGCCTTGTTCACCTACTGTCCCCAAACACTCTATTATGTAATAATTATATATGTACACAACCTTTGCTATCTGAGTGGTGTTCTCAATATCACCTACCCAACTTGGTTAAGAAGGGGGATAAAACCTTTTATAGGTACATCAGTGAGTGTAGAAAGACAAAGGAAGGGATAGTGAGGCTGAATAGAATGAACTGTGGGTGGGCAGAGGGGGACAGTGAAAAAGCAGGGATACTGAACGAATATTTCTACTCAATATTCAAAAGAGGAGGGGGAAGAGCCTAATCCAATTAACAGAAGCACTCTTGATAGGGGGGGTCGATCCCAGTCCTTTCACAGAAGAAAGGGTTCTGCAAGAAATCCTAAAACTGAAGGTGGACAAAGCAATGGGGCCTGATGGAATTCACCCCAGAATTCTAAAAGAATTAAGTGGGGAACTAGTGAAATCACTGGCTACTCTTTTTAATAAATCATGGGAGGATGGTGTGGTACCCGAAGACTGGAGGAAGGCGGATGTGATTCCCCATCACAAAAGTGGGACCAAGACAGAGACAGGAAACTACAGACCTGTCAGTTTGACCTCTGTGGTAGGGAAAGTGATGAAGTCACTTCTGAAGGAAAGAATTGTTGAGCACCTAGAGGCCAGTGGGGCACAGGACCAAAGCAGCATGGGTTCACAGCGGGAAGGTCATGTCAGACGAATCTAATAGATTTCTTTGACAGGGTGACCAAAGTAGTAGACCAGGGAGGGGCTGTGGACATGGTCTACCTAGACTTTAGCAAGGCATTTGACACAGTCCCACACAAAAGATTAATAGTCAAATTAACCAGCCTGGGAGTGGGTCCCAGGGTGGTAACCTGGGTAAAACATTGGCTGGACAACAGGACACAGAAGGTAATTGTAAATGGAGTCCACTCTGAAGAAAGAGGGGTTACTAGTGAGGTACCGCAGGGTTCAGTGCTGGGTCCAGTCCTTTTTAATGTCTTTATAAGTGACATTGCAGAGGGACTGGAAGGAAAAGTATGCCTCTTGGCAGATGACACAAAGATCTGCAACAGGGTTGATACACAAGGAGGCATGGAAAGGATGAGAAGGGACTTGGCAAGGTTGGAGGAATGGTCAGAAGTATGGCAGCTAGGATTCAATGCAAAGAAGTGCAAAATAATGCACCTGGGAAACAAGAACCCAGGGGAAGAATACACAATGGGGGGAGGTAGTAACAACAACAAAAAAGGAAAAGGACCTGAGGATAATCATATCAGATGACCTTAAGGTTAGCAAGCAATGTGAGAAGGAAGTAGGAAGGGCTGGGGGTATACTGGGAAGCATAGGGAAAGGCATAACCAGCAGAAAACAGAAAGTTGTTATCCCACTGTACAGACAGTTGGTGAGACCCCCTCTGGAGTACTGTGTCCAGTTCTGGAGACCCCATCTCCGCAAGGACATAGACAGGATAGAGGCAGTCCAGAGGAGGGCATCAAATGGTGCAGGGTCTGCAAGAGAAGCCTATGAGGAGAGACTAAAGGAGCTTAATATGTATACCTTAAGGAAAGAAGGGAGGGGGACATGATAGAAACTTTAAGTACCTCAGTGGAATCAACAAAGTCCAAGAGGGTAACATCTTTCAGAAAAGAGACGTGCAAGAACAAGGACACAATTTAAAGATAGAGGGGTGGTTCAGGGGCATGTGAGGAAGTATTTTTCACAGAGAGGGTAGTGGATGGCTGGAACAGCCTTCCTGAGGAGGTTGTGGGGTCTAAAACTGTGGGAGAATTCAAGAATGCATGGGACAGACATAAGGCAATTCTTGTGGGGGGGTAGGAAGAAATAGGCTGTTGGTTAACTAGGATCTGCGGCCTATCCTGTAGGTAGGGAAATGGGCAGACTAGATGGGCCAAGCAGTCCTTATCTGCCGTCAAAGTCTATGTTTCTATGTTACCCATTAATGTTATTTTCATTTATATTGTTTTTCTTGCATATTATGCTCCGATATGCTGCCATAAAAACTGTAATTAGAATTTGTTCTGTATGTCCAGGACCATCTTGCAAATGAGCTGGCTCAATGATGTAATTGCCTGGTTAAATAAAGTTTGGTTGATTGACACATAAAAAACAAAAGGATCTTGAAACAAATTTGTAACATTAGAGACCCCTGAGATAGTTAAACTGAGAAAATGCCCCATAATCCAAAGAGGAATAAAAGGAAGCTACATAAATCAATGAAAAGAAAGAGGGGGGAAAAAAAAGAACAAAAGTGTGGGGGGGGGGCAATTAGCATAAGGTGGAAATCCCCCAAGCAGAAATAACAAAATCCATGTCTAGTGTTAACTGTTATCATGACACATATAAGGTATCTATAACCAAAAGTCCAAACATCAGGTACACTGCAATGGTGAAGATAAAAACTGAAGAGTTTTGAGCAGGAGTCATCAAAGAACTCTGAAGCAGCAGGTCTATGAAATTCAAGCCAGAGGCATCTTGAAGGGTCACAGAAAAAAATAAAAAGCCACTCCTTACTGTTGGATAAGAGGACAATGTAACATCAAAAAATCAACTAAACACTGCCATTGTAGTAAAGCTTCCGGCACAGAAGGGAACAATGGTTACACCTAGGTCTCCTATAGTCAGGTGCAGTACTGTAATGAAAAGCACCAAGGAGGTAAAGATCAGATTTATACAAAGGCAGTCACAGGAACATCAAAAGTACTTATCTATACCAAACGCTGCTCCAAATCCAAACAAACTTGAAAAAGAAAGCCTCTTTGTCTATAGACAATGTCATGAGAATGACCACATTCAAAGGAGACAAGACAGAGAAGCCAACAAAGGAAGCAGGTGTGGTCCCAACAATCCATAGTTCAACCAGGAAGTCTTCATGGTGATTTAAAAAGATCTGAGAAGAGTAAAGGAAGTTCATCATTATTAGCCTTTTCTGTGGAGTCAAAGGTTCTCTGGGCTCTGTTATAAGAAAGCTAAAGACGGGCAGGATACAACATCCTGCAACTTACAGTGAAGTCCGCCAGGATGAAACGCTGTGTCACAGGTTTACTGCATGATGAAAGGGCTTAACTCTCATTGAAATTGTATTATTTGCTGCAGTAACTCTACTGCAGAATTCTGCAGTGCTGTTCTTTATCCTGGTGGGCTTCACTGTACATTAGCTGCCAACAATTTAGAGATTATAGGTTGGTAGGCTGCCTGCCTTTTTCACACTAACAGAGGCAAATCTTGTACCACTAGCAGCTTGGTGCCCTCCCAAGACACCTCCTCTAATCCCCTGACATTTGCTAATACATGCTACTGGTCCAAATAATTCAGAAGTCTGCAGATAAGAGGGTGGGGAGGGGGCAAACCCTCCTGCGGCATCAGCTGAAGCGCCCAATGAGCCCTCTCAATAATATACACTGGACCATTAGGTGAGGGTCCCGCTAATTTTTCAAACTACTTCTGAACAAAAACTAGAATATTGTTTGTTCTGAGAGGCTGATAATGACAATATTGTTATGGCGGCTCCTTCCATCAAGATCCTCCTATCTAGCTTCCATATGGGCTGTTTTTTGATGGAGGGAAACAATCTGAGTTAAGCCTGTCCCGCCAATCATCAAGGGAGCTAATACGAGACTCAGCATCACTGAGCCACCAAGTCAAAGTTTTGGTGGAAAGCTGTATAGTTTTAATTTTATCTGTGAGGACCTGCAGGGCATCTTTTAGTAGTATGAACTCCTGTATAAAGCAATCTTCTGTAAGGGTCATTGAAGTGTAGCCCAGGCAACTGCTAGCTGCTGCCTGCACCTTTGTGTGCTTTGAGCCTCTGTCTGTCTCGGGAGTTGTCAGTGGAGTGTGATGTGGAGAAGGCATTTTTCATTTCTGCCTCCATAATGGCTAATGCAACCAACTCCCTGATGTATAACTGAACTAACATACCTCCGGTAAAAACTTAATATGTGAATTTAATCCAGAAGTACAAAAAAGATAACTAAATAAGAGCAAGAGAGCTAGACGGATCATGAGGAGCGTTCACTCCCAGCAGCACATCATGTGACTCTCCCTGCCTAGCCACATTTACATCATCAGATATGATTACCCCCAGATCTGTTTCCTGCTTGGTCTTTGTTAGCATCACTCTGCCCATTTTGTATTCTACTCCCAGGTTCCTATGGCCTACAGTGAAGCTCACCAGGATGAAGTGCAGTGTCACAGGTTTACTGCATGACAAAAGGGATTAACTCCCATTGAAATTGCATTGTCTGCTGCAGTAACTCTACTGCAGAATTCTGCAGTGCTGCACTTCATCCTGGTGGGCTTCACTGTAGATGCATTATTTTGCACATTTTTGCATTAAAACTCAGCTGCCATACCCTTGACCACTCTTCTAATCTATTTAGATCCCTGCACATTCTATCCAACCCTTCAGGTGTGTCCACTCCATTACAGATCTTGGTGTCATCTGCAAAGAGGCAAATCTTCCTTCCCAGTTTTTCTACTATATCACTTATAAAGACATTAAAGAGAACCAGTCCCAACACTGATCCCTGAGGAACACCACTGGTCACTCTCCCTTCCTTTGAGCACAGTCCATTCACCACTACCCTCTGTGTCCTGTCTGCCAACCAGTTTCTTAGCTATGTTACCACCTTACTATCTATCCCTAGTCAGTCTACTTGCCCACCAGTTGTATGTGAGGAATAGTGTCAGATGTCTTGCTAAAATTCAGGTAAGCCACATCTACCACACCTCCCTGATCTAGCTCCTTGGTCTCCCAGTCAAAGAAGTCTAGTAGGTTTGTTTGGCATGATCTTCCCTCTGTGAAACCATGCTGTCTTAGGTCCTGCAATCTGTTGGATACAAGATATTCCACAAGCCTTTACTTCAATAGTGTTCCCATCGACTTACAGAAAACCAATGTCAGACTGATAGGTATAATTGCTCACCTCTTCCTTGCTACCATGTTTGTGAAGTGAGACTACATTTCCCCTTCTCCAGTCCTCTGGGGCCACACCAATCTCCAGTGATCTGTTAAAAAGTCTGTCAAAGGTGCAGCCAGTACCTCCCTAAATTCTCTCAGTATCTTTGGATGTACCCCGTTTAGCACGATAGCTTTGTCTGCTTTCAGGTTGTCAAGTGCTTTTCGAATGCTCCACACTGAAGACAGTTTATTTCTCCCACCTCTAAGCCTCTGGAGCCTGTTTGTGGTCCCTCCCATTCCCCTTCTACTGTGAAAAGTGAGCAGAAGTATTTTTCTTCAAGATGTTTGCGTTTTCTTTATCCTCCTTTATACAATCCCCCCCCTCTTTAATCGTACAGTCCCCACCTAGCTTCAACATACAGTCCCTCCCTTTGTCTTGATTTTGTCACTGATATACCTACAGAATGTCTTATCCTCTTTTGATACTTCCTGAGTTATTCTTTCCTCAGTTTGCACTTTTGCTCCTCCTACTGCTTTTCTTACCTGCCTCTGTTTTCCCTAATACACTTCCTTACCCTCATTACCCTGGGTCACCTTACACTTTCTGAATGCTACTCTTTCAGCCTTTATCTTTTTTACTACCTCTTTTGAGAACCATACTGGTTTCTTCTTTCTTTTACTTTTGCCTTCTTGCTTAACATTCAATATTCAATATCAAAACTGTGCCTTATTACTGTAAGTATGTAAGAAATGGGCAAACACCTAAGAAACATTTCCTAACTTAACTAGAAGTGTGGTATATGATGTTTGAATCAATTGTCATAGCAATTCTAGACTATACCAATAATTATGCTGCACTGTTTTTCTTTTGCCCAAAGATGGCACGATACATCTAGTTACTTCTCTACTGTTTCTGTATGCATTATATATCTGCCCAACTAACAAGCAAAGGGAGTATGTTCCAGGCAACAGGGAAGATAGGACAGAAAAGATACACAAGAGACCCAGTCTGGGCAGCCAGGTGTGAAACGAAGGACCCATGATAGAAAAAAAAGAGGATTTCATTGCCCAAAGTATTGGGGGGGGGGGGCGGCTCAACTTCTCTTTCTCTCGTTTCTGTATTTCTAAATACTTAAACAGTGAGAGGAGATGTCAGTCCTATCACGTGGTAAATAAGGTACAGAAAGGAAGTATTTTTCAGGACAAAAGGAGGTCAAGAGCAAGGCACATGTTAGGAAGCTGGAGAGGGAGGTCCAAGAGAGATGTGAGGGAATATTTCTTCACAAAAAGAATGGTGGATTCCTGGAACAGCCTTCAAGCGGAGATGGTGGGGGGAAAATACAGTGGGGGGGAGTTCAAGAATGCATGGGATAGGCATAAGGGTATTTTATGGAAAGAAAAGGGGATGAGGGAGAAAGAGCTGGAGATCGATTAGGGTCTACAGTTATACATTAGATAGGGAAAGATGGGCAGATGGTGGGCAAACCAGTTTCTATCTGCCATTAAATTCTAAGTTTCTACAGTGAATTGAAAAGAGGATGGCTGAGTGTAATGGTACCAATTGTCAGTATCTCAGACCAGTTAGAAAATAGAACCTCTTCAGCAATAAATGAACAAAATAAAGACCATGGAGAATATCCACTGTCATCAAATTTGTCAATAAAACAATGTGTACTATGCTCTTGCCAGCATGTAACAAAGCCCAGTAATCTCAACAACTAATTTCAAATTGAACTTCGTAGAAAACATTAAATAAAACAGTCCCACTTTTTTGGGGGTAGGGATGGGAGGTTGCAAAACAAACACAAACAAAATGACCATCACTCTCTTTCATTCTCTCTCCCTCACTCTCATGACTAATTCACTTCATCATTACAATGACAGGAAATCTATTATTTCAGCAAATAAATTGGAGGCAGTATAGCACAGTGGTTTAAGGCTCTGAGCTGCAAATCTGGTGACATCCAACAGATCAGACCTGGATTTGAATCCCACAGCTTTCACTTGCATACTGTGTGACCCTGAGCAAGTCACTTAACTTTCCTGTGCTCCCAGGTCGCTCCTGTAAAAAAGCTTTCAGCTTAGTGTGCTACTCCTGGCTAAACACCAAAAAAAAAAAAAATATTTGTAAATAAAAGTAATGTCTCAGGAAAGGAGGACTTCAAAACTCAGTTGCAGTACCACTCTAAATTCTGATGTCTGTCGGCATTAGCACCAGCAAACTCATCTTGGTCAAATCCGCATCAGTTTTCTCACTTGCATCTGTGAGGACAGGCTCATATTGACAGGGCCTTATTAAGGCATAGTCAAACAAGACCCAAGCCTGGGTCCCCTGCATGATAGGGAGTCTTCAACCCAGAGTGGGTCATCCTACATAGGAACATAGAAAAATGACAGCAGAAGGAGACCAAAGGTCCATCGAGTCTGCCCATGAGTTCACGAGTCCTACTCAGATCTCAGGACCTAGTCCCCCTTCTGATTTGTACTTAATACAGATCCCACAGATTTTATCCAGTCTTGTGCTTTCTCCCACCCATTTTAATGCTGTCATGGTCCTATCTCCCACCACCTCAGCCAGGAGTCTGTTCCATGGTTCCATGACCCTTTCTGAGAAATAGTGTTTCCTAAGGTTCCTCTTGAAGCTCCCGCCCAGCAAATTCCAGTTGTGCCCTCTAGTATTTGAGCTTTAAAATCCTATTAAACAGTTCAGTGTAGGGCACCTTATTTATTTCTCTCAGGAAACTGAATGTTTCAATTATGTCCCGACTCTCCCTCCTGGTCTCCGGCAAGTACATGTTCAATGCCTCTAGGCGCCCCTCAAAGAAGAGCCCCTGGAGGCCCCGTATCATTTTTGTCACCCTTCTCTGCACAGCCTCAAGTCTGTTTTTGTCCTTCATAAGATGCAGACTCCAAAACAACACAGTAAGCAAACTGGCTACAGAAAACAGGCTCAGCCAGTCTATCTTGTAATCATTCCTGTCTGGGACACGTCAGCCTAATCTCTGTAACAAAGCACTACTGTTTCAGCACTTATTAAGCCATTAATAACTCTGTGTTACATACCCAGCCATCTGCCCCACCTGAAAGGGGAAACTGGTTTACCTGCATTTGCTGCAACCTCAGGTTCAACACAATAAATCTTTTAAAGATCATGTGTAACACTCTGTAGTGACCTTCAGACTTCACACAGCAGTACAAAACACCTTTCTAAGTGGTGTCCTGTTACTGCTTTGTAGCATCTGTTAAAATACAGTGTTTCATTTCACTTAAAATTGTTGCCCTATTGTGTTGTGCTGTCCCTGATCTGCACAGGTACTGTATATAGGACATCAGTAGTATAATGATGTCATTTTGTGTGCAAGCAGGACTGTGGAGGGACTGACAGCACAGTCTCATATTGTATTAGTTGCCTTAGTGAATGTTTTAATTTAATAAATTCATGCCAACTGTGTAGTTTAAATTTCCCTCCCTCACTAAGTCCCATTGTATATTCACATCCTTTAAAATGATAAGTTTAACTTACATTAAATGGAAGATTCTTTAGACGCCTTGTCTGCTTCTCTAGGTCTGTCCCTCTGCATTGACGATCTGAGGATGCACCTTCAGCTGATGACTCCAAGCAGTGTGTAGACTCCTGCATGGACTAATTCACATATTGAAGGAATATTTTATTTATTTATTTCATTTTGTTGACTGGGTGGGCTCACTGGGCCCAAATAGTCACTTTTTCAGGGGCAACCTGGATTTAGTTACACAGAAACAGGTAAGATACAAGATACATCAATGATACATCTCGATGACAAACAGTTTGGGAATTTATTTGGACAAATACTGTAGGTTTTCGATACCATGATTAATGCTGACCTTAACAAAGCAATCCTTTCATGGAAACGTGCACTACAACTGTTAGAATTAACATTTTTTATATTGGAATCAGGCTCTGTGCATGTGCACCCACCTTGACCTTGTGCGCATGCGCAGAGCCATCAGGATCCAGTATTTCACATGTTAATTTTAATAGTTGTAGTGCCCATTTCCATGAATGCATTGCTTTGTTAAGGTCAGCATTAATCACAGTATCAGAAAACCAATTTGTCCTGATATGCCCACAATATGCAAATTAGTCCCTGCACAAGTCTACATGCTGCTCAGGGTCATCAGCTAGAGGCCCGTCCTCAGATCGTGAGCACAGAGGGACAGACGCAGAGAAGCAGACAAGGGGGGCTATAGAATATTCCATTTAATGTAAGTTAAACTTGTCATTTAACAGGGCAAGACTATACAGTGGGATTGAGTGAGGGAGGGTAATTTAAATTACACAGCTGGCATGACTTTATTCAATTAAAACATTCACTAAGGCGGCTAATACAGTTTGAAACTGTACTGTCAGTCCCTCCACTCTCTTGAATGCACACCAAATGATGTCATCTCCCTAAACATCCTTTAGGAAGTGCAGCGGAAAATACAAACTGAAGGCAAAATGTAAGCTACAGTATGTGTGAGGGCAAGAAATATACATTTCTGGGTGTTTCAGCAATGAATACCAGAAATAACTATAGATGACCCTTTAACAGCCTGTCAGTGACTTAAAAACACCAGGAGATTGAATTTTAGGCAGACACTTTGCATATGATCTTTAAAGGGAAGGTCCCCAGGTTTTTTTATTATGGCCCAGATATTTAGAAGGGTTGCGCATGGTGCAACGGTGTTGCGCCATGCACAATCCACTGATGCTCCCCAGTGTGATATTTAAAAGGGAAAAGTGCACCATACAAATCCCGATGCTCCGGGGCGCATCAGTAATGTATGCAGGCACAGGTGGGGGGGGGCGTGCCCATGCATAAACTGCACAGCCCGATATTCAGCCCGGGCCATGCAGAGTTATGCAGGCACAACCCCTACCTGCGCCTGCACAAAGTTATGCCAATAAAAGGAACAAGTCAAGGGCCACCCACAGGTGAGCTGCCGCATTGCAGGGCGCAACACAGCAGCTGCCACCTGTGGGTGGCCCTCGACTTTTTCCCGCCACACCTGCGGCACCCCATGCCCTGATCGTAGGCATCAGTACCTCCCAAAGTCCAATATCCCTGGTGGTCCAGTGGACCGAACGAGCCTGATCGCATGAGCAGCATTCCTCGCCCCCAAGTCCAAAATACCTGGTGATCTAGTGACCCCACCCCACCCGCCAGGACCCACCACCCGCTCCCCCGTCAGCTGGCAGCAGCAGCACCCCACCGCCTGCCGACCGCTGCCAGCAGACTGACAGCTCGGTATGGCTGCCTGCGCCCATGGGTTCAGAGCATGAGCCAATGGGCGTGCAGCCCACTCCGGCTATGGTCAGTTCAGATATGTGAATAGAATTCATTCACATATCTGGACTGACTAATGCGGTGAGTAGAGGCACGCCCATTGGCTCATGCTGTCTCTGAACCCATGGGCTGCCATACGAGCTGTCAGTCGGCGGCAGCGAGGCGGCAGGCGGGTGGGATGCTGCCGCCCGTCAGCTGATGGGGTGGTGGGGCTCCATGGGCGGGTGGGGTGGGGGTCAACTAGATCACTGAGGATTTCGGACTTGGGGGTGAGGAATGCCACCCATGAGCTGGCTCCGTTCGGTCCACTGGACCACCAGGGATATTGGACTTGGGGGCGATACTGATGCCCATGATCGGGCTAATGGGGGGTGTTACAGTTATGCCCGCGATTGACTACTCAGGGAGAGACTACTGTTATGCCGAGATCGGGCTACTCGGGGGGGGGGGAATACTGTTATGCCTGTGATCAGGATACTCAGGGGGGGAATACAGTTATGCCCGCGATTGGGCTAATCATGGTCCACTGGACCACCAGGGATAGGAGACATTCATTGTCCCTTATGGGACATCCCGTGATCGGGCTGCAGGGGGCATCAGTCCCTGACGGTTGCTGCCTGACAGGGCGCCAGGTGCAAGTCATTGGGGATCGGCACACCTGCATGCTAATGGCATGCAAATGGAGCCGTAATCAGATGCAAATGGCACCCTTGTGCGTTGCATAAATTAAGGCCCCATTTGCATGTCACCCTTTGAATATCGCAGGTGCTGTGCATGGCACAATGGAACTTGCGCCACCGCATCTCAATGCTCCACTCTGATCACTTGCGCTGGCGCAGTTCCACTGTGCCATGCACAGTGGGAGTGTCCAGGGGGCGATCCATTGAATATCACCCTGGCCACACCCCTGCACAACTATTGGCGCACAGGCTTGCACCACAAACTGGCGTAGTTTGAATATCTGGGCCTATGTGTACCTGTGTAGTTTGTAGGCATGAACAATGATTGCCTCTATTGCATCCTCCTAATTTCATCAAGATTTAAATGCAAATGAAGTCACTTAAGTCTGGTGTAAGAACCTGCTTGACTCCATTACAAACTTATTCATGCCAGGCATCATGGAATTTGATAAGGTTTTAGAGCTAAAGTCTGCAGTTCTATTGTTTCAGTCAGTGCTGTTGATGTTCTTTGTAATCCCTATGTTTTGATCTTGTGCTGGCCATCAACTTGTTTGTTAGCCAGCACAATACAAAAAAAAAGACAAAGCAAAGAGACGGCAAACTCAGCCTGCAAAATAAGAACCTCTAACACCAAACTAAAACTATTCAACAAGGCAGTAATAAACTTAGCAAACACTAACCTTCTCCAAAAGCATTTCTTCCATCCAACTCAGGTACACTTTACAGAAAACTGCAGGGCACTTACAGTACATTGAAAAGTTTGATGACCAGTGCAAGGCAAGAATATAGAGACTGCAAAGAAGAAGCAGAAATAGAATCAGTATTTATATAGTGCTTTGAGTACACAGAGTGGTGGGGGGATGCCTCAACTATGACAGGGACTCTTTGCAGTGCTCTGTCTTCCCTGGAACCAGGGTGGCTGAGGACCATCAGATAATAGTGATAAAGGCACAGGTCAGTCAGAATGGCAAAACTCTCATCCTTGCCACAATCTACCTACCCCCCAAGAAAGCCACAACAGGCCTTCTGACAACTATGGACTTTATCAGCACCCTTACGAAGGAGATGGAGCTTGTCATTGCCAAGGACTTTAACATAAAATGGAATGGAAAGGAGGCTGGCCCTTTCAGGGATCTTACAGCCACCTCCAACCTGACACAACTTGCCACCTGCCCCACCAGGCAGAACTATAAGACAGGGAAACAGTACCCTCCTTGACTTGGTCCTAGAAAGCTCACCATCCCGGACACGCTAAGTGACCTCTCCCCAATTACCTTCCTGTGGTCTAATAAATTTACCAAAAGCCCACCCATCCTCACTGTAAGCAGAGTCTTGAGGAAGGGTAAACTTGGAGCCCTCAAATCAGCCCTTGCCCTACATGACTGGACTCCTATCAACCTGGCGCCTACCCTTGATCAGGCCCTCAGTTACTTCATTAAGGGCTTTAGCTCCATCCGTGACATCTATGCCCCAGTCATGAAAAGAATAATTCAGGTGCAAGCAAATGGCTGGATTGATGGGGGAACACCTCTCACACCTGAAAGAAGGGGACATACTCTGGGAGAAGGCCAGAAACACAGGTAGCAAGCATGACTACCAGTGTTACAGAACAGCCAGGAACCACTGCACCAAGCTAATCCAGCTCGCCAAAGCCAACTGTCATAAGGCCCAGCTTTGCAATTCTTGGGGTGATGGGAAAAGATTCTGTGATTACATCAAAAGCATCCTTGGAAAGGAGAACAAGAAGCACCCTCAGCTGCTCAGTATCAGTAACACCCCCACTACATACCCTCTAGTTATTGCAGAACCCTTCAATAAGGCCTTCACTGATCTTACCCCAGTGCTACCACCTGCCTATTTTCAACTTGGTTCGAACCATTCCAACAGTGTATCTACTAAGTGTTCTCACCCGACCTTTGACTTTAAAAGGGTGACGGGGAAGGAGGCCCTAACTATGGTCAAGAAAGTACTAGGGAAGACCCGACTGGGCAGTGATGGGATAGACACCAAACTTCTATCCCTCACCCTGGATGTTCTAATAGTGCCCATTATCATGCTGTACAATAAGTCCCTGGCCCTTGCCCGGTTCCCGGCAGTTTGAAAGCAGGCCCTAGTTACGCCAGTGCATAATCGACTACTTCAGTAAATATAATCTACTATGCCCCAACCAGCATGTCTTCAGACAAAATCACAGTACCACCACTGCCCTGCTGGACTACACGAATTATGCACATAAGGTCCTGGATGAAGGCAAACTGATGGGATCTGTTTTTATTGACCTCACCAAAGCCTTCGATACAGTCAACCACCCCCTGTTACTGACTCAACTGCAAAACATGGGTGTGGTGCCCAATGCCCTTTGTCGGTTCCAAGACTACCTGATAAGAAGAAATCAATGTGTCTAAATTGGGCAAACAATATCCAGTGCAAGAGAGGAATCATTGGGGTACCCCAGGGATCAATACTGGGGCCACTACTCTTCAGCCTCTTCTTAAATGACCTTCCCACAGCCTGTGACACCAAACTCATACTATATGCAGATGATGCTGTGCTCCTAAGCAGCAGCACATCTCAGGCTGCCCTACAATCTGAGCTGCAGAACTCCTTCTCCAAACTCGAAGACTGGTCCTGTAGTTGTAAGTTGCTACTAAACTACAAGAAGACCAAGGCCATGCTTATGTCCAGCCCTCACAACAAAAATAAGCACCACCCCTCATCATCTCCAACTCATGCAGTGAACCACTGGAATAAGTCTACTTGTTCAAGTATCTGGGGGTCATAGATGATACCCTCATGTTTGCGCACAATATTGACTATCCGGTCAAGACAGTCAATAACAAGATAGGTGTCCCATACAGGCACAGGCAATATCTCTCTCTGGGAGCCCTCCGCCTCTCAGTCCACAGTTCCATTATGTCTACTATTGACTAAGGACTAGTAGTCTATGGGTTGGCAATGGATACAGCGCTCAAGAGGGTCCAGACTGTGCTCAACAAAGCCTGCAGACTCACCTTAGATGCTGAGCATGGCACTTACAACTGTACTCTGTACAAGCATACAAATTGGCTGTCATTAAGAAACAGGGTCAAATTCCCGACTTGCATCCTAGGGAAGAAGGCTCTACTGGGTAAAACACCACCTTATGTAGGCAATTTGATCAAGGCAGCCAACTCATTACAGGTCACCAGTGGGAGGACTAGAGGGGCCTTGGCTATCCCCTTCCATCGCACCTCACTTGGGCAACGTGCATTTGCCTACCAGCCCCCCTGTGGATGAATGAACTCCCCGGGCACTTCCTGGCCACCAATTGTCTGGCCCAATTCAAAACTGACCTCAAACAGCACCTAATCACACTCTCTAAGTGCACCTACCCCCATGTCCAGCCACACCTGCTCTCTCTGGCCCCCCAGCAAGCACTAGGCAAGCCTCAATTACCCCCTCCCTCTGTCCTTTCTAATGACTTGCCTCAGCAATCAGTTTGCGTCATGCTTCTTCGGCACCTGCCACCCCACCTTACCCCTCCCCCAACTCCCAGTCCCATGAGTTTCCCTAACAGTCACTACTAATGCAGGCTGCCTGACCATGCCCCCTTACACCCCACCATTTATTCTATCAAGTCTTCTCCACTCAGCCTCCCTCACCCCCCCATTTCTCCCTATACCTTATCACCCTTCTTCCCCACCCTTCACCTCCTCCCAGTACCTACCTCTCTCTCGTACCTCCTTTCTTCACCCCACTGCCAGATATCCCCATCCCTCTGAACTACTAACAAGGCACTTTGTGGCTGCTTATTCCCCCCTCCACCCTCATAAAGTATTTTTCTTGTTACTTTATCTTGTACCTATGTTTTAAGTTATTCTGTTACGTTCTGAATCCAAACTGTATCATTCATTGTGATGTACCTTTGCTTTCTCCTATTGTACATTGTTTTGCAATCCATGACATGGATCGTTTGTAAAAGAGCTTGTGCTCAAAAGTCTTTTCTAAATCAATAAATAAATAAATATTCCAAAGTGCTTTATAAGCAATGCTAGACTCGTAGTGCAGTGACTGAATGTGTAGTGACAGCCAAAGGATATGAACAGTACTGAGTAATAAGTAGAACTGCTGCAGACTTTAGTTCTAATACATCATAAAATTCCAGGATGCCTTACATGAGTCAGGTCTTGACCTTTGTGATGGACTCAAGCAGGTTTTCACACCAAACTTAAATACCTTCATTTACATTTAAATCCTGAAGAAATTAGGAGATTGCAATAGAGGCAATCATTGTTCATGGCTGCAAACAACCCTAGCTCCTTTAGCCTGTCTCACAGAAACATTGGCACTGCTGCAGCTTCTTTGTTACTTTGTTTGTTGTTACCAGCCCAGCACCGGACTTAGGCACCCACAGTCTCAGCAGCTGATGGAACCCCAAACTCAAAGGGTTCTCAGTCAGACCCAGTGCACTATATCAGTAGTAGAGATTTAATGAGCCACTGACACAATTTAAGCAGACAACTTATACCAGGGAGTTGCCTGCCCAGTAAGCTACAGTAAATGAGCTAGTTTGAACAGTTTTCATGTTGGTGCACTTGTACAACCAACATCTTGCAGCAGTGCAGATTTAGAGGCGCAGTCACTGTTGGGCGAATGCAGGGCATGCACCAGTAGGTGCGTCACTCATTCCCCAATCAGCCTGCATGCCAGCGCTACAACATGCATACATAATGTGGAGAGCACATCTAAGAAAAGGTCCACTGCAATCCAAGCAAAGCTCGTCAGATACAACGGACCTTCCCTGGAGCGTGTAGCGACACATTATGAAACATTATAACACAGTGACGCCAAAACTGCCAACTTTGGGGATGCCCAATCCCCTTCAGTTAACCCTGACCCTCTGTACTGCCGACGGGGAAGCCCACTCCCCATTGGCATAAATCACCTTCCCCCATTTGTTATATGCCGAGGGGGTGGCCAATCCCCCTCAGCTCTAACCCCCCCCTTTTACTTGTGTGCCAGCGGGAGCCCACTCCCCATCGGCATAAATTCCTCTCCACCTGTTGTGTGCCGACAAAGGTGCCCAATCCCCCGTCAGCAACAGACCCACCCAAAGAGTTAGGTGGCATCCTGGGAGCCCACCTCAGCATGCCAAATCCCCTAAACCAAAAAAACTGTGCAGTGATTTTTTTTTTATTTTCACCTGCAAAAGAAAATGCTCCCTCATTGTCTCCCTGCCCCAACTGCACCCACCCTCTGCACCTGCCTCCTCACACCCCCCCTCACCCCATGCTTAACTCTGGAGTGCGGCATGATGATCTTCGGAGGACCGGGAACACGTCTGCACTCCTCAAAGCTGACCGCAAACTGAGAAAATGCTGGTAAGCTATATAATGGAATAAGTAGGGTTTTTTCAACTTTGATGCATATCTCAGGCATTTTTTGGAATTTTGTCCCCATATTTTCAACATGGGGATTTTGGGACATCTCCTTATGAATTCTTGCACTGTCACAGCATTATTTGGTCCGGAAAGGTGATTTTGAAATCACTACGTGGAATCACCTTTCAGGACTGAGTAATGAAATGACAGTGCCACTGTTCATGAGGGGGGCTCTCAAAAAGCCTATGTTGCAAGTTTGGTGGGAAAATATAAAAAAATGACTGTTTTACGAATGTGCATTGTGCAGTTGCTACGCATGCTCATAAGTTAGCGAATTCACAATATTTTCATGCCAGATTCTCAACATTGACATTTTACCACACCTTCTTGTGAACAGTACAGCTGTCATTTTTCACATCCTGGCCAAAATGTGTTTTCGCATTTCCGGCTCAGACTAGCACGGTCGCTGTACGAAATAAGTGTTCAGGACACATTACAAAAATGACAGTGACACTGTTCAAGAGCAGAGGTCCTAAAATGCCTGTGCTGAAAATTTGGTGACAATACTCCATAAAATGACTGTGTTACGAGCATGCGTTCTGCAGTTTGCATGCACGCTCGTAAGTTCGCAAACTTATAATATTTTCACTCCAGATTTTCAACAGTGCCATTGTTCTGCACCTCCTAATGAACAGTACAGCTGTCATTTTTCACGTCCTGAACAAAATCTGTTTTCGCAGTTTTGGCACAGAATAGCGTGGTCTCTGTGGAAAGTCTGTGTTCGAGACACATTATGAAAATGATAGTGACACTGTTCATTAGCAGATGTCCTAAAATGCCTATGTTGAAAATTTGGGGATGAAAGTAAATAAAATGAGTGTTTTACAAGTGTGCATTGTGCAGTTTGCAAGCACGCTCGTGACTTTGTGAATTTATAATAGTTTCACTCCAGCTGTTCATCATTGGCATTTTTCCATACCTCCTTATGAACAGTACAGCTGGCTGAAATGTGTTTTAGCAAGTCCAGCACAGAATTGCATGGTCACTGTGCGAAATCAGTTTTTGGGACAGTTTGAGGAAATGACGGTGACACTATTTATGAGCAGAGGTCCTAAAATGCCTATGTTGAAAATTTGGTGCCGAAAGTCCCTAAAATTATTGTGTTGCAAGCGTGCATTGCGCAGTTTCCATGCACCTGTGTAACTTCGTCAATCTGCAATACTTCATGCCACATTTTCACCACAGGCATTTGTGCACACCTCCTTATCAACAGTCCAGCTGCCATTTTTCACAGCCTGTCCCAAACACGTGTCTGCAGCTGTGGAACACAATGGCATGCTTGCTGTGCAAAATCACCTTTTGGGACACATTAACAAAATCACAGCGCTATGCATCTCTAGCTCCGCCACTGCCACTGCCAATGCCAGCGCGACATTCAGCATTGACAAATGCTTGTTTAAATAGATTCACAGATTCATAAATTCTCTCAGCAGACCTCCTGGTCCATAGTAGCACACCACCACAACAACATTTTCACAGCGAAGACCACAGCACTGCAGTGAATCTTGCAAGGTCACTGTGGTACACTGTGGTGGTCCACTGTGCAACAGCACCGTGACTCCCAGTGTTTTGCCCCCACCCCAAACCAACTCCGACTCAGAGTTTATGTAGAGGTGGGGGCACATAAGAACACTTTGTCCCATCGGGAACAATGTCGACTGTTAGCATTGTTTCTGCCACTGTCACGGTCACATTAGATCTATAGAAAATGGTTAGGGTTTATTGTGGATGGAAAAAGATGGTTTTCCAAATCCTGTTGTAGGACAGTTCAAAGGTCAAAAAAGTTGTTGTACTATCGTTCTGACATCACAACGATAGTACAACAACTTCTTAACCTTCAACTGTTTCCCGATTAGCTGAAACATTGGCTTTTCAAAAAATACTGTACAGGCTCAACATGGTGGCGCTGGTAAGTGAGCGGTTGAACACAAGCTTTTTAGATAGTTTGGACACGGACTGCCATAGTCGGCACCCTGTTTCCAAACTATCAGTTTGTCAGCAGTTTTTTTTTTTTAAATAAATCAGTGGTCCCTCCATACAAAGCTAAGCTGGACGACAGTGAGCAATGGTACCTTTGGGGTCGGCAGTGGAGCAGAACTGCAGCGAGGACCAGGAGAAAACAGCAGTGTCTGGACAAGGTACAGAAACTAACAAATCCTAGTGAAATTAATGTGGCACAGTTTGTGGGGAACCATCTACTATACAAAATAACAGATAGGGAACTGTGCATGTCAAAGCCAAATTTCCATCTCGGGTGTTTGACAACATCATAGGGACCTCTCGGGCGTCGCTCTCGAGGTCTATGATGTTGTCAAAACTCTCGATGAGAACACAGTCTTGTTGTGCACAGTTCCCTATCCATTATTCTATATTTTCAGGATGGGATCATGTTAAATCTTAATCTTAAATCTTAGAATAGGTAGGACACACCAGTGCATGAGATATTATCTGTCAACAAGCCAAAGGTAGGCAAGCAATGTGAGAGGGCAGCAAGGAGGGCTGGGGGATACTGGGATGCATAGGGAGAGGCATCACCAGTAGAAAACAGGAAGTTATTATCCCTCTGTACAGACAGTTGGTGAGACCCCATCTGGAGTACTGCGTGCAGTTCTGGAGACCCAATCTCCGCAAGGACATAGACAGGATGGAGGCTGTCCAGAGGAGGGCAACTAAAATGGTGCAGGGTCTGCACCGGAAGACATATGAAGAGAGACTTAAGGAGCTGAATATGTATAGCCTCGAGGAAAGGAGGAGAGGGGGACATGATAGAAACTTTCAAGTACCTCAAGGGAATCAACAAAGTCCAAGAGGTAGCATCTTTCAAAAAGAGGTGTGCAAGAACAAGAGGGCACAATTTGAAGATAGAGGGGCGGCTCAGAGGTAATTTAAGGAAGTATTTTTTCACAGAGGTTGTGGATGCATGGAATGGCCTTCGGAGGAGGTTGTGGAGTCAAAATCAGTGGTGGAATTCAAGCATGCATGGGATAGTCATAAGGCAATTCTGGGGGGTTGGGGTAGAAAGAAGTAGGATGCTGGTTAACTAGGATCTGCAGCTTATCCAGTAGGTAGGGAAATGGGCAGACTGGGTGGGCCAAGCGGTCCTTATCTGCCGTCAAATTCTATGTTTCTATGTTTCTATGTTTAAATGAACACCACCATGTTAACAAATATAGTTCCAGTCAAAATGTAGTTTTCTTATTTTTGTCCGTAATATGTATGTATTGCCATAAAATGTATTTATTTCTTCATAAAATTTTTTGCACTATCTTAGACCGTGCTTGCCATGTTGTAAGTGCATTAATCCACTCAAAAGTCGGGCTCTACGACCTCGTGCCCCAACCCCACCAACCAGGCATTAATTCCCTAGTAGAGTCCTCCTTTGTTGTGGATTAATGCTTACTTAATACTTATTCCAATGTACTGTACCTTACTAATGTATTTTACTGTCTACAATGTTCCTGTGTTAGCTCATGATGTACTATTCATCTATTTTATTGTACTGCTTCCTCTGTACTGACTGTACCCATTTTGTACTCTCCCCAGTTATGCCTGAAAATAGGAAATTACTCGGTTATCAAAAACAAATAAATAAACACAGTCATCTTAAGCGGAGTTGCAGCTTTCCTTGCATTTAAGTCCCTGGCATAGGACAGAATCTGTCTAAGCTGAATAACTTTCATCGGGTCCTCATCCTCACATTCCAACCATGCAAAGGCAAATTAAAATTGCAAAAGGTCAAATTATGAAACCATAAATTAACTCATTAAGACCATTCTTCTTAGTGAACAATTAGAATAAATTAACACCATTTGGATATAGACCTACAGTTATACAACCATTGTGAACATATTTTTAGGATCACAGGAATGGTGCAAGGCTACCAAAATCATGGTGATCTCACTGCTTCAGCACTTCAGTGTGCGTGGATCAAACAAAAAAGAGCCATAATAAAGGCTTCTATCTTCTAAATATATATACATATATATATAATATTTGATTTAACCTGAAAATACAAAATAGCAATAAGGAAGTAAACCAATCAAGAGGAGATTTTAATGTTCTCCAACCATACATTGAAGCAAAGACATAATAACGGCTTCTATCTTCTTCAAAGCAAATATATTTTTATTTTTGTAAATTTATATTTGTATTTATTTATTTACTGAATATTTGGAAATACCTTTGAGTCAAAGACTCATTTGCAAAGGTTCCACATCACATAAATTAGGTACAGAACAAACTTTTACAAAAGAATCAACAAGGACACATAATATTCTGTATCTAAGTAGACACTAGAAAATAAGTCAATTGGGTGTTTGAAAACAGGCAAATGCAACCAGACACAGAAGGAGTTCAGAAGAGTGTATTTGTTGCGGGGGCTAGTAACAAGTCAAGAAACTCACTTGACAACTCCAACAGGGGCCACTCACTAACACTACTGACTGCTGGTGGGCACTGGTAGCAGAGGAGAAATTGGGCAAGTGCTGCAAGCAGTCAATGTAACAGGGGTAGGAGGTGGAAGGCTAGCTGCCTGCCATAGTCCAACTCTTGTTTTAAATCTCTGAAGGTGCCTGAGTGGTTGTAGCAATCATTTGTGCATCAGCCCTCCATCTGTAAGAATTAAAGGGACTCAGTTTTTCTGTCCTGTTGTATTCAGGCTGGCTCAAACTCCATTACATCAACAAGTCTGACTGGAGCCCTGAACCCCAAACTCTGCTACTTGTACAGGACTGACCGCTTGAGAGTGAGGGATCCTCGCTGCTTGCAGAGGAAGTGGGAGGGGTTGCAGCTGGTGTTCTTATGAGTGCCAGGGGACTGGCTGGGCTGAGAGGAGTGCCTTTAAGTGTAAGCATTGCATGTGTCTGAACTGTTCTGGATTGCATGGGTGTAGTCGGGGGGGGGTGTCCAGGGTGTTCAAGCACACCCCCTGAAAATACATCAGAAAATTTCAAATTCCTGTATTTTATTTTCGGGTTGGTTCAAGTTCAGCTGCTAAAAAACTCAGTGTCTCAGCAGTCTCCATAGCAGTTGGAGCTAGCTGCAACACAATGTGCATGCATGGGACCATTGATGGCCAGGGGAGATGGAGACTTCATCAACAGTGAGAGCAGGAGAAGCTTGGTGAAACAGACTAGTGAGCACACTGCTGTGTTGCGTCATCTGTACAGCACAGAGCAAGTTGTGGTGTCCTGTTGACTGTTATGGTGGTAGAGTGGGACTGTGTGCTGCTTTTCTCTAGCCTCAGTTGAACTGTGGAAGAACTTGAAGCATGGTCTACTTCAGAAAGAACTGACCCATCCAGTACCTAGCTGCGAGTAACACACGGCGTGTCTTCTTGACTGCACTGGACATTGTCTGGACTGGCTGTGTGGTCCAAAGAGAAGACAAGAGAGGTCAAGAAAAAATCTGCCATGGTTTAATGGCCTGTAGTCCTGTCTTTGGAGGGGAGTGACTGGTAAGGCAAGTAAACAGGAGGATAATCAGAAGAAAAAGGGTGAGTGGAGAAAAGAATAAAGATTGATTTGGGGGGGACTCTTCTCATTCAGAGAGGTGGTGAGAGGTATTGGCACCATCTCCCAGGGCAACCCACTCATTACATCTCAACCTCACCGATGTTCTTTCCAGCTTGGAGCTTATCATGTGGAGCAGGAATAGGTGTGGAAAGACAGATGCCTGACTGACATCTTTGTCTCTGGCTGTTGCAGAGTGCTCCAATGTGCAAAAGTGGAATGGGGTTTGGAGTACTCTCTATATGCAGAGGTGGGATGGTAGGGTAGGAGGAATGATGCAAATGTGTGGAGGTGTCCCCATGTGTAGGATTGGGATGGATGGGGAGCAATGCTCCCCATGTAGGGGCAGTGGGATGAAGGGGTTGAGTACTCCCCATGTACAGAGTTGATATGAAATGGGAGGAAAGCTCCCCATTTGTGGAGGTTGAATGGAGGGAGAGGAGTGCTCCCTACATGTAGGCGGTGGGATGCAGTGGGAGAAGTGCTTTCCATGTGGGGGAGGTGAAATGCAGTGGGAGAAGCACTGGAGGGGACAGGGGATCAGTTCTCACAATGTATGGAGGTGGGATGGAGATGGAGCAATGATACCTACAGTATGTGTGGAGATGGAATGGAGGGAAGAGTGCTTTCCAAGTTCAAGTTTATTGTGAGGGGATAAAATCCCATTCAGCAAGCTGATTTGCAAGGATGTCTCATATACAAACAATGATATATACATGGTGTGAGATACAAAAGGTAAGGACACATAATATAAATTAAAATAAAACAATTTTCTTTACATTAGTATTTACAATTTTACATTCAACAAGGATTGAGACCAAATATGATTACATAAGACACTATGTCCACCATGTGGAAGAGGGCTGGAGAAGTTAAATTGCTCCCCATATGCAGAGGAGGCATGGAGGGGGAGGAGTCTTCACCAGTTGTCCATACAAAATCACTAGTGTCTCCATTCTCCCAAATGCCCTTAGTGACCACTCCCCAGTCCTATGCTCCTGGTCTTGCAAAGTCCCTAGATCTCCTCTCAAATTAATAGCACAATGCAAACTTGGCCCTGGTAAACTTGCGGCTCTTAAAGCTCACCTCAGGGTCATGGACTGGTCCTTCATTACAAACTCCATCGACCCGGATAAAGCCCTTGACCACTTCATCCTGTCTTTCAACACTATTTGTGACAAATTTGTCCCATTCACTAAAAGAATGGTTAAAGGTAATCATGTGCCCTGGATCTCAGATCACCTCATGGCCTTGTTGCGTACTAGAGATTCATTGTGGCAATGCTCCATTGAGTCCGGCCTCCCCCTTGATAGACACAAGTACAGAGAGGCTTGGAACAAGTGCACCTTGGCCATTCGCAAAGCAAAAGCGGACTTTTACAAATCCTCCTTAACCTCCTCCTGGGGCTTTGTCGCAAGTTCTGAAACAATATCAAGGAAATCTGTGGTAAGGACCCCAACCCAGTCCCGACACATGTCATGATTGATGGGTCCAATGATCCTACCCGTATCGCTGCGGCTTTCAATAATACCTTCACTAACCTTAGCAATGTTCTCCCTCCTAATTTTTTGGATCTTCCAGCATCTAACACCCCTATCCCCCGTAGCTCTCCCCTTTTACCTGCGCTGTATCACTCCTAAGTCTGTGGAGCCGTACCTCAAAACTGCCCTTTGTCACTCGTTCTACAGTTCCGACTCTCTGGACTTGAAGCACCTTTGCCTCACCCTTAATGAGGTTCCCTGCCCCCTCACCCACATCTTAAACCAGTCTCTATGTCTAGGTAAATTCCCCTCTAAGTGGAAATCTGCCTCCATCACACCAATTTTTAAAAGTGGGGATTGTTTCAATACTAATAATTACCGTTCCATCTCCGTACTCCCACCACTCTCCAAAGTCCTAGAGCGGATTGTATCTGGTCAGCTTACAGAGCACCTCAATAAATACAACCTTCTCTGCAAACAGCAACATGGTTTCCACAAAGGACACAGTACTACCACTGCCCTTCTCGAATTTACCACACACATATGCTCTGTGCTAGATAAGGGTCACATCACTGGTGCTGTCTTCATTGATCTCACTAAGGTGTTTGACACCGTCAACCACTCCCTCCTTCTAACCACATTGACCAACTAGGGACTATCTCGAGATGCCTTGGAATGGTTCACTGACTACCTCTCGAACCGGTCTCAACTGGTCAAAATTGGTGGTGCTTTATCCAGAAGCTTTCCTGTCCTCTCTGGTGTCCCTCAGGGGTCCATTTTGGGACCACTACTCTTTAGCCTATTTTTCAACTCCCTCCCTGAGTCCTGCCCTGGCAATCTCTTCCTTTATGCGGATGATGCAGTCATCTTCTCCTCCAGCCCTGACCCTCTGCAACTTCATCACTCCCTTCAGTCCTCTTTCAGTTGTGCTGAAAACTGGTTCACTGCACAACACCTTATTCTTAATCATAAAAAACACAGAGTAATGTTATTATCACACCCGAAGAATACCAAGAAGGTGCTCTGCCCAAAAGTACTAACTTCAAATCTGACTACGCTTGAGCAAGTGGACTCCTTTAAATACCTGAGCATCACCTTGGACCCAGGCCTCAACTTCCATGAACACATACACCACCTATCCATGACCCTTAATGTCAGACTGGGGCTTTCACCCTGCTACAAGCACTGCCTTACCCCTGATGCCCTCAGACTCACTGTCTCCTCCTCAGTCCTCTCTCTGCTTAACTATGGTATATTGATATATGGGGCAGCAAGCACCTCATTTCTAGCTGGTCTCTGTCTCTCACTAAATAGAGCTGGCCGGCTTGTATTAGGTTTGGACTGCCTTAAACACACCTGCACGCTTTATAGTGCTACCAACTGGCTTAATCTCGACAACAGAATTAGGTTCCACACCTGCCTTCTAGCTAAAAAAATTACCCTAGGCCTCTCCCTTACTGGACTTGCCCCCTTAATCCACCCATACAATATGATTAAGTACACTCGTAGCTCTAACCACCTGCTCTTCTCGATTCCCCCCAGCAGCACCTCTCAATTCCAAAGGTCTTGCAGCTACAGGGCCCCATGTGTATGAACAGCCTTCCCACCACCCTAGTAAACAAACAAAGCCTTGGTCAATTTAAAACCCTACTTAGGGTTCACCTCCTGTCTTCAAGCCACTGCGACTGCAACTAAACTCTGGCCTCTTCCTCCTCCTTTCTCTGACAATGGCCGCTGGCCTGCCTCATCTCTTAAATGCCCAAATGTTGTAATATATCTGCATTTGTTATGTACTATGTAATTAACTATGCCAAGTAACCCAAGTATCCTAATGTTAGCTTG
Organism: Neoceratodus forsteri; assembly: GCA_016271365.2. NCBI lineage: Eukaryota > Metazoa > Chordata > Ceratodontiformes > Ceratodontidae > Neoceratodus > Neoceratodus forsteri. The sequence continues at coordinate 106,797,234 of CM057458.1, forward strand.
GCTGTTCTCTGTCAATATCTGAATCTCTATGCTCTGAGTGCATTTCCTTATAATGTTTTGTATGTATCTAATCTATATGACGTGGAACCTTCGTAAATGAGTTGGCGACACAAAGGTATTTCTCCGAAACTGAAATAAATAAACAAATAAATAAATAAATGTGGGGAGGTGGGATGGGGGAGCAGTCACTTAATGGCCACCATCCTAGACCACACTCCAGCCCGTGTGTGAAACTTTTTGGAATGGGCACAGTTTATGATGGGACAGATATGCAATCCACATCTCTTCACTGGCTGCTGTAAAGTAATGGGTTGATAGGTGAGGGTACAAGAGGGGGCACCAGCCACTCAGGAGCATCCTCTGTATCCTACCACCCCCACCCACCAGGCAGAGTGGGAACAGTTGTGGAGGGGGGATACGTGATCCACATTTTTTATATCTCAGTACCTCAGAGTGCTCTCCATGGGTAGTGCACATTAGGTGGGAGAGCCTATGGCTGAAGCAGAGTGTTCTGCAAGTGTGCTGGTGTGGCATAGGGTGAGAAAGTGCCAGTCACCCAAATCCCACTCCAATCTTCATGCTAGCTCTGGTGGAACAGAGATGGATATGAAGGGCAGATGTGCAGTTTGCTTCTCTAGTCCTGGCTGCTGCAGAGTGCTACCCTTGTGTGGTCGGGGGATGGGGCATCATTCTCCCAGAGCCATCTGCCTGGAGCCCACCCAATGTCAGGACCAGCTTTCATTGAACTCGGATGGGTGAAGATGGAGAGATGTGTGAACCACATCTGTCACCGACTCCTGCAGAGTGCTCCTAATGTGCAGGAGGTGGAATGGAAGGAGAAAGTGTTTCACATGTGCAGAAATGTGGAAAAATGTGTTGGGTGCCAATGACCTCAGACTACCCAGTGGATCTGGACTGCAACCCCATTTCCACCCACGTGGCACCCACCAGGCTAGATAGAAACAGGTGTGGTGTGGCAAATGTGCAATTCACATTTCTGTCTCTGGCTTGGGCAGCCAATGTGCAGTGATGGGACAGTTGTGGAGGGGGCACCAATCACCAACTTCTGCCAGGCCACAGTCCACTATTTACCTTGGGCTGTCCACCTGGAGGTCACCTTGTCACTGTGCCAACCTATGTAGAGTAGGATGGTGAGGTGAGATAGGTGAGGAGGGGAAGATGAGCAACCTATATCAGCCTGTGGCTACTGCAGATTGTTCCATATGTGCTGATGTGAGCTGGAGGTGTAGGGCCAACAACTGCCCAGGGGTGCCCATCCAGTGCCCACCCTACACTGTGCTAGTCAATGTGAAGGGGCAGATATGTGACCGACACATTTGTCTCTGGCTCTGTCTGGGTGCTCCTTTTGTGCAGTGGTGGAATAGATGCACCAAGTTTGTTTTACACTGTGTTCCTTCTGGTCTGTCACTCTCTCTCTCTCTGCTCCCCCATGATGAAATTAAGGAAAACTCTGTAGCACAGCTCTCTGTCCTAGTCACGGCACTCTTGCTGCCACTTTCTGTGCTTCTCTGTATGTGCTGTTTTCTTCCACTGAGCTTCAGAAAGACAAACAGACAGTCAGACCGACAGCAAGGTGCCAGAAGAGTGAGCAGAAATAAAATGGATGGCAACCGAGCTCAGGAGCACACTGTGCTCCACTTCTGTTTGGGAGGGGTTGACACCATCTCTGACTGGAACAGATTGGACTTGCACATATATGCCACACTGGAAGCTGTTGCTGTGTCTCTCTCAGGGGGTGGGGGTGGAGGGGGAAGGAGTAGACACTGCTAGGGGATAGGCCACCAATTTAAATAAATGTTTGTTCAGGTGCAGGTCTGGATCCACCGGTCATCATTGTTATGGTCACTACACTGCACTGCCCCCAATTTCACACTGCAAAGGTGGTACTGCAATAGTGACAGCCTGTCACTTGGTGAACACTCTCATTCTGCTTACTCGCCACATCTCAGCATGTTGCTGTCACTGTTTGGGGTCTCTCTCTCTCCATTCTGTCCCTGACAGTGGTGCCACTCACCAGCTCTTTTGATCATGCTCTTTCTTTGGGGAAGGTGCTGCTGCCTCTCCTTCTCGGTGTCTGTCCTGCAGCCCATGTCTCCCTCTCCCCATTGTCAAGGGTTAAGCTACAGCTCTACAGGCAATGCTGCCTCACTTCTCAGCACTCTTGCTCCTTGTACTGTGAGGTGGGGTGGTGGGCACACTGAGGCAACATGAAAACTAGGAGATCCATTGGGAGGGTCACTGGGTACCATCACAGAGATCAATGCTAAGGCTGGGCATTGTGGCACTCATGAAGCACTGGAGAGAGAGAGAGAGAGAGAGAGAGAGAGAGAGAGATAGGAGCTCAGGAACAAGAACACACACTTTCATTCACAGAGAAACAAGCAAGTTCAGTGTGTAGATTGTCTGGGTAAGGATAAATAATATTTATTTGTTCTTTACTGCTAGGACTGTTTACTGATTATGGCACAGAGAGTGGGGGATGCAGTGCATGGCTGGATACCCGGACATCTGCAGGATGGGTGGGGAGACAAGCAATAAGATCAGTACAGACCTGAATGAAAGATATGAAGCACTTTCATTCGAGCACTTTATTTCTTTCAACCAGAGAAGGGTTTCCAGATGTGAAGCTGTGACTAGTGTTACAGTCTGGTTGCATGCTCATTGTTAATAATAATAATAATACGTTTATTTTTAAGGCGCCTTTTCAAAATGTCAAGGCGCCTAAAAATTTTAAAACATATCAATTATCCAAGTCATAGAATAATAAAATAAATAAAACAGATAAAACTTTACAAAGTTAACCTTCACCAAAAGCCTGAGCCCACAGATACATTTTTAAGGATTGTTTGAATCCCTCCATGGTTGTACAATCCCATAACTGTCAGGGTAGAGAATTCCAGAGGGTCGGACCACATACACAAATACACGGGCCCCAGAAAATTTCAAGCAAACCCTTGGGATCACTAGAAACCCCTCATCGGCTGAGTGAAGCAATTGTCCAGGGCAGTAGGGAACCAGAAGCTCTTTTAGGTAACCCGGGCTGAGTCCATGTATGGCTTTAAAAGTCAAAAGATCGACTTTAAAGGTGATCTACCACTGTACTGGCAGCCAGTCCAGTCAGTGCAGCACTGGTGTAATATGACAGGATCTAGAAGTTCCCATCAAAAGCCAGGCCACAGCATTCTGCACTAGCTGCAAGGGGTGGATTTCCACCCCAGGTAGCCTTTGGTAGAGGGAGTTGCAGTAATCCAGGTATGAGGACACAAAGGCGTGAACCAGCGTAGGAAGATCATCGGACGGAACGAGATGTTTAACTCTGGAGATATTTCTCAGATGGTAAAAAGAGGATTCGACAACGTCTGACACCTGCGAATGCAGAGTCAGCTCCTTGTCAAAAATTACCCCCAGGTTTTGCACCCATTCAGAGGATGGGAGTGAAATGCCCCCAAGAAAAAGCCCAGAGGGTGAACCCACCCCCAGCCCCCCTATCCGGCACACCAGATCCACAAACAACACCTCAGTCTTATCCGAGTTCAACTTTAGCCAGCTGGAATCTATCCACTCATGGATTTCCGTGACACAGCTGTTAAAAGCTGAGAGAGCTCTGTCTTGGTCAGGTGCAAAAGATAGGTAGAGCTGGATATCATCTGCATAGCAATGAAACCTCAGCCCATACCTTCTTACAATGTCTCTGAGGGACAGCATGTACACTGCAAAAAACATGGGGGACAACACCGAACCCTGAGGGACCCCACAAGACAGAGAAATTGGGTACGAGGAATAAACCCCAGACACCACTCTCTGAATTCTTCCAGTGAGGAAAGATGAAAACCACCTGAGGACTGTCTCTGACAGTCTGCAGATTAAATTCAGGCAATCAAGTCATGGCGCCCCATGGTCCACAGTGTTAAATGCTGATGAGAGATCCAGAAGAACCAAGATGGAGCATTTTTTCTGGTCTCTAGCCATCAGGAGATCATTGAGCACCCAAACCAATGCTGTCTCAGTACTATGTCTCTTTTGAAATCCGGACAGGAGGGGTTCATAGATGTCATGTATGGTCAAATTTTTCTCTAGCTGCACAGCCACTACTTTCTCAGTCACCTTCCCTTAAAAAGGATGGTTAGAGATTGGTCTGTAGTTTGCATGGCAGTCTGGGTCCAAAGAAGCTTTCTTTAAGAGTGGTGTTACCACCACCTCCTTCAGGGAGCCAGAAAACTCACCCGTTTCCAAGGAGCACCAGACTATCCGTGATAGGACCAGACTGATAGAGTCAAAACAACCACAAATCAGGGAAGTTGGTCCAGGATCCAAACTACAGCACATAGGGTGAGCACCTTAGACAATCCGCATGACATCCATGAACTCCGGTCAGTCAAAGGTACTCCAGGAAAGCTGAGGAGTAGTGGCCTCTGCCCGATCCACTGCACCACCCATAGAGTGTGCCGGCTGGAGTACCGCCCTAATGTCTGCCGCCTTAGCTGCAAAGAATCGAACAAGGTCATCACACTCTATTTGCAAAAAGGCTTTTCAAACTTGTAAACAGGCTGGGTTGCACAGTCTGTCTACCATTCGAAAAAGCTGAGTTGGTCAGTTCTGAGTGGCCACAGTCTCCCCGGACAGGAACTCTGCCTTCTTATGGGTGATTGTAGATTGACAGACTTGATAAAGATCCATCAATCTAAGGTGGTCTGCATCAAGGACGGATTTCCACCAGCAATGTTCTAACCTTTGTCCTAGTCGACACATCTCCCTCAAAGTCCCATCAAACCATGGAGACTGGGGGCAAAGGAAGAGAGGGGAACTCAGACTGGAGCAATGACATCCAGACCCATGGGAATGGCCGAGTTATAGGCCACCACAAGGGTCTTCAGGTCACTGCTTGCCACTGGGAGGGACGATGGATCAAGTACCACTGCCAGGCCTTCAGAACTTACATCTTGTAAAGGGCGATACCTGACCATCTCCACAGGGGCAGGCCTATGGAGGGGGGACACTAAAACTAAACCCCACGGTGTAATGATTGGACCACCTGACTGGTTCCACCCCCATATCAAAGGCCTCGATCCCCAGGAGGAAGACTAAGTCAAGAGAGTGACTGTGCTTGTGGGTAGCAATGGTAACTATCTGTGTGAGCTCATCAACTGGAGGAAGTGTTGTCCAAACTGCGAGAGTTCATCATCGAGCCAGGCACTGAAGTCACCCAGGACCATCAGCCTGGGTGACTCAAATGCCATGTTGACGACGAAATCCATGACTTCCTGAAGGAACTGCTGCTCATCGCTGGGTGGTCAGTAGATAAGGGCTATCTTACAACGTACACCTGCTACGATGGTACACTCTAATGACTCAGCCTCCTCAGCTGGTACATTCGTGAGGTTAAGTTCGGTCTTGAAACAGACTGCAACCCCCCTTCGTGATCCAATCTCAGGTGGTGAATCACCGAGTATCCAGCTGGAGTTAAGGCCTCCAAAATGTGTCCAGAGTACTCATCCAGCCAAGTCTTGGTAATGCAAGCCAGGTGCACCATTCTAACAAGATCTGCAATAACTGCAGTTTTGTTTTTAGTGGACCTGGCTTTGCATAGCACCGCCCGAGTTGAATGAACCTTCCTGGCCGCCCAAACCACCTTCCCATTAAAATTGGTGGTGCCCTTGGGTATGGAGACAAGACATGGCGGACCACAATCCTGGTTCCATTTCATCCCAGGGCACCTTCTGGATCCTACAACCTCGATATGATGGCTCCACTCATTCACCCTCCACTGTTCTCAGCCCCCTGCCCTCCTCCTCCTCCTCCCCCTGCGAGCAACAGCCAGCGCCATACAGTGCTCATAAGTTGTAGACTCCAAAGGCGGGGAGAAAAAGGGACAGATGGTGCAGACAGCAGAGAGTGAATAGTGCATAACCATGGGGGCAGGGCTCCAACACATTCTGGTGACTAAAATATCAGCCAAAATTCCCTCATCAAGCCTATTGTCAGCCTAAAACAGCATACAAAATGCCTAAAAATAGAATAAAATTACACAAACCACTTACTAAAAGAAATATCCCTCAGAGATCCCATAAAAAGTAAAACTAACCATTCATAAAATGAAACAAATCAAAAGAAAACAAGACCCCATTATTTTATAATTTAAATGGTGTTATATTATAAAGGATAGAAATCCATAAGATAACTTTATATAGAGATTGTCAACATTATCTGTAACCTCTTATTATTTCCTTCTAATCTGTTCTTTCTACGTTGCAACGGTATAAATATTTAATGTGTTGTATGGTTGTAAAGATATAAGCTAATAAAGTTTATTTAATTTGAAAAAAAAAAAGAAAACAAGATTAGAAAATAAATCAATAAAATCCTCACCTCCTAGGCCCTCCCACAGCCTCAGGAGATGAACAACAATATTAAACTTTTAATCATGAAATCCAAGCAACACTTTAAAAAAACAATATCAGTCAAATTCAACAGATAAATGTCACTGTAACGGAAAAATCAAAGTATTTGGGAAAAAATTCAGTTTTCCAGGCCCCATTGAGTCTCTCACCACCAATGGAGACTGAAAAAACCTTCAAGGAGCTCCAACCTCCTGAACAGACTGATGGAAATATCTTGAAGATTTCACCCACAAATGAAAAAGATAATTCCAAACTTCAGATACTCTCACCAACTGCATTTTAAGGAATGAACATATGACACTCTCACTGCCAATCAAATAGATAGAATAGGAAATTAAACCATAATTGAAAACCCAGGGAAGGAAATCCAACAGAGACCTCTTCTGAAAATGGATTGCTCTGGATTGGGAGTAAACCCCAAAAACTCTGTGGGCAGCTGGCGCTAGTCTGCAGCTGCTAACATGGGTCCCCAAACAAACCCACCAACAAGTAGATCCCTCAGGGATCCCTAGAGGCCAACAACTCAAACCACCAGCTCCCTAACAGATGAGATGCAGACACCAGCACCACTGTAAACCCATGCCAAGCCCACCCAATGGATTGGGCTTACAACACCCAGCACCAAATCAAGCCAGTCATTTACCAGCACTCAATCAATTTAAATTTGACAGTCAGCTTCTTCCTTAGCAGAAAACTGAAAGATATACTTCCCAGTCTTCTCCTGAAGTATTGACCAACCTCGAACACTCCTCAGCCTCCCAGTAGGGTATTCCCTTTTCGATTTACCTCCAGCTCATTTGAGGTGTCCACTGATATAAACAGCCAGTCCCAATAGTAGGGGAAAAAGCAAGACCAATCACCAGAAATGTAAGCAGTTGCAGGGGCCAATTAAAAGCAGCTCCAGTACACTACAAGCATGCTCAACTAATTTCCCCAAATAAATCACCACCACAAACAATACAGGAGTAATAAACAAGGGGCCAGCAGAAAACAAAGTCCCAAGGAGTAATCCAGGAATCCAACACATGGAGCAGAGAACTACAAGCATGCTCAACTAATTTCCCTAAATAGATCACCATCGCAAACAATACGGGGGTAATAAACAAGGGTCCGGCATCAAGCAAATTTCCAAGAAGTAATCCAGGAGTCCAACACACGGAGCAGAATTACAGTTAAAATAAAATGGCACCAGCATGCCCCCATAAATAACAGAACAATAACAGAATAAAACAAAATAAAACTGCAAACAAACGTAAATGTAAAAACTTATATTTATTAGAACTGCTGGAAAGCTATTACAGAGCAGCTAACAGGTAATGCTGAGCAACTAACGGTGCACCCAGCCCAGTGGCCATCTTCTTTGAATGACAGCAAGATGTTGGATAGGAAGGGACAAGGACAAGCCTACTGTAGATTGCTGTGCATTGGACTTATCCCTGACACACTTCTGAAATGTCATTTTACCACAAGATGTTTCTTGCACACGAGCAAGGAAACAAAAAAACTATAAAGAATTTAGATTAGTGACTACCCTCATTTGAAAGGCATTTGTGTCCTGAACACAAAAATGTAAAATAATGCACTTGGGGTACAGAAATCCAGGGGCAGAGTACACATGGGTGGAGTGGTATTGACAATTTAAGAAAGCACACATTCAAAAAAAAAAATAACTTTTACATACAGTTGATTACTGTTTAACAATATTTTGCATCTGTGGTTGCCACTGTACATCTGATGCAAACCCATAATGATGTTCCTCACTTGAGGCAAAAACGGGGGTGGTGTGAAGGTAGCTAAAGGGGTCAGTTTCTTTACAGCAAAAACAAGGAAAGGCATCATTTCTGAAATGTGCAAATGAGCATGGGGACCACTTTTTTCCAGAGCATGTCAGCACCGGTAGTGACCACTTCAAGACTGCTACTACCTCCCACCTAATACAATCAGGGGAAAATCAGAAGTAGTCTATCAGCACTGAGATCAATATGGTTAAGGCACATTTGACAGAAATTACTGCTTAGAAAAGAATGAGAAAGTGACTGTGATGATGCGCAAGTCTCAGACCAGATCTCTAGTTTGTTTATAGACTCCTCCTGACTCTGATTTGTACAGCTGAATGGGTCAAGTTCCACGGATGTTATGCCATCATCAGATTGTATAACAGCACAGTGGAAGCATGTAACCAGACCGCTGTCTGATGTGCTGCCACAGTGCTCTGACATAGTTTCCAGTGATTCTGTTTATGCAGCCTTTCCCCTCCACAGGTGACATAAATATACTCACTTCCCAGCGCACTACTTTTCTGTTTTACAACTGCAGTACTGACGGCCACCGTGTGCAACATGGTGACATTGATTTAAACTGCACACACATGACTATCGTGCATACATAATTATGTCAGCAATGCCATGTTGTACAGGGCTGATTACAGGGCAAACTTCAAGTGTGCAAGTAACACACATGCACAGTACTGTAATTGCTGCAGAATTAAGGCTGACTCAAGTGCAGCAAAAGCACCGCATATTCTTTTCCACACTCTTGCCACTCCTAAAAGCTTTCAACAGCCATATCGGCTCTGACCACAGTGTGTTTATATAGTTGTCTAAACTTCTTTTAAAGCTCTCCATGTTAGTGTTTATAATCACATTTTCAGGTAATCTGTTCCATAAATTAGCTGATCTGATTGTATAACAATTTTCCCTTTTGTTACATTTATACATCTTCATTTTTACCTGTAGGGGATGCCCTCTTACATCAAATCTATCAGGTTTATATTCTATGTTTAATGCTGTCATTAGCAAGTAGTCATTTATTAACTCAAAGTAAAATAACATGTCTCCCCACTTTCTCCACATATCTAAGCCATGTAGCCACAGGGAATTAAGTCATTCTTCATATGTTTTTTCTGTTAAGCTTTTAATAGATTTGGTGAACTGACGTTGGACTTTTTCAATTCTGTTGATTTTCATTTTTGTATATGAACTCCACAATTGGCTTCCATAGTCCACTGTGGCCTAACATATGATAGGTAAAGCAGGAGTAATATACTATGTGACCTACTTCTGATGTTTCTTTTTACTGCTATCATTGTTCTGTTTGCACTGGGTATGGCATTTGTGCATTGTTGTTTGAATTAAAATTTGTCATCTATTAGTAAACCCAAATCCTTCTCAACTGCTCTGTTTTGAATATTCTTATCATTTAATATATACTTTTGCTGTTGATTTTTTCCCATGTGTAGAACACAACATTTGTCTATGTTTACTTGCATCCGCCATTGTGTTGTCCATGAATTGATAGTGGATATGTTATTTTGTAATGATGAAATCTCCTGTACTGTATTGCACGGTCAACTTAATTTAGTATTGTCAGCATATTTGATGACATTATTTTTGACCTTTTCTTCCAGGTCCGCTATAAAGATTTAGAAAATTATAGGACCCAGAACCAATCCCTGTGGTACACCACTCAATACCTCACCCTACTTGGATAATTGACCTCTAACTGACACTCATTGCTTTCTGTCAGTCAACCAATTATTTATCCAGTATATAACGCCCTTGTCAATATTGTATTTTATCAACTTTTCATTAATTTCATGCACACTTAAAACCTGTGACTGTACATGCCCAAATCACCTCCCTGGGATGTTCTAGTCATCCACCACCCATTCCATGAAGAAGAACTTCCTCATGTTACCTCTGAATCTACCCCCCAGCTTCATATTGTGACCCCTAGTACTAGAACATATTTTTCTCTGGAAAATACCCTCCTTCTGTACCTTGTTTATTCTCTTTAGATATTTCAATGTCTCTATCATATCCCCTTATCTGCTTCTGTCCTCCAGGAAGTACAAGTTGAATTCACTAAGCCTCTCTTCACAGGTCTTCCGATGCAGGCCCTGTACTATTTTGGTTGCTGTTCTCTGCACCTTCTCCAACCTGTCCCTGTCCTTTCAATGATGGGGCCTTCAGAATTGCACACAGTTTTCAAGGTGAAGGCTCACCAGCAAAGTATACAGAGGAAGTATTACTGTCCTTCTGCTGGTGATGCCCCTCCTTATGCAACCAAGCATTTGGTTAGCTTTTCCCACTGCCTTCCCACACTGCTTCACCATGTTCAGGTTATCAGTAATGATAATTCCCAGGTTTGTCTCTTGCTTTGTGACCTCCAGTACCTCCCCCTTAAGTGTGTATGCTACCCCTGGGTTCCTGTGCCCCAAGTGCATAACCTTGCATTTCTTTACATTGAATCTTAGCTGCCACCTTCTTGACCATTCCTCAGTCTTTTCTATGTCCTCCCTCATCCTTTCCATACACCCGTGTGTCCAACCTGTTGCAGATCTTTGTGTCATCTGCAAACAGGCATACCCCTTCTCCCAGTCCCACTGCTCTGTCACCAACATAGATATTAAAGCTTTCAGGGCCCAACACTGACCCCTGTAGTACCCCGCTAGTCACCCTCCCTTCCACGGAGTGCACCCCAATTACCACCACTCTTTAGCTCCTATTCCTAATCCAGTTTTCCACTCATTTTATGATTCTAGGCCATAACACCAGGCTGCTCAGTTTCATTACCATCTTTTTATGTGGGACAATGCTGAAGGCCTTGCTGAAATCCAGATAGGCAATGTCCACCACCCCACCCTGGTCCACTACCTTGGTTTCCCATTGAACAACTCTATCAGGATAGTCTGACAGGACCTCCCAGTTGTGAACCCTTGCTGTCTCTGGTCCCGCAGCCTGCAGATCTCAAGGTAATCTTCAATTCTTTCCTTTAGGAGTAATTACATTACTTTGCCAACCACTGATTCAAGCTAACCAGCCTGTAATTTTCTGGCTCCTCCGTACCCACCTCTTTGTGGAAAGGGACAATGTCAGACCTCCTCCAGTCCTTGGCATGAGCCAGTACCTCTCTGAGCTCCCTCAGCAGCCTGGGGTGCACTTCTGGGCCTATGGCCTTGTCCACTCTTAACTTGGACAATTCCCTTAGGATCCTGTCTGCAGTGAAGGGGCTAGTGTCTACTTCCTACCCTCCATTACCCTGTTGAGTAATTCAGGCCCATTTCCTACCTTCTCCTCCTCCTCCTCCTCCATGAAGACAGAAAGGAAGTATTTGTTCAATATGTGTGCCTTTTGGCCGTCCTCCTCCAAGGAGGTCCTTCCTTCCCCAGTAGCCTGACAATCTCTCCCCTGGTCTTCCTCCTTTCCCTAGTGTATCTGAAAAATGTCGAAATCTTGAAAATGTATAGTACATATATATATATATATATATATATACACACAGACATATATATATATATTATACCTGATCGATGGGGCAGGTATATTTAGGGTTGCATGGTCACTTCTATGTTAAGCCCCAAAGCTTGCATTTTTATAACTTTGCAGCTGTTTGTCCAATATGCCTGAAATTTTGCATGCATGGCCTCCAATCATAGATCTCTGAATCTAGAAAGCTGCGTCAGATGTATGGTTGCAGAACCGTAGAGCATCCAAAAAGTGAAAATTACCAACTTTGTGCATTGTTTTCGGTTGGGCATGATGGACTGAAGAATGCATCCAAGTGGATTCAAATTAGCCTGTCTATATGTGGTCTTGGTTAAACTGTTGCCTTTTGAAGATCTGGTGAAAAAATATTAATCTGTTCAAAAATTATGCAACATTTTCATGTCCCATTGTAGCCTATGGGAACATTTATAAGTGCATTGCGAAAACATTTTTGTTGTGCTCCCTGAATTTGTTTTCGTGCAGCTGCTATCTTGTTTTTAGTTAGTGAGAGAGAAAAAACACTGTAACTCCAAAAATAATGCCCTTTGGTAAACTCCAACAGTTGTGTTTACTTAATCAAGCCCTTGGGAACATGAACCTGGCATTAGAGTTTTAGCAGGTGGTCTGGAAATATGTTTTTTAAAGTTTGTCCACCATTCTGCCTTTTTATTGTTGCAACAATATTTTTTCTTGTCACGGCTATAACCGCAGTAAAAAAAAAAAAAGGACCCACGGAAATATTTTTCTGTGTGCAACAACATTCCCATTATAGAGATAGGAGTGCTATGAACACATAAAAGTTATCGTGAAAACACTGCACAAATGCATTTTCCCATGTGTTGTTTTCTTTGTCACTTCATTGAGCCAAGGTGGATTGTGCTTTTGGGCTGAACTTTGTATGGTGGCAAGCCCTGGTCCCACAGATGTGCCTTTTGGTGGTTTGCTCCCAAAACATTCAATGTGCCCATAATTACAGCATTCAAAGTTGAGAAATTTCCCATAGGATAACATTGCGACAACCACGACGCCTTTCAGCACCCATATCTCAAAAATGATTTGAGATACAGATTTTTCGCTACTCACAGCCTTGTCCACCTTTAGGTGAACTAAGCATGCGCGGAGGTGTGGAAGTCATGATTACAACTGCATTGGAATTTTTTTCCTAGGTAGTACAGTTACTGAAATATTGGCAAATTAGTGTTACAAGGGTTTCTTTTCAGGCCTTTAGGGTTACTGTATGATTCTGTTATTATGTGTAAGTGGGAGTGCAGGGACAGGAGGGCCCATGATCCCACAGACACATATCATTATGCACAAATGAGCAGTTTGGTGTGAGTGCAGGGCCCCTCCCACCAACACGTATCATTTACTAGTTACATTACACTTTTTCCAAAAGTTAGGACATTCTTTGCAAAAAACTCCATTAATGCATCAGTTAGGGTTGATGTCACAGTGACAAAAGTTTGGAAATTCGATGTTAGGGTTAACCCCCTATCACTCCACCCCCTTCACACACCAACAGACGTCGGGGTGAGCCATGGGGTCATCAGTCCTAACTCTCACCACATTCTCCTATACTGTGATTGATATATATATATATATATATATATATATATAATATTACAGGGGCGCAATCATTCCCCATATTTAGGGTTATGAAGGCACTTCTATGTTAAAGTCACAATTTTGCATGTTAATAACTTTGGATCCATTCAACGGATTTGCCTGAAATTTGGTATGCACAGTGCGGCATAATAGGTCTCTTGGTTTGCCAAATTTTGTTTTAGTTGGACTTACGGTCTTTGTGCACCAAAACACTGAAAAATGCACTTTTCGCCAGTTATGTAGCAGTTTTGGGGAATTTGCCCATGGTCCTGCACAGCTGTCATCTGGTGTGCTGTTTTGTGAGATGGCTCATCTGAAAGAGCTTCAGAGGCCAAACAGGCCGCTTTTTGTTTGGTGAAAAAATATTAAGGCATTCAAAACTTATAGCACTTTTAAGCTCCCATTGTAAGTCAATGGGAAAATTTATATCAAATCAACCATCAATCAAATCTTTATTTATTCAGGCGATCATCATTGAGCAAGGCTCATTTACAAGATGGACCTGATAAGGTCAAGGTTCGAGTTGGTGCACAGCAATTACATCACATACTTATGAGACAGTTATACATACAGAAACAAGAAAATGTTATTTATAACACAATAATATACAGAGAATTCACATGTTAAAGCAGCAAGAAAAGTTAAACTAACATCTACAATATGTACAATACACATATATCACAATGAGGGCTATGACAGTCACTCACATAATGAGTACAAGGATGGTGAAGGAATATTGGGTGCCATATACTGGCGGTGTCTGGCTGGAAGGAATATGCCATATGTGATTGGAATAAGGTTTTGTGGGATGACTATTCTATCTCTAGCAGTAGCAACTGCATTTCTCTGTGAAGAAGGCTGTACAGTGCTGCTTGAAGGATGTAAATGGAATGATAATGGACAGTTTTAGGGATTTTTGTAGGGTGTTTCATGCTATGGTTAGAGAGTAGCTGATTGCTGCCCTTCCTATTTTGGTGTTGACTTTGGGCAATTTGAGCAGGATGATATTGTTGCTTCTTAGGGCATAGGAGCTGGGAGTGGTCAGGTTGAAGCAGTCCAGGATATAGCTTGGGAGTTTTTGATAAAGCTCTGTAGATCCATAGAGCTGCATTTCTGCTCCTCCTGACATGAAGGAAACCCATCCAACTGAATCATAGAGAGAACGATGGTGAGTATTATATGGCAGGTCTGTAATGAACCTTATTGCTCTATGGTATAAGGTGATCCAACTTTTGAAGGTAGGGAGTGGAGCAGTGACTATAGAGGAAGTCTGCGTAGTCAATGACTGATAGAAAGATGGCCTGGACTAATCTCATCTTTGAATCTCTATCAAGGAAGGGTTTTAATCTGTAGAGGAGGCCAAGCCTTAGGCGAAGCTTTTTTAGCAGTTGTTCTAGATGCTGAGTAAAGTCAAGTCTGTTGTCAATCCACACACCTAGGTATTTGAAATTTTCAACATACTCCAGATTTTCTCAAGTATAGTGCATATCTGGGGAGACTGATTGAAGAGGATGTGTTGGTGGAGTTTTGGGTTGTGAACATCATTGCTTTGGTTTTCTTTGCATTAGCAGAAGCTTTTTCTCGAGAAGCTGATGTTGTAACAGGGAGAGTTCTGCTTGTAGGATTTCATTAGCAACTTTAGGTGAAGGGTTGCTGACATACAGTACAGTGTCATCAGCAAAGAGATGTACTGAGGACTTGGTAAGGGCTGAATCAATTTTATTTATATAAATGGCAAAAAGGATAGGACCCAGAATAAAGCCTTGGGGACTCCTCTTGACAGTGGTCTTAATGGGGAGAGGTCATCTTCAGCTTTTACCTGCTGTGATCTACCAGAGGTAGCATCTGAACCACTAAGGGAGGATGGATCTAGGCCAATGGAGTGTAGGGATGAGAGTAGCAGTTCATGGTCCACAGTGTCGAATGCTTTGCTCAGGTCCAGGAATACTGCACAGACATTGTTCTTTTATCCAGTTCGGTTTGCCAATCATTGGTGACCTTGGCTAATGCAGTGATAGTGCTATGTTTGGCCCTGAATCCAGATTGAGCTGGATTTAATAGATTAACATTGTCAGATATTCCCTTAACTGAATACTCACTAATTTCTCCAGCATCTTGGATAACACAGGTAGGATGGAAATGGGCCTGTAGTTATTAAGATCCATAGGCTCCCCTGATTTTAGAAGGGGGACCACTTGGGCTATCTTCCACAGCGTGGGAATAGAGCCAGAGTTTAGGGAAAGTTTAAAGAGGTGAGTTAGGGGGACTGCAAGCACATGACACACAATCTTTAGAAAGAATGGGTCCAGAAGATCTGCTCCTGCACTTTTTTTGGTATCTAGATGCCATAATAGATCCTCAACTTGTTTCAACAGTATAGGTTTGAAGCTAAAGGAGGAATCAACTCTTTGTTCACCAGTATAGTGGGAGCTTAAATGATCCCTTAATAGGTTAGCTGGGGGAGGTCAAAGGCAAGGCCAGCTGTTGTGAAGTGGTTGTTGAATGCATCCAGGATTTCCAATGTGCCAGTAATGGGGCCATAGTTACTGTTTAAATGGGTTGGAAGGGGTTGTTAACATCCTGGCCCATCATACCCTTGATGGTGCCCCAAAATCTAGCAGTATTATGGTAGGAGGAGTCGAGCTGGGCCAGGTAGTAGGCAGCCTTTGCATCCCTAACTTTCCTAGTGCATTTATTCCTGGCTTTCCTAAAGATCATCCAGTCCATGATATTCTTAGTTTTTCTTGCTACTTTCCAAAGTTTATCTCTCTCCAGCAGTACAGCTTTGAGGTCAGCTGAAAACCAGTGACAGGATTTGTTTTTTATTCGGATACTAGAGATTGGGGCATGGGTGTTAAGGGCATTTAATATAATGCTATTTAGCACCTGCTGAGCTTTTTCTACAGAATGTGCAAGATAGAACTTTGCCAGTATGGAGAGTAGGCTAGATCATGCAGATATCCTTCAATATTGATGTTTTTCTTGGATCTCCTCATGAGGAATTTTGCAGGATCTGTTTTAATGCTGTTGGATCTTACCCTGCGATGGGGCAGTGGTCACTTTATGTATAGGAGCACTCCAGTGTGTGTGAATAGATGTGGTTTACTCACTAGTATGATGTCAAGTACAGTACTGTTACTACTATTCCTTGCATTTAGTCTTGTTGGTTCATTAATTAACTGTGTGAGCCTATAGGTGTCACAGAATGATACCAGAGGTGTAGCTGCCTGGGTGAGCCAGTTGAAATTCAGGTCCCCTATGATAATGACTTCTTCAGTACAGGACTTGACCAGGTTTCCCAGGTGGGATAAGAGCTTGTGTTCAGCAGAGGGGGGTCTGTAGCATCCAATTAAATAATTAACCTTATATGGTTGTTTGCAAACAAAGAATGGGGTTTGGGCCATCTGGTCCCACCTGATGGTCAAAGAATTTATAGCCTCGCAGTCAAAGAATCTTTGTCCCTGAGAATTCTTTGATCGCGAGGTCCGCCATCTTATTTTTTAAATCCCATCATAAAAAATCAAATATCTTAGCTCAGGGGTAACTCCTGAAGTAAAACCTGATAGGTTTTACTCAGGGGGCTTTGATCTATTGACCCATGCCTTTGGTTTGATGTAAAATGGTCAAAAAATAGAGTTATAACATTTTACATTCTTTGATCATGACTCGCTAACGATCTTTGATTGCGAACCTGCAAATTCTTTGACCGTGAGATTCTTTGACTGCGATCTTGCATCTTGAGGTAAAAATAAAATTTTCTCAGCTCAGGGGTGGCCTAGAAATACAAATGAGGGTAGGTTTTGCTCAGGGGGCTTCGTTCTATCGAGGCATGGAGGTGGTTTCATGTATTTCTGCCAAAAACTTGAATTTCACCATTTTTTATTCTTTGATCATGAGCATGCAAATTTTTTGACCACAAGATTCTTTGATCTCCATCTTTGATAGCGAGGGAGAGGCAAGATGGCCAGATTTCATAATGGAATAGGCCAATTTTCACAATTTTTAAGTTTAAATGTCTCGGAAACGGTTTTGTCTTTTTACTTGAAATTTGGAGGGTGTTGACAGCATGTCCTGTAGATGTGAATTATGGTGCTTACATGTCAGAGAAAATATTTGTTGCAGAAATATTACATGGCGCATTTCACATTCTGCAAACAGTATTTTCCATTGTGTCAGTGTCTTGAAATTTGTATGGTACCTGGCCTTGCTGCTGTCAATGTACTTTTTAGTCGTTAGGTGTGTAAGGTAGCCAGACACTTGCAAGTTGGTGGGAGCGCAGGGCCCAAGTGCAACTTTCTACTTTTCTATTCTTTCTCATAAAGTAAGAACAGATCCAGAAACAAATGTTGTGACACCTTTTATTGGACCAACATGGATGTTACAGAAAAGAACAAAGTGCTCTAGCTTTTGAACCAACCAGGTCCTTCTTCAGAAGCTTTAAGAAGGCCCAGGTTGGTTCAAAAGCTAGAGAACTTTGTTCTTTTCTGTAACATCCATGTTGGTCCAATAAAAGGTATCAAATCATTTGTTTCTAGATCTGTTCTTAAAAGGACCAATACAGCACCTACAACATTTTTTTGCTTCATAAAGTAAGAAAATTCTATGCAAAAAACTGTGTCAATGCATCATTTAGGGTTAAAACACAAAAAGTCAGGAAATGAAAAATCTTTAGGGCTGCCCCTCCCACCCGGACCCGCCAATCATCCCAGCATTGACACATGACAGCGTATGTCATTGGGGTTGTGAGGCCTAAATGTCACCCTATTCTTTTTCGCTGTCCCTTGTCAATATGATTATACATGGAATGGGTTGACATTTAGGCCTCACAACCCCAATGACACACCCCATCATCTGTCAGTCTTGGGATGACTGATGGGTCTGGGGGGAAGGGAAAACCTAATATTTTTCATTTCATGATTTTTTGTGTTCTGACTCTAAATGATGCATTAACTCATTTTTTGCATAGAATATATATATATATATATATATATATATATATATATATATATATATATATATATATATATATATATTATGTATATATATACTCATATGTGTGTACAAGGGGATGTGATTCCCCTTCACAAAAGTGGGAGCAAAGCAGAGAAGCAGAGTTAGGAAAATACAGACCTGTTAGCTTGACCTCAGTGGTAGGGAAAATGATGGAAACACTTCTGAAAGAAAGAATTTTTGAGCACCTAGAGGCCAGCGGGGCACAGGACCCAAGGCAGCATAGATTCACAGTGGGAAGGTCATGTCAGATGAATCTAATAGATTTCTTTGACTGATTGATCAAAGTAGTAGACCAGAAAGGGGCTTTGGACATGGTCTACCAAGAATTTATCAAGGTATTTGACATAGCCCCACACAAAAGATTAATAAACAAATCAGCCAGCCTGGGAGTGAGTTCCAGGGAGATAGCCTGGGTAAAAAAATTGGCTGGACAACAGGACACAGAGGGTAATAGTAAATAAAGTCCACTCCAAAAAAAGGGGGGTTACTAGCAGGGTACCACAAGGTTCAGTACTAAGTCTGGTCCTTTTTAATGCCTTTATTAGTGACATTATAGAGGGACTGGAAGGAAAAATATTCATCTTTGCAGACGACACAAAGATCTGCAACAGGATTGATACACAAAGGGGGTGGAAAGGATGAAAAGGGGCTTGGCAAGGATGGAGAAATGGTCAAAGTATGGCAGCTTAGGTTTGATGCAAAGAAGTGCAAAGTAATGCACCTGGGAAACAAAAGCCCAGGAGAAGCATACACAATGGGGGGAGGGGGGTTAACAACAATGAAAATGGAAGGGGGCTTGGGGTAGTCATATCAGATGACCTAAAGGTAAGCAAGCAATGTGAGAAGGCAGTAAGGAGGGCTGGGGGGATACTGGGATGTATAGGGAGAGGCATCACCAGCAGAAAACAGGAGGTTGATATCCCTCTGTACAGACAGTTGGTAAGACCCCATCTGGAGTACTGTATCCAGTTCTGGAGACCCCATCTCTGCAATGATATAGAGAGGGCAGAGGCAGTCCCAAGGAGGGCAACTAAAATGGTGCAGAGTCTGCAACAGAAGCCATACAAAGAGAGACTAAAGGAGCTTAATATGTATACCCTTGAGGAAAGGGGGGACATGATAGAAACTTTCAAGTACCTCAAGGGAATCAACAAAGTCCAAGAGGGTAGCATCTTTCAGAAAAAGAGATGTGCAAGAACATGGGGACACAATTTGGAGATAGAGGGGGGACGGCTCAGGGACAATGTGAGAAAGTATTTTTTTCACAGAGAGGGTGGTAGACACATGGAACAGCCTTCCTGTGGAGGTCATGGAGTCAAAAACTGTGGGAGAATTCAAGAATGCAAGGGACAGACATAACGCAATTCTGGTGGGGGACAGGAAGAAGTAGGCTGTTGGTTAAATAGAATCTGCAGCTTATAGAACAGGCAGGAAAATGGGCAGACTATGTGGGCCAAGCAGTCCTTATCTGCTGTCAAAGTCTATGCTTCTGTGTTACTGTAGCATGTCAGCTTGCTTAAACATGGAATGAGGTGAGAGTTGGGCCTGACGACCACATGGCGCACCTCGATGTTAGGTCCCCCAAATGGCACAAGTTAGACCAGGGAAAAGCTAATCTATCTTGAGGCATTTAATGGTCAGGATGCCACAAGCCCTGTGTGCCAAATGATTGGTTCATCAGGGGCCTGCAGCATTCACAGGTTGTAAAAATTGAGCCCATATAGTCAAAATGTTGATTCCAGCTCTAGTTCCTATTTTCAGCATGCATTTAATATTATCTTTTTGTTTTGTTTAAAACTATTTAACTAGAAAAAAACTCCAGACACTATACCATTGTTCAGTTTAATTTATTTGCATAATGTATGCGTCATTAAAGAAAACTAAATAGAGCTTTTGTTTGTGCTAGTACTTGACATAGTGCTGTGTGGTTCAGGGAACTGAGCTGCAAATCTGGAGATCTGAGGTTGAATCCAACAGCCCCCACTTGCATTCTGTGTGACCCTGAGCAAGTCACTTAACTTCCTTATGCTCTCAGGTCACACCTGGAAATAAACTCTGGCTTAGTGTGCCTTTCCTAGTTAAACAATTTCCCCTTCCCTAATGACACTGGAATCACACTGTGCTTGGATGTACAGTATACATGGATCACGAAATGCCTGTATCAAATGCATGTATATTGGGGAAACACAACACTTTTTCAGTTTTCAAAGCATATCTGTGCTCATTATCCTCTATTGACATATGACCTGCTCTATGTAAATATTGTTTAATGCAATATGATATACAGTATGTAATGTGTAACTCATCTCTTGATATGTAAATATGCTGTTTATTCATTCATGAATTAAATGACCTTATTTCTAATATCCACTCTCCCTTCTCAAACATTGTTCCCACAAAATCTTTCGTTAGTATCTGGAGTCCCCACCTCCACTCTCAAACCCATTGCCCCTTTCCCTACTTGATTTTCCCCTGAGATAAATATAGCCTAAGCTAGTGCGGCACTAAATAATTCTGTGATATATGTCCAAGTCCACTGTGCAGTTCTGTTTCCTGTGACAGTTCAGGAGGAAAATGTTCTGTGTCTGTTATCTTCGAAGTGAATTGTGTTGCAGAGTGTAAGCAAATAATGTGGTTACTGAATTGCTTGAGAGCTACTGCAGCTACTTGTCACTCCAATGGTGCACGTCACTTCAAAGATGGGGGAGCCGCAACATTTTTCATTGGAACTTGATCTTCAAATGACTGACAATAAATAATAATAATCTGTTTGATGAATGCAGATACTGCCTGCTATTCTGTTCTGTATTATAGACTGAAGAAGTACTCTTGGTGAATCAGAGCACTCAGTTTATCTGCGCATGAGACACTTTTATTTTGTAAAGAAGAACTCACGTGTAGTTGCCCTGGAATCAGAGTCATGCACAGAGTCAGTGATCAAGGGGGGCCAGAATCCCCACAAAGCTGGGGGGGCATACCTCTCAACTGTGCCTGATTTTCAGGGACGCCCCTGATTTTGCCTCAAAATTTTTCTCTGCCCCTCGTAAAATTTGTGTTTTTGTGACAGAACAGCAGGGACCGAAAGCACAAAATAATGTCAAACATTAAAGTAACAGACTTGTTCTTCTTCAGAAAATGCATCTTAACACAAATCCCCTTATTCTATCAGTTTTCTGACTGAATAGTACCAGTTTTTAAGATGTGTCCCTGATTTGGGGTCTTTGTCCCTGATTTTTTTAAGCCTTGTCCCTGATTCATGAGGCAAGTGGTTGAGAGGTTTGGGGGGGTATGGGGGCATATATAATTATATTATAATCTAGCTGGAGGATGATTTTAACTGGGGGGGGCTCGGGCCAGGGCACGCCCCCCCCACACACATGCCTATGCCTGGAATTTGATACATTCTGGGTGAAATCTTTTAAAATGTTTAATAGAGTATATTTTTACTCAGCCTCAATCAATAATAGATTAATACATCTGGGTGGACCACTCTTATAGTTACAACAGTGGTCTGATATACAGTCTTAGGGTTTCAGAACCCCTTGACTTAATTTGCAATTCTCACACCCTAGGATTGCATGCAAGGCATATCTTACAACTGTTAGAGTGGTCTCTGCAGAACTCATCAAAGGCTTTTAAAGAGACTGAGAAGCAATGGCATGTATATTCAACTTATATACCTATAAGGAATTGCCACGAAAAAAGAAAGAAAATAAATTGTTTTTGGAGCAGTGCTCCCCTTCTTCAGCCAGTCTATTACAGTTTCCCTTGTGCCAAAGAATGAGGTACTGTATATAGGTATAGTAGTAGTAGTAGTAAAAATATTTATTATTAAAAAGGATAGAAACTATCAGGACCACCATGGGCCCATTTTCAAAGTTGTCCTATGCTTAAGTATTGTAAGAGGTCTAAACCTCACTTTCAGGTTCTTGGCAATATTGGAGATGCAAATAATCACAAACAAGTTGCATTCAAGTAATAAACAAGTTTATTACTACAAACAGGGATGAATCACAGTTGCCCTAAGCAGTTCTTACCAATACGAACCGGGAGTCAGTGCTAAGCGTTCCCTACACCTCGAGGTTTCTTTGTAGTCTCTTGGGATCTCTCGGGTCTCCGAGGTGTAAAACCTGCACATAACATTATATACCTATGATAATTACTATGGTTACTAAAAGATAGAAACATTTCTAGTTACAGAGATGAGCCCTATTGGCTAAATTAGAGGTGGCTCCACGGTCCAAGATAACATTATATAATTCTGTAAAGTCATCAGTTTTAGAACAAAGACTTTCTTATACAAAGTCTTACATAACAAGGTGAAGTGGTGTCCATCACCAAAAGATGGCAATGTTGCCTTACATTATAATTACTTCAAGGACAGGTGTCTTGGCATGTGACAAGTAAGAAATAGACAGAAAATACATGGTATAATGTGTGTGCATTAGCAAGCAAAGTGAGTTACAATAATATGTTGTCATATCCTGACATCTACTCTTGTACGGTAGATGCCCTATGCCCTATGTATTAGTATAGCTGATGCCTAAACATTAGCTGTCTACGGTGTACCCCTGAGGGTATCAATTAGGGTACAGGGACCTCGTGTAACAATTCCACCCCTTGTTGCCTAGAAAGGGCAACACAGGCGAATGTAAGGAGTGGGCAGGAGCAGTGGGACTTTACAATCCAGAGGCAGGAGCCTTGTAAAGAAACTCAAGCTGCTCACGGTGTTGGCGAAGAGTACGTCGTAGGCAGCAAAGTAAATAATAATAATAATCAAAGTAAATATCAAAAATGCTTGTGTTATAACAAAACCTTTAAAAGTAATCTCTAACCAAGTGTTAGTCAAACCGTTATTCATGTCTCCATCATTCATCAGGTCAAGAATGGCTTCATTGGCTTTGGTTATATTATTGCTGATGTGGATGAGGTGTGTGTCCTTTCTATCTAAAAGTGATTTCAGTGTAAGTGTCAGTGGATCTATGTGTACATTAAAGTAGGGTAGGTATTCTTCAAGTGTAAGTAAATAATCTGGATTACCATCAATAATATCTGCTTCCATAAGGGGAAAGGGGGTTATGACAGTGTGTCCAATAACAGTTTTCTGATGGGGAACAAAACAGAAGTTGGGGTAATCAATTGCACAAGTAACAGAACCATAAGAATAAGTTTTCACGTTAGTAACTATGCAATATTCACTGTCAGAGTTGTACTGTGATCGTACAGTAGGCAGTCTCCATTTTTGCAACTGGACAGGGCATGTGTAGGTCGTCTTGGAGATCCGTGTTGACAGGCGATGAGCTTCCTCACGATAGGACTGGTAGAGCTGATCCGGTGACTGCGTTGATTCAAAAGCGTTGGTGTCATTCTCAGTGATGTCAGCATCCGCAGTGAAAGTCCAGTCAATGCTGTCTGGAGAGTAGCCACAAACAGGGCATATAACATCAAACACATCACATCGGCACAGGTAGATGTATTGCTTTTTCACACAACAGTCCGTGTGTGGTGCCACCCAGGCATCCAGGAAGGAATGGTAGACCAGTAGAGGAGGTAGATCCAGGCATTCTCGGTAGATGTCTTCATCCAAATGCCCTATGGAATGCGCAGTGCCAGCTTGTCAAACAAAGCTGTAGTGGGATCAAAGCGTGGTAAGGAGACAGTAAAAGAGACAAACATGGTATCTGTTATAGAACATTTCTTAGCAGAAAAACAAGGACCAGTATTCGGATGTCTGGTCACAAACCCCAAATTTAGAGCTGTGGAGAGAGGAATAGACAGAGTTTGTTGCATACATAGGGAAATACAAGATGGAGATTTACATTTAGGACAATACCATTTAGATAGACATCTGTCATGTATAATATCAGGAATCCTACCAGTTTCTAGGTCTCTGAAAAGGTTGTTAATGGTAGTGAGTATGTATGAACCATATGCAGAACAAAGTATTTCCCTACCAATGTATTGTCTATCAGCTTCTCTATTGTTCTGTTGTATGAGTGCGTTAGTCTTATCTTTGGAATCAGTGAAGGCTTTTGCAATGTCGTGCATGTTGTATACAGTGTATCTTTCTTCCTGGCTAAGACCATCCACACCATGCAATAAAGGTGGTAAAACATCATTAACCAAACCAGTGGAGAACTTTGCAGAATGACTTTTGATAGCAGCAATGTCTGCTTTGTTCCAAATGGACATAGCAGTACCAAAAAAGACCTGTGACAGTTCCCGTGGCACCCGTGACATCAGAACTGTCAACTTCACGTTTAGTACGTTTATGAGTAAGAGTACTAGGAGGAGGTTTCCTCCTAAAATTACCTCTGTGTTCAGTAGAATAAAACCCAGTAAAGGGATCTTTGGTACGTATCTGAAATGCAGCTAAACTATCTAGCAACAAAGTATTGTAAAATGCGGAGGTATTGGTATTGTGACACATACCAAATTCTTTCATATTCCAATAAGTAAGGTTAAATAAAACAGGTATATGCATAAACTGTAAATTGTAAATCAAAGAACCTGGGAGGGCAGTGGCTGTGAGACCACTATGGGGACCAGGGGTATGTTTTGGACATTCCAAAAAGCTGTTTCTCAGTAGGAGGTAGCACAGATAGATACATGGCAGCAGAGGCCATGTGGTGTACAGCACAAAATCTGCGGGCAGAATCCTGAGAAAGAGAGTTACAATAGGAAGGGTCAATTAAAGCAGTAATGTTATACAAACCAGAGTGTCTCAATGCAGTTTGTAACAAGGACAGTGAACCATTCGGGGACAATTTAGCATTGGGCCAACCCTGGAAAGTTCCCTTAGAGAGTTTGGCCACAGGGAGAACTTGTTCTTGTGATGTGGTTTGCCACTCAATCTGAAGGGTAGATTTGTCAGGAGCAACGACCGAGGCAGTGAGGTATGCATCGGAACCTTCCTGGACAGTAATCATAGTGTCTGGAATTTTGATGGAAACTCCCTCTGTAGGAGGTGCTGGAGGATCAAGGTGTCGAAGGAGGTCTGGTACCGTGCCTTGGGCGAAAGGGAGTACTCCTGCAAGGAGTAGAGATAGGAACAAGATAGCCATCTTGTCAATGTATCTGAAAAGGAAGATGAAAGATTAGTATATTAGTACAGTTCCACCCAATGGGGTTAGGAAGAGTAAGTTTTAAGCTCCTTTGTACAGTTTCAATTGGTTTGCATGTAACCATTTGTCAGTCAGTTTATTGTTGTGGAGGAGTCTAACTTGATAGACTGCTGGACTGAGCTTGTTGACAATGGGGTAAGGGCCTTCCCACTTGTTGGAGAAGGAGTGGGTGGTATGTGAAAATCGGAGTACCATTACCTGATCTCCAACTTGCCAATCCACTTCTTGTGCATGTTTGTCAAATTGTATTTTGGACTGTCGCTGGGCCTTGCCCATGCAATTTGCAGCATACAAGTGTGTGTGTATGAGGTCTTTTCTAAGTTTTTCCACATACTGATCTACAGACATGCGGTCCACAGTGGGTGTGTGCAGGTCAAAGAGCAAGTGTTCAGGTAGTCTCATTTGTCTGCCAGTCATTACCTCAAAGGGTGTAAGCTGGGTAGTAGCTGAGGGCGTACCCCTAATTGCCATAAGGAGTAAAGGCAGTAGGGAATCCTAGGTCTTGGGATTGTCCTCAATGAATTTGGAAAGCATTTGCTTAATCCGTCTATTAGCTCTTTCTACTTGACCTGAGGATTGAGGGTGATAAGGTATGTGGAACTTTTGCTGAACCCCTAGGAGTTCAAGGGACTCTTTCATCAACTCACCTGTAAAACTGGTTCCTTTATCAGAGTCTACCTTGAGAGGCAGGTCCCACCTGGAGAAAATCTGTTCTACCAGGATTTTGGCAGTTGTCTTTGCAGTGCAAGTCTTGGTGGGGAAAGCCTCTACCCACTTAGAGAATAGATCGGTCACTACAAGGGCATACTTGTTGTTTCTACTGGTATTGGTCAAAGGACCAATAAAATCAATTTGGATGGCATGCCAAGGGCCGGTATGTCTCTGTGGTAAAAGTTTGGCATTCCATTTTGTAGGTATTGGATTGTTTTGTGCACAAACGAGGCAATTATCAATGTATTGTTTAACATCTTTGGTAATCCCAGGCCACCATGCGGTGGTTTTGAGGTGTTGGAGGGTATTTTCAGCCCCCTGGTGTCCACCAGTGGGTGTGTCATGTACCTGGTGCAAAAATTCAGATCTCAAATGTCTGGGGACCACCCACAATTTGGTGGTAGTATCCTGTGGCTGAAACCAAATAAGTTTATCATCAGGGGATAAGTGTAATTTACCTTCATGCCTACGGTAAGGGTTATGCGTAGGAAGTCTTTCTTCAGTACCCTTGTCCAAGAATCTGAACACTTCTTTGAGTTCAGTGTCCAAGTGCTGGGCTGCTGAGAGGTCCAAGGGGGAAAAAGATTCAGATTTCTTTTTAAGAGCTGCAACCTGTACAGCCACATTGGCCTCTGGATGTTCCATCGCCCAGACATCCCCCCCTCGGGCCCCTTCCTTGGCAAGGGTGTCTGCTGTGTCATTGAATGCGTGGTAGGGATCATGTAAGGAGTGAGCTTTATCCTTGTGTACATAGACTTTGTGTGGGTATTTCTGACCTAATGCATGTATGTAAATCACCAATTCTTTGTATTTCACTGAGCTGCCATCAGAAGAGAGGAAGGAGTTCTTCCGCCAGAAAGGGAGACATTCTGTAAGAGAGCAACAAACCCAATTAGAGTCAGTAAAAATGATGGTGTCCTGAGTTCCATGTTGGATAAACTGTAATGCACAGGCCACTGCTGCCAGCTCTGCATACTGTGATGAAGCTACAGTACAGCGTTTAGATATCCTGACAGTGTTCCCATAAGGATACACCACCATGATACCCATCCCTGCAATTTGTTCACCTTGATAATATGATGCTGATCCATCGATGAAAACGCGGCACAAGGAGGTGTTCTCTAATACCTCAGGGGTGGCAGGGAAGAATGGACCTGGATCTGGGAGATCAGGTGACTGCAAAGCGCAGTCGTGGGGCCCCCTGAAGGAGGCCATGTGCTAGTAGAGATGGAACTTTGGTTTGATGGACCTGAATATCCCTATCCTGGAGGAGGAGTGACCAATGTGTCAGCCTAGTGTTAGAGACTGACCCATCCTTCACTCTGTCTGAGAGCAAAAAGGTAGTAGGAGTATGATTGGTGTTAAGAATCAGTGGAGAGTACCCAATGATATACAGGAAGTGCTTGACCACCTAATAAGTGGCCAGAATATTCCTTTCACAAAGGCCGTACTTCTGTTCTACTGGGGTCAAGAGCTGCGATGCATATGCAATAGGTCTCAAAGAGCCATGTACCTTTTGGGCCAACACTGCTGACATAGCGATGTCAGAGGTGGCACACTCTAGGTGGAATGGTAATGTTGGATTGGGGTTTACCAGTACTGGGGCGGAGGCCAAGGCCTGCTTCAGTGACGTCACAGCCTGGGTATGGACAGGGCCCCAATTCCATGGAATGTTCTTTTTGAGTAAATCGTACAGTGGAGCGGCTTTCTGTGCAAAGTCACAAATGAAATCTCTGGAGTAGTTTACCATACCTAGAAACCTCCTAAGAGTTGCCACACTGGTAGGTAATGGCAAATCTTGCAACCCTTGAATCTTTTTCCAAGTAGGACTCCGACCTTGATCTGTTATCTTCAAACCCAGAAAGAGTACTTCTTTCTGACATAGTTGTGCTTTTGCAGGATTACACTTCAAGCCTGCTCTTTGAATAAGAGTCAATAGTTCATCCAAGAGATCCAGATGTTGTTCCTGTGTGGCAGTAGCCAACAACAGGTCATCTACATACTGTAAGAGACATTGGGGGGGTTGAGAAACCTTGTAGGGCATCCATCATATGGAGATGGAAGAGGGATAGGCTGTTATGGAACCCCTGTGGCAAGCAAGTCCATGTATATTGTCGCCCTTCAAAAGTGAAGACAAACTTATATTGACTCTTGAGGGCCAATGGTAATGACCAGAAACCATTGGAGAAATCCAGAGCACTGAACCATTTCTGATCTGGTGTTAAAAGTCAAAGCACTTCCGGTGCAGACGCCACAGTTGGGGAGCAACTGGGAGTGACCTGATTCAGTTTCCTGTAGTCAATAGTAAGTCTCCAGGTACCTGTGGGTTTCTTCACAAGCCAAACAGAAGAGTTGGCAGTGGAGACACAGGTTCTGATTACTCCTTGTTTAAGGAGTGACTTGACTGTTTCTCGAAGAGAAGGTAAGGCTTCAGAGGGAAATGGGTATTGCCTTTGTCTCTCATGTGCCGGGCCTGGCACCTCAATAACGGTATGCATTCTGCCACAATCGTGTTTGTTAACTACAAATGCTTCCAAATGTCGTTGCAGAATAGGTAGAAGTTTTGGGAAAAGTTCATGATTCTTGAATAAATCTATGATGTCATACTCTTTGTTGTTAATGGATATTGTTGCCACAGCATGTGAGTCAGGAATTAAGACAGTATGGTATTGACCCTGGATTTGTATCAACAGCATGTTTGCTAGATCCACCACACAGCCGTGTGGTGCAAGAAAGTCAATCCCAATGAAGCTAGGGTGATTGTGCAACACCATCAGTTGGAAAGCATGTGAGGCCTTCAGATGGCCTAGTTCTACCGGTAAAGGCAGAGAACGGTATGCAGGTAACCTAGCACCATCAACTCCTGACATATTGGTCTTCCATCCGGTAGACCATGGAGACGTTTCAGGGTGGTCATCGTGTAACACAGATACAGCTGCACCTGTATCTAACAAGACAATTAATTGGCGGCCCCCGACCTCGGCCTCGGTGCAGGGCCTTCCGTTTGTATCCAAGACCAGCTTGTTTACAATGCGGACTGGGGTCTGTAATTGTCAATCCGTATTGTTGGAGGCATGCAGAGGTTGGGCTTGGCTTGCACAGATGACTTCACCGTGTTGCACTGATGCAATGTAAGGCGGGGCTTCCGGGTTCAGGCTGGTATGGGTCTGCGCACCCATACCTCCGGTGTCTCCATGGCCAGTAGTGTCATGGGTCGCCGGTTGTACTGCTGCAAGTGCTTGTGCGGGAACGGCATCCGCTACAGAACGCACTTGCCCCAGGAGCTCCCGAAATTTTCAGTTTTCTTCAGCTATCTCTTTATATGAGGGACCCGATCTTTGTAATGGCTTCTCTTTGCCTTTGTACCTTCTGTTCTTAGGCCATTTCCGGTTCCCACCCCACTGTTGTTGGTGTTGTTGTTGGGGGTTTTGCTGGGTGCTAGCTGGAGGGGCCGATGGAGGTTTGGGCTGTTGTTGCTGGGCCTGTCCTTCCACCGTGTAGTGTGTCGTGGTCCCAGAAGCGGGTTCCACAGAGGCAACCTTTTTGGAACCGGAACCCAAATCGCGGATGTACAACTGGTACACTCTCTCGGTTTTCCAAAGGATATCTGCAAACCTATCCGTATTCGGGTATGTGGTTGGCTCTACTTTCTCTCTCATGGCTGGGATCATGTTTCTAAGGAACAGGGTCTTATATTCAATAAGATCTACATCCGAGGCTTCTTGTGCCAGATGTTTCCCTGCTCGATAGGCCATCCAGAGTCTCTGGTGGTAAGTCGCTGGACTTTCTTTAGCATTTTGCTTCACGGGGTATGCTAGCATCACTCCAACCTCACCAGGGCTGTGAGCGGAAATGAGCTCAGCTGCGACTTCGTCAAAGGTAGCGTTCCCATCTTGGCGAACTATTTCGGGGAGTTTTGCCCATAAACCAGGATCGATGGTCTGATGTAGTATTTGGACCTGGTATTCTGCGGCGAGACTAAGCATCTTGCACTTGGAGCGCACCTTTTCCAAATGGCAGCTGAAATTGTCGGATGGGTTCATCCGACCGATGCTGTCAGCAATTTGCTGAACAGAGTAGGCCATTTGCAGGGATTAGTTGGTGAGTCGATCAGGCAAGGGTAGCGCGTCTACGCTTTCGGCTTCAATGCTGTCTGGAGCTGCAGCTGAGTCGCAGATCCGCACAACACTATCTGAGTGCCAGCTTCTTGAAAAATTTGTTGAATCTGACTTTTAATGGCTTTAATACTTCTTTCAGGAAGAGGAACACTTTCTAGTGCCCTATCAATCATGGTTTCAATCTCTTGCCTGTCTTCCACACTAATAACTTCTACCGGAGGCGCCGTCGGGACCAGGCTAGGGCCTGCACCCCCCCCATCATGGGCACCGCCATGATGGCATTTCCCATGATAAGCATCATGACGTCATCTACTTGTGACCTGGGGAGTAGTGGGCGGGGACCCGCCATGCTGTGGATGGCTGGGTGGGGAATCTGGGCCATAGTAGGGGTGTAACTGGGCATTGTACTGCGAGATATCGTCGTCGGAAGGCTCCCCCTCTGACTACGAATGAAAGGCAGGGGCTACGCCACCCATTGCCTTAACATGGCCAGTCAAAACCTCTCGCTGATGGCGTAGTTTATCCATCTTAGCTCTACATTCATCATGACTCACACTTGCAACATCCATATCAACCTGATCCTGTTTCTGTTTCTGCAAAACACGGTACGCGGCGCTCAATTCACGATTGTCCCTATAGGCTGTTTCTAAATCATTACGTACCTGATTGATCTCGTCCTGCAGTTCACCCATCTCGTCACTCAATTGTGCATTCGCAGCACTCAGCAAATCATTCATTTGTACCACCTGACTCTTATCCTGTCTTAAACTTTCACACTCATTCTTCAGAGTACACATTTCTTGTTCACCAGCCTGTGCAGAATGATGCAATAGTGAATCCTTTTCATTACGCAGAGATTGGAGTTCTGACTCCAAGTTCTACTGTATCCGAATACATTCTGTTTCCTGCAGACCCATCTCCTGCTTAAGAGATGCGATCTGCAGATCAAGGGTTCTAAACCTCGCTCGGAGGCTTCAAGGCAGCGTGAGAGCAGCGACCATCAACCCTTTAGCACAACGCCTATGGTTGACTGTCGCTCTCTGTGTACTGGGTTGAAATCCCCAGTACAGGGTTTTCGGATTGACTTGAGTCCCCGCAAGTCAGCCCATCCTCCATGGAGGTAAGAAAGTTCGAGACATCGAGTCTCAGTTCTGTGCAGATATCTGATCGGTGGCCATTTATGTGGGAGGGAATGAAAATTCAAACTGTGAAAAGACCATCGTTCCGTATCGATCCACAACAGGTACTTTAAACACAGCGGGCTTGTATAAGTTGTAGGCTTGCAATTCAAAGCTGCTATGGAGTGGGTCGAGACGGCATCGACCACACCGAAAAGTCAGCCAGACCTTGCAAGTATCTACAAACTGGTAGAAAAGGCAGGAGAGGTGATACGAAATGTACACCTGCAGTCCCGTGGGAAAAGGAAATTTATAGCAACAAGTGAAAACTTACAACACCAATATCGCCTGCACGCTGTCCAATTGTAAGAGGTCTAAACCTCACTTTCAGGTTCTTGGCAATATTGAGATGCAAATAATCACAAACAAGTTGCATTCAAGTAATAAACAAGTTTATTACTACAAACAGGGATGAATCACAGTTGCCCTAAGCAGTTCTTACCAATACGAACCGGGAGCCAGTGCTAAGCGTTCCCTACACCTCGAGGTTTCTTTGTAGTCTCTTGGGATCTCTCGGGTCTCCGAGGTGTAAAACCTGTGCATAACATTATATACCTATGATAATTACTATGGTTACTAAAAGATAGAAACATTTCTAGTTACAGAGATGAGCCCTATTGGCTAAATTAGAGGTGGCTCCATGGTCTAAGATAACATTATATAATTCTGTAAAGTCATCAGTTTTAGAACAAAGACGTTCTTATACAAAGTCTTACATAACAAGGTGAAGTGGTGTCCATCACCAAAAGATGGCAATGTTGCCTTACACATTATAATTACTTCAAGGACAGGTGTCTTGGCATCTGACAAGTAAGAAATAGACAGAAAATACATGGTATAATGTGTGTGCATTAGCAAGCAAAGTGAGTTACAATAATATGTATTCATATCCTGACATCTACTCTTGTACGGTAGATGCCCTATGCCCTATGTATTAGTATAGCCTATGCCTAAACATTAGCTGTCTACGGTGTACCCCTGAGGGTATCACTTAAGGTACAGGGACCTCGTGTAACAGTATATTACATTATTTCTGACAATAGCAGTAACAGCACAAACACAAAGCACAGGCTGGTGAAATGCAAAGTTGAAACACAGCTGAAACATTACACAAGCAATCAATTAACTTTTTATTACAGTTACATTTCACAATAAATTCTGATTATAATATGCTTTTAAATGTGGACAGAATTTTACTCCCAGGTGATACAGGAGACAAAAATGTCCAAGTTTTTGAGATAAAGAATTCAATAATGTAAATATTTAGTACACCAAAGTCAGGGGGTAAAGTATTTACACAAAAACATACTGTAGACTCCGATGGCAGATATGGCCCTCTTAGCCCTGTAACAGGAATAACCGTGAGTGGTTACTCCATGATATCCCCATATCTGGACATCTTGGAATCAAGTGCACTATGCAGCGATCAGCCAGGAACTTCTATTGGCCCAACTTTACCTAACAGGGTATTGCAGGTCTTGTCACTGGTGTTAACAAATAGGGAAGGTGAATAATAAAACCCAAGCCACACAAATTCCCCTGCCCATTGTGGAAGAGTCATTCGAGAGGGTAGGAATGGATATTGTGGGACCTTTGAATACCCCCAGCTCTTCCAGGAAGAGGCTTATCTTGATGGTAGTGGATTATGCCACCCGGTACCCATAGGCAGTCACCCTAACCTCACTGAGGACAGACAAAGTGGCAGACACCTTGCTAGGGATTTTCTCCCATGTCAGGTTTCTGCAGGAGATTATCACCAATCATGGAGGTTCCTTCATGTCAAGACCTGATGAAGTGTTTGTGGGAGACGTTAGGGTGGTGCAGAGACCCCCAACACCTTACCACCCACAAACCAGTAGACTTGTGGAAGGGTTTAATGGTACCCTTAAATCGATGCTCGAAGCATTTTCTGAACAGCATGGGAGGGACTGGGAGAAATACCTTCTCCACCTGTTGTTCCCATACAGTGAGGTGCCCCAAAATTCAACAGAGTTCTTCCCCTTTGAGCTCTTATATAGACACAGGGTGTGTGGGGCCCTAGATTTGGTCCAGGAAGATTGGGAAGGCAAGGGCACCACCCAGGGAACTCCCATAGTGGAATATGTCCTGAAGTTTAGGGAAAAGCTGAAGAAGCTTATGGGAACAGCCCAGAGCAACCAGTCAGCTGTCAAGCAGAAGCAAACGGTCTGGTATGACCACAGAGCCAAAGCTCGCTCATACACTGTAGGTCAGGAAGTCATGGTCCTAATTCCGGTCTGGAAGGATAAGCTGCAGGCCAAATGGGCAGGACCATACGAAGCAGTCAAACAGGTGAATGACATAAATTACATTGTAGAACTCCATGACAGAAGACATACCCAAAGGATGTACCATGTCAACATGATGAAGCCAAATGCAAATAGGGCTGACATGGTATTTGCAGTATGTAGTCCTGGAGAGGGGACAGATGAGGAAGACCTTCTTCTGGATTTGCTGGAGAAAAGCAAGTGGGAGTTCCCTGTGGAGGTAATGAAACTGTCACTCCAGTTGACCCCAGAACAGTCCCAGGAAGAAAGGGAGGTTTTAGCAGACCTTGCCCCATTATTTAATGCCAAGTCTGGACTAACCCCCTTGCGACACATGATGTAGACAAGGAGATAAAAGTTCCCATATGGCGGACAGCATATTGGGTGTCTGAGGTCATCCTAAAGGACATTAGGATGGAGGAAATGCTGGATTTAGCTGTAATCCAGAAATCCCACAGCCTCTGGGTCTCACCCATAGTTCTCGTTCCCAAGCCAGATGGCTCTACTCATTTTTGTATGGACTATTGTGGACTCAATACAGTCATGAAGTTGGATGCCCACCCAATGCCACGGATGGATGAATTACTGGACAAGTTGGGAAGGGCGACATACTTTACCACCATTGACCTGACAAAAGGGTATTAGCAGGTGGAGTTCACTGCCAGAGCTAGGGAGAGGTCAGCCTTCATCACTCTTATAGGGTTATTTGAGTTCAAGGAAATGCCTTTCCGAATGAAGAATGCCCCTGCTACCTTCCAAACATTGGTGAACCAGGTGTTACATGGTACTGAAGAGCATGCCGTGGCATACCTGGATGATATTGCTATCTTCATTGATCATCTGGAAGAAACACCTGTCCCACCTTAAGGAAGTGTTGGGCAGGATACAGAGGGCTGGGCTCACTGTCAAAGCTGGAAAGTGCCAGGTGGCCATGGCAGAGGTGGCATACCTTAGGCATGTGGTAGGATCAGGACAGCTCCATCCTAATCAAGCAAAGACTGAGACAATAGAGGTATGGCCCAGATCTGAAACACAGAAGCAGGTCTGGAGTTTTCTAGGGACTGCAGGGTACTATCGAAAGTTTGTATCAAACTACAGTGCCCTGACAGCTCCCCTATCTGGCCTGCTAAAGAAAAGAATTCCTAAAAAGGTAAAATGGGAGCCAGCCTGTGAATGAGCCTTTAGATGGCTAAAAGAGGCACTGTGCTGTGCTCCCGTGTTAGCCATTCTTGACTAAAGTAAACCATTTGTAGTCCAGACAGATGCCTGAGATGTGGGTATTGGGGCAGTACTTAGGCTTCTAACCAAAGTAAAGATCACCCAAAAGTGTACCTCAATAAGAAATTACTTCCCTGGGAGCAGGCTAATTCTACAGTGGAGAAGGAGTGCCTTGCACTGGTGTGGCCGCTGAAGAAATTGGAGCCATACTGTACCTGTATGGAAGGCACTTTGAGATACAGACGGAACATAACTCCCTGGTTTGGCTGTCACAAATGGGTAAAACATATAGTAGGCTTCTAAGATGCAGCCTTGCCTTACAGGGTTATGACATGACTGTCACTCACAGGGCAGAGGCAGCAAATGCCAATGCAGATGGGCTATCCTGACAGTTACAGCAGTGAATTGAATTGAATTTGTGACACTCATTCTGTGCCTAGGAATGGACTCCCACAAATTCAGTCTAGGAGGGAGGGGTATAATGGGAATAGTCATCTGCCAGTAATGTGTATATAATGTTGCTATAAATCTATGGTTTGTTCGGCAGTCCTGCTTAGGAAACAGTCCAAGTGGCAGAGCCTCATGGGACATTAGATTTTAAAATAGAAGAAAAAAAATGGTCTGCCCTCTCACTGACCTAGAGCATAAGCTGGCTAGAGCTTCCTTTTCTGTTTTAACACCTACCTACTAAAAGCTGTGTAGCTGTTATACAACCAGGTTATAAAAAAACAACTGCTTTTAACTTAGGAAGATTGTCGTAAAATATAACATTTTATAGGATAACAGGAGGAAGATTGTTTTTGGAAATCGTAACAGGATATTTTTGCAACATCAAAGGGTGTCATAAACCATACTCTGAGGAAGATAGACTGTCTTGTTATAATTAAAAATATTGCTGTATTTGCAGAGTCCAATCAAGTATTACTCCAACAGTTGCAAGTTACAAATTAAGTATGCAGGACTGAGTGTAACTTCACACTAGCAGCTCAGAGCCATGACATCACAGGGAGGGAGGGACATTCTGGCCTCCCTGATATTGGTGAAGCTTGACTGAAAGGACTAACACTCTTTTCTGTACCTCTAAGAGTCATCTTTGTTTCTGGACTTCTAAGGTACATGTCTGCCAAGATAGGTAACAGCCCAAATCATTTGTCAACTGAAAACCTGAGGTAGAATTAGATAAATCAGTTACAAGGCTCTTTGTTTTGTAATTGTCCATTTCTTTTCTGACTGTAACCTTAATGTATATTTGTTCTGTATTTATTTACTATTTTTAATTTTAGTAGACCTGTTTTTCCTTAAACCTGCCTGGGAAACCTGGCATCATGAAAAAGGGAACACTTTGTTTTGTTTTTAGCCTGGAAGTGCTGTTATATTTGTGATTGGGAAAGACATGCCTTGGTTAACTCATTGTCTCCTAGAAACACCAGTAGGCGTCAGCAAATCTAACTGCAGTGTGTCCCAGAATGCCTACAGAAGTCACCTACAGACTTCCTGTGTGCCCTAGAAACATCTGGAGAAGTCACTCACATGTTTTAGTATTACTTGCCAGCCAGAATTGATTAGAATTGACTGCATAGTACCATTAGAAAGGTAATGTTGAGCTGAACAGCTTTGCCACTGACACTTTGTGTGTATTGTTCACTTTAGGAGTTATTCATATTTGTTTATGACATTTTGTCCATCTAGAACCACCTAAGCACTTTGAAGAAAACACACATTCTGGGTATCTCAGCTAGTATAAAACAAAAAACGAACTGAGTACAGTTGATTGCACAGAACCGTTGGAAAGGCAATTTTGTGTGCAACAACTTTGCCACTGATACGTTGTGTGTATCATGTACACTTTAGGAGTTATATGCATTTGTTTACGGTATGGTATGTATGGTTCAGATTTGTCCCTCAAACCTCACCAATGCGTCTTGACTCAAATGGGGAAAATTATGTTTAATGCTACAGAAATAGCTGTTTGTTTTACAAATAAATTATTAAAATTACATCTAATGTCTGGATGTTTAATTTGGTGTTGATATGTTACATATTCCCGAACAAAAAAGGGTTTATGGTGCATTTTGTAGTGGAAAAAATATTTTGTTTTGCTGTTTTGACCAGCACAGAAATAAAACTAAATTACTTGCTATTCCTTGCATACCACCATTGCAAAGGTAATTTTATGCTGAACAATTTTGCCACTCATATCTTGTGTCTAGCACTTACGTTTTTTGTGCTATCAGCATTTGTTTTTGGCATGCCAATTATGGCTTGCTTTTGCTTAGAAAGGCCCAGGATTAATTGTTAACTGTATACAGGAGACAAGTGCTGCAACTTTGGAAAGCTCCTGTGGAGACAGTGAGTTAAGCCATATTCCCTAAAAGGTACTAAGAAGGGTTGAAGTGAGAAATGTATAAAGATAGCCTTTTCCCCCTTCATAGTGAGTTGGAACCTTGGAAACAAACATTTCAAACATTTATTTCCTGGTTAGAAAAGACTGTGCTATGGTGTGTTTGTTGCTTTCTTGCTCTGTATTTGTTGTAAAGCAAATAAACCAAGTTAAAATACAGCCAGTTTAACCACAGACTTACATTTCGGCCAGATACTGAGAAATACCAAAAAGTGTCCACTGCTCTACCTCTAGCATTGTGCTTTGCAGCATCCATTGTGCAATTATTTCCATTAGTTTTCCCATTTTAAACAGAGACAAAACTTTCCCCTTTGTGTTTACGTATGTATTTTTTTAATACCAGAATGAAAAAGGGAAAATAAATGAAAGGATGCCAGGAAATGCATCATGTTTGGGCCTAGAAGGCCTGCACAGAATAAAAATAAACAGTAGATTTGCTACAACATGTTAACATAATGAAAAGGTGATGAAACTAAAAAGGTGATATGAAACTGTATAAAGTTATATGCAGCCTACCTTGAGGTTTCTGTTTGTAGGGTCCTACCCAAGAGTCTTCCAGTGTCATACTAAGCACTGGCCGGCCCTGTCTTTCCACCTTTTATATACTGGATAGCTCTGTGGGAGAAGCCTGCACCCGAAACTTACAACCTATTTTGTTTGGAGAAAGTCTTATTATGAACACTACCACCCAGTCAAAAGATATCCGAGTTTTCTTTTATTTATAGCATTTGGATATAAATAATACAGTTGTTTAAAATAAATAAACTGTATTTCTGTGAGTGGGTGGCCACCTGGTTGGCTCTGGATATAAAAGGAGTCCAGACTAGTGAACAGATCAGATTCGTAGTGGGATCAGTACTGTGTTGACCCAGGTAATAAGGTCTGCAACTACCTTCTGTTCTTATAATACAGGTGGGATTTTCGACCAGCATGAGTGACTGTAGACATTTTCTAGAGTGTTATTCAATAGCAAACAGTGAAGTTAACTGATTTTGCATTGCTATTTTTGTTTGCCTTTATTTTGTCATATCCAGTCTGCTTATTTTGCTGCATGAAAATAAATATTTATTTTGATTTGCCAAACCTGACTTCTGAGTGTCCATCTATTCCCACCAACCTCATACTGGAACCTCAGCTGTGGACAAGGACATGCTATAGCCATATACTTACAGCACACACCAGGATGCTCATAGTCCTAGCCTACTACAGAATGTGCACCTTTCAATGGATGACAGCGGCCACAGCCGGCATCATCCTACCATCCATAAGCAGGTACCTGTGGCAGGTTATAAATGCCTAGCTGGCATACCTAGGTGACTACATGTCATTTCTGAGGATGGGGCAGGCCCGACGGGACATACGGGCTGCCTTCAATGTCATGGCCAGCATGCCCAGTATGAGCAGGATGATCGACTGTACATATGACAATAATTGCCCATCTATACAAGAACTGCAAGGCATGTCACAGTATGAATATGTAGATCATGTGTGATGCTGCAGGCATGATGACACATGTCTGTGCCAAGTACCCAGGTTCCACACCTGATGCCTACTTATTGGAGAACTCAGGCCTGTAGGTGCTGCTGTGCACTGTGCCTGCAGACCATGGGTGGCTCGTATGTATGTACCCATGTAAAGGGGGGCATATGTGTGGCATGTACTTATGGTCTCTAACCCCCCACTGGTGACAATGGTTATCCATTCCACACATTCCTGATTATATCAGCCCCAGAGCCCCAGTCAGAGGCAAGATATGACAAGCACATTGACTGACATGGGGCATCATAAAGTGTGTTTGACCTGTGAATGGTTTCGAAGACAGGAGGGGTGCACTTGGAAGCTTATGCCAGAAAGGTGTACAGGAGGTTGACCATATGCTGCATACTGCACATCACTGCTGTTAGAAAGCACCGATCTATGCCTGAGGACAACATGCCACCACCTGGTGACATGCCCAGTGAAGTGGAGGGACAGATGCCTTATTGACATAGGCATAGACACACCCTCTGGTCAAGACCCAGAGCAATATGCTGCGCATGCATGCAGGGTGTGGGTTGTGCAGACTTATAGTACAAGTTACATTAAACTGTTCCACCAACTCACTGGTGTAGCATTTTTTTATTTTGTGATTCTTCTGCAGTGGCAGCTTGAATTGTTGAAGCTTTTAATTCTTTTCCAACCATTCTTCACTGCCTATTCAACTCACTTGTACCTGTTTAGTGATATGGCAGTTTTGCAGTGTTTATGCAATGCATTTTCATGGCATTGTTTATAAATATCACAGCATTCCTTAAGAGCATTGTTTATAAATATCACACCATTCCTTAAAGCAGCAGTACTACGAAATCAGGAAGTGACCTATCAAAGTTCTGTTTTTTGGCTGTAAGCATGCGGCCAAAGTTCCAGTTTCCATACCTGTAAATATTTTTTTCCAGTCGTCTCTAGTTTTTTAGATATTTGCAATTTATTTGAAATGTTGTAGCGCTACAACTAATATGGTGGCTGACTAATTTTCAGCTACGCTTTTTCTACAGGTCACATCATGTCTTTTGACAACAGCAGAGGGACCCTCTACTGACCATTCCCGATGTCCCTGCAAGTCATTCACATGTGCAGTTTGCAGTAGAGGGGGTTCCAGTGCAACATGCTTAGTGGCAGAAATGTAAACAAAAGCAGAGAATAACTGAGCAAATTACTCGGTGATAGTACGATGCCGGTGAAAAAGATCACCAGGTATATGATTAGCAGGGCACAGGGAATAAATTGTCAAAAAAGCGCAATTCTTTTTTTCATAGTACCACTGCTCTAAGAGTTGCTTAGTCTGCCTTCTGAAATGAAACTCATAAGCACTAAGCTGGAAATAAAGCTTATAGTCCTAACAGCTAGTTGCAAACCAATACTAAACTTTTAATAATTCATTGAATTAAACACTGCACAGATTAGGAAACTCATTGAACAATGCTACACAAGTGAGTTGAGGGAACAGTTTAAGGTGACTTGTACTGTACTTCTCACAGTGTGGATGGGGCCTTAGTCAGTACCTGTGCTGGAATAAATCATACCGTTAAATGTAATGCAGTAAGTGTTGTGCGTGCCTCGAGCCATGTGTACTCATTGTGGTGCCCCTAAATGATGATCAGATCACTCCTGCAGTGCATTTTTATGCAGTTGTGCACAGTGCCACCTGCCCATCTATGACTTTGCTGTTCTCTTCCCTAGGGGCAGGAGGGAGGGAAGCATTTCCATCTGTGCTGAGGGGGCAGGCAGGTTCTGTTTTAAGGATCTGTTTCATGGCTGGACCGGCTGCACAATGCTCTTAATGCACAGGGTAGAGGGCTATGGGGCCCTGAGGGGGTGGGTTTACCTGTACATCTGGTCTGGCACCAACTGGTTATGTAAGGTTGCTGAGCCCTGACCCAGGACTCCTGCAAGTTGTTTGAGACTGCTGTTGATGGAGCATAAAAAGCTCAAGAGCTCCTCCTGCATGCCCCTGACCTTCATGCACAGGCTGCCCACACTGTAGACCATGCACTGTTGATGAGCATGCACTGTCTGTGCCTGGAGGACACACTGTTGCTTAAGGCCATGGACCTCTGCACACATGTTGTGCAGGGACTACTTACATGGACAGTGGCCAGCCATTGTCAGCTGTAAGGGTCCCTCCATGTGGTCCAAGTTCACTGATGTCTGAACCGACTGTCCCCAGGCACACTGTTCACTGTCCCATGGTGGTGCAAACAGTGTAGTACATGCAGGTTCCATCTGGGGTGTGTGGAGTTGCACCATGCATTGTACCCCAGTCAGTGTGTGTCTCCAGTGTTCTCTGGGCACAGGCAGCAGGATTCCCAGAATTCTCTGTGTCACTGGTATCCTCATGCAGCTCCTGTGTTTCTTGGGTCTCCTGGTTCTCCAGTGTGTCTGGGGTCTCTTGCTTGTCATGGCTATCCTGTGTACCCAGGGTCTCCTGTGTTTTCCATGTTTCTGGGGCATCCAACATCTTGTTGGGCATGGAACCTATTGGGGAGGGAAAGCAGTTACCTGTTAGTGTGCCCCTGGGCCCATGGCATGTGTCCCTGTGTGATGTGGATGGGGTGTCTACCTGTGTCCGGTGTTCCGTCATCCTCTGAGGTACTCTGATACTCTTGTGCAGGTGCAGCCGATACATTACATGTGAGTACAGTTGCTGTTAATACCTTTTTGTGTCCATAGCCATCCCAGCCCCTGCATGCCACATGCCTTTTCTCACCCTCTGGGATGTCTAGACTGTCATCATTGCTCCCTACAACCTGCTGGTTGATGGTGATTGCCACAATACTGTCCACTTCTGTTAGCTCCAGATTGTTTCTGGAGCTGTTCCTGCTTATCACCAGTTGGTCCCGCTGTCACTGTGCCAGCTTTCCCTTTGCTGCCTCATACATGTCACTTCACTTGTGCTTCAGGATACTGATGGTCTGTGGCATAGTCCCTGCAGCATTCACAGTATCCTGTATGCCTATCCTGGCAGTCACACACCCGGCCTTTTGAGGATCGCACCTTTAGCTCTGATGGTACATGCCACATACCAGCACACTTGCTGTGTGCTCCACCACTGTTCATTCCACACTTTTTGTGGATCTAGCCCTAAGTTCAGAAGAAACATTTTGTAGTTTTCTATTTAAAATCAATTATGTTACTGAGTGCAACTGACAGTGTCACACATAGGTATTGTGATATTTTAATGACAGCCACTTACCTCTTACCACTCCATCTGATAAACTAAACACAGTTTAATTCAGCAACACAGGTTGTGTTAAAAGAGACATTTTTCCTTGAACTTAACTTAAATAAATTCCACAGAAAAACAAAAGTTATGCCCATCCCACCCCTCCCAATGATAATCAGCAGTGAAGTTGAGGACAATGGGGATGGGAACAAAAGTTGCAGAAAGAGAACGGAAATGAAGGGGGGCAGAAGGAGAGGAAGGGGTTGCAGGCAGAGTGGACTAGAG
Source organism: Neoceratodus forsteri (assembly GCA_016271365.2). Taxonomy (NCBI): domain Eukaryota; kingdom Metazoa; phylum Chordata; order Ceratodontiformes; family Ceratodontidae; genus Neoceratodus; species Neoceratodus forsteri. Next base: position 106,839,560 of record CM057458.1, read on the forward strand.
TGTGGAGGTCCATGTATGCAAAACCAGGCAATGTTGGAAATAAAATTCCAGACCTGAAGGCCATCATGATAGAGGCAGGTCGAGATATTGTGGCCATTACTGAGTTATGGTGCACAAGCAATCATGACTGAGACATGGCTATACCAGGCTGCAATCAGTCCAGGAAGGATTACATGGGGAGGACAGGAGGAGGTGTTGTGCAGTATGTAAAGCAGAGTATCAGAGGGATGGAAAGGAAAGGCATCCGGGGGGAAGGAGGGATTGGAGGTCCTCTGTGCCACGCTGGAGACAGGAGCCGGAGCCACTATTTGTTCTGCTGTGATATACAGACCTCCAACAAAGGAGGGGGAGCTAGATAAGGCACTGGGAGAAGCTATTAGTGTAATGGCAGAAAAAGGTGAGGTGCTACTGGAGGGGGACTTCAATTCACCAGATGTAGGCTGGAGCCTCCCAGCTGTGGCCTCAGCTTGAAGCAGGGACATTCTAGACTCCCTACAGGGGGAATTTTTCAAGTAAGTAAAGTAACTAGTTAGGAAACCCACTCATAATGGTGCAGTAATGGACCTGATTCTCACAAACAGGGAGAGTGTTTCAGACAAAAAGCCATCTCAGTGGGACTGAGGCGCTGGATGCCACACCTCGTGCCTTGCCAGCAACCCATGTTTGGAAACTAGTTCAGGGCACCAGGGGTCAGCAGGGAAGTACAAAATTGGAGCATATGTGGACTACTAATCTTCTACTGAGAAAGGAGGGTTGTAGGGGTTGGTGATACTGTGCCTCCCAGTGGTGACTAAGTGGTACAGAACTGGCAACCCTCTATAATAGGGGAGGCAGGACGCAGTGGATATCAGCAGGGGAGCACACAGGAGAATGCGTGCGCCAGCCTAGATGTCTTTGCATGTCAATTCTCATTACTGGAAGGGACTGGGCACCACCACCACAGGACAAGGAAAAACACTGACCCTTGGGATGGTGATGATGCATCCCGGCACCACGCCCACTGTCAGACTCAGCCAACCTTGGTCCCGATCCTCCAGACCATGGTACCTGCCTGTGTAAATTGGATTTCAAGGAGCACTGCAGTAATGTAGGTGGCCCCACCCTGGGGGTGCAAGCCAGGGGTCTCTATCAGGTAGGATCATGGGATTGGAGCTCTGGGAGGGGGCCCAGGATGGGGAAGTCTCAGGCCAGACAGGAGCAGCCAGGGATGTCATCAAACAGAGATCCTTGGAGCTGCGACTGGAATGAAGAGAATAAAAAAAAAAAAAGTATTGCAGACATCATGGTGGGGGGGGCACCTGGGGACAAGTGAACACTTAACAGTGTGGTTCAACATAGGACAGCAGAAGAAAACCACACATGGACAAGGGTCCTGAACTTCAGAAGAGCAGAATAAAAAAAGGGTGAATGCATCAGAGATAACCCAGAAGAAGAGGAGGATGGCCTGGGTAGGGTGGAGATACAGTGGGCCAAATTAAAGGATAACATGATGAAGGCAACAAACCCCTGTGCAAAGGAAGTGAGAAAAAAAATAACAGGAAAAAAAAGACATTGCTATGGTTTTTAAGGGGAGTGTGTGCAAAGATTAAAGTTAAAGGGGTAGTATTCAAGATGTGCAGACACAGAAGGACGAGGATAGAGAGGTGAACCAGGAAAAGGAGAGGTAAGCAGGGATGATAGTGAGAGGTGCAAAAGTGCAACCAAGGAAAAGAGAGCCAAAGGGGATAACTAAGAGGGACAATATCTCGTTTACCTACATAAGTGAAAATAGGAAGACAATGGGAGGGATTGTAAGGTTAAGAAGGGCAGAAGGGACTGTGCATAGGAGGATCAGGAAAAAACAGACATCTAGAACAGATAGTTCTGTTCAGTCTTTACAGTGGATCAACCTAAAAGCAGCAGGAACACTGGAAGGAGGAGATAGACACAAGTCCATTCACAGAGGAGAGAGTCCTGATAGGACTTGTCAATCTGAAAGTGGACAAAGCTATGGGGCTGGAAAGGGCACACCCAAGGATGCTGAGGGAGCTCAGGGAGGTACTAGCTGCACCTCTGACAGCCCAATTCAATAACTCACTAGAAACAGGAGTGGTTCCAGAGGACTGAAGGAGGGCCAGTGTAGTACCGCTTCACAAGGTGGTAAACTGGGTTAAGACCTGGCTAACAGACAGGAAGTAGAGGGTAGTAGTAGTAAATGGAATTCAATCAGGAGAGAGAGGGATGACCAAGTGGGGTACCACAGGGATCAGTCCTTGGGCCAGTCCTGTTTAATGTCTTTATTAATGACATTGTGGTAGGAGTGGAGGGAAAGGTCTGCCTGTTTGTAGATGACACCAAGATCTGCAACAGGGCAGATACTCTGGATGGTGTGGAGAGAATGAGGAAGGACCCGGGGAAGCTTGAAAAATGCTCTGAGGTGTGGCAACTGAGGTTCAGTGCCAAGAAGTGCAAAATAGTGTACCTGGGGAGGAGGAACCCTGGTGAGAGCTACAGGATAGGGGTGGGGCGGAGTTGCTGATGATCACCTAGGAAGAAAAGGAGATGGGGTGGGGGTATCATTTCTGATGACCGAAAAGTGCCTAAGCCGAGTACAAAGGCTGCAAAGACGGTCAGTGCCATGCTGGGGTGCATAGGCAGAGGTATTACTAGCAGAAGGCTAGAGGTGGTGATGCCATTGTACAAAATGCTAGTGAGGCCTCACCTAGAGTACTCTGTGCAGTTCTGGAGGTCGTACCTTAGTAAGGACATTAACAGGGTAAAGGCAGTCCAGAGAAGGGCAACTAAGATGGCACAGGGCTTGCACCAGAAAACATATGAAGAGAGACTAAAGGACCTCAATATGTACTCTCAGGAGGAGAGGAGGGATTGGGAGGACATGATAGAAACATTCAAGTACCTCAAGTGCATTAATAAGGTGCAGAGGGGAGACATCTTCCAATATAAGACATGTAGAAGAACAAGGAGGCATGAATGAAATTGGAAGGTGGCAGACTGAGGGGAAATCTGAGGATGTTTTTCTTCATGGAGATGGTGGTGGACTCATGGAATAGACTGCCATAGGTGGTGGTGGGGGCGAGCACGGTGGCGGGTTTTAAACATGCATGTGACAAGCATAAGGGTACCTTGGAGGTGGGAAGGTGGGGTGAAAAGCCATTGACCAGTTAGAATTAGAGGCCACAAACTAGTGTAGGGCTTTCAGACAGACTAGATGGGCCTGGCAGTCCTTACCTGCTGACAATTTCTATGTTTCTATATATAAAATTGGCAGCATTTAAGAGGCTGGCAATTATAGGCTTGTTAGTCTAATGTCAGTGGTGGGGAAGTTATTGGAGGTGCTTTTAGAGGGAAGGCTTGTAGAGAGTCTTGAATCCAGTGGGTTATAGGGACCAGAGGCAGCACGGATTCATGGGTGGAGGTCATGCCAGACAAACCAGCTAGATCTGTTTGTCTCGGTGACCAGGGAAATATACCAGGGTGGGGCAGTAGACATGGCCTACTTAGACTTTAGCAAAGCTTTCAATATCATAAAACACTGGAAGCTCATAAGGAAAATGGACAGTTTGGGGGTAGGTCCTAAGGTGGTAAACTGAGTACTAAATTTGCTGATGAATTGGCATCAGAGGATACATAGAAACATAGACTCTGATGGCAGATAAGGACAGCTTGACCCAACTAGTCTGCCCATTTCCCTAACTATTGGATAAGCTACAGATCCAGGTTAACTCAGCCTACTTCCTCCTACCCCCCCCCACTAGAATTTTCTTATGTCTGTCCCATGCATGGTAATAAATGGCACTGATTCAGGGAAGAGAAGGTGATCAATGGGATACTTCAGTCCTCTTTAATGTTTTTATAAGTGACATTGCAGAAGAACTAGAAGGGAAGGGCTGTCTCTTTGTCATGGACATCAAAATCTGCAATAGGGTAGACACTCCAGAGGGTATAGAGAGAATGTGCAGTGATCTTAGAAAACTCAAGGAGTCATCAAGAGCATGGCAGCTGGGTTTCAATGTGAAAAAGTGCAAAATCATGCACCTAGGGCACAGATACCCAGAGGCAGTGTATAAAATGGGGGGAGAGATATTAACAGTCACAAAGCAGGAAGGTAATTTGTCATAATTGTATTGGATGACCTCAAGGTGGTGAGGCAATGTGACAAGGTAGAAGGTTGGGCCAGCAGGATACTGGGGAGCATAGGGAGAGATACCACCAGCAGAAAGAGGAAGGTGGTGTTACCATTGTATAGATTACTGGTAAAACGTCACCTGGAGTACTGCATCCTGTTCTGGAGACTGTATCTCAGGAAGTACATAGACAGGGTAGAAGCTGTCCAGAGGAGGGCAACAGAAATGGTGCAGAGGCTGCATCAGAAGCCCTATGAGGAGAAACTGCTGGATCTCAATATGTACGCACTGAAATAAAGGAGAGGGAGAGAAGGAATATGGTAGAGACCTAAAAATACCTCACGGGGTGAATACGGTTCAGGAGGGGAAGGAGGGGAGTATTTTTCAGGGGACAATGTGCATGAGAACAGGGGGCAGGCAATGAAACTAGAAGGGGAGAAATTTAGGAGGGATGTGAGAAAATACTTCTCCACTGGGCAGACTAGATGGGCCTAGCGGTCCTTATCTGCCGACAAAGTCTATATTTCTATGTTTCTATGTTTCACTGCAAAAGTGGTGGATGCCTGGAACAGTCTTCCAGTGGAGGTTGGGGAGGGGGGAAATGACTTTGAGCTTCAAGCATGCATGGGACAGTCACATGGGAATCTTGGTAGGGATGCGGGAGAGGTACCTTAACATCATGTAGAATCTATTTTGACAGTATAGGCAGGGAAAAATGAGCAGACTGTGAGGGCCAAATGGCCCTTATCTGACAACAAATTCTATGTTTCTATTTTTATGTTGCCACAGTGGGTGGCAGTTACCTTGAATGATCTGTTACTCACCCAGAGCTCCCTGTACTGCTGACTCAGTAGCAGTTTATGGATCTGGAGTCCACTCTGAAGAGCCGCACCAGTTAACAATCTGTAGATCTGGATTTCCACTCAACTAGAGCCCCATAGTGTCAAACCAGAGTGGTAGATTCTGAATCAAGGCTTCTATTCAAACAGACACCCCACCCCATTGTACCACACAGGGTGACTGTTTGAGGACTGGGGCTCCTGGACACTGGGAAGTGCCCATAGAGTTGCACAGAGCTTCCCCTTATCGAAACCCTTTTGTACTACCTCACTGACTGGCAGTTTTCCAAATGGGCACAGGCATCTATAAGGAGTTCTTTGTACTGCTCCGCTGGGTGGCAATCTATGTATTGGAACTCCTGCTCACTCAGAGCCCCATGCAAAGCTGTGTTGTTTCATAAATCATTCCTGGTAGGCAATCCATACATCAGAGCTCTTGTTCAACATGAGCTGCTGTCAGGTAACTCTTCATTGATAATGGCCCCTACAAACTAGGAGCCCTATGCAGTACTGCAACAGGGTGACTAATTCAGTATTGGAACTCCATAGCTGAAGGAACCTCTGCAAAACTGCTTTGGGCAGCTGGCCCTGGACTGGGACACCAGCAGTTTAGGAGACATCTGCAGATACTTTCTGGAACTAATTCCAGGGAAAGACCAAATGTGTTGTGCCTAGATGCTTTTTCAGTATTACTAAGAACAGACTGCCAGAACAGAGTAAAATCCAGGATGGTTTCATAATCGGGTGTCCAGAACAATTCTGGAACTGTAACAGTGGAAACAGCTAAATTATAATAAGCAGGATGGTTATGTTCGGGACTTGAACTGCATCTAGAAATATGGGTTCAGAATTACTGCACCATGCTTTGGAGTCATACCAGAACAACTTTGAATGCAGCAACCAGTTAGAGAATTCAGTGTAGTTCCAGCATATCCTGGGTACAATCCTTTTCTGGAACATATGAATCTGTCAGCTGTACAAGAACATTATCACCTCTCAAGTCTGTAATATGTAGGTCCCCTGTTCCAATTGTTTACAGTGTGTCCTGTCCCCATCCTCTTTAACTCTAACCCTCCCCTTAACTTTGTTCCACCCTGTCTTGAATCTGATGAGCGCCTTCTAATCGATCCTCTGCCAGCAGTTCATTCCACCTTGACCCCTCCAGTTCCAAAAAGAAGTGTCTCCTGACCTCGTTCTTGAACCTCCACCCTGCTAGTTTGTAACTGAGCCCCATCGTGTTCCTGTTCTCACTCAAGTTAAAGAAGTTCCCAAGATCCATCACATCTATGTACTTCCTGAGATACGGTCTCCAGAACAGGATGCAGCACTCCAGGTGACGTTTCACCAGTAATCTATACAGTGGTAACACCACCTTCCTCTCTCTGCTGGTGGTATATCTCCCTATGCTCCCCAGTATCCTGCTGGCCCAACCTTCTACCTTGTCACATTGCCTCACCACCTTGTTTATAGCTCTAAAGAGCTAGTCTAATGCCTGGAATCAATAGTAACATAGAAACATAGAATTTGACAGGAGATAAGGACCACTTGGCCCACCTAGTCTGCCAATTTCCCTACCTAATGGATAAGCTACAGATACTAATTAACCAACAGCCTACTTCTTCCCACCCTCCCCACTACAATAGCCTTATGTCTGTCCCTTGCATCTTGACAGTAACTTCCATAATGAGTCAGCGGTCACTGCTCATATTTATTTATTGAAGAGATTAACCAGAAAAACCCACTGAACAACAAGTTGCTCATCTCAAGGTGCATCCTAGGGGTCAGGATAATGGATTACATAGATAATACAGCAGCAGTAAAAAAACTAAAACAAAAAAATCAAAGATACAGAGAGTCTATTTTTTTATTTATTTATTGAAAAGTTTCACCAGAAAAGGCACACTGAACAATATAAAATTGCTCATCTCACAGAGTGTCCTGGGGAAAGGGAGCATGGGAGTACAGTAATCAAAAGCACATTTCCATGCAGTATTATAGAGAAGTATATATACAATACTCAACAGCACATTTCCAAAGGTAATATAAAACAGAGAAGCAACAGAGTGAAAAAATAATACATCAGTAGCATTAGATAAACGTTGGGATTTGATGTGAGAGGAGTAAATTAACAGCACTGCAGACTAATACAGACAGTGCAGACAAGGAAGTGCAATAAAGTACATTGGTTTCTCCTTATGTTAAGTGCTAGGCTGGGAAAGGAGATAGAGGAAGCTGGAGGGGGAAATTAGGAGGAGTGAGGAATGAGAAATTAGGAACAGCTGCAGGTGTTTTATTATTTAACCAAGTTTTGGTAATTATGAGGAGGTAAGGGGCCAGCGACAGCACTAGAGGTTGCAGTAGGACTGGTTTCGGTAGTAGACTTCTTATGTTAAGGAGGAGGATTTTTTTTTTTTGCAAATAATTATGCTTTATTAAACAATTTCAACACAAATTACACATAAAGTAATTAGTAACATACTAGAAAATACAGTTCCCAGTCATAATTAATAATACATAGAAAACCTAAAAAGAAAAGAAGAAGAAAAACTCAGATCCCCCACACCCCCTCCCTCCATACCCGGCCATCCCGAATCATCTTGAACCGTAGGACATCACCTGAAAACCTATATGTAAAACAGAAGGCACAAGGCCAGCAAATATTGCATAGAGGAGAGAGACAATACCAGAGCCAAAAGGAAAAGGAAAATAAGGCCGCCACCATCACAATAAATATAAAGAAATTCCCTAACCTAATAACCGTACTTCTCTTTGAGACTTTGATACAAACCACCCCAGCATTGATGGAAAATCATTGAAATATTAAAAAATGACAGGACCGACCTTTCTGCATTCAATGCATTCAAAAATTCGTCCCACCATTCCCCAAATGAAGGAGTCCATTCGTCTCTCCAATGGTGAAGGATTATCAGCTTGGTGACAGCCGCTACCATAGCCATATGATATTTAGCTATCTTGCTGGGTAGTTTATCATACATCCCAAATATACAGACCTCTGATTGAAAAGTCGCCAAGTCATAAAATTGGCTAATCTTTAACTTCACCAATTGCCATAATCCCGAGATTTTGGGGCAAGTCCAAAACTTATGATAAGTTGATGCAAAGGGGTCATTGCAGTCCAAAACATTTTGGGAAAGATGACGGTTTAACCTAAAGAGTTTGGTTGGGGAAAATATAAATTATGTAGTAATTTAAATTGGATGTCTCAGCCTATCCTGTTTAATATATCTATAGGTGTCGGTCCAAACTTTCTGCCACATTTCTGGTGTCCAGCCTAAAGATAAGTTTAGATCCCAATAAGTCGGAGTCGGGACACATTAGAATCTCTCTAACAGAAATATCCTTGTATATCTTAGAAATTGCTCTGCCTAGCAATATAAGTTCTTAAGTCTCTTGAACATGGACCTCAAATTATCCATCCCACAATTTTTATGGAAATAAGAATTAAGACTACTCATTATTTGGGTTAGTTTCAAAGAGGATTGAGTTTACAGCAAACTTTTCCACCAGGGCCTGGAATGGAAGTGACGACCATTTGAATAAAATCTCTAACCTGTAATTTGGCAACTGTTGCTTTTACAAAGCTAGATATCGGTTGGTTACCAATTACGAGGCTCGGATTTCTTAATAGCAGTTGGGATAGGTCATGTACTTGCGAAATTTTAAACCTTGCATAGTATTGATGCAGCGCTTTTATATCCCATCCTAGCAGAGTGCCCCTGGCTTGTTTCGGGACCTTAGCCCATGGGACATATAACATCGACTCTAGATCCAACTTTAAGCTTTTAATAAATAACCGATCCAAATGGAGCCCAGGAAGAGAAGTTTCTTCTTTACAGGTCCATACGGCTAATTTCGTCATGTGAATCGCTAAATAGTACATGTAAAAGTCCAGTAGTTGGAGGCCTCCGAATTTACGATGCCGAACAAGCTTATAGTAAAACCTTCTAGAAGGCTTGCCATTCCACAAAAACTCAGACCAACAATTGTAGAGTGGCTTAAAAAAGGATTTAGGGAGGTAGACATTTAAATTCGCCAGTGGATAAAAAATTCTTGGCATAACCACCATTTTGATCTTATTGGCCCTACCTGAAAAGGACAGCGGAAGTTTTGACCATCTATCCAGGTCTTCTTTTATTGATTTAATTAGCGGCCTGAGGTTTAAGGTGGCCAGGGCTTCCAAATTCTTAGTAATTTGGATACCCAAATAGTTTAACGATTGGGCCTGCTACTGAGTCCCAAAGAGAGGCACCAGTCCTTCTGAAGAAGTGGAGAAAGAGGGTATACTGATGTTTTGGTTTTATTTAGGCTATATCCAGAAAGTACACTAAACTGGTAATTAGTTCGAGTACTATAGGAAGGGAAGAAGTAGAGTTGGAAATATGCAATAACAGGCCGTCAGCGAATGCTGACACTTTAAATTCAGAGTCACCCAATTTAATCCCTTGAACGTCCTTGTTTACTTTAGAGATCTAATTAAGGGTTCAATATATAAATTAAACAAATAGGGAGCTAGTGGACAGCCTTGACTGGTGCCTCTCGATAGGGGGAAAGCTACTGAAATTAGGTTGTTACATTGAATCATTGCTGAGGGACATGAATATAAAACTCGGATCATATGAATAAATCTAGCAGGAAAGCCCAGCTTCGCCAAGGTGGTAAACATAAAAGTCCACTCCACCCGGTCGAAAGCTTTTTCTGCGTCCAACGACACTAGAGATGCCTCTGTGTTAGGATCCGTTGACACAGAAATTAAATAAAACAGCTTCCGAAAGTGATCGGCTGATGAACGGCCTTCCATGAAGCCAGCCTGTTCTGGACTCAAAAGGTCATGCCAAATATATTTTAACCTATTAGCCAGAATTTTTGTGAAGATTTTAACATCTAAATTTAACAAAGAAATTGGCCTGAAATTACCCACTAAGTTCGAGGGCTTATCGGGCTTCCGCAGTAAAATAATTTTGGCCTGAAACAACGTTTTGTCTTTAATTCCATGATCACACCAAAAGGAGAAAAGTTTGTGCAATAAAGGCACAAGGTTATTCTTAAACAGTTGGAAAAAGAAAGCTGTGAATCCATCCGGGCCTGGCGCTTTGTCTAGGCGGAGAGAATCAATAGCTTTCCCTATTTCCACCTCTGAAATTGGGGCTACTAAATATGGGCCAACATCCTCTGATAATCGAGGTAGGGGGATACTATCCAGGAATTGGTAAATCTTGTCAATAGTGTTGGAGGAAGATTGTTGGCTTGAGTAGAGATTCTGATAGAAATCTACAAAAATTTCTAGTATCCTCCCTGGATCCGTAACCAGTTGTCCCAAGTCTGGATGCTTCAGGGCAGTCACCCACCTATCCAACGACTTTTGCCTCAATTGCCAGGCCAACAATTTCCCAGACTTACTACCCTGTCCTAGGTATAGAGCTTTAACCTAGATGCTGAACTAATAACTTTCTCCTTTGCTTATCTGCATACCATGTTCTCAAGGTTATTAATTTTTGCTCCTGTTCCTCAGTTCTCACGTCCATCACCTATAATTTCTAAATCTCTAATCTCCTTTAAACATTTATCCAAAAGCTGCCTTGTGTCTTGACTTTGCGCACTGTAGCCATACGTATTAGCTCCCCTCACGATGGCTTTAAGAGCTGCCCAAGTTTGATCTACAGCTGTGATTGTACCCCAATTGTTATTAACTGAGTTGTCCAAAAAGGATCTAAATCTCTCTAGAGCTTTGGGATCCTTCAAAATATTATTATTCAGAGACCAAGAATATGACCTGGGAGGTTGCGAGGGCAACCGACACACCATTTTTACCGGGGAGTGATCAGAAATTACACGGGGCAAGGTTGAGGCCTCCACTACCCAGGATAAACTAAATTGGCTGACCAAAAAATAGTCAATCCTCGAGTGTGACTTGTGCACCGCAGAGGAAAAAGTGTATTCTCGGGCATTAGGATTCATTGCACGCCAGGGATCCACCAACCCTAATGACGATGTAAACTCTCTTAGGGCGTTCTGGGCCGGGGAAGGAGTTAGCCCTTTATAATTTGATTGGTCCAACCGCGTGTCCTGAACTAGGTTCCAGTCACCACCCAAAATTACTGGCACATTTTTAAAGGACGCCAGAGCCAGGCCCAATTGGACAAAAAAGGCCGGTGAATCCAAGTTAGGTCCATATACTGATCCTAACACTAAATTGAAACCACCTAAACTGCCTAATACAAATATGTATCGGCCCTGTGGATCAGAAATTATTTCCGAATGGGTGAAAGGAATCCCACGGGCAATTAAAATAGCCACCCCTCGACTATTTGATGAAAAACCTGCACCAAAAATTTGGCTCACCATTTTTCTTAAATGAGGCGAGATCGAATCAGAAAGGACGGTGTTTCTTGTAGAAACACTATCGCTGGCTTCAAATGGGCCAAGTGATTTAAAATAACAAATTTTTACAATTGTCCTTTCCTCCTTAATATTCCACAAACAAAGTTTAGTATACTAGCCATTTGCTGCCTTAAAATTAGGAAGTATTGGGATAGCCGCCCCCTTAACTAATCTCCCAGTCAAAAGAAGCCTCCCTGTTAATACCCCCTCCTCCCCAACATGTTAATACCACAACATTAAACTTAAAACCATCCCTACTGGCCCGGCCAACTTCTCCTTCTCTGGAACGAAAGTCGCATAGAGATGGGTACCTTCCCCTATTTAAGAGGTAGTCTTAACCATTTGAAACTCGAATCTGCAATATCCAATTTTGAACCTAGAACAACAAAGAGCATTGACATCAAATACTTGAACTTCCAGTGAATAAAGAAAAAGAAACCCATTATAGTGGGAGCCAGGAGCATAAAACTCACAAATAGAAATAGGCTGCTAGCCTTCCCTGCAGAAACCATCGAGCCTTGGGCATAGAGAAAAAAAAAACAGAACAAAAAAAGAAGAAATATATTTCTGCCTAATGCCTTATACATCTGGCCCAGGCGCAGGGTACAGGTAAAGGGAAAAAAAACAAATTCATACTGGCGGGCCTATTACCGATAGGGACAGGAAAAAAAAAACAAAAAAACAATCGTGGGTCCAAAGTAGGCCTCCAATCTTGTCACGGACTTTTGTCCGATAGTATGATCCTGGCTACCATTTAATAATGTAATACTTGAGCCATATAAAGGCTCCTATCCGTATGGTTCTCACAACTACGAGCCCTTATATCCCTTATTACCCCCTACCCATTAAATTTAATATAAAAGGACCAAAACCCTTTATTAATTCAGGCAGGAGCAGGCTAAACCAAGTAACTTCTCTAAATTAACTATTATAAATCTTTAACCGAGAAAAGGTTAATTCTTTGCTCCTACAAGTAAATAGATCCCGAGTTGCCAATCTGAGAATGCAGGTAACATGTAACCATACTTAACTGTCAGCACACTCTCTTTTTAACCTGCCTAGGGGTCATATATAATGTCGCATTAATATTATAGTGTATCATTTCCATCATGTGATGAGCTAGATAATAAAAAACTAAATAGCTGCCAATAATTAAATATCAGTGCAGAAAATAAACTAAAAATATTAACACCAAATAAAAAAGTCCAGGCCACTGCCTCCCTAAAGGAGAAATAGGTAACTGGTTCCGAACTTTCATCCCTTGACAAATAGGTCCGGTAGTAAAGACTTCATGGATGCCAATGCCTCCTCGGCCGAGTTGAACCTCTTAGGGCCATCTTTAACTGTGACTTCTAACTGCGAGGATATAGTAAGCGTGCCGATCCCCGCGCCCACAGCTTAGACGTGATCGAGTTTGTAGCTTCTGCTCCGGCCTGCCTCATCTTCCATGTCAAGTCCGTACATAATCGGTTTCTTGCCCTCCCATTGAAGGCCGCCAGTTTCTTAACCTCCCTTAAGATGTGCTCGCGATCAAGATAGTTAAAGAAGCTAAAAATAATTGGCCTCCGTGGTCTCATGAGGGGGTCTGGCACTAAGGGCTCTATGGGCTCTCTCTATAATATAGTCAGGACCATTAGGTGAGGGCCCTGCTGATTTTTTAAGTAGCCTTTGCAGGAACAGGATGGTGTTTGGTCCCTCTTCTCCTTCTGGGAGACCCAATAGCACCAGATTATTACGTCTATTACGACCTTCTAGATCATCGAGACGGTCTTCCAATTTACTGATGCTCCTTTTACATTCAATCACAGCAGACCCTGAGTTATCCATGGCCCTCTCAATAGATGAAATTCTCGCCTCTGTATCCATGACTCTGCGTGCTAATTGAGTTAGAGCAGGCTTAATTTCAGAGACCTCTTCTATTAATTTAAATAGGGCATCTTTGATTGTCGTCAGATCCCCATAAATTTTTGCAGGTGTAATTTCGTCCTCGGGTGGTAATGGCAACGAGCTCCGTCGTGATGCGTAGCTTAGCTCCAGCTCTGCTTCCCCCTCGCTCATACTGCCGAAACGAGCGTATTTCAATTTTGGCTCAAAAACAGTCCCGCGTTGTTAGTAGCAGTGCCCTAAGTCCTGGTAGCCCTGTAAGCCGGTGCAAAAATACAGATTTGGCATGCTAGGGGAGGGAGACCCGAGAGCTGCTTCCTCACTCCATGCACGTCGCGGCCCAACCCCTCAAGGAGGAGGATTTTAACACCACAAGGGAGGGTTGGCATGTTGGAGGCAGGGGAAAGCATGTGTGGGAAAGGGGCCGCCTGCATGTTTGACAGAGAGGGACCAAGGTTAGGGTTTATATCCCCGGTGGATAGTAGGAGAAAGATGATTATAAAGTGGAACTTTGAACTTTTGTACCATGACTTAGATGTGACCGAGCTCTAGGGGGTAGGTGGATAGTAAGAGGAAGCAAACCGGATCGATAGGGAGCACAGGAGCGAATAGGAGTTAGGGATAGAGGAGAGGGAGGCACAGGGTAGAAAAGTATGGTGAGCCCAAAGTTGGAGGAATGAAATGGAGGATCCCAACATTGGGATCAAAGGGGCTGAAATCAGAGGAAGAGATTAAGCAAGATGGGTTACTGAGGATTTATTTAGGAGGTTTGCGTGGGTAGGTGGTGTGGGAGGAAGTTTGACAATAAAGATAGCAAAGAGAAGTAAGCAGCTTATTTGTCAGCATTCTGTGGCATATGAAGGCCTGGCAAGAAGGTTTATTTATTTATTTTGCAGATGTCTTGGAGCGGTTGGGGGAAGGTAATTCTGTAATGCCTAGTTAAGTGACAGGTCTAGATAAGGTGGAGTAGAAGCCATAAATTGAACCTAATTTAAAGTCAGATGATGTGTCAGAAAGATAGAAAGATTCTTCCCTTTGAGTAGTACTGGATTAGGAACAATGCCTTCAAGTGGTAGAGATGTATACCTTGCAAATGGAAAAGTGGGGGGAGAAAAAAAAAATGAGTACATAAGTACAAGGGGGTTACATGGCCCTTGACTGAGCATTTCTACCAAAAAATATAAACACATACTTAATAAAACATAAAAATATATGTATGCAAAGACAATGAGGAGAGCTATGATGTACAGGACAGGATACGTGTGAACTAGACTATTTCACTGTACACATGGGAATAGACAAAAGCAGCATGAGGGTTAGAAGTTAAGCAGGGCAGGGGTGAGTTATAGGAAGAGGAGTACTGCCTTGTAGGTACAGTCTGAGCACCACTCCCATAACTCTGTAAAATTTAAGGGCAAGTGCAGTTAGAGGAATAGAAGTGCAGGGCCAGTGAGACAGAAGAGAGGGATGAGGAATGCCTAATAGGAAGGGGAAGTGAGTTCCAGAGTTTAGGAAAGTGGTAGGAGAAGGCAGCCTGGCCTGTGGAGGTGGATTGGCGAGGAATGGCCAGAGTGGGAGAGTCAGTAGATCTAAGAGAGTGGAAACAGTGGGGAGGAGCAGTTACAGAAGAGGAGATGTAAAGGGGGGAAGTCCCAAGCCAGAATTTTGAGGTGAATTTTGTGTAGTGAGTGAGTCATCTACTGTATCTTCCAGAGAAGGGAAGTTTAGAGAGTGGCAGAGGATCCAGTGGTGAGAACAGGAGGCAGATTCTAGAGCAAAGTGAAAGAAGGCATTGAAGAGGGAATCTGACCTGGAAAGGGAAGACTTGGGAGTGGCACTGTAGACTATGTCACAATAATCTAAAATAGGGAGAATCATTTTCTGAACAAGGTTGCACCTGTCCGATAGAGGTAAGCGATTTTGATTCCTGTAAAGGGCCACAGTTTGCAGTGGGGGTGGAGCAGGCTACACTTCTGGAAGTTTCTGGCAGGGGAAGAGGGGTAGGAGAGGAGAAGAAAAAGGAGGATCAGGGGAATAAGGAGGAGGCTGATGGTATTGAACAGGGAAGCATGACAGGCAGAAAGGCACAGGACGTAAATGGGATGATAGCAAGCATAAAGCCAAGTAGGCAAAAGAATAGGATTGATGGATTAGTAAGGAGTGGGGAAAGAGATACAGAGAGAGATACTCGGGTGGGGGGGATAAAGAAGGCTAGGACACGAGTAGAGGAGGTGACCAGGGACAATAGTGAAGGGGCTACCTTCAACACCCAGATTGTGGGAGCTGCGAGCAGCTGGTTGAGGGGAGAATCAGGACAAAGGGATGAAGAGGGGCATGGAAGGAGGGGGAACCAGTGGGGTGAACAGGGAGACAAGGGGGAGGTTAGAGTACTGCTACTGGGGGACTCCATGATCAGAGGCATCCAGTGGAAGGGGCTGGAGGAGGGAAAAACCTGTCTGATCAGAACCAAATGCCACCCAGGCCTGATGGTGCACAAGGCCAAGCATGAGTTGTATTCACTGGCAAAGGAATGTGGGGGGACTCCGGACATTCTAGTGCACTTGGGGACAAATGACATAAATGGTAATAGTGAACTAGAAATTCAGGCAAGGTTCTGGGAGTTGGCCAGGTATGCCTTTCCATAGGCTGTAAGATCTCCTTTTGAAATCCTCCGTGCCAAGGGCTAGTGGGGAAAACAAGATGAAGATTAGGGAGATAAATCAGTAGCGTAGGGAGTGGTGTGGGGAATTGGGGTATGGCTTGGTGGGGGACTGGGGGAGACCTGGGAGGATAAGGAGCTATACGCTAGGGACAGGCTCCACCTTAATTTTGAGGGAAAGGAAATCCTTAAGCTCAAACTAGCTGGGTTCATCAGCGAAAGGTGGGTTTAAACTTGTGAAGGGGGAAGGGATCAAAAAAAGGGTCCGTGCCAGCAGGTATGATAAATGAGGGACATGGTCTCCACTCCTCTAGGGTGCTAGGGAGATATGGAAATGGGTCACCAGGTAGGGTCCAGGAGCTGAGAAATGGGAGTTCAAGGGGGAGAAAGAAGAGGAGGGAAAAGGGGTGGAGAGTGGTCCTGATAAATGCCAGGAGCTTAGGAAATAAAACACCAGAGCTCCAGGCGATGATAGTTGAGGGGGAGGTAGGTGTGGCAGCAGTCACTGAGACCTGGGCCACTCAAGGGCACAAGTGGGACCTAAATCTGGAGGGCTACACCATGTTCAGAAAAGATGGGGGGGAAGGGTGGTGGTGTAGCACTGTTAGTCAGAAATGGCATGGGTATTGGAGGGGTAGAGGAGGCAGAGGAGAATGTGGAGGCTATTTGGGTCACCTTGCTGACACAGGGGGGTAAGAGAGTAAAGGTCAGAGTGGTATACAGACCACCAGCACTGGAGGTGGTCCTGGAAGAAAGTTTGGTGGCAAATCTCGAGGGACACTGTAGATTGGGAAAGGGAATGGTAGTGGTACTGGGGGACTTCAACATGCGAGGAACAGACTGAGGGACTACAACTTCACCAGTGGCAAGACAGCAGAGGCTGCTGGATGTCTTCCAAGATGCATTTCTGACATAACAGGTGGGTGAGCCAACTAGAGAGGCCCAGACACTGGACGTAGTCCTGGCAGACAGTGATCAGATTAGAAGCCTAGAGGTGAGGGACCCGTTGGCTGGGAGTGATCACACCACAGTGTGTTTTTTCCTGTACCTACGGGAGGAGGAATGCTGAACAAGGATGACAGTAACTGACTTTAGGCATGCAGACTTCAGGGAGATGGAAAGGAGATCCTTAAAGATAATCTGGACAGGATAAGGTCAGAAATGAATGCTGACAGCAGGTGGGGGATCATTAGGAGGAGAATACAGGAGGTTGCCATATCCTGCGCAAGGGAAAGGCATAAGTTCAGTAAGGCCAGAAAACCCTACTGGTGGACCCGGGAGGTACAGGAAGTGGTGAGGGAGGGGAAAAGAAGGCAGCCTATAGGCACGTCACGTGCTCAAGGAGTGAAAGAGATCAGAAGGAATATGAGCTGACAGCCAAGAGAGTCATCAGGGTGGTGATAGCAGCTAAGGCAAAAAAGGAGCAGTCCTTGGCCACTGGGATCCAGAGGGGGGACAAGGGGTTCTTTAGATACATAGGGGAAAAAAGGAAAGTAAGCGGGCAGATCAGCAAGATAAGGATAGGGGATGGTTGGGCACAAGAGGTGGGGGAAACAGGCAGAAACCCTAAATGAGTACTTTGCCTCAGTTCTTACCAGGAGGGGATGGAGGGGCTAGGTCTTGCGAAGGGAGCGGGGGCAAACCAGAGCAAGGGGTTGGACAGGTAGAGGCCAGGGGCCCTGATGGGTCTGGGGAAAGGGAGTGGCCACCACAGAGAGGTGGAGGCCCAGAAATGCAGGGTGACAAGGGGGAGGACATGGACACTGAAATCCCAGTAGAGAGAGAGAGAATAAGGGAAGCCCTCAGGTCCCTTCGGACGGAGAAAGCACCTGGGCCAGATGAGATACATCCCAGGGTGTGAGGGAACTGGCAGATGTCCTGGAAGTCCCTCTAGTGGAGTTTTTCAACATCTCTCTGAGGACTGGGTGGGTGCCCCAGGACTGGAGGATGGCCCCTGTCATGCCTTTTATAGGTACATTAGGATGCATAGAAAGGTTAAGGGAGGGATAGTGAAGATTAATAAAGGAGAGGGGAGTGGAGGTGGGCAGAGGGAGACAGTGAAAAGGCAGAGATACTGAATGAATTCTTTTGCTCAGTATTCACAAAAGAAGATGAGGAGGAGTTACCTAAACCAGACAATAGAAGCACTCTGGGTAGTGGGGTTGACACCAGTCCAGTCACAGAAGAAAGAGTCCTGAAAGAACTCCTAAAGCTCAACGTGGACAAAGCAATGGGGCCTGACAGGATTCACCCCAGAATCCTAAAAGAACTAAGGGAGGACCTAGCGACACCACTGACCATGCTTTTTAACAAATCATGGCAGGATGGGGTGGTACCTGAGGACTGGAGGAGGGCAGATGTGATTCCCCTTCACAAAAGTGGGAGCAAGGCAGAAGCAGGAAACTACAGACCTGTAAGTTTGAGCTCAGTGGTAGGGAAAATGATGGAATCACTTCTGAAAGAAAGAATTGTTGACTACCTGGAGGCCGGAGGGGCACAGGACCAAAAGCAGCATGGATTTACAGCAGAAAGGTCATGTCAGATGAATCTAATTGATTTCTTTGACTGGGTGACCAAAGTAATAGACCAGGGAGGTGCTGTGGATATGGCCTACTTAGACTTTAGCCAGGCATTTGACACAGTCCCACACAAAAGATTAATAATCAAGTTAACCAGCCTGGGGGTGGGTCCCAGGGTGGTAGCCTGGGTAGCAAACTGGCTGCACAACAGGACACAGAAGGTAATAGTAAATGGAGCCCATTCCAAAGAAAGACGGGTTACTAGTGGAGTACCTCAGGGCTCAGTACTGGGTCCAGTCCTCTTTAACAACTTTATAGGTGACATTGCAGAAGGTCTGGAGGGAAAGGTATGCTTCTTTGCAGATGACACAAAGATCTGTAATAGAGCTGATACACAAGAGGGGGTAGAAAAGATGAGAGGGGACTTGGCAAGGTTGGACGAATGGTCAGAGATATGGCAACTTAGATTCAATGCAAAGAAGTGCAAAGTAATGCACCTGGGAAACAAAAACCCAGGAGAAGAGTACACAATAGCAGGGGAGGTACTAACAGCAACAACAATGGAAAGGGACCCAGGGTAGTCATATCAGATGACCTAAAGGTGGGTAAGCAATGTGAAAAGTCGGTAAGGAGAGCCAGAGGGATACTGGGATGCATAAGAAGGGGCATCGCAAGTAGAAAAAGGGAAGTGATTATTCCTCTGTACAAACAGTTGGTGAGACTCCATCTGGAGTACTGTGTGCAGTTTTGGAGACCTCATCTACGCAAGGACATAGACAGGATGGAAGCAGTCCAGAGGAGGGCAACTAAAATGGTGCAGGGTCTACAGCAGAAACCATATGAAGAGAGACTGAGAGAGCTTAATATGTATACTCTTGATGAAAGGAGGGACGGGGGACATGATAGAAACTTTCAAGTACCTCAAGGGAATCAACAAAGTTCAGGAGGGTAGCATCTTTCAGAAAAAGAGATGTGTAAGAACAGGGGGACACAATTTAAAGACAGAGGGGGGACAGCTCAGGGGTAATAAGAGGAAATGTATTT
Source organism: Neoceratodus forsteri (assembly GCA_016271365.2). Taxonomy (NCBI): domain Eukaryota; kingdom Metazoa; phylum Chordata; order Ceratodontiformes; family Ceratodontidae; genus Neoceratodus; species Neoceratodus forsteri. The sequence goes on from CM057458.1 coordinate 106,859,028, forward strand.
TCATGGAGAGAGAGTGGTGGTTACATGGAACAGCCTTCCTGAGGAGGTCATTGGGTCTCAAACAGTGGAGGAATTCAAACATGCATGGGACAGACATAAGGCAATTATAGCGGGGGGTTGCTGGAAGTAGGCTGTTGGTTAACTAGAATCTGCAGCTTATCCAGTAGGTAGGGAAATGGGCAGACTGGGTGGGCCAAGTGGTCCTTATCTACCATCAAAGTCTATGTTTCTATGTTTCAAAGTCTATGCTGATCCTCAAGCGGGATCAAGAGAGGAGGAGGGAAATTACAGGCCCGTTAGCCTAACATCGGTGGTCGGCAAGATGATGGAGAGTATTGTCAAGGAAAGGCTGGGAAGGGGGTTAGTGGAGCAAACTGGGTACTTGGATGATAGACAGCATGGCTTTGTCATGGGAAGATTGTTCCAGACAAATCTTGTTAAGTTCTATGACTGGGTGATGAGGGACCTGGACCAGGGTAGGCCAGTGGCTGTCCTCTTGCTGGACTTAAGCAAGTCATTTGATTCATTACCCTACAGTGGCCTGCTGGCAAAGCTGAAGTAAATGGGAGTAGGGAGACAGTTGTTAAGATGGATAGGAAACTGGCTCTCAGAAGGTGGTGGTTGGAGTGTTAGCCTCATCCCCAAGGTGGGTTACTAGTTGGGTTCCCCAGGGGTCAGTGCTGGGGCCATTCTTGTTCAACACCTATATCTCAGACATCAGGAGGGGGTTCAGGAGTGAGATGAGTCTCTTTGCAGATGGCTCAAAGCTGGGTGCAGTGGTGGATGGGGAGATGGGGAGGGTGGCCTTGCAGGAGGACCTGGAGGCTCTGGAAAGGTGGTCAGGAAAATGGAAACTAAAATTCAATGTGAGGAAGTGCAAGGTTCTGCACCTGGGAGTCAGAAATCCAGGCCAGGGGTATACCCTGGAAAGAGACATGATTCAAGACACAGAGGGTGAGAGGGAGCTATGGGTAGTGGTAGATATCAAAACGGACAACTCAGAGACCTGTAGAAGGGGCGTGGCAAGGGCAAATAGGATGCTGGGATGCATCGCCAGGGGGATCACCTCCAGAAAGGTGGAAGTGATCCTTCCACTGTATAACTGCTTGGTTTGGTCACACCTTGAGTATTGTGTAGTTATGGAGACCACATTTAAAGAGGGACATAACACTCCTAGAGAGGGTCCAAAGGAGGGCGACCAAAATGATCTGGGGCCTGGGGAGAGGATCTATGAGGAGTGGCTCTAGGAGCTCGACACGTACACCCTGAAGGAGAGAAGGGACGGGGGGACATGATAGAATTCTTTCAGTACATGAAAGAGATCTATAAAAGAGGCCCAGTCAGGATGCTCCAAATGAAGGAGGGTGGGGCAACAAGAGGTCAAGCGTGTAAGCTGTAAGGGGGGAGGTTCAGAGGGGAGAGGAGGAGATGTTATTCCACTGAAAGGGTGGTGGAGCCATGGAATGCACTGCCCAGGGAGCCGGTAGAGGCAGAGACTGTGGACATGTTTTAGAGGGGATGGGACAGGTACAGGGGGAGGGTAAATCTGACCAGGCCCAATACAGGTGGAACATCTGGGACTAGGGATAGTATAACCCAAGGGGGTGGGGGGGACACCAAAATCGGCCCTCAGTGTGAATGCTGAAAATCGAGCAGACTTGAGAGACCATTAGGACTATTCTGGCATTTTAGTATGTTAGTATGTTAGTAAAGGACACCGAGCTAGGGGCACAGTTTTCTCAGGATAGCATCGACATGTTTAAAAAAGTTTAGGTGCTGGTCTAGCCTGACACCCAGGTATCTGAATGAGGTGGTGTCCTCAAGTGTCAACCCATCAAGGGTGTGGAAGGAGGGCTGGGAGGGCAGCCGAGAGAGTCTCTGCCTTGTGCCAAAGGTCATAGAGACAGTCTTCTTGGCGTTGAGGAAGAGTTGATGTGAACTTAACCAGTGCTGAACATTATTGAAATTGAGCTGAAGGCTGGCAGTCACATCAGAGAGGGAGTGGCCAGAGGTAAACAGGACAGTATCGTTAGTGTACATACGGATAGAGGACAATGAGTATGCTGATGGTGGGTCATTTAGGAAGATAAACAATAAAAGTGTGTCAAGTACAGAGCCTTGAGGCACATCTCTGGAGATAGGGAGAGGCAGTAATGTGGAATCAGCTATTCTGACTGATTGTGATCTACCCATTAGGTAGGCAAGGAACCAGCTGCAGGCTGCCTGGGACAGGCCAGCTGACAGAAGAATATCAAGGAGGAGGGAGTGGGAGACAGTGTTGAAAGTCTTGCTGAGGTCGACAAAGATAGCAGATGTGATGAGACTATTATCCATGGCTGAATGGATGAAATTGGTGAGTCTAAGCAGGGAGGTGGAATGGTTCTTCCAAAATCCAGATTGGAAAGAGGTGAAGAATGAGGAGGAGTCAAGGAAGGATGAAAGTTGTGAGAGGACCAGGTGTTCCTGCAGCTTAGCCAGGGTTGGAAGAAGCAAAATAGGACAATAGTTTCCCGGAGCAGAGAGGTTCCCTCCTTTTGGTAAGGGAAGGATGATGGCATGCTTCCAGGCACCAGGGACACTAGCTAAGTGGAACGACAGGTTAAGGAGGTCAGACAGAGGAAGGGAAATACCGGAAGCAGATAGATGAAGCAGCTGAGGGTCTAGGTCATCAGGAGAGTAGCCTTCAGATGGGTTGAAGGTGAGGAGCTAGTGCATTTAGAGTATCAGTAGAATAGATGGGTGAGAAGGAAAAGTTCTCCAGTGTGGGGTGGTGGGGTGTAGTTGATGGTGGAGGTGTTGGTTGTTTAGGGAGGGAAGCTAGGAGATCAGAGGCACAGGATGTGAAATAAGAACTGAATTCTTCTGCCACTGCTAGGTGATAAACTAGAAGTTGATTGTTTATTCTGAGTGTAGAGGAGGAGGGTTAGTTTGAGGGGAGAATAGAGAGTTGTTGCACGAGGTCCCTGCGCCCTAATTGATACCCTCAGGGGTACACCGTAGACAGCTAATGTTTAGGTGTAGGCTATACTAATACATAGGGCTAAGGGCATCTACCGTATAAGAGTAGATGTCAGGATATAAATGCATATTGTTGTAATCCACTTTGCTTGCTAATGCACACATATTATACCATGTATTTTCTGTCTATTTCTTACTTGTCAGATGCCAAGACACCTGTCCTTGAAGTAATTATAATATGTAAGGCAACATTGCCATCCTTTGGTGATGTACACCACTACACCTTGTTATGTAAGACTCGGTATAAGAACTTCTTTGTTCTAAAACTCATGACTTTACAGAATTATATAATGTTATCTTGGACCGTGGAGCCACCTCTAATTTAGCCAATAGGGCTCATCTCTGTAACTAGAAATGTTTCTATCTTATAGTAACCATAGTAATTATCACAGGTATATAATGTTATGCACAGGCTTTACGCCTCGGAGACCCGAGAGATCCCAAGAGGCTACAGAGAAACCTCGAGGCGTAGGGAATGCTTAGCACTGGCTCCCAGTTCGTATTGGTAAGAACTGCTTAGGGCAACTATGATTTATCCCTATTGTAGTAATAAACTTGTTTATTACTCGAATGCAACTTGTCTGTGATTATTTTCATTCCCAATATCGTCAAGAATCTGAAAGTGAGGTTTAGACCTCTTACAAATTGGCGACCATGTGCAGGTGATATTTGGTGTTTGCAAGTTTTCACTTGTTGCTGTAACTTTTCCCTTCTCCACGGTGACTGTAGGTGTGCACTCCCGTATCACCTCTCCCATTTTTTCTACCAGTTTGTAGATACTTGCAAAGTCTGGCTGACTTTTTGGGTGTGGTCGATGCTGTCTCGACCCACTCCATAGCAGCTTTGAATTGCAAGCCTACAACTTATACAGTAGCCCTGCTGTGTTTAAAGTACTCGTGTTGTGGATCTATATGCAACAAGCTGTCTTTTTCACAGTTTGAATTTTCGTTCCCTCCCACACAATGGCCACATTATCAGATATCTGCGCAGAACTGAGACTCGATGTCTCTAACTTCCTTACCTCCCATGGAGGATGGGCTGACTTTGCGCGGGACGCAAGTCAATCCAAAAACCCTGTACTGGGGATTTCAACCCAGTATGCAGAGATGCGACAATCAATCAATAAGCGTTGCGCTAAAGGGTTGATGGTCGCCGCTCTCTACGCTGCTTTGGAAGCCTCCGAAGCGAGGTTTCATACCCTTGATCTGCAGATCTCATCTCTTAAGCAAGAGATGGGTTTACAGGAAACTGAATGTGCTAGAATACAGCAGAACTTGGAGTTGGAGCTCCAATCTCTGGCGAAATGAAAATGATTCACTATTGCATCATTCAGCACAGGCTGGTGAACAAGAAATGTGTACTCTGAAACAGGAATGTGAAAGTTTGAGACAGGATAAGAGTCAGGTTGTGCCGATGAATGATTTGTTGAGTGCTGCGAATGCACAGTTGAGTGATGAAATGGGTGAGCTTCAGGACGAGATCAACCAGGTACGTAATGATTTAGAAATAGCCTATAGGGACAATCGCGAATTGAGTGCCGTGTACCGTGTTTTGCAAAAGCAGAAGCAGGATCAGGTTGATATGGATGTTACAAGTGTGAATCATGATGAATGTAGAGATAAGATGGATAAACTGCACCATCAGCAAGAGGTTTTGGCTGGCCATGTTAAGGCAATGGGAGGCATAGCCCCTGCCTTTCACTCGTCATCAGAAGGGGTGTTATCTGATGATGACGTCTCACAGTACAACGCCCAGTCACGGCCCTACTATGGCCCAGATTTCCCACCAGCCATCCACAGTATGGCGGGTCCCCACCCACTACTCTTCAGGTCACACGTCGACGACATCGTGACGCTCATCATGGGAAATGCCATCATGGCGGAGCCCATGATGGGGGGGAGCAGGCCCAAGCCTGGTCCCGACAGCGCCTCCAGTAGCCGTTATTAGTGTGGAGGACAGGCAAGAGATTGAAACCATGTTTGATAGAGCATTAGGTAATGTTCCTCTTCCTGAAAGAAGTATGAAAGCCATTAAAAGTCAGATCCCGACAAATTTTCCAAGAAGCTGGCACTCAGGAAGGTCTTGTCTGTACTGCAGCTGAAGCTGCAGCTCGCACAGCATTAGATGGTGCGTGAGACACATTACCTTTGCCTGATCGACCACCGACTAATCCCCTACAAATGGCCTACTCTGTCCAGCAAATTGCTGACAGTATCAGTTGGATGGACCCGTCCGACAATCTCAGTTGTCACTTGGAAAAGGTGCGCCCCAAATGTGAGATGCTCAGCCTCGCCGCAGAATATCAGGTCCAAATACTACACCAGACCATCGATCCTGGTTTATGGGCCAAACTCCCCGAAGTAGTTCGCCAGGATGGGAACTCTACCTTTGATGAAGTTGCAGCTGAGCTCATCTCCGCTCATAGCCCAGGTGTGGTAGGAGTGATGCTGGCATATCCCGTGAAGCAAAATGCAAAAGAAAGTCCAGTGACCTACCACCAGAGACTCTGGATGGCCTACCAAGCAGGAAAGCATCTGGCACAAGAAGCTGCGGATGTAGATCTTATTGAATATAAGACCTTGTTCCTTAGGAACATGATCCCAGCTGTAAGAGAAAAGGTAGAGCCAACCACGTACCCAAATACGGATAGGTTTGCCAATATTCTTCGGAAAACCGAGAGGGTGTATCAACTGTACATCCGTGATTTGGGTTCCGGTTCCAAGAAGGTTGCTGCCGTGGAACCCGCCTCCGGGACCGCGACACACTATACTGTGGAAGGGCAGGCCCAGCAACAGCAACCCAAACATCCATCAGCCCCTCCAGCTGGCAACCAACAAAACCCACAACAGGGCCAACAACAACAACAACAGTGGGGTGGGAACCGGAATTGGCCTAAAAACAGAAGGCATAAGGGCAGAGGGAAACCATTACAGAGAGCGGATCCCTCATACAAGGAGATAGCTGAAGAAAACCGAAAATTTCGAGAGCTCCTGGGGCAAGTGCGCCCTGTAGCGGATGCTGTTCCTGCACAGACCCTTGTGGCAGTACAACCAGTGACCCATGCCACTACTGGTCACGGAGACACCGGAAGTACGAGCTCTCAGGCCCATTCAAGCCTGAACCCGAAAGCTCCTCCCTACATTGCATCAGTACAACACTGTGAAGTAATTCATGCAAGTCAGGCCCAACCTCTGCATGCCTCCAGCAATACGGATTGACAATTACAGGCCCCAGTCCGCATTGTAAACAAGCTGGTCTTGGATACAAATGGAAGGCCCTGCACCGAGGCCGAGGTCGGGGGCCGCCAACTAATTGTCTTATTAGATACAGGAGCAGCTGTATCTGTGTTACACGATGAACACCCAGACACGTCTCCTTGGTCTACCGGACGGAAGACCAACATGTCAGGAGTTGATGGTACTAGGCTGCCTGCATACCGTTCTCTACCCTTACCGGTAGAGCTAGACCATTTGAAGGCCTCACACGCTTTCCAACTAATGGTACTGCATGATCATCCTAGTATCATAGGGATTGATTTCCTTGCACCACACGGCTGTGTGGTGGATCTAGCTAACATGCTGCTAATACAGATCCAGGGTCAATACCACACTGTTTTAATTCCTGACTCACATGCTGTGGCAACAATATCTATCAACAACAAAGAGTATGATGTCATAAATTTGTTCAAGAACCATGAACTTTTTCCAAAACTCCTACCTATTCTGCAATGACATTTGGAAGCGTTTGCAGTTAACAAGCATGATTGTGGCAGAATGCATACAATTATCGAGGTGCCAGGCCCGGCACATGAAAGACAAAGGCAATACCCATTTCCCACTGAAGCCTTGCCCTCTCTCCGAGAAACGATCAAGTCACTCCTTAAACAAGGAGTAATCAGAACTTGTGTTTCCACTGCCAACTCTCCCGTTTGGCCCGTGAAGAAACCCACAGGAACCTGGAGACTTACTATTGACTATAGGAAACTGAATCAGGTCACTCCCAGTTGTTCCCCAACTGTGGCATCGGCACCAGATGTGCTTTGACTTTTAACACCGAATCAGAAATGGTTCAGTGCTCTGGACATCTCCAATGGTTTTTGGTCATTACCATTGGCCCTCAAGAGTCAATATAAGTTCGCCTTCACATCTGAAGGACGACAATACACATGGACTTGCTTGCCACAGGGATTCTATAACAGTCCATTCCTCTTCCACCTCCACATGATGGACGCCCTACAGAGTTTCTCAGCCCCCCAATGTCTCTTACAGTATGTAGATGACCTGTTGTTGGCCACGGCCACGCAGGAACAACATCTGGATCTCTTGGACAAACTACTGACTCTCATTCAGAGAGCAGGCCTAAAATGTAACCCAGCAAAGGCACAATTATGTCACAAAGAAGTACTCTTTCTGGGTCTGAAAATAACTGACCAAGGCCGGAGCCCTACTTGGAAGAAGATTCAGGGATTACAAGACTTGCCATTACCTACCAGTGTGGCAACTCTTTGAAGGTTTCTAGGTATGGTAAACTACTCAAGAGACTTTATTTGTGATTTTGCTCAGAAAGCCACTCCTCTGTATGATCTACTCAAAAAGGATGTCCATGGAATTGGGGTCCTGCTCATACCCAGGCTGTGATGTCACTGAAGCAGTCTCTGGCCTCCGCCCCAGCACTGGTTAACCCCAATCCAGCCTTACCATTCTATCTGGAGTGTGCCACCTCTGACATTGCCATGTCAGCAGTGCTGGCCCAGAAGGTGCATGGCACCTTGAGACCTATTGCATATGCATAACAGCTCTTGACCCCAGTGGAACAGAAGTACGGCCTTTGTGAAAGGAACCTTCTAACCAGCTACTGGGCTGTCAACCACTTCCTGTATATCATTAGGTACTCACCACTGATTCTCAACACTAACCACACGCCAACTACCTTTCTGCTCTCCGATAGAGTGAAGTATGGGTCAGTCTCTAACACGAGGCTGACACATTGGTCACTTCTCCTCCAGGATAGATATCCAGGTCCACCAGACCAAAGTCCCATCTCTGCTAGCTCATGGTCTCCTTTTTCAGGGAGAACCCCGTGACTGTACACTGCAGTCACCCGACCTCCCAGATCCGGGTCCTTTCCTCCCTGCCACATCAGAGATACTCGAGAGTACCTCTTTGTGCCGTATTTTCACTGACGGTTCAGCATCGTACTATCAGGGAGAACAGATTGCAGGGATAGGTATTTTGGTAGTTTGTCCTTATGGGAACACTGTCAAGATATCTAAATGCTGTAGTGTGGCTTCATCATAGTATGCAGAGGTGGCAGCGGTGGCCTGTGCACTTGAGTTTATCCAACATGGAACTCAGGATACCATCATTTTTACAGAGTATAATTGGGTTTGCTGCTCCCTTACAGAATTTCTCCCTTTCTGACAGAAGAACTCCTTCCTCTCCTCTGATGGCAGTCCAGTGAAATACAAAGAATTGGTAATCTACATACATGCATTGGCACAGAAATACACACACAAACTTTATGTGCACAAGGTTAAAGCTCACTCTCCTCCAGATCCTATCATGCATTCAATGACAACAGACACCCCTGCCAAGGAAGGGGGCTGAGGGGGGGGGACATCTGGATGATGGACCATCCAGAAGCCAATGCAGCAGTACACGTTGCAGCTCTTAAAAAGAAATCTGAGTCTTTTTCTCCCCTGGACCTTTCAGCAGCCCAACATTTGGACACTGAACTCAAAGAGGTGTTCAGATTCCTTGACAAAGGTACTGAAGAAAGACTCCCTACACATAACCCATATCACAGGCATGAAGGTAAGTTACATTTATCCCCTGATGACAAACTCATTTGGTTACAACCAGAGGACACTACCACCAAATTGTGGGTAGTCCCCAGACATTTGAGATCTGAATTTTTGCACCAAGTACATGATACTCTTACTGGTGGACACCAAGGAGCAGAAAATACCCTCCAACGTCTCAAGACCACCGCCTGGTGGCCTGGTATTACCAAAGATGTTAAACAATACATTGACAATTGCCTTGTTTGTGCACAAAACAATCCCATACCTACAAAATGAAATGCCAAACTTTTACCACAAAGACACTCTGGCCCTTGTCATGCCATTCAAATTGATTTTATTGGTCCTTTGACCAATACCAGTAGAAACAACAAGTATGCTCTTGTGGTAACTGACTTATTCTCTAAGTGGGTTGAGGCTTTCCCCACTAAGACATGCACAGCAAAGACAACTGCCAAAATCCTGGTAGAACAGATTTTCTCCAGGTGGGGCCTGCCTCTCAAGGTAGACTCCGACAAAGGAACCAGCTTTACAGGTGAGTTGATGAAAGAGTCCCTTGAACTCCTTGGGGTTCAGCAAAGTTCCACATACCTTATCACCCTCAATCCTCAGGTCAAGTAGAAAGAGCCAACAGACGGATTAAGCAAATGCTTTCCAAATTCATTGAGGACAATCCCAAAACCTGGGATTCCCTATTGCCTTTACTCCTTATGGCAATCAGGGGTACACCCTCAGCCACTACCCAGCTAACACCATTTGAGGTGATGACTGGAAGACAGATGAGACTACCTGAACACTTGCTGTTTGACCTGCACACCCCCACCGCAGACCGTGTGTCTGTGGATCAATATGTGGAAAAGCTCAGAAAAGACCTCATACACACACACACACTTGTATGCTGCAAACTGCATGTGCAAAGCCCAGCAACAGTCCAAAATACAATTTGACAAACATGCACAAGAAGTGGATTGGCAGGTTGGAGATCAGGTAATGGTACTTCGATTTGCCCACCCCACCCACTCCTTCTCCAACAAGTGGGAAGGCCCATACCCCATTGTCAACAAGCTCAGTCCGGCAGTCAATCAGGTTAGACTCCTCCACAACAATAAATTGACTGATATATGGTTACATGCAAACCAGTTGAAATTGTACAAAGGAACTTAAACTTACTTTTCCCAACCCCACTGGGCGGAATTGTACTAATGTACTAATCTTTGATCTTCCTTTTCAGATACACTGACAAGATGGCTATCTTGTTCCTATCTCTCCTCCTTGCAGAAGTGATCCCTTGCACCCAAAGCACGGTACTGGACCTCCTTCGACAACCGGATCCTCCAGCACCCCTTACAGAGGGAGTTTCCATCAAAATACCAGATACTATGATTACTGTCCAAGAAGGTTCTGATGCTTACCTCACTGCCTCGGTCGTTGCTCCTGACAAATCTACCCTTCAAATTGAGTGTCAAACCACATCACCAGGACAAATTCTCTCTGTGGCCAAACTCTCCAAGGGAACTTTTCAGGGTTGGCCTAATGCTAAATTATCCCCCAATGGTTCACTGTCCTTGTTACAAACTGCACTAAGACATTCTGGTTTGTACAACATTACTGCTCTAATTGATCCTTCCAACTGTAACTCTCTCTCCAAAGATTCTGCCCGTAGATTCTGTGCTGTACACCACATGGCCTCTGCTGCCATGTACCTCTCTGTTTTACTGCCCACTGAAAAACAACTTTTGGAATGTCCAAAACATGACCCTGGTCCCCGTAGTGGTCTCACAGCCACTGCCCTCCCAGGTTCTTTGATTAATAATTTACAGTTTATGCATATACCTGTTTTGTTTTATCTTACTTACTGGAATATGAAAGAATTTGGTATGTGTCACAATACTAATACATCTGCATTTTATAGTACATTATTGCTTGATAGTTTAGCTGCATTTCAGATTCGTACTAAGGATCCCTTTACTGGGATTTATTCTACCGGACATAGAGGTCATTTTAGGAGGAAAACCCCTCCTGGTACTCTCAATCATAAATGTAGTAAACGTGAAGTTGACAGTTCTGATGTTACAGGTGCTACAGGTACTGTCACAGGTCTTTTTGGTACTATGTCCATCTGGAATAAAGCAGACATTGCTGCTATCAAAAGTCATTCTGCAAAGTTCTCCACTGGTTTGGTTAATAATGTTTTACCACTATTATTGCATGGTGTGGATGGCCTTAGGAAGAAAGATACACTGTACACAACATGCACGACATTGCAAAAGCATTCACTGATTCAAAAGATAAGATTAACGCACTCATACAACAGAACAATAGAGAAGCTGAAAAACAATACATTGGTAGGGAAATACTTTGTTTCACATATAGCTCATACATCCTCACTACCATCAACAACCTCTTACGTGATTTAGAAACTAGAAGAATCCCTAACATAATACATGATAGACGCATCTCCAAATGGTATTGTTCTAAATGTAAACTTTCAACTTGTGTTTCTGTATGCATGCAACAGACTTTGTCTATTCCTCTCTCCACAGTGAGAAATTTGGGGTTTGTGACCAGGCACCCTAACACTGGTCCTTGTTTTTCTACTAAGAAATGTTCCATAACAGATACCATGTTTGTCTCTTTTACTGTCTCCTTGCCATGTTTTGATCCCACTACAGCTTTGTTTGACAAGCTTGCACTGGCACACTCAATAGGGCATTTGGATGAAGACATCTACAGAGAACGCCTGGATCTACCACCTCTACTGGTCTACCACTCCTTCCCGGATGCCTGGGTGGCACCGCACACGGACTGCTGTGTGAAAAAGCAATACATCTACTTGTGCTGATTTGATGTGTTTGATGTCATACGCCCTGTATGTGGTTACTCTCCAGACAGCATTGATTGGACTTTCACTATGGATGATGACATCACTGAGAATGGCACCAACTCTTTTGAACAGACTCTGTCACCTGATCAGCTCTACCTGTCCTATCGTGAGGAAGCTCATCGCCTGTCAACACGGATTTCGAAGACGACCTACACATGCCCTGTCCAGTTGCAAAAATGGAGACTACCTACTGTACGCTCACAGTATAACTCTGATGGAGAGTACTGTATTGTTACTAATTACAAGTCTTATACATATGGTTCTGTTACTTGTGCTATTGATTACCCTAACTTCTGTTTTGTTCCCCATCAGAAGACTGTCATTGGACATACTGTTATAACCCCTGTCCCCCTTACGGATGCAGACATTATTGATGGTAACCCAGATTATTTACTCACACTCTCAGAATACCTACCATACTTTAACGTACACATTGATCCGCTTACACTCACACTAAAATCCTTTTTGGATAGAAAGGACACACACCTTATCCACATCAGCAATAATATAACCAAAGCCAGTGAAGCTGTTCTAGATCTGATCAGCGATGGAGATATGAATAATGCATTAACTAACACCTGGTTAGAGATCACTTTTAAAGGTTTTGTTATAATACAAGCATTTTTGATATTCACTTTGATTATTATGCTTTGCTGCCTATGACGTACACTGCGCCAACACCATGAGCAGCTTGAGTTCCTTTACAAGGCTCGAGCGTCGGAATTGTAAACGACTACTGCTCCTGTCCATTCCCTGGATTTGCTTGTGTTGCCCGTGGAGGCAACAAGGGGGGGAATTGTTACACAAGGTCTCTGCACCCTAATTGATACCCTCAAGGGTACACCATAGACAGCTAATGTTTAGGCATAGGCTATACTAATACATAGGCATAAGGCATCTACCGTAGAGAGAGTAGATGTCAGGATATAAATGCATATTGTTGTAATCCACTTTTGCTTGCTAATGCACACATATTATACCATGTATTTTCTGTCTATTTCTTACTTGTCAGATGCCAAGACACCTGTCCTTGAAGTAATTATAATATGTAAGGCAACACTGCCATCCTTTGGTGATGTACACCACCACACCTTGTTATGTAAGACTCGGTATAAGAACTTCTTTGTTCTAAAACTGATGACTTTACAGAATTATATAATGTTATCTTGGACTGTGGAACCACCTCTAATTTAGCCAATAGGGCTCATCTCTATAACTAGAAATGTTTCTATCTTATAGTAACCATAGTAATTATCACAGGTATATAATGTTATGCACAGGCTTTACACCTCGGAGACCCGAGAGATCCCAAGAGACTACAGAGAAACCTCGAGGTGTAGGGAACGCTTAGCACTGGATCCCAGTTCATATTGGTAAGAACTGCTTAGGGCAACTGTGATGTATCCCTATTGTAGTAATAAACTTGTTTATTACTTGAATGCAACTTGTCTGTGATTATTTGCATTCTCAATATCATCAAGAATCTGAAAGTGAGGTTTAGACCTCTTACAGAGTGGACCACTTTCCAGAACTTGGAAGGGTTATTTATGTTGGAATTAAAAGTGGACCAGAAGTATTCTGATTGAGCCAGCTGAGTAGCTTTGGTGCAGGTGTTGTGGAGTGCACTGTAGATATTGTAGTCATGCAGGAGTTTGGAGGATTTATGGTTTTCCAGGCCTGGTCATGGGTCTGTTGATAGGCCAGTAGCTCTGGGGTGACCCAGGGTAGGTGAGATACCCTAACTCTAATTAATTTCAGTGGAGCATGTTTACTCCAGATATTAAGGAGGGTCTTGTCTTTTTAAAGTAGTCCAGTGATTGATCTATGGAATTGGTATAGAAGCCCAGTTTGCTTGTGCAAAGTTGAGATGTTGAGGGGTGAGGTCCAGTGATTTGTAGGAATAGATGACATGTAGTTCAGGGGGTGTTTATCGTCTGTGTACCTTCCTGGCTAGGTAAATCGTGTGATGATCACTAATCACATCTGGCAAAAGACCTGATTGGACTATCCTGTGAGGGTAGGAGGTGAGGGTCCAGTCAAGTAGGGAGTGGTTTTAAGTTTTATCTTTTAAGCGAGTAGGTTCAGTGATTAATTGGGACAGGTTAAGGGCAGCAATGTCATTTCCAGTTGTCGCTAGGGAGGGTGACAGCCAGTTCAAGTTGAGATTTCATAGCACATAGAGCTCACCTGAGGAGGTGCAGGAACCAATCAAAGTGATTAAGTCTGTGACAACTGAGTGGTGCAAGCCTGGGCAACAGTATAGGCCAGCGATATAGATAGGAACCGAGAAGGGCAAAGAGAGTTTTTCAACAAAGGCTTCATAAGCATCTGGAACTGAGGTGGAGAGTACAGTAGTAATTTGGAGTGAGAAGGTGGAATAAATAGCCACACCTCCACCCTTACCATTGGGATCTTGTGGGGTCAAAAAGTAGCCAGGGATAGTGACAGAGGCATCAGGGATTTTGTTAGTAAGCCAAGACTCAGATATGATCAGGATGTCCAGGAAGAGAGTGCTTGTGAGTGGAAGTAACAGGTCAAGTTTAGGGAGCAGACTGCGAATGTTTAAGTGGAGAATCTTTAGGCCACATGGGAGTGAAAATGGTGTGGCTGGGGGGAAGGAGTGGGGGACATGGGAATGGAGGGGGCTATGATGAAAGTAGAACCAGAGTTTGGATTAATGTCACCTGGTGAAAGAAGTAGGAGAGAAATGATAAAGTGTAGTTTAGAACTCTTGAACCAGGACTGGGAGGAGGTCTGGATAGATGGAGGGGGGTGGTGAGTAGTGAGGGAGTGCTGGTATTTAAGTAGGCATAGAAGGGCAAAGGGGTAGTGTAGGGACGTTAGTGAGGTGGATGGCCATACAGGGGAGTGATTCAGGAAACATAAGGGGTGGGAATGACTGCTAAGATGTAGCATGGGGCAAGCTGGACAGGGAGGCCAGAAGGAGTTGGGTGGCAGGCTGTGGTGTTCATACTTAGAGGAGGTGGCAGAGAGAGCATGGTGAGCACTACAAGGAAAAAGCACATAGGAGAGATGCTTAAATAACACATTCAGGCAGCCTGCAATTTAGATAACTGCCTGTAGAGTGAATTGAGCCCTCTAGTGTGCAGAAAGTATAGCTTGCTAGTTTGAAACTGGGTACTTTGTAAATTACACCACGTGAAGTATAGTGGCTATATACATAACTGCCTGCCTTGGGTGGTGGTGGGAGGGCGGGATTTGCCACTTACGACTGAGAGAGAGAGCTTAGGTTTGAACCAACAGTTCCAGGGAGCCTTCAGCGTGTGGAGCAGAGCAGCAAAACTAAAATGTTACAGCCGTGAGCTTTCCGGTACTGAGGTGCCAAAAGTTAAAATCTGGTGTCAGTACCTGATGATTGGAGGAGCAGCAGGCAGGTTAAAGGTTTGAACCAGGTTGGTGGTTCCTATTTTGCTACTTAGAAGACTTTCTATGTGACAGCACTGGGGGGGAGGCAGTATTGCGCAGTGGTTTAAGGCTCTGAGCAGCAAATCTGGAGACCTGGGTTTGACTCCCACAGCCCCCACTTGCATACTGTATGACCCTGAGCAAGTCACTTAACTTCTCTGTGCTCCCAGGTTGCACCTGTAAACAAGCTTTCAGCTTAGTGTGCTGCTCCTGGTTAAACAATTGGAAAAATTGATGTCAGGAACGACACTCTACTTGGAGGTTGACGTAGTCAGTTCTGTTCCTCCTTATGCATCACAGCATCATGACCTAAGTCACTGTGACATCACTAGTAACCAGGCAGAGCCAGTCTCCTGCTGCCTCACTGGCAAATTGTGACACATTACAAATCAAGCAGCAGGGCTTGTGATGTAACAGTGAGTGAGGTCACATGCTGATGATATAGTGGGAAGTATAGAAGCACATATGTCTGCTTCCAGGTAAAGCACTACTTTTCATCTAATATTACTAGGTAGAAAGCCACCTAATGAGCACACATAAAAACACTTCAGAAACGAAAAGTAATAAGGGACTACTTTCAAAAATTATGAAACTTTTTTGCCTATTACTTCTTTGGGGTACTTGAAGGTTTCAGTCATGCCCATTCCACTCTCTCTTCTATCCTGCAGCAAGTATGCATTAAGTCTTTTCAGTCTGTGTCTGGGCAAGTTGTATTACTGACCCTGAATCATTTCTATGGCTATTTTTAGTACTGCTTCAGGATTATTTATGTCCTTTGTCAGGCAGGGGCTCCAGTACTGCACAGAGTACTTCAGGTGCAGACATACCATGGCTCTGTAAAGAGCAAGTTCACTTCCTTCTTTCAGCTTGTAAATCCCCTTGCAATGCACACCAGCATCCTCTGTGCCTTAGCTGCTACCTTTTTGCATTGCTCATACTGCTTAAGGCTGCTGGTTATAGCCATCGCCAGATCCTTTTCCTTCTTAGGCACCATGATCTTTACCCCCTAGCCTGTATTCGACTTTCACATTCTTGCAGCCGCTGTGCATGGCTTTACCCTTTTTTGCATTGAACCCCAATTACCAGATAACAGACCATCTTTCTTGCTTTACAAGACCCTCTGTAAGGTCTCTGACCTGCTCCTTAGTGTCCTATCTTCCACAGAGTTGGGTATTATCCACAAAGAGGAAACTGTTGACACTAATGCCAGCTCCTGTTTCATTTATAAGTACATTAAACAACACAGGTCTGAGCACCAACCCTCATGGGACCCTAATTTTAACTCTGATAGCTCCCCACCACCACCTTTTGGATCGTCTCATTAAGTGAATTTGCCACCCACCTGCCCAATTTGCTACCCTGTTCTAAATCCTCCAACTTTTTGATTACTCACTCATGTAGAACTGAGTCAAAGGCCTTACTGAACTCAAAGCACAGTATAGCTATTGCCTCCCCCCCTTTCAGCAGACTTCATCACCTCATTGAAGCAGTTGAGCAAGTTGTTCAAGCATTACATCTCAGCCATGAATCCAGGCTTTTTCTCATCCTGGAGTCAATTAATCTCAAGAAATTGAGAAAAACTTTCTGTCAGGATGGCCTTCATCAGCTTGTGCACTATATATGTTACTTTAATATGCCCGTAGTTCCCCAAGTCATACCTAGGCCCCTTGGCTGGAGAATAGGACACAGAGAGTAATAGTAAATGGAGTCCACTTAGAAGAAAGGGGGGTTACTAGTGGGGTACCGCAGGGTTCAGTATTAGGACCAGTCCTCTTCAATGTCTTTATAAACAACATTGCAGAGGGATTGGAAGGAAAAGTATGTCTCTTTGCAGATGACACAAAGATCTGCAACAGAGTTGATGCACAAGGTGGGGTGGTAAGGATGAGAAGGGAATTGGCAAGGTTAGAGGAATGGTCAAATGTATGGCAATTTAGATTCAATGCTAAGAAGTGCAAGGTAATGTACCTGGGAAACAAAAACCCAGGGGAAGAGTACACAATGGGGGGTGAGATACTAACAACAACAAAAATGGAAAGGGACCTAGAGGTAGTCACATCAGATGACCTAAAGGTGGGCAAGCAATGTGAGAGGGCAGCAAGGAGGGCTGGGGGAATACTGGGATGCATAGGGAGAGGCATCACCAGTAGAAAACAGGAAGTTATTATCCCTCTGTACAGACAGCTGGTCAGACCCCATCTGGAGTACTGCATGCAGTTCTGGAGACCCAATCTCCGCAAAGACATAGGCAAGATGGAAGCTGTCCAGAGGAGGGCAACTAAAATGGTGCAGTGTCAGCACCCGGAAGACAAATGAAGAGAGGCTAAAGGGCTTAATATGCATAGCCTCGAGGAGCAGGGGGATATGATAGAAACTTTCAAGCATCTCAAAGGAATCAACAAAGTCCAAGAGGGTAGCATCTTTCAAAAAAAGAGGTGTGCAAGAACAAGGGGCACAATTTGAAGAGGGGGCAGCTCAGAGGTAATTTAAGGAAGTATTTTTTCACAGAGAGGGTTGTGGATGCATGGAACAGCCTTCCAGAGGAGGTTGTGGAGTCAAAAACAGTGGTGGAATTCAAGCATGCATGGGACAGTCATAAGGCCATTCTAGGGGGTGGGGGTAGGAAGAAGTAGGCTGCTGGTTAACTAAGATCTGCAGCTTATCCAGTAGGTAGGGAAATGGGCAGACTGGGTGGGCCAAGCGGTCCTTTTCTGCCGTCAAATTCAATGTTTCTATCTTTATTGTGCAGTGGTATTATATGGGTGGTTCTCTTCTTTAGTTTTACCACCCCTCTATCTAGGGAACTGTTAAACAGGTCAACCAGTGTGCCCACCTGTTTTGCCACCAATTGACTCTGTTCTCAGTGGTGCATGCCATCCAGTCATGAGGGCTTGTCCACCTTCAGGGCCTGAGTACCTTCAAGACATGAACCATTATGATAATTTCCTCTACCATACTTCTTATCTCTCCCCTTTATCTGCCCATCCTCCTTTGTGGCACTGGTCCATCTTTCTCTTTACTAAAGACAGAGCAAAAGTATTTATTTGCTCAATACCTCTGCCTTATTGTTACTGCCTTCTACCCACCCCTCCCACATGTTTAATTTAACTATGCCCATTTTTGTAGTCCTTTTTACCAAATGTATCTGAAGAAGGCCTTGTCTGATTCCTTGACCTCATCTGCAACTTGCAGCTCCTTCCCTGCCTTTGCCTGCCTGCCCACCTTCCCAACCTCTCTCACCATTCCTGCATACAGTAGGTTTCTCTGTCTACCCCTTCTGGGACATCCTATTCCTCCTATATGAGGCATTCTTTTCCTTAACCATTCTGTCCATTTTTCTGTGGAACTAAAGTGATCTCTTGGAATGACTTTCTTTCTCCTCTTTTTAAAGAGCAGTTGACACCTTTGGGAAAACTTCAAAAACAATATTTAGACACAATTCAGTGTTATTTCATGTATCTTCTACATATTTCTATATATTTTTCCTCTCCATTACTTATTACTGAAGAAATTCCCACAACAACAAGATTGTTATCCCTCAGAGTTCATCTGCCTCTATAGCTTATTCCTTACCTGAAATTATAATGCTCTGTTGTGACATCACAGTCTGTTGCCTGGGGAATAACTATGATGTCACAAGTGTAGTATTATGACATCAGGGTGGGAAAAAGCAATAGGAGCTGATGAACCCTCAAGGAACAACTATCCTGTTTTATTGCACATGGCCCCAGTAATGAATAATGGGGATAAGAAACACAGAGTTAATGAGAAATGTAAGATGTTTTGTGTCCAAATTTTGTTTTTCAAAGTTCTTCTTGAGGTGTCGATTGCTCTTTAATGCAGGTTACTGAGGCAGCCCTTATCCCATCTTTAATTATGGTTCTCTTTAAGTCTCCATCTAGGGCCTCCATTAGGCTAGCCAGTCTCCCTTCTGATTGCTGAATTACTGCTAGTTCTGGAATTCTGGAGTGGTTTTATTTCTGGACGCCCAATTCTTCCAGGTGCTTTCCATTTTAAACAAGTAGCCAAACAGCCTGCCTTTTACTGTGTTTCCCCTTTGCCCTGTATTCACAAAGCGAATGGCATTAGTGGAACTGAAACTTGAGTCTGGAGGTGTACAGCTCTTCAGTGGAATC
The DNA here is from genome assembly GCA_016271365.2 of Neoceratodus forsteri. NCBI lineage: Eukaryota > Metazoa > Chordata > Ceratodontiformes > Ceratodontidae > Neoceratodus > Neoceratodus forsteri. The sequence continues at coordinate 106,878,292 of CM057458.1, forward strand.
ACTGCCTCAAATATAGTAAGCACATACTAACATACACAAGTTACAGCAGGGCTCTACTGAAAATGTGATATTTCTTCTTGGCTGGGCTAGCCTGAGTAAATGATAAAACTAGTTCTCTGCTGTCCTGAATGTTAGGCTGAATGTTAATAAATGCAAGCTTGCATCAGTTTTCTTGTTTCCACTTCAACACTGAAGGCAAAAATGTGCTGTAAGCAGCAGTTGAGGGTTTTGAACCTGGCTTTCAATGTTCACACCTCAGAACTTTGTTAGCTCAGACTGCTTGCATCTAGTTTGCTCCACAACCTGCCATTACACATTTATTAAGTGGTTGTTGTGAGATTCAACATTGCTGGGTCTTCATTGTCACAGCTCTATAGGCCAAGGTACTGGACTCCTTTTACTCTACCCCCACAACTTGAACACACATACACTATCACACGCACACACAATGCACTACATACATGTTTATACACACACACTAACAAAAACATGCACATAGTCCCTGACACACACACACACACACACACACACACAACTCTTATGCTCACAAATACCACAATGCACACATTAATAGAAAATGTGATGTGCACACAGACTTCAGTTCCTATGCACATACACACACACACACACACACACACACACACGCACACCTCCAACACACAGCCTCCAAGAAGTACAAACACACAAAGACACTCTGACATGCACAAATACACACAGAGGCATATGTCAATGAACATTCAGGGTCAGAGGGGTGCCATCTGGCACCAGGGTGGTCTATATCATCATACATGAGTATTTCGAGGTGGGGGATGTCACTAGACACCAAGGACAGGACTTATACTTTGGACAAGTGTTCAGGGGAAGGGGAGGTGCTTCTGTATTCCCTGGATATATGACACTACATGGGACAGGTATTCGGGAGAAGATGTGCCACTAGACACCTGGGATATGTACACACAACACAGGATGCATATTCGGAGAGGGTGCCACTAAACACCAGGGATTTGAATGCAGGATGGGAGTTCAGGGAGTGGACGGTTGCCACTAGACACTAGGAATATGACACAGTACACTGGTGTTTTAGGGACTGTAGGTGCCAATAGACACCAGAAAAATATAACTAACACAGAACGGGTGCTCATGGGGTATGTGATGCGACTAGACACCAGGGATATGTATAACTAAGAAGGGATGGTTGATCGGGGGTAGGGTGTGCCACTAGATACCAAGGATGTGTATAATTACCATGGGATGGTAGGGGTGCTGGTAGACACCAGGGATATGTATATCTAACACGGGATGGATGTTTGGGTGGTGGGGGTGCCACTAGGCACCAGGGTTGCTGTCAGGTACTCACAGGATATGCGGTACTGGGCCACAGCAAGCCACGCAAATGAGCCCTTAATGGGCATGCAAATTGCCTAGTTCTTGTCGGGCAGTACAGTTTCAATTAGCACAATGCCAACATGGATTGATATTCAGTCAGATAGCGCTGGTCCTCTATCCGATTAAATATAGCAGTCACTGGGTTATGCTTTTGCCTCCCATTGAAGATCAGACTGAAAGACCCTAATTGGCACAAAGAGACAAACTGATCCCAGTGCCGGTACACACATACATACACTACACACTACACACATACACATACACACGCACATATGCACATATGCAAGCACGCGCACACACGCACACACTCGCACTCTAAGGGACACACAAATAAACATATCCACACAGATCTCAATGAAAGCACACTACACTAGGACTGCATGAGTTTTGACAATTCTGTTTCAATGGTCAAACCCCAAATGTTCACCGCTAGTTCATTGTGCACAAACAAAAATACTAAATTTGCAAACTTTTGTTCTCATAGTTCTCATTATTTTGATAAAAGAAACAATTTTCTGTCTCTCCCCACCATCCATGCTCCTGTCTCTAAGGAGGACATGTGGTTGACACACACAAGTTGTCCTTCCTCCAACAGACAGACACCATCACTCCCAATATCCTATCATCACTCACTGCAAGGGACTCTATTAACCAGCAGTTGTTTGGCTACTGAATGGTGATGTTGATAAGAGATGTATTGCTATTGGTTGGGACAGAGAACTATGTGGCTACTGAGTCCTACAGCTAGTGTGAGCACAGTTTGTGTCACTGTGCATGTTATAGGCACATTTTCACTGAGTATGTGTGATGAGTTTGCTCACTTCTTTGCATATAATGTTGCCACCATGAGGTCCAAGATCCATCCAGAGTTCTCTAGCGGGTTTTGTGGAGGCCAGCAGGAGGTTGCAAGCACCCAGTTTGCCTGTTCTGACTTTGGCCAGTTGGCGATCACTGACATCATGAGGATTGTCCAGAGCATGCAACCAACCTGCTGTAGTTTGGATCCAGGCCCGAAGTGTCTCCTACAAGTGGTGGATATTGACCCCAGGTAGCCCTATGTATAGGGCATTGCAGTAGTCAAGGCGAGAGGTCACAAAGGCATGGACATAAGTTGGAAGATCATCGGGCAGGACCAGGTGATTAATCCAGATGATGTTCCTCAGATGGTAAAACGAGGTCTTGACAGCAGCCGAATCCTGAGGCTTAAGTGTCAAACCACCATCAAATACAAAGTCCAGATTCCGCACCCAGTCTAAAGTCAACAGCTGACTACCCCCATGCTAAAGCCTGGAGGACTGCCTGCCAACAACCCCACACTCTGATGACCTGGGTCCACCACCAACACCTCAGTTTTATCCTGGCTCAACCTCAGTCGGTTGGTACTCCTCCAGTCCTGGATCTCAGAGAAGCAGCTATTAAAGATCGAGACATCCCCCACCCTGTTCAGAAGCTAAGAACATGTATAGCTGTGTATTATCTGCATAGCAGTGACAACACAGCCCATACCACCTTATAATTTCTCCCAATGGCAGCATATATACTATGAAGAACACGGGTGATAATGTGAAGCTCTGCAGAACCCCATAGGACAGGGGGAGAGGGACTGACAAATAAATCCCAGACACTACTCTCTGAGTTCTGCCAGTGAGGAAAGATCAAAACCACCTGAGGACAGTACCTGACAATCCACAGATCAACCGCTGGTGCTCCAATAACACTTCATGGTTCACGGTGTCAAACCATCAGTGTCAGTGTCAGTGGCTCAGCAGGTAGCACACTCGCCTCTGAGGCCAGGAGATCAGAGGGCTGTGGGTTCAGTTCCCACATCTGGCACTTAGGTTAATATCCCAGTACTGACACTGTAGTGCAGCATGAGAGGGGTGCTGCACTTCTGAGGTGCCGTTTTTCAGATGAGACGTTAAACCGAAGTCCCATCTGCCTGGATTGTTGGTAGTTCAGGTGGATGTTAAAGATCCCATGGCACTTCTCGAAAAGAGTAGGGGAAAGTTTTATTAAGACAAAAATCATACAATAGTACACAAAGCATAATACAAAACAAAGGAAACACATGATAAGTATTATACAATCATTCAGGCAACTGCAAAATCAGAGTCAGTGATCCAAGGAAGAGCTTTCCAAAGTTCCAAAAGTGTTGTATCTGAGTATAGAGTACGTTCATGCTCATAAATTTCTTTTAAATCTTGTACAATCTTTTTTTTGAGCTCCAAATAGGAGCAGACCTTTTGCTGTAAAGAAAACATGCAACGCACCATCCAAATATTCCATTTAATGCAGACAAAAACAAGGTTTGAAGTGTCCTGGTGCCATTTTGACCACTGGGGAGAAAAAAACCCATATACAAGATTCAAATAAGTAACCGACTGAAGCACAGGGGTATCCCATGCCTGTGCCAAAAAAGACCACCAATTTTTGATAAAGGAACAGTCAAAAAATAAATGAGGGATAGCTTCAAGTTCTGTAATACATAATAAGCGAGAACACATTCTATCTTGGGACTGCTTATGTTTATGATTTGATTTTACATTAATCTTTTCATGGCATGAAAGCCAATGAAAATCCCACATTTTGGCTGGAACCCTCTTACATTTCCACAATAACAAAAGAGAAAGGAGGTGTTGACCAGGACACTTATCGAAGAGTACTGATACAGCACAAACTGTCAGGAGTAATTTCTTATATAAAACTTTATGGGAGTGATTTAATAACATCTGAACAGACACCTTCCATTGTTTGAGATGTAAAAACATATGTTTTACGTAAGTTGGTATACCAACAGTTTGTCTTAATACAGTTAAGGAATTAGTTTCCCATTGATGAAACCAAATCCTGCAAGCGTCATAAAACCAAGGTTTCCACCCCCTTTGGGCATAATTCATTAAAGGCCTAAAGTTTGCAGTGAAAAAAATACAAGAAAAAAATAACAAAGGGTTAACCATACAAACACCACCCTCAGGGATAGGTAAATAAGTGATATTCAGCTTTATCGGGTTTAACCTACTACCCCAAAGAGCTTGAAAAAACAGGCTAAAGACAGCAGTTTCTAGCTGTCGTGGAATAGGGAATACATAACTCAGAAAAAGGAAAATAAAGATCAAGTAGTTTTTAATTAAGAAAACACGTTTTTTTTTTCCTGTCTGCCCCCGATTTCAGTAGGCCACAGGAAGTTTACCTTTACATTCCAGTTAAACAAATCTGAGTCCTGAGTCCCAAAAAAAATTCCCAAAATGCGAATAGGGCCCTCAACTAAACGTAACGGGCCAATATGGTCCGAGGGGGAGGTTGCTGAACCGACCCGAATAATCAAACTTTTAGTGTAATTTAAAACAGCACCAGAGAATTTTCCAAAAATAGAGCACTCACAGAGAGAATGAGCCTCTGAGGCTGCATCAGCTACAAGAAAACAAACATCATCTGCATATGCGATCGCCTTATAAGGCAAGCATAAGGCACAACTAGAAATAGACTTAATCTGAGAATTAGTATTCAGCCGACGGAGCAAAACATCAAGAAAAAATGCATATAACAACGGGCTTAAAGGACAGCCCTGATGAACCCCCCGGTTTATGGGGATCATGGGTCCTATCCAACCATTCACTACAGGCACAACAGTCGCTGTTCTATAGAAAGCACGAATCCAGCGTACTACAACATCAGGTACATGCAGAAAAGAAAGTGCTTCCCATAAAAAATCATGCCTAACCGAATCAAAAGCATCCTTCTGATCTACGGAAACAACAAGTCCCGAAACCAGACCTGCATAGCCATGAAAAAGTAATTCTCTTAAGAGGATCAAATGATCAGAAATTTTCCTTTGAGGCACAGAACAGGATTGGGCGGGATGCAAAACCACCTCTGCTATCCTAACCAAACACTTCACAATAATTTTTGTTAAGAGCTTAAAGTCGGTGTTCAACATACATAAAGTTCACCAATTCTCTAGAGAATGGATATCACCTTTCTGTTTATAAATGTAAATCAAAGTACCCGTAGTAAATTCCAAAGGGAGAGATTCACATGTTAACAGAGAATTAAACACAGATGTAAGTTCTGAGGCTAAATGGTCACCCTGCACCTTATATAAGCCAGCAGGGAGATCATCCAGATCAGGACTTCTCTGTACAGGTAATGAAGAAATAGCCAGTGTCAAATCCTGCTCTGTGATAGGAGAACAAGCCTGGTCCTGACATAGCTGTGAGGGAGCTGGGATATCAAGGCCACTATACAAAGTCGCACTGTTACCAGCCACAGCAGGGAAGGGAGAAAAAAGAGCTGTAGTATACTTTGTTACAATATGACAAATCTCAGTTTATGAGGAACATAAGGTCCCTTCTGAATTTAGAAGACGTCATATTTTTTCGGGCGGACTGACGGGAATTATATTCAAAAGGACAAACAACATCACATGTTCCAACAGTGCAGAATTTAGGTTGGTTATAAAGTTGTTGTGATTGCCGTAATTGGAAAGTCAACATATCATTCTCTAGGACTTTTATTTGTTGAGTAAGATCTTGCCGTGTCGTGTATGCTATGGTTAATAATGACTGAAAATGTACCCTCTTCTGCAAATAGTCTAGGTATTCCCTCCTACATTTTAAATGACTGTAAGTTTTTTAAAAAGTGACCAGATCATGTTTCGTGTCTAACCACCACTGAACAGGATCTTCATAGCATATAAAAATAGATTTACGGGCTTGTATGAAGGACAGGAGGGACTGCATAAACATCGGAATCTGCAACAAAGATGTGTTGAATTTCCAAATACCTGGACCTTTACGGGAAGAGACAACAGAACCAAAACCAACAGAAAGCAGCTTATGATCAGAAAACTCAACCACTTGAACTTTGGCAGAAATAATTGGTACTGTAGGAGAGGAAAACACATAATCAATACGTGTGGCTAGTTTACCCTTTTGGAAGGTAGGGTGTGTTGTGTAGTAAAGGAGAGATAAGAGTCTGTTAAGTGGGCGACTCGAACCAATTTACCCAATTTGTGGGAATCACAAAACAGTTTCTTTGTAGCAGCAAAGGAGCTCTTATCCTGAAGACTCAGGCCACAATTAAAGTCACCAGCAAACAATACCTGAAAGGAAGTATGCAAATAAGGACGAAGCAAAGCAAATAAAGCTATGCATTACGTTTTGATTTGAGGGGCATAAATGTTTATCACCCGGTAAGGACAGGACCCAGTAACAAAATCTATAATAAGCGCCCTACCAGGAGCTACATCAAACAATTTTAGCAAATGGAAGTCTGGGATATTAATTAATATTCCCAGTCCCAAACAAGAATCCTGACCAATCGACCAAAAAGAAGGACCCAGTAACCAGTCCTGTTGTGCATGTCGGATCTCATGTGTAGTATGAAGTCTTGTATCCTGTAATAAAATTAAACCCAAAGGCAAAAGCCATAGAAAGGAAAAAAAAATCTCATTTTAGCCATCGCTTCATACTATTTACATTAATAGTATGGCAAACAAAAGTGAAACATAGCAACAAAAAAAGGAAAACAGACAAAAATACATTTACAATTTCCTTTTCCCAACCACCTTCTTCCTTTAAGTTTTACTCTGGCCTTCGCTTCTGAGAAAGGCCAGTGCCAAGTTGCAGCTCAGGGTCAGTGGTACCGTCAGGGAGAGAAGAAGCTATGGAGGAAGAGTCCGACTCACCTCCAGTGTCATCAGAAAGGGGTTGGAGAAGTTCAAAAGAATTAGATAAGGACACTGGGGGAGGTTCCGGACCACTCACAGGAGATGGTACAACCCGAGGGTTATTTCTCTGTGACCTTCTACGTATAACATTTGTAAGCACTCGGGAGGGGGGGGCATAGTACTTGGACCTGGAACCCAGTCCAGAGCAGGAAAACTAGACTGGGCAGGATCAGGGACAGGAGAAATCTCAGGCAAGGGGTCATCCGTGAATTAAACCATCTGAGGTGCGACCTCAGAGGATACAACAGGCACTGAAGCCTGCAGTAAGGGCTGGGCTGCCCTAGGGGGAGGTACAGCCAAGGTGGTCCGGAGACGGGCCTTCTGCGCCTGTGTAATAATAAAGCGCTGGTCCACACCACCATCATGAAATTCCTGGTTATGTGCAGCCCATTTACAATTCTGAAAGGTATGCCCCTGTTTGTCACATAGGTTACATCTACATTCATTCAAACAGTGTGCCCCTATGTGGCCCAATTCCCCACAGACGTTGCATTTCATTTCATCACATACATTACTAAGATGCGCAGGGTCACCACACCGATAGCAAGCTTTCGGCTGACCCGGGTAGAACAAGACCCCCCCTGTCTCGGCCTATGAAAAAAGAGTTAGGCAGATGCACAACCCTAGAATTATTAGATCGTAACAAGACTTTAAACTTCCAGCCCCCAGTCCAAATGTTCTCGGTATCCAAAATGGCTTCAGGCTGTCCCTGGACGTCACAACACTGTTTCAGCCAATACACAACATCTTCCACCTCAACTCCTTCATTATGAAACAGAATAGTGACCACCTTAAAAGTGGGTTTAGAAAGAGGAATAGCCTGAAATGGGGTCCATAATGCAGAAGTCCACAGAGAATTATACTTTGACCAAAAACACTCCAGTCCCCTAGATGTTTGGAAACTAATGTCAACCGTGGTTTCACCAGAAATATGAATTAACGCATATATTTCATGGGAAAAAATTTTTAAAGAATCCTTTAGCAGCGTACGTGCTACATAGACCCGATCAGGTGGCTCAGGTAACCCCTCCCCCCGATATGCCAGGCGAACAGCGTTGTGTCTCTTAGCAGCCTGGACTGGAAATTTAAAGAAAGAAGAATATGAGCAGCTTGGTCTCGAAATTTTTGGGGGGGGGCTGTGGTGGTGGGGGAGCGAGAGCCTCTACAGAAATAGTAGAAAGAGGAATCTGAGGTGGAGAACCCTTCAGATAATCCAACACAGGGTTCTGTGTAAGCTCCAGTTCATGAGGGAGACACAAGGGGTCAGTAGTGACTTTTGAAGCACCTATCTTGCTCTGTAGCTCTGGAAAATCTTCAGGGCAGGGGGACCAAATTGGAGATGGACCAAACTTCCAACTTCTTGGGACAGTACCCTGGACCCAGCCAGCACCTCTCAGCGCCAATTCAACAGTCCAGGTAGGCTCTTTATTAATATTTACTGTAGATGATTCTTGTACATGTAGGGAGCTCTGTGATGAAATAGAAGCAGATAGTGAAAAGGAAAATGAATCTGTTTGTACTCCACGTAGCAGGGGAGCATTTACTGTAGATAAGTCTTGTACATGTGAGGAACTCTGTGATGTAATGGAAGCAGGTTGTGAAAAGGAAACCAAATCCGTTTGTACTGCAGGCGGCAGGGGAGCAGGCAGTAGGGCTTCAGCTCCCAACGCATTAGTAGGGTCAGAGCCTGTCACAGCAACGGGCAGTAAAGGAGACAAGTCAGGAGAATTTTCAAGAACTTCCACCTGAGTAGAATATGCATCTGTGCTGTCAGCTCTCAGGCGTTGCATATCTCTGCGCCTTTTCAGTTTTGCACTAGCAAAACCGCGCTCCGCCGATGCAAAACGCTCCTGGATCTCTTGTGTTGTCAAACAGTGGTTTTCAGAATCAGATGAAGTAAAATCCTCCAGTAAGTCGACAGTAGGCATGCAGGTCAGCAAGTCAGTTCCATAAGAAGCAAGCAGAGGGCTAGGTATAGCAGCCTTAGTATGAGCAGCAGAACTTAAAGTTGAAGTAGGAACAGCAACAGGCAAAACATCAGTTGTTAGCATCATGGTCTCCATTTGATCAGAGGTAGGAGCAGAGACCAAATCTCCCACCTCCATAGCTCCCTCCTCAGAAGGCAAGGGTGCATCTGCCATCTTGGACAGAGGTTCCCCCTCTGAAGAGTAGGGGAATTTCCCCGGTGTCCTGGCCAAATTTCCCTCATTCACTAAAAATACCACCAACAGCTTAATCTGGTTCAACATAATTTGGCATTCATCTGTATCCCTCTCCCCCGGGTCATGCCTGAAAATAGGCAGGATTTGTCTAGTGCACTTACCCGGTCAGCAAAAACTAAATAAAAAATAAAAATAAATAAAACGCTGTAGAGAGATCCAGGAGAACCAAGATCGAATGGGTCCTCTGATCCCCCGTTATTAGGAGATCACTAAGTACCCGAACCAGTGCCATCTGAGTACTATGCCTCTTCCTAAATCCAGACTTGAAAGGATCTTAGACATCATGGATAGTAAGATTATCCTCCAGCTGCACCACAACCACCTGCTCAATAACCTTACACACAAAGGGAAGGTTAGAGACAGGTCTATAGTTGGCTAAGCAATCAGGGTCAAGGGAGGATTTCTTTAGGAGAAGTATCACCACTGCCTTCTTCAGGGGGTCAGGAAACACCCCCTGTCTCCAATGAACTTCAGACTGTCTCAGCCAGGACCGGGCTGAACACCTCAACACACCCCACAAGGAGACTCTTCAGGCCTGGATCCAAACAACAGCAGGTTGGTCACATGCTCTGGACAATCCTCACGATGTCAGTGATCGCCAACTGGCTAAAGTCAGAACAGGCAAACTGGGTGCTTGCAACCTCCTGCTGACCTCCACAACACCCACTAGAGAGCTCTGGATGGATCTTGGACCTCATGGTGGCAACATTATATGCAAAGAAGTGAGCAAACTCATCACACATACTCAGTGAAAATGTGCTTATAACATACACAGTGACACAAACTGTGCTCACACTAGCTGTAGGACTCAGTAGCCACATAGTTCTCTGTCCCAACCAATAGCAAGACATCTCTTATAAACATCACCATTCAGCAGCCAAACAACTGCTGGTTAATAGAGTCCCTTGTGGTGAGTGATGATAGGATATTGGGAGTGATGGTGTCTGTCTGTTGGAGGAAGGACAACTTCTGTGTGTCAACCACATGTCCTCCTTAGAGACAGGAGCATGGATAGAGGGGAGAGACAGAAATGTTTTTCCTTTATCAAAACAATGAGAACTATGAGAACAAAAGTTTGCAAATTTAGTATTTTTGCTTGTGCAGGATGAGCTAGCGGTGAACATTTGGGGTTTGACCATTGAAACAGGATTGTCGAAACTCATGCAGTCCTAGTGTAGTGTGCTTTCATTAAGATCCATGTGGATATGTTTATTTGTGTGTCCCTTAGAGTGTGAGTGTGTGTGTGTGCGCGCATGCGTGCGTATGTGCATATGTGTGTGTGTGTGTGTGTGTGTGTAGTGTATGTATGTGTGTACAGACACTGGGATCAGTTTGCCTCTTTGTGCCAATAAGGGTCTTTCAGTCTGATCTTCAATGGGAAGCAAAAGCATAACCCAGTGACTGCTATATTTAATTGGATAGAGGACCAGCGTTATATGACTGAATATCTATCCGTGTTGGCATTGTGCTAATTGAAACTGTACTGCTCCGACAAGTAACTAGACAATTTGCATGCCCATTAAGGCTCATATGCATGGCTTGCTGTGGCCCAGTACCGCCTATCCTGGGAGTGCCTGACAGTAACCCTGGTGCCTAGTGGCACCCCCACCCCCCAAACATCCATCCTGTGGTTGTTATACATATCCCTGGTGTCTACCAGCATCCCTACCATCCCATGGTAATTTTACACATCCCTGGTATCTAGTGGCATACCCCACCCCTGATCAACCATCCCTTGTTAGTTATACATATCCCTGGTGTCTAGTGGCATCACATGCCCGATGAGCACCTGTCCTGTATTAGTTATACATTTTCCTGCTGTCTAGTGGCACCCACAGTCCCTAAAACACCAGTGTCCTGTGTCATATTCCTAATGTCTAGTGGCACCAATCCACTTCCTGAACACCCATCCTGCATTCAAATCCCCAGTGTTTTGTGGCATCTTCTCCGAATATGCATCCCATGTTATGTGTACATATCCCAGGTGTCTAGTTGCACCTATTCCGCCTGAATACCTGTCCCATATAGTGTCATATATCCATGGTATATAGAGGCACTGCCCCACCCCCTGAACACTTGTCCAAAGTATAAGTCATATCCGTGGTGTCTAGTGACATCCCCCACCCCAAAATACTCATGTACAAAGATACAGACCATCCTGGTGCCAATTGGTACCCCTCTGCCCATGCATGTTCATTGACATATGCCTCTGTGTGTATTTGTGCATGTCAGAGTGTCTTTGTGTCTTTGTACTTGTTGGAGGCTGTGTGTTGGAGGTGTGCATGTGTGTGTGTGTGTGTGTGTGTTTGTGTTTGTGTGTGTGTGTGTGTGTGTGTGTGTGTGTATGTATGTACGTATGACCTGAAGTCTGTGTGCACATCACATTTTCTATTAATGTGTGCATTGTGGTATTTGTGAGCATCAGAGTTGTGTGTGTGTGTGTGTGTGGCAGGAGCTATGTGCATGTTTGTGTTAGTGTGTGTGTATAAACATGCATGCAGTGCATTGTGTGTGTGTGTGTGTGTGTGTGTGTGTGTGTGTGTGTGTGTGTGTATGTGTGTTCAAGTTGTTGGGGTAGAGTAAAAGGAGTACCTTTGCCTATAGAGCTGTGACAATGAAGACCCAGCAGTGTTGAATCCCACAACAGCCACTTAATAAATGTGTAATGGCAGGTTGGGGAGCAGACTAGATGCAAGCAGTCTGAGCTAACAAAGTTCTGAGGTGTGAACATAAAGCCAGGTTCAAAACCCTCAACTGCTACTTACAGCACATTTTTACCCTCGGTGTTGAAGTGGAAACAAGAAAATAGATGCAAGCTTGCATTTATTAACATTCAGCCTAACATTCAGGGCAGCAGAGGATCAGTTTTATAATTTACTCAGGCTAGCCCAGCCAAGAAGAAATATCACATTTTCAGTAGAGCCCTGCTGTAACTTGTGTGTGTCAGTATGTGCTTACTATATTTGAGGCAGTGATTCCACTGAAGAGCTGTACACCTCCAGACTCAAGTTTCAGTTCCACTAATGCCATTTGCTTTGTGAATACAGGGCAAGGGGGAAACACAGTAAAAGGCAGGCTGTTTGGCTACTTGTTTAAACTGGAAAGCACCTGGAAGAATTGGGCGTCCAGAAATAGAACCACTCCAGAATTCCAGAACTAGCAGGAATTCAGTAAGCAGAAGGGAGACTGGCTAGCCTTATGGAGGCCCTAGATGGAGACTTAAAGAGAACCATAATTAAAGATGGGATAAGGGCTGCCCCAGTAACCTGCATTAAAGAGCAATCAACGCCTCATGAAGAACTTTGAAAAACAATATTTGGACACAAGGCATCTTTCATTTCTCATTAACTCTGTGTTTCCTATCCCCATTATTTATTACTGGGCCATATGCAATAAAACAGGGTAGTTGTTTCTTGAGGGTTCATCAGCTCCTATTGCTTCTTCCCAACCTGTTGTCATAATACTGCACTTGTGACATCACAGTTATTCTCCAGGCAACAGACTGTGATGTCACAACAGAGCATTATAATTTCAGGTAAGGAATAAGCTATAGAGGCAGATGAACTCTGAGGGATAATGATCTTGCTTTTGAAGGAATTTCTTCAGTAATAAATTATGGAGAGGAAAAATATATATAAATCTGTAGAAGATATATGAAATAACACTGAATTGTGTCTAAATATTGTGTTTGAAGTTTTCCCAAAGGCGTCAGCTGCTCTTTAAAAAGAGGAGAAAGAAAGTCATTCCAAGAGATCACTTTAGTTCAACAGGAAAGTGGACAGAATGGTTAAGGAAAAGAAGGCCTCATATAGGAGGAATAGGAGGAATATGATATCCCAGAAGGGGTAGACAGGGAAACCTACTGTATGCAGGAATGGTGAGAGAGGTTGGGAAGGTGGGCAGGCAGGCAAAGGCAGGGAAGGAGCTACAAGTTGTGGATGGTGTCTAGGAATCAGACAAGGCCTTTAGATACATTAGGTAAAAAGTGCTACAAAAACAGGCATAGTTAAATTAAACATGTGGGAGGGGTGGGTAGAAGGCAGTAAGGGTAAGGCAGAGGTATTGAGCAAACACTTTTGCTCTGTTTTTAGTAAAGAGAAAGATGGACCAGTGCCACAAGGGAGGATGGGCAGATAAAGGGGAGAGGTAAGAAGTATGGTAGAGGAAAGTATCATAGTGGTTCATATCCTGAAAGTACTCAGGCCCTGAAGGTGGACAAGCCCTCACGACTGGATGGCATGCACCACAGAGAATAGAGTCAACTGGTGGAAAACAGGTGGGCCCACTGGTGGACCTGTTTAACAGTTCCCTAGATAGAGAGGTGGTAAAACTAGAGAAGAGAACCACCCATATAATACCACTGCACAATATGGGGCCTAGGTATGACTTGGGGAACTACGGGCGTGTCAGATTAACATATATAGTGCACAAGCTGATGGAGGGCATCCTGATAGAAAGGTTGGCTGAATTTCTTGAGATTAATGGACTCCAGGATGAGAAAAAGCCTGGATTCAAGGCTGAGAGGTCATGCTAGAACAAGTTGCTCAACTGCTACAACGAGGTGATGAAGTCTGCTGAAAAGGGGGGAGGCAATAGATATACTGTGCTTTGAGATCAGTAAAGCCTTTGACTCGGTTCTAAATGAGTGAGTGATCAAAATGTTGGAGGATTTAGAAGAGGGTAGCAAATTGGGCAGGTGGGTGGCAAATTCACTTAATGAGATGATCCAAAAGGTGGTGGTGGTGTTGGGGAGCTATCAGAGTTAAAATTAGGGTCCCATGAGGGTTGGTGCTCAGACCTGTGTTGTTTAATGTACTTATAAATGAAATAGGAGCTGGCATTAGTGTCAACAGTTTCCTCTTTGTGGATAACACCCAACTCTGTGGAAGAGAGGACACTGAGGAGCAGGTCAGAGACCTTACAGAGGGTCTTGTAAAGCAAGAAAGATTGTCTGTTATCTGGCAATTGGGGTTCAATGCAAAAAAGGGTAAAGCCATGCACAGTGGCTACAAGAACCTGAAAGTCGAATACAGGCTAGGGGGTAAAATTATGGTGCATGAGAAGGAAAAGGATCTGGGGATGGCTATAACCAGCAGCCTTAAGCAGTATGAGCAATATGAAAAGACAGCAGCCAAGGCACAGAGGAAGCTAATGTGCATTGCAAGGGGGTTTACAAGCTGAAAGAAGGAAGTGAACTAGCGCTTTACAGATCCATGCTGTGTCTGCACCTGAAGTACTCTGCGCAGTACTGCAGCCCCTACCTGTCAAAGGACATAAATAATCTTGAAGCAGTACTAAAAATAGCCATTGAAATGATTCAGGGTCAGTACGACAACTTGCACAAACACAGACTGAAAAGCCTTAATATGTGCTCACTGCAGGATTGAAGAGAGAGTGGAGAGGGCATGACTGAAACCTTCAAGTGCCCTAAAGGAGTAGTAGTACCAAAAATAGTAGGCAGAAAAGTTTCGTAATTTTTGAAAGTGGTCCCTTATTACTTTTCGTTTCTGAAGTGTTTTTATGTGTGCTCATTAGGTGGCTTTCTACCTTGTAATATTAGATGAAAAGCTGTGCTTTACCTGGAAGTGGAAGAAAATATAAACAAGCGTACAGTTACCAATTTCTGTCTCCTCCCTGGTCCTAAGAACTGCAATCACTGGAACATTCGGTCAGCAATGGTCCTAAGCCAGTTTGCAACTTCAGCGCTCTCCTTCCAGTTGAAGGGAACAGCAAGAAGGTACCTCTCGCTGTGTCTGCACCGGAGTATGCAAAGTCAGGGGGTTTACATGAACACACCCGCATATCCACTCCCCTTAAAGTCTGAAGGGGTATTCTTGTAACTGGCGGCGCAGTTGTGGAGAAAAAAAAGGGCCCCTAATGAGTTTCAGTGCCCTGCCCCTTAGGTGGTTTCAAAATGTAGTCTGTACGTGGGGAATGGTCTACTCCACCTGATATACAGCAGATACTTGAGGCCCTTGATGCTTCAGGCTACATTGAGGGAAAGGAATACTATAAACCATTCTTAGAATTTGGAATTCACCCAGCCCCCTCCTCACAGTGTGACATGAAGCATCAACAATCGAGAATGGCCAGTATCAGGGAAAGAACTAAACCGATCAGTATTGCAGTTCTTTTGATGAGATGATTAGCAAGATCCATTGGCAGCCAAGTCCCCGGTAGAAGTGTTTCTTAAAGGCACGGAGTCACTGAGCTTTGCCCAATTCATGTCAGACAGTGTGGCACAGGGTTTGAATGCAGTAGGGGTTTTGATAAGGAGCAGGGTAAACAGCACCGATCCGTGGAGGGTACAGAAGTCCAACAGAAAAAGCAGTCTGTTAGGGATCCCAGAGCCTAAGTGTTAGCAAGTGGTAGTGTCAGCAACCATTCATTGCAACTGTATGCCAGATAGTTAGGGCAGTCTGGTGCGGCTGGTCTGTTTTGATGTTGCAAGGGAACTGTAACTCAGAGCTCCACACATGCAGTTGTTTGTCTTCCCCATTCACCAAGCAGTCGTGTACCATGTGTGATATGTGGAAGTTATAGCATGTGGTCGCCATGGTAATTCCTGCTGCAGTGGGAACTGTGAATGGAAGACACTCAGACAGGTTTTGTTCCCATTTAAACAACTGTTGGGTTCATTTGAGATAACAGCTAGGAAGTCGGAGCTCAAGAGAGATTTAATATTTTGGTACCATGCCTGTTTTAGTAATGCTGTTGTTGGTTGACTGGTGGGACATTGTAGATATGTCTTTATAGATAGTGGGGGGAGGGAGAGGTGGCCCTGAAAGTAACATTAACAGGATGAGGTAAGGGCATTGTCCTCACGGACATACTGGACCACTTTGTATTTTAGTATGAGCGCCCCATAAATAGAGCAACTAGTTGTCGTACCAAAACACTCCATCCATATCCTACCAGCAAGTCTGTGTGCATTGCAAAGGACATTGAGTTACCGTTGGCACTAAGGGGTGCTTTACTGAAAGTATCTGTATAGTGGTGAAGGTCAAATTCATAGAGTTGTGCTCCCACAGTGAATAGCCACCCAGTCTCCTACTTGCAGATATTAGTCCTTTTTTAGTCATAGTCAAGTTATGCTATGAAACATGCAAGATATACAATTACCTCAGGCTGTTTCAAAGAGGATGGGGTCTTTGGATGGCTCACAGGCAGTTCTGATGGGGAGGGGGTTGTGCAGAGGCTGCCCATTATATCAAGACAATTTTATCAAAGCTTTCTTAAATCCTGTAGCCCTCCCTCTACTCCCTTTGTAGTTTAATAGAAAACAGTAATAAACTAGCAGAAACATCAGTGGTAAGAGAAAGAGAAAAAAAAAGGGGGGAAAGGGGGGGGGGGAACAGGTCCATGTTAGAGTTCTTTGATAACATGATTAGTCGGATCCATAAGCACAAGTGAATCCTGTACAGTACAAGCGGTTCCCAGGTGTATAAAGTCACTGATTATTGCTCTATATGATGTTGGACGGTGTGACACCAAAAGGGAATGCAGTAGGGGTGTTAATGAGAAATGGTCTCCATAAGATCATCCCGTAGTGAGATCATAGTCTCACCATTAAAAGTAACCAGTTATTTCTGCTGGAGTGCTCACAGTTGATAGTGGTGTAACCACCCAGTCCCCTGGGGTTACTAGATTCCCAATAGTACTAGTGTTAGGCAGGTAGAAAACAGCTAGTAAGACGCTCGTTTAGGGGCTGTACATATAGTGGTGGGTGAAGTGGCCGAAATTTGCTCCGTGAAGTGATTCGCAGAGTAACGGAGAATCCACGAAGTACCCGCAAAGCGAAGTGGAGTACTTTGTGTCATAATGGGGAACACAAAGTCCATTGAAAATGATGACTTTGTGTTATTCCACCTTCTCCAAACCACTTCTCCACTAATTTTAAGACAAAGTACATTGAAATCAATGTACTTTACCTAACTTCCCTTGTTTTTTTTATCACTGCTGCTGTTTTCCCTTGTGCTGCATTGCTAAGACTGCTTGGCACATCCGCCCCTGCCCACCCAGATAGCTGGGTTGCTCAAACCTCACCCCAGGAGGATCTGGGACAGCCGTCGTGCCATCCCGCTGGAGGGCCCCCATGCCATTACCAACCAGGACTGCCCCAGACCCTCCCCGACGGGACTCCTCATGAGTCCTCTGGGCAGCGCAGGGCATGGCCATCAAGCTGCACAGTCACGCCCAGCCTTTTTCTTTGCTTTTTCTCCCCATGGGAGTGCGGATGTGCAATGACATTCAAGGCACTGCATGCTGCCGTCCACCAGGCTCCCTCCCGATGTACACCCACGCTAGTAGTGCCCCCAGTCATCCCCAGGGGCCGTTACAGTGTGGTGTGTTCTTCCTTACCCTCCCCAGAACTAGGAGAGCAGTCTACAGATGCTCAATCCTAGTCTTCCACTGCCAATCCCCCGATGACCTGGGCTCATTCCCGAACCCGGGTGGCTAGCATGGAGCAAGGTGTAGCATCCAGCACCTCAAACCTCAGTGCCACCGGGCCAGCACTTCACCTTGCTTTTGAGCTTCAAAGGCACATTTTTGCAGTGCTTCATGAGATCGCAGGTCACATGGGCTCTATATTGTTCTGCACAGCCTCAGTTCTGAGTAGTGTGTGTGTGTAGTGGAAGATGGAGACAGTTTCCTCTCAGAGCTCTGCGATTCAAATCCTCTAAAAGCTGTTAAGTAAGCCTTTGTGAGCTGTTCTTTTTTTTTGCTCACAATTAGTACATCGATTGTAGGAAACCCTCTTGTGCTCATAACATTGAGTGTTTATTGTTTGTGTGTGGATTTTAAATGTTAATTTAGAACAGTCAATCTGTGTACTGTGAAGTGTGCTTTGGGGTAGGAGCGTATTTGCAGTGTAGGTAGATTAATTGGGAGAAAAAGGCAGTCTTTCTGTTTCGGTTATAATTTTCTTGTATAACTGTGTTAATGTACACACAGTAATATTTTCAGTAATTCTTGACTTTTTTTTCTGATTGTTGTGGTGCAGCAGTGTATAATTTCAGTTTGTTTAAAACATTTGGTTATATTACTGAAGGTTTTCAGTTTGCTACGCATAACTTGTAATGTGTGTGAGTGTGTGTGTGATGCATGCCATTAAATCAAACACCATTTATTGTGCCACAGAGTAATTGCAGCACTGTGAACCTGCTATCCACTGCACCTCCATGAATTTTTTATACTGCTTTGTGATATCTTTTACCAACAGTGGACTCTTACTGACGGGCACTACCCCCCCCGAACTAGAAAAAGGTTTTCTTTTCCAGATTTGAATTTGTGACTTGTGAGCACTGGTTAGGTGTTGTTAAGTCTTTGTGTCTGCATCTTTTTGAGTGTGAAGCACAATTTTAATCTGTGTGTTTGCAGTTCACCATTACTTCTGGGAGACTTTGCATTTTTTGTTACCCTATTATTTCGCTTCGTCAGCACTGGGGAATTTTCTGGAAACAAGACAGTACCATTTTGGGGATGCAAATTAATTCTGGTGACTGTGTGTGACCACTGTGCACATGACGGAGTGCATCATTAATTCTGGGAGACTTTGCATATTTTGTTCCTCTCTTATTCTACTTCATCAGCACTGGGGAATTTTCTGGACACAAGACAGTAGCATTTTGGGGATGCACATTAATTCTGATGACTGTGTGTGTGAAGGGCAGCCAATATTGTTGTCACTTCACCTTACTTCATGTTAAGGTGGAATGACAGTGCAAAGTAATAATTACAAGGCGAAGTGAGCCTTTTGCATTGGCCACTTCGTATCGAGGAGTAACAAAGCAAAGTGACAACTTCGAGGGACTTCACCGGCGAAATTTTAATTCACTGCATCCCTATTTACATAATATCATAATTGTTTACTTAGCTAGCCTGTGTGAGGAGGATTATGTCATTTAGAACTCTTGAAGTAGCCTAATCACTTTTGAGTCCGCTTCTCAGGGAAAGTTAAGAATGTTTAGTTAGTCTGAGTTTGGAAGTCAGAGTGGCAGGAGGTCTGCCATTTGGGGCTCTGTCAAAGACAGCCATGTGTTTCTTACCCTAGTTTGGATTAAATCTACAGTTGCTAAATCTACCAACAGTCCCTATTTTCCCAGGACAGTTCCTATTTTAGGCAGCATGTCCTCACAAGTTTTGCAAAATGTCACTTTTGTCCTGGTTTTTGCATACTTGCCCCAGTTTTGTCCCCCCCCCCTTTTTTTTTTGCTGACTGTTAATCCTCGAGTGACAGTTATTTCAGCACCACTGTGGAGCTGCTCGAGCTGGACAACAATTTGCATCTTCAACCCCTGCACCTATGTTGCACCGCAAGCATGTCAGCGGGAGCACAGTAAAGCATGTACCTTCCTGTTAGGTTAGACTGGGTAGGAGTGCAAACAAGTGGATGTGGACATCTGCCTGCCAGCAGCTGAGAGGGACTCTGGACAGAAGAGACCAGCAGAAGTGAACTGAGGTACCTGAACCTGATCAGCCTCAGGGAAGTGTGTGAAACCAATCTGGTGTGGTGGGGGGAGTCACTGAAGTGAAGTTCGCTCAGCAAATGAGGTGAGTGTAAGCAGGTTGGAATGGGACAGTCAGGAGGAGCAATGCATGCAGCTCAAATGGCTGAACACAATGTAATGTAGGTTTGCTTCTAATGAACTTTCTGTACCTCATGATTTGGAACTTGCTGCAGCAGAATGATGTATTGTTTTAATCTGGATGTTTGCTACTGGTGTTTCTGGGGGGGATGACCAGAGCAAGCAGCAGAATTTAATTGATTGTGTGCAGCTGTCTGTGGCAGTGCCCGTGGAAGTGACACAGAGTGGAGGGGTGGGCGGGCATGGTCAGGATGGACCACGTCTCAGTTTTAGACCTCGGAAAGTTGGTAGCTTTAACAGTTGCCAGTGAAGCGGTGGAGACCATTTGCAGTAGGATTCCTTGATTTCACGCCAGGAGGAGTGAGAGGGACTGCCAGTTCACTGGATCCAAGGGGCAATGCCCTGAAGGTCCTAGAATCTGTACTGCTGCCTTTGAGAAGGACATTGCGTGAGACTTTCTGACAAGCTAGTATGGAAAAATGGTGCTTTCTGGTTGTTTCCAAACCTAAAGGAAGGAGCAACAGATATGTATGTACAGATGCAGAGACTGTTCTCATTAGGGAGTTGGCTGAGGTGTGTGTGCCCAAGATAAGGCTCCATCTCACCTGTCAGGACCCTCTCATACACTTCAGAGTCAGATTTAAAGTTTAGAGTCTGGAGTCTTTAGCAGTTCAGTGGGGATTGAAGACTTCTTTTGGTGTAACCATGAGGGAATGACAGAGACTGTCGGTTGGGGCAAAGGGTGGGAGGAATGCCATCTGAAATCTACAAGGCGGGGCAGACTGGTTCATTGATGGGTGCCAAGGTCCTCTGTGTAGAGGCCAGTGCCCAGGATGAAACTTAAATATGTGGCTCAGGTCACAAGTTTACATTGTGAAATGTGTTTTGAAAATGGCTGAGGAATGTGGTTCAGGCCACATGCATCCAATTTGGGAAATGGAAATGTGTTCGAAAGTAGCTCAAGTATGTGGTTCCGTCCACGAGCACTTTTTGAAAAATGGATACAGATGTTTCTGTGGAAAACAGTACTGCCTAGTAAATGTACTTGTTTGCCATGACCAACCACTGGGGGTCTGCTTGTTCTTTAGTAACATTTGTGAATTAAGCCATGCTACATGATCCCAGGTGCTGCACTGGACATTCTGATCATTGCTTTCAGTGTGGAGTTACTGGGGCTCCCTCAGCAGTTAGACTTAGCATACACCTAGCATCCTCTCCCTTGGACCAGGTTGTATATGCAAAGGTTCATTTTGGTAATTTTACCCCCACCCTCTTGCTTTAGATAATGAGCTTGATATACAGTCTAAAGTTAGGGGTGGTACCAGTCTGGGTATTTCTGCTAAAAGTAAATGGTAAGCCATATGTGGGCACTAGTTCTTTTAATGAGGGTGACAACTTGCCAAAAGTGGCTTGGTGGTTACAGAGGAAGTAGTAACAAGCTGCCATCACAACTGCATGCAGGCTGGTCCAGGCTTTTGTGTGTCTCTAGTCTGTCCTCATACAGCTGGAAGGCTGTAGCAAACATCTCCATTTGTGCTGTTGCTCGTCTTCTCCATTTGCCAGACAGACTTGCACGGTGTGTAGAGTGCAAAACATTTAGTCTCCATGGTGACTCCCACCACTATGGGAACAAAGGATAAAGGAAACTGCAGCAGAGTTAAGTCCCAGTTTAAAAGCCACTGGATTGGTTTGTTCTGACTGTTACGTGATCAATGCTTGAGATGTATTTAGAGTGTGGTATGTTGCCTGATTTAGCAGTGCTGAGGTTGGATTGGTTTTGGAGACCTGCATGCCTGCCGTTATGGTTAGTCAGGGGAAGAGTGGTTTTGAGAGTAGTGTTTGCAGGGTGAAGCACTAGGGACTGTGACCCCACTGTCCCACTTCACCACTCTGTTCATGTTGTATTATCACTCAAGCACCCCATGAAGTTGCGCATCAGTCCTTCTTGTTGATTCATACAGTACATGCTCGAATAGTAAGCCTGTGTACCCTATTTGTGGGGGTAGCATAGTCAATGGTAGCACATAGCACAGATTACATTTCCAAAATGTATTTATTTATCTATTTAAGAACATAGGAATTACAACCCTTTGAGTCATAGACTCGTTTCCAAAGGCTCCATGTCAGATACAGAGTAAGAACAATAACATCAACAGATTATGACAGTTGAATACAGTGAGGTGTGTACCAAGTACGAACATACGAAATTTGCCAGCAGATAAAGGCCTAGAGGTCTATCAAGTCTGCTCGAATGTGCAGCTAGCACCCCTTATTCTGCAGCTGCCCCTCCCTTCCACCCTTCCCCTTCATTAACCCTCCCCCTTGTCCTGTCCCATCCTCATTTGAAACAGTCCACTGTTCTACTGCATACCACTTCAGCAGGTAACGCATTCCACCCAGCCACCACCCTCTCTGTAAAAAAGTGTCTCCTCATCTCCCTCCTGAACCTTCCTCGCTCCAGTCTCATATCATGGCCACTGGTGGCCCTCCCCTTCCTTACTTTGAACAGCCCCTCTGTACCCATCTTGTTTATTCCTTTCATGTATTTAAAGGTTTCAATCATGTCACCCCGTCTCTCCTCTCCTCCACTGAGTACATGTTCAACTCCTTCAACCTCCTCTCGTATAAGTCCCCCAGCCCCTTGAACATCTTTGTCGCTCTGCACTGCACCCCCTCCAGTAACTTAATGTCCCTCTTCAGATACGGATGCCAGTACTGCATGCAGTACTCCAGGTGTGGTCTAACTAATGACTCATACAGTGGCAGAATCACCCTCCTCCCGAGGATATACCCTTGCAATACAACCCAGCATTTTGTTGGCCTTTGCAGCTGCCTTCCTACATTGTGCCGAGTTGTTCATTGACCCTGTAATGAGCACAACCAGATCCTTCTCCTCCTCTGTCTGGGCTAGCTGCACTCCCCATAGCTGGTAACTCCTCCTTGGGTTCTTCATTCCAAAATGCAGCACCTTGCACTTTTTGGCATTAAAGCCCAGTTGGTAGGTGTCTGACCAGGTTTCAAGCTTTGCCAGATCATCCTGCAACCCCTGCCATCCCCCTAGGTCATCACCACTGCGCCTACTTTGGCATCATCAGCAAACAGACTGATCTTGCTCTTGATGTCCCATGTTATGTCTGCAATGAATATCCCAAACAACACTGGTCCCAACACTGAGCCCTGTGGAACACCGCTCGTCATGGCCCTTGGGTGTGAGAGCTCCCCACCCACCACCACCCTCTGTTGCCTTCCCTGCAGCCAGTTTCCTACCCATCTCACCAGCTTTGCACCCGCCCCTGTGCCTAGGAACTTCCTTCCCAGCCTTCCATGTGGCACTGAGTCGAATGCCTTACTGAAGTCCAGATACAGGACATCCACTGCATGGCCCCTGTCCAGTTGCCTAGTTACCCAGTCATAGAACTTGACCAGGTTGGTTTGGCAGGATCTGCCACATATAAAGCCATGCTGTCTGCTGTCCTGTAGTCCTTTGGCCTCTAGGAGAGCCACCAGCCTCTCCTTCAGGATAGTCTCCATTAGCTTACCCACGATGGATGTGAGGCTCACTGGTCTGTAGTTTCCCGGTTCATCCTTGGGACCACTCTTGTGGAGGGGCACCACATGAGCAATCCTCCAGTCCTGAGGTACACACCCCAAATGTAGTGAGGCATTAAATAGGTCTGCCAAAGGTCCAGCAAGGACCTCTGCCAGCTCCTTCAGTACCCAGGGGTGGATGCCATCTGGGCCTGGCGCCTTGTCCACCCTCAGTGCCTTCAAACCCTCTCAAACTCTGCTCTCCATGATTTCCCCATCTGTCACCACTTCCCACCCTGCTTCTGCCATTTCTCCCACCTTGGGTCTCACCCTCCTCTTCTCTTTAGTAAATACTGAGCAGAAGTACTCATTTAGTGCTTCCGCCTTATCGCACCCTGCTTCCACCCAACCCCCCTCCTTCCTAATCCTTACTATGTGGTCCTTACAGCTCCTTTTCTCCCTGATGTACTTAAAGAAGTCCTTCTCCCCCTTCTTAATGCCTTGTGCCAGCCTGAGTTCTGTAGATGCTTTGGCTCCCCTTACTGCCCTTGTCACCTCCTTCGATTCTGTCAAGTACTCCTCCCTGTCCTCCCCCTCCCTGTTTTCTTGTACTTCCTAAAGGCAGCTCTTTTCCTCCTTACCTTTTCCATGACCTCCTTGCTCAACCAGATTGGTTTCTTAGCCTAGCCTTCTTGCTCTGGGCTTTGCAGCAGGTTTTGGTTGCCTCCACTATCCCCAGCTTTATGAGCTCCCACCTCTGGTTAGTGTCCATACTAGATTGAATTCTGGCCAGGTACCCTTTTACCACTTCCCCCATCCTCCCAAAGTCGGTCCTCCTGAAGTCCAGCACTATTGTGCCAGATTCCACTCCTTCCTTGCCCATACCTAATGTGAGCCATACTGAGTGGTGGTCACTCCCTGAGAGCGGTTCATCCGCTGTAAGTTCTCTCACAAAGTCCCCATTTGCCAGCACAAGGTCAAGGGTATTTCCTAACCTGGTTGGTTCACTGACCATTTGCAGCAGGAAGCTGTCCTGGAAGGCATCCAGCAGTACCTGCTCCCTTCTGTTCCTGGTTGTTGGGGTGCTCCAGTCCACTCCTGGCATGTTGAAGTCCCCCACAATCACCACACTACCCTTCTCGCAGGTCCTCCTGATCTGTCCGCTAGTTCCCTGTCTAATTCCTCCGTCTGAGATGGTGGCCTGTACACCACTCCCATTCTAAGAATCCTATTCTTGGAATCCTGGATTTGCATCCAAAGTGACTCCGTACTACCCTCCTCCCCTTCCTCCCTTACACACTTCAGTCCTTCCTTCACATATAGTGCCACCCCTCTTTCCCAATCACCCTGTCCCTACGAAATAACCTGTACCCTGGTACAGACAGGTCCCAGTCATTGTATTGGGTGGCCCATGTTTCCATGATGGCTGCAATGTCCACCTCTCCCTCTGCCATGAGAACCTATAACTCTGCAGTTTTCCTCCCAAGGCTCCTAGCATTAAGGGTAACCACCTTCCACCCCCCCCATCCTGCCCTCCTTTCCTAGCATCACCAACAGTACTTGCCATTTGTCCCTTGTCACTGTTATGGGGGTAGCTCATATGGTTTCCCAACCTGTGGTCTCTGCATATCTCTTCCCCAACTGCCACCCCCCCACTCCTAGTTTAAATTCCCAACTTCTTCTATGTACTCCTCCAGCCTCTGTTTCAACACTTTCTTTCCCTCCTCACTCAAGTGTGGTCTGTCCTTGGCATAGAGACTACTGTCCTCCCAGGTCCCTCCCCTCCCCCCCAACAGCCCATACCCTTTAGCACAACACCAGGTTCATAGCCATCCGTTAAATTCCTCTATTCTCAGCTTTCTTGTTGTGCTTGCCTTTGGGATGGGAAGTATCTCTGAAAAAGTTACTGATCTTGCTGCCCCCTCACATAATTGTGCTAGTTCCTCAAACCTCCTCTGGACTGTATCTACTGTCTTGTCAGCCAGGTCATTTGTCCCAAGATGTATAATTAAATGAGACTTGTCCCTACCCCTTCTAGCATATTTCAGAACAGACTGTCCCACTCTTTCCTCTGTCATTCCTGGCATGGCCTCCACCCAAATGCGACTATGCCTCTCCCCCTTGCTACCTTGCCTAACTCCTCTTAGTATTGAGTCCCCCAGCACTAAGATTCCACCCTTCTTACTCCCTGCTTGCTTCTATTCATCTTCCTCTCTCATTTCCAGCTCCGCTTCTTCCTCCTGCACATTATTCCCCTTTTTACCCTGTTGCAATTCTCCCAGCAGAACTTCCCCCTGCTCCAGTTTGGTCCAGGCATTTATCAATTACTCCTCTAATTTCATCATTTCCTCCTCCACCTTCTTCCTCTCTAGCAGTGCACAACTATTTTCTGAAGGCCCTTCACAAATGCCCGCCCTCTCTCTTCATAGTAACCTGTTCTCTCCTTTCCATTCCATGACTTTTGCCACTTCTTCGCCTACCCTCACAAGTCCCTATCTCCTCCTTCCATTTGTCTTTTGTCTCCTGACCTGGTTTCCCCGGCAATTGTGTTTCCTGGCCTGGGCCTCTTTGTCTCTGCTTCCCTTCTTCTGACCCTCTACTCACCACTGTTGGCTTAAATCGCCCTCCCTCATCTCCCCTTCTTCCTCCCTCCAGCATTGGGCTAAACCCACCCCCAATCTGCCTTGCTTGTCTTAGTTCCTCCTCTAGACCCTCAATCTCCTTTCTAAGTTTTTCCTATGTGGTTGCACACTAAACATCCTCCCACACTCTAGGCAATTTTTAGAAAGATTGGTGCACCGCAGTTATTGCAGCCTACCACCCTACCCATTGCTGTCGTTGCCCACCAGCGACCCCCCACCCTTCCAGATGCAGGATACCAAACACTCCCCCAAGTCTCCCCTCTCCCTCCTCTATCAGTGCAAAACATTTTCTTTATTTTCCTTACCTCCTTTGTTGCACACGTTTAGATATATTGAGCAACTGCTTTTTATATTCCTATCCTTCCTATCCACACTCAAAAACAGACTTTAAGTAGCCATTGCACAATCTTCTTCAAACTCCTACTCCTCCTTTCCCCATTGCAATATCAATGCGAAGAAGTAATAATGAAAGCTCCTAGATTTGCATTTACTTCCCTTCCACTGAGAGAGCAGTCACCTCTTCACTTGCTGCTTTTCCTTTCCTGGATGTCTGCTTTTGCTATGACAGGTGCATATCCTTTGCCTGTTTGAGGAAGTGATGTCAGAACCCCTGGTATAAAGGAAATAATGGACCAAGGGTGGGACCATCCCAAGTCTTCCAGAAACAATCAGGTAGCTGAGGCCTCTGGTCAGACCATTAGCACCCTTCCCCACTCTGCACTCAAACTTTGCAGCTAGTGAAGCCAGCAACAATGAATCACAATTCTACTCAAAGCCCCCAAATAAGTTTGCTACCCAAAGAAACAGGACTCCAATTCAAACAGCTTCACCAACAACACATCAAAATAGGCTTGGAATTAGAAGATATATGTCTCCAATTCAAAGAAACAGACCCAGTTAAATCACACCAAGTTATGTTTTAAAACAGAAGAAATAGGCCTCTACAAATGCAGCCTGCCACACAGTAAATCAAACAAATGAGTCCACTTATAGCTACCAAAACAGGTTTCAAAATTCCAACAGCCCCAAACAATACCCTGCTAGCCCCGTAGTAGTAAGAAAGAAAAGAAATAACCTTCTACCAAGTAGAATCCACAAGAAACAATGTAAAACAACAAGAAGCTACTGTACTGTAGATCTGATCCTTTCTCCCTTCTAGTTCCTTCTGAGAAGCCAAACCACTGAGTTCTAAACTCTGTGGTTTCCCTTGTGCTGCTTTCAAAATCAGACAGTTCCAAACTCTGTGATTTCCCTTGTGCTGCTTTCAAAATCAGAGTTCCAAACTCTTTGACTTCCCATGTGCTGCTTTCAAAATCAAACAGTTCCAGACTCTGTGATTTCCCTTGTGCTGCTATCAAAATCAGAATTCCAAACTCTGTGACTTCCCTTGTGCTGCTTTCAAAATCAGAATTCCAAACTCTGTGACTTCCCCTGTGCTGTTTTCAGAATCAAACAGCTTTTCTGTCTCTTCTCTGTCTGGTTGCACAACCCAATTCTCCAGTGAGACTTCGGACTTGTGTGTAAGATACATACAAGTAAGGTATTTGCCTAAACATGTGGTAGCTAAGCAGAGGATGAATCACAGGGTTATCGTCCGATGACAGGGTGCTGCCTCCAGGGAGGCATTGTCAGGCATTCCTATCACAGATATAAGCTATGAAGCTAATATGTTAGACATAGGGCTCATGGGCTTCAGAGGTGGAGGATTGTGTGCTGCCTCAGTGGAGGCATTGTCAGTGGGCCAGGTAAGACTTCTAGTGATATAGCTGCACCTGGGATTAGGCATAACGTTCACACTGGCAGTTGCGAGTAGACAAAATGTGGCTTTTCAGGGCAGCCTTAAAGGGACCTAGTTTGGATATTTTGGTGATAGCAGGGGAGAAGGCATTATACCAAGAGGGGGCTCTGAATGGGAAGGATCTTTGAGCTAATGCGGCCCTAACTCTGGGTACCTTCCAAATAGTCCTGGTGGCCATGCTTGTGGCCATGGAGAGGATAGCCAACTGAAGTGAAGCTGTTACCCCTTTGGGGGTTAAACCCAGGTGAATTTTTTTGGTAAGGAGTCATGTCTGATATTGCAGTCTTTCCTTTAGCATGAGAACATTGGTGAGAGTATTGAGGGTGCAGGTATGCATTGTTTGTCTGCACCAGAGAGGGGCCGGCATGCTTTATTGATTTTCCGCTGGATTTGGTGAAGCGCGGTGGGGTCAGAGGCAGCATATATTGTGAGCCCAGAGTCCACAAGTGACAGGACTGAGGATATGACAGCCAGGTGGAGGGCTTCTGGTGGTAGGCAGTACTTATGCTGGTATAAGAGGCCAGTTCAAGCATTGGTGGCAGAGGAGAGTACTTTGACGTGTTCATGGAACGAGAGGGTGGTGTCAAAGGTGACACCCAAGTATTTATAGGTTTGGACCTGGTCCACTCAGAGGAGTGTACTGGAGAGGATTTTCAAGTGGTAGCCCTTTGCCCTGTTTTGGCAGTGTGCAAAAAGCATGGATTTAGTTTTCTTAATGTTGACAGCTAGTCTGTGGTCAGCAAACCAGTTTTCAATCTGTTTGAAGATGTCTTGTAGGGAGAGCTGGAGAGTAGTAGGGTCAAGGTGGGAGGGGTATAAAACTGCGTTGTCCACATAAAGGAGAATGTTCCAGAGCAGAAGTTAGGCAGGACATTAAGATACATGCTAAAGAGCAGGGGACCCAGGATGGAGCCCTGAGGGACCCCAGAGTGCACTGGTAGTGTGGTAGACAGGGCGTTGTTAATTTTAATACGCTGGGATCTAGTGGCGAGATAGTTGGAGAACCAGGAGAGGGGACCTTGAGATACCCTGATGTGTTGGAGTGTGTTCAATAGGAGGGGGTGGGAGACTGTGTCAAAGGTCTTAGAGAGGTCAATGAACACGGCACCGGCAAGATGCCCTTTATCCAGTGCAGCATGAAGAGAGTTAGAGAATTCCATAAGGGTGGTACTGTGCTGTGACCTGCTCTGAAACCATGTTGTTCCCTTCATAATGAGTTATGAGTGAGGAGGTATTCAGTGAGTTGGTCAGCCAGGATTTTTTCCAGGGCTTTAGAGAGTGGAGGTAGAATTGAGATAGGCTGGTATTTGTTTGGGGAGGTTCAGTCACCACTTTTTAGTATTAGGGTTATTTCTGCCTTTTTCCAGGTAGTCAGGAACTGTCCCAGGCACAGGGAGCAGTTTAGGAGGTCCATGAGTGGGGAGAGGACAGAGTCAAGTACCAGGTGAAGGATTTGCATGTTGAATGAGTCTTTACAGTACTAAGAGCCCCTGAGGGCTTTGGTCAGGCAAGCTTTAGCTTCCATTGGGGTGATGACTCTAAGATAGAAGGGGCGATGCTGGAGGTTAGGCGCTGGGATCGGCTGTATTGGGTCAAAAAGGTTACTTGGGAGTACTGAGCTAAGGTCTGAAAAGGAGGAGCTGAGGCTGTTGACGACGCACAGTGGGTCAGTGGAGATGGTGTCATTAATGTTAATTTGGAATAGGGAAGGGGTGCTTGATTTCCCATTAAGGTCTTTAATGTTGTCCCAGAATTTGCGTGAGCTTCCCCAGGAGGTGGCCAGAGTGGATCTATAGTGTTCTGCCTTGGCCTTGCGTATTGCCCAGGTGCACTTGTTGCGAGCAGCGTTGTACGTCTGCCTGTCCACCTGTGAGCTAGAGGTAGTGACTCGGTGCCAGAGGTTATCTCTTAACTTGAGCTACTGCAGCAGCATGGGGGTGATCCAAGGTGCATTACGCTTCTTGAAGGTTGTGTTGGTGAAAGTGGCAAAAGCATCACAGGCTTTGTTGAAGGTACAGGTGATATAGTTCCAGGCATCATCTATGTTCAGAGCCTGAGTAATAGGGGACCAGTCACAGTTAGATAGGTGCTGTTTTAGTTTGATGAAACTCCCAGGCAATAAACGGCGATGGGGAGGTGACATTGGGTGGGGGTTTGGGTAGCTGACAGGACCAGGAGAAAAGGATTGGGCAGTGGTCACTCAAGGAGTTAGGGAGGACCACTAAATCAGTGATTCGGTGAGGACGGTTTGTAAGCAGGATGTCTAAAAGGGTGTGAGTTCCATTAGAGGGGTTTGTCCTTGTGGGTTGGGATACCAGTCGGGACAGATCTAGGACCACAAAGGTGTCCTTGGCATGGGGTGCTGAGCTAGCTAACCAGTTTATATTGAGGTCCCCAACTAGTATCTGTTCCACCTTGTGGGGGAGGCTAGTGAGGTAGTCTGAGAGTGACTGAATAGCAGCTAATTGGTTTCTAGGAGGGATATAGGCAACTGTGAGAATTAGTGGGGTTCTGTTAGGGTCTGTGGTGAGTTTTATTGAGAGGGCTTGTGCCCCATGGTCCAATGTAGGAACAGGTAGGACTTGGCAAAGCAGTAAGTCATGATCATAAAAGGCACACCCACCACCTCGCTTTCCCTTTCTATCTTCCCTGAGGAGGAAGAAGCTAGAGAGAGAGACAAAGGAGTCAGGGGTCTTTTTGGAAAGCCAAGTTTCCATTAATGCCAGGATGTCGGGTTGGTGCTACACTAGCCAGCATTGCAGTGGTGCATTTTTTTTTAGGTAGACTACTAATATTCATTGAGACTATATGTAGCCCCGGGGGTGACTGTAGCTGGTTGTGTGCTACTGGGCCTGGGTTAGGGTGAATGTTGCCTGACATTAGTAGTAGCACGGAGATTATCCTAAGGAGGGTGATAAGTTGCCAGTTCTTAGTTGGGTAGTGGTGGTAGGAAGGCTTAGAGGAGGGTGAGCAGGGGATGGGCATGTGGAGAAGAGCTGGGATGGCCAGGTGGAGTAGAGGGCAGAATGGCTGGAGAGAGTGTAATGCTGAGGGGATACTGGCAGGTGTGGGTGAGGGGACAGAGGGTGTTGACATAATGGATGTGAGGTGGTGGGGGGCAGGGTGTGTTTCCAGCATAGGGAGTGGGTGCATGGTGGATGTGCCAGGGGGTTCTCGGTATTGCATGACTAGTAGTGACAGCTGCAGTAGTATGGATAGTTTGTGGGGGTTGATGTGGCCAGTCATCTCATTAGGAAGAGAGACAACCATGTCTTGTTTAACAGCAAATATCAGGAGTAGAAGGTTGTGCTCATAAAGTGATTAGTCAGTCATCCAGCTATATACATGCAGTCACTAGCCATCTTTAATTATGGTCAGGAATCAACGGTAGATATGCAAGATATGAATGAAATTGCCTCAGGGTGTGTTCAGAGATTGGGGAAAGTCTGCGGCAACTCTTTCTGAGATTGGTCCATGGAGAGGTAGGTTGTTTGGCCTTTCTTGGTGCATACAATAAATTTTGCTGGATATTGCAAATTAAAGTGGATTTGAACAGCAGACAGCTTATTAATCAATGGGCAATATGCTACTCGCTTGTCCTGTACCTTTGGCCGGAAGTCTGGAAAACATGCAGTTTTTCCCCTCCCATAAAATTTCCCTGGATTCCTTAGCTTTCTGTAATATGTGGCTTCATCCAAAATGTTAAGAAGCTTCAAAATGATCAGTCTGGGATGCTTCCCATTGGTGAGCATTGGGTGGAGGGCTCTGTGAGCACTTTCAGTCATGTAACTTGATTTGTTCCGGGCAGGGCCTTTTATTTTGCAACAAGTTTTTTGGACAAAGAGGATGGTATTGCTGTTCTCTGCCTTCTCTGGAAGCCCAAGGATCACTAAGGGATAGCAGCTGCTTCTTCTCTCTTGATATTCTAGCTGCTCTTTCAGTCTATTAAGCTTTTATCTAAGCTGGGCAAGCTCTTGGTCAGTGTGGTCCCAACAGACCTCCAAAGAGCTGACTCAGACTTCCAAATCTCTGACCCTCCAAGTCAGCTCATCAATCGCAGGCAGATGGCTTCAAGATTTGTGAAAACAGCCACTAGTTTCCTTTAGTGGCATCAGTTCTTTAAGAAGTACCTCTACTGTTAGGGTGTCTGCCGACTGGTCACTGGATAGAGCTGAGGCAGTACTCTGTGGTAATGCTTTTGTCGAGGTCCCTGCTCTGTAGATGGTGGTGGGGTATGCTGTAATGCTATGGAGTTTACTTCCATGGTAGTAGTCATGTCTCAAAAAGGGATAAATATCAGTAGCCAGTGAAATCAAAAGAATCGTTGTTGACCAGCCTGATGGCACTGAGGGATGAGGCACTGGACCCCTTACCTCACGCCATGCTGGTAACCTGGGTTCGTGAATGACCTTGGGTCACTGGGGAGCCAGCTCTGGGGGGGGGAGGGTTGGAGCAGGATTGAGATGCTCTGCAGCTCTTCCCTACCAGTGTGGCAGCGCACTCCTCCATAGTTCCGCTCCCAGCAGGTGGAGGTCCAGTGGAGCACAGGTGCGAGGGAGCAGTGATGCAAGTCTAGGGTGGGGTAGAAGAGGCCACCAGATCCTGGCATGCATGCGTGCCTGCACACACATGCACGCATGTAAATGCCATGGTCCCGCAGTGTGTGTGTGTGAAAAACTACAAAAAAAATAATAAAATACGGGGAAAAAAAAGATTCATTGTTGTGCTCTTGTCTAAAACTGTGGAGTCAGAGCCTCCTAAAATAAGGATTTGGTTGCTGGAAGGTGCGGAGCTGGCTGCTGTTGCTGGTTCTAGCTACAATGCATCACGTGACCCCCATATGCCCGTTTTAATGTAAAACCATAAAAATCATCACTTAACTTGTGGATTATTTTCACAAATACACAAGTAAAATAATGATTTGGAAGTTGACATGCAGTAAAATGTAACAGTACCATACATTGCAGAGCTGGAGTCTGCTCTGCAGCAATCAGCAACACAGTTCATTCAAATTTCCCCTTCAAGTGTCCAAAACAAAAAGAAATGAATACCTGGTTGTCCAGTGGGTAATTTGTTCCTCAAAGAACCAAGCTGGCCCCTTGACATCACGGTAAAGCAGCCCCCCCAATGCTGATTGCCTCACCACTAGTGTACTGGTTGCTGGCCACCTGATGAGTCTGACATGACTCTGTAGTCCAGTCAACTGATCCACTTAGCAATCCCTGGTGGTTCAGTTGGTGAAGTTTGTCTTCCTGACCTGTTCATAATTAGTAGATCACAATCATGATTGCGCCCCCCCATGCAGAATGCCCCCCCCCAATTACTGCCAAGTGTGATCCAGGTCCTGATGCCACTAAAAAGGATACATCTTCTGAGTCATGAGGTTTGCTGTGTCCCTTCCTTGAAGATCCAGATCCCGTCCTGGTCCCACATTGAGTTTTTTACACATTGCCCTGTGCCAGTGAAATGTCCTCCCTACCCAAACTGCAAATTGGCTGTCGAGTCACCTGAAGAGCACAGCCTCAGTGTTGTGCAAGCTGTGGTCTACATGTGATCCAGCAGTCAGTCAACAGTTGCAGTTTGGATATAAGGAGGGCATTTTGGTAGCTCAGGGCATTATGTAGAAGATTCTATATGGGACTGTGACCTGGATCTGAATCTTTGAGGAAGGGACACATCAAACCTTTAAGATACAGAGGATGTATTATTTTTAGTGGCATCAGGAGCTGGGTTGCACACAGTGGTAATTTGGAGGGGTAGTCGGCATGGGAGGAACACACTCATTGCCTAGTTATTAAGGTCAGAACTAAAAAATAGACTTCACTCACTGGACCACCAAGTATTTAGTTAGTTTGTTTGTTTTGGATTACTGGGTAGGTGCACTAGACATAGTAAAATGCCTATTTTCAGGCATGACCAGTGAGAGTACAAGGCAGGTACAGTTATACATCTAGAGAGGGCAATACACACAGCTGGCAATAATACATGAGCGACAGGCAGGGAGACATTTAACACTGCAGTAAAATAACATACATCTTCAGAGTACAGGAAGTCACCATTAGAAAGTTAAGTAACAATGCATAGTGAACTATCAGAAGATGATGGTAGATACAGTGGTTACTTGCTAAGGGGATTGGTCAACTGAACTACGGAGTCATATTGGACTCTCTGGGTGACCGGCAACCAATATCTTTACTGGTGAGGCAGTTGACATTGGGGGGCTGCTTTACCTTGATATCATGGGGCCAGCTCAATTTGTCAATGGACTGACTACCCACAGGACCATCAGGAATTTGTTTTTTGGTTTTGGGACTCATGGAAGGGCTGTAATTTGAATGAACTATGTGTTGCTGGTTGCTGTAGAGCAGAGTGTACCTCTGATATGTACAGTACTGTTACACTGCACTGCATGTCAACTTCCAAATTATCATAATGATTTCTTTGGTTTTGCATAAAAACAAGTATATGTAATATATTAAACTTGTGCGTGTATACAACTGTATAGCTGGGAATCTCCTCACTGACATTATCATGCTGCACGTCGGAAGCCATTTTAGGGTTTTTACAGTATGAGATTTTTGTATCAAGAGAGGCTTTGTTTACAACTTTCAAATGCTTTGAAACTTAATAAATGGAGGTTCAGCATCAATGTAAACAACAGCCACTCCTTTACAAGTTTATGGAGTCTTTCTGTTCTGAACATGTCATATAAAAAGTGGTTTAGATATCCTTTAATGGTTCCAAAACAAGTTCCTCCTGTCTTTTCATGACAATGATTGTTGCTTTCAATAGGCCAAGGCAAGGCAAATATTATTTTTATGGCATCTAATCCCGGAGGATCTGGGTGCCTATCAATGAAAGCAGATATGAGACATAAAGACTTACACATGTAATAAAGCAGTGATAAAACAAATCATACAATAAAACCAATAAATAATTCAGAGTAAAATAACTATACCAGATCGGAGAACTACATCCAGAAAAGCCAGGGAAAACAGGTGGTTCTTGAGATGGCACTTAAATGTCTCAACTGATGGGGACTCCCTGATAGATATAAAGGCAATGCATTCCACAGGACTGGGCCGGCGACACTGAATGCTCTGTCATCAGCAGTTCGCAATCTAGTCCTAGGAATCTAAGGAGGTGCCAAGAAGAGGAATGGATGGAGCGTATTGAAGTGGCTGATGTTAGAAGATCAATCAGGTAGCCAGGGCCTATTCTATATAGGGCCTTAGTGGTGAGCAAGCACACCTTGAAGATCACCCTCCACCTGACCGGCAGCCTGTGCAGTTCCCACAGCACTGGGGTTACATGACTGAACCTCGAAAGGCCCATCAGCAACTTGGAGGCTGTGTTCTGCACCAACTGCAGTCAGTAGCGGGTACTTCCTGAGACCAAAAAGTAGAGAACATTACAGTAATCAAGCCTGGACATCACAAAGGCATGAACCAGTGTGGGAATGTCCTCCGGCAGAACTAGGCGTTTAATTCTGGCAGTGTTCCTCAAGTAGCATAAACCAGTTTCTTAACTCCTTCTCCTACCCTTACCTTCTTCATCTATTCCCCATACTCTCTTTAGTCCTCTTCCTTCACCGCTCACCATTCATTTTCAACCCCTCCTTCTTAACTATTTATCTACCTTCTCCTGTCACTGTACACTCCCCATATTTATTGCTTCCCACCAGTTTATGCTATAATCCCTGCCTTGTCCTGTCTTATTTGAGCACTATGTATTATAAGAACCTTAGCTATACTTTATATTACTTTGATGTATTGCTATTTATTTGTGCACATGAACTTTATTTGTACACTGCTGTATTTTTTTTTTTCTTTTCTTTGTTGCCTTTTTCTGCAATGTCCCCTTGACTGTGTCCATGCTTCAGGACCTCCTTGTGAATGAGCTTGCTCAACGGAGTATTCATGCAATAAACTTGAACTTGAACTTGAAACACTGTAAATTTATTTCATTGAGTTAATTAGTGGAAACACACAAATATTTAATTCCTAAATAAGTCAGAAAAGCACTAGTGAGTGCATTGAGTTGCTGAGAACACAGGGAGATTTATTTCCAAGTAGGTCAGTAAAGCACTGCTGACTGCATCAAGTGAAGTAGTGAAAGCAGGAGGAGATTTGTTCCTAAATAGGTCTGTAAAGCACTAGGGGGTATGTCATGTAGCTGCAAACACACAGCAATGTATTCCCAAATAGGTCAGTGAAGCACTGCTGGCTGCATGGAGTTAAGTAGTGAAAACACAGAGTGGTTTATTCCCAAATAGGTCAGTAAATCACTGTGTGTGTTGAGTAGCTGTGAACACAGGACCATTTATTCAGAGCAGTAAAACACTTTTGGCTGCGTAGAGTAGAAACGCAGGACTAGAATAACAAACTGGGCAATAAACTACTGTAGAATATGGTGAAATGTATTCCCAATCAGGTTAATAATGCACAATGCAGTGGGAGTGGTGGAGCTAGAGATGCATAGTGTTGTGATTTTGTTAATGTGTCTCAAAAGGTGATTTTGCACTGCGAGCACACCGTTGTGCACCACAGCTGCGGAAAGACGTTTTGGGCAGGCTGTGAGAAATGGCAGCTGGACTGTTGATAGGGAGATGTGCACAAATGCCAGTGGTGAAAATGTGGCATGAAAATATTGCAGATTGATGAAGTTACAAGAGTGCATGGAAACTGCTCAATGCATGCTTGCAACACAGTCATTGTATGGACTTTTGGCGCCAAATTTTCAACATAGGCATTTTAGGACCTCTGCTCATGAGTAGTGTCACCATCATTTCCTCAAACTGTCCCGAAAACTGGTTTCACAGAGCAACCATGCAATTCTGTGCTGGACGTGCGAAAACACATTTCAGGCAGCTGTACTGTTCATAAGGAGGTATGGAAAAATGCCAATGATGAACAGCTGGAGTGAAACTATTACAAATTCACAAAGTCACGAGTGTGCATGCAAACTGTGCAATACATGCTCATAAAATACTCATTGCATTGACTTTTGTCCCCAAATTTTCAACACAGGCATTTTAGGACATCTGCTAATGAACAGAGTCACTCTCATTTTCATCATGTGTCTCGAACATGGACTTTCACAGCGACCGCCCTATTCTGCGCTGGAACTGCGAAAACAGTTTTTGGTCAGGATGTGAAAAATAACAGCTATACTGTTTATTAGGAGGTGCAGAACAATGGCATTGTTGAAAATCTGAAGTGAAAATATTTTAAGTTTGCGTACTTACGAGCATGCGTGCAAACTGCGCAACGCACACTCGTAACACAGTCATTTTATGGAGTATTGTCACCAAATGTTCAGCACAGGCATTTTAGGACCTCTGCCCATGAACAGTGTCACTGTCATTTTTGTAATGTGTCCCAAACACTGATTTCACACTGTGACCACGCTATTCTGCGCCGGAAGTGCGAAAACACCTTTTGACCAGGATGTGAAAAATGACAGCTGTATGGTTCAGAAGAAGGTGTAGTAAAATGCCAATGTTGAGAATCTGGCATGAAAATATTGCGAATTCGCTAACCTATGAGTGTGTGTTGAGCAGTTACTACGCACACTCATAAAACAGTCATTTTTGGGAATTTTCCCACCAAATTTGCAACGTAGGCTTTTTGAGAGCCCCCCTCCCCATGAACAGTGGCACGTACATTTCATTACTTAGTCCCGAAAGGTGATTCCACGCAGTGACTGCAAAATCACCTTTCCAGACTGAATAACGCCGTGGCAGTGCAAGAATTCATGAGAAGGAGGCCCAAAATCCCCATGTTGAAAATTCAGGGCCAAAATTCGCTAAAATGCCTGAGATATGCATCAAAGTTGGAAAAGCCCTGTTTATTCCATTATACAGCTTACTGGCATTTCCTCAGTTCGCGGTCGGCTTTGAAGAGTGCAGATGTGTTCCCGGTCCACCGAAGATCGTCGCGCCAGACTCCGGAGGTAAGTATGGGGTAAGGGGGTGTGTGGGGAGGCAGAGTGTACAGAGAGTGGGTGCGGGTAGGGGGAGTGGGCACGGAGACTATGAGGGACCGTTTTCATTTTAGAGGCTAAAAAAAGAGAACATAAAACATCGCGGGACAGTTTTTTTTTGCAAGGGATTAGGCACACCGGGGTGGGGTCCCAGCAAGCCACCTAACTGTTTGGGGGGGTGTCTGTAGCCGACGAGGTAATGGGCACCCTCATCGGCAAACAACACGGGGGGGGAATTGATGCCGATTGCGATTGGGCACCCCCGTCGGCACACAAAGAAGGGTGGGGGGGCACAGGCACACCCCCCTCAGCATTAAACAATTGGAGGGGTTATTTATGCCAATGGGGAGTGGGCTTCCCTATCAGCACACAAGGAAAGGGGGCAGAGTAAGAGCTGAGGGGGATTGGGCACCCCCTCGGTATATCACAAATGGGGGATGCTTTATACCAGCAGGGAGTGGGCTCCCCCATGGCATATTCATAGGGGGCAGGGCAGCTGACAGGGGAGTGAGCACCCACAAAGTTGGCAGTTTGGCGCCAGTGTGTCAGCTGGGTTGCCTGCATATCGTCGGGTGGAGTTACGCCAAGAAAAGGTTGGCTGCCTCTGACAAGCTTTGCTTGGATTGCAGCGGACCTTTTCTTAGATGTGCTGTCCACATTATGTATGCATGATGTGGTGCCGAAATGCAGGCTGATTGGGGAATGCGGGACGCACCTACTGGTGCATGCCCTGCATTCGCCCAACAGCGATCGTGCCTTCAAATCCCCACTGTCTCAAGATGTTGGCTGCGCAAGTGCGCTAACATAAAAACATTGCATTTCCTGAGCAAATAAAAAAAGAAATAAACATGCAAACAGCAGAGTGTGTGTGTGTGTGTGTGTGTTTGTGCATGCGTGTGTGCGTGGGTGCCTGAATGAGAGAGTGTGTTTGATGTCTAACAGGTCAGATGGACAAATCTTTCACCTGGCTAAGAGTAAAACAAAAACTAAGAAGTAAGTCATAAACAGCCTTCTTGGCTGTATAATTTATTTTTATTTAGGCTCTCTGCAGACTGCTCAGCTGCTTCATAGTCAGGACAGAAAGACAGAGTTTCAGTGACCTGTTTGGGAATAAATTTCCCTTACTCTAGTTTGTTGCCAAACTTGGGGCTATTTTCCTGTGTTCATACACACTTGACACCCCCACTAAGTACTTTATTGAATTGTTTGGAATAAATTTCCCTGTGTGTCTTACTACTCAATCCGATGCACCCACTTGTCCATTATTAACCTGATTGGGAATAAATTTCCCCATATTCTACAGTAGTTTATTGCCCAATTTGTTATTCTAGTCCTGTGCTCACACTCTATGCAGTCAACAGTGTTTTACTACTCTGAATAAATGTTCCTGAGTTCACAGCTACTCAACACACACACTGATTTACTGACCTGTTTGGGAATAAACCACCCTGTGTTTTCACTACTTAACTCCATGCAGCCAGCAGTGCTTCACTGAACTACTTGGGAATACATTGCTCTGTGTTTGCAGCTACATGACATTGCCACTAGTGCTTTACAGACCTATTTAGGAATAAATCTCCTTCTGCTTTCACTACTCCACTTGATGCAGTCAGCAGTGCTTTACTGACCTACTTGGAAATAAATCTCCCTGTGTTCTCAGCTACTCAATACACTCACTAGTGCTTTACTGACTTATTTAGGAATTAAATCTCTGTGTGTTTCCACTAATTAACTCAATGAAATAAATTTTACAGTGTTTTAAGTTCAAGTTTATTGCAGGAATACTCCGTTGAGCAAGCTCATTCACATGGAGGTCCTGAAGCATGGACACAGTCAAGGGGACATTGCAGAAAAAGGCAACAAAGAAAAGAAAAACAAACACAGCAATGTACAAATAAAGTTTATGTGCACCAATACATAGCAATACATTAAAGTAATAGAAAGTATAGTTAAGGTTCTTATAATACATAGTGCTCAAATAAGACAGGACAAGGCAGGGATTATTAGCATAAACTGGTGGGAAGCAATAAATATGGAGAGTGCACAGTGACAGGAGAAGGTAGATAAATAGTTAAGAAGGAGGGGTTGAAAATGAATGGTGAGCGGTGAAGGAAGAGGACTAAAGAGAGTATGAGGAATAGATGAAGAAGGCAAGGGTAGGAGAAGGAGTTAAGAACAAAAAAAAAACTGGTTTGCACCAGTTGACACACCCAGTATTTTCTTTTTTCTGAAAAAATCATCTCTCGACCCCGACATCTTGGTGAATTACTCTCTGATCTTCAACCTTCTTTTTGGGGGAACGGTTGTAGAGAAGATTGTGGTGCAACAGCTTGAGGAGCACCTCGTGACTTTTTATATCTATGAGCTACTCCTGTCTGGTTTCAGAGCCAAGCATAGCACCAAAATGGCATTAGTTGGGTGCACAATGACCACCTCAGGATGAGAGTTAGACGAGACAGGCCAAATCTTGTTCTCCTTTATCTCTTATCAGCATTTGACATTGTAGACCACATTGTGCTGCTTGATCATCTCAGAGAATACTGCGGACTCACTGATACTGTCACCAGCTGGTTTGAGTCCTACCTTGCTGACAGGGAGCAACAGGTAGTAATGGGGAATTTCTCCTCCACCCCAAGACCCCTGTCATGTGAGGTACCTCAGGGATTGATCTTGTCACCGATGCTGTTTGCAGTGTACGTGCTGCCCCTGGATGAACTCATTAGGAAGTACAATGTGGGTTTTCACTGCTATGCAAATGACACCCAATTGTGCTTATCCTTTGCCCCTGGAACATCTGATGCTGTGGAAGTGCTAAATATTTGCTTGGTCAAGATCAATGACTGGATGTCCTTCAGCTGGTTGTGGCTGAACCCTGATTCCAGTGTTGGAACCGGGCTGATGGCATGATAGTAGTGCCTCCAGTGTGGCAGCAGGATTTTTCCTATGACCAACACTGTTGATGGCCTCCTCTAAGGTGTGAGATCTTGGTGTGTTCCTGGATGACAGATTCACATTTGAATCACAGGTGTTGTCTGTGATCCAAACTGGTTTATGCTACTTGAGGAACATTGCCAGAATTAAACGCCTAGTTCTGCTGGAGGACCTTCCCACACTGGTTCATGCCTTTGTGATATCCAGGCTTGATTACTGTAATGTTCTCTACTTTGGGGTCTCAGGAAGTACCCTCCGCTGATTGCAGCTGGTGCAGAACGCAGCCTCCAGGTTGCTGATGGGCCTTTTGAGGTTTGGTCATGTAACCCCAGTGCTGCGGGTACTGCACAGGCTGCTGGTCAGGTGGAGGGTGATCTTCAAAGTATGCTTACTCACCACTACGGCCCTATATGGACTAGGCCCTGGCTACCTGATTGATCTTCTAACACCAGCCACCCCAGTATGCTTCCTCCATTCCTCTTCTAGGGACCTTCTTAGATTCCTAGGACTAGATTGAGAACTGCTGACGACAGAGCATTCAGTGTCACCGGCCCAGTCCTGTGGAATGCGCTGCCTTTTTATCTATCAGTGAGTCCCCATCAGTTGAGACATTTAAGTGCCATCTCAAGACCCACCTTTTTTCCCCTGGCTTTTCTGGATGTAGTTCTCCAATCTGGTATAGTTATTTTACTCTGAATAATTTATTGGTTTTATTGTATGATTTGTTTTATCACTGCTTTATTATATGTGTAAGTCTTTATGTCTCATACCTGCTTTCATTGATAGGCACCCAGATCCTCAGGGATTAGATGCCATAGAAATAATATTTGCCTTGCCTTGGCCTATTAAAAACAACAATCAGTGTCATGAAAAGACAGGAAGAACTTGTTTTGGAACCATTAAAGAATATCTAAACCACTTTTTATATATGATATATTCAGAACAAAAAGACTCCATTAACTTGTAAAGGAGTGTCTGTTGTTTACATTGATGCTGAACTTGCATTTATTAAGTTTCAAAGAATTTGAAAGTTGTAAACAAAGCCTCTCTTGATACAAAAATCCCACTCCATAAAAACCTTAAAATGGCTTCTGACGTGCAGTGTGATGATGTCAGTGAGGAGATTCCCAGCTTTACAGTTGCATACACGCACAAGTTTAATATATTACATATACTTGTTTTTAGGCAAAACCAAAGAAATCATCATGATAATTTGGAAGTTGATATGCAGTGCAGTGTAACAGTACCATACATATCAGAGGTGCACTCTGCTCTACAGCAACCAGCAGCACACAGTTCATTCAAATTACAGCCCTTCCATGAGTCCCAAAACCACAAAACAAATTCCTGATGGTCCTGTGGGTAGTCTGTCCATTGACAAACTGAGCTGGCCCCATGATATCAAGGTAAAGCAGCCCCCCCCCCCATGTCAGCTGCCTCACCAGTAAAGATATCGGTTGCCGTCCACTCAGAGTCCAGTATGACTCTGTAGTTCAGTTGACCAATCCCCTTAGCAAGCAACTGCTGTATCTACTATCATCTCCTGATAGTACACTATGCATTGTTACTTAACTTTCTAATGACCAGGGCCACTGGAAAATTGCAGAAAAGGTGACCAAAAATTGTGGGAAATTGTGGAGGTTCTACTATAGACCCAGAGTGTTTCACAATAAATGTTTTAATGTTTTCTGCAGCATACATTAGTCAGTATAAATTGCTAAATGAATGCACTGACACCTGAATAGGTTTAAAACATAAATAAAAGTTTATGTTCCTAAAAAGAATACTAAACTGATAAGCTATCATAAGTGTTGCCCATCTTCCAAAATTTGAAAGCACCTTATACATTGCAAAAATGATTCTATAAAGTGAGCCCCAGCAAATCAATATTAAATAAAGCCAGAAGAAATATTTTGTTTCTAGTTGTAGAATAATGAAGTGTAATCAACAGCTGTTTACAGTGCTCTGCCAGCTATTCACCCACTTTGATACAAGAAAAAAATAAGCAGATAGAGTGGTGAATAATTGGGTTTTAGAGGAGGCAGTATAGTGCAGCAGTTTAAGGCTCTGAGCTGCAAATCGGGAGACGTGGGTTTGAATCCCACAGCCCCCTCTTGCATACTGTGGACACAGCAATCCTCAAGACTCAGAAGATGTATCCTTTTTAGTGGCATCAGGACCTGGATCACACTTGGCAGTAATTGGGGGGTGGGGCAGTCTGCATGGGGCGGGGGCGCAACCATGATTGTTATCTACTAATTATGAACAGGTCAGGAAGACAGACTTCACCAACTGAACTGCCAGGGATTGCTAAGTGGATCAGTTGACTGGACTACAGAGTCATGTCAGACTCATCAGGTGGTCAGCAACCAGTACACTTAGTGGTGAGGCAGTCAGCATTGGGGAGCTGCTTAACCGTGATGTCACGGGGCCAACTTGGTTCTTTGAGGAACAAATTACCCACTGGACAACCAGGTATTCATTTCTTTTTGTTTTGGACACTTGAAGGGGAAATTTGAATGAACTGTGTTGCTTATTGCTGCAGAGCAGACTGCAGCTCTGATATGTATGGTACTGTTACATTTCACTGCATGTCAACTTCCAAATCATTATTTTACTTGTGTATTTATGAAAATAATCCACAAGTTAAGTGATAATTTTTATGGTTTTACATTAAAACGGGCATTAGGGGGTCACGTGATGCATTGTAGCTAGTACCAGCAAAGGCACTCAGCTCTGCCACCTTCCAGCAACCAAATCCTTATTTTAGGAGGATCTGACTTCAGAGTTTTACACAAGCACACAGCAATGAATCTTTTTTTTTTTCCGTATTTTTTTTTTTTTAGTTTTTCACACACACCGCGGGACCATGGCATACACATGCGTGCATGCATGTGGAGGCATGCTTGCATGCCAGAATCTGGCGGCCTCTACTATCCCACCCTAGACTTGCATCACCACTCCCTCATGCCTGTGCTCCCCCTGAATCTCCACATGGAGGAAGCGGAACTATGGAGGAGCGGGCAGCCACACCAGGAGGGAAGAACTCCAGAGCAGCTCAATCCTGCTCTAACCCTCTCCCCCAGAGCTGGCTCCCCAGTGACCCAAGGTCATTCACGATCCCAGGTTGCCAGAATGGCACGAGGTAAAGGGTCCAGTGCCTCAGCCCTCAGTGCCA
This sequence comes from Neoceratodus forsteri, assembly GCA_016271365.2. Classification (NCBI taxonomy): domain Eukaryota; kingdom Metazoa; phylum Chordata; order Ceratodontiformes; family Ceratodontidae; genus Neoceratodus; species Neoceratodus forsteri. The sequence continues at coordinate 106,922,278 of CM057458.1, forward strand.
TCAGGCTGGCCAGCAATGATTCTTTTGAATTCACTGGCTACTGATATTTATCCCTTTTTGAGACATGACTACTACCATGGAAGTAAACTCTGTAGCACTACAGCATACCCCACCACCATCTTCAGAGCAGGGACCTGGACAAGAGCATTACCACAGAGTACTGCCTCAGCTCTACCCAGCAACCAGTCGGCAGACACCCTAACAGTAGAGGTACTTATCAAAGAACTGACCCCACTAAAGGAAACTCTAATGGCTGTTTTCACAGATCTTGAAACCATCTGCCCAGCAACTGATGAGGTAACTCAGAGGGTCAGAGATGTGGAAGTCCGAGTCAGCTCTTTGGAAATCTGTTGGGACCACACTGACCCAGATCTTGCCCAGCTGAGGAAAAAGCTTAATAGACTGGAGGAGCAGCTAGAATATCACCGAATCACTGATTTAGTGGTCCTCCCTAACTCCCTGAGTGCTCACTGCCCAATCCTTTTCTCCTGGTCCTGTCAGCTACCCAAACCCCCACCCAATGTCACCTCCCCATTGCCGCTTATGGCCTGAGAGTCTCACCAAGCTAAAACAGCACCTATCTAACTGTTACTGGTCACCTATTACTCAGGCCCTGAACATAGACGATGCCTTGAACTATTTCACCTGCACCTTCAACAAATCGATGCTTTTGTCCCTTTCCCCAAAACAACCTCCAAGAAGCGTAATGCACCTTGGATCACCCCCATGCTGCTGCAATAGCTCAAGTTAACAGATAACCTCTGGCACTTAGCCACTACCTCTAGCTTGCAGGTGGACAGGCAGGTGTACAATGCTGCTCGCAACAAGTGCACCTGGGAAATACGCAAGACCAAGGCAGAACACTAAAGAAGCACCGTGGCCACCTCCTGGGGAAGCTCATGCAAATTCTGGGACAACATTAAAGAACTTAATGGGAAATCAAGCACCCCTTCCCTATTCCAACATGACATTAATGACATCACCTCCACTGACCCACTGTGCATTGCCAACTGCCTCAGTTCCACTTTTTCTGACCTTATCTCAGTACTCCCAAGTAACCTTTTTGACCCCCTACAGCCCATCGCAGCACTTAACCTCAAGCATCCCCCCTTCTATCTCAGAGTCATCACTCCAAAAGAAGCTAAAGCTTCCCTGACCAAAGCCCTCGGTGGCTCTAACTACTGTAAAGACTCATTCAACATGCACATCCTTCACCTGGTACTTGACTCTGTCCTCTCCCCACTCATGGACCTCCTAAACTGCTCCCTGTGCCTGGGACAGTTCCTGACTACCTGGAAAAAGGCAGTAATAACCCTAACACTAAAAAGAGGCGATTGCACCTCACCAAACAAGTACTGGCCCATCTCAATTCTCCCCCCACTCTCTAAAGCCCTGGAAAAAATTCTGGCTGACCAGCTCACTGAATACCTCTTCACTCACAACTTATTATGCAGGGAACAACATAGTTTCAGTGCAGGTCACAGCTCAACTACCACCCTAATGGAATTCTCTAACTCTCTTCGCGCTGCGCTTGATAAAGGGCATCTTGCTGGTGCCGTGTTCATTGACCTCTCAAAGGCCTTTGACACAGTCTCCCATCCCCTCATATTGAACACACTCCAACACATCAGGGTATCTCAAGGTCCCCACTCCTGGTTCCCCAACTATCCCGCCACTAGATCCCAGTGTGTTAAAATTAACAACACCCAGTCTACCACACTACCAGTGCACTCTGGGGTCCCTCAGAGTTCCATCCTGGGTCCCCTGCTCTTTAGCATTTATCTTAATGCCCTGACTAACTTCTGCTCCGGAAACATTCTCCTTTATGTGGACAACACAGTTTTATACGCCTTCCACCCTGACCCTACTACTCTCCAGCTCTCCCTACAAGACTTCTTCAAACAGATTGAAAACTGGTTTGATGACCACAGACTAGCTTCCAACATTAAGAAAACTACAACCATGCTCTTTGCACACTGCCTAAACAGGGCAAAGAGCTACCACTTGAAAATCCTCTCCAGTACACTCCTCCCACTTGACCAGGTCCAAATCTATAAATACCTGGGTGTCACCTTTGACACCACACTCTCACTCTATGAACACGTGAAAGTACTCTCCTTTGCCACCAGTGCTTGAACTGGCCTCTTATACTGGCATAAGGACTGCCTACCACCAGAAGCCCTCCACCTGGCTATCACATCCTCAGTCCTGTCACTTGTGGACTATGGGCTCACAATACTTGCTGCCTCTGACCTCACCGCACTTCACCAAATCCAGCCGGAAATCAATAAAGCATGCCGGCTCCTCTCTGGTGCAGCCAAACGAATGCATACCTGCACCCGCAATACTCTCACCAATGTTCTCATGCTAAAGGAAAGACTACAATATCAGACCTGCCTCCTTACCAAAAAAAAATTCACCTAGGTTTAACCCCCACAGGGGTAACATCCTCACATCAGCTGGCTACCCTCTCCATGGCCACAAGCATGGCCACCAAGACTATTGAGAAGGTACCCAGAGTTAGGACCACATTAGCTCAAAGATCCTTCCCATTCAGAGCCCCCTCCTGGTATAATGTCCTTTCCCCTGCTATCACCAAAATATCCAAACTACGTCCCTTTAAGGCTGCTCTTAAAACCCACATTTTGTCTACTCGCAAGTGCCAGTGTGACCGTTATGCTAATCCCAAGCCCAGCTATATCACTAGAAGTCTTACCTGGCCCACTGACAATGCCTCCACTGAGGCAGCACACAATCCTCCACCTCTGAAGCCTATGAGCCCTATGTCTAACATATTAGCTTCATAGCTTATATCTGTGATAGGAATGCCTGACAATGCCTCCTTGGAGGCAGCACCCTGTCATCGGACTATAACCTTGTGATTCAACCTCTGCTTAGCTACCACATGTATAAGCAAATACCTTACTTGTATGTATCTTACACACTTGTACGACAGCTTACCATATTCAACTGTCATAATCTGTTGTTGTTATTGTTCTTACTCTGTATCTGACATGGAGCCTTTGGAAACGAGTCTATGGCTCAAAGGGTTGTAATTCCTATGTTCTTAAAAAAATAAATAAATACACTTTGGCAATGTAATCTGTGCTACGTGCTACCATTGACTATGCTATCCCCACAAATAGGGTGCACAGGCTTACTATTCGAGCATGTACTGTATGAATCAACAAGAAGGACTGATGCCCAACTTCAAGGGGTGCTTGCATGATAATACAACATGAACAGAGTGGTGAAGTGGGACAGTGGGGTCACAGCCCCTAGTGCTTCACCCTGCAAGCACTACTCTCAAAACCACCCCTCCCCTGACCATCCATAACGGCAGGCATGCAAGTCTCCAAAAGCAATCAAACCTCAGCACTGCTAAATCAGGCAACATATGAATTTAAGCATGCATGGGATAGTCATAAGGCAATTCTAGGGGGTGGGAGTAGAAAGAAGTAGGCTGCTGGTTAACTAGGATCTGCAGCTTATCCATTAGGTAGGGGAATGGGCAGAATGGGATGGGCCAAGCAGTCCTAATCTGCCATCAAATTCTATGTTTTTATGTTTCTTACCACATTCTAAACATATCTCAAGCATTGATCACCTAACAGTCAGCACAAAGCAATCCAGTGGCTTTTAAACTGGGACTTAACTCTGCTGCAGTTTCCTTTATCCTTTGTTCCCACAGTGGTGGGAATCACCATGGAGACTAAATGTTTTGCACTCTACACACCATGCACGTTTGTCTGGCAAATGGAGAAGACAAGCAACAGCACAAATGGAGATTTTTGCTACAGCTATCCAGCTGAGTCAGGACAGACCAGAGACACACAAAAGCCTGGACCAGCCTGCATGCAGCTGTGATGGCAGCTTGTTACTGCTACCTCTGTAACCACCAAGTCACTTTGGCAAGTTGGCACCCACATTAAAAGAACTAGTGCCCACATATGGCTTACCATTTACTTTTAGCAGAAATACTCAGACTGGTACCACCCCTAACTTTAGAATGTATACCAAGCTCAATATCTAAAATAAGAGGGTGGGGGTACAATTACCAAAATGAACCTTTGCATATACAACCAGGTCCAGGGGAGAGGATGCTAGATGTATGCTAGACCTAACCGCTGAGGGAGCTCCAATAACGCCACACAGAAAGTAATAATCAGAATGACCAAGGCAGCAGCTGGGATCGTGTAGTGTGGCTTTATTCACAGATGTTACTAAAGCACAAGTGGACCCCCAGTGGTTGGTCATGGTAAACAAGTACATTTACTAGGCAGTACAGTTTTCCACAGAAACATCTGTCTCCATTTTTTAAAAAGTGCTCATGGATGGAAACACATACTTGAGCTACTTTCAAACACATTTCCATTTCCCAAATTGGATGCTCTTGGCCTGAACCACATTCCTCAGCCATTTCCAAAGCACATTTCACAATGTAAACTCGTGACCTGAGCAACATATTTAAGTTTCATCCTGGGCATTGGCCTCTACACAGAGGACCTTGGCGCCCATCAACGAACCAGTCTGCCCCACCTTGCAGATTTCAGATGGCATTCCTCCCACCATTTGCCCCAACCGACTATCTCTGTCATTCCCTCATGGTTACACCAAAAGAAGCCTTCAATCCCCACTGAACTGCTAAAGACTCCCGACTCTAAACTTTAAATTTGACACCGAAGTGTATGAGAGGGTCCTGACAGGTGAGATGGAGCCTTATCTTGGGCACAAACACCTCAGCCAACTCCCTAATGAGAATAGTCTCTGCATCTGTACTCACATATCAGTTGCTCCTTCCTTTAGGTTTGGAAACAACCCAGAAAGCACCATTTTTTCATGATAGCTTGTCAGAAAATCTCATGCAATGTCCTTCTCAAAGGCAGCTGTACAGATTCTAGGAGCTTCAGGGGATTGTCCCTTGGAGCCACTGAAGTGGAAGTCCCTCTCACTTCTCCTTGAGTGAAATCAAGGAATCCTACTGCAAATGGTCTCCACTGCTTCACTGGCAACTGTTAAAGCTACCAACTTTCCGAGGTCTAAAACTGGGACAGGGTCCATCCTGACCATGCCCGCCACTCCCCCACCGTGTAACTCCCACGGGCACTGCCACAGACAACACTGCACACAATCAATTAAATTCTGCTGCTTGCTCTGACCATGCCACCCCACAGCAACACCAGTAGCAAACATCCAGATTAAAACAATGCATCATTCTGCTGCAGTAAGTTCCAAATCATGATGTACAGAAAGCTCATTAGAAGCAAACCTGCATTACATTGTGTTCAGACATTCAAACTGCATGCATTGCTCCTCCTGACTGTCCCATCCCAACCTGCTTACACTCACCTCATTTGCTGAGCGAACTTCACTTCAGTGACTCCCACCACCACACCAGATCAGGTTCAGGTACCTTAGTTCACTGCTGCTGGTCCCTTCTGTCTGGAGTCCCTCTCAGCTGCTGGCAGGCAGATTTCCATATCCACTTGTTTGCACTACTACCATGTCTAACCTAACAGGAAGGAACAGGCTTCACCATGCTCCCGCTGACATGCTTGCGGTGCAACATAGATGCAGGGGTTGAAGATGCAAATTGTTGTTCAGCTCGAGCAGCACCACAGTGGTGCTGAAATAACTGTCACTCAAGGATTAGCAGTCAGCAAAATGAAAAAAAGGACAAAACTGGGACAAGTAAGCCAAAACCAGGACAAAGGTGACATTTTGCAAAACTTGTGGGGACACCAGGACATGCTGCCTAAAATACGAACAGTCCTTGGAAAATAGGGACTATTGGTAGCTTTAGCAACTGTAGATTTAATCCAAACTAGGGTAAGAAACACATGGCTGTCTTTGACAGAGCCCCAACTGGCAGACCTCCTGCCACTCTGACTTCCAAACTCAGACTAACTAAACATTCTTAACTTTCTCTAAGAAGCTGACTCAAAAGTGGTCATGCTACTTCAAGAGTTCTAAATGACATAATCCTCCTCACACAGGCTAGCTAAGTAAACAATTATGCCATTGCGTAAATAGAGATGCAACAAATTAAAATTTCACCACTGAAGTGCCCACGAAGTTGTCACTTTGCTGTGTTGCTCCACTACACGAAGTGGCCAATGCAAAAGGCTCATTTCACCTTGTAATTATTACTTTGCATTGTCATTCCACCTTAACGTGAAGTAAGGTGAAATGACAACACTATTGGCAGCCCCTCACACCCACAGTCATCAGAATTAATGCTCATTACCAAAATGCTCATGTCTTGTGTCCAGAAAACTCCCATGCAGCTGACGGAGTGAAATGAGAGCACAAGAAATGCAAACTCTCCCAGAATTAATGGCTCACTCAGATGTAATGCTTGCAGTAGTCACACACAGTCACCAGAATTAATGTGCATTCCCCAAAATGCTACTGTCTTGTGTCCAGAAAATTCCTCGGTGCTGATGAAGTGGAATAAGAGGGTAACAAAAAATGTAAAGTCTCCCAGAATTAATGGTGTGCGTAGTCATTTGCGTAGTGGTCTCACACACAGTCACCAGAATTAATGTGCATCCCCAAAATGCTACTGTCATGTGTCCAGAAAATTCTCCAGTGCTAACCAAGTGAAATGAGAGCGTAACAAGACATGTGAAGTCTCCTTGAATTAATGGCTCACTCAGTCATGCATGCAGTGGTCACACTATCACCAGAATTAATTTGCATCCCCAAAATGTTACTGTCTTGTGACCAGAAAATTCACCAGTGCTGACTAAGTGAAATGAGAAGGTAACAAAAAAATGCAAAGACTCCCAGAATTAATGGTGCACTCCATCATGTGCGCAGTGGTCACACACACACAGTCACCAGAATTAATGTGCATCTCCAGAATGCTACTGTCTTGTGTGTCCAGAAAATTCCCCAGTGCTGATGAAGTGAAATAAGAGGGGAACAAAATAGGCAAATTCTCCCAAAATTAATTATGCACTCTGTCATGTGCACAGTGGTCACACACAGTCACCAGAATTTATTTGCATCCCCAAAGTGGTACTGTCTTGTTTCCAGAAAATTCCCTAGTGCTGACGAAGTGAAATGACAGGGTAACAAAAAATGCATAGTCTCCCAAACGTAATGGTGAACTGCAAACACACAGACAGATTAAGATTGTGCTGCACATTCAAAAGATGTAGACGCAAAGGCTTAACAACACCTAACCAGTGCTCACAAGTCACAAATCCAAATCTGGAAAAGAATACCTTTTGCCATTTGGGGGGGTAGTGCCCGGCAGTAACAGTCCACTACCAGTAAAAGATACCGCAAAGCAGTATAAAAAATTCATGCAGGTGTGGTGGATAGCAGGTTCACAGTGCTGAAATTACTCTGTGCCACAACAAAAGGTGTTTGATTTAATGGCATGCATCACACACACACATTACAAGTTATGCGTAGCAAATTGAAAACCTTTAGTAATATAACCAAATGTTTTAAACAAACTGAAATTATACACTGCTGCACCACAACAATCAGCAAAAAAATGTCAAGAATTACTGAAAATATTACTGTGTGTACATTAACGCAGTTATACAAGAAAATTATAACCAAAACAGAAAGACCGCCTTTTTCTCCCAGTTAATCTACCTGCACCACAGATACGCCACTACCCCAAAGCACACTTCACAGTACACAGACTGACAGTTCTAAATTAACATTCAAAATCCACACACAAACAATAAACACTCAGTGATATGAGCACAGGAGGTTTTCCTCCAATCGATGTACTAATTGTAAGCAAAAAAAATAGCTCAAAAAGGCTTTCTTAACAGCTTTTAGAGGATTTGAATCGCAGAGCTCTGAGAGGAAACTGTCTCTGTCTTCCACTACACACACACTTCACAGAACTGAGGCAGTGCAGAACAGTATAGAGCCCGTGTGACCTGCAATCCCATGAAGCACTGCAAAATTCACCTTTGGAGCTCAATAGCAAGGTGAAGTGCTGGCCCAGTGGCACTGAGGGTTGAGGTGCTGGATGCTACACCTTGCTCCATGCCGGCCATCCGGGTTCATGAATGAGCACGTGTCATCGGGGATTCATAGTAGAAGACTAGGATTGAGCATCCATAGACTACTGTCTGAGTCCCAGGGAGGGTAAGGAAGAACACACCACACTGTAGCGGCCCCTGGGGATGACTGGGAGCACTACTAGCATGGGTGTACATTGGGAGGGAGCGTGGTGGACGTCAGCAAGCAGTGCCTTGAATGTCATTGCACATTCATGCTCCCATGGGGAGAAAAAGCAAGAAAAAGGCTGGGCATCACTCTGCAGCTTGATGGCCATGCCCTGCGCTGCCTGGAGGACTCGTGAGGAGTCCCATCAGGGAAGTTCTGGGGCAGTCCTGGCTGGGAGTGGCATGGGGGCCCTCCACTGGTATAGCACAACGGCTGTCCCGGATCCTCCTGGGGTGCGGTTTGAGCCACCCAGCTCTCTGGGGCTGCAGGGCCGGATGTGCCCAGCCAGCTTAGTACTGCACCAGGAGGAAAAACAGCAACAATAATTAAAAAAAAAACAAGGCGAAGTGAGGCAAAGAACATTGATTTCAATGCACTTTGTCATAAATTGGTGGAGAAGCGGTTTGGGGAAGGTGAAATAACGCAAAGTCATCATTTTCAATGGACTTTGCATTCCCCATTATGACACAAAGTACTCCACTTCACTTTGCAGGTACTTCGTGGATTCTGCGTTACTCTGCGAATCACTTCACCGAGCGAATTTTGGCCACTTCACCCACCACTGTATGTACAGCCCCTAAATGAGCTCCTTACTAGCTGCCTTTTCTACCTGCCTAACACTAGTACTATTGGGATTCTAGTAACCTCAGGGGAGTGGGTGGTTACACCTCTATCAACTGTGAGCACTCCAGCAGCAATAACTGGTTACTTTTAATGGTGAGACTATGAACTCACTACGGGATGATCCTACGGAGACCATTTCTTATCAACACCCCTATTGCATTCCCTTTTGGTGTCACGCTGTCCAACATCATATAGAGCAATAATCAGTGACTTTGCACATCTGGGAACCGCTCGTACTGTACAGGAGTCACTTGTGCTTATGGATCCAACTAATCATGTTATCAAAGAACTCTAACATGAACCTGTTCTCCACCCCCCCTTTTTTTCTCTTTCTCTTACCACTGATGTTTCTGCTAGTTTATTACTGTTTTCTATTAAACTACAAAGGGGGTAGAGGGAGGGCTACAGGATTTAAGAAAGCTTTGATAAAATTGTCTTGATATAATGGGGAGCCTCTGCACAGCCCCCTCCCCATCAGAACTGCCTGTGAGCCATCCCAAGACCCCATCCTCTTTGAAACAGCCTGAGGTAATTGTATATCTTGCATGTTTCATAGCATAACTTGACTATGACTAAAAAGGACTAATGTCTGCATGTAGGGGACTGGGTGGCTGTTCACTGTGGGAGACCAACTCTATGAATTTGACCTTCACCACTATACAGATATTTTCAACAATGCACCCCTTACTGCCAGCAGTAACGCAATGTCCTTTGCAATGCACAAAGACTTACTCGCAGTGGTGCAGTATGTCCGTGAGGACAATGCCCTTACCTCATCCTGTTAATGTTACTTTCAGAGCCACCTCTCCCTCCCCCCACTATCTATAAAGACATATCTACAATGTCCCACCAGCCAACCAACAACAGCATTACTAAAACAGGCATGGTACCAAAATACTAAATCTCTCTTGAGCTCCAACTGCCTAGCTGTTATCTCAAATGAACCCAGCAGCTGTTAAGATGGGAACAAAACCTGTTGCAGTGTCTTCCATTCACAGTTCCCATGGCAGCAGGAATTACCATGGCGACCAGATGCTATAACCTTCCACACATCACACATGGTACAGGACTGCTTGGTGAATGGGGAAGACAAACAACTGCATGTGTGGAGCTCTGAGTTACAGTTCCCTCGCAACATCAAAACAGACCAGCCACACCAGACTGCCCTGACTGTCTGGCATACAGTTATGATCAAGGCCCCTGGAATTCTGCAGTTGCAGAATTTGCCGCAGAATTTGCATCATGCCGCAGAATATACATAGTGCCGCAGAATTCATTGTTTTTGGTGAATATTCATATAAATATACTGTTTTTCCATAGTGTCAGGCTTTCTTTCCCACCTCGTTTATCCTGAATCCCCTCCTCTATGCTCAGCATATGGTGTCATCGATGACATCACATTATATTTAGCCAATGACAGGACTGCATTCTGCCAGAGAAATGAATAACTCATGCCGCAGAAATCAGAAAATGCTGCCGCAGAAGTCAAGGAGCCCTGCCGCAGAAATCAGAAAATTCTGCCGCAGAACACCAGGGGCCCTGGTTATGATGAATGGTTGCTGACACTACCACTTGCAAACACTTAGGTTCAGGGATCCATAACAGACTGCTTTTTCTGTTGGACTTCTGTACCCTCCACAGATCAGTGCTGTTTACCCTGGTCCTTATCAAAACCCCTACTGCATTCACACCCAGTGCCACACTGTCTGACATGACTTGGGAATGCTGAGTGACTCCGTGCCTTTAAGAAACACTTTTACCGGGGACTTGGCTGTCAATGGATCTTGATAATCATCTTATCAAAAGAACTGTAATACTGATCTGTTTAGTTCTTTCACTGATACTAGCCATTCTCGATTGTTGACGCTTCATGTCACACTGTGAAGGGGGGGCTGGGTGAATTCCAAATTCTAAGAATGGTTTATAGTATTCCTTTCCCTCAATGTAGACCAAGGCAACAAGGGCCTCAAGTATTTGCTGTATACCACTCCCCTCGTACAGACTGCATTTTGAAGCCACCCGCTAAGAGGCAGGGCACTGAGACTCATTAGGGGCCCCCCCTTTTTTTTTTACACAACAGCGCCACCTATTACAAGAATACCTCTTCAGACTAGAAGGGGAGTGGATATATGGGTGTGTTCATGTAAACCCCCTGACTTTGCATACTCTGTGGCAGACACAGAGAGAGGTACCTTCTTGCTGTTCCCTTCAACTGGAAGGAGAGAGCTGAAGTTGCAAACTGGCATAGGACCATTGCTGACGGAATGTTCCAGTGATTACAGTCCTTAGGACCAGGGAGGAGACAGAAATTGGTAACTGTATGCTTGTTTATATTTTCTTCCACTTCCAGGTAAAGCACTGCTTTTCATCTAATATTACTAGGTAGAAAGCCACCTAATGAGCACACATAAAAACACTTCAGAAATGAAAAGTAATAAGGGACTACTTTCAAAAATTAAAAAATTGTTCTGCCTACTATTTTTGGTGCTACTACTCTTTTAGGGTACTTGAAGATTTCAGTCATGCCCTCTCCACTCTCTCTTCTATCCTGCAGTGAGCACAAATTAAGGCTTTTCAGTCTGTGTTTGTGCAAGTTGTCTGACCCTGAATCATTTCTGCAGCTAATTTTAGTATTGCTTCAGGATTATTTATGTCCTTTGACCGGTAGGGGCTCCAGTACTGCACAGAGTACTTCAGGTGCAGACACACCATGGATCTGTAAGGCGCTAGTTCACTTCCTTCTTTCAGCTTGTAAACCCCCTTGCAATGCACACCAGCATCCTCTGTGCCTTGGCTGCTGCCTTCTCGCATTGCTCATACTGCTTAAGGCTGCTGGTTATGCTGGTTATAGCCATCCCCAGATCCTTTTCCTTTTCAGGCACCATGATCTTTACCCCCTAGCCTGTATTTGACTCTCAGGTTCTTGCAGCCCCTGTGCATGGCTTTACCCTTTTTCGCATTGAACCCCAATTGCCAGATAACAGACCATCTTTCTTGCTTTACAAGACCCTCTCTAAGGTCTCTGACCTGCTCCTTAGTATCCTTTTTTACACAGACTTGGGTGTTATCCACAAAGAGGAAACTGTTGACACTAATGCCAGCTCCTATTTCATTTATAAGCACATTAAACAACACAGGTCTGAGCACCAACCCTCATGGGACCCTAATTTTAACTCTGATAGCTCCCCACCACCACCACCTTTTGGATCGTCTTCTTAAGTGAATTAGCCACCCACCTGCCCAATTTGCTATCCTATTCTAAATCATCCAACTTTTGGATCACTCACTCATGTAGAACAGAGTCAAAGACCTTACTGAACTCAAAGCACAGTACATCTATTGCCTCCCCCCTTTCAGCAGACTTCATCACCTCATTGAATCAGTTGAGCAAGTTGTTCTAGCATGACCTCTCAGCCATGAATCCAGGCTTTTTCTCATCCTGAAGTCCATTAATCTCATGAAATTCAGCCAACCTTTCTATCAAGATGGCCTCCATCAGCTTGTGCACTATATATGTTAATCTGACATGCCCGTAGTTCCCCAAGTCATACCTAGGCCCCATATTATGCAGTGGTATTATATGGGTGGTTCTCTTCTCTAGTTTTACCACCCCTCTATCTAGGGAACTGTTAAACAGGTCCACCAGTGGGTCCACCTGTTTGCCACCAGTTGACTCTGTTCTCTGTGGTGCATGCCATCCAGTCGTGAGGGCTTGTCCACCTTCAGGGCCTGAGTACCTTCAAGATATGAATCACTATGATAATTTCCTCTACCATACTTCTTACATCTCCCCTTTATCTGCCCATCCTCCCTTGTGACACAGGTCCATCTTTCTCTTTACTAAATAGCTTGGCAGAAGACACCAGGAGAAAGGACTGCTGTGTGACTGAACTTCTGTACTGGGACTATATTGCCCTCCTTCCCTCCCCTCCACCCCCCTACCCAAAGCTAGTTCTATTTTTATAAGCACAGGATTTGACTGACAACAGGAACTTCCTGTTTGGGAGCAGGAAGTGAGTGATCACAGAGCCACCAAAGACCCACCATCCTAGAAGGGCAAGAGTAGCTCTCCGGTCCCCTCTACTTGCTGAAGGTCTGCCTCTGAGCAAGTAAGTGGTCTACTGAGAAATATAGGATATTCTTGTCTCAGAACAGGACAATCAGGAGCTTAAAGGGCACACAGGCAGAAAGTAAGGAGAGAGAAAAAAAAAAACAGAGGAAAGAGTAAGGATTGCAAACAGTTAAGGGGCCAGAAATAAGACGTGACTGGAGTGGTGCAGTGCAGTGGCTGTGGAGCAGCAGTCTTCCTGGAGACATTCTGGAGGATGCAGTGTTGTCCCATCTGCAGGCACCTCTCTGGGCTGAGGGAAGGGGATGCTCATCTCCAGGCTGAGTTGGCCAGGATTTGTGGGGCCTCCTCTTCCATCCAGGGACCATCAGTACCACTGCCATTGCCTTAGAGGTTGCCAAGAAAGAGGAGCGGTTGGACCACAGTGGACTCAGGGAGGGTGAGGGTGGTGGAACAGAGGCACATACCTCCAGTTGTACCTCTCCACAATTCCTATGCCATTCTGGTAAAGTGTTGTTCCTCTATGGAGGCACCCGCAGTGGAGACCAAGGAGGATGCTGGGAACCTCCACAAAGGAGACCCACAGGAGGGTGGCAGGGGACCCTGCAGAGGAAGGAAGCAACTCCTGGTGAGGGACTCCATTGTTAGGAAGGTAGAACTGGGGAAGGAAGGGGAGAGGGAGGTAAGGTGCCTGCCTGGCACCATGGCTTGGAGGGACAGGGAGTGAATCCTCAGGATTCATTGTCCACCTAGGGACAAATGACCTGGCTAAGAAAGGGATTAGAGAAGTGCAGGAAGAGTTTGTGGAATTGGGGAAGGGCCTTAGTCAAGAAGCACGCACGGTAACCTTCACGGAGGTGCTCCCCATCTATGGCATAGGAGAGGCTAGGTGTTCAGCATCATGGATTCAATCAGTGGTTGAAAAACTGGTGTGGAGCTCAGGATTTGCCTTCATTGGGGACTGGGGTCCACCTGGAGTGATGCAAGCCTATACTGGCATGATGGGCTGCATCTGTCCGGGAGGGGAACCAGGATCCTAGGTGATAGGTTTAAATGCTTCATTGACAAGCTTTTAAACTAGCCAAGGGGAGGTACTGGAAAGGAGCAGGAAAATCCTAGCCCCCCAAATAATCACGGTAGAAGTCAGTAAACACCAATATAGAGGTGTCAATAGGAGAAGGGCAGGGTAAATGGAGAAAGTGACAAAGGCAAGAAGGACAGGGATGGGGCAAAGGGTAAGGCCATCAGAAATGGAAGGTAATGAGTACCAATGCCCGTAGTCTGGGCAACAAGCTCCCTGAGCTGGTGGCCTTAATGGAAGAGGGATGCCTGGATATCGTAGCAGTCACAGAAACATGGTACACAGAGAACCATGACTGGGATGTTAACATACCAGGGTACATAACCTACAGGAGAGACAGGCAGGGGAGAAGAGGGGGAGGAGTAGTTGTCTATGTAAAAGAAGGGATAAAATCAACTGAACAAAAGAGTAAACAGGGAGGAGAGGAAGCACTGTGGGTCACCTTGGAGACTGGAAAGGGCACCACAATCTGCACGGGGTTTTGTACAGACCCCCATGTCAGGGGGAGGGAATGGACAAGGATATGATAGAAGGCATTTTTAGAATGGCAGAGAAAGGGGAGATACTGTTGATGGGAGGCCTGAATATGCCAGATGTTAACTGGAGCACAATTGCTGCAGCCACATCCAAGAGCAGGGCCATTCTTGATGCCCAACAGGTGGCAGGCCTCAGACAGCTAGTTTTGGAACCCACTCATGAGGGAGCAATCTTAGACCTTGTACTCTCAAACGGAGGCAGTGAGAGAATCTCAGATCTAGAAGTGTGTTGCCATCTGGGAACAAGTGACCATCAAACAGTGTGGTTCACGTTAAACTCAGCTACAGAGTCAAGCCATACCAAAGTGAGGGTACTGGACTTCAGGATGGCTGACTTTGGCAAGATGGGATAGTGCCTCAGAAAAGCATTAGCAAACAGGCTAGAAGGAGGTGTGGAGCAGCAATGGGGAATCGTCAAAACTGCCATCACAGAGGCAACAAGCCTTTGTGTGAAGCAAATAAACAAATCAAATGAAAGAAAGCCACAATGGTTCTCAAAAGAGGTGGCTGTGAAAGTCAGGAAAAATGATAGCATTCCGGAAGTATAAGGAAACACAGAAGGAGCAGGACAGACAGCTGTACCAGTTAAGGCAGAAGGAAGCAGGGAGGGAAGTCAGAATAGCAAAGGCCCAAACTGAGAAAAGATAGCCAACCCAGTTAAGAAGGGGATAAAACCTTTTATAGGTACATCAGCGGCGTGAAAGACAAAGGGAGGATAGTGAGGCAGAATAGAATGAACGGTGGGTGGGCAGAGGGACAGTGAAAAGCAGGGTACTGAATGAATATTTCTGCTCAGTATTCACAAAAGAGGAGGGGGAAGTGCCTAATCCAATTAACAGATGCACTCTTGATAGGGGGGTCGATCCCAGTACTTTCACAGAAGAAAGAGTTCTGCAAGAACTCCTAAAACTGAAGGTGGACAAAGCAATGGGTCCTGATGGAATTCACCCCAGAATTCTAAAAGAATTAAGGAGGAACTAGTGAAACCATTGGCTACTCTTTTAATAAATCATGGGAGGATGTTGTGGTACCCGAGGACTGGAGGAAGGCGGATGTGATTCCCTTCACAAAAGTGGGACCAAGACAGAGGCGAAACTACAGACCTGTCAGTCTGACCTCTGTGGTAGGGAAAGTGATGGAGTCACTTCTGAAGGAAAGAATAGTTGAGTACCTAGAGGCCAGTGGAGCACAGGACCCAAGGCAGCATGGATTCACAGCGGGAAGGTCATGTCAGATGAATCTAATAGATTTCTTTGGCTGGGTGACCAAAGTAGTAGACCAGGGAGGGGCTGTGGACATGGCCTACCTAGACTTTAGCAAGGCATTTGACACAGTCCCACACAAAAGATTAATAGTCAAATTAACCAGCCCAGGGTGGTAGCCTGGGTAAAACATTGGCTGCACAACAGGACACAGAAGGTAATTGTAAATGGAGTCCACTCTGAAGAAAGAGGGGTTACTAGTGGAGTACCACAGGGTTCAGTATTGGGTCCAGTCCTTTTTACGTTCACTTGCGAGCATGCGCAAGGAACGTCTTGGGAGAATGTGACACTTTGGAGGTGTGCCCCTCTCCTGCAATGCCCTGCTCCATAGAGCAGGCGTGGCAGTCCTGCACCAATCCGGATGCGGTGCTGTGTATGATAGCGGTGGACTTCTCTTCAGAGAAAACCACCGCTGTCATACACAGCACCACGTCACGCCACCCCCGCATCACGCCGCCGCCACGCCACACCCCCAAATCTTTGCTGCCACGCTGGAAGCCCACCCCAGCATGGCCAATGTCCTGCCGCCCGCCGATCGGGTGCCCAATCCCGGCCAGCTCCAGGCCCCCAGCCATCCTTCTGCCACGCTGGAGCCCACCCCAGTGTGGCAACGTCCAGTCCTGCTCCTCTGCCGACGGGGTGCCCAATCCCCGTCGGCTCCACGGCCCCCAGCCATTCTTGTGCCATGCTGGGAGCCCACCAACATGGCAAACGTCCCACGTCGTGTTTTTTAAACCTGTAAATCGAAAACTGTCCCGGGCGCTTCTCCCAGGCCCCTCCCCCACCTGCACCCACAGACTGTGCACCCACCTCCCCACACCCCCTCCCTCACCCCATACTTACCTCCGGAGCTCGGCGCGACGATCTTCGGTGGACCGGGAACACGTCTGCACTCTTCAAAGCCGACCGCGAACTGAGGAAATGCCGGTAAGCTGTATAATGGGCTAGATAGGGGGGTTTCAACTTTATTGCATATCTCAGGCATTTTTGGGAATTTTTGCACCAAATTTTCAACATGGGGTTTTGGACCCCTTCTCATGAGTGATGTCACTGTCATGGTATTATTTGGGCCCGAAGGGTGATTTTGCAGTCACTGCGCAGTCACTGCGTGAAATCACCTTTCGGGACCGAGTAACGAAATGACACTGCCAGTGTTCATAAGGTGGGCTCTCAAGAAGCCCAAATAATGCCATGACAGTGACATCATTCATGAGAAGGGGTCCCAAAAACCCCATGTTGAAAATTTGGTGCAAAAATTCCAAAAAATGACTGTTTTACGAGTGTGCATTGCGCAGTTCCTACGCAGGCTTGTAAGTTCGTGATTTTCAATATTTTCACTCGATTTTCAACTTTGCCATTTTACCACACCTTCTTATGAGTAGTACAGCTGTCATTTTTCACATCTCACCCAAAACATGTTTCCGCCTATGTAGTGCACAGTGGCGCAGTCAATGTGCAAAATCAATGTATGGGACACATTATGAAAATCACAGTGACACTGTTCATGAGCAGAGGTCTTAAAATGGCTATGTTGAAAATTTGGTGAAAAAATTCCTTAAAATGACTGTTTTACGAGCTGCTATGCAGCGTCCTTATGCACGTCAGTACGCTTATGTAATTTTCAATATTTTCACTGCAGATTTTCAACATTGCCATTTTACCACACCTCCTCATGAGCAGTACAGCTGTCATTTTTCACATCCTGCCCAAAACATGTTTCCGCCCATGTAGCGCACAATGGCGCAGTCGGTGTGCGAACTCAATGTTTGAGACACATTAAGAAAATCACAGTGACACTGTTCATGAGCAGAGGTCTTAAAATGGCTGTGTTGAAAATGTGGTGAAAAAATTCCTAAAAATGACTGTTTTACGAGTGTGCATTGAGCAGTTCCTATGCACGCTTGTAAGTTCGCGAATTTTCAATATTTTCACTCCAGAGTTTCAACATTGCCATTTTACCACACCTCCTTATGATCAGTACAGCTGTCATTTTTCACATCCTGCCCAAAACGTGTTTCCACCCATGTTTTATTTTTTTTTTATTTTAGTTTTTGTTGACCGGGTAAGTGCACTAGACAAATCCTGCCTATTTTCAGGCACGACCCGGGAGAGGGGGATGCAGATGAATGCCAACTGACCTTGAACCAGATAAAGCTGTTAGTGGAATATTTAGTGAATGAGGGAAATTTGGCCAGGACACCGGGGAAATTCCCCTACTCTTTTCGATAAGTGCCATGGGATCTTTAACATCCACCTGAACTACCACCAATCCAGGCAGATGGGACCTCGGTTTAACGTCTCATCCGAAAGACGGATTGCGCAGTTCCTACGCACACTTGCAAGTTCGTGAAGTTTCAATATTTGCACTCCAGTGACTTCCAAATACCTAAACAGCACATAGAAACAAGCAACATTCGACATTGACAAATGCTTGTACTTCTTTGCACTGATTTTTTTAAGCCATGTCCAAGTGCCAAATACCACTGCAAATACCTGCAAGCGAACGTTTGGCATTGACAAATGCTTGTTAATGTCTTCATCAGTGACATTGCAGAGGGACTGGAAGGAAAAGTATGCCTTTTGCAGATAACACAAAGATTTGCAACAGAGTTGATACACAAGGAGGTGTGAAAAGGATGAAAAGGGACTGGCAAGGTTGGAGGAATGGTCAGAAGTATGGCAGCTAGGATTCAATGCAAAGAAGTGCAAAATAATGCACCTGGGAAACAAGAACACAGGGGAAGAATACACAATGGGTGGGGAGGTAGTAACAACAACAAAAAAGAAAAGGGACCTGGGGGTAATCATATCAGATGACCTTAAGGTTAGCAAACAATGTGAGAAGGCAGTAGCGAGGGCTGGGGGTATACTGGGTTGTATAGGGAGAGGCATCAGCAGCAGAAAACAGGAAGTTGTTATCCCTCTGTACAGACAGTTGGTGAGACCCTATCTGGAGTACTGTGTCCAGTTCTGGAGACCCCATCTCCGCAAGGACATAGACAGGATAGAGGAAATCCAGAGGAGGGCAACTAAAATGGTGCAGGGTCTGCAAGAGAAGCCATATGAGGAGAGACTAAAGGAGCTTAATATGTATACCCTTGAGGAAAGAAGGAGGGGGGACATGATAGAAACTTTTAAGTACCTCAGTGGAATCAACAAAGTCCAAGAGGGTAGCATCTTTCAGAAAAAGAGACTTGCAAGAACAAGGGGACACAATTTAAAGATAGAAGGAGGGTGGCTCAGGGGCAATGTGAAGAAATATTATTTCACAGAAAGGGCAGTAGATGCATGGAACAGCCTTTCTGAGGAAGTTGTGGGGTCTAAAACTGTGGGAGAATTCAAGAATGCATGGGACAGACATAAGGCAATTCTTTTAGGGGGTAGGAAGAAATAGGCTGTTGGTTAACTAGGATCTGCGGCCTATCTTGTAGTTAGGGAAATGGGCAGACTAGATGGGCCAAGCGGTCCTTATCTGCCATCAAAGTCTATGTTTCTATGTTAAAGACAGAGCAAAAGCATTTGCTCATTACCTCTGCCTTATCCTTACTGCCTTCTACCCACCCCTCCCACATGTTTAATTTAACTACGCCCGTTTTTGTAGCCCTTTTTACCTAATGTATCTGAAGAAGGCCTTGTCTGATTCCTTGACCCCATCTGCAACTTGCAGCTCTTTCCCTGCCTTTTCCTGCCTGCCCACTTTCCTAACCTCTCTCACCATTCCTGCATACAGTAGGTTTCTCTGTCTGCCCCTTCTGGAACATCCTATTCCTCCTATACTAGGCGTTCTTTTCCTTTACCATTCTGTCAACTTTCCTGTTGAACTAAAGTGATCTCTTGGAATGACTTTCTTTCTCCTCTTTTTAAAGAGCAGCTCACGCCTTTGGGAAAACTTCAAAAAACAAAATTTAGACACAATTCAGTGTTATTTCATATATCTTCAACAGATTTCGATATACTTTTCCTCTCCATTATTTATTACTGAAGAAATTCCCACAAAAACAAGATAGTTATCCCTCAGAGTTCATCTACCTCTATAGCTTATTCCTTACCTGAAATTATAATGCTCTGTTGTGACATCACAGTCTGTTGCCCCGGTGAAGAACTGTGATGTCACAAGCGCAGTATTATGACATCAGGTTGGGAAGAAGCAATAGGAGCTGATGAACCCTCAAGGAACAACTATCCTGTTTTATTGCATATGGCCCAGTAATAAATAATGGGGATAGGAAACACAGAGTTAATGAGAAATGTAAGATGCTTTGAGTCCAAATATTGTTTTTCAAAGTTCTTCATGAAGCGTCGGTTGCTCTTTAATGCAGGTTACTGAGGCAGCCCTTATCCCATCTTTAATTATGGTTCTCTTTAAGTCTCCATCTAGGGCCTCCATAAGGCTAGCCAGTCTCCCTTCTGCTTGCTGAATTCCTGCTAGTTCTGGAATTCTGGAGTGGTTCTATTTCTGGACGCCCAATTCTTCCAGGTGCTTTCCAGTTTAAACTAGTAGCCAAGCAGCCTGCCTTTTACTGTGTTTCCCCCTTGCCCTGTATTCACAAAGTGAATGGCATTAGTGGAACTGAAACTTGAGTCTGGAGGTGTACAGCTCTTCAGTGGAATCACTGCCTCAAATAAGCACATACTGACACACACAAGTTACAGCAGGGCTTGACTGAAAATGTAATATTTCTTCTTGGCTTGGCTAGCCTGTGTAAATTATAAAACTAGTTATCTGCTGCCCTGAATGTCAGGCTGAATGTTAATAAACGAAAGCTTGCATCTATTTTCTTGTTTCCCCGTCAACACCGAGGGTAAAAATGTGCTGTAAGCAGCAGTTGAGGGTTTTGAACCTGGCTTTCAATGTTCACACCTCAGAACTTTGTTAGCTCAGACTGCTTGCATCTAGTCTGCTCCCCAACCTGCCATTACACATTTATTAAGTGGTTTTTGTAGGATTCAGCACTGCAGGGTCTTCATTATCACAGCTCTATAGACCAAGGTACCGGACTCCTTTTACTCTACCCCCACAACTTGAACACACATACACTATCACACACACACACAATGCACTGCATGCATGTTTATACACACACACTAACAAAAACACGCACATAGTCCCTGACACACACACACACACACACACACACGCACGCATGCACACCTCCAACACACAGCCTCCAACACGTACAAACACACAAAGGCACTCTGACTTGCACAAACACACACAGAGGCATATATCAATGAACATTCAGGGGCAGAGGGGTACCAATTGGCACTAGGGTGGTCTGTATCATCGAACATGAGTATTTTGGGGTGGGGGATGTTACTAGACACCAAGGATAGGACTTATACTTTGGACAAGTGTTCAGGGGGTGTTGGAGTGCCTCTATATACCATGCATATATGACACTACAAGAGACAGGTATTTAGGGGGAATAGGTGCCACTAGATACCTGGGAGATGTACACATAACATGGGATGCATATTCAGAGAGGGTGCCACTAAACACCGGGGATTTGAATACAGGATGGGTGTTCAGGGATTGGAAGGTTGCCACTAGACACTAGGAATATGACACAGGACACTGGTGTTTTAGGGACTGTGGGTGCCACTAGACACCAGGGATATGTATAACTAACAAGGGATGGTTGATCGGGGGTGGGGTGTGCCACTAGATACCAGGGATGTGTATAATTACCATGGGATGGTAGGGGTGCTGGTAGACACCAGGGATATGTATAACTACCACGGGATGGATGTTTGGGAGTTGGGGTGCCTCTAGGCACCAGGGTTGCTGTCAGGCACTCACAGGATAGGCGGTACTGGGCCACAGAACGCCATGCAAATGAGTCCTTAATGGGCATGCAAATTGCCTAGTTTCTTGTCGGGGCAGTACAGTTTCAATTAGCGCAATGCCAACATAGATTGATATTCAGTCAGATAGCGCTGGTCCTCTATCTGATTAGATAAAGCAGTCGCTGGGTTATGCTTTTGCTTCCCATTGAAGATCAGACTGAATGACCCTTATTGGCACAAAGAGACAGACTGATCCCAGTGCCAGTACGCACATACATGCACTACACACACACACATATGAACATATGCATGCCCGCGCGCGCACACACACACACACACACACACTCAGGAAGAGGCATAGTACTCAGATGGCACTGGTTCGGGTACTTAGTGATCTAATAACGAGGGATCAGAGGACCCACTCGATCTTGGTTCTCCTTGATCTCTTTACAGCGTTTGACACTGTGAACCATGGAGTATTATTGGAGCACCTGCTGTTGATCTGTGGATTGTCAGGTACAGTCCTCAGGTGGTTTTGATCTTTCCTCACTGGCAGAACTCAGAGAGTAGTGTCGGGAATTTATTTGTCAGCCCCTCTTCCCCTGTCCTACGGGGGTTCCGCAGAGCTCCATATTATCACCCATGTTGTTCATGGTATATATGCTGCCATTTTGAAAAATTATAAGGTGGTATGGGCTGTGTTGTCACTTTTATGCAGATAATACTCTGCTATACATGTCCTTAGTGCCTGAACAGAGTGGGTGATGTCTCGATCTTTAATAGCTGCCTCGCTGAGATCCAGGACTGGAGGAGTACCAATTGACTGAGGTTGAGCCCGGTTAAAACTAAGGTGTTAGTGGTGGACCCAGGTCATCAGACTGTGGGGTTGTCGGCAGGGCAGCCCTCCGGGCTTTAGCATGGGGGTAGTCAGCTGTTGACCTCAGACCAGCTGCAGAATCTGGGCTTTGTATTTGATGGTGGTTTGACATTTAAGCCTCAGGATTCTGCTGCTGTCAAGACCTCTTTTTACCATCTGAGGAACATCACCTGGATTAATCACCTGGTCCTGCCCGACAATCTTGCAACTTCTGTCCATGCCTTTGTGACCTCCCGCCTTGACTACTGCAACGCCCTATACCTAGGGCTACCGGGGGTCGTTATCCACTGCTTGCAGCTGGTGCAGAATGCTACAGACAAGCTGTTGACTGGTTTGCCAAGATCATATTATGTCACACCTGTGCTCCGTGGCCTGCATTGGCTGCCAGTACAGTGGAGGGTTACTGACCGACAATGCTCTGCATGAACAGAGACAGCTGTACTTGCAAGATCTCCTTTGTCCCTACTTCTCCCCTGCTCACCCTGGTGCTCCAGTGAGGGATTGCTAGAAGTTCCCAGGGTATGACTTAACACCTCAGGTGCACATTCATTTGCTTTTATGGCCCCTACCCTGTGGAATTCTCTACCTCATCTGGGTTAGAGAGTGTCTGACCGTTTAGGGCTTTAAATCTGCTCTCAAGACATATTTGTTTGGAATAGATTTTCTCAATCCTGATTAATTGGTCGCTTGGTTTTAACAATTGCTGAATTTTAACTGTAGAATGTTGTATTTATATTATTGTTTTTATTTATTTATTTATTTATTGTATTCTAGGAATTAATACCTTTGAGCCAAGGCTCTTTTACAAAGGTTCCGCATTAAATTCGGTACAAACAATGGGGTTACAATGGCTTGCACATTTAGGTTACGTTGTGTAAATAAACAGAGACATAAAACAGTTAAACATCAAAGACATTTATGAACAAGCAGATAAATTACCAATTAAACACTTTCATCATTTAGAAAACATATGTAAAGGGAAAGAATAGGTAGGGGAAGTGTGATAAGTAGTGTAAGAGAGAGATAAAAGGGGGGGGGGAGGAGCAGACCATAGTTAGAGGAGAGGATCCTCAACCAGGCCTTTGTCAGGTAAGTGGGCAGGGGTGGAGAAGTGAAATAGTTAGGATTTAATAGTGGCAGTCACAGGAGTTGGAGGTGGCAAGGTGAGAGAATAGGCTAGATTTAAATGCACCTAAGGAGTTAGAGGAGGTAATAGAGGTGCTAAGAGTATTTAGCCAGTTGGGGGCACGATTGGCAAATGATCGTTGACCCTGGGTGGTCCGGCAATGGGGGACCATGAAGAAGCTGATTTTCTGATCTTCTGGTGGGTCAGACACTTGTGTTCTGGCATAGCAGGTCTTGGATGCAGGGTGGGGTGAGACCCATGATGGATTTCTTAGCCATAAGGCAGGTGAGGTACTTTAAGAGGTTTGAGAGTTGTAACCACCCAGTTTCAGCATAGAGCTCGCAAGTATGAGTACGTCGATGAGCACTGGTAAGCAGCCGACAGGCCTTGTTAAGGGAGGTTGTGATATGTTTAAGTGCGCTAGAAGAGGCGGACCCATAGACAATTAAGCCGTAGTCGATGACTGAGATAATTGATGATTGGATAGCTAGCTTCAGAGCTGGTAGGGTAAGGAGTTGTCTGTTCCGGTAGAGTATCCCAAGCCGTTGATTAATAGTTTTGGCTATACTATCGATATGTGTTGCAAAGACTAGGCCTTGATCAAAGGTGATTCCAAGATATTTAAAGGTAGCCACCTGTTCAAGGGTGATTCCCAAGGATGTGTTGATAGTGAGTGATACTTGCCTTTTCCTGTTCTGAGGGCTTGAGAAAAGCATGGATTTTGTTTTTTTGTGGTTTAGGACCAGCTTATGTTCAACGAACCACGCCTCAACACTGTTAAATGCATGCTGGAGGCTGAGGCGTAAAGGGTTTGGATCTTTGTGCGAGGATAGAATCACAGCATTGTCAGCATAGAGGATGATTTGCTCAGGGCAGGATTTAGAGAGGGAGTTTAGAAAAAGGCTGAAGAGGAGAGGGCCTAAGATGGATCCCTGCGGAACTCCTGAGAGGACAGGCTTAGGGTCTGAGAAAACTCCAGCTATTTTTACAACCTGAGTGCGATGGGCAAGGTTGCTTTTTATCCAGGCACCAGAGCCCAGGGAGAGCCCAAGCGACTGTAGTTTACTGATGAGTAGACCATGGTGTACAGTGTCAAATGCCTTCGTTAGATCAAGGTACACAGCTCCGGTTAGGAGTCCTTTGTCCAAGGCCTTGAGGATTGCGCCTGAGAATTCGAGCAGGGCTGTCGATGTGCTATGCCTTTGTCTGAATCCATGTTGCTGAGCACAGAGGATGTTATATTTCTGCAGGTAGTCTGTTAGCTGGTCTGCCACCATACGTTCAAGAGCCTTTGACAGGGGAGGAAGTATTGAAATAGGTCTATAGTTACCAGGCAGAGACTTGTCACCACTTTTGTGCGCAGGAGTGACTATTGCAGCCTTCCATATACTAGGGAACTTGCTGGAGCAGAGGGAGAGATTGAATATTCTGGTGAGGGGGAGTAGAACTTCATCCAGAGTAAGGGACAGTATTTTAAGGTCAATAGAGTCACTGCTTGCCCGGGATTTAGATATAGCCTTCTTTATGTATTTATAAACTTCATGTGCTTTAACTATTTTAAGATGGAAGGGTGGAACGCTTGGAGGGGCAGAGGGGGATATAGAGATTGGAGGGTCAGTATCAGCGAAGAAGTCAGATGAGAGGACACCGCTAAGGTCAGTGAAGGTCTCATTAAGGGTGTTTGCTATGACCAAGGGGTCAAGGGTGGTAGTGCCATCCACATTCAATATAGTAGGAGAGGATTTAGACTGCTTACCCATGATATTTCTTAGATTGTCCCAGAAGGATTTTACTTATTGTTTATTCTGTGCAAGCGCTTTGATCAATGGAATTGCACTTTTTAAAAAAGAAAATGATTGGCTGATTGATTGATTGACCGATTGACTGATGTGAAACAGTTCCACTCTCTCTCCCTTTCCCTCACTAAGCATAGCTGGGCCTAAAAAAATGTTTTTAAATACCTGAATCAAATTTAGATCGAAGACTAGGATTACAGGAAGAGAGCAGGACTTACAACTGGAACAGGGATGCAAAGCAAAAAGAGCACTCAGAATTCATGGTGCCAAGTGACAAATTTAAAATACAGTAATTCAAAAAGTCAGGACACTCATCTTCAGGCATTAAGGGGGGATCCACACAGAATGTTGTGTCCAACTTCCCCTTTTTCCAGCAGTGCATACAAGATGGATACAGCAGCAGGGAGTACATGTTGTATGAACATCTTGCATTTGTGAATGCTGTGACTTTCTGAATAACTGGGACAGGGACTGGAATTTGGTTGCGGGTGAAGAAAGGGAAATGAACGGTCAGGAAGAGAATGTGTTCTGGATAGGTGGGTGGTCTGGCTGAAGATGGCTTGTCCTTCATAATCTCATAGTCTATCCTGGGGAACTGGTCACACTGTCACCAGAAGAAACAAACAAAACAAACATTTGTCAATGCCGAATGTTGTCGCGCTGGCATTGGCAGTGGGAATGGTGGAGCTAGAGGTGCATAGTGCTGTGATTTTGTTAATGTGTCCCAAAAGGTGATTTTGCACAGCGAGCACACTGTTGTGCACCACAGCTGCGGAAAGACATTTTGGGCAGGCTTTGAGAAATGGCAGCTGGACTGTTGATAAGGAGATCTGCACAAATGCCAGTGGTGAAAATGTGGCATGAAAATATTGCAGATTGACGAAGTTGCAAGAGTGCATGGAAACTGCTCAATGCATGCTTGCAACACAGTCATTGTTTGGACTTTCGGCACCAAATTTTCAACATAGGCATTTTAGGACCTCTGCTCATGAATAGTGTCACTGTCATTTCCTTAAACTGTCCCGGAAACTGATTTCGCACAGCAACCGTGCAATTCTGTGCCGGACTTGCGAAAATACATTTCAGGCAGCTGTACTGTTCATAAGGAGGCATGGAAAAGTGCTAATGATGAACAGCTGGAGTGAAACTATTACAAATTCACAAAGTCACGAGCGTGCATGCAAACTGTGCAACGCACGCTCGTAAAACACTCATTGTATTGACTTTTATCCCCAACTTTTCAACATAGGCATTTTAGGACATCTGCTAATGAACAGTGTCACTGTCATTTTTATCATGTGTCTCGAACACAGAGTTTTCACAGCCACTGCGCTATTCTGCGCTGGAACTGCGAAAACACATTTGGTCAGGATGTGAAAAATGACAGCTGTACTGTTCATGAGGAGGTGCAGAACAATGGCATTGTTGAAAATCTGGAGTGAAAATATTATAAGTTTTACCGCCGGATCAGCAACGCGGCACGCCATGTAACACAGTCATTTTATAGAGTATTGTCACCAAATTTTCAAAACAAGCATTTTAGGACCTCTGCTCATGAACAGTGTCACTGTCATTTTCGTAATGTGTCCCGAACACTGATTTTACACTGCAACCTCACTATTCTGTGCAGGAAGTGCGAAAACACATTTCGGCCAGGATGTGAAAAATGAGAGCTGCACGGTTCACAATATGGTGTGGTGAAATGCCAACATTGAGAATCTGGCATGAAAATATTGCGAATTCACGAACTTACAAGTGTGGGTTGTGCAGTTGCCACTCCATCGAGAAAACAGTCATTTTTTGGATTTTTCCACCAATTTGCAAAATAGGTTTTTGAGAGCCCCCCACCCCATGAACAGTGGCACTTCATTTTGTTACTGTCCCAAAAGGTGATTCCACACAGTGACTGCAAAATCACCTTTCCGGACTGAATAATGCCACGACAGTGCAAGAATTCATGAGAAGGAGGCCCAAAAAACCCATATTGAAATTTGGTTCAAAATTCGCAAAAATGCCTAAGATATGCATCAAAACTGGAAAAGCCCTATTTATTCCATTATACAGCTTACTGGCATTTCCTCAGTTCACAGTCAACTTTGAAGAGTGCAGACGTGTTCCCGGTCCACTGAAAATTGTCACGCCAGACTCGGAGGTAAGTATGGGGTGAGGGAGGTAGGGGTAGGCAGGGTGTGCAGAGGGTGGGTGCGGGTGGGAGGGGTATGGACACTATGAGGGACCATTTTCATTTACAGGTTAAAAAGAAAATAAAACATTGGGGATAGTTTTTTTGTGATTTGACATGCTGGGGTGGGCTCCCAGCATGCCACCTAACTGTTTGAGGGGGTGTCTGTAGCCGATGGGGGATTGGACACACTCATCGGCAAACAACATGGTGGATAGGAATTTATGCCAATAGGGATAGGGCACCCCCATCAGTACACAAAAAAGCGTGGAGACCACAGAGCTGAGGGGGACTGGCCACCTCCTCAGCATTAAACAATTGGGGGTTCTTTATGCCAAAGGGAGTGTCTCCCCCATCGGCACACAAGGAAAGGGGTGGGTAAGAGCCAGGGGATTGGGCACCCCCGCCATATCACAAATGGGGTGTTGCTTTATGCCGATGGGGAGTGGGCTCCATCTGCACATCCATAGGGGGCAGGGACAGCTGATAGGGGCTTGGTACCCCGAAGTTGGCAGTTCGTGGCCAGTGTGCTGCCACATGCATAATGTCGGCGAGCATGTCAAGAAAAGGTCCGCTGCATCTGAAGAGCTTTGCTCGGATTGCAGCGGACCTTTTCTTAGGTGTGATCACCACATTATGAATGCATGGTGTGGTGCCGGCATGCAGGCTGATTGGGGAATGCGGGACACACCTACTGGTGCATGCCCTGCATTCGCCCAACAGCGACTGTGCCTCCAAATCCCCACTGTCCCAAAATGTTGGCAGCGCAAGCACGCCAACATAAAAACATTACATTTGCTGAGCAAAAGCTACCCAAGAGGGTAGCATCATTCAAAAAAAGAAGTCTGCAAGAACAAGGGGGAACAATCTAAAGATAGAGGGGGGGCAGCTCAGAGGTAATTTAAGGAAGTATTTTTTCACAGAGAGGGTTGTGGATGCATGGAACGGCCTTCCGGAGGAGGTTGTGGAGTCAAAAACAATGGTGGAATTCAAGAAAGCATGGGACAGTCATAAGGCAATTCTAGGGGGTTGGGGTAGGAAGAAGTAGGTTGCTGGTTAACTAGGATCTGCAGCTTATCCATTAGGTAGGGAAATGGGCAGACTGGGTGGGCCAAGCAGTCCTTATCTGCCATTAAATTCTATGTTTCTATGTTTCTATGAGCAAATAAAAAAAAAAACAACATCCAAACAGCAGTGTGTGTGTGTTTGTGCGTATGTGCGTGAATGCATGTGTGTGTTTGATGTCTAACAGTTCAGATGGCCAAATCTCTCACCTGGCTAAAAGTAAAACAAAAACTAAGAAGTAACAGTCATTAACAGCTTGCTTGGCTGTATAATTTATTTTTATTTAGGCTCTCTGCAGACTGCTCAGCTGCTACATAGTCAGGACAGAAAGACAGAGTTTCAGTGACCTGTTTGGGAATAAATTTCCCTTACTCTAGTTTGTTACCCAGCTTGGGGCTATTTTCCTGTGTTCATACACACTTGACACCCCCACTAAGTACTTTATTGAACTGTTTGGAATAAATTTCCCTGTGTGTCTTACTACTCAATCCGATGCAGCCACTTGTGCATTATTAACCTGTTTGGGAATAAACCACCCTGTGTTTTCACTACTTAACTCCATGCAGCCAGCAGTGCTTCACTGACCTATCTGGGAATACATTGCTGTGTGTTTGCAGCTACATGACATACCCACTAGTGCTTTACAGACCTATTTGGGAATAAATCTCCTCCTGCTTTCACTACTTCACTTGATGCAGTCAGCAGTGCTTTACTGACCTACTTGGAAATAAATCTCCCTGTGTTCTCAGCTACTCAGTGCACTCACTAGTGCTTTACTGACTTATTTAGGAATTAAATCTCTGTGTGTTTCCACTAATTAACTCAATGAAATAAATTTTACAGTGTTTCAAGTTCAAGTTTATTGCAGGAATACTCCGTTGAGCAAGCTCATTCACAAGGAGGTCCTGAAGCATGGACACAGTCAAGGGGACATTGCAGAAAAAGGCAACAAAGAAAAGAAAAACAAACAGCAATGTACAAAAAACGTTCATGTGCACCAATACATAGCCATACATCAAAGTAATATAAAGTATAGTTAAGGTTCTTATAGTATATAGTGCTCAAATAAGACAGGACAAGGCAGGGATTATTAGCATAAACTGGTGGGAAGCAATACATATGGGGAGCGTACAGTGACAGGAGAAAGTAGTTAAATAGTTAAGAAGGAGAGGTTGAAAATGTATGGTGAAAGGGGAAGGAAGAGAACTAAAGAGAGTACAGGGAGTAAGATAAAGGTGAAGAAGGCAAGGGTAGGAGAAGGAGTTAAGAAAAAAAAAAAACTGGTTTGCACCAGTTGACGCACCCAATATTTTTTTTTTCTGAAAAAATCATCTTTTGACCCAGACATATTGGTGAATTACTCTCTGATCTTCAACCTTTTAATTTTGGGAATGGTTGTAGAGAAGATTGTGGTGCAACAGCTTGAGGAGCACCTCATGACCTTTGATATCTATGAGCTACTCCTGTCTGGTTTCAGAGCCAAGCATAGCACTGAAATGGCATTAGTTGGGTGCACAATGACCACATCAGGATGAGAGATAGAGGAGACAGGTCAAATCTTGTTCTCCTCTATCTCTTATCAGCATTTGACACTGGAGACCACATTGTGCTGCCTGATCATCTCAGAGAATACTGTGGACTCATTGGTACTGCCACTAGCTGGTTTGAGTCCTACCTTGCCGACAGGGAGCAATGGATAGTGGTGGGGAATTTCTTCTCCTCCCCAAGGCTCCTGTCATGTGAGGTACCTCAAGGATTGATCTTGTCACCGATGCTGTTTGCAGTGTACGTGCCGCCCCTGGGTGAACTCATTAGGAAGTACAATATGGGTTTTCACTGCATTGCAAATGACACCCAGTTGTACTTATCCTTCGCCCGTGGAACATCTGGCGTTGAAGAAGTGCTAAATTTTTGCTTGGTCAAGATCAATGACTGGATGTCTTCCAGCTGGTTGTGGCTGAAACCAGATTCCAGTGTTGGAACTGGGCTGAGGGCATGATAGGAGTGCTTCCAGTGTGGCAGCAGGATTTTTCCTAGGGCCAACACCGTTAATGGCCTCCTCTAGGGTGTGAGATC
The DNA here is from genome assembly GCA_016271365.2 of Neoceratodus forsteri. Taxonomy (NCBI): domain Eukaryota; kingdom Metazoa; phylum Chordata; order Ceratodontiformes; family Ceratodontidae; genus Neoceratodus; species Neoceratodus forsteri. The sequence continues at coordinate 106,952,961 of CM057458.1, forward strand.
TTGGAGTGTTCCTGGATGACAGATCCACATTTGAATCACAGGTGTTGTCTGTGGTCCAAACTGGTTTATGCTACTTGAGGAACATTGCCAGAATAAAACCCCTAGTTCTGCTGGAGGACCTTCCCACACCGGTTCATGCCTTTGTGATGTCCAGGCTTGATTACTGTAATGTTCTCTACTTTGGGGTCTCAGGAAGTACCCTCCGCTGACTGCAGCTGGTGCTGAACTCAGCCTCCAGGTTACTGATGGGCCTTTCGAGGTTCAGTCATGGAACCCCAGTGCTTTGGGAACTGCACGGGCTGCCGGTCAGGTGGAGGGTGATCTTCAAGGTGTGCTTGCTCACCACTAAGGTCCTATATGGACTAGACCCTGGCCACCTGATTGATCTAACACCAGCCACCCCAGTACGCTCCCTCCATTCCTCTTCTAGGGACCTCCTTAGATTCCCAGGACAAGACTGAGAACTGCTGACGACAGAGCATTCAGTGTTGCCAGCACAGTCCTGTGGAATGCGCTGCCTTTATATCTATCAGGGAGTGCCCATCAGTTGAGACATTTAAGTGCCATCTCAAGACCCACCTGTTTTCCCTGGCTTTTCTGGACGTAGTTCTTTGATCTGGTATTGCTGTTTTACTCTGAATTATTTATTGGTTTTATTGTATTATTTGTTTTAATACTGCTTTATTATATGTGTAAGTCTTTATGTCTCATACCTGCTTTCATTGATAGGCACCTAGATCCTCTGGGATTAGATGCCATAGAAATAATATTTGCCTTGCCTTGGCCTATTAAAAACAACAATCATTGTCATGAAAAGACAGGAGGAACTTGTTTTGGAAGCATTAAAGGGTTTCTAAACCACTTTTTATACGACATGTTCAGAACAAAAAGACTCCATAAACTTGTAAAGGAGTGGCTGTTGTTTACATTGATGCTGAACCTGCATTTATTAAGTTTCAAAGCATTTGAAAGTTGTAAACAAAGCCTCTCTTGATAAAAAAGTCCCACTCCGTAAAAACCCTAAAATGGCTTCCGACGTGCAGCGTGTTGATGTCAGTGAGGAGATCCCTAGCTTTACAGTAGTATACACACACAAGTTTAATATATTACATATACTTGTTTTTATGCAAAATCAAAGAAATCATCATGATAATTTGGAAGTTGACATGCAGTGCAATGTAACAGTACCATACATATCAGAGGTGCACTCTGCTCTACAGCAACCAGCAACACACGGTTCATTCAAATTACAGCCCTTCCTTGTGTCCCAAAACCAAAAAACAAATTCTTGATGATCCTGTGGGTAGTCTGTCCATTGACAAACTGAGCTGGCCCCATGGTATCAAGATAAAGCTGCCCCCACCTTGTCAACTGCCTCACCAGTAAAGATATCGGTTGCTGGTCAACCAGAGAGTCCAATTTGACTCCGTAGTTTAGTTGACCAGTCCCCTTAGCAAGCAATGGCTGTATCTACCATCATCCCCTGATGGTTCAATATGCATTGTTATTTAACTTTCTAATGACCAGAGACACTCAAAAACTGTGGAAAAGGTGCCCAAAAATTGCAGACCGTTTTGCAAAAATTGCAGGAAATTATGGAGGTTCTACTCTAGACCCGGAGTGCTTCACAATAAATGTTTTAATGTTTTCTGCAGCATATATTAGTTAGCATAAATAGATAAATTAATACATTGACACCTGAATATGTTTAAAACATAAAGAAAAGTTTGTGTTCCTAAAAAGAATACTAAACTGATCACAGATGTAGAAGTGGGTAGCCATCTGGGAACTAGCGACCATCGAAGAGTATGGTTCACAATAAACACTGCAATTGAGTCAAGCCATACAAAGGGAAAAGTACTGGACTTCAGGAGGGCTGACTTTGCCAAAATGGGTGTGTGCCTAAGGAATGCACTAGCAAATGGGCAGGAAGGAGGGGTGGAAGAACAATGGGGAATAATAAAAACTGCCATCACAGAGGTAACAAGCCTTTGTGTGAAGCAAATAAACAAAACTAAATGATGTAAGGAACCACTATGGTTCTCAAAGGAAGTGGCAGTGAAGGTTCAAAAGAAAAAGAAAGCATTCAGAAAGTACAAGGAATCAAAAGGAGCAGGAAAGAGAATTGTATCAGTTAAAGCAAAAGGAAGCTGGAAAGGCAGTCAGAACAGCAAAGGCCTGAACTGAGGAAAAGATAGACAACTCAGTTAAGAAGGGGGATAAAACCTTTTATCGGTACATCAGGGAGCAAAGGAAGACTAAGGGAGGGATAATGAGGCTTAATAAAGGGGAGGGGGTGGGCAGAGGGTGACTGTGAAAAGGCAGAGATACTAAACAAATATTTTTGCTCAGTATTTCTAAATAAAGGGAGGGGGGTACCTAAAACAAACAGTAGAACCACTCTGGATACAGAAGTTGATACCAGCCCATTTACAGAAGAAAGGGTTCTGAAAGAACTCTTAAAACTGAAGGTGGACAAAGCAATGGGGCCTGATGGGATTCTTCCCAGAATTCTAAAAGAACTAAGGGTAGAACTAGTGACACCACTGACTACCATCTTTAACAAATCATGGAAGGATGGGGTGGTACCTGAGGACTGGAGGAGGGCAGATGTGATTCCCCTTCACAAAAGTGGGAGCATGGCAGAAGCAGGAAACTACAGACCTGTTAGTTTAACCTCAGAGATAGGGAAAATGATGGAATCACTTCTGAAGGAAAGAATTGTTGAGTACCTAGAGGCCAGAGGGTCACAGGACCCAAGGCAGCATGGATTCACAGCGGGAAAGTCATGCCAGACGAATCTAATAGATTTCTTTGACTGGGTGACCAAAGTAGTAGATCAGGGATGGGCTGTGGACATGGCCTACCTTGACTTTAACAAGGCATTTGACTCAGTCCCACACAAAAGATTAATATACAAGTTAGCCAGCCTGGAGTGGGTCCCTAGATGATAGCCTGGGTAAAGAACTGGCTGGAGAATAGGACACAGATAGTAATAGTAAGTGGATTCCACTCCGAAGAAAGGGCGGTTACTAGTGGGGTGCCGCAAGGTTCAGTATTAAAACCGGTAATCTTCAATGTCTTTGTAAGCGGCATTGCAGAGGGACTGAAGGAAAGTATGTCTCTTTGCAGATGACACAAAGATCTGCAACAGAGTTAATGCACAAGGTGGGGGAAAGGATGAGAAGGACTTGGCAAGGTTAGAGGAATGGTCAAATGTATGGCAACTTAGATTTAATGCTAAGAAGTGCAAGGTAATGCACCTAGGAAACAAAAACCCAGGGGAAGAGTACACAATGGGGGGTGAGATACTAACAACAACAAAAATGGAAAGGGACCTGGGGTAGTCATATCAGATGACTTAAAGGTGGGCAAGCAATGTGAGAGGGCAGTAAGGAGGGCTGGGGATTCTGGGATGCATAGGGAGAGGCATCACCAATAGAAAACAGGAAGTTGTTATCCCTCTGTACAGACAACTGGTGAGACCCCATCTGAGAGCCTAGTGCAGTTCTGAGACCCAGTCTCCGCAAGGACGAGACAAGATGGAAGCTGTCCAGAGGAGGGCAACTAAAATGGTGCAGGGTCTGCACCGGAAGACATATGAAGAGAGACTAAAGGAGCTTAATATGTATACCCTCGAGCAAAGGAGGGAGAGGGGGGACATGATGGAAACTTTCAAGTACCTCAAGGGAATCAACAAAGTCCAAGAGGGTAGCATCTTTCAAGAAAAGAGGTGTGCAAGAACAAGGGGATACAATTTGAAGATCGAGGAGGGGGTGGCTCAGAAGTAATGTAAGGAAGTATTTTTTCACAGAGAGGGTTGTGGATGCATGGAACGGCCTTCCGGAGGAGGTTGTGGAGTCAAAAACTGTGGTTGAATTCAAGCATGCATTGGACAGCCATAAGGCAATTCTAGGGGGTGGGGGTAGAAAGAAGCAGGTTGCTGGTTAACTAGGATCTGAAGATTATCCATTAGGTAGGGAAATGGGCAGACTGGGTGGGCCAAACGGTCCTTATCTGCCATCAAATTCTATGTTTCTATGTTTCTATTATAAGCGTTGCCTAGCTTCCAAAATTTGAAAGCACCTCATACAGTGCTAAATAGATTCTATAAAGTGAGCCTCAGCAAATCAATATCAAATAAAGCCAGAAGAAATAAACATTTTTTCTGTTTCTGGCTGTAGAATAATGAAGCGTAATCAACAGCTGTTTACAGTACTCTGCCAGCTACTCACCCACTTTGGTACAAGAAAAAAATAAGCAGATAGAGTGGTGAATAATGGAGGTTTAGTGGTGGCAGTATAGCGCAGCAGTTTAAGGCTCTGAGCTGCAAATCTGAAGACTTGGGTTTGAATCCCACAGTCCCCACTTGCATACTGTGTGATCCGGAGCAAGTCACTTAACTTCACTGTGCTCCCAGCTCAGCTTAGGGTGCCACTCCTGGTTAAACAATTGGGGGGGAAAGTGTTTAATAGTCATAATTTGTACTGAAGGTACTGTACATTATTTTTGAAATCACATATTTAAACATTAAATCCAAGGGTTATTGGGGCTGGCAGTATCATCTAGAGGTTAGAGTAACAAACTGTGAATGAGCTGACTACATCTAGCAGACCTGGGTTTATTTCCCACAACCTCCACTTTCATACTGTGTGATTCTGAGCAAGTCACTTAACCTTCTCAGTGCTTCTAGGTTGTACCTTAAAACAGGCACTTGTGCCTAGTGGGCTTTACGTGATTACCAAAAAATGTAAAAAATAAATACCAATATATTTTTACTGCATCATACAGTAGTCACGGTACCCTGTGATTTACGTTTGTTTTACTCTGGCTGCACTGATTTTGTTTAAAGATAAATGTTCCGATACAGTTTCTGTTTTATAAGCTTGTTTTCAGACTTTAGTCAGGCTTTTATTGTAGTCTTTGCATTTGAGCATCTAGGGGTAGTTGCTAAGAGTGAGATCACTGTTAACAACTAGCTTATTCAAGTTTAAAATCAGCAGGGCCATCCAAACATCCTCAGCTGTTTGAATCAAAACTAGTCTGAATGAAAGTATGCTCAAAAGGAAAAATGTGCCCTGCCACTTACAAAAAGGCTTCATAGTTAGCACCCCATTTAGGCGAATGGGATAATTTGCACTTTTTCTCCCATCTTTTGTTTTTCTGTGTGGCAACAAAAAGTTTTCTGATAGACTGCTTCAACACAAAACAAATGTTAAGTGTTTACGTGAACTTATGCTTGGCCAGTGGATTTTGAAACCAAACAAGACAAGGATTTAAAATAAATCAGTGTCACTTAAAACCCTTGCCCTACCTTGCATTGCATTGTCTCAGCCAAACCCAAGTCTGCATGCAAAATTGTCAATATATTTCAGTGTATTTTATTAAAAATGTTAATACTTTTTACATAGTTCAATACAAAAACTCAAAAATTGCAAGAAATTGAAGAACATGTCCGTTTTTGAGAAGAATGGTGAAAATTGCAGATTCCGCAAAATAATTGCAGGCGTAATTTTCCAGTGGCCCTTCTAATGGCTTCCTGTACTCTGAAGATGTATGTTATTTTACTGCAGTGTTATGTGTCTCCCTGCCTATTGCTCATGTATTATTGCCAGCTGTGTGTATTGCCCTCTCTAGATGTATAACTGTACCTGCCTTGTACTCACCCAGGTCGTGCCTGAAAATAGGCATTTTACTACGTCTCTAGTGCACCTACCCAGTAATCCAAAACAAACTAACTAACTAAATACTTGGTGGTCCAGTGAGTGAAGTCTGTCTTTTAGTTCTGTCCTTAATAACTAGACAATGAGTGTGTTCCTCCCATGCCGACTACCCCTCTGAATTACCACTAAATGCAACCCTGCTGCTGATGGCACTAAAAATAACACATCCTCTGTATCTTAAGGTTTGATGTGTCCCTTCCTCAAAGATTCAGATCCAGGTCACAGTCCCATATAGAATATTCTACATAATGCCCTGAGCTACCAAAATGCCCTCCTTATACCCAAACTGCAACTGTTGACTGACTGCCGGATCACATGTAGAGCACAGCTTGCACAACACTGAGGCTGTGCTCTTCATGTGACTCGACAGTCAATTTATAGTTTGGGTAGGGAGGGCATTTCACTGGTACAGGGCAACATGTAAAAGACTCAATGTGGGACCAGGACAGGATCTGGATCTGCAACGAAGGGACACAGCAAACCTCAAGACTCAGAAGATGTATCATTTTTAGTGGCATCAGGACTTGGATCACACTTGGCAGTAATTGGTGGGGCAGTCTGCATGGGGGGGGGGGATGCAATCATGATTGTAATCTACCAATTATGAACAGGTCAGGAAGACAGACTTCACCAACTGAACCACCAGTGATTACATAGAATTTGAAACATAGAATTTGATGGCAGATAAGGACCGCCTGGCCCACCCAGTCTACCCATTTCCTTATCCAGTGGATAAGCTGCAGATCCTAGTTTACCAGCAGCCTACTTCTTCCTACCCCCAACCCCTAGAATTGCCTTATGACTGTCCCATGCATGCTTGAATTCCACCACTGTTTTTGACTCCACAACCTCCTCTGGAAGACTGTTCCATGCATCCACAACCCTCTCTGTGAAAAAATACTTCCTTAAATTACCTCTGAGCCTTCCCATCTTCAAATTGTGCCCCTTGTTCTTGCACACCTCTTTTTGAAAGATGCTACCCTCTTGGACTTTGTTGATTCCCTTGAGGTACTTGAAAGTTTCTATCATGTCCCCCGTCTCTATCCTTTCCTCGAGGCAATACATATTAAGCTCCTTAAGTCTCTCTTCATATGTCTTCCAGTGCAGACCCTGCACCATTTTAGTTGCCCTCCTCTGGACAGCTTCCATCCTGTCTATGTCTTTGCGGAGACTGGGTCTCCAGAACTGCATGCAGTACTCCAGATGGAGTCTCACCAGCTGTCTGCACAGAGGGATAATAACTTCCTATTTTCACTGGTGATGCCTCTCCCTATGCATCCCAGTATCCCCCCTCCTCTTGCTGCCCTCTCACATTGCTTGCCTACCTTTAAGTCATCTGATATGACTACCCCCAGGTCCCTTTCCATTTTTGTTGTTGTTAGTATCTCACCCCCCAATGTGTACTCTTCCCCTGGGTTTTTGTTTCCCAGGTGCATTACCTTGCACTTCTTAGCATTGAATCTAAGCTGCCACACATTTGACCATTCCTCTAACCTTGCCAAGTCCCTTCTCATCCTTTCCACCTGACCTTGTGCATCAACTCTGTTGCAGATCTTTGTGTCATCTGCAAAGAGACATACTTTTCCTTCCAGTCCCTCTGCAATGTCACTTTATAGAAGACATTGAAGAGGACCGGTCCTAATACTGAACCCTGCGGTACCCCACTAGGAACCCCCCTATCTTCAGAGTGGAATTCATTTACTATTACTCTCTGTGTCCTATTCTCCAGCCAATTCATTACCCAGGCTGTCATCTTGGGACCCACTCCTAGGCTGGCTAACTTGTATATTAATCTTTTATGTGGGACTGTGTCAAATGCCTTGCCAAAGTCTAGGTAGGCCATGTCCACAGCCCATCCCTGATCTACTACTTTGGTCACCCAGTCAAAGAAATCTATCAGATTTGTCTGGCATGACCTTCCCACTGAGAATCCATGCTGCCTTGGGTCCTTTTTCCCCCTCTGGCCTCTAGATACTCGACAATTCTTTCCTTCAGAAGTGATTCCATAATTTTCCCTACCACTGAGGTTAAACTAACAGGTCTGTAGTTTCCTGCTTCTGCCTTGCTCCCACTTTGTGAAGGGAATCACATCTGCCCTCCTCCAGTCCTCGGGTACCACCCCATCCTCCTATGATTTGTTAAAGAGGGTAGTCAGTGGTGTCACTAGTTCTACCTTAGTTCTTTAGAATTCTGGGATGAATCCCATCAGGCCCCATTGCTTTGTCCACCTTCAGTTTTAAGAGTTCTTTAGAACCCTTTCTTCTGTAAATGGGCTGGTATCAACTTCTGTATCCAGAGTGTTTCTACTGTTTGTTTTAGGTACCTCCTCTTCCTTTGTAAATACTGAGCAAAATATTTGTTTAATATCTGTGCCTTTTCACAGTCACCCTCTGCCCACCCTCCTCCCTTTATTAAGCCTCACTATCCCTCCTTGGTCTTCCTTTGCTCCTGATGTACCGATAAAGGTTTTATCCTTCTTAACTGAGTTGGCTATCTTTCTTGGTTTGGGCCTTTGCTGTCTGACTGTCTTCCCAGCTTCCTTTTGCTTTAACTGATACAGTTCTCTGTCCTGCTCCTTCTGTGATTCCTTGTACTTCCTGAATGCTTTCTTTTCTCTTGAACCTTCACTGCCACTTCCTTTGAGAACCATAGTGGTTTCTTACATCGTTTTGTTTTGTTTATTTGCTTCACACAAAGGCTTGTTACCTCTGTGATGGCAGTTTTATTATTCCCATTGTTTTTCCACCTCCTTCCTGCCCATTTGCTAGTGCATTCCTTAGGCACTCACCCATTTTGGCAAAGTCAGCCCCAAAGTCCAGTACTTTTGTCTTTGTATGGCTTGACTCTATTGCTGTGTTTATTGTGAACCATACTGTTCGGATGGTTGCTAGTTCCCAGATGGCTACCCACTTACATCTGTGATCCCCTCATCTCCTACTTGAGAGAACCAGGTCTAAGATTGCTCTCTCTCGAGTGGGCTCCAATACTAGTTGTCTAAGGCATGCCCCCGTAGGGTATCTAGAATAACCCCACTCTTCGAAGTGGCTGCTGCAACTGCACTCCAGTTAACATCTGCTAAGTGGATCAGTTGACTGGACTACAGAGTCATGTCAGACTCATCAGGTGGCCAGCAACCTGTACACTTAGTGGTGAGGCAGTCAGCACTGGGGGGCAGCTTTACCATGGTGTCATGCAACCAGCTTGGTTCTTTGAGGAACAAATTACCCACTGGACAACCAGGTATTCATTTCTTTTTGTTTTGGACACTTGAAGGGGAAATTTGAATGAACTATGTTGCTGATTGCTGCACAGCAGACTGCAGCTCTGATATGTATGGTACTATTACATTTCACTGCATGTCAACTTCCAAATCATTATTTTACTTGTGTATTTGTGAAAATAATCCACAAGTTAAGTGATAATTTTTATGGTTTTACATTAAAACAGGCATATGTGGGGTTACGTGATGCATTGTAGTTAGAACCAGCAAAGGCGCTCAGCTCCGCACCTTCCAGCAACCAAATCCTTATTTTAGGAGGATCTGACTCCAGAGTTTTACACAAATGCACAACAATGAATCTTTTTTTCTTTCTGCATTTCATTTTTTTGGGTAGTTTTTCATGCATTCAACAAGGGACCATGGCATACACATGCGTGCATGCGTGGAGGCACGCATGCATGCCAGGATCTGGCGGCCTCTTCTACCCCACGCTAGACTTGCATCACCGCTTCCTCACGCCTGTGCTCCCACTGGACCTCCACCTGGTGGGAGTGTAACTACGGAGGAGCGGGCTGCCACACCAGGATCGAAGAGTTGCAGAGCAGCTCAATCCTGCTCCAACCCTCCCCCCCAGAGCCGGCTTCCAAATGACCCAAGGACATTCACGAACCCTGGTTGCTAACATGGCGCAAGGTAAGGGGTCCAGTGCTTCAGCCCTCAGTGCCATCAGGCTGGCCAACAATGATTCTTTTGAAGTCACTAGCTACTAATATTTATCCCCTTTTTGAGACACGTCTACTACCATGGAAGTAAACTTTGTTGCACCACAGCATACCCCATCACCATCTACAGAGCAGGGACCTGGACAAAACCATTACCACAGAATACTGCCTCAGCTCTAACCAGCAACCAGTCGGCATACACCTTAACAGTAGAGGTACTTCTCAAAGAACTGACCCCACTAAAGGAAACTCTAATGGCTGTTTTCACAGATCTTGAAGCCATCTGCCCTGCGATTGATGAGCCGACTCAGAGGGTCAGAGATGTGGAAGTCCAAGTCAGCTCTTTGGAGGTCTGTTGAGACCACACTGACCCAGAGCTTGCCAATCTTAGGAAAAAGCTTAATAGACTGGAGGAGCAGCTAGAATATCAAGAGAGAAGAAGCTGCTGCAATCACTTAGTGATCCTTGAGCTTCCAGTGAAGGCAGAGGACAGCAATACCATCCTCTTTGTCCAAAAAACTTGTTGCAAAATAGCAGGCCCTGCCCTGTACAAATCAAGCTACATGACTGAAAGTGCTCACAGAGCCCTCCGCCCAATGTCCACCAATGGGGAGCATCCCAGACTGATCACTTTGAAGCTTCTTAACTTTTTGGATGAAGCCACATGTTACAGAAAGCTAAGGAATCCAGGGAAATTTTATGGGAGGGGAAAAAGTGTGTGTTTTTCCAGACTTCCCACCAAAGGAATGGGACAAACGAGTAGCATATTGCCCATAGATTAACAAGCTGTCTGCTGCTCAAATTCACTTTAATTTGCAATATCCAGCAACATTTATTGTATGCACCAAGAAAGGCCAAACAACCTACCTCACCATGGACCAATCTAAGAAAGAGATGCCGCAAACTTTCCTCAATCTCTGAACACACCCTGAGGCAATTTCATTCATATCTTGCATATCTACTGTTGATTCCTGAGCATAATTAAAGATGGCTAGTGACTGCATGTATGTAGCTGGATAACTGACTAATCACTTTATGAGCACAACCTTCTACTCCTAATATTTGCCGTTAAACAAAACATGGTTGTCTCCCTTCCTAATGAGAAGACTGGCCACATCAACCCCCACAAACTATCCATACTACTGCTGTTGTCGCTACTAGTCATGCAATACCAAGAACCCACTGGCCTATCCACCATGCACCCACTCCCTATGCTGGAAACACACCCTGCCCCCCACCACCTCACATCCACCCTGTCAACCCCCTCTGTCCCCCCACCCACCCCTGCCAGTACCCCTTTAGCACTACACTCTCTCCAGCCATTCTGACCTCTACTCCAACTGGCCATCCCATCTCTTCTCCACATGCCCATCCCCTGCTCACCCCCTTCTAAGCCTTCCTACCACCACTACCCAGCTAAGAACCAGCAACTTATCACCCTCCTTAGGAAAATCTCCCTGCTACTACTAATGTCAGGCAACATCCACCCTAACCCAGGCCCAGGAGCACACAACCAGCTACAGTCACCCCCAGGGCTACGTATAGCCTCGATGAATATTTGTAGTCTACCTAAACAAAATGCACCACTGCAGTGCTGGCTAGTGTAGCACCAACCTGACATCCTGGCATTAACAGAAACTTGGCTTTTCAAAAAGACCCCTGACTCCTTTGTCTCTCTCTCTCCAGCTTCTCCCTCATCAGGGAAAATAGAAAGGGAAAGTGAGGAGGTGTGTGTGCCTTTTATGGGCATGATTTATTGCTTTGCCAAGCCCTACCTGTTCCTACATTGGACCATGGGGCCCAAGCCCTCTCAATAAAACACACTCCAACACATCGGGTATCTCAAGGTCTCGAATCCTGGTTCTCCAACTATCTTGCCACTAGATCCCAGTGTGTTAAAATTAACAACGTCCTGTCTACCACTCTACCAGTGCACTCTGGGGTTCCTCAAGGCTCCATCCTGGGTCCCCTGCTCTTTAGCATTTATCTTAATGTCCCTCCTAACTTCTGCTCCAGAAACATTCTCCTTTATGTGGACAACGCAGTTTTATACACCTTCCACCTGGACCCTACTACTCTCCAGCTCTCCCTACAAGACTTCTTCAAACACACTGAAAACTGGTTTGCTGACCACAGACTAGCTGTCAACGTTAAGAAAACTAAAACCATGCTCTTCGCACACTTTCAAAACAGGGCAAAGGGCTACCACTTGAAAATCCTGTCCACTACACTCCTCCCACTGGACCAGGTCCAAACCTATAAATACTTGGGTGTCACCTTTGGCACCACCCTCTCTTTCCATGATCATGTCAAAGAACTCTCCTTTGCCACCAATGCTTGAACTGGCCTCTTATACCAGCATAAGGACTGCCTACCACCAGAAACCCTCCACCTGGCTGTCATATCCTCAGATCCTGTCACTTGTGGACTGTGGGCTCACAATATATGCTGCCTCTGACCCCACCGTGCTTCACCAAATCCAGCTGGAAATCAATAAAGCATGCCAGCTTCTCTCTGGTGCAGACAAATGAATGCATACCTGCACCCTCAATACTCTTACCAATGTTCTCATGCTAAAGGAAAGACTGCAATATCAGACATGTCTCCTTACCAAAAAAATTCACCTGGGTTTAACCCCCACAGGGGTAACAGCTTCACTTCAGTCAGCTACCCTCTCCATGGCCACAAGCATGGCCACCAAGACTATTTGGAAGGTACCCAGAGTTAGGACTGCATTAGCTCAAAGATCCTTCCCATTCAGAGCCCCCTCTTGGTATAATGCCCTCCCTCCTGCTATCACCAAAATATCCAAACTTGGTCCCTTTAAGGCTGCCCTGAAAACCCACATTTTGTCTACTCGCAACTGCCAGTGTGACTGCCTTGCCTAATCCCAGGCCCAACTATATCACTAAAAGTCTTACATGGCCCACTGACAATGCCTCCACTGAGGCAGCACACAATTCTCCACCTCTGAAGCCTATGAGCCCTATGTCTAACATATTAGCTTCATAGCTTATATCTGTAATAGGAATGCCTGACAATGCCTCCCTGGAGGCAGCATCCTGTAATCGGACTATAACCTTGTGATTCAACCTCTGCTTAGCTACCACATGTATAGGCAAATACCTTACTTGTATGTATCTTACACACTTGTAAGACACCTTACTGTATTCAACTTTCATAATCTGTAGTTGTTATTGTTCTTACTCTGTATCTGACGTGGAGCCTTTGGAAATGACTCTATGACTCAAAGGGTTGTAATTCCTATGTTCTTAAGTAAATAAATAAATACATTTTGGAAATGTAATCTGTGCTACATGCGACCATTGACTATGCTACTCCCACAAATAGGGTACACGGGCTTACTATTGGAGCATGTACTGTATGTATCAACAAGAAGGATTGATGCGCAACTTCATGGAGTGCTTGTATGATAATACAACATGAACAGAGTGGTGAATTGGGACAGTGGGGTCACAGCAACTAGTGCTGCACCCTGCAAACACTACTCTCAAAACCACCCCTCCCCTGACCAGTCATAACGGCAGGCATGCAGGTCTCCAAAAGCAATCCAACCTCAGCACTGCTAAATCAGGCACCATACCACACTCTAAATATAGCACAAGCACTGATCACCTAACAGTCAGCACAAACCAGTCCAGTGGCTTTTAAACTGGGACTTAACTCTACTGCAGTTTCTTTTATCCTTTGTTCCCATAGTGATGGGAGTCACCATGGAGACTAAATGTTTTGCACTCTACATACCATGCACATTTGTCTGGCAAATGGAGAAGACAAGCAACAGCACAGATGGAGATTTTTACTACAGCCTTCTAGCTGTATCAGGGCAGACCAGAGACACACAAAAGCCTGGACCAGCCTGCATGCAGCTGTGATGGCAGGTTGTTACTACTACTTCTGTAACCACCAAGCTACTTTTGGCAAGTTGACACCCCCATTAAAAGAACTAGTGCCCACATATGGCTTACCATTTACTTTTAGCAGAAATACTCAGACTGGTACCACCCCTAACTTTAGAATGTATACCAAGCTCATTATCTAAAGCAAGAGGTTGGGGGTACAATTACCAAAATGAACCTTTGCACATACAACCTGGTCCAGGGGAGAGGATGATAGGCGTATGCTAGACCTAACTGCTGAGGGAGCTGCAGTAACTCCACACAGAAAGCAATGATCAGAATGTCCAATGCTGTAGCTGGGATTGTGTAGTATGGCTGTATTCACTGATGTTTCTAAAGCACAAGTGGACCCTCAGTGGTTGGTCACGGCAAATAAGTACATTTACTAGGCAGTACAGTATTCCACAGAAACATCTGTATCCATTTTACAAAAAGTGCTCGTGGACAGAACCACGTACTTGAGCCACTTTCAAACACATTTCCATTTCCCAAATTGGATGCGCGTGGCCTGAACCACACTCCTAAGCCATTTCCAAAACACATTTCACAATGTAAACTTGTGACCTGAGCCACATATTTAAGTTTCATCCTCGGCATTGGCCTCTACGCAGAGGACCTTGTCACCCATCAACGAACCAGTCTGCCCTGCCTTGTAGATTTCAGGTGACATTCCTCCCACCCTTTGCCCCAACCGACAGTCTCTGTCATTCCCTCATGGTTACACCAAAAGAAGCCTTCAATCTCCACTGAATTGCTAAAGACTCCAGACTCTAAACTTTAAATTTGACACCGAAGTGTATGAGAGGGTCCTGACAGGTGAGATGGAGCCTTATCTTGGGTTCACACACCTCAACCAACTCCCTAATGAGAACAGTCTCTGCATCTGTACTCACATATCTGTTGCTCCTTCCTTTAGGTTTGGAAACAACCCAGAAAGCATAATTTTTCCATGGTAGCTTGTCAGAAATTCTCACGCAATGTCCTTCTCGAATGCAGCTGTACAGATTCTAGGACCTTCAGGGGATTGCCTCTTGGATCCACTGAATTGGCAGTCCCTCTCACTCCTCCTGGAGTGAAATCAAGGAATCCTACTGCAAATGGTCTCCACCACTTCACTGACAACTGTTAAAGCTACCAAATTTCTCAGGTCTAAAACTGGGACAGGGTCCATCCTGACCATGCCCACACACCTCCCCACCATGTCACTTCCACGGGCACTACCACAGACAACGCTGCACACAATCAATTAAATTCTGCTGCTAGCTCTGGCCATGCCGCCCCACAGTAACACCAGTAGCAAACATCCAGATTAAAACAATACACCATTCTGCTGCAGCAAGTTCCAAATCATGACATACAGAAAGCTCATTAGAAGTAAACCTACATTACATTGTGTTCAGACATTCAAACTGCATGCATTGCTCCTCCTGACTGTCCCATCCAACCCATTTACACTCACCTCATTTGCTGAGCGAACTTCACTTCAGTGACTCCCACCACCACACCAGATTGTTTTCACACACTTCCCTGAGGCTGATCAGGTTCAGGTACCTTAGTTCACTGCTGCTGGTCTCTTCTGTCTGGAGTCCCTCTCAGCTGCTGGCAGGCAGATTTCCACATCCATTTGTTTCCACTACTACCCTGTCTAACCTAACAGGAAGGAACATGCTTTCCTGTGCTCCCGCTGACATGCTTGCGATGCAACATAGGTGCTGGGACTGAAGATGCAAATTGTTGTCCAGCTCAAGCAGCGCCACAGTGGTGCTGAAATAAATGTCACTCAAGGATTAGCAGTCAGCAAAAACCAAAAGTGACAAAACTGGGACAAGTAAGCAAAAACCAGGACAAAAGAGACATTTTGCAAAACTTGTGGAGACACCGGGACATGCTGCCTAAAATAGGAACAGTCCTGGGAAAATAGGGTTTGTTGGTAGCTTCAGCAACTGTAGATTTAATCCAAACTAGGGTAAGAAATACGTGGCTGTCTTTGACAGAGCCCCAACTGGCAGACCTCCTGCCACTCTGACTTCCAAATTCAGATTAACTAAACATTCTTAACTTTCCCTGAGAAGCTGACTCAAAAGTGGTTATGCTACTTCAAGAGTTCTAAATGACATAATCCTCCTCACGCAGGCTAGCTAAGTAAACAATTATGCCATTATGTAAACAGAGATGCAACGAATTAAAATTTTGCTGGTGAAGTGCCCGCAAAGTTGTCACTTTGCTTTGTTACTCCGCTACACGTAGTGGCCAATGCAAAAGGCTCACTTCACCTTGTAATTATTACTTTGCATTGTCATTCCACCTTAACGTGAAGTAAGGTGACGTGACAACACTATTGGCAGCCCTTCACACACATAGTCATCAAAATTAATGTGCATCTCCAAAATGCTACTGTCTTGTGTCCAGAAAACTCCCCAGTGCTGACGAAATGAAATGAGAGTGTAACAAGAAATGCAAAGTCTCCCAGAATTAATGGCGCACAAAGTCATGTGCGCATTGGTCACACACAGTCACCAGAATTAATTTGCATTGCCAAAATGCTACTGTCTTGTGTCCAGAAAATTCACCAGTGTTGCCTAAGTGAAATGAGAGGGTGACAAAAAATGCAAATTCTCCCAGAATTAATGATGCACTCCGTCATGTGCGCAGTGGTCACACACAGTCACTAGAATTAATTTGCATCCCCAAAATGCTACTATCTTGATTCCAGAAAATTCCCCAGTGCTGATGAAGTGAAATGATAGGGTAACAAAAAATGCAAGGTCTCCCAGAAATAATGGTGAACTGCAAACACACAGACAGATTAAGATTATGCTACGCACTCAAAAGATGCAGACTCAAAGGCTTAACAACACCTAACCAGTGCTCACAAGTCACAAATCCAAATCTGGAAAAGAAAACCTTTTGCTAGTTAAGGGGGTAGTGCACGGCAGTAGCAGTCCACTACCAGTAAAAGATACCACAAAGCAGTATAAAACATTCATGCAGGTGCGGTGGATAGCAGGTTCACAGTGCTGCAATTGCTCTGTGGCACAATAAAAGGTGTTTGATTTAATGGCACACATCCCACACACACTCACAAACATTACAAGTTATGCGTAGCAAATTGAAAACCTTTAGTAATATAACCAAAAGTTTTAAACAAACTGAAATTTTACACTGCTGCACCCCAACAATCAGCAAAAAAATGTCAAGAATTACTGAGTATATTACTGTGTGTACATTAACACAGTTGTATCTCCCAGGGGGCGCTACCCTTATTGCTACTAGCCCTGCTTGCCTCCACTGAGACAGGGTGAGGGGCTTAGATTTGTCGACGGGTGCCTCCACCCAGAGGTTGGGGATAGTACTGTCGAGATTGCCTTGGTCACAGCCCTCTGGGTTACTGCAACCCCCCTTTCATCCCGCTAGTGGCTCACACAGTGTACCAACAATACTTTTCCCCAGTACACTTGCCCCCTGGCCAGTATCTCTTAACTCACTCCGGGGACCCCCTGTAAAGTAAGGTACAGTTATATCACAGTCCCTATGCAGCAGTTCACCAGTAATGTACACAGTAGCCAGGGTGTATTTGCAAAAATAACAATATGATTTATTCAAGGGGAACAAACAACAGGGGCAAGGGGGGAAATCAAGATGATTGGCTTATCACTATACATATCTACCTAGGGCTCTGTGCACAGGCCTAAACCTAAGATTTGCTGTCCCTGGGTACCCAAGCCCTAACGGCTAGTCCATCATGGCAGCTGGTTGGGGCCCTTACACAGATAGCCTTTAAAATCCTGAACAGGTCAGAAGGGGAAAAAATTCAGTTAGGCAGTCAGCAATATAATGAGACAACTTGAAACCACTGTGTGCAGACTTGGCAGGGAGCTATCCTGATTCAGTACTCACGGCTCCATCAAATACCGTCTCCGTCACCACCAACAGGCTGAGTCTGAATTTCACCAGCCTCCTCACACATTTATATGGCAAACAACAGAGGGGTACCATACCAGGAAGCTGCTTCAAGGCCCCACATGAACTTGCAGCAGAACTCGGGCAGCAAACGGCAGCTTCAACATCATGGGTGGACTGAGCGCAATCCAGCAGATTCTCCAGTCCTCTCAGGTTGAGCCTGGTAGGTAGCTGGCTGGCACCAGCCTCCTCCGACCGTCCGCCAGAGGATTTGGTGCGACTCACTCGCAAGGGCAAAAACGGCCGCCTCAGGCCTTCACGTGCTTCCCGCGTAGACACTCACACAGTGCAGAAGCACAGAGCTCCTTTCTTCTCCTCAGCCACAACGCATCTGCCCACAGGAGCACAGGGCACTCCTTCCAGTTCGTGCGCTACCTGATCCAATTGGCTGGCGTCACTTGCCAGTCATTCACTCCTGCTCTCAGTGGTGTGAAAAAGCACCATAGCCCATAATGCCTTTCTCAAAGGACAATTAGTTCCCCCATTGGTCCGCCGGCTCAAAGGAGTCCCGAGATACTGATTGGTCCAATTCATCAGTTCTGGACCAAAATGGAGGGGATAATCAAAACAGTCTCTGGCTGCAAAGAAAGCAGGTTAGAACAACTTACATTATCATCACTATTTCAAAGGATTACTGGCAAGTAATTACCTCTTTTAACAGGACTCCCTCTGCACCAGTAGCAATGTCAGAAGGGAGCACTTACTCAGCTGCCCAGGCGGGACTTGGGCATACAGCCACAGAGCCCAACCCCTTTTCCAGTTCAACCCATTATGACTGCAATAGGCAGCCCTTAAAGGGACAGCATATGGAGACCTTACAGTGCTCACAGGTTACCCATTTTGAAACAGCTTAAACGCCGAACACCAGCCAGGCATGGAACATTTAAATGAGCTCTGAGGAAGCTTTTAGGAACCCCCATTTGCAGGGGGGTTACACAGTTATACAAGAAAATTATAACCAAAACAGAAAGACTGTCTTTTTCTCCCAGTTCATCTACCTACACCACAGATACGCCCCTACCCCAAAGCACACTTCACAGTACACAGACTGACTCTTCTAAATTAACATTCAAAATCCACACACAAACAATAAACACTCAATGATATGAGCACAGGAGGGTTTCCTACAATCTATGTTCTAATTGTGAGCAAATAAAATAACTCAAAAAGGCTTTCTTAACAGCTTTTAGAGGATTTGAATTGTAGAGCTCTGAGAGGAAACTGTCTCTGTCTTCCACTACACACACTACACAGAACTGAGGCTGTGCAGAACAATATAGAGCCCATGTGACCTGCATTCCCATGAAGCACTGCAAAATTCACCTTTGGAGCTCAAAAGCAAGGAGAAGTGCTGGCTCGGTGGCACTGAGGGTTGAGGTTCTGGATGCTACACCTTGCTCCATGCCGGCCACCCGGGTTCAGGAAAAAGCCCGGGTCATCGGGGGTTGGCAGTGGAAGACTAGGAATGAGCATCCGTAGACTACTGTCCTAGTCCCGGGGAGGGTAAGGAAGAACACACCACACTGTAGTGGCCCCTGGGGACGCCCGGGGGCACTACTAGCATGGGTCTACAAGAGGAGGGAGCGTGGCAGACATCAGCATGCAGTGCCTTGAATGTCATTGCACATCCACGCTCCCTTGGGGAGAAAAAGCAAAGGAAAAGGCTGGGCGTGACTGTGCAGCTTGATGGCCATGCCCTGCGCTGCCCGGAGGACTCATGAGAAGTCCCGTCAGGGAGGGTCTTGGGCAGTCTTGGCTGGGAGTGGCATATGGGGGTCCTCCAGTGAGATAGCATGATGGCTGTCCTGGATCCTCCTGGGGTGCGGTTTGAGCCACCCAGCTCTCCAGGACTGCAGGGCCGGAAGTGCCAAGCCTGCTTAGTGCTGCAGCAGGATGAAAAACAGCAACAGTGATAAAAAAAAAGAACAAGGCGAAGTGAGATGAAGTACATTGATTTCAATGTATTTTGTCTTAAAATTGGTGGAAAAGTGGTTTGGGGAAGGTGGAATAATGCAAAGTCATCGTTTTCAATGGACTCATGTCCCATTATGACACAAAATACTCCACTTCCCACTTATGGTACTTGAATTCTATACATTTGCTAATCACTTCACAGAGCAAATTTCGCCACTTCACCCACCACTATATGTACAGCCCTAAATGAGCTCCTTACTAGCTGTCTTCTCTACCTGCCTAACACTAGTACTATTGGGATTCTAGTAACCCCAGGAGACTGGGTGGTTACACTTCTATCAACTGTGAGCACTCCAGCAGAAATAACTGGTTACTTTTAATGGTGAGACTTTGAACTCACTACGGGATGATCCTACGGAGACCATTTCTCATCAACACCCCTATTGCATTCCCTTTTGGTGTCAAGATGTCCAACTTTGCACATCTGGGAACCGCTCGTATGGTACAGGAGTCACTTGTGCTTATGAATCCAACTAATCATATTATCAAAGAACTCTACAATGAATCTGTTCTCCCCCCCTTTTTTTTCTCTTTCTCTTACCACTGATGTTTCTGCTAGTTTATTACTGTTTTCAATTAAACTACAAAGGAGGTAGAGGGAGGGCTACAGGATTTAAGAAAGCTTTGATAAAATTGTCTTGATATAATGGGCAGCCTCTGCACAACCACCTCCCCATCTGAACTGCCTGTAAGCCATCCCAAGAACCCATCCTCTTTGAAACAGCCTGAGGTAATTGTATATCTTGCATGTTTCATAGCATAACTTGACTGACTAAAAAGGACTAATGTCTGCATGTAGGGGACTGGGTGGCTATTCACTGTGGGAGCACAACTCTATGAATTTGACCTTCACCACCATACAGATATTTTCAGCAATGCTCCTCTTACTGCCACTGGTAACTCAATGTCCTTTGCAATGCACACAGACTTGCTGGTAGGATATGGATGGAGCGTTTTGGTATGATAACTAGCTGCTCTATTTATGGGGCGCTCATGCTAAAATACAAAGTGGTCCGGTATGTCCGTGAGGACAATGCCCTTACCTCATTCTGTTAATGTTACTTTCAGGGCCACCTCTCCCTTCCCCTCATTGTCTATAAAGACATATCTACAATGTCCCATCAGCCAACCAACAACAGCTTTACTAAAACAGGCATGGTACCAAAATATTAAAACTATCTTGAACTCCGGCTGCCTAGTTGTTATCTCAAACGAACACAACAGCTGTTAAAATGGGAACAAAACCTGTCATAGTGTCTTCCATTCACAGTTCCCACTGCAGCAGGAATTACCATGGTGACCAGATGCTATAACCTTCCACACATCACACATGGTACATGACTGCTTGGAGAATGGGGAAGACAAGCAACTGCATGTGTAGAGCTCTGAGTTACAGTTCCCTTGCAACATCAAAACAGACCAGCCGCACCAGACTTCCCTGACTATCTGGCATACAGTTGCAATGAACGGTTGCTGACTCTATCAATTGCAAACACTTAGGTTCTGGGATCCATAACAGACTGCTTTTTCTGTTGGACTTCTGTACCCTCCACGGATCAGTGCTGTTTACCCTGCTACTTATCAACACCCCTACTGCATTCACACCCAGTGCCACCCTGTCTGACATGACTTGGGCAAAGCTCAGTGACACCGTGCCTTTAAGAAACACTTGTACCGGGGACTTGGCTGCCAATGGATCTTGCTAATCATCTCATCAAAGAACTGTAATACTGATCGGTTTAGTTCTTTCCCTGATACTGGTCATTCTCGATTGTTGATGCTTCATCTCACACTGTGAGAGGGGGGAGGGGCTGGGAGAATTCCAAATTCTAAGAATGGTTTATACTAAGTATTCCTTTCCCTCAATGTGGCCCGAGGCAACAAGGGCCTCAAGTATCTGCTTTATATCAGATGGAGTAGACCACTCCCCACATACAAACTGCATTTTGAAACCAACCGCCAAGAGGCAAGGCACTGAGACTAATTAGGGACCCTTTTTACTTTTACACAGCAGTGCCACCAGTTACAAGAATACCCCTTCAGACTAGAAGGGGAGTGGATATACGGGTGTGTCCATGTAAACCCCCTGACTTTGCATACTCCAGGGCAGACACAGCGAGAGGTACCTTCTTGCTGTTCCCTTCAACTGGAAGGAGAGAGCTGAAGTTGCCAACTAGCTTAGGACCACTGCTGGCCAAATGTTCCAGTGATTACAGTATTTAGGACCGGGGAGGAGACAGAAATTGGTAACTGTATGCTTGTTTATATTTTCTTCCACTTCCAGGTAAAGCACTGCTTTTCATCTAATATTACAAGGTGGAAAGCCACCTAAAGAGCACACATAAAAACACTTCAGAAATGAAAAGTAATAAGGGACTACTTTCAAAAAATATGAAACTTTTCTGCCTGCTATTTTTGGTGCTACTACTTCTTTGCTGGGTAGCAAACTGGCTGCACAACAGGACACAGAAGCTAATAGTGAATGGAACACATTCCGAAGAAAGGGGGTTTACTAGTGGAGTACCTCAGGGCCCAGTACTGGGTCCAGTCCTCTTTAACATCTTTATAGGTGACATTGCAGAGGGTCTGGAAGGAAAGGTATGCTTCTTTGCAGATGACACGAAGATCTGTAACAGAGTTGATACACAAGGGGGGGGTAGAAAATATGAGAAGGGACTTGGCAAGGTTGGAGGAATGGTCAGACATGTGGCAACTTAGATTCAATACAAAGAAGTGCAAAGTAATGCACCTGGGAAACAAAATCCCAGGAGAAGAGTACACAATAGGAGAGGAGGTACTAACAACAACAAAAATGGAAAGGGACCGGAGGATAGTCATATCAGATGACCTAAAGGTGGGTAAGCAATGTGAAAAGTCAGTAAGGAGAGCCAGGGGGATACTGGGATACATAGGAAGGGGCATCACAAGTAGAAAAAGGGAAGTGGTTATCCCTCTGTACAGACAGTTGGTGAGACCCCATCTGGAGTACTGCGTGCAGTTTTGGAGACCTCATCTGCGCAAGGACATAGACAGGATGGAAGCAGTTCAGAGGAGGGCAACTAAAATGGTGCAGGGTCTGCAGCAGAAGCCATATGAAGAGAGACTGAGAGAGCTTAATATGTATACCCTTGATGAAAGGAGGGACAGGGGGACATGAGGGAGGTGGATCAGGGGAGGGCAGTGGACATGGCCTATCTGGACTTCAGCAAGGCCTTTGACACTGTGCCACATAGAAGACTATTACACAAACTGGGGAATATGGGTGTGGGCAGGACAGTAGTGTGGTGGGTAGGTAACTGGCTGGGTGGCAGGACACAGAGGTGGTGGTAAATGGCTGTCACCCACAGAGGGAAGAGTGACCAGTGGGCACCACAGGGATCAGTGCTGGGACCGGTCCTATTCAACATCTCATCAGTGACATTGCACAGGATCTAGAAGGCAGAATTTCACTGTTCGCTGATGTCACAAAGCTCTGTAACAGAGTAGACACACCAGAAGGTGTAGACAGAATGAGAAGGGACCTGCAGAAACTTGAAGAATGGTCAAGGGTTTGGCAGTTGAAATTCAATGCAAAGAAGTGCAAGATAATGCATATGGGGCACAAAAACCCTGGCACAATATATCAGTTGGGGGTGGGGATATAGCATGCACCAAGCAGGAAAGGGATCTTGGGGTTGTCATCTCTGATGACCTCAAGGTAGGGAAACAGTGTGACAAGGCATCAGGTAAAGCAAATAGGATGCTGGGATGTATAGGCAGGGCATCACCAGCAGGAAAAGGGAGGTCATAATTCCGCTATACAAGACACTAGTGAGGCCCCACCTGGAGTACAGTGTACAGTTCTGGAGACCATACCCACGTAAGGACATAGACAGGGTAGAGAAGGTTCAGAGGAGGGCAACAAAGATGGTGCATGGGTTGCATCACAAGTCCTGTGAAGACAGGTTGAAGGAACTGAACATGTACTCCTGGAGGAGAGGAGGGAGAGGGATATGATAGAGACATACAAGTATCTCACAGGGAGGAACAGGGTGCAGGAAAACACTATTTTTAAGCGAAAAAGATGTTTCAGGACTAGAAGGCATGGGATGAAGTTGGAGGGAGGACGATTCAGAGGAAACATAAGAAAGAATTTCTTCACAGAACGGGTGGTGGACAAGTGGAACACCATGCCACAGGAAGTGGTGGGGGCTGAAACAATCACGGGATTTAAGAACGCATGGGATAGACATAAAGGAATTCTAGAGGTCAGGGGTAAGGGGAAATAGACTTCTAGGAAAACAAACTGAACTTACAAGCTCAAATGGGCAGACTAGGTGGGCCATAGGCCCTTATCTGCCGACACTGTCTATGTATCTATGTATCTATGATAGAAACATTTAAGTACCTCAAGGGAATCAACAAAGTCCAGGAGGGTAGCATCTTTCAGAAAAAGAGATGTGTAAGAACAAGGGGGCACAATTTAAAGATAGAGGGGGGACGGCTCAGGGGTATTTTTTTTCACAGAGAAAGTGGTGGATACATGGAGCAGCCTTCCTGAGGAGGTCGTTGGGTCTAAAACAGTGGGGGAATTCAAACATGCATGGGACAGACACAAGGCAATTATAGTTGGGGGTTGCAAGAAGTAGGCTGTTGGTTAACTAGAATCTGCAGCTTATCCAGTAGGTAGAGAAATGGGCAGAATGGGTGGGCCAAGTGGTCCTTATCTGCCGTCAAAGTCTATGTTTCTTTAGGGCATTTGAAGGTTTCAGTCATGCCCTCTATACTCTCTCTTCTATCCTGCAGGGAGCACACATTAAGGATATTCAGTCTGTGTTTGTGCAAGTTGTCTTACTGACCTTGAAGCATTTCTATGGCTATTTTTAGTTCTGCTTTAAGATTATTTATGTCCTTTGAAAGGTAGGAGCTCCAGTACTGCACAGCGTACTTCAGATGCAGACACACCATGGATCTGTAATGCGATAGTTCACTTCCTTCTTTCAGCTTGTAAACCCCCTTGCAATGCACTCCAGCAACCTCTGTGCCTTGGCTGCTGCCTTTTCGCATTGCTCATACTGCCTAAGACTGCTGGTTATAGCCATCCCCAGATCCTTTTCCATCTCAGGCACCATGAACTTTACCCCCTACTATAGCCTGTATTCGACTTTCAGGTTCTTGCAGCCTCTGTGCATGGCTTTACTGTTTTTTGCATTGAACCTCAATTGCCAGATAACAGACCACCTTTCTTGCTTTACAAGACCCTCTCTAAGGTCTCTGACCTGCTCCTTAGTGTTCTGTCTTCCACAGAGTTGGGTGTTATCCACAAAGAGGAAACTGTTGACACTAATGCCAGCTCCAATTTCATTTATAAGTACATTAAACAACACAGGTCTGAGCAGCAACCCTCATGGGACGCTAATTTTAACTGTGATAGCTCCCCAACACCACCACCTTTTGGATCATCTTGTTAAGTGAATTTGACACCCACCTGCCCAATTTGTTACCCTCTTCTAAATCCTCCAATGTTTTGATCACTCACTCATGTAGAACTGAGTCAAAGGCCTTACTGAACTCATAGCATAGTATATCTATTGCTTCCACCCTTTCATCAGACTTCATCACCTCATTTGAGCAAGTTGTTCTAGCATGACCTTTCAGCTTTTTCTCATCCTGGAGTCCATTAATCTCATGAAATTCAGCCAATCTTTCTTTCAGGATGGCCTCCATCAGCTTGTGCACTATATATGTTAATCTGACATGCCCATAGTTCCCTAAGTCTTACCTAGGCCCTATATTGTGCAGTGGTATTATATGGGTGGTTCTCTTCTCTAGTTTTACCACCCCTCTATCTAGGGAACTGTTAAACAGGTCCACCAGTGGGCCCACCTGTTTGCCACCAGTTGACTCTGTTCTCTGTGGTGCATGCCATCCAGTCATGAGGGCTTGTCCACCTTCAGGGCCTGAGTACCTTCAAGACATGAACCACTATGATAATTTCTTCTACCATACTTCTTACCTCTCCCTTTTATCTGCCCTTCCTCCCTTGTGGCACTGGTCCGTCTTTCTCTTTACTAAAGACAGAGCAAATGTATTTGCTCCATACTTCTACCTTATCCTTACTGCCTTCTTCCAATCCCTCCCACATGTTTAGTTTAACTATGCCCGTTTTTGTAGCCCTTTTTACCTAATGTATCTGAAGAAGGCCTTGTCTGTTTCCTTGACCCCATCCGCAACTTGCAGCTCCTTCCCTGCCTTTGCCTGCCTGCCCACCTTCACAACCTCTCTCACCATTCCTGCATACAGTAGGTTTCCCTGTCTACCCCTTCTGGGACATCCTCTTCCTCCTGTATGAGGCCTTCTTTTCCTTAACCATTCTGTCCACTTTCCTGTTGAACTAAAGTGATCTCTTGGAATGACTTTCCTTCTCCTCTTTTTAAAGAGCAGCTGACGCCTTTGGGAAAACTTCATAAAACAATATTTAGACACAGTTCAGCATTATTTCATATGTCTTCTACAGATTTATATATATTTTCCTCTCCATTTTTTATTACTGAAGAAATTCCCACTAAAACAAGATTGTTATCCCTCAGAGTTCATCTGCCTCTATAGCTTATTCCTTACCTGAAATTATAATGCTCTGTTGTGACATCACAGTCATCAGAATTAATGTGCATCCCCAAAATGCTACTGTCTTGTGTCCAGAAAATTCCCCAGTGCCAGAGGGGAACAAAATATGCAAATTCTCCCAGAATTAATGATGCACTCCTTCATGTGCACAGTGGTCACACAGAGTCACCAGATTTAATTTGCATCCCCAAAATGGTACTGTCTTGATTTCAGAAAATTCCCCAGTGCTGACGAAGTGAAATGATAGGGTAACAAAAATGCAAAGTCTCATTGAAGTAATGGTGAACTGCAAACACACAGACAGATTAAGATTGTGCTGCACACTCAAAAGATTTAGACGCAAAGGCTTAACAACACCTAACCAGTGCTCACAAGTCACAAATTCAAATTTGGAAAAGAATACCTTTTGCCAGTTGGGAGGGTAGTGCCCGGCAGTAGCAGTCCACTACCAGTAAAAGATACCACAAAGCAGTCTAAAAAGTTCATGCAGGTGCAGTGGATAGCAAGTTCACAGTGCTGCAATTGCTCTGTGGCTCAATAAAAGGTGTTTGATTTAATGGCACGCATCACACACACACTCACACACATTACAAATTATGTGTAGCAAATTGAAAACCTTTAGTAATATAACCAAAAGTTTTAAACAAACTGAAATTATACACTGCTGCACCCCAACAATCAGCAAAAAAATGTCAAGAATTACTGAAAATATTAATGTGTGTACATTAACACAGTTGTAACCCCCAGGGGGCACTACCCTTATTGCTACTAGCCCTGCTTGCCTCCACTGAGACAGGGTGAGGGGCTTACAGTGCTCACAGGTTACCCATTTGAAACAGCTTAAACGCCGAACACCAGCCAGACATGGAACATTTAAATGAGCTCCGAGGAAGCTTTTAGGAACCCCCAATTGCAGGGGGGTTACACAGTTATACAAGAAAATTATAACCACAACAGAAAGACTGCCTTTTCCTCCCAGTTAATCAACCTACACCACAGATACGCCTTTACCCCAAAGCACACTTCACAGTACACAGACTGACTCTTCTAAATTAACATTTAAAATCTACACACAAACAATAAACACTCAATGATATGAGCACAGGAGGGTTTCCTACAATCAATGGACTAATTGTGAGCAAATAAAATAACTCAAAAAGGCTTTCTTAACAGCTTTTAGAGGATTTTAATCACAGAGCTGTGAAACGAAACTGTCTCCGTCTTCCACTACACACACACTACACAGAACTGAGGCTGTGCAGAACAATATAGAGCCCATGTGACCTGCAATCCCATGAAGCACTGCAAAATTCACCTTTGGAGCTCAAAAGCAAGGTGAAGTGCTTGCCCGGTGGCACTGAGGGTTGAGGTTCTGGATGCTACACCTTGCTCCATGCCGGCCACCTGGTTCAGGAACGAGCCCGGGTCATCGGGGGTTGGCAGTGGAAGACTAGGATTGAGCATCCCTGGACTAATGTCCTAGTCCCGGGGAGGGTAAGGAAGAACACACCACACTGTAGCGGCCCCTGGAGATGCCTGGGGGCACTACTAGCATGGGTCAACATGGGGAGGGAGCATGGTGGACGTCAGCATGCAGTGCCTTGAATGTCATTGCACATCCATGCTCCCATGGGGAGAAAAAGCAAAGGAAAAGGCTGGGCATGACTATGCAGCTTGATGGCCATGCCTGCGCTGCCCGGAGGACTCATGAGGAGTCCCGTCGGGGAGGGTCTGGGGCAGTTCTGGCTGGGAGTGGCATGGGGGGCGCTCCAGTGGGATAGCACGATGGCTGTCCTGGATCCTCCTGGGGTGTGGTTTGAGCCACCCAGCTCTCCAGGATGGCATTGCCAGATGTGCCAAGCCTACTTAGCGCTGCAACAGGAGGAAAAACAGCAACAGTGTTAACAAAAAAAAAAAAAACAAGGCGAAGTGAGGCGAAGTACATTGATTTCAATGTACTTTGTCTTAAAATTGGTGGAGAAGTGGTTTGGGGAAGGTGGAATAATGCAAAGTCAATTTTCAATGGACTGCGTTCCCCATTATGACACAAAGTACTCCACTTCACTTTGCGGATACTTCAGGGATTCTGCATTACTCTGCTAATCACTTCACGGAGTGAATTTTGGCCACTTCACCCACCACTATATGTACAGCCCCTAAATGAGCTCCTTACTAGTTGCCTTTTCTACCTGCCTAACACTAGTACTATTGGGATTCTAGTAACCCCAGGGGAGGGTGGTTACACCTCTATCAACTGTGAGCACTCCAGCAGAAATAACTGGCTACTTTTAATGGTGAGACTATGAACTCACTACGGGATGATCCTACGGAGACCATTTCTCATCAACACCCCTACTGCATTCCCTTTTGGCGTCATGCTGTCCAGCATCATATAGAGCAATAATCAGTGACTTTGCGCACCTGAGAACCGCTCGTACTGTACAGGAGTCTCTTGTGCTTATGGATCCAACTAATCATGTTATCAAAGAACTCTAACATGAACCTGCCCCCCCCCTTTTTTTTCTCTTTCTCTTACCACTGATGTTTCTGCTAGTTTGTTACTGTTTTCAATTAAACTAAAAAGGACTAATGTCTGCATGTAGGGGACTGGGTGGCTATTCACTGTGGGAGCACAACTCTATGAATTTGACCTTCACCACTATACATGGTGACTACATGCTATAACCTTCCACACATCACAAATGGTACACAACTGCTTGGTAACTGGGGAAGATAAACAACTGCATGTGTGGAGCTCTGAGTTACAGTTCCCTCGCAACATCAAAACAGACCAGCTGCACCAGACTGCCCTGACTATCTGGCATACAGTTGCGATGAACGGTTGCTGACACTACCACTCGCAAACACTTAGGTTCTGGGATCCCTAACAGACTGCTTTTTCTGTTGGACTTCTGTACCCTCCACGGATCAGTGCTGTTTACCCTGCTCCTTATCAACACCCCTACTGCATTCACACCCTGTGCCACACTGTCTGACATGAATTGGGCAAAGCTCAGTGACTCCGTGCCTTTAAGAAACACTTGTACCGGGGACTTGGCTGCCAATGGATCTTGCTAATCATCTCATCAAAGAACTGTAATACTGATCAGTTTAGTTCTTTCACTGATACTAGCCATTCTCGATTGCTGATGCTTCATGTCACACTGTGGGGGGGGGAAGGGCTGGGAGAATTCCAAATTCTAAGAATGGTTTATAGTATTCCTTTCCGTCATTGTAGCCCGAGGCAACAAGGGCCTCAAGTATCTGCTGTATATCAGGTAGAGTAGACCACTCCCCACATACAGACTGCATTTTGAGACCATTGATGACCGAATGTTCCAGCGATTACAGTCCTTAGGACCAGAGAGGAGACAGAAATTGATAACTGTACGCTTGTTTATATTTTCTTCCACTTCCAGGTAAAGCACAGCTTTTCATCTAATATTACAAGGTAGAAAGCCACCTAATGAGCACACATAAAAACACTTCAGAAATTAAAAGTAATAAGGGACTACTTTCAAAAATTACAAAAATTTCTGCCTACTATTTTTGGTGCTACTACTCTTTTAGGGCACTTGAAGGTTTCAGTCATGCCCTCTCCACTCTCTCTTCTATCCTGCAGTGAGCACACATTAAGGCTTTTCAGGCTGTGTTTGTGCAAGTTGTCTTACTGACCCTGAAGCATTTCTATGGCTATTTTTAGTACTGCTTCAAGATTATTTATGTCCTTTGTCAGACGGGGGCTCCAGTACTGCACAGAGTACTTCAGGTGCAGACACACCATGGATCTGTAAGGCGTTAGTTCACTTCCTTCTTTCAGCTTGTAAACCCCCTTGCAATGCACACCAGCATCCTCTGTGCCTTGGCTGCTGCCTTTTCACATTGCTCATACTGCTTAAGGCTGTTGGTTGTAGCCATCCCCAGATCCTTTTCCTTCTCAGGCACCATGATATTTACCCCCTAGCCTGTATTCGACTTTCAGGTTCTTGCAGCCTCTATGCATGGCTTTACCCTTGTTTGCATTGAACCTCAATTGCCTGACAACAGACCATTTTTCTTGCTTTACAAGACCCTTTCTAAGGTCTCTGACCTGCTCCTTAGTGTCCTCTCGTCCAGAGAGTTGGGTGTTATCCACAAAGAGGAAACTGTTGACACTAATGCCAGCTCCTATTTCATTTATAAGTACATTAAACAACACAGGTCTGAGCACCAACCCTCATGGGACCCTAATTTTAACTCTGACAGCTCACCACCACCACCTCCTTTTGGATTGTCTCATTTAATGAATTTGCCACCCACCTGTCCAGTTTGCTATCCTGTTCTAAATCCTCCAACTTTTTGATCACTCACTCATGTAGAACTGAGTCAAAGGCCATACTGAACTCAAAGCACAGAATATCTATTGCCTCCCCCCTTTCAGCAGACTTCATCACCTCGTTGAAGCAGTTGAGCAGGTTGCTCTAGCATGACCTGTCAGCCATGAATCCAGGCTTTTTCCTCATCCTGGAGTCCATTAATCTCAAGAAATTCAGCCAACCTATCTATCAGGATGGCCTCCATCAGCTTGTGCACTATATATGTTAATCTGACATGCCCGTAGTTCCCTAAGTCATACCTAGGCCCTATATTGTGCAGTGGTATTATATGGGTGGTTCTCTTCTCTAGTTTTACCACCCGTCTATCTAGGGAACTGTTAAACAGGTCCACCAGTGGGCCCACCTGTTTGCCACCAGTTGACTCTGTTCTCTGTGGTGCATGCCATCCAGTCATGAGGGCTTATCCACCTTCAGAGCCTGAGTACCTTCAAGATATGAACCACTATAATAATTTGCTCCACCATACTTCTTACCTCTCCCCTTTATCTGCCCATCCTCCCTTGTGGCACTGGTCCATCTTTCTCTTTACTAAAGACAGAGCAAAAGTATTTGCTCAATACCTCTGCCTTATCCTTACTGCCTTCTACCCACCCCTCCCACATGTTAAATTTAACTATGCCCGTTTTTGTAGCCCTTTTTACCTAATGTATCTGAAGAAGGCCTTGTCTGATTCCTTGACCCCATGTGCAACTTGCAGCTCCTTCCCTGCCTTTGCCTGCCTGCCCACCTTCCCTTCCCTCTCTCACCATTCCTGCATACAGTGGGTTTCCCGTGTCTACCCCTTCTGGGACATCCTATTCCTCCTATATGAGGCCTTCTTTTCTTAACCATTCTGTCCACTCTCCTGTTGAACTAAAGTGATCTCTTGGAATGACTTTCTTTCTCCTCTGTTTAAAGAGCAGCTCACGCCTTTGGGAAAACTTCAGAAAACAATATTTAGACACAATTCAGCGTTATTTCATATATCTTCTACAGATTTCTATATATTTTTCCTCTCCATTATTTATTGCTGAAGAAATTCCCACAAAAAGAAGATTGTTATCACTCAGAGTTCATCGGCCTCTATAGCGTATTCCTTACCTGAAATTATAATGCTCTGTTGTGACATCACATTCTGTTGCCTGGGGGAATAAATGTGGTGTCACAAGCGCAGTATTATGACATCAGGTTGGGAAGAAGCAATAGGATCTGATGAACCCGCAAGGAACAATTATCCTGTTTTATTGCATATGGCCCCAGTAATAAATAATGGGGATAGGAAACACAGAGTTAATGAGAAATGTAATATGCTTTGTATCCAAATATTGTTTTTCAAAGTTCTTCATGAGAAGTCAGTTGCTCTTTAATGCAGGTTACTGAGGCAGCCCTTATCCCATCTTTAATTATGGTTCTCTTTAAGTCTCCATCTAGGGAATCCATAAGGCTAGCCAGTCTCCCTTCTGCTTGCTGAATTCCTGCTAGTTCTGGAATTCTGGAATGGTTCTATTTCTCGATGCCCAATTCTTCCAGGTGCTTTCCATTTTAAACAAGTAGCCAAACAGCCTGCCTTTTACTGTGTTTCCCCCTTGCCCTGTATTCACAAAGCGAATGGCATTAGTGGAACTGAAACTTGAGTCTGGAGGTGTACAGCTCTTCAGTGGAATCACTGCCTCAAATAAGCACATACTGACTCTCACAAGTTACAGCAGGGCTCTATTGAAAATGTGATATTTCTTCTTGGCTGGGCTAGCCTGTGTAAATTATAAAACCAGTTCTTTGCTGCCCTGAATGTTAGGCTGAATGTTAATAAACGTAAGCTTGCATCTATTTTCTTGTTTCCCCTTCAACACCGAGGGTAAAAATGTGCTGTAAGCAGCAGTTGAGGGTTTTGAACCTGGCTTTCAATGTTCACACCTCTGAACTTTGTTAGCTCAGACTGCTTGCATCTAGTCTGCTCCCCAACCAGCCATTACACATTTATTAAGTGGTTGTTGTGGGATTCAACACTGCTGATTCTTCATTATCACAGCTCTATAGGCCAAGGTACTCTACCTCCACAACTTGAACACACATACACTCACACACACACACACACACAATCCACTGCATGCATGTTTATACACACACTAACAAAAACACGCACATAGTCCCTGACACACACACACACACAACTCTGATGCTCACAAATACCACAATGCACACATTAATAGAAAATGCACACATTAATAGAAAATGTGATGTGCACTCAGACTTCAGTTCTTACGCACATACACATATGCACACACACACACACACACACACACGCACACATCTCCAACACACAGCCTCCAGCAAGTACAAACACACAAAGACACTCTGACATGCACAAATACACACAGAGGCATATGTCAATGAACATTCAAGGGCAGAGGGGTACCAATTGACACCAGGGTGGTCTGTATCATCGTACATGAGTATTGTGGGGTGGGGGATGTCACTAGACACCAAGGATAGGACTTATACTTTGGACAAGCATTCAGGGTGTGGGGGTGCCTCTATATACCATGGATATATGACACTACATGGGACAGGTATTCAGGGGGAATAGGTGCCACTTGACACCTGGGATATGTACACATAACACGGGATGCATATTTGGAGAGGGTGCCACTAAACACCGGGGATTTGAATGCAGGATGGGTAGTCATGGAGTGGACGGGTGCCACTAGACTCTAGGAATATGACACAGGACACTGGTGTTTTAGGGACTGTGGGTGCCACTAGACACCAGGAAAATGTGTAACTAACACAGGAAAGGTGCTCGTGGGGTATGTGATGGCACTAGACACCAGGTATATGTATAACTAACAAGGGATGGTTGATCAGGGGTGGGGGGGTGCCACTACATACCAAGGATGTGTATAATTATGGGATGGTAGGGGTTCTGGTAGACATCAGGGATATGTATAACTACCACGGGATGGATGTTTGGCTGGTGGGGGTGCTACTACGCACCAGGGTTGCTGTCAGGCACTCACAGGTTAGGCGGTACTGGCCACTGCCCGCCATGCAAATGAGCCCTTAATGGGCATGCAAATTGCCTAGTTTCTTGTCGGGGCAGTACAGTTTCAATTAGCACAATGCCAACATGGATTGATATTCAGTCAGATAGCGCTGGTCCTCTGTCCGACTAAATATAGCAGTAAGCTGGGTTATGATTTTGCTTCCCATTGAAGATCAGACTGAAAGACCCTTATTGGCACAAAGAGACAAACTGATCCCAGTGCCTGTACACACATACGTACACTACACACACACATATGCACACATACATGCCTGCGCACACACTCACACTCTAAGGGACACACAAATAAACATATCCACACAGATCTCAGTGAAAGCACACTACACTAGGACTGCATGAGTTTCGACTATTCTGTTTCAATGGTCAAATCCCAAATGTTTACCGCTAGCTCATTGTGCAGAAACAAAAATACTAGATTTGCAAACTTTTGTTCTCATATTTCTCATTGTTTTGATAAAAGAAAAAAAAAATCTGTCTCTCCCCTTAATCCATGCTCCTGTCTCTAAGGAGGACATGTGGTTGACACACACAAGTTGTACTTCCTCCAACAGACAGACACCACCACTCCCAATATCCTATCATCACTCACCGCAAGGGACTCTATTAACCAGCAGTTGATTGGCTGCTGAATGGTGATGTTGATCAGAGATGTCTTGCTATTGGTTGGGACAGAAAACTATGTGGCTACTGAGCCCTGCAGCTAGTGTGAGCACAGTTTGTGTCACTGTGCATGATATATGCACATTTTCACTGAGTATGTGTGATGAGTTAGCTCCCTTCTTTGTATATAACATTGCCACCATGAGGTCCAAGATCCATCTAGAGCTCTCTAGTGGGTGTTATGGAGGTTAGCAGGAGGTTGCAAGCACCCAGTTTGCCTGTTCTGACTTTGGCCAGTTGGCGATCACTGACGTCGTGAGGATTGTCCAGAGCATGCGACCAACCTGCTGTAGTTTGGATCCAGGCCCTAAGCGTCTCCTTGTGGGATGTGTTGAGGTGTTCAGCCCGGTCCTGGCTGAGATAGTCTGGTGTTCATTGGAGACAGGGGTGCTTCCTGAAACCCTGAAGAAGACAGTGGTGATACCTCTCCTAAAGAAATCCTCCCTTGATCCTGATTGCTTAGCCAACTATAGACCTGTCTCTAACCTTCCCTTTGTGTGTAAGGTTATTGAGCAAGTGGTTGTGGTTCAGCTGGAGGATAATCTTACTATCCATGATGTCTAAGATCCTTTCAAGTCTGGATTTAGGAAGAGGCATAGTATTCAGACGGCACTGGTTCGGGTACTTAATGATCTCCTAGTAACGAGAGATCAAAGGACCCATTCGATCTTGGTTCTCCTGGATCTCTCTACAACGTTTGACACTGTGAACCATGGAGTGTTATTGGAGCACCTGTGGTTGATCTGTGGATTGTCAGGTACAGTCCTCAGGTGGTTTTAATCTTTCCTCACTGGCAGAACTCAGAGAGTAGTGTCAGGGATTTATTTGTCAGCACCTCTCCCCCTGTCCTATGGGGTTCCGCAGAGCTCCATATTATCACCCATGTTGTTCATGGTATATATGCTGCCATTGGGAGAAATTATAACATGGTATGGACTGTGTTGTCACTGCTATGCAGATAATACTCAGCTATACATGTCCTTAGTGCCTGAACAGGGTGGGGGATATCTCGATCTTTAATAGCTGCCTCTCTGAGATCCAGGACTGGATGAGTACCAACTGACTGAAGTTGAGCCTGGACAAAACTGAGGTGTTGGTGGTGGATCCAGGTCATCAAAGTGTGGGGTTGTTGGCTTGGCAGCCCTCCGGGCTTTAGCATGGGGTAGTCAGCTGTTGACCTCAGACCAGGAGCAGAATCAGGGCTTTTTATTTGATGGTGGTTTGACACTTAAGCCTCAGGATTCGGCTGCTGTCAAGACCTCTTTTTACCATTTGAGGGACATCACCTGGATTAATCACCTGGTCCTGCCTGACGATCTTCTAACTTATGTGTGCTTCTGTGACCTCCTGCCTTGACTACTGCAATGCCCTATACCTAGGGCTACCGGGGATCGATATCCACTGCTTGCAGCTGGTGCAGAATGCTACAGACAAGCTGTTGACTGGTTTACCAAGATCATACCATGTCACACCTGTGCTCCCTGGCCTGCATTGGCTGCCAGTACAGTGGAGGATCACCTTCAAGGTCACGTTACTGACCTACAGTGCTCTGCATGAACAGGGACAGTGGTACTTGTAAGATCTCCTTTGTCCCTACTTCCTCCCTGATCACTCTGCTCCTCCAGTGAGGGATTGCTAGAGGTTCCCAGGGTATGACTTAAGACCTTAGGGGCACATTCTTTTGCTTTTGTGGCCCCTACCCTGTGGAATTCTCTACCTCATTTGGGTTTGAGAGTGCCTGACCATCAAGAGCTTTAAATCTGTTCTCAAGATATGTTTGTTTGGGATAGCTTTTCTCAATCCTGATTAACTGGTCTCTTGGTTTTAACAATTGCTGAATTTTAACTGTACAACGTTGTATTTATATTATTGTTTTTACATATTGTTTATTCTGTGCAAGCGCTATGATCAATGGAATTGCACTTTTAAAAAAAGAAAATGATTGGCTGATTGATTGATTGATTGACTGATTGACTGATATGAAACAGTTCCTCTCTCTGTCCCTTTCCCTCACGAAGCATAGTTGGGCCTAAAAAAAATGTTTTTAAATACCTGAATCAAATTTAGATCAAAGACTAGGATTATAGGGAGAGAGCAGGATGTGCAACTGGGACAGAGATGCAAAGCAAAAAGAAGCACTCAGAATCCATGGTGCCAAATGACAAATTTAAAATACAGTAATTCAAAAAGTCAGGACACTCATCTTCAGGCAATAAGGAGGGATCCACACAGAATGTTGTGTCCAACTTCCCCTTTATTCCAGCAGTGCATAGAAGATGGACACAGCAGCAGGGAGTACATGTTGTATGAACATCTTGCATTTGTGAATGCTGTGACTTTCTGAATAACTGGGACAGGGACTGGAATTTGGTTGGGGGTGAAGAAAGGGAAATGAACGGTCAGGAAGAGAATGTGTTCTGGATAGGTGGGTGGTCTGGCTGAAGATGGCTTGCCCTTCATAATCTCATAGTCTATCCTGGGGAACTGATCACACAGTCACCAGAAGAAACAATCAAAACAAGCATTTGTCAATGCCGAATGTTGTTGCACTGGCATTGGCAGTGGGAGTGGTGGAGCTAGAGACACATAGTGCTGTGATTTTGTTATGTATCCCAAAAGGTGATTTTGCACAGCGAGCAAACCATTGTGAGCCACAGCTGTAGAAAGACGTTTTGGGCAGGCTGTGAGAAATGGCAGCTGGATTGTTGATAAGGAGATGTGCACAAATGCCAGTGGTGAAAATGTGGCATGAAAATATTGCAGATTGACGGATTTACAAGAGTGCATGGAAACTGCATAATGCATACCTGCAACATAGTCATTGTATGGACTTTCCGCACCAAATTTTCAACATAGGCATTTTAGGACCTCTGCTCATGAATAGTGTCACCGTCATTTCCTCAAACTGTTCCGAACACTGATTTCGCACAGCAACCATGCAATTCTGCGCCGGATGTGTGAAAGCACATTTCAGGCAGCTTTACTGTTCATAAGGCAGTATGGAAAAATGCTAATGATGAACAGCTGGAGTAAAACTATTTCAAATTCACAAAGTCACGAGCGAGTATGCAAACTGTGTAACGCACACTCGTAAAACATTCACTGTATTGTCTTTTGTCCCCAAATTTTCAACATAGACATTTTAGGACATCTGCTAATGAACAGTGTCACTATCATTTTCATCATGTGTCTCGAATACGGACTTTTCACAGCGACCGCGCTCTTCTGCGCTGGAACTGCGAAAAAAGATTTTGGTCAGGTGAAAAATGACAGCTGTACTGTTCATTAGGAGATGCAGAACAATGGCATTGTTGAAAATCTGGAGTGAAAATATTATAAGTTTGTGAACGTACGAGCGTGCGTGCAAACTACGCAACGCATGCTCATAAAACAGTCACTTTATGGAGTATTGTCACTAAATTTTCAACACAGGCATTTTAGGACTTCTGCTCATGAACAGTTCATTGTCATTTTCATAATGTGCCCCGAATACTGATTTCGCACCACGACCATGCTACTTTGCGTCGGAAGTGTGAAAACACATTTTGGCCAGGATGTGAAATATGACAGCTGTATGGTACACAAGAAGGCATGGTAAAATGCCAATTTTGAGAATCTGGCATGAAAATATTGTGAATTCGTTAACTTATGAGCGTGCGTTGCGCAGTTGCTACGCACGCTCGTAAAACAGTCATTTTTTTGATTTTTCCCACCAAATTTGCAACATAGACTTTTTGAGAGCCCCCCTCATGAACAGTGGCACTGTCATTTCATTACTCAGTCCCAAAAGGTGATTCCACGCAGTGACTGCAAGATCACCTTTCAGGACTGAATAACGCCATGACAGTGCAAGAATTCATGAGAAGGAGGCCAAAAAATTTGGGGCCAAAATTCCAAAAAATGCCTGAGATATGCATAAAAGTTGGAAAAGCCCTATTTATTCCATTACACAGCTTACTGGCATTTCCTCATTTAAGTGAAATTGACTTAGAAGTGCAGGCGTATTCCTGGACCACGAATCGTCGCGCTGGACTCCATAGGTAAGTATGTGGTGAGGGGGTGGAGGAGGCAGGGTGCACAGAGGGTGGGTGAGGGTGGGGAGGGGGCACGGAGACTACGAGGGACCGTTGCTTTACAGTTTAAAAAAGAAAAAACATTGCGGGACAGTTTTTTTTGCAGGGGATTTGGCATGCTGGGGTGGGCTCCCAGCATGCCACCTAACTGTTTGGGGGGGTTGTCTGTAGCCGACAGGGTATTGGGCACCCTCATTGGCAAACAACAAGGGGGGAGGAATTTATGACAATGGGGATTGGGCACCCCTGTCAGCACACAAAGAAGGGTGGGGGTGCTGAGCTGAGGGGGATTGGGCACCCCCTCAGCATTAAACAATTGGGGGGTTCTTTATGCCAACGGGGAGTGTTCTACCCCATCGGCACACAAGGAAAGGGGGGTTGGGTAAGAACCAAGGGGAATTGGGCACCCCCTCGCCAGATCACAAATGGGAGGGTGCTTTATGCTGACGGGGAGTGGGCTCCCCCATCTGCACATTCATAACAGGCAGGGTCAGCTGACAGGGGGATTAGGCACCCCTGAAGTCGGCAGTTTGGCGGCCAGTGTGCCGCCATGTGCATATTGTCGACGAGCATGTCAAGAAAAGGCCCGCTGCATCTGACGAGCTTTGCTCGGATTGCAGCAGACCTTTTCTTAGATGTGTTCGCCACATTATGTATGCTTGGTGTGGCGCTGGCATACAGGCTGATTGGAGAATGCGGGACGCACCTACTGGTGCATGCCCTGCATTCGACCAACAGCGACCGCGTCTCCAAATCCCCACTGTCCCAAGATGTTGGCTGCGCAAGTGCACCAACATAAAACATTGCATTTGCTGAGCAAATAAAAAAAAAAGAAATAAACATGCAAACAGCAGTGTGTGTGTGTTTGTGCGTGCGTGCGTGAATGAGTGGGTGTGTTTGATGTCTAACAGGTCAGATGGACAAATCTCTCACCTGTCTAAAAACAAAAGAAAAACTCAGAAATAACAGTCATAAAGAGCCTGCTTGGCTGTATAATTTATTTTTATTTAGGCTCTCTGCAGACTGCTCAACTGCTATGTAGTCAGGACAGAAAGACAGAGTTTCAGTGACCTGTTTGGGAACAAATTTCCCTTACTCTAGTTTGTTGCTCAACTTGGGGCTATTTTCCTGTGTTTATACACACCTGACACTCCCACTAAGTACTTTATTGAACTGTTTGGAATACATTTCCCTGTGTGTCTTACTACTCAATCTGATGCACCCACTTGTGCATTATTAACCTGGTTAAGAATAAATTTCCCCATATTCTACAGTAGTTTATTGCCCAGTGTGTTATTCTTGTCCTGTGTTCACACTCTACGCAGCCAACAGTGTTTTACTGCTCTGAATAAATGTTTCTGTATTCACAGCTACTCAACACACACACAGTGATTTACTGGCCTATTTGGGAATAAACCACCCTGTGTTTTCACTACTTAACTCCATGCAGCCAGCAGGGCTTCACTGACCAACTTGGGAACACATTGCTCTGTGTTTGCAGCTACATGACATAGCCACTAGTGCTTTACAGACCTATTTGGGAATAAATCTCCTTCTGCTTTCATTACTTCACTTGATGCAGTCAGCAGTGCTTTACTGACCAACTTGGAAAAAAATCTCGCTGTGTTCTCAGCTACTCAGTGCACTCACTAGTGCTTTACTTACTTATTTAGGAATTAAATCTCTGTGTGTTTCCACTAATTAACTAAATGAAATAAATTTACAGTGTTTCAAGTTCAAGTTTATTGCAGGAATACTCCGTTGAGCAAGCTCATTCACAAGGAGTTCCTGAAGCATGGACACAGTCAATGGGACATTGCAGAAAAAGACAACAAAGAAAATAAAAAAAAAAAATACAGCAATGTACAAATAAAGTTCATGTGCACCAATACATAGCAATACATCAAAGTAATATAAAGTATAGTTAAGGTTCTTATAATACATAGTGCTCAAATAGGACAGGACAAGGCAGGGATTATTAGCATAAACTGGTGGGAGGCAATAAATATGGGCAGTGTACAGTGACAGGAGAAAGTAGATAAATAGTTAAGAAGGAGAGGTTGAAAATGAATGGTGAGAGGTGAAGGAAGAGGACTAAAGAGAGTACGGGGAGTCAGATACAGATGAAGAAGGCAAGGGTAGGAAAAGGAGTTAAGAACAAAAAAAAACTGGTTTGCACCAGTTGATGCACCCAGTATTTGCTTTTTTCTGAAAAAATCATCTCTCGACCCAGATGTCTTGGTGAATGACTCTCTGATCTTCAACCTTCTATTTTTGGGAATGGTTGTAGAGAAGATTGTGGTGCAACAGCTTGAGGAGCACCTCGAGACCTTCGATATCTATGAGCTACTCCTGTCTGGTTTTAGAGCCAAGCATAACACCAAAATGGCATTAGTTGGGTGCACAATGACCACCTCAGGATGAGAGATAGAGGAGACAGGTCAAATCTTGTTCTTCTCTATCTCTTATCAACATTTGACACTGGAGACCACATTGTGCTGCTTGACCATCTCAGAGAATACTGTGGACTCACTGGTACTGTCACCAGCTGGTTTGAGTCCTACCTTGCCGACAGGGATTAACGGGTAGTGATGGGGAATTTCTCCTCCTCCCCAAGGCCCCTGTCATGTGA
Organism: Neoceratodus forsteri; assembly: GCA_016271365.2. Lineage (NCBI taxonomy): Eukaryota > Metazoa > Chordata > Ceratodontiformes > Ceratodontidae > Neoceratodus > Neoceratodus forsteri. Next base: position 106,993,870 of record CM057458.1, read on the forward strand.
GGTACCTGAGGGATAGGTCTTGTCACTGATGCTGTTTGCAGTGTACGTGCTGCCCCTGGGTGAACTCATTAGGAAGTACAGTACAGCCTGCTTTTAAGCATATGCCATTTGCCAAGGCAAAATGTTCTTATAAGCGGGCTGTTACTATGCAGTAAGGAGGCAGTATAGCGCAGTGGTCTAAGGCTCTGAGTTGCAAATCTGGTGCCCTCCAGCAGGCCAGACCTGGGTTTGAATCCCACAGCTTCCACTTGCATACTGTGTGACCCTGAACAAGTCACTTAACCTCCTTGTGCTCCCAGGTCGCTCCTGTAAAAAAGCTTTCAGCTTAGTGTGCTATACCTGGTTAAACAACTAAATAAAAAAATAAGTGGGCTGCCATTGAGTTCATTTGTACCAGACGGTAGCACCGTGACCCCCACCACCCCACTTAGCAAAAAACACTAGGCTCATAAAGTTTAAGCGTAAAAAAAGTTTACTGTATCATATAAATAAATAATGTATCAATCATGCTCAAAACATTTAAAAACAATACAGTACTCCATTACTGATGTTTTGTAAAGCAATCAGTTATTTTTTGCTGCTTGTAGCTGGACAGTGATAACTCATCTAAAAAAAACATCAAATTGATGAAATGAAGTTAGCTCACAGTTTTTGCTTAGGACAAAAAGCCGCAATCTGTCTATGCATGACTTTACCTCCCGAACAGATGGTGGTTCAAGTTGCTGTGGTTCTTCATCTTCATCGCTGCTTTCCTCCATTTGTTTTATCTCCCGGCATATGTCATCTTCTGTAATAGTCCTGGGGCACTCTAGTCCCTCATCTATGGCCACATATTGTTCAAATTCGGTAGTTGTCATGGCGCTAATAGGAGCGATGACCTCGGGAATTGATTGGTCGCTGGCACCACCATCTGGATTTGCATCTTCCTGTAGGTTTGCAGACAAATGGAACCCGGCCTTTTTAAAGCAGTTTCTAATGGTTTCAGCTGTTACATGCCGCCACGCAGCATCTAGCATCATGATTGAATCAGGATGCTTATCTCTTTGGTTAGTTTGCTAGCTCTTGCTGCTTGACCAGCATCAATGGAGATTAATAATTTTGACACAATCTTCTTTAGGTATATCAGTTTCAAATTTCTTATGACCCCCTGATCCATGGGCTGTATCAGGGAGGTCGTGTTGGGGGGAAGGAAACACCTGCAAAATCAGCATCCTGTTTTTCTCCATGGCTGCACTTGAAGTGGATATTGTGCCGTTCCTTCCGTCTGCATAGCCAGCCATTGGTTGCTATAAATGGAACACCTAATCCATCGGCAAGTTGCTGGGATTTTTATCAGAAGGATCAGGACACTTATAGGAGAATCAGCACTTCTACATGCACTAAACCAACAAAGCAAGGCTGTTTCCACAACTTTGTCCTTCCCTGTCCGTTTTTGCTTAATGTCATGGTTAAATCCCCTTTGATAGTCAGCATACAGTCTCTCTTTGTTAGACAGGATTTTTGGAAATTGTGCATACACTAATGTTAAAATCTCTAGCGACCTCAGAACGTATACAGCCAGGATCACAAAGACGCTCGACAATCTGAATTTTCTGTGTGAGCATCAGCACTGTCCACTTGCTTTTTTCCATTTCAGCTGGGATAACGCTTTGCTACCAAACAGCTTTTTGTAACCCAACCCATGAAGGAATGACTCTGTAATTTTTGAAGCAATTAAGAAATAAATTAGCTTAATCACCATTCAGTGATTCGTAATGACTTGTTAAATTGGCAAAATAGGGAAATCATTACATATCAAAGAAGACACGCTCACAGAAAGAGCTACTGCAGTGCTTTTGAGCTAATGAGCTGTGAATCTGACTGTGAAGTGTAAAATGCTCTTCATTCTCCTGCTCTGCTGAGGAAAAAACATGCCTCTGATAACAAAGTTTACTATATAGGCTAGAAAAAAAATAGTGATTATAACCAATCTACCTGTTCTTATAAACGGGCTTCCATGCCATTTAAAACAATGGGGCAAGATCGGGACACAGGCAAAATGAGATTATACCCGGGATGTTTTTATATCCGATGTTCTTATAAGTGGGCTTGACTGTACAATGTGGGTTTTTACTGCTATGCAAATGACACCCAATTGTACTTATCGTTTGCCCCTGGAACAGCTGACGCTGTGGAAGTGCTAAATATTTGCTTGGTCAAGATCAATGACTGGATGTCCTCCAGCTGGTTGTGGCTGAACCTTGATTTCAGTGTTGGGAACCGGGCTGCAGGCATGATAGGAATGCCTCCAGTATGGCAGCAGGAATTTTCCTAGGGCCAACACCGTTGATGGCCTCCTCTAGGGTGTGAGATCTTGGTGTGTTCCTGGATGATAGATTCAGATTTGAATCACAGGTGTTGTCTGTGGTCCAAACTAGTGTATGCTACTTGAGGAACATTGCCAGAATTAAATGCCTAGTTCTGCTGGAGGACATTACCACACTGGTTCATGCCTTTGTGATGTCCAGGCTTGATTACTGTAATGTTCTCTACTTTGGGGTCTCAGGAAGTACCCTCCGCTGACTGCAGCTGGTGCAGAACGCAGCCTTCATGTTCCTGATGGGCCTTTCAAGGTTCGGTCATGTAATCCCAGTGCTGCGGGAACTGCACAGGCTGCCTGTCAGGTGGAGGGTGATCTACAAGGTGTGCTTACTCACCACTATGGCCCTATATGGACTAGGCCCTGGCTACCTGATTGATCTTTTAACACCAGCCACCCCAGTAAGCTTCCTCCATTCCTCTTCTAGGGACCTCTTTATATTCCCAGGACTAGACTGAGAACTGCTGACGACAGAGCGTTCAGTGTCGAAGGCACAGTCCTGTGGAATGCGCTGCCTTTATATCTATCAGGGAGTCCCCATCAGTTGAGACATTTAAGTGCCATCTCGAGACCCACCTGCTTTCCCTGGCATTTCTCAACATAGTTCTCTGATCTGGTATAGTTATTGTACTCTGAATTATTTATTGGTTTTATTGTATTATTTGTTTTATCACTGCTTTATTATATGTGTAAGTCTTTATGTCTCATACCTGCTTTCATTGATAGGCACCCAGATCCTCCAGGATTCGATGCCATAGAAATAATATTTGCCTTGCCTTGGCCTATTAAAAACAACAATCATTGTCATGAAAAGATGAGAGGAACTTGTTTTGGAATCATTAAAGGATATCTAAACCACTTTTTATACGACATGTTCAGAACAAAAAGACTCCATTAACTTGTAAAGGAGTGTCTGTTGTTTACATTGGTGCTGAACTTGCATTTATTAAGTTTCAAAGCATTTGAAAGTTGTAAACAAAGCCTCTCTTGATACAAAAATCCCACTCCATAAAAACCCTAAAATGGCTTCCGACCTGCAGCGTGATGATGTCAGTGAGGAGATTCCCAGCTTTACAGTTGTATACATGCACAAGTTTAATATATTACATATACTTGTTTTTAGGCAAAACCAAAGAAATCATCATGACAATTTGGAAGTTGACATGCAGTGCAGTGTAACAGTACTGTACATATCAGAGGTGCACTCTGCTCTACAGCAACCAGCAACACACAGTTCATTCAAATTACAGCCCTTCCATGAGTCCCAAAACCAAAAAACAAATTCCTGATGGTCCTGTGGGTAGTCTGTCCATTGACAAACTGAGCTGGCCCCATGATATCAAGGTAAAGCAGCCCCCCCCATGTCAGCTGCCTCACCAGTAAAGATATTGGCTGCCGTCCACTCAGAGAGTCCAATATGACTCCGTAGTTCAGTTGACCAATCCCCTTAGCAAGCAACTGCTGTATCTACTATCATCTCCTGAGAGTTCACTATTAATTGTTACTTTTTTTTTTTTATTAAAGAAAGCTTTATTAATTTTAGGCACCAAGTTAGATTCATAGGTTGATCCAGCGAATGAAACATCATGTGCAATCCCACCAATACAAAACAATCCCTCCCCCCTACCCGTCCCCCCTGACTACACATGATTATTGGTCATATAGATATAACATCGGTGAAATCCCTTATCAATTGGGTTTCCAAATTGTCAGGATAGTCTCTAAGCTGCCCCATAGCGAGGTAAAAGCTTTAACTCTATCTCGCATAAGTGCGATATGCCTTTCCAGTTGTAGTGCCAAGACACTCTCCCTGTACCATTCCAGTATCGTAGGAGATTTCTCATCTGTCCAGTGTCTCACTATTATAAGTTTAGCAATTGTAGTAACGAGTGTCATGTGTGCTCTCCTGCTTTTGGGGGTGTCAATTGAAAATGATTTATTAAACAAACTTCTGTATGTGAATAATTCTCTTAAGCCAAGGATAGTGTCCAAAGTACTATTAATAGACTGCCAGAATGTCTTTACATAGGGACACTGCCATAACATATGATAAAGGGAACCGGTGTCATTCTTACACTTATTACACGTTGATGCAGCTAATGTCCCATATCTAAAGAGCTTAACTGGTGTCAAATAGATATCATGCATAATATTATAATGGACTAATCTAAGTCTATCTTGCTTAATAAATTTATACATTGATATCCAAAGTTTTTTCCATAAATTAGTATCTTCAGGGATACCTAGCTCTCTTATCCAGGAGGGACAAGTTCCAGATGGTAATCTATGGTCCCAGTCCTGTAGCGTTTTATATAGGTTAGACACTGTGTGTGGTTGGGAAGCAACCTGCATAACTGTAGTTAGATTTCTCTCACCTGAGTCCCTTAATGGGACCAGCGGGGAGAACGAGGTGAGGGCCTTACTAACTTGAAAATATTTAAAGGCTTCATTGTCAGATGCACCAATAGAGATTTGTAATTGAGCAAAGGGAATCGGTTTCCCACTCATCCACATTTCTGAGACTTTACATTGATTCAGCCGAGGCCAAAAGGTAGAGGGTATTGGAGTGCCACCAATCTTGAAGTGTGGGTTATCAAAAATTGGCTGGTCAGAGGACTGGCACCAGTTTTCTGCGAAGTATTTTTGGGCCTGGTGAGAAGCCTTTATTGACCAACCCACGGGATTATTTCTAAGAGGCTTAGGAATGTAGGATGGGGAAACATATAAAAGGGCCCACAACGAGCACTTTACTCGGGTTGCCAAATATCTTTCAATACGTAGCCAAAGAGGGGAATATACTGTATGTTCTGTCTCTTTGTGCCAGAAGGACAATTACTCATGTGTTGTGCAATATAATATAGAAAAGAGGGGCTGCAAGGCCTCCCTTTAATTTCGGGGCTGTCAGTTTTAGATAAGACCTGCGGATACTCTTCTTGTTCCACAGAAAGGAGTTTAGCATGCTTTGCAGCCTGGAAAACCATATTTTTGGAAGGTATGTGCCCAGCATTCCCAAAGGATATAGTATCCTCAGTAGTAGATTCATTTTAATTATGCTTAGTCTACCCCATAGAGAGATAGGGAGTAGTCGTCATCTCTCCAGGTCCATAGCTATTGTTTTAATTAGATTATCAATATTGTTTCGCATTATAGTCCCAAGTTCCCTAAAGATCTTGATTCCCAGATAATCTATGGACTTCGTTTCCCAAGCAAGGCCCAACGGGGATAGGCTGCTTTATTCACTCTATAATTCAGGGTATTATCTTCGTTTTGCTCGATTTAGCTTATAATAGATATTTTAGAATATTCCCAATTTCTCTAGGACAGCAGGGCTGAAATACCTGACCTCTCTAAATGCAATAAAATGTCATCTGCATATACTGAAAAGCATACCTTATTTCTCCTACTTGGATACCTTCATGTTAATAATACCTGCCATTCTAAGAAGCAAGGGCTCTAGGTATATATTGAAGAGTAGTGGGGACAGGGGACATCCTTGTCTAGTACCCCGAGCTAATTTAAAGGGGGGGGGACAATAGCCCGTTACATTTAACTCTGGCCGAGGGGCAGGAGTATAAAACATTAATCCACTTTATAAATTCTTTCAGAAAACCAAAAGAAGTTAAAGTGGCAAACAGAAAGTCCCAGGAGACTCTATCAAACACTTTTTCGGCGACCAATGAGACCAGCACCATTTGTACTTCAGAGTCTCTAGCAGTCGCAATGAGGTGTAACAGCTTTCTCACATGGTCTTGAGATGACCTTCCGGTCATGAATCCGACCTGCTCGTGTCCTATTAAATTACCTACAATTTTAGTGAGTCTGTTAGCCAGTACTTTGGCCAATATTTTTGTGTCAGTATTTAATAAGGATATAGGGCGGTAGCTACTAAGGTTTTGTGGATCCTTCCCGGGCTTTAAAATTAAGGATATCACAGCCTCTTGAAAGCTGGGATCTGATATCCCATTATTATACCAATAAGTAAAAAGGTCCTTTAACACAGGTGCTATAGCAGCTTGACAAGTTTTATAAAAATTACTTGGCAAACCATCCGGTCCGGGGGATTTATCCAATGGTAGTTGTTGGATGGCCTTCTGGATTTCTCCTAAGGTGATTGGGGCACTTAGGAGGGCTGCTTCTGTAACAGTGACCTTAGGCAGATTCACGGAACTAAAATAGGAGTTTATATCCACTTCAGTGGGCCGTGAGGATGGGACCACTGTATATAAATCCTGATAATAAGATCCAAACATTTCCGCTACTTTTTGGGGGTCGGTACAAATTTGGCCATTTTCTTTGGAGTAGATTCCAGCAATAAATTGCGAGGCATCTATTTGGCGCATACGCATCGCAAGCATCTTGCTTGCCCTCTCTCCCATGTCCAGATATTTCATTTTGGTTCTGTGTAAAGATAGCTCAGCCCTCTGAGATATTAAACCTGCATACTGGGCTTGCAATTGATATAATCTGGTCCACGCTCTCTACAGGGAGGTACGTGATAAACTATATTCTAAATTTTATAGATGTTAAAAGAGCATCTAGCTGAGCCCTTTGATTCTTAACCCTTTGGAGGCCATTTTAATGAATCCCTCGGAGCATTTTAAGGCTGCCCAAATTCCGTCATATTTATCTACTGTCCCCTGATTACAATTAAGGAAGAAGGCAATATGTTCCATGATGTATCCCACAGTGGCTGAATCTTTTAATAGCTGGCTATTCAGGTGCCATTGAGGGGAGCGCTTGCCCCCTGCCCCTAACCTGAATTCCGTGTCAACCGGAGCATGGTCAGAGAATACCCTAGCTGAAATTCCTGTCTGCGTAACCTCGGGGATTGCAAAGGAGCTTACAAGTAAATAGTCAATCCGGGAATATGTTTTATGCGCAGCAGAAAAAAAGGTATGTTGCCTTTCGGAAGGGTTAAGAACTCTCCACACATCAACTAATGCAGCACTGCACATGAGATCTTTCAATGCTCTCTGCGCTGGGGATAGGCCTCGCCGCATACGATCAGACCTGTCTAGGTCTGTCTGAAGAACTAAGTTCCAATCTTCTCCCAATATTGTAAGTTTGGGCGGGTTAGTCACTATTATGTTTAATAAATTCACAAAAAAAGAAGGAGAGTCACTATTTGGTCCATATACTGATCCAAGGAGAACCGGACAAGACTCCAAAGATCCATGTATAATGTTGTATCTGCCCTCTGGATCCCATATTTCCTGAGCTAATTTAAACGGAACATTCCTAGCCAGTAGAATCACTACTCCCCCTTTACTCTGGAGGTTCCTGCACTAAATACCTGACCCACCCATAATCTTCTAAAGATGAGTACGTCCTCCCTTTTCAAGTGTGTTTCTTGTAAAAAAACAATTTGTGCACGTAACTGTTGTAAGTGTTTTAAAATAGCCTGTCTTTTGACCTTATCCTTGGCTCCCTTAACATTCCAGCTCACAAAACGATAATTATTACTAATTTTCTATAGTGATTGTGTAAAGGCAGAAGTAGGTGAGTAAGCAGAATAAACCCATTTGGAGTTGTCCTACTGATTCTTTACTCCAAACCATCTGGGGAGCATGGTAAGTCCAACTTGAAAGCGAGAATGCATCCCGACGAGTTTTTAACCCTTAAATGCTGACAGTGTGTAGTCCTTTTCCCTCCCAACATAATAATGCTACTACCCATCCCTCCATATCTATTAGACTTGTAAATTATAACCCTCAGCTTAATACAACACCCCCAGTTACAACTCACTGTACTCCCAACCTTGATATGCCACATGATTTATACAATAAAGCAGACTCCAACCTAACAACATTGTTCCCTGGAGCCCTCCCCTTCCCCTTACCTCACCGTTAACAACTGTTCAGAGGAGAAAAAAAAAGGGGGGGGGGGCGTTTGTTTACATTACAAGCAGGCACCTTAAATGTTCAATGCTTTTTGGATCTGGCATACACCTATTGAAGCCTATAAATGTTAACAATAATTATCAAAGAATAATAATATCAAACGGCTATATATGTACTCATCATCTCTATTCATCATAGAGAACTTAGTATATATGTGATCAGCATGGAAATAAGTAACTTATCTATGTTATGTTATCACCTTTCCGCTACTTATAACAACTCTACATTTAAAAAAAAAAAAGGAAAGGAGTAGGATCAATGACTCTACTATTTCTATATACTAGAATGTTAGATTCTATGCAGTATAAAAGCGTTAAACTTTTCCTGGAACCTGCGAGGTGACTATATCAGATACAGTACTGATTTATGTCCAGAGCTATATTGCTCGATCTAACTGCCCCCATCAATGTGCCGTCGGTCTCCTAGGGCAAGAATGATAGTAAGGTAGGTGCAGATTTAAGTGGCTGTCAGGTCAGAAGGAACTGTAAGTAACCAGACTTAATCTAATATTGTCTCAAAGCGGCACAGTTCCACATTACTGATCGCGTTGAGTTCTATTCCCACGCATTGCGTTTAGAGTCTGAATGAAGCTGGCCCATGTAACTATATTACAATGTAACGCACTGCATTGTCCCGTAGTATGTGGGTGAGGAATATACTGTTATAGAGGCTGCAGCTCTTTATGTCGGCTTGTGCCATTAGCTTCTTTTAGTTTACCATTCATCCCGTGTTTCAGACCGCAATGCCAGGTGAATGCAAGGAACTGTAGGTGTCTGGTAGATGTGGCAGGTGTGAACAAGCTGTTCTAAAGTGGTACAGCCCACGAGTTCCTGGCCATGTCAGTAATTTCCCCCACTATAGATACCCCTTTGGGCACTATAGACAAAGCCTCAGAGTGAGCATGGGCACATTTTCGAGAAATCGCAGGATCATACTTAAGTATGGCACTAACGGTCATTTCTTCTAATGATTTACATCTAGTCTATGCCAAAATACCTAACTACCATATATTTAAAGATCCATTGCAACATATTCAGAGGGGGCACTCAATGGCGACAGGCAATTACATCGCTATTATTGCATGCCGGCTTGCCATCACTTAAACAGGTCTGGAAAGAGCTCTTTTAGACCTTGCAAGGCTTGCATAGGAGAATCGTAGGAGATCCATTTGTCTTCATTTTTAACCATCAGGACTGCGGAGTATTTAACCCTGAACTGCTTTGCCATGGCGATCAACTTGGATACAACTGGATGGAGTTCTTGTCTCCTTAATCTCTGGGAGGCAGTATAGCGCAGTGGTCTAAGGTTCTAAGCGGCAAATTTGGTGACATCTAGCAGACCAGACCTGGGTTTGAATCCCACAGCTTCTACTTGCATACTGTGCGACCCTGAGCAAGTCACTTAACTTCCTTGTGCTCCTAGGTTGCTCCTGTAAAAAAGCTTTCAGCTTAGTGTGCTATACCTGGTTAAACAACTAAATAAAAAAAAATAAAATAATCGCACCGAATGAGGAAGATCCTGCGCAATTTGAATTTTCCTGCCCTCCCAGGTCACTTCTTGGATTTCTTTCACCTTATTGAGTATGTACTGCTTATCAATAAAATTCATCAGCTTAAAACTCATTGGCCTCGGGGACTGACCAGGAGCTGGCGGTGGACGCAGGGCTCGGTGGGCCCTCTCGATCACATAATCTCCTCCATTTGGGGGGAGGGGGCCAGCTATTTTAGCGCAGAGCTTTTGCATAAATAAGATTGCTGCATTCCCTTTCTTTTTCTCAGGAATGCCAATTACCAGCAAATTATTCCGTCCGCTGCGCCCCTCCAGGTCCTCTATCTTCTCCAGTTTTTGAAGTCTGCGTCCAGCGTTAACTGAATCTAGATCGGTCTTGTCTTGTCTTCTTTCCAGGGATGTAATTCTAGTTTCTGAATCCCTGACTCTCCTTGACAAGGAGTCTACAGAATTATTAATTGTTTGAAGATCTTCGGAGATTGTAGTAATTGCTGTCTGAAGCGGCTGCATTATCTCTAAAAATTTCTCCTCCGAGAGTGCTGTTGTTACTGCAGACATTTTCGGCAAATTTGGAGCTTGCTGTGGAGGTCGTTTTGAGGCCTTGTCTTTCTCGGGGGTAAGCGGTGGGGATCGTCTCGGTAACGCTTTTTTCATATACACCTCCATTCAAAACTCGATCCCACACTTCAGACTACAGTTATATTGCTGTTTGATTTCTCTGGTAGGGTAAGTCTTGCTTTAGAAAACAGTTATTAGGTTAAAATCGGGGAGTAAAGAACGGAGCTCCGAGGAACTGTTTCTATAGCTCAAGCTGCCATCACGTGACCATGAATTGTTACTTAACTTTCTAATGACTTCCTATATTCTGAAGATGTATATTATTTTACTGCAGTGTTATGTGTCTCACTGCCTACTGCTCATGTATTACTGCCAGCTGTGTGTATTGCTCTCTCTAGATGTATAACTGTACCTGCCTTCTACTCTCCCAAGTCGTGCCTGAAAATAGGCATTTTACTATGTCTAGTGCACCTACCCAGTAATCCAAAACAAACTAACAAGCTCACAGAGCCTTCCGACCAATGCCCACCAATGGGGAGCATCCCAGATGGATCATTTTGAATCTTCTTAACTTTTTGGATGAAGTAATATTACAGAAAGCTAAGGAATTGAGGGAAATTTTATGGGAGGGGAAAAATTGCGTGTTTTTCCAGACTTCCCACCCAAGGTACGGGACAAGCGAGTAGCATATTGCCCATTGATTAACAAGCTGTCTGCTGCTCAAATCCACTTTAATTTGCAATATCCAGCAACATTTATTATATGCAGCAAGAAAGGCCAAACAACCTACCTCACCATGGACCAATCTAAAAAAGAGTTGCTGCAAACTTTCCCCAATCTCTGAACACACCCTACATAGAAACATATAGAAACATAGAATTTGATGGCAGATAAGGACCACTTGGCCCACCCAGTCTGCCCATTTCCCTACCTACTGGATAAGCTGCAGATCCTAGTTAACCAGCAGCCTACTTCTTCCTACCCCCACCCCTAGAATGGCCTTATGACTGTCCCATGCATGCTTGAATTCCACCACTGATTTTGACTCCACAACCTCCTCTGGAAGGACGTTCCATGCATCCACAACCCTCTCTGTGAAAAAATACTTCCTTAAATTACCTCTGAGCCGTCCCCCCTCTATCTTCAAATTGTGCGCTCTTGTTCTTGCACATCTCTTTTTTTGAAAGATGCCATCCTCTTGGACTTTGTTGATTCCCTTGAGGTACTTGAACGTTTCTATCACGTCCCCCCTCTCCCTCCTTTCCTCGAGGCTATACATATTAAGCTTCTTTCGTCTCTCTTCATATGTCTTCCGGTGCAGACCCTGCACCATTTAGTTGCCCTCCTCTGGACAGCTTCCATCCTGTCTATGTCTTTATGCGGAGATTGGGTCTCCAGAACTGCACATAGTACTCCAGATGGGTCTCACCAGCTGTCTGTACAGAGGATAATAACTTTGTTTTCTACTGGTGATGCCTCTCCCTATGCATCCCAGTATCCCCAACCCTCCTTGCTGCCCTCTCACATTGCTTGCCCACCTTTAGGTCATCTGATATGACTACCCCGGTCCCTTTCCATTTTGTTGTTGTTAGTATCTCACCCCCATTGTGTACTCTTCCCTGGGTTTTGTTTCCCAGGTGCATTACCTGCACTCTTAGCTTGAATCTAAGCTGCCATACATTTGACCATTCCTCTAACCTTGCCAAGTCCCTTCTCATCCTTTCCACCCCACCCTGTGCATCAACTCTGTTGCAAGATCTTTGTGTCATCTGCAAGAGACATATTTTCCTTCCAGTCCTCTGCAATGTCGCTTATAAAGACATTGAAGAGGACCGGTCCTCATACTGAACCCTGCGGTACCCCACTACTAACCCTCCTTTCTTCTGAGTGGACTCCATTTACTATTACTCTCTGTGTCCTATTCTCCAGCCAATTCATTATCCAGGATGTCATCTTGGGACCCACTCCAAGGCTGGCTAACTTGTATATTAATCTTTTGTGTGGGACTGTGTCAAATGCCTTGCTAAAGTCTAGGTAGGCCATGTCCACAGCCCCTCCCGGATCTACTACTTTGGTCACCCAGTTAAAGAAATCTATCAGATTCGTCTGGCATGACCTTCCCGCTGTGAATCCATGCTGCCTAGGGTCCGTGCCCTCTGGCCTCTAGATACTCGACAATTCTTTCCTACAGAAGTGATTCCATCATTTTCCCTATCACTGAGGTTAAACTAACAGGTCTGTAGTTTCCTGCTTCTGCCTTGCTCCCACTTTTGTGAAGGAAATCACATCTGCCTCCTCCAGTCCTCGGTACCACCCCATCCTCCCATGATTTGTTAAAAGGGTACTCAGTGGTGTCACTAGTTCTACCCTTAGTTCTTTTAGAATTCTGGGATGAATCCCATCAGGCCCCATTGCTTTGTCCACCTTCAGTTTTAAGAGTTCTTTCAGAACCCTTTCTTCTGTAAATGGGCTGGTATCAACTTTTGTATCCAGAGTCTTTCTACTGTTTGTTTTAGGTACCTCCCCCTCTTCATTTGTAAATACTGAGCAAAAATATTTGTTTAGTATCTCTGCCTTTTCACAGTCTCCCTCTTACCACCCTCCCTCCCCTTTCTTAAGCCTCATTATCCCTCCCTTGGTCTCCCTTCACTCCCTGATGTACCTATAAAAAGTTTTATCCCCCTTCTTAACTGAGTTGGCTATCTTTTCCTCGGTTTGAGCCTTTGCTGTTCTGACTGCCTTCCCAGCCTCCTTTGCTTTAACTGATACAGTTCTCTGTCCTGCTCCTTCTGCAATTCCTTGTACTTCCTGAATGCTTTCTTTTCTCTTGAACCTTCACTGCCACTTCCTTTGAGAACCATAGTGGTTTCTTACATCGTTTGTTTTGTTTATTTGCTTCACAAAAGGCTCGTTACCTCTGTGATGGCAGTTTTTATTATTCCCCATTGTTCTTCCACCCCTCCTTCCTGCCCATTTGCTAGTGCATTCCTTAGGCACTCACCCATTTTAGCAAAGTCAGCCCTCCTAAAGTCCAGTACTTCTGTCTTTGTATGGCTTGACTCTATTGCTGTGTTTATTGTGAACCATACTGTTTGATGGTCGCTAGTTCCCAGATGGCTACCCACTTCTATATCTGTGATCCTCTCTCCATCTCCATTTGAGAGAACCAGGTATATGATTGCTCCCTCTCGAGTGGGCTCCAATACTGGTTGTCTAATGCATGCCCCCTGTAGGGCATCTAGAATAACCCCACTCTTCGAAGTGGCTGCTGCAACTGCACTCCAGTTAACATCTGGCATATTCAGATCACCCATCAGCAATATGTCCCTTTTTTCTGCCATTCTAAGTATACTTTCTATCATTTTCTTGTCCATTTCCTCCCCCTGAGAAGGGGGTCTGTATACAACCACTGTGCGGATTGTGGTGCCATTGCCTGTCTCCAAATTTACCCACAGTGCTTCTTCTCCTCCCTGTTTACCCTTTTGTTCTGTTGCTTTTATTCCTTCCCTTATGTAAAGAGCTACTCCTCCTCCTCTTTTACCCTCCCTGTCCCTCCTGTAGATTGTGTATCCTGGTATGTTTATGTCCCAGTCATGGTTTTGTGCGTACCATGTTTCTGTGACTGCCACGATATCCAGATGTTCCTCCTCCATCAAGGCCACTAATTCAGGAAGCTTGTTACCCAGACTATGGGCATTGGTACTCATTGCTCTCCAATTTTGGATGGCTTTACCTTCTGTTGCAGCATCCCCACTGACCTTTCTACCCTGAGGCAATTTCATATCTTGCATATCTGCCATTGATTCCTGACCATAATTAAAGATGGCTAAAGTGACTGCAGGTATATAGCTGGATAACTGACTAATCACTTTGTGAGCACAGCCTTCTACTCCTGATATTTGCCGTTAAACAAGACATCGTTGTCTCCCTTCCTAATGAGATGACTGGCCACATCAACCCCCACAAACTATCCATACAACTGCTGTTTTCACTACTAGACATGCAATAATGAGAACCCCCTGGCCAATCCACCATGCACCCACTCCCTATGTTGGAAACACACCCTGCCCCCACCACCTCACATCCACTCTGTCAACACCCTCTGTCCCCCCACCCCCCCCGGCAGTACCCATTCAGCACTATACTCTCTCCAGCCATCCGGCCTCTACTCCACCTGGCCATCCCAGCTCTTCTCCACATGCCCATCCCCTGCTCACCCCTCTAAGCCTTCCTACCACCACTACACAGCTAAGAACCAGCAACTTATCACCCTCCTTGGGATAATCTCTGTGCTACTACTAATGTCAGGCAACATCCACCTAACCCAGGCCAGGAGCACACAACCAGCTACAGTCACCCCCGGAGCTACGTATAGACTCGATGAATATTTGTAGTCTACCTAAAAAAAATGCACCACTGCAATGCTGGCTAGTGTAGCACCAACCTGACATCCTGGCATTAACAGAAACTTGGCTTTCCAAAAAGACCCTTGACTCCTTTGTCTCTCTCTCTCTAGCTTCTCCCTCCTCAGGGAAGATAGAAAGGGAAAGCGAGGTGGTGGGTGTGCCTTTTATGTGCATGACTTACTGCTTTGCCAAGCCCTACCTGTTCCTACATTGGACCATGGGGCCCAAGCCCTCTCAATAAAACTCACCACGGACCCTAACAGAACCCCACTAATTCTGACAGTTGCCTATATCCCTCCTAGAAACCATTCAGCTGCTATTCAGTCACTCTTAGACTACCTCATTAGCCTCCCCCACAAGGTGGAACAGATACTAGTTGGGGACCTCAAAATAAACTGGCTAGCTATCTCAGCAGCCCATGCCAAGGACACCTTTGTGGCCCTAGATCTGTCCCAACTGGTATCCCAACCCACAAGGACAAACCCCTCTAATGGAACTCACACCCTTTAGACATCCTGCTTACAAGCCGTCCTCACCGAATTACTGATTTAGTGGTCCTCCCTAACTCCCTGAGTGACCACTGCCCAATCCTTTTCTCCTGGTCCTGTAAGCGACCCAAACCCCCACCCAACGTCCCCTTCTATCGCCATTTATGGCCTGGGAGTCTCACCAAGCTAAAACAGCACCTGTCAAACTGTGACTGGTGCCCTATTACTCCGGCCCTGAACATAGATGATGCCTTGAACTATTTCACCTGCACCTTCAAAAAAGCCTGTGATGCTTTTGCCCCTTTCACCAAAACAACCTCCAACCACTATAATGCACCTTGGATCACCCCTGTGCTGCTGCAATAGCTCAAGTTAAGAGATGACCTCTGGCACCTTGCCACTACCTCTAGCTCGTAGGTGGACAAGCAGATGTACAGCACTGCTCACAACAAGTGCACCTGGGCAATACGCAAGACCAAGGCAGAACACTATAGAACCACCCTGGCCACCTCCTGGGGAAGCTCATGCAAATTCTGGAAAAACATTAAAGACCTTAAAGGGAAATCAAGCACCCCTCCCCTATTCCAACTTAACATTAATGACACCATCTCCACTGACCCACTGTGCATCGCCAACTGCCTCAGCTCCACCTTTTCTGACCTTAGCTCAGTAATCCCAAGTAACCTTTTTGACCCCATACAGCCCATTCCAGCGTCCAATTTCCATCATCCCCCCTTCTATCTTAGAGTCATCACCCCAACAGAAGCTAAAGCTTGCCTGACCAAAGCCCTCAGGCGGCTCTAACAACTATAATGACTCATTCAGCATGCAAACTCTTCACCTGGTACTTGACTCTGTCCTCTCCCCACTCATGGACCTCCTAAACTGCTCCCTGTGCCTGGAACAGTTGCCGACTGCCTGGAAAAAGGCAGTAATAACCCTAATACTAAAAAGTGGTGACTGCATCTCCCCAAACAAATACCGGCCCATCTCAATTCTCCCCCACTCTTTAAAGCCCTGGAAAAAATCCTGGCTGACTAACTCATTGAATACCTCCTCACACACAACTTATTATGCAGTGAACAACATGGTTTCAGAGCAGATCACAGCACAACTACCACCCTTATGGAATTCTCTAACTGTCTTCACACTGCACTGGATAAAGGGCATCTTGCCAGTGCCATGTTTATTGACCTCTCTAAGGCCTTTGACAAAGTCTCCCACCCCCTCTTATTGAACACACTCCAACACATCGGGGTATCTCAAGGTCCCCACTCCCGGTTCTTCAACTATTTCGCCACTAAATCCCAGTGTGTTAAAATTAACAACGCCCTGTCTAGCACACTACCAGTGCACTCTGGGGTCCCTCAGGGCTCCATCCTGGGTCCCCTGCTCTTTAGCATTTATCTTAATGCCTTGCCTAACTTCTGCTCTGGAAACATTCTCCTTTATGTGGACAACACAGTTTTATATGCCTCCCACCCTGACCCTACTACTCTCCAGCTCTTCCTACAACACTTCTTCAAACAGATTGAAAACTGGTTTGCAGACCACAGACTAGCTGTCAACATTAAGAAAACTAAACCATGCTCTTCGCACACTGCCAAAACAGGGCAAAGGGCCACCATTTGAAAATCCACTCCAGTACACTCCTCCCACTGGACCAGGTTCAAACCTATAAATACTTGGGTGTCACCTTTGACACCACTCTCTCATTCCATGAACACGTCAAAGTACTCTTCTCTGCCACCAATGCTTGAACTGGCCTCTTATACCAGCATAAGGACTGCCTAGCACCAGAAGCCCTCCACCTGGCTGTCATATCCTCAGTCCTGTCACTTGTGGACTATGGGCTCACAATATATGCTGCCTTTGACCCCACCGCGCTTCACCAAATCGTCTCGAAATCAATAAAGCATGCCGGCTCCTCTCTGGTGCAGACAAACGAATGCATACCTGCACCCTCAATACTCTCACCAATGTTCTCATGCTAAAGGAAAGACTGCAATATCAGACATGTCTCCTTACCAAAAAAAATTCACCTGGGTTTAACCCCCACAGGGGTAACAGCTTCACTTCAGTCGGCTACCCTCTCCACGGCCACAAGCATGGCCACCAAGACTATTTGGAAGGTACCCAGAGTTAGGACCGCATTAGCTCAAAGATCCTTCCCATTCAGAGCCCCCACCTGGTATAATGCCCTCCCCCCCTGCTATCACTGAAATATCCAAACTAGGTCCCTTTAAGGCTGCCCTTAAAACCCACATTTTGTCTATTCGCAACTCCCAGTGTGACCGCTATGCCTAATCCCAGGCCCAGCTATATCACTAGAAGTCTTACCTGGCCCACTGACAATGCCTCCACTGAGGCAGCACACAATCCTCCACTTCTGAAGCCTATGAGCCCTATGTCTAACATATTAGCTTCATAGCTTATATCTGTGATAGGAATGCCTGACAATGCCTCCCTGGGAGGCAGCACCCTGTCATCGGACTATAACCTTGTGATTCAACCTCTGCTTAGCTACCACATGTATAAGCAAATACCTTACTTGTATGTATCTTACACACTTGTACAACAGCTTACCGTATTCAACTGTCATAATCTGTTGTTGTTATTGTTCTTACTCTGTATCTGACATGGAGCCTTTGGAAACGAGTCTATGTCTCAAAGGGTTGTAATTCCTATGTTCTTAAAAAAATAAATAAATACACTTTGGCAATGTAATCTGTGCTACGTGCCACCCTTGACTATGCTACCTCACAAATAGGGTACACTGGCTTACTATTGGAGGATGTGTAGTATGTATCAACAAGAAGGACTGATGCACAACTTCATGAGGTGCTTGCATGATAATACAACATGAACAGAGTGGTGATCTGGGACAGTGGGGTCACAGCCCCTACTGCTTCACCCTGCAAACACTACTCTCAAAACCACCCCTCCCCTGACCAACCATAACGGCAGGCATGCAGGTCTCCAAAAGCAATCCAACCTCAGCACTGCTAAATCAGGCACCATACCACACTCTAAATATATCTCAAGGATTGATCACCTAACAGTCAGTGCAAACCAATCCAGTGGCTTTTAAACTGGGACTTAACTCTGCTGCAGTTTCCTTTATCCTTTGTTCCCATAGGGGTGGGAGTCACCAAGGAGATTAAATGTTTTGCACTCTACATACCACGCACATCTGTCTGGCAAATGGAGAAGATAAGCAACAGCACAAATGGAGATTTTTGCTACAGCCTTCCAGCTGTATCAGGACAGACCATAGACACACAAAAGCCTGGACCAGCCTGCATGCAGCTGTGATGGCAGCTTGTTACTACTACCTCTGTAACCAACAAGCCACTTTTGGCAAGTTGACATCCCCATTAAAAGAACTAGTGCCCACATATGGCTTACCATTTACTTTTAGCAGAAATACTCAGACTGGTACCACCCCTAACTTTAGAATGTATACCAAGCTCATTATCTAAAGTAAGAGGGTGGAGGTGCAATTACCAAAATGAACCTTTGCATATACAACCTGGTCCAGGGGAGAGGATGCTAGGCTTTTGCTAGACCTAACCACTGAGGAAGCCTCAGTAACTCCACAGAGAAAGCAATGATCAGAATGTCCAATGCAGCAGCTGGGATCTTGTAGTATGACTTTATTCACAGATGTTACTAAAGCTCAAGTGGACCCCCAGTGGTTGGTCATGGCAAACAAGTACATTTACTAGGCAGTACAGTTTTCCACAGAAACATCTGTACCCATTTTTCCCAAAGTGCTTGTGGACGGAACCACATACTTGAGCTACTTTCAAACACATTTCCATTTCCCAAATTGGATTCACGTGACCTGAACCACATTCCTCAGCCATTTCCAAAACACATTTCACAATGTAAACTTGTGACCTGAGCCACATATTTAAGTTTCATCCTGGGCATTGGCCTCTACACAGAGGACCTTGGCACCCATCAATGAACCAGTCTGCCCTGCCTTGTAGATTTGAGATGGCATTCCTCCCACCCTTTGCCCTAACTGACAGTCTCTGTCATTCCCTTATGATTACACCAAAAGAAGCCTTCAATCCCCACTGAATTGCTAAAGACTCCCGACTCTAAACTTTAAATTTGACTCCAAAGTGTATGAGAGGGTCCTGACAGGTGAGATGGAGCCTTATCTTGGGCGCACACACCTCAGCCAACTCCCTAATGAGAATAGTCTCTGCATCTGTACTCACATATCAGTTGCTCCTTCCTTTAGGTTTGGAAACAACCCAGAAAGCACTATTTTTCCATGGTAGCTTGTCAGAAAATCTCACACAATGTCCTTCTCAAAGGCAGCTGTACAGATTCTAGGACCTTCAGGGGATTGCCCCTTGGATCCACTGAACTGGCAGTCCCTCTCACTCCTCCTGGAGTGAAATCAAGGAATCCTACTGCAAATGGTCTCCACCACTTCACTGGCTACTGTTAAAGCTACCAACTTTCCAAGGTCTAAAACTGGGACAGGGTCCATCCTGACCATGCCTGCCCACCTCCCCCACCATATCACTTCCACGGGCACTGCCACAGACAACGCTGCACACAATCTATTAAATTCTGCTGCTTGCTCTGGCCATGCCGCCCCACAGTAACACCATTAGCAAACATCCAGATTAAACCAATACATCATTCTGCTGCAGCAAGTTCCAAATCATGATGTACAGAAAGTTCATTAGAAGCAAACCTACATTGCATTGTGTTCAGACATTCAAACTGCATGCATTGCTCCTCCTCACTGTCCCATCCCAACCTGCTTACATTCACCTCACTTGCTGAGCGAACTTCACTTCAGTGACTCCCACCACCACACCAGATTGTTTTCACACACTTCCCTGAGGCTGATCAGGTTCAGGTACCTTAGTTCACTGCTGCTGGTCTCTTCTGTTTGGAGTCCCTCTCAGCTGCTGGCAGGCAGATGGAAACATAGAAACATAGAATTTGATGGCAGATAAGGACCGCTTGGTCCACCTAGTCTGCCCATTTTCCTACCTAACAGATAAGCTGCAGATCCTAATTAACCAACAGCTTACTTCCTCCTACCCCCACTAGGACTGCCTTATGTCTGTCCCATGCATTCTTGAATTCCCCCACTGTTCTTGACTCCACGACTTCCTCAGGAGGCTGTTCCATGCATCCACAACCCTCTCTGTGAAAAAATACTTCCTCACATTACCTCTGAGCCATCCCCTCTATCTTCAAATTGTGCCCCCTTGTTCTTGCACATCTCTTTTCTGAAAGATGCCACCCTCTTGGACTTTGTTGATTCCCTTGAGGTACTTGAAAGTTTCTATCATGTCCCCTCTCTCCCTCCTTTCCTCAAGGGTATACATATTAAGCTCCTTTAGTCTTTCTTCGTATGTCTTCTGGTGCAGACCCTGCACCATTTTGGTTGCCCTCCTCTGGACAGCCTCCACTCTGTCTATGTCTTTGCGGAGATGGGGTCTCCAGAACTGCACACAGTACTCCAGATGGGGTCTCACCAACTGTCTGTACAGAGGGATAACAACTTCCTGTTTTCTACTATGGATGCCTCTCCCTATGCATCCCAATATCCCCCCAGCCTTCCTTCCTGCCATCTCACATTGCTTGCCCACCTTTAGGTCATCTGATATAATTACTCCCAGGTCCCTTTCCATTTTTACTGTTGTCAGTATCTCACCCCCCATTGTGTACTCTTGCCCTGGGTTTTTGTTTCCCACGTGCATTATCTTGCACTTCTTTGCATTGAATCTGAGCTGCCATACATTTGACCATTCCTCCAACCTTGCCAAGTCCCTTCTCATCCTTTCCACTCCATCTGGTGTATCAACCCTGTTGCAGATCTTTGTGCCATCTGCAAAGAGACATACTTTTCCTTCCAGTTCCTCTGCAATGTCACTTATAAAGACATTAAAAAGGACCGGTCCCAGTACTGAACCCTGTGGTACCCTGCTAGTAACCCTCCTTTCTTCACTGTGGACTCCATTTACTACTACCCCTTTGCATCCTGTTGTCTATCCAATTCTTTATCCAGGCTACAACCTTGGGACCCACTCCAAGGCTGGCTAACTTGTGTATTAATCTATTGTGTAGGACTGTATCAAATGCCTTGCTAAAATCTAGGTAAGCCATGTCCACAGCCTCTCCCTGGTCTACTACTGGTCCACATCCACTTGTTTGCAATACTACCCAGTCTAACCTAACAGTAAGGATCATGCTTTAGTGTGCTCCCGCTGACATGCTTGAGGTGCAACATAGGTGCAGGGGTTGAAGATGCAAATTGTTGTCCAGCTCGAGCAGCGCCACAGTGGTGCTGAAATAACTCTCACTCGAGGATTAGCAGTCAGCACATAAAAAAGGGACAAAACTGGGACGAGTAAGCAAAAACCAGGACACAGGTGACATTTTGCAAAACTTGTAGGGACACCAGGACATGCTGCCTAAAATAGGAACTGTCCTGGGAAAATAAGGACTGTTGGTAGCTTTAGCAACTATAGATTTGTTCCAAACTAGGGTAAGAAACACAAGGCTGTCTTTGACAGAGCCCCAACTGGCAGACCACCTGCCGCTCTGACTTCCAAACTCAGGCTAACTAAACATTCTTAACTTTCCCTGAGAAGCTGACTCAAAAGTGGTTATGCTATTTCGAGAGTTCTAAATGAGACAATCCTCCTCACACAGGCTAGCTAAGTAAACAATTATGCAATTGTGTAAACAGAGATACAGCGAATAAAAATTTTGCCGGTGAAGTGCCGCGAAGTTGGCACTTTGCTTTGTTACTTCGCTACATGAAGTGGCCAATGCAAAAGGCTCACTTTGCCTTGTAATTATTACTTTGCATTGTCATTCCACCTTAATGTGAAGTAAGGTGAAGTGACAACAATATTGGCAGCCCTTCACACACACAGTCACCAGAATTAATGTGCATCTCCAAAATGTTACTGTCTTGTGTCCAGAAAACTCCCCAGTGCTGATGAAGTGAAATGAGAGCGTAACTAGAAATGTGAAGTCTCCCTGAATTTATGGCTCACTCAGTCATGTGCGCAGTGGTCACACAGTCACCAGAATTAATTTGCACCCCCAAAATGCTACTGTCTTGTGTCCAGAGAATTCACCAGTGATGACTAAGTAAAATGAGAGGGTAATAAAAAATGCGAAGTCTCCCAGAATTAATGGTGCTCTCTGTCATGCGAGCAGTGGTCACACACACAGTCACCAGAATTAATGTGCATCCCCATAATACTACTGTCTTGTGTCCAGAAAATTTCCCAGTGCTGATGAAGTGAAATAAGAGGAGAACAAAATATGCGAAGTTTCTCAGAATTAATGATGCACTCCGTCATGTGCATAGTGATCACACACAGTCACCAGAATTTATTTGCATCCCCAAAATAGTACTGTCTTGTTTCCAGAAAATTCCTCAGTGCTGACGAAGTGAAATGGTAGGGTAACAAAAAATGCAAAGTCTCCCAGAAGTAATGGTGAACTGTAAACACACAGACAGATTAAGATTGTGCTACGCACTAAAAAGATGCAGACTCAAAGGCTTAACAACCCCAAACCAGTGCTCACAAGTCACAAATCCAAATCTGGAAAAGAATACCATTTGCCAGTTGGGGGGTAGTGCCCGGCAGTAAGAGTCCACTACCAGTAAAAGATACCACAAAGCTGTATAAAAAATTCATGCAGGTGTGGTGGATAGCAGGTTAACAGTGCTGCAATTACTTTGTGACACAATAAAAGGTGTTTGATTTAAAGGCATGCATCACACACACACACTCACACACATTACAAGTTATGCGTAGCAAATTGAAAACCTTTAGTAGAATAACCAAATGTTTTAAACAAACTGAAATTATACACTGCTGCTCCACAAATATCAACAAAAAAATGTCAAGAATTGCTGAACATATTACTGTGTGTACATTAACACAGTTATACAAGAAAATTATAACCAAAACAGAAAGACTGCCTTTTTCTCCCAGTTAATCTACCTACACCACAGATACGCCCCTATCCCAAAGCACACTTCACAGTACACAGACTGACTGTTCTAAATTAACATTCAAAATCTGCACACAAACAATAAACACTCGATTATATGAGCACAGGAGGGTTTCCTACAATTGATGTACTAATTGTGAGAAAAAAAAAGCTCAAAAAGGCTTTCTTAACAGCTTTTAGAGGATTTGAATCGCAGAGCTCTGAGAGGAAACTGTCTCCCTCTTCCACTACACACTCACTACACAGAACTGAGGCTGTGCAGAACAATGCAGAGCCCATGTGACCTGCAATCCCATGAAACACTGCAAAATTCCCTTTGGAGCTCAAAAGCAAGGTGAAGTGCTGGCCCAGTGGCACTGATGGTTGAGGTGCTGGATGCTACACCTTGCTCCATGCCAGCCAGTTGGGTTCAGGAGTGAGTCTGGGTCATCGGGGGTTGGCAGTGGAAGACTAGGATTGACCATCCGTAAACTGCTCTCCCAGTCCCAGGCTGGGTAAGAAAGAGCACACCACACTGTAGCAGCCCCTGGGGATGCCCGGGGGCACTACTAGCATGGGTGTATATGGGGAGTGAGCGTGGCAGACGTCAGCATGCAGTGCCTTGAGTGTCATTGCACATATGTGCTCCCATGGGGAGAAAAAGCAAATGAAAAGGCTGGGCGTGACTGTGCAGCTTGATGGCCGTGCCCTGCGCTGCCTGGAGGACTCATGAGGAGTCCCGTTGGGGAGGGTCTGCGGCAGTCATGGCTGGGAGTGGCATGGGGGGCCCTCCAGCGGGATGGCACGGCGGCTGTCCTGGATCCTCCTGGGGTGCAGTTTGAGCCACCCAGCTCTCCAGACGGGCAGGGCCGGATGTGCCAAGCTGGCTTAGTGCTGCAGCAGGGGGAAAAATAGCAGCAGTGATAAAAAAAAAAGAACAAGGTGAAGTGAGGCGAAGTACATTGATTTCAATGTACTTTGCCATAAAATTGGTGGAGAAATGATTTGGGGAAGATGGAATAACACAAAGTCATCATTTTCAATGGACTTCGCATTTCCCATTATGACACAAGTAATCCACTTCACTTTGTGGGTACTTCCGGGATTCTGCATTATTCAGCAAATCACTTCAGGGAGCGAATTTCGGCCACTTCACCCACTACTATATGTATAGCCCCTAAATGAGCTCCTTACTAGCTGCCTTTTCTACCTACCTGCCTAACACTAGTACTATTGGGATTCTAGTAACCCCAGGGGACTGGGTGGTTACACCTCTATCAGCTGTGAGCACTCCAGCAGAAATAACTGGTTACTTTTAATGTGAGACTATGAACTCAGTATGGGATGATCCAATGGAGACCATTTCTCATCAACACCTCTACTGCATTCCCTTTTGGTGTCATGCTGTCCAACATCATATAGAGCAATAATCAGTGACTCTGCACACCTGGGAACCGCTAGTATGGTACAGGAGTCTCTTGTGCTTATGGATCCAACTAATCATGTTATCAATGAACTCTGACATGAACCTGTCCCCCCCCCCCTTTTTTCTCTTTCTCTTACCACTGATATTTCTGCTGGTTTTTACTGTTTTCTATTAAACTACAAAGGGGGTGGGGGGGGGCTACAGGATTTAAGAAAGCTTTGATAAAATTGTCTTGATATAATGGGCAGCCTCTGCACAACCCCCTTCCCATCAGAACTGCCTGTGAGCCATGCCAAGACCCCATCCCCTTTGAAACAACCTGAGGTAATTGTATATCTTGCATGTTTCATAGCATAACTTGACTATGACTAAAAAGGATTAATGTCTGCATGTAGGGGACTGGGTGGCTATTCACTCTGGGAGCACAACTCTATGAATTTGACCTTCACCACTATACAGATATTTTCAGCTATTCACCCCTTACTGCCAGTGGTAACTCAATGTCCTTTGCAATGCACACAGACTTGCTGGTAGGACATGGATGGAGTGTTTTGGTACAACAACTAGTTGCTCTATTTATTGGGCACTCATACTAAAATACAAAGTGGTCCAGTATGTCCGTGAGGACAATGCCCTTTCCTCATCCTGTTAACGTTACTTTCAGGGCCACCTCTCCCTCCCCTCCGCTATTTATAAAGACATATATACAATGTCTCACCAGCCAACCAACAACAGCATTACTAAAACAGGCATGGTACCAAAATATTAAATCTCTCCTGAGCTCCGACTGCCTAGCTGTTATCTCAAACCAACCCAACAGCTGTTAAAATGGGAACAAAATCTGTCGCAGTGTCTTCCATTCACAGTTCCCACTGCAGCAGGAATTACCATGGTGACCAGATGCTATAACCTTCCACACATCACACATTGTACATGACTGCTTGGTGAATGGGGAAGATAAACAACTGCATGTGTGGAGCTCTGAGTTACAGTTCCCTCGCAACATCAAAACAGACCAGCCGCACAAGACTGCCCTGACTATCTGGCATACAGTTGCGATGAAGGGTTGCTGACACTACCACTTGCAAACACTTGGGTTCTGGGATCCATAACAGACTGCTTTTTCTGTTGGACCTCTGTATGCTCCACGGATCAGTGCTGTTTACCCTGCTCCTTATCAACACCCCTACTGCATTCAAACCCAGTGCCACACTGTCTGACATGAATTGGGCAAAGCTCAGTGACTCCATGCCTTTAAGAAACACTTGTACCGGGGACTCGGCTGCCAATGGATCTTGCTAATCATCTCATCAAAAGAACTGTAATACTGATCGGTTTAGTTTTTGCACTGATACTAGCCATTCTCGATTGCTGATGCTTCATGTCACACTGTGAAGGGTGGGGTCTGGGAGAATTCCAAATTCTAAGAATGGTTTATAGTATTCCTTTCCGTCAATGTAGCCCGAGGCAACAAGGGCCTCAAGTATCTGCTGTATATCAGGTGGAGAAGACCACTCCCCACATACAGACTACATTTTGAAGCCACCCACTAGGAGGCAGGGCACTAAGACTCATTAGGGGCCCTTTTTTTTTCCCCACAACAGCGCCGGCAGTTACAAGAATGCCCCTTTAGACTAGAAGGGGAGTGGATATACGTGTGTGTTCATGTAAACCCCCTGACTTTGCATACTCCATGGCAGACACAGCGAGAGATACCTTCTTGCTGTTCCCTTCAACTGGAAGGAGAGAGCTGAAGTTGCCAACTGGCTTAGGACCACTGCTGACCGAATGTTCCAGTGATTACAGTCCTTAGGACCAGAGAGGAGACAGAAATTGGTTACTGTATGCTTGTTTATATTTTCTTCCACTTCCAGGTAAAGCACAGCTTTTCATCTAATATTACTAGGTAGAAAGCCACCTAATGAGCACACATAAAAACACTTCAGAAACGAAAAGTAATAAGGGGCTACTTTCAAAAATTACAAAACTTTTCTGCCTACTATTTTTGGTGCAACTACTCTTTTAGGGTAATTGAAGGTTTCAGTCATGCCCTCTATACTCTCTCTTCTATCCTGCAGTGAGCGCACATTAAGGCTTTTCAGTCTGTATTTGTGCAAGTTGTCTCACCGACCCTGAATCATTTCTATGGCTATTTTTAGTACTGCTTCAAGATTATTTATGTCCTTTGACAGGTAGGGGCTGTAGTACTGCACAGAGTACTTCAGGTGCAGACACACCATGGATCTGTAAGGCGCTAGTTCACTTCCTTCTTTCAACTTGTAAAGCCCCTTGCAAAGCACACCAGCATCCTCTGTGCCTTGGCTGCTGCCTTTTCGCATTGCTCATACTGCTTAAGGCTGTTGGTTATAGCCATCCCCAGATCCTTTTCCTTCTCAGGCACCATGATCTTTACCCCCTAGCCTGTATTCGACTTTCAGGTTCTTGCAGCCACTGTGCATGGCTTTACCCTTTTTTGCATTGAACCCCAATTGCCAGATAACAGACCATCTTTCTTGCCTTACAAGACCCTCTCTAAGGTCTCTGACCTGCTCCTTAGTGTCCTCTCTTCCACAGAGTTGGGTGTTATCCACAAAGAGGAAACTGTTGACACTAATGCCAGCTCCTATTTCATTTATAAGTACATTAAACAACACAGGTCTGAGCACCAACCCTCATGGGACCCTAATTTTAACTCTGACAGCTCACCACCACCACCACCTTTTGGATCGTCTCATTAAGTGAATTTGCCACCCACCTGCCCAATTTGCTACCCTGTTCTAAATCCTCCAACTTTTTGATCAGTCACTCATGTAGAGCTGAGTCAAAGGCCTTACTGAACTCAAAGCACAGAATATCTATTGCCTCCCCCCTTTCAGCAGACTTCATCACCTCATTGAAGCAGTTGAGCACGTTGTTCTAGCATGACCTCTCAGCCATGAATCCAGGCTTTTTCTCATCCTGGAGTCCATTAATCTCAAGAAATTCAGCCAATCTTTCTATCAGGATGGCCTCCATCAGCTTGTGTACTATATATGTTAATCTGACATGCCCGTTGTTCCCCAAGTCATACCTAGGCCCCATATTGTGCGGTGGCATTATATGGGTGGTTCTCTTCTCTAGTTTTACCACCCCTCTATCTATGGAACTGTTAAACAGGTTCACCAGTGGGCCACCTGTTTGCCACCAGTTGACTCTGTTCTCTGAGGTGCATGCCATCCAGTCATGAGGGCTTGTCCACATTCAGAGCCTGAGTACCTTCAAGATATGAACCACTATGGTAATTTCCTCTACCATACTTCTTACCTCTCCCTTTTATCTGCCCATCCTCCCTTGTGGCACTGGTCCATCTTTGTCTTTACTAAAGACAGAGCAAAAGTATTTGCTCAATACCTCTGCCTTATCCTTACTGCCTTCTACCCACCCCTCCCACATGTTTAATTTAACTATGCCCATTTTTGTAGCCCTTTTTACCTAGTGTATCTGAAGAAGGCCTTGTCTGATTCCTTGACCCCATGTGCAACTTGCAGCTCCTTCCCTGCCTTTGCCTGCCTGTCCACCTTCCCAACCTCGCTCACCATTCCTGCATACAGTAGGTTTCCCTGTCTACCCCTTCTGAGACATCTTATTCCTCCTATACAAGGCCTTCTTTTCCTTATCCATTCAGTCTACTTTCCTGTTGAACTAAAAGTGATCTCTTGGAATGACATTCTTTCTCCTCTTTTTAAAGAGCAGCTGACGCCTTTGAGAAAATTTCAAAACACAATATTTAGACACAATTCAGCATTATTTCATATATCTTCTACAGATTTCTATATATTTTTCCTCTCCATTATTTATTACTGAAGAAATTCCCACAAAAACAAGATCGTTATCCCTCAGAGTTCATCTGCCTCTATAGCTTATTCCTTACCTGAAATTATAATGCTCTGTTGTGATATCACAGTCTGTTGCTCAGGGAATAACTGTGATGTCACAAGCGCAGTATTATGACATCAGGTTGGGAAGAAGCAATAGGAGCTGATGAACCCTCAAGGAACAACTATCCTGTTTTATTGCATATGGCCCCAGTAATAAATAATGGGAATAGGAAACACAGAGTTAATGAGAAATGTAAGATGGTTTGAGTCCGAATATTGTTTTTCAAAGTTCTTCATGAGGCGTCGGTTGCTCTTTAATGCAGGTTACTGAGGCAGCCCCTATCCCATCTTTAATTATGGTCCTCTTTAAGTCTCCATCTAGGGCCTCCATAAGGCTAGCCAGTCTCCCTTCTGTTTGCTGAATTCCCGCTAGTTCTGGAATTCTGGAATGGTTCTATTTCTGGATGCCCAATTCTTCCAGGTGCTTACCATTTTAAACAAGTAGCCAAACACACTGCCTTTTACTGTGTTTCCCCCTTGCCCTGTATTTACAAAGCGAATGGCAATAGTGGAACTGAAACTTGAGTCTGGGGTTGTACAGCTCTTCAGTGGAATCACTGCCTCAAATAAGCACATACTGACACACACAAGTTACAGCAGGGCTCCACTGAAAATGTGATATTTCTTCTTGGCTGGGCTAGCATGAGTAAATTATAAAACTAGTTCTCTGCTGCCCTGAATATTAGGCTGAATGTTAATAAATGCAAGCTTGCATCTATTTTCTTGTTTCCACTTCAACACTGTGGGTAAAAATGTGCTGTAAGCAGCAGTTGAGGGTTTTGAACCTGGCTTTCAATGTTCACAACTCAAAACTTTGTTAGCTCAGACTGCTTGCATCTAGTCTGCTCCCCATCCTGCCATCACACATTTATTAAGTGGTTGTTGTGGTATTCAACACTGCTGGATCTTCATTGTTACAGATCTATAGGCCAAGGTACCAGATTCATTTTACTCTACCCCCACAACTTGAACACACATACAAAAACAAGCCATACAAAAACAAGGATACTGGACTTCAGAAGGGCTGACTTTGGCAAAATGGGTGAATACCTGAAGAATGCACTTGCAAATGGCCAAAAAGGAGGGGTGAAAGAACAATGGAGAAAAATCAAAACTGCCGTCATAGAGGCAACAAGCCTTTGTGTGAAACAAATTAAGAAAACAAAGTGGAGTAAAAAACCACTATGCTTCTCAAAAGAGGTGGCAGGGAAGGTTAAGGAGAAAAAGGCTGCATTCAGAAAGTATAAGGAATCACAGAAGGAGCACGACAGGGAACTGTATCAATTAAAGCAGAAAGAAGTGGGGAAGGCAGTCAGAATAGCAAAGGCCCAAACCAAGAAAAAAATAGCCAACTCAGTTAAGAAGGGGGATAAAACCTTTTATCAGTACATTATGGAGCATAGAAAGGTTAAGGGAGGGAAAGTGAAGATTAATAAAGGAGGTGGGAGGTGGACAGAGGGAGACAGTGAAATGTCAGAGATACTGAATGAATACTTTTGCTCAGTATTCACAAAAGAAGATGAGGAGGAGTTACCTAAACCAGACAATAGAAGCACTCTGGGTAGGGGGGTTGACACCAGTCCATTCACAGAAGAAAGAGTCCTGAATGAACTCCGAAAACTCAAAGTGGACAAAGCAATGGGGCCTGACTTGACTCACCCCAGAATTCTAAAAGAACTAAGGGAGGACCTAGTGACACCACTGACCATGCTTTTTAACAGATCATGGCAGGATGGGGTGGTACCTGAGGACTGGAGGAGGGCAGATGTGATTCCCCTTCACAAAAGTGGGAGCTAAGCAGAAGCAGGAAACTATAGACCTGTAAGTTTGACCTCAGTGGCAGGAAAATGATGAAATCACTTCTGAAAGAAAGAATTGTTGAGTACCTAGAGGCAAGCGGGGCACAGGACCCAAAGCAGCATGGATTTACAGCAGGAAGGTCATGTCAGATGAATCTATTTGATTTCTTTGACTGGGTGACCAAAGTAATAGACCAGGGAGTGGCTGAGGAAATGGTCTACTTAGACTTTAGCAAGGCATTTGACACAGTCCCGCACAAAAGATTAATAATCAAGTTAGCCAGCCTGGGAGTGGGTCCCAGGTTGGTAGCCTGGGTAGCAAACTGGCTGCACAACAGGACATAGAAGGTAATAGTGAATGGAACACATTCCGAAGAAAGGGGGGTTACTAGTGGAGTACCTCAGAGCTCAGTACTGGGTCCAGTCCTCTTTAACATCTTAATAGGTGACGTTGCAGAGGGTCTGGAGGGAAAGGTATGCCTCTTTGTAGATGACACAAAGATCTGTAACGGAGTTGATACACAAGAGGGGGTAGAAAAGATGAGAAGGGACTAGGCAAGGTAGGAAGAATGGTCAGACATATGGCAACTTAGATTCAATGCAAAGAGTACAAAGTAATGCACCTGGGAAACAAACCCAGGAGAAGAGTACACAATAGCAGGGAGGTACTAACAACAACAAAAATGGAAAGGGACCTGGGGTAGTCATATCAGATGACCTAAAGGTGGGTAAGCAATGTGAAAAGTCAGTAAGGAGAGCCAGGGGATACTGGGATGCATAGGAAGGGGCATCACAATTAGAAAAAGGGAAATGGTTATCCCTCTATACAGACAGTTGGTGAGACCCCATGTGGAGTACTGTGTGCAGTTTTGGAGACCTCATCTACGCAAGGACATAGACAGGATGGAAGCAGTCCAGAGGAGGGCAACTAAAACGGTGCAGGGTCTGCAGCAGAAATCACATGAAGAGAGACTGAGAGAGCTTAATATGCATACTCTTGATGAAAGGAGGGAAAGGAGGGACATGATAGAAACTTTCAAGTATCTCAAGGGAATCAGCAAAGTCTAGGAGGGTAGCATCTTTCAGAAAAAGAGATGTGTAAGAACAGGGGGCACAATTTAAAGATAGAGGGGGGACGGCTCAGGGGTAATGTGAGGACATTTTTTTTCACGGAGAGAGTGGTGGATACGTGGAACCGCCTTCCTGGGGAGGTCGTTGGGTCTAAAACAGTGGGGGAATTCAAACATGCATGGGACTGACATAAGGCAGTTATAGTGGAGGGTTGCAGGAAGTAGGCTGTTGGTTAACTAGAATCTGCAGCTTATCCAATAGGTAGGGAAATGGGCAGACTGGGTGGGCCAAGTGGTCCTTATCTGCCGTCAAAGTCTATGTTTCTATGTTCTATGTACACATACACTACCACACACACACAAAATGCACTGCATGCATGTTTATTCACACACACTCTAACAAAAACACGCACATAGTCCCTGACACACACACACACACACACACACACACACACACACACACACACACACACACAACTCTGATGCTCACAAATACCACAATGCACACATTAATAGAAAATCTGATGTGCACACAGACTTCAGTTCATGGACACATACACACACACACCCCCCCCCACACACACACACACACACCTCCAACACACAGCCTTCAACAAGTACAAACACACAAAAATACTCTGACATGCACAAATACACACAGAGGCATATGTCAATGAACATTCAGGGGCAGAGGGCTACCAGTTAGCACCAGGGTGGTCTATATCATCGTACATGAGTATTTTGGGGGTTGGGGATGTCATTAGACACCAAGGATAGGACTTATACTTTGGACAAGTGTTCATGGGGTGGGGGGGTGCCTCTATATACCATGGATATATGACACTACATGGGACAGGTATTCGGGGGAATAGGTGCCTCTAGACACCTGGGATATGTACACATAACACGGGATGCATATTCAGAGAGGGTGCCACTAAACACTGGGGATTTGAATGCAGGATGGGTGTTCAGGGAGTGGACGGGTGCCACTAGACACTAGGAATATGACACAGGACACTGGTGTTAAAGGGACTGTTGGTGCCACTAGACACCAGGAAAATGTATAACTAACACAGGACGGGTGCTCGTGGGGTATGTGATGCCATTAGACACCAAGCATATGTGTAACTAACAAGGGATGGTTGATCAGGGGTGGGGTGTGCCACTAGATACCAGGGATATGTATAATTACCATGGGATGGTAGGAGTGCTGGTAGACACCAGGGATATGTATAACTACCACAGGATGGATGTTTGGATGTTGGGGTGCCACTAGGCACCAGGATTGCTGTCAGGCACTCACAGGATAGGCGGTACTGGGCCACAGCATGCCATGCAAATGAGCCCTTAATGGGCATGCAAATTGCTTAGTTTCTTGTCGGGGCAGTACAGTTTCAATTAGCGCAATGCCAACAGAGATTGATATTCAGTCAGATAGCGCTGGTCCTCTATCCGATTAAATATAGCAGTAGCTGGGTTATGCTTTTGCTTCCCATTGAAGATCAGACTGAAAGACTCTTACTGGCACAAAGAGACAAACTGATCCCAGTGCCTGTACACACATACATACACTACACACACGCACACACATACACACACACATATGCACATACGCACGCCCGCGTGCACACGCACACAGTCACACTCTAAGGGACACACAAAAAAACATGTCCACACAGATCTCAATGAAAGCACACTACACTAGGACTGCATGAGTTTCGACATTTCTGTTTCAATGGTCAAACCCCAAATGTTCACCGCTAGTTCATTGTGCACAAACAAAAATACTAAATTTGCAAACTTTTGTTTTCATAGTTCTCATTGTTTTGATAAAAGAAAAAATGTTCTGTCTCTCCCCTCCATCCATGTTCCTGTCTCTAAGGAGGACATATGGTTGACACACACAAGTTGTCCTTCCTCCAACAGACAGACACCACCACTCCCAATATCCTATCATCACTCACCGCAAGGGACTCTATTAACCAGCAGTTGATTGGCTGCTGAATGGTGATATTGATCAGAGATGTCTTTCTATTGGTTGGGACAGAGAACTATGTGGCTACTGAGTTCTGCAGCTAGAGTAAGCACAGTTTGTGTCACCGTGCATGTTAGAGGCACATTTTTACTGAGTATGTGTGATGAGTTTGCTCGCTTCTTTGCATATAATGTTGCCACCATGAGGTGCAAGATCCATCCAGAGCTCTCTAGTGGGTGTTGTGGACATACCTCTCAACCTCTTGTCTCATGAATCAGGGACAAGGCTTAAAAAAATCAGGGACAACGACCCCAAATCAGGGACATATCTTAAAAACTGGTACTATTCATTCAGAAAGCTGACAGAATAAATGAATTTGTGTTAAGATGCATTTTCTGAAGAACAACAAGTCTGTAACTTCAATGTTTGACATTATTTTGAGTTATTAATCTCCACTGTTCTGTCACAAAAACAAAAATTTTATGAGGAACAGAGGAAAATTTTGAGGCCAAATCAGGGACGTGCCTTAAAATCAGGGACAGTTCAGAGTTATGGTTGTGGAGGTCAGCAGGAGGTAGCAAGCACCCAGTTTGCCTGTTCTAACTTTGGCCAGTTGGCAATCACTGACATTGTGAGGATTGTCCAGAGCATGCGACCAACCTGCTGTAGTTTGGATCCAGGCCCGAAGCGTCTCCTTGTGGGATGTGTTGAGGAGTTCAGCCTCGTCTTGGCTGAGATAGTCTGGAGTTCATTGGAGACAGGGGTGTTTCCTGACCCCCTGAAGAAGGCAGTGGTGATACCTGTCCTAAAGAAATCCTCCCTTGACCTTGATTGCTTAGCCATCTACAGACCTGTCTCTAACCTTCCTTTTGTAGGTAAGGTTATTGAGCAGGTGGTTGTGGTTCAGCTGGAGGATAATCTTACTATCCATGATGTCTAAGATCCTTTCAAGTCTGGATTTAGGAAGAGACATAGTACTCAGACGGCACTGGTTCGGGTACTTAATGATCTCCTAATAACGAGGGATCAGAGGACCCATTCGATCTTGGTTCTACTGGATCTCTCTACAATGTTTGACACTGTGAACCATGGAGTGTTATTGGAGCACCTGTGGTTGATCTGTGGATTGTGAGGTACAGTCCTCAGGTGGTTTCGATCTTTCCTCACTAGCAGAACTCAGAGAATAGTGTCGGGGATTTATTTGTCAGCCCCTCTCCCCCTGCCTATGGGGTTCCACAGAGCTCCATATTATCACCACTGTTGTTCATGGTATATTTGCTGCCATTGGGAGAAATTATAAGGTGGTATGGGCTGTGTTGTCACTGCTATTCAGATAATACTCAGCTATACATGTCCTTAGAGCCCGAACAGTGTGGGAAATGTCTTGATCTTTAATAGCTGCCTCTCTGAGATCCAGGACTGGATGAGTACCAACTGACTGAGGTTGAGCCCGGACAAAACTAAGGTGTTAGTAGTGGACCCAGGTCATCAGAGTGTGGGGTTGTTGGCTGGGCAGCCCTCCGGGCTTTAGCATGGGAGTAGTCAGCTGTTGACCTCAGACCGGGTGAGGAATCTGGGCTTTGTAGTTGATGGTGGTTTGACACATAAGCCTCAGGATTTGGCTGCTGTCAAGACCTCTTTTTACCATCTGAGGCACATCACCTGTATTAATCACCTGGTCCTGCCTGACGATCTTCCAACTTATGTCCATGACTTTGTGACCTCCCGCCTTGACTACTGCAATGCCCTATACCTAGGGCTAACGGGGATCGATATCCACTGTTTTCAGCTGGTGCAGTATGATACAGACAAGCTGTTGACTGGTTTGCCAAGATCATACCATGTCACACCTGTGCTGCGTGGCCTGCATTGGCTGCCAGTACAGTGGAGGATCACCTTCAATGTCGGGTTACTGACCTACAATGCTCTGCATGAACAGGGACAGCGGTACTTGCAAGATCTCCTTTGTCCCTTCTTCCCCCCTGCTCACTTCGCTCCTCCAGTGAGGGATTGCTATAGGTTCCCAGGGTATGACTTAAGACCTCAGAGGCACATTATTTTGCTTTTATGGCCCCTACCCTGTGGAATTATCTACCTCATTTGGGTTAGAGAGTGCCTGACCGTCAAGAGCTTTAAATCTGCTGTCAAGAAATATTTGTTTGGGATAGCTTTTCTCAATCATGATTAATTGGTTGCTTGGTTTTAACAATTGCTGAATTTTAACTGTACAATGTTGTATTTATATTATTGTTTTTACATGTTGTTAATTCTGTGCAAGCGCTTTGATCAATGGAATTGCACTTTTTAAAAAAGAAAATGATTGGCTGATTGATTGATTGATTGACTGATGTGAAACAGTTCCTCTCTCTGTCCCTTTCCCTCACGAAGCATAGCTGGGCCTAAAAAAAATGTTTTTAAATATCTGAATCAAATTTAGATCCAAGACTAGGATTATAGGGAGAGAGCAGGACGTTTAACGAAGCATAGCTGGGCCTAAAAAAATGTTTTTAAATACCTGAATCAAATTTAGATCCAAAACTAGGATTATAGAGAGAGAGAGAGAGCAGGACGTTTAACTGGGACAGGGATGCAAAGCAAAAAGAAGCACTAAGAATCCATGGTGCCAAGTGAAACATTTAAAATACAGTAATTCAAAAAGTCAGGACACTCATCTTCAGGCAATAAGAGGGGATCCACACAGAATGTTGTGTCCAACTTCCCCTTTATCCCAGCAGTGCGTACAAGATGGACACAGCAGCAGGGAGTACATGTTGTATGAACATCTTGCATCTGTGAATGCTGTGACTTTTTGAATAACTGGGACAGGGACTGGAATTTGGTTGGGGGTGAAGAAAGGGAAATGAACAGTCAGAAAGAGAGAGAGAGTGTGTTCTGGATGGGTGGGTGGTTTCTGATTCTAGAACTCTGAGCTGAGTGGTTGTGTTTGAGAAGAGCTCCCAAAGCTAAGTGTTTTTTGCTATAATTTTCAGTTTAAAAATTGTTTGGTTTTATGTGAATTTAGGTGATTGTGAAAGACAACCCTGTAGGCTACAGGAAGATATAAAATTTGTGTGGTAGATATTCGTTGGAAGTCAGAAGGATCAACACATTTATTTAGTGTGATCTTTCTACTCTGATGTGGTTAATTTTAATACTACAGTTTAAACCCTTTCTGTGTGTGCCTTTGGTGGTGTCTGATATTGAGAACCTAAATGTCATTTGTGGGTATTCTGTCTGTTTTGGTAGGTACTTTATTTTCTCTGTTAAACAACTGAGTATACTATTGCCTAATACTTTATAGTACATTGTATCTTTTTGTGCAGTCTCTGATTTTTTCTTCTTTCTCCAATGTTTTAGAACTGTTTAGTTATTGTGGCAGAGGTGTGGTACTGTGTTCTTTCTTGTAATTCAAGGTGCTTTTGGGACTGCTGATTTCTACTGGTTTAAAAGATTACATTTTTTTTTCTATTTTAAAAAAAGCTACATCAACTTGGTATGTTGTCACCTGTTTGTTGTTGCTAAGCAG
This sequence comes from Neoceratodus forsteri, assembly GCA_016271365.2. NCBI lineage: Eukaryota > Metazoa > Chordata > Ceratodontiformes > Ceratodontidae > Neoceratodus > Neoceratodus forsteri. Next base: position 107,030,801 of record CM057458.1, read on the forward strand.
CAGATGTTTTTGCATTGTGCTGTGGTTCTGTGATAGAATCTGTATTAGTAGAAGGTAGATTATTGTGATTGTAGTTACCTTTTGATGGTAAGGGTAAAGAGCTGAGATAGAAATGTATGTATTTTTGAATGTTATAGAAGCCAGAAGGGGAAGGAAGCATATTCAATTCAATGCTTTACAGTAACTGGTAATTGCTGTTTTTCTTTTAGACCTGGATTGTGGGCTTTTGGTGACACAGTACTTTCTTTGATGTCTTTACTTAGAATTGTTTTTGGGCTGTTGAGGATTTAAAACGTAGTGGTGGTGTATTCTTTGCTGTCTTTGGTTGCTGTATTCTTCCCTCTTCCCCAACTCTTGATTATATGCCTTGTTAAATCTGATTGACAGGAGCTAAACACTGGGTATAGTAGGGTGTGGAGTAGGAGGGCATACCAGGAAAGGAACAGCAGCAAGTGAAGAGGTGACTGCTCTCTCAGTGGAAGGGAAGTAAATGCAAATCTAGGAGCTTTCATTATTACTTCTTCGCATTGATATTGCATTGGGGAAAGGAGGAGTAGGAGTTTGAAGAAGGTTGTGCAATGGCTACTTAAAGTCGGTTTTGAGTGTGGATAGGAAGGATAGGAATATAAAAAGCAGTTGCTCAATATATCTAAACGTGTGCAACAAAGGAGGTAAGGGAAATAAAGAAAATGTTTTGCACTGATAGAGGAGGGAGAGGGGAGACTTGGGGGAGTGTTTGGTATCCTGCATCTGGAAGGGTGGGGGGTCGCTGGGCAACGACAGCAATGGGTAGGGTGGTAGGCTGCAACAACTGCGGTGCACCAATCTTTCTAAAAATTGCCTGGAGTGTGGGAGGATGTTTAGTGCGCAACCACATAGAAAAACTTAGAAAGGAGATTGTGGGTCTGCAGGAGGAACTAAGTTAGGCAAGGCAGATTGGGGGTGGGTTTAGCCAATACTGGAGGGAGGAAGAAGGGGAGATGAGGGAGGGCGATTTAAGCCAACAGTGGTGAGGAGAGGGTCAGAAGAAGGGAAGCAGAGACAAAGGGGCCCAGGCCAGGAAGAACAATTGCCAGGGAAACCAGTTCAGGAGACAAAAGACAAATGGAAGGAGGAGATAGGGACTTGTGAGGGGAGGCGAAGAAGTGGCAAAAGTCATGTAGTGGAAAGGAGAGAACAGGTTACTATGAAGAGAGAGGGAGCGGGCATTTGTGAAGGGCCTTCAGAAAATAGTTGTGCACTGCTAGAGAGGAAGAAGGTGGAGGAGGGAAATGATGAAATTAGAGGAGTAATTGATAAATGCCTGGACCAAACTGGAGCGGGGGGAAGTTCTGCTGGGAGAATTGCAACAGGGGTAAAAGGGGAAATAATGTGCAGAAGGAAGAAGAGGAGCTGGAAATGAGAGAGGAGATGAATGAAAGCAAGCAGGAGTAAGAGGTGGAATCTTAGTGCTGGGGGACTCAATACTAAGAGGAGTTAGGTGGGGTAGCAAGCAGGAGAGGCATAGATCGATTTGGGTGGAGGCCATGCCAGGAATGACAGCGGAAAGGGTGGGATAGTCTGTTCTGAAATATTCTAGAAGGGGTAGGGACAAGCCTCATATAATTATACATCTTGGGACAAATGACCTGGCTGACAAGACAGTAGATACAGTCCAGAGGAGGTTTGAGGAACTAGCACAATTATGTGAGGGGGCAGGAAGATCAGTAACTTTTTCAGAGATACGTCCGGTGCCAAAGGCAAGCACAACAAGAAAGCTGAGAATAGATGAATTTAACGGATGGCTAAGAACCTGGGGTTGTGCGCTAAAGGGTATGGGCTGTTGGGGGTGTGGGGAGAGACCTGGGAGGACAGTAGTCTCTATGCCGAGGACAGACTACACTTGAGTGAGGAGGGAAAGAAAGTGTTGAAAAAGAGGACGGAGGAGTATATAGAGGAAGTTGGGAATTTAAACTAGCAGTGGGGGGTGGCAGTTGGGGAAGAGATATGCAGAGACCACAGGTTGGGAAACCACATGAGCTTACCCCCATAACAGTGACAAAGGACAAATGGCAAGTACTGTTGGTGATGCTAGGAAAGGAGGGCAGGATGGGAGGGGGGGAAAGGGTGGAAGGTGGTTACCCTTAATGCTAGGAGCCTTGGGAGGAAAACTGCAGAGTTACAGGTTCTCATGGCAGAGGGAGAGGTAGACATTGCAGCCATCATGGAAACATGGGCCACCCAGTACAATGACTGGGACCTGTCTGTACCAGGATACAGGTTATTTCGTAGGGACAGGGTGATTGGGAAAGGGGGGGGTGGCACTATATGTGAAGGAAGGACTGAAGTGTGTAAGGGAGGAAGGGGAGGAGGGTAGTATGGAGTCACTTTGGATGCAAATCCAGGATTCCAAGAATAGGATTCTTAGAATGGGAGTGGTGTATAGGCCACCATCTCAGATGGAGGAGTTAGACAGGGAACTAGCGGGACAGATCAGGAGGACCTATGAAAAGGGTAGTGTGGTGATTGTGGGGGACTTCAACATGCCAGGAGTGGACTGGAGCACCCCAACAACCAGGAACAGAAGGGAGCAGGTACTGCTGGATGCCTTCCAGGATAGCTTCCTGCTGCAAATAGTCAGTGAACCAACCAGGTTAGGGAATACCCTTGACCTTGTGCAATCTACATTAATAACATCGACTACTGTATAAAAGAAGCCAACTTCCATCTGTTTGCAGATGATACAGTTCTCTACATGAGTCGCCCAACACCTGAAGCTGCCTGCAATGACCTACAGTCAGAATTCAACCTTTTGCAAAGCCAACTCCTCCACAAAAAGCTACTCCTTAATGTCAAAAAAACGAAAGCGATGGTGCTCTCTCCTTTTATCTGTACAGCTAACCCTGTGTCCAGTGGGACAGTTCCCCAAATTACCACAGTTCTAGCTGAAAAACTAGAATTTGTTACAAAATTCAAGTATCTGGGAGTTTGGATAGACCAAAGACTCTCCTTCATTGAACATATCGAGGACTTGCTAAAACGACTTCGGCAAAGGCTTGGACTGTTTTTTAGAATCAGCCAATTTCTCACAGAGATGCCAAGAAACAACTGGTCCAATCCATTTTCCTATCATTGGTTGATTACGCTGACTTCCTCTATAGCCAATGCCCCAACTCTTACATGGCTAAACTGGACACACTCTACCATCGAGCACTGAGGTTTATAATGGGACTCCCTTCACACACATCACTGCACCCTATATGCGGCAGTGGGATGGACATCACTAAAGTTCAGACGCCTACAGAAACGCCGCCTCTGGACCTATAGAGCCATCTCTAATAGCTGCCTTACTATATCTCCTGCTGTCTTCCCCTGAGTATAATTGGGAAATACGCATTAAGAAGTTACTCAGCTATTACACTTAAAGTACCCAAAGCAAAATCCCGCTTCGGCAGGGCAGCCATAAGCTTCGTGCTACCTACCTTATGGAACGATCTACAAAAAACCCTCAAATTAAGCACTCTAATCGGTATAAATGCTTTCAAGATGCTTTATTTCCGTACAATCAGAGAAGTATGTAACTGCTTCACCCATTCAGACCCAGTACCGGTGTCTGCACTGGTATATAGCCACACCTAGACCCAATTTTAAGTACTGACCCCCAGCTTGCTCCTCACCAGCCTAATTGTTCTCTCTCTTATCCCCCTGTCTTATCAACACTAGGCCCATCCATCCCCTTATTCTTCCTTTCCCAACCTCGGATAGAGCTCACTACCCTGGGTTGTGACATCCTACCATGCCCCTGACTTTATAGCATTCAATCCCGGGCTCACACATACTCCTTTTCTCCATCCACCTTCTCTACATCCAGCTTTACCAACTCCTTTCTGTGCACCGTGCCCTCTAGCCTTTCTCCCCTACTTCCCTCCCTCTCTTCCCCCCTACCTTCACCTCTACCTGGTGTATATTTTTATTTTTAATTTTTTCTTCCGTTACTTCCTCCTGCAACCTTAGATAACCTGCTTTATCTTCCTATGGACACTTCTATGTATGTAAATACCATGTAATCTGTACAATATCTGTATAATTCTATGTACATATGAACTTCTTTTTCTTCCTGTCTGTAAAGAGTATTATCTGTATTGCCTTGTAAATACCTGTGTTGACCTGTATATACAATTGTTCATGCTCCACCCACGTCCATCTTGCAAATGAGCTTCTGCTCAACGATGAACGCCTGGTTAAATAAAGACTTGATTGATTGATTGATTGATTGATTGTGCTGGCAAATGGGGACTTTGTGAGAGAACTTACAGTGGAGGAACTGCTGTCAGGGAGTGACCACCACTCAGTATGGCTCACATTGGATATGGGCAAGCAGGGAATGGAATCTGGCACAATAGTGCTGGACTTCAGGAGGGCTGACTTTGGGAGGATGGGGGTAGTGGTAAAAGGGTACCTGGCCAGAATTCAGTCTAGTATGGACACTAACCAGAGGTGGGAGCTCATAAAGCTGGGGATAGTGGAGGCAACCAAAACCTGCTGCAAAGCCCAAAGCAAGGAGGCTAGGGCTAAGAAACCGATCTGGTTGAGCAAGGAGGTCATGGAAAAGGTAAGGAGGAAAAGAGCTGCCTTTAGGAAGTACAAGAAAACAGGGAGGAAGGAGGACAGGGAGGAGTACTTGACAGAATCGAAGGAGGTGACAAGGGCAGTAAGGGGAGCCAAAGCATCTACGGAACATAGGCTGGCAAAAGGCATTAAGAAGGGGGAGAAGGACTTCTTTAAGTACATCAGGAAGAAAAGGAGCTGTAAGGATCACATAGTAAGGATTAGGAAGGAGGGAGTTGGATGAAAGCAGGGTGCGATAAGGCGGAAGCACTAAATGAGTACTTCTGCTCAGTATTTACTAAAGAGAAGAGGGGGGTGACACCCAAGGTGGGAGAAATGGCAGAAGCAGGGTGGGAAGTGGTGACAGATGGGAAATCATGGAGAGCAAGTTCGAGGAGGGTTTGAAGGCACTGAGGGTGGACAAGACGTCAGGCCCAGATGGCATCCACCCCAGGGTACTGAAGGAGCTGGCAGAGGTCCTTGCAGGACCTTTGGCAGACCTATTTGCACGCTCACTCATATGTGTGCACCTCAGGACTGGAGGATGGCTCATGTGGTGCCCCTCCACAAGACTTGCTCCAAGGATGAACCGGGAAAGTACAGACCAGTGAGCCTCACATCCATTGTGGGTAAGCTAATGGAGACTATCCTGAAGGAGAAGCTGGTGGCCCTCCTAGAGGCCAAAGGACTACAGGACAGCAGACAGCATGGCTTCATACGTGGCAGATCCTGCCAAACCAACCTGGTCGAGTTCTATGACTGGGTATCTAGGCAACTGGACAGGGGCCATGCAGTGGATGTCCTGTATCTGGACTTCAGTAAGGCATTTGACTCAGTGCCACATGGAAGGCTGGGAAGGAAGTTAGTAGGCACAGGGGCGGGTGAAAAACTGGTGAGCTGGGTAAGAAACTGGCTGCAGGGAAGGCAACAGAGGGTGGTGGTGGGTGGGGAGCTCTCACACCCAAGGGCAGTGACGAGCAGTGTTCCACAGGCCTCGGTGTTGTTACAAGTGTTGTTTGGGATATTCATTGCAGACATATCATGGGACATCAAGAGCAAGATCAGTCTGTTTGCTGATGATACCAAGGTAGGCGCAGTGGTGGATGATCTAGGGGGATGGCAGGGGTTGCAGGATGATCTGGCAAAGCTTGAAACCTGGTCAGACACCTGGCAACTGGGCTTTAATGCCAAAAAAGTGCAAGGTGCTACATTTTTGGATGAAGAACCCAAGGAGTTACCAGCTAGGGGAGTGCAGCTAGCCCAGACAGAGGAGGAGAAGGATCTGGTGTGCTATTACAGGGTCAATGAACAACTCGGCACAATGTAGGAAGGCAGCTGCAAAGGCCAACAAAATGCTGGGTTGTATTGGAAGGGGTATATCCTCGAGGAGGGAGGAGGTGATTCTGCCACTGTATAGGTCATTAGTTAGACCACATCTGGAGTACTGCGTACAGTACTGGCGTCCGTATCTGAAGAGGGACATTAAGTTACTGGAGGGGGTGCAGCGCAGAGCGACAAAGATGATTAAGGGTCTGGGGGACTTATCATATGAGAGGAGGTTGAAGGAGTTGAACATGTACTCACTGGAGGAGAGGAGAGACGGGGTGACATGATTGAAACCTTTAAATACATGAAAGGAATAAACAAGACAGGTACAGAGGGGCTGTTCAAAGTAAGGGAGGGGAGGGACACCAGGGGCCATGATATGAGACTGGAGCAAGGAAGGTTCAGGAGGGAGATGAGGAGACACTTTTTTACAGAGAGGGTGGTGGCTGGGTGAAATGTGTTACCTGCTGAAGTGGTATGCAGTAGAACAGTGGACTGCTTTAAACGAGGATGGGACAGGACAAAGGGGAGGGTTAATGAAGGGGAAGGGTGGAAGGGAGGGGCAGCTGCAGAATAAGGGGTGCTAGCTGCACATTCTAGCAGACTTGATAGACCTCTAGGCCTTTATCTGCTGGCAAATTTTGTATGTTCGTATGGTCTGGCTGAAGATGGCTTGTCCTTCATAATCTCATAGTCTATCCTGGGGAACTGGTCACACAGTCACCAGAAGAAACAAACAAAACAAGCATTTGTCAATGCCGAATGTTGTTGCACTGGCATTGGCAGTGGGAGTGGTGGAGCTACAGACGCATAGTGCTGTGATTTTGTTAATGTGTTCCAAAAGATGATTTTGCACAGCGAGCACACCATTGTGCACCATGGCTGTGGAAAGACGTTTTGGGCAGACTGTGAGAAATGGCAGCTGGACTGTTGATAAGGAGATGTGTACAAATGCCAGTGGTGAAAATGTGGCCTGAAAATATTGTAGATTGACGAAGTTACAAGAGTGTGTGGAAACTGCTCAATGCATGCTTGCAACAAAGTCAATGTATGGACTTTCGGCACCAAATTTTCAGCATAGGCATTTTAGGACCTCTACTCATGAATAGTGTCACTGTCATTTTCGAAAACTGATATCGCACAGCAACCATAAAACTCTGTACTGGACGTGTGAAAACACATTACAGCTAGCTGTACTGTTCATAAGGAGGTTTGGAAAAATGCCAGTGATGAACAGTTGGAGTGATACTATTACAAATTCACAAAGTCACGAGCGTGCATGCAAACTGTGCAATGCACGCTCTTAAAACACTCATTCTATTGACTTTTGTCCCCAAATTTTCAACTTAGGTATTGTAGGACATCTGCTAATGAACAATGTCACTGTCATTTTCATCATGTGTCTCGAACACGGACTTTCCACAGCGACCACGCTATTCTGCGCTGGACCTGCCAAAACACATTTTGATCAGGATGTGAAAAATGACAGCTGTACTGTTCATTAGGAGGTGCAGAACAATGGCATTTTTGAAAATCTGGAGTGAAAATATTATAAGTTTGCAAACGTATGAGCGTGCGTGCAAACTGCACAATGCATGCTCGTAACACAGTCATTTTATGGAGTACTGTCACCAGATTTTCAACACAGACATTTTAGGACCTCAGCTCATGAACAGTGTCAATGTCATTTTTGTAATATGTCCTGAACACTGATTTCACAGTGCGACCGCGTTATTCTGTGCCGAAAGTGTGAAAACACATTTTGGCCAGGATGTGAAAAATGAAAGCTGTACAGTTCACAAGAAAGTGTGGTAAAATGGCAATATTGAGAATCTGGTGTGAAAATATTGTGAATTCGCTAACTTATGAGCGTGCTTTGTGCAGTTGTCATGCACGCTTGTAAAACAGTAATTTTTTTGATTTTTCCCACCAAATTTGCAACATAAGCTTTTTGACAGCCCCCCCGCCCATGAACAGTGGCACTGTCATTTCGTTACTCGGTCCCAAAAGGTGATTCTGCGCAGTGACTGCAAAATCACCTTTTGGAACTGAATAACGCCATGACAGTAGAAAGGATGAGAAGGGACTTGGCAAGGTTGGAGGAATGGTCAGACATATGGCAACTTAGATTCAATGCAAAGAAGTGCAAAGTAATGCACCTGGGAAACAAAAACCCAGGAGAAGAGCACACAATATCAGGGGAGGTACTAACAACAGCAAAAATGGAAAGGGACTTGGGGGTACTCATATCAGATGACCTAAAGGTGGGTAAGCAATGTGAGAAGTCAGTGAGGAGAGCCAAGGGGATACTGGGATGCATAGGACGGGGCATCACAAGTAAAAAAAGGGAAGTGGTTATCCCTCTGTACAGACAGTTGGTGAGACCCCGTCTGGAATACTGTGTGCAGTTTTGGAGACCTCATCTACGCAAGGACATAGACAGGATGGAAGCAGTCCAGAGGAGGGCAACTAAAATGGTGCAGGGTCTGCATCAGAAACCATATGAAGAGAGACTGAGAGGTTATATGTATACCCTTGATGAAAGGAGGGACGGGGACATGATAGAAACTTTTAAGTACCTCAGGGAATCAACAAAGTCCAGGAGGGTAGCATCTTCAGAAAAAGAGAGTGTAAGAATAAGGGCACAATTTAAAGATAGAGGGGGACAGCTCAGGTGTAATGTGAGGACATTTTTTTTCACGGAGAGAGTGGTGGATGCATGGAACTGCCTTCCTGGGGAGGTTGTTGGGTCTAAAACAGTGTGGGAATTCAAACATGCATGGGACAGACATAAGGCAATTGTAGTGGGGGGTTGCAGGAAGTAGGCTGTTGGTTAACTAGAATCTGCAGCTTATCCAATCGGGAGGGAAATGGGCAGACTGGGTGGGCCAAGTAGTCTTTATCTGCCATCAAAGTCTATGTTTCTATGTGTCAGTGCAAGAATTCATGAGAAGGAGGCCCAAAAACCTCATGTTGAAAATTTGAGGCCAAAATTCGCAAAAATGCTTGAGATATGCATCAAAGTTGGAAAAGCCATATTTATTCCATTATAGAGCATGCTGGCATTTCCTCAGTTCACGGTCGGCTTTGAAGAGTGCAGACGTGTTCACGGTCCACCAAAAATCATTGCGCCGGACTCCAGAGGTAAGTATGGGGTGAGGGGTGTGGGCAGGCAGGGTGCACAGAGGGTGGGTCCGGGTGGGGGTGGGGGCACGGACACTATGAGGGACTGTTTGCATTTTACAGGTTAAAAAGAAAAAAACATTATGGACAGTTTTTTTTGCAGGGTATTTGCCTGGGCTGGGGTGGCCTCAGTGTGGCAATTAACTGTTTGGGGTGTCTCGCCGATGGGGGATTGGGCACCCTCATCTGCAAACAACACATGGGGAGGAACTTATGCTGATGGGGATTGGGCACCACCATCAGCACACAAAGAAGGGTGGGGTGCAGAGCTGAGGGGGATTGGGCACCGCCTCAGCATTAAACAATTGGGGGTTCTTTATGCCAGCGGGAAGTGGGCTCCCCTGTCGGCACCCAAGGAAAGGGGGGGCGGGGTAAGAGTCGAGGAGGATTGAGCACCCCCTCGGAATGTCACAAATGGAGGGGTGCTTTATGCCGATGGTGTTGGGCTCTCCCATCTGCACATTCATAGGGGGCTTGGTCAGCTGACAGGGGGATTGGGTACCCCTGAAGTCGGCAGTTCGGGGGCCAGTGTGCCGCCACATGCATAATGTCAGCGAACATGTCAAGAAAAGGACCGCTGCATCTGACGAGCTTTGCTCAGATTGCAGTGGACCTTTTCTTAGATGTGCTCGCCACATTATGTATGCATGGTGTGGCGCCAGCATGCAGGCTGATTGGGGAATGCGGGACGCACCTACTGGTGCATGCCCCGTATTCGCCCAACAGCGACCGTGCCTCCAAATCCCCACTGTCCCAAGATGTTGGCTGCGCAAGTGCGCCAACATAAAAACATTGCATTTGCTGAGCAAATAAAAAATAAAAAATAAACATGCAAACAGCAGTGTGTGTGTGTGTGTGATTGTGTGTGTGTGCTTGAATGCTTGTGTGTGTTTGATGTCTAACAGGTCAGATGGACAAATCTCTCAGCTGGCTAAAAGTAAAACAAAAACTAAGAAGTAACAGTCATAAAGAGCCTGCTTGATTGTATAATTTATTTTTATTTAGGCTCACTGCAGTCTGCTCAGTTGCTACATAGTCAGGACAGGAAGACAGCTATTCAGTGACCTGTTTGGGAATACATTTCCCTTACTCTAGTTTGTTGCCCAACTTGGGGCAATTTTCCTGTGTTTATACACACCTGACACACCCACTAAGTACTGTATTGAACTGCTTGGAATAAATTTCCCTGTGTGTCTTATTACTCAATCTGATGCACCCACTTGTGCATTATTAACCCGATTGGGAATAAATTTCCCCATATTCTACAGTAGTTTATTACCCAGTTTGTTATTCTTCTTCTGTGTTCACACTCTATGCAGCCAACAGAGTTTTACAGATAAATGTTCCTGTGCTCACAGCTACTCAACACACGCAGTGATTTACTGACCTATTTGGGAATAAACCACTCTGTGTTTTCACTACTTAACTCCATGCAGCCAGCAGGGTTTCACTGACCTATTTGGGAATACATTGCTCTGTGTTTGCAGGCGCAGCTTCATGACATACCCACTAGTGCTTTACAGACCTATTTGGGACTAAGTCTCCTTCTGCTTTCACTACTTCACTTGATGCAGTCAGCAGTGCTTTACTGACCTACTTGGAAATAAATCTCCCTGTGTTCTTAGCTACTCAATGCACTCACTAGTGCCCTTGTGTGTTTCCACTAATTAACTCAATGAAATAAATGTTACAGTGTTTCAAGTTCTAGTTCAAGTTTATTGCAGGAATACTCCATTGAGCAAGCTCATTCACAAGGAGGTCCTGAAGCATGGACGCAGTCAAAGGGACATTGCAGAAAAAGGCAACAAAAAAAGAAAAATAAATACAGCAATGTACAAATAAAGTTCATGTGCACCAATACCTAGCAATACATCAAGTAAGTAATAATACCCGACTGGGTGGGTGTTATTGGGATATAACAGACTGCCCAGGGGCATAATGAGGCCCGACGCCGCAAGTGGAGGGCCTTATAGCCCCTCAAAGGTCCGTTATATCCCATAACACCCACCCGGGAGGGTATTATTACACTTAGAAAATGGGACCCTGTATTTAATGTTTTAAAAAAATAAGATGCTTAAATTTTAACATTTCATTTAATGTATAATAAAATAGTTCCTCTGTTTGTATTTACATGAGGGTTTGTGTTGTTACTGTGGGGATTCTTGTCCTTGTGCAGCCTCCATAGTTTAAACTTTTAAAGTGGTTGTCATGGTAACTTCGGTGCTCACCCACTCGTGCCTCTTCTCCCCCCCCCCAGTTGAAGACATGGGAAAAATTCTGCCTGACCAGAGAAAAAAGTGGATTATTTTTCTTTCTTTTCGTTTTTTTACTGCAATTCAGTCAGTGGATTTAGCATGAGTGGGCAGACACTGGTGAAATGTCGGGGCTCGGGAGTTGCATACCAAACAAAGTCAGGTGTGCCAGTACCGAAGAAAAAAATGTAAGTTTGAAAAAACAAATGAGTTTTTCACACCTATGACTATGAAGAATGTGAGTTACTGTGAGATTGTGAGAACAAGTGAGGGCTGAGTTCACAAAGCTGTACACAAGGATTTGTTATGGTTATTGAGCAGTTGTGAGGCGAATCTCGGTAAGCTACACAAAAAACATGGCTAATAGCAAGTTTGGCAATTCAGGATGCCCAAGAATAGTGTAAGTAATGGGGCACCCTGAATTGGTACTTGTTTTTCACTGGGCGTTATTAAGAAATAACAGCCCAGGTGCCAGGCTGTTTCAGCCAATCAGGGTATGAGTTTTCATTTACCCATTTTCTAAAGTAATTTAGAAAATGGGCTTTTTATTTCCTGGCATCTGATTGGCTAGTACCCTTGCCAGGGGGGTACATTAACTTTCAATAGATGCCCAGGAAATAAAAAGTACCAGCCCCAGTACCCTCTCACCCACTCAGGTATCCCTCTGCCCATCCAGCTTGCTCATTGGCTAAAAACATCGAAATAAATTTGAAATCACTGCCATTTTTTTTCTCTCACTTAGCGAGAGATATTGGCCCATTAACTACAAGCTGTCTCAAAAAGACACTGCCCCCCACCACACACACACACACACACACACACACACTCACTCTTCCTGTACAACTTTTGTCAGCCAAATTCATTCGGTGCAGAAGTGTATTGATTTTGATTTCTTTTAAAGACGTTTGTATTTAAAACAGCGCTAGGACGTCGCGCGCTCAGCATACTTCAACACCTTTTCCGTCTTACAGTCTTATTCTAGCCCTAACTCCACTAGAGCTGACTTTAGAATCAAGGCTTCCTCCCCCGATGTCACTGACCTACCTGCCAAGACTGTGCTCCTGCATTTTTACGATCGGCAACCACGGCAGTCAACGCTCTTCTGACGGCGCCCTCTCACCACTGATCTGAGCACAGTCCTTCTCCACAACTCTCCCAATATGCAGGTAATGAAAATGAAGCAGGAGGATTGAGGGCTTCATTTGAGGAATAAATGCCTTAATTTAGTCAAAAAAAATGTCACGGATGAAGCGGCACTCCCTTGCAGCACTAGCTCTCACTGTTTCCACAGTCTACCACACTGTTTTCCCTGCAAGCTGCAAAAACAACACACATTCCTTTCCTAAATGACAGAGCACTAGCCCGATTGTGCTCCCTTTGAAGTGACTGGTGCTGCAGACTTGCCCACGTTTCAAACAGCAATTCAAACAAAAATGGGAGTTACCTGTCACCACATAGAGCTCAGCAGACTGTTCTGACTCACTACTCACAAAAGAAAGAAATAAAATAAAATAAATGTTTCTCCTCTGTGTCTGTGATGGGGTGGGACAAAGAGAGAAAATAACTCTGGGGGGGAGCAACACAAGAAACAACAGCACAAAAAAACAGAGGGACTACTTTACCAACAACTGTTTTACTTCTAGTTTTCTATTAATTTTAAACTAATTTCCTCTGTAAATTTAATATTTAATTAATCCTGACACAGATGCCCATTTTCTAAGTACAATAATGCCCTCCAGGGTGGGCGGTATGGGCAATACCGGACCGGCCAAGGGCTATAAGGCCCTCCGACTGCGGTGTCGGGCCTCATTACGCCCTTGGCCGGTCCGGTATTGCCCAATACCACCCACACTGTCTGGCATTATTGCTTGCATAAAGTATAGTTAATAATACATAGTGCTAAAATAAGACAGGACAAGGCAGGGAATATTAACATAAACTGGTGAGAAGCAATAAATATGGGGAGTGTACAGTGACAGGAGAAAGTAGATAAATAAAGAAGGAGGGGTTGAAAATGAATGGTGAGAGGTGAAGGAAGAGGACTAAAGAGAGTATGGGGAGTAAGATATAGATGAAGAAGGCAAGGGTAGGAGAAGGAGCTAAGAACAAAAAAAAAACTGGTTTGCACCAGTTGACACAGCCAGTATTTGCTTTCTTCTGTGAAAAATCATCTCTCTACTCAGACATCTTGGTGAATTACTCTCTGATCTTCAACCTTCCATTTTTGGGAATGGTTGTAGAGAAGATTGTGGTGCAACAGCTTGAGGAGCACCTCGTGACCTTCGATATCTATGAGCTACTCTTGTCTGGTTTCAAAGCCAGGCACAGCACCGAAATGGCATTAGTTGGGTGCACAATGACACCCAGTTGTACTCATCCTTTGCCCCTGGAACATCTGACGCTGTGGAAGTGCTAAATATTTGCTTCGACAAGATCAATGACTGGATGTCCTCCAGCTGGTTGTGGCTGAACCTTGATTCCAGTGTTGGAACCAGGCTGCAGGCATGATAGGAATGCCTCCAGTGTGGTAGCAGGATTTTTCCTAGGACCAACACCGTTGATGGCCTCCTCTAGGGTGTGAGATCTTGGTGTGTTCCTGGATGACAGATTCACATTTGAATCACAGGTGTTGTCTGTAGTCCAAACTGGTTTATGCTACTTGAGGAACATTGCCAAAATTAAACCCCTAGTTCTGCCCAAGGACCTTCCCACACTGGCTCATGCCTTTGTGATGTCCAGGCTTTATTACTGTAATGTTCTCTACTTTGGGGTCTCAGGAAGTACCCTCCGCTGACTGCAGCTGGTGCAGAATGCAGCCTCCATGTTCCTGATGGGCCTTTTGAGGTTCGGTCATGTAACTTCAGTGCTGTGGGAACTGCACAGGCAGCCAGTCAAGTGGAGAGTGATCTTCAAGGTGTGCTTGAGCACCACTAAGGCCCAATATGGACTAGGCCCCGGCTACCTGATTGATCTTCTAACACCAGCCACCCCAGTACGCTCCCTCCATTCCTCTTCTAGGGACCTCCTTAGATTCCCAGGACTAGATTAAGAACTGCTGACGACAGAGCATTCAGTGTCGCTGGCCCAGTCCAGTGGAATGCGTTGCCTTTATATCTATTAGGGAGTCCCCAACAGTTGAGACATTTAAGTGCCATCTCAAGACCCACCTGTTTTCCCTGGCTTTTCTGGATGTAGTTCTCCGATCTGGTATAGTTATTGTACTCTGAATTATTTATTGATTTTATTGTATTATTTGTTTTATCACTGCTTTATTATATGTATAAGTCTTTATGTCTCATACCTGCTTTCATTGATAGGCACCCAGATCCTCCGGGATTAGACGCCATAGAAATAATATTTGCCTTGCCTTGGCCTATTAAAAACAACAATCATTGTCATGAAAAGACAGAAGGAACTTGTTTTGGAACCATTAAAGGATATCTAAACCACTTTTTATAAGACATGTTCAGAACAAAAAGACTCCGAAAACTTGTAAAGGAGTGGCTGTTGTTTACATTGATGCTGAGCCTGCATTTATTAAGTTTCAAAGCATTTGAAAGTTGTAAACAAAGCCTCTCTTGATACAAAAATACCACTCCGTAAAAACCCTAAAATGTCTTCTGACGTGCAGTGTGATGATGTCAGTGAGGAGATTCCCAGCTTCACAGTTGTATACATGCACTAGGTTAATATATTACATATACTTGTTTTTAGGCAAAACCAAAGAAATCATCATGATAATTTGGAAGTTGACATGCAGTGCAGTGTAACAGTACTGTAAATATCAGAGGTGCACTCTGCTCTACAGCAACCAGCAACGCACAGTTCATTCAAATTACAGCCCTTCCATGAGTCCCAAAACCAAAAAACAAATTCCTGATGGTCCTGTGGGTAGTCTGTCCATTGACAAACTGAGCTGGCCCCTTGATATCAAGGTAAAGCAGCCCCCCCATGTCAACTGCCTCACCAGTAAAGATATTGGTTGCCGGTCACCCAGACAGTCCAATATGACTCCGTAGTTCAGTTCACCAATCCCCTTAGCAAGCAACTGCTGTATCTACTATCATCTCCTGATAGTTCATTATGCATTGTTACTTAACTTTCTAATGATGACTTCCTGTACTCTGAAGATGTATGTTATTTTACTGTAGTGTTATGTGTCTCCCTACCTATTGCTCATGTATTATTGCCAGCTGTGTGTATTGCCCTCTCTAGATGAATAACTGTACCTGCCTTGTACTCTCCCGGGTCGTGCCTGAAAATAGGCATTTTACTATGTCTAGTGCACCTACCCAGCAATCCAAAACAAACTAACCAACTGAATACTTGGTGGTCCAGTGAGTGAAGTCTGTCTTTTAGTTCTGGCCTTAATAACTAGACAATGAGAGTGTTCCTCCCATGCTGACTACCCCTCCGAATTACCACTGTGTGCAACCCAGCTCCAGATGATCCTAAAAATAATACATCCTTTTTATCTTAAGATTTGATGCGTCCCTTCCTCAAAGATTCAGATCCAGGTCACAGTCCAATATAGAATATTCAACATAATGCCCTGAGCTACCAAAATGCCCTCCTTATATCCAAACTGCAACTGTTGACTGACTGCTGGATCACATGTAGAGCACAGCTTGCACAACACCGAGGCCATGCTCTTCATGTGACATGACAGCCAATTTGCAGTTTGGGTAGGGAGGGCATTTCACTGGTACAGGGCAACGTGTAAAAGACTCAATGTGGGACCAGGACAGGATCTGGATCTTCAAGGAAGAGACACAGCAATCCTCAAGACTTAGAAGATGTATGCTTTTTAGTGGCATCAGGACACGGATCACACTTGGCAGTAATTGGGGGGGGCAGTCTGCATGGGGGGGGCACAATCATGATTGTGATCTACTAATTATGAACAGGTTAGAAAAACAGACCACCAACTGAACCACCAGGGATTGCTACGTGGATCAGTTGACTGGACTACTGAGTCATGTCAGACTCATCAGGTGGCCAGCAACCAGTACACTTAGTGGTAAGGCAGTTAGCATTGGGGTTCTGCTTTACCGTGATGTCATGGGGCCAGCTTGGTTCTTTGAGGAACAAATTACCCACTGGCAACCAGGTATTCATTTCTTTTTGTTTTGGACACTTGAAGGGAAAATTTGAATGAACTGTGTTGCTGATTGCTGCAGAGCAGACTGCAGCTCTGATATGTATGGTACTGTTACATTTCACTGCATGTCAACTCCCAAATCATTATTTTACTTGTGTATTTGTGAAAATAATCCACAAGTTAAGTGATGTTTTTTATGGTTTTACATTAAAACGGGCATATGGGGGTCACGTGATGCATTGTAGCTAGAACCAGCAAAGGCACTCAGCTCCGTACCTTCCAGCAACCAAATCCTTATTTTAGGAGGATCCGACTCCAGAGTTTTACACAAGTGCACAACAATTAATCTTTTTTTTTTTCTGTATTTTATTTTTTTTTGTAGTTTTTCACACACACACTACTGGACTATGGCATACACATGCGTGCATGCTTGTGGAGGCACACATGCATGCCAGGATCTGGCGGCCTCTTCTACCTCACCCTAGTCTTGCATCACCACTCCCTCGCGCCTGTGCTCCCACTGGACCTCCAGCTGGTGGGAGCGGAACTACGGAGGAGCGGGCTGCCACACCGGGAGGGAAGAGCTCAATTCTGTTCCAACCCTCCCCCCCCCAGAGCCGGCTCCCCAATGACCCAAGGTCATTCACGAACCTAGGTTGCCAGCATGGCATGACGAATGGGGTCCTGTGCCTCAGCCCTTAGTGCCATCAGGCTGGCCAACAGTGATTCTTTTGAAGTCACTGGCTACTGATATTTATCCCTTTTTGAGACATGACTACTACCATGGAAGTAAACTCCGTAGCACTACAGCATACCCCACTACCACCACCATCTACAGAGCAGGGACCTCGACAAAAGCATTACCACAGAGTACTGCGTCAGCTCTACCCAGCAATTAGTCAGCAGATACCCTAACAGTAGAGGTACTTCTCAAAGAACTGACCCCACTCTAGGAAACTCTAAGGGCTGTTTTCACAGGTCTTGAAGCCATCTGCCCTGTGATTGATGAGCTGACTCGGAGGGTCAGAGATGTGAAAGTCCGAGTCAGCTCTTTGGAGGTCTATTGGGACCACACTGACCCAGAGCTTGCCTGGCTTAGGAAAAAGCTTAATAGACTGGAGTAGCAGCTAGAATATCAAGAGAGAAGAAGCTGCTGCAATCACTTAGTGATCCTTGGGCTTCCAGAGAAGGCAGAGGACAGCAATACCATCCTCTTTGTCCAAAACACTTGTTGCAAAATAGCAGGCCCTGCCCCAAACAAATCAAGCTACATGACTGAAAGTGCTCACAGAGCCCTCCGCCCAATGATCCCCAGTGGGGAGTATCTCAGACTGATCATTTTGAAGCTTCTTAACTTTTTGGATGAAGCCACATATTACAGAATGCTAAGGAATCCAGGGAAATTTTATGGGAGGGGGGAAAAGTGTGTGTTTTTCCAGACTTCCTACCCAAGGTACGAGACAAGCAAATAGCATATTGCCCATTGATTAACAAGCTGTCTGCTGCTCAAATCCACTTTAATTTGCAATATCCAGCAAAATTTATTGTATGAACCAAGAAAGACCAAACAACCTACCTCACCATGGACCAATCTAAGGAAGAGTTGCTGCAAACTTACTCCAATCTCTGAACACATCCTGAGGCAATTTCATATCTTGCAAATCTACCGTTGATTCCTGACCATAATTAAAGATGGCTAGTGACTGCAGGTATATAGCTGGATAACTGACTAATCACTTTGTGAGCACAACCTTCTACTCCTGATATTTGCCGTTAAACAAGACATGGTTGTCTTCCTTCCTAATGAGATGAATGTCCACATCAACCCCCACAAACTATCCATACTACTGCTGTTGTCACTACTAGTCATGCAATACTGAGAACTCCATGGCCCATCCACCATGCACCCACTCCCTATGCTGGAAACACACCCTGCCCCCGCCACCTCACATCCACTCTGTCAACCCCCTCTGTCCCTCCACCCCCCCCCCACCAGTACCCATTCAGCACTACACTCTCTACAGTCATCCTGCCCTCTACTCCACCTGGCCATCCCAGCTCTTCTCCACATGCCCATTCCCTGCTCATCCACCTCTAAGCCTTCCTACCACCACTACCCAGCTAAGAACTGGCAACTTATCACCCTCCTTTGGATAATCTCCGTGCTACTACTAATGTCAGGCAACATCCACCCTAACCCAGGCCCAGTAGCACACAACCAGCTACAGTCACCCCCGGGGCACGTATAGTCTCGATGAATATTTGTAGTCTACCTAAAAAAAATGTACCACTGCGATGCTGGCTAGTGTAGCACCAACCTGACATCCTGGCATTAATGGAAACTTGGCTTTCCAAAAGTCCCCTGACTCCTTTCTCTCTCTCTCTCTAGCTACTCAGGGAAGATAGAAAGGGAAAGTGAGGTGGTAGTTGGAACAGATACAAGTTAGGGACCTCAATATAAACTGGCTAGCTATCTCAGCAGCCCATGCCAAGGACACCTTTGTGGCCCTAGATCTGTCCCATCTGGTATCCCAACCCACAAGGACAAGCCCCTCTAATGGAACTCACACCCTTTTAGACATCCTGCTTACATACCGTCCTCACTGAATCACTGATTTAGTGGTCCTCCCTATCTCCCGGAGTGACCACTGCCCAATCCTTTTCTTCTAGTCCTGTCAGCTACCCAGACCCCCACCCAATGTCACCAACCATCACTGTTTATGGCCGGGGAGTCTCACCAAGCTAAAACAGCACCTATCAAACTGTGACTGGTCCCCTATTACTCAGGCCCTGAACATAGATGATGCCTTAAACTATTTCACCTGCACCTTCTACAAAGCCTGTGATGCTTTTGCCCCTTTCACCAAAACAACCTCCTAGAAGCATAATGCACCTTGGATCACCCCCGTGCTGCTGCAATAGCTCAAGTTACGAGATAACCTCTGGCACCGAGCCACTACCTCTAGCTTGCAGGTGGACAGGCAGACATACAACGCTGCTCGCAACAGGTGCACCTGGGCAATATACAAGGCCAAGGCAGAACACTATAGACCCACCCTGGCCACCTCCAGGGGAAGCTCACACAAATTCTGGGACAACATTAAAGACCTTAATGGGAAATCAAGCACCCCTCCCTTATTCCAACTTAACATTAAAGACACCATCTCCACTGACCCACTGTGCATCGCCAACTGCCTAAGCTCCACCTTTTCTGACCTTAGCTCAGTACTCCCAAGTAACCTTTTTGACCCCATACAGCCCATCCCAGCACCTAACTTCCAGCATCCCTCTTCTATCTTTGAGTCATCACCCCAGCAGAAGCTAAAGCTTGCCTGACCAAAGCCCTCAGTGGCTCTAACTACTGTAAAGACTCATTCAACCTGAAAATCCTTCACCTGATACTTGACTCTGTCCTCTCCCCACTCATGGACCTCCTAAACTGCTCCCAGTGCCTGGGACGGTTCCCGACTGCCTGTAAAAAGGCTGTAATAACCCTAATACTAAAAAGTGGTGACTGCACCTCCCCAAACAAATACCGGCCCATCTCAATTCTCCCCCACTCTCTAAAGCCCTGGAAAAAATCCTGGCTGACCTACTCACTGAATACCTCCTAACTCATAACTTATTATGAAGGGAACAACATGGTTTCAGAGCAGGTCACAGCACAACTACCACCCTTATGGAATTCTCTAACTCTCTTCATGCTCCACTGGATAAAGGGCATCTTGCTGGTGCCGTGTTCATTGACCTCTCTAAGGCCTTTGACACAGTCTCCCGCTCCCTCCTATTGAACACACTCCAACACATCGGGGTATCGCAAGGTCCCCACTTCTGGTTCTCCAACTATCTTGCCACTAGATCCCAGTTTGTTAAAATTAAAACGCCCTGTCTACCACACTACCAGTGCACTCTGGGGTCCCTCTGGGCTCCATCCTGGGTCCCCTGCTCTTTAGCATTTATCTTAATGCCCTGCCTAACTTCTGCTCAGGAAACATTCTCCTTTAGGCGGACAATGCAGTTTTTATGCCTCCCACCCTGACCCTACTACTCTCCAGCTCTCCCTACAAGACTTCTTCAAACAGATTGAAAACTGGTTTGCTGACCACAGACTAGCTGTCAACATTAAGAAAACTAAAACCATGCTCTTTGCACACTGCCAAAACTGGGGAAAGAGCTACCATGTGAAAATTCTCTCCAGTACACTCCTCCCACTGGACCAAGTTCAAACCTATAAATACTTGGGTGTCACCTTTGACACCCTCCTCTGTTTCCATGAACATGTCAAAGTACTCTCCTCTGCCACCAGTGCTTGAACTGGCCTCTTATACCGGCATAAGGACTATCTACCACCAGAAGCCCTCCACCTGGCTGTCATATCCTCAGTCCTGTCACTTGTGGACTATGGGCTCACAATATATGCTGCCTCTGACTCCACCGTGCTTCACCAAATCCAGCTGGAAATCAAAAAATCATGCCGGCTCCTCTCTGGTGCAGACAAATGAATGCATACCTGCACCCTCAAAACTCTCACCAATGTTTTCATGCTAAAGGAAGGACTGCAATATCAGACATGTCTCCTTACCAAAAAAATTCACCTGGGTTTAACTCCCACAGTGGTAACAGCTTCACTTCAGTCGGCTATCCTCTCCATGGCCACAAGCATGGCCACCAAGACTATTTGGAAGCTACCCAGATTTAGGACCGCATTACCTCAAAGATCCTTCCCATTCAGAGACCCCTCCTGGTATAATGCCCTCCCCCCTGCTACCACCAAAATATCCAAACTAGGTCCTTTTAAGGCTGCCCTGAAACCCCACATTTTGTCTACTCGCAACTGCCAGTGTGACCGCTATGTCTAATCCCAGGCCCAGCTATATCACTAGATGTCTTACCTGGCCCACTGACAATGCTTCCACTGTGGCAGCACACAATCCTCCACCTCTGAAGCCTATGAGCCCTGTGTCTAACATATTAGTTTCATAGCTTATATCTGTGATAGGAATGCCTGACAATGCCTACCTTGAGGCAGCGCCCTGTTATCGGACTATAACCTTGTGAATCATCCTTTGCTTAGCTACCACATGTATAGGTAAATACCTTACTTGTATGTATCTTACACACTTGTAAGACACCTTACTGTATTCAACTGTCATAATCTGTTGTTGTTATTGTTCTTACTCTGTATCTGACGTGGAGCCTTTGGAAACGAGTTTATGACTCAAAGGGTCGTAATTCCTATGTTCTTAAATAAATAAATAAATTTTGGCAATGTAATCTGTGCTATGTGCTACCATTGACTATGCTACCCCCACAAATAGGGTACACAGGCTTACTATTGGAGCATGTGCTGTATGTATCAACAAGAAGGACTGATGCACAACTTCATGGGGTGCTTGTATGATAATACTCCTGTGCAGGGACATCTTCCCTCCTAGACCTAGTTTTCACTAACCGCCCCCCCCCCAGAATTACCAACATCGTAGTTCTCCCCAATGCTCTAAGTGACCACTCCCAGTACTCTTCACCCCAAACTCCCCAAATTACCACCATCGCAATCTTGGGCCTGGTAAACTGCCCAACTCAAAGCCTACCTCGGTGCCTGGGACTGGACTCCACTAGCAAATGCCCTCGACCCTGATACTGCGCTGGAACTATTTATCACCACTTTCAATAACGCCTGTGATAAGTTTGCCCCCGTACCAAGAAAATGTCCAAAGGTAACCATGCCCCCTGGTTCTTGGATCATCTCTTGGGCATGCTGCGACACTGTGATGCCCTTTGGCATCTAGCTACTGAAACGCAATGCCCTGCAGACAAGCAACGGTAAAGAGAATCCCCTAACAAATGCAGATGGGCCATTCACACAACCAAAGCTGAATACTACAAATCGTCCTTAACCACCACATTGGGCTCTGGACGCAAATTTTGGGATAATATTAAGGAACTCCACGGCAAAAGTACTAACCTACTTCCAGACCAGTTGGTAATAGATGGTTATCTCTCATTGGATCCCCTCAGTATGGCCTTGACCCTAAACTCCACTTTCACTGACCTCAGCCATGTCCTCCCTCCTAATTTGTTCGACCCGCCGCCTACCCTGATTAACACCCCGCCACCCCACACTCCATCTTTCTACCTTCATATCCTTACCCCACAGACTGCCAAACCCTACCTTGCTAAAGCCCTTAACTACTCTCAATTTAGTAGTGACTCCCTAGACATGCAGCATCTCCGACTCACCCTCCAGGAAGTCCTTACCCCTCTCACCCATATCCTCAACCTCTCCCTCTGTCAGGCGAAATATTCCACTCGCGGGAAATCCGTCTACATCACCCCGGTACATAAGAGTGGAGACCGCACCGCCCCTAATAATTACCGCCCCATCTCCATCCTACCCCCTCTATCCAAAGCATTAGAGCGTATAGTCTCCAATCAACTCACAGACCACGTTATCAAATATAACATGCTAAGCAACCAGCAACACGGTTTCGAAAAGGGACACAGTATCACCACTGCACTCCTTGAACTTACCTCACATATCCACACTGCCTTAGATAGCGGCCACCTCAAAGGAGCTATCTTCTTGGACCTCTCTAAAGCATTTGATACCGTCAACCATGCCCTCTTACTAAACACACTCGCCCACAGCGGCCTCTCCAATTAGGCAGTAAACTGGTTCACCAGCTATCTCTCCGATAGAATACAGCTGGTTAGGGTATGCACTGTCCTATCCTCCAGCCTCACTGTCTGCTCTGATGTCCCTCAGGGCTCTATCCTAGGCCCCCTGCTATTCTGTCAATACCTAAACTCCCTCCCATCGGCCTGCCCCACCAACCTACTCCTATACGCCACTGTCCTTTTCACAACTTATCCAGACCCCCTGAAGCTCCACCAAACACCAAACACTCCAATACTCACTCCATGCGACTGAACACTGGCTCACCTCCCAGCACCTAATAATTAATTACAATAAGACAAAAGTCATGATTTTCTCCCACCCACAGAATCCACTGAAGAACCTCTGGCCCCAATTTCTTATTGTAAACCCAACCCCCCCTCGAACAAGTGGACACCTTCAAGTACCTAGGAATAACACTTGTCCCGGCCCTTAATCAACATATTCAGTGTCTAGCCGCTGCCCTAAACTCTAGACTTGGCATACTTCACCAGTACAATCACTGCCTCACCCCCGAGGCTCTACATCTCACCATTAACTCCGATGTCCTCTTGCTGCTAGACTACGGCATTCTAATCTACAGTGCTGCTCCCACCTCTGCCCTAAATAGACTTTGTCTTGTACTAAACAAAGCCGGCCAACTCATACTCGGATGTGATCACTCCACGCACACCTGCTTCCTCTACAGCACCGCTGATCAGCTAAACTTAGACAACAGAATCAAGTACCACACCTGCTTAATGACCAAAAAGATAACCCTAGGCCTCACCCCAACTACCCTAAACAAAATCATCCACACAGAACCCCCTGTCAGAGTCACATGTAACTCAAGCAAACCATTACTAAGGGTAACCCATTGCCAGACCTCCAAATTCCAAAGAACTTTCAGTTACAATGCCCCATCCTGGACCTATGCACTCCCCACTCTAATATCCAGCGAAACAAGATTAGGCCTTTTTAAATCTAGTCTAAGGAATCACCTCCGGGCCTCCAGCCTAAGTGATTGCCCCTAGACCAGCCTCTAATCAGGCTCCAGATCCAATTCCCACAGAAACTCTGTCTTGACAAGCAGCCTCTCCCCTACCTTGGGCTGTGCTAAACCGCTATATTCGATGATGTCCTTGTTTATAGTTTCACT
Source organism: Neoceratodus forsteri (assembly GCA_016271365.2). NCBI lineage: Eukaryota > Metazoa > Chordata > Ceratodontiformes > Ceratodontidae > Neoceratodus > Neoceratodus forsteri. The sequence goes on from CM057458.1 coordinate 107,055,064, forward strand.
TTTGTATCTAGTGTATATCCCAGTGTGAAATTAGGTAATTTCACAGCTACTTGCATGTTTTCTTTTACCCCTGTACCTCAATATGTATAACGTGGAACCATTATAATCTCTGTAATGTAATACACAGCAACCTGTATGTTTCTGTTCCCCTGTACTGCACTATGTATGACATGGAACCTTTGTAAATGAGTCTCTAACTCAAAGGTCTTTCTGATTATCTCAAATAAATAAATAAATAAGATACAACATGAACAGAGTGGTGAAGTGGGATAGTGGGGTCACAGCCCCTAGTGCTTCACCCTGCAAACACTACTCTTAAAACCACCCCATCCTGACCAACCATAACGGCAGGCATGCAAGTCTCCAAAAGCAATCCAACCTCAGCACTGCTAAATCAGGCACCATACCACACTCTAAATATATCTCAAGCATTCGTCAGCAAACAGTCAGCACAAACCAATCCAGTGGCTTTTAAACTGGGACTTAACTCTGCTGCAGTTTCCTTTATCCTTTGTTCCCATAGTGGTGGGAGTCAGCATGGAGACTAAAAATTTTGCACTCTACACACCGCGCACGTCTGTCTGGCAAATGGAGAAGACAAGCAACAGCACAAATGGAGATTTTTGCTACAGCCTTCCAGCTGTATCAGGACAGACCAGAGACACACAAAAGCTTGGACCAGCCTGCATGGAGCTGTGATGGCAGCTTGTTACTACTACTTCTGTAACCACCAAGCCACTTCTGGCAAGTTGGCACCTCCATTAAAAGAACTAGTGCCCACATATGGCTAACCATTTACTTTTAGCAGAAATATTCAGACTGGTACCACCCCTAACTTTAGAATGTATACCAAGCTCATTATCTAAAGAAAGAGGGTGGTGGTACAACTACCAAAATGAACCTTTGCATATACAACCTGGTCAAGGGGAGAGGATGCTAGGCGTATGCTAGACCTAACCACTGAGGCAGCCCCAGTAACTCCACACAGAAAGCAATGATCAGAATGTCCAATGCAGTAGCTGGGATCGTGTACTATGGCTTTATTCACAGATGTTACTTAAGCACAAGTGGACCCCCAGTGGTTGGTCATGGCAAACAAGTCATTTACTAGGCAGTACAGTTTTTCACAGAAACATCTGTATCCATTTTTCCCAAAGTGCTTGTGGATGGAACCACATACTTGAGCTACATTCAAACACATTTCCATTTCCCAAATTGGATGCGTGTGGCCTGAACCACATTCCTCAGCCATTTCCAAAACACATTTCACAATGAAAACTTGTGACCTGAGCCACATATTTAAGTTTCATCCTGGGCATTGGCCTCTACACAGAGGACCTTGGCACCCATGAACGAACCAGTCTGCCCTGCCTTGTAGATTTCAGATGGCATTACTCCCACCCTTTGCCCCAACCGACAGTCTCTGTCATTCCCTCATGGTTACACCAAAAGAAGCCTTCAATCCCCACTGAATTGCTAAAGACTCCAGACTCTAAACTTTAAATTTGACACCGAAGTGTATGAGAGGGTTCTGACAGGTGAGATGGAGACTTATCTTGGGCACACACACCTCAGCCAACTCCCTTATGAGAACAGTCTCTGCATCTGTACTCACATATCTGTTGCTCCTTCCTTCAGGTTTGGAAACAACTTAGAAAGCACCATTTTTCTATGGTAGGTTGTCAAAAATTCTCACGCAATGTCCTTCTCAGAGTCAGCTGTACAGATTCTAGGACCTTCAGGGGATTTCCCCTTGGATCCACTGAGCTGGCAGTCCCTCTCACTCCTCCTGGAGTGAAATCAAGGAATCCTACTGCAAATGGTCTCCACCACTTCACTGGCAACTGTTAAAGCTACCAACTTTCCGAGGTCTAAAACTGTGACAGGGTCCATCCTGACCATGCCCGCCCCTTCCCACCGTGTCACTTCCACGGGCACTGCCACAGACAATGCTGCAAACAATCAATTAAATTCTGTTGCTTGCTCTGGCCATGATGCCCCACAGTAACACCAGTAGCAAACATCCAGATTAAAACAATACATCATTCTGCTGCAGCAAGTTCCAAATCATGATGTACAGAGAGCTCATTAGAAGTAAACCTGCATTACATTGTGTTCAGACATTCAAACTGCATGCATTGCTTCTCCTCACTGTCCCATCCCAACCTGCTTACACTCACCTCATTTGCTGAGCGAACTTCACTTCAGTGACTCCCAACAGCTCACCAGATTGTTTTTACACACTTCCCTGAGGCTGATCAGGTTCAGGTACCTTAGTTCACTGCTGCTGGTCTCTTCTGTCTGGAGTCCCTCTCAGCTGTTGGCAGGCAGATGTCCACATCCACTTGTTTGCACTACTACCCAGTCTAACCTAACAGGAAGGAGCATGCTATACCGTGTTCCCACTGACATGCTTGCAGTGCAACATAGGTGCAGGGGCTGAAGATGCAAATTGTTGTGCACCTCGAGCAGTGCCACAGTGGTGCTGAAATAACTCTCACTCGAGGATTAGCAGTCAGCAAAAAAAAAAAGGAACAAAACTAGGACAAGTAAGCAAAAACCAGGACAAATGTGACATTTTGCAATCTTGAGTGGACACGGGGACATGCTGCCTAAAATAGGAACTGTCCTGGGAAAATAGGGACTGTTGGTAGCTTTTGCAACTGTAGATTTAAGCCAAACTAGGGTAAGAAACACATGGCTGTCTTTGACAGAGCCCCAACTGGCAGACCTCCTGCCACTCTGACTTCCAAACTCAGATTAACTAAACAGTCTTAACTTTCCCTGAGAAGCTGACTCAAAAGTGATTATGCTACTTCGAGAGTTCTAAATGACACAATCCTCCTCACACAGGCTAGCTAAGTAAACAATTATGCCATTATGTAAATAGAAATGCAGTGAATTAAAATTTCGTCAGTGAAGTGCCCGCAAAGTTGGCACATTGCTTTGTTACTCCGCTACACGAAGTGGCCAATGCAAAAGGCTCACTTTGCTTTGTAATTATTACTTTGCATTGTCATTCCACCTTAACGTGAAGTAAGGTGAAGTGACAACAATATTGGCAGCCCTTCACACACACAATCATCAGAATTAATGTGCATCTCCAAAATGCTACTGTCTTGTGTCCAGAAAACTCCCCAGTGCTGATGCAGTGAAATAAGAGTGTAACTACAAATGCAAAGTCTCCCTGAATTAATGGTGTGCTCCTTCATGTGTGTAGTGGTCACACACACAGTCACCAGAATTAATGTGCATCCCCAAAATGCTACTGTCTTGTGTCCAGAAAATTCCCCAGTGCTAACAAAGTGAAATGAGAGCGTAACAAGAAATGTGAAGTCTCCCTGAATTAATGGCTCACTCAGTCATGTGTGCAGTGGTCACACACAGTCACCAGAATTAATTTGCATCCCCAGAATGCTACTGTCTTGTGTCCAGAAAATTCTGCAGTGCTGATGAAGTGAAATAAGAGGGGAACAAAAAATGCAAAGTCTCCCCGAAGTGATGGTGAACTGCAAACACACAGACAGATTAAGATTGTGCTGCACACTCAAAAGATGCAGACTCAAAGGCTTAACAACACCTAACCAGTGCTCACATGTCACAAATCCAAATCTGGAAAAAAAAACCTTTTGCTAGTTGGGGCGGTAGTGCCCAGCAGTAACAGTCCACTACCAGTAAAAGATACCAAAAAAGCAGTATAAAAAATTCATGCAGGTGCGGTGGATAGCAGGTTCACAGTGCTGCAATTACTCTGTGACACAATAAAAGCTGTTTGATTTAATGGCACGCATCACACACACACTCACACACATTACAAGTCATGCGTAGCAAATTGAAAACCTTTAGTAATATAACCAAATGTGTAAAAACAAAATGAAATGATACACTGCTGCACCACAACAATCAGCAAAAAAATATCAAGAATTACTGAAAATACTACTGCGTGTTCATTAACACAGCTATACAAGAAAATTATAACCAAAACTGAAAGACTGCCTTTTTCTCCCAGTTAATCTACCTACACCACAGATACGCCCCTACCCCAAAGCACACTTCACAGTACACAGACTGACTGTTCTAAATTAACATTCAAAATCCACACACAAACAATAAACACTCAATGATATGAGCACAGGAGGGTTTCCTACAATTGATGTACTAATTGTGAGCAAACAAAATAGCTCAAAAAGGCTTTCTTAACAGCTTTTAGAGGATTTGAATCGCAGAGATCTGAGAGGAAACTGTTTGTCTTCCACTACATTCTCACTACACAGAACTGAGGCTGTGCAGAACAATATGGAGCCCATGTGACCTGCAAGCCCATGAAGCACTGCAAAATTCACCTTTGGAGCTCAAAAGCAAGGTGAAGTGCTGGCCCAGTGGAACTGAGGGTTGAGGTGCTGGATGTTACATCTTGCTCCATGCTGGCCACCCAGGTTCGGGAACGAGCCTGGGTCATCGGGGTTTGGCAGTGGAAGACTAGGATTGAGCATCCATAGACTGCTGTCCTAGTCCTGGGGAGGGTAAGGAAGAACACACTACACTGTAGCGGCCCCTGGGGATGCCCGGGGGCACTACTAGCACAGGTGTACATAGGGAGGGAGCGTGGAGGACGTCAGCATGCAGTGCCTTGAATGTCATTGCACATCTGTGCTCCCATGGGGAGAAAAAGCAAAGAAAAAGGCTGGGCATGACTGCAGCTTGATGGCCATGCCCTGCACTGCCCGGAGGACTCGTGAGGAGTCCCATCGGAGAGGGTCTTGGGCAGTCCTGGCTGGGAGTGGCATGGGGGGCCCTCCAGTGGGATGGCACAATGGCTGTCCTGGATCCTCCTGGGGTGTGGTTTGAGCCACCCAGCTCTCCGGGCAGGCAGGGCCGGATGTGCCAAGCTGGCTTAGCACTGCAGCAGTAGGAAAAACAGCAGCAGTGATAAAAAAAAAAAAACAGGGCGAAGTGAGGCGAAGTACATTGATTTCAATGTACTTTGTCTTAAAATTGGTGGAGAAGTGGTTTGGGGAAGGTGGAATAACGCAATGTCATCATTTTAAATGGACGTCGCGTTCCCCATTATGAGACAAAGTACTCCACTTCACTTTGCGGGTACTTCGTGGATACTGCATTACTCTGCGAATCACTTCACGGAGCAAATTTCGGCCACTTCACCCACCACTATATGTACAGCCCCTAAATGAGCTCCTTACTAGCTGTCTTCTCTACCTGCCTTACACTAGTACTATTGGGATTCTAGTAACTCCAGGGGACTGGGTGGTTACACCTCTATCAACTGTGAGCACTCCAGCAGAAATAACTGGTTACTTTTAATGGTGAGACTTTGAACTCACTATGGGATGATCCGATGGAGACCATTTCTCAACAACATTCTTACTGCATTCCCTTTTGGTGTCATGCTGTCCAACATCATACAGAGCAATAATCAGTGACTTTGCACACATGGGAACCGCTCGTACTATACAGGAGTCACTTGTGCTTATGGATCGAACTAATCATGTTATCAAAGAACTCTAACTTGAAACTGTTCCCCCTTTTTTTTTTCTCTTTCTCTTACCACTGATGTTTCTGCTAGTTTATTACTGTTTTCTATTAAACTACAAAGGGGGTAGAGGGAGGGCTACAGGATTTAAGAAAGCTTTGATAAAATTGTCTTGAAGTAATGGGTAGCCTCTGCACAACCCCCTCCCCATCAGAACTGCCTGTGAACCATCCCAAGACCCCATCCTCTTTGAAACAGCCTGAGGTAATTGTATATCTTGCATGTTTCATAGCATAACTTGACTATGACTAAAAAGGACTAATGTCTGCATGTAGGGGACTGGGTGGCTATTCACTGTGGGAGCACAACTCTATGAATTTAACCTTCAACACTATACGGATATTTTCAACAATGCACCCCTTACTGCCAGCAGTAGCTCAATGTCCTTTGCAATGCACCCAGACTTGCTGGTAGGATATGGATGGAGTGTTTTGGTACGACAACTAGTTGCTCTATTTATGGTGTGCTCATACTAAAATACAAAGTGGTCAAGTATGTCCATGAGGACAATGCCCTTACCTCATCCTGTTAATGTTACTTTCAGGGCCACCTCTCCCTCCCCCCCTACTATCTATAAAGACATATATACAATGTCCCACCAGCCAACCAACAACAGCATTACTAAAACAGGCATGGTACCAAAATATTAAATCTCTCTTGAGCTCCGACTTCCTAGCTGTTATCTCAAATGAACCCAACAGTTGTTTAAATGGGAACAAAACCTGTCGCAGTGTCTTCCATTCACAGTTCCCACTGCAGCAGGAATTACCATGGCGACCACATGCTATAACCTTCCACATATCACACATGGTACACGACTGCTTGGTGAATGGGGAAGACAAACAACTGCATGTGTGGAGCTCTGAGTTACAGTTCCCTCGCAACATCAAAACAGACCAGCCGCTCCAGACTGCTCTGACTATCTGGCATACAGTTGCGATGAACGGTTGCTGACACTACCACTTGCAAACACTTAGGTTCTAGGATTCACAACAGACTGCTTTTTCTGTTGGACTTCTGTACCCTCCATGGATCTGTGCTGTTTACCCTGCTCCTTATCAACACCCCTACTGCATTCACACCCTGTGCCACACTGTCTGACATGAATTGGGCAAAGCTCAGTGACTCCGTGCCTTTAAGAAACACTTCTACTGGGGACTTGGCTGCCAATGGATCTTGCTAATCATCTTATCAAAAGAACTGTAATACTGATCTGTTTAGTTCTTTCACTGATACTAGCCATTCTCGATTGTTGATGCTTCATGTCACACTGTGAGGGGGGGGCTGGGAGAATTCCAAATTCTAAGAATGGTTTATAGTAGTCCTTTCCCTCAATGTAGCCTGAGGCATCAAGGGCCTCAAGTATCTGCTGTATACCACTCCCCACATACAGACTGCATTTTGAAGCCACCCACTAAGAGGCAGGGCACTGAGACTCATTAGGGCCACTTTTTTTTTTCCACAACAGCGCCACCAGTTACAAGAATGCCCCTTCAGACTAGAAGGGGAGTGGATATACGGGTGTGTTCATGTAAACCCCCTGACTTTGCATACTCCGGGGCAGACACAGCGAGAGGTACCTTCTTGCTGTTCCTTTCAACTGGAAGGAGAGCGCTGAGGTTGCCAGCTGGCTTAGGACCATTGCTGACCGAATGTTCCAGTGATTACAGTCCTTAGGACCAGGGAGGAGACAGAAATTGGTAACTGTATGCTTGTTTATATTTTCTTCCACTTCCAGGTAAAGCACAGCTTTTCATCTAATATTACAAGGTAGAAAGCCACCTAATGAGCACACATAAAAACACTTCAGAAATCAAAAGTAATAAGAGTCTACTTCAAAAATTACTAAACTTTTCTGCCTACTATTTTTGGTGCTACTACTCCTTTAGGGCACTTGAAGGTTTCAGTCATGCCCTCTCCACTCTCTCTTCAATCCTGCAGTGAGCACATATTAAGGCTTTTCTGTCTGTGTTTGTGCAAGTTGTCTTACTGACCCTGAATCATTTCTATGGCTATTTTTAGTACTGCTTCAGGATTATTTATGTCCTTTGTCAGGCGGGGGCTCCAGTACTGCACAGAGTACTTCAGGTGCAGACACAGCATGGATCTGTAAAGCGCTAGTTCACTTCCTTCTTTCAGCTTGTAAACCCCCTGGCAATGCACACCAGCATCCTCTGTGCCTTGGCTGCTGCCTTCTCGCATTGCTCATACTGCTTAAGGCTGCTGTTTAATAACCATCCCCAGATCCTTTTCCTTCTCAGGCACCATGATCTTTAACCCCTAGCCTGTATTCAACTTTCAGGTTCTTGCAGCCACTGTGCATGGCTTTACCCTTTTTTGCATTGAACCCCAATTGCCAGATAACAGACCATCTTTCTTGCCTTACAAGACCCTCTCTAAGGTCTCTGACCTGCTCCTTAGTGTCCTCTCTTCCACAGAGTTGGGTGTTATCCACAAAGAGGAAACTGTTGACACTAATGCCAGCTCCTATTTCATTTATGAATACATTAAACAACACAGGTCTGAGCACCAACCCTTGTGGGACCCCACTTTTAACTCCAATAGCGCCCCACCACCACCACCCTTTTGATCATCATATTAAGTGAATTTGCCACCTACCTGCAAATTTGCTACCTTCTTCTAAATCCTCCAACATTTTAATCACTCACTTATGTATAACTGAGTCAAAGGCCTTACTGAACTCAATGCACAGTATATCTATTGCCTTCCCCCTGTCAGCAGACTTTGTCACCCAAAAGTTGAGCAAGTTGTTCTAGCATGACCTCTTAGCCATAAATCCATGCTTTCTGTCATCCAGGAGTCCATTACCCTAGAGAAATTCAGCCAACCATTCTATCATAGCTACATAGATACATAGACACTGTCAGCAGATAAGGGTCTATGACCCACCCAGTCTGCCCACTTGAGCTTGTAAGTTCACTTTATGTTTTCCAAGAAGTCTGTTGCCACTTACCCCATACCTCCAGAATTCCCTTGTCTGTCCCATGCATTCTTAAATCCAGCAATTGCTTCAACCTCCACCACTTCCTCTGGCAGATTCTGTGAAGAAATTCTTCCTCAGATTTCCTTTGAAACGCCCTCCCTCCAACTTCATCATATTCCCTCTAGTCCTGGAACATCTTTTTCTCTGGAAAATAGTGTGTTCCCGCACCCTGTTCCTCCCTGCAAGATACTTGTATGTCACTATCATATCTCCTTTCAGCTCCCTTCTCTCCTCCAGGGAGTGCATATTCAAGTCCTTCATCCTATCCTCATAGGACTTGTGATGCAATCCTTGTACCATCTTTGTTGCCCTCTTCTGAACCTTCTCTGCCCTGTCTATGCCCTTACATAGGTAAGGTCTCCAGAACCTTACACTGTCCTCTGTGGGGCCTCAATAGTGTCTTGTATAGTGGAATTATGACCTCCCTTTTCCTGCTGGTGAAGCCCCTGCCTAAGCATCCCAGCACCCGATTTGCTTTACCTGCTTCCTTGTCACACTGATTCCCTACCTTGAGATGGGTTCCATGTCATAAGGGTGATCGCTGAAAGGCGATCGTCATTGTGGTGAGTGTACATCACTGAAATTCAATTTCAGTGATGTACACCCACAGTGACAAACAAAACAGCGCAAAGGATTCTACTTTTTAATGTAATGAGGGGGGCTGCATCCCCTACTATAAGATTATCAACCCAGGGGATGTCATGTCGGGAGGGGTGCAACACTGTAAAAAAAAAAAAAACTACTCGGGCTGGGTGCAAGTAAACATACCTGTGCCCAGACCCGAACCCAGCATCCCAGCCACCCAATCACAACACCTACCCACCATGCCACGGAGCCAGCTTGGCAGATGTCCATGGAACCACCCTTCACAAATTCTCCCACACCTCACTCAGCATGCTCGCCCCCCCCGCATGTATGTACATATAGCAAAATCCTGTCGCTGTCCACGAACCCCCACCAACTGGTTGCCTTCCCTACTCCCTCACCCTATTGACATGCGCCACAGGTGGGTCACCATTTTGGTAGGCACCTACTTGCATCTAACGCATATCACAGGACACCCTTGAGGTCATCAGAGATGATAACCCCAAGGTCCCTTTCCTGCTTGGTGCAGGCTATATCTTCACCCCCCCAACTGATATGCCCCAGTGTTTTTGTGCCCCATATGCATTATCTTGCACTTCCTTGCATTGAATTTCAACTGACAAACCCTTGACCATTCTTCAAGCTTTTGCATGTCCCTCCTCATTCTGTCTACACCCTCTGGTATGTCCACTCTGTTAAAGAGCTTTGTGTCATCAATGAACAGGGAAATTCTGCCTTCTATGTCCTACGCAATGTCACTGATAAAGACATTGAATAGGACCGGTCCCAGCACTGATCCCTGTGGTACCCCACTGGTCACTTTTCCTTCTGTGGAGTGACATCCATTTACCACCACACTTTGTGTCCTGCCACCCAGCCAATTCCCTACCCACCATACTACTGTCCTGCCCTCTCCCATATTCCCCAGTTTGTTTAACAGCCTTCTATGTAGCACCATGTCAAAGGCTTTGCAGAAGTCCAGATAGGCCACGTCCACTGCCTTCCTCTGATCCACCTCACTTATCACCCAGTAGAGAAATTCAATGAGGCTGGTCTAACATGACCTCCCCAGTGAAACCATGCTACTTTGGGTCCTGTAGTTCATTAGTAAACAGATGTTCCACCAATCTCTCCTTTAGGGTCCATGTCACAAAAGTGAATGCAAAACAGCGATCACTATTATGGTGAGTGTATGTTGCCAAAAAGCAAATTGGCAATATACACACTACTGTGACCCAACTTCCGCAAGTAAAGAAAGTGTTTTTGCAGGGGGGGCTTGACCCACACACCCCTGAATTAGAATTCTCAACCCGGGGGTGGTGTCAGGAGAGGGGCAAAATCAAAAATTATGCCTCAGCTCGCAGCTGCGGCCAAATGCAACCCATGCTCAGTCACTGCTCTGCCAGAGGTAGCCTCCCACACCACCACACCACATGGCTACTGTACCTCAGTAGCAGCAGGTACTCTAGTCCCTGAAAACCCCTTCCCTGACCCTCCCCTTCCACTCACTATTCTCCCCTTCTGTTCACCCTTCCTCATCATCGCTTTCGCATACCCTTGGTAAACTGCAGGGTAGCCAACCATAAAAGCGCCCAGAATCAGTCACTCTATTTCTAGTCACTCACTGTCGGTTGCTCTTATGACTTGCTACCCTCCTTCAGTAGTGCTTCCATGATCTTCTCCACTACTGAGGTCAGGCTGATTGGTCTGTAGTTCCCAGCTTCTTCTTTGTTCCAGCTTTTGTATAAGGGGACTACATCTGCTGTCCTCCAGTCTTTGGGTACCTCCCCTGTTTCCAGTGATCAGCTAAATAGGATTGCCAGAGGTTCAGCCACCACATCTCTTAGTTCCTTTAGGATCCTGGGGTGCGCCCCATCTGGTCCCATTGCTTTATCAACTCTTATTCTTTCCAGTTCCTTCAGGACCCTTTCCTGTGTAAAGGGAGTTGTGTCCATTTCTGCAGCATTCTCACCCCTTGTACTTCCTTGAGGCCCATTACCCTCCTCTTCCTCAGTAAAGAATGAGCAAAAATACCTGTTCAGTATGTTAGCTTTACTGTTGTCATCCTCCACGCAGCCCCCACCCTCCCTCTTCAGTCTCACTATCCCTCCCTTTGCCTTTCTTTTTTCACTTATGTGCCTGTAAAAGGTTTTGTCCCCTCTACTAACTGATTTTGCAGTACGCTCTTCTGTCTGAGCTTTGGCTTCCCTTACTGACCTCCCTGCCTTCCTTTGCTTCTCCTGGTACTTTTCCCTATTGCCTTTTGCCTGCGTCTTTTTGTATTGCCTGAATGCAGTCTTTTTGGCTTTCACTTTCTCTGCTACCTCCTTGGAAAACCATACTGGCCTCCTCTTCCTTTTCCCCTTGCTAACCTGATTAATGCAAAATTCTGTTGCTCTTGTAATCCCAGTTTAAATATTGCCCACTGTTCCTCAACCCCCGATTCCCATCCCACTTCCATTAATGCCCTTTCAAGCATCTCCCCACTTTCCCAAAGTCTGTCCCCCTAAAATCCAGGATACATGTTTTTGTGCAGTTTGGTTCTGCTCCTTCTGTTATTTCAAACAACAGTGACTGGTAATCATTGTTCCCCAGGTGCTCCCCCACTAATACACTCATCACACTGTCCCCATTAGTGAGCATGAGGTCCAGTATTGCCTTCTGATGAGTTGGTTCCATGACCAGTTGCTTGAGGAAGGCACCTTGAAGGGAGTTCAAGATAAATCTACTCCTGGTTGATGTTGCTGCTGGGAGGCTCCAGTCCACATCTGGAATACTGAAGTCTCCAACCAGCACCACCTCACCCTTGTGTGCCATCCTTTGGATGGCTAGCATCAGCTCCCTCTCTGTTTCTTCCTCCTGGGTTGGTGATCTATAGACCACACCTGTGCAGATGGCTGACCCCATTTTCCTTTCCAGCTTAACCCACAGTATCTCTCCCCCATTTTGTTCCTCCTGGATCCGTGTGGCCTTTATGCCATCTTTCACATAAAAAGCAACTCCTCCTCCTCCCATCCTGCCTGCCCTGTCTCTTATGAATATGCTGTAGCTGGGTATGGCCATCTCCCAGTCATGATTATCATTACTCCAGGTCTCTGTGATGGCCTCAATGTCCAGGTCTGACTTCATCATGACAGCCTCCAGATCTTCCATTTTGTTGTTAAGGCTCCTGGCATTGGCACACATGGCTTTCCATGATTTGAACTCCCTGAACTGTTTAGCTGTTCTACTCCAGCCCCCTCCCTGGTTGTCCTTTATCCCTGGTTCTTCCTGCTGTCTGCCCTTCTATTGAATTTTGACCCTTTTCTGCCTATCTACCTCTTGGGTGCTTATCTCCATCTTTTGCACACTGCTTTGTAGAGATATCCACTCCTCCTGTTCACTGGTTCCACTGCTAGCTGTGGAGGGTGGGCAATTAGGTACCCTCCTTGCTGGCCTGCCACTCCCCTTGGCTAGTTTAAATGCTTGTCCATGTAGCATTTAAACTTATCACTGAGTGCTTGGATTCCCCTCCAGGATGGATGCAGGCCATCAGGATTGAACAAGCATCCATCCCTCCAGGTGGGTCCCCAGTCAACAATGAATCCAAACCCTTCCTCACAGCACCAGTTCTTCAACCATGAGTTAAAGTTCCTGGTGTGTGGACCACAATGCTCTCCCATGTCTCTCATAGGTAGTACTTCTGAGAAGGTGACAGAAGTAGCTACTTGCTTGAGACCCCTCCCCAATTTCCTAAACCCTTTCTGAACTTCCTTAGACTCCCCATTTGCCAGGTCATTAGTACCTAGGTGAATAATTACATCCAGCTCACCCTTCCATTTTGCTTTCCTGGCAATCCCCAGGATCTTCCTCCAATCCTTCCATGCTGTGGCACCTGGTAGGCACCTCAGCTCCCTGTCCTCCCCTTCCTGTGTTCCTTGCTGGATCCCTCTTATGATAGAGTCCTCCATTAGGATTCCCCTCCTACTCCTCTGGGGTCCATTGCTCTCCCCACTGAGGTCACCTCCTTGATTGACCTCCACATCCTTCCCTTCCACTTCTCTGGGTACCTCTCTTTGGTTGTCCCTGTTTGCCAGTGCAGTATATGAGTTCTGGAGTGGAATAGCATTTGGGATGTGCTTCTGCCTGACCGCTCTAACCCTTCCTGAGCCCACCGTCATCCAAGTGCTCCTCATTCTTGCATCCTTTGCGGCAGCGGCATTGGACTGGGTGGTTTCTGGATAGGGGCGAAGGTACAAACGACCCAATTTATTTCCGCTCTGAGTCTGGCTATCTCATCCCACAGTCCAGAGAGATATGCGTCCAGATAGGGAAATACCTCAGCATCATGGTCAGGATGGTCTCCATCAGCTTGTGCTCTATAGATGCTAATCTGACAGGCACGTAGTTCCCCAAGTCATAAAATTGTTTGTTTATTTATTTATTTATTTCTGATCTCGGATTAACCATTTGAGTTGAGAGCTCTTTACATAGTTTCCACATTAGCACATTTAGAACAAGTAGGTGATAATACAGAGAATTGAGACAAACAAGGCAATGGGAACAAAATGAGAACATTTACTGTAGGTACATTTGGTCTTTAAACAAAGGAATACAAAAAAAATACTTCGAAAACTTAAACTGGAATAAGTAAACACAGTCAGATACATACAGGAACAGACTAAATAACTGTGCCTAACAGGGAGCCTGTTAGTTACCTGCAACACGAGGGGGTTAGCATATAGAAGTGCTGGAGAGAGGGGGTGGGGGGGTGGAGCCCCAAGTGCAAGTTGTCTGAGAGAGAGTGAGAGAGAGAGAGATCTGTTTGGCAGAAGGGCAGATGTTAGGAGATGCCTTTTCCAGGTGCTAGCTAAGGCAGACACACTGAGATTCCTGTATTAAATGGTTCTTTAGGTTCTTTTTGAAGGTCCACAGAGTGGGCAGGATAATTTTTATTTATTTTTATTTATTTGATATATCGGTTTACAACCTTTGAGCCAGAGGCTCATTTACAAAGGTACCTCGTCACATGTAAGACAGAAGGTAAGACAGAACAGGGTATAACAACAATTACATTAAGCATGTGTTACAGACATTTGTCACAGACTTTATTTACAGTATTTGGATGTAGATATTTTCAAACATTCTTTACAATATTTGGATAATAATGTTCTCATGGAGGGGGTTGAACCACAACGGTGCCCGATAGGCAAAGGACCTTTGTCCTTTAGATGTCTGACATTTTGGAGTCAGGAAGGACTACAGTTCTTGGGATTAGGGCTGGGAACTAGGAGTTGTTGGACCCCAGTCGGGAACTGACCAAGGCAGATCTTTTTGGCCAGGAGGCAGGATTGATATTTTAAGCAACCAAAGAGGGTTAGCCAGTGAGCCTTTACATAGAGATTGCAGGTGTGGGTTAGTCAGTGTGCCCCTAAACTGAGCCTGCAGGCATTGTTAAGGGCCATTTTTATACATCGGAGAGCAGTATCTGTGGCAGAGCCATATATCAGAAGTCCATAGTCCACTAGGGAATCTACAGAACTGTGGACCGCTATACTGAGGGCTACAGGGGTCAGGCTCTGCCTATGGTAATAAAGTAGCCCTAAGCATTTGTTGATTGCTTTAGCTGTGATGTCTATGTGGAGGGCATAGGAGAGCGAGCTGTCAAGAGTGATTCCGAGATATTTGAAGTGATGAACACATTCAAGAGGAACTCCACCACTGTCACATATTGATAGTGGGTATTTTTTGTGCTTGTTCTTAAGGCTGGTGAACAACATGTTTTTTGTTTTTTTGGACTTCATTATAAATTTATGATTTTTGAACCATGGCTCAATGCTGGTAAAGTCACGTTGTATCTGTTGCTCAAGAGCAGTGGGGTCAGAGCCATTAGAAAAGATAACTGCAACATCCGCATCGAGGAGGAAATGGCACTGACTGGATGGGGGAGGCAATTCAGAAATAGGCTAAAGAGGAGGGTGCCCAGTATTGAACCTTGTGGAGCACCTGGGCACATAGGCTTGGTGTCAGAGAAAGGTATCTATCCTGACTTGCTGTGAACAGCAGTGTAGGTAGCTGTGGAACCATGCAGCTGCCTCAGGGGCAAGGCCTATGGCAGTGAGTTGGTCAACTAGGAGGGCATGGTTGACCATGTCAAAGGCCTTTGTTAGGTCAATATAGATAGCCCTGACTAGCTGGCCAAGAACAAGGGATTTGTCAATAAAGCCTATGTATTCCAGGAGGGCTGTAGTGGTGCTATGCCCAGCCCTAAAGCCATATTGCTCTGTGCATAGGAGCACGTGCTTGTCCACATAATCGACAAGTTGGTTGGCAATGATTTGTTCAAGTGCCTTTGAGAGTGGTGGTAGTACAGAGATGGGTCAATAGTTCCTGGAGAGGGCATGATCCCCACTCTTGTACACAGGGGTGACTACTGCAGCTTTCCATTTTTGGGGGAATACTGCAAGACGGAGTGAGAGGTTAAGGATATGGATGACAAGGGACAGGATTTCTTCAAGTGTGAGCAAGATTAGTTTCAGGTTGAAGTTATTCCCACTGAATCTCCCCTTTCCCAAGCACTTTGCGCAGATATTTCCTGGTTTCTCCAAAGGTAATAGTCTTGAAGAGAAAGGGGGGGATGCGATGGGGATTGTGTGAGTGAAGCAGGGATGGTGGGGGAGAAGAAGTCGGCCAGGAGAACATGCTGCAAGTCAGTGAAGGCATTGTTAAAGGTGTTGGTGATAGATTTAGGGTGTAGGATGGGGGAGCCATCAATGCAGAGCACGGTAGGGGCCATTTTGGTTTCTCGGCCGGTGACCTCATTTAGGTTAGCCCAGAATTTGTGCCCGTCATTCTAGTTCTTGGTTAGGGCATCTTTATAGTATACATTTTTGGGTAGTCGGATGGTCCTGGTAAAGTGGTTCCTCGCACGTTTGTAGTTCATGATATCAGTCTGCTTGCCAGTGGCTCTAGTTATATGCCAGAGGTGGTCTCTATTTTTCATTAGTTCAAGGGTGTCAGGGCTCATCCAGGGGTTAAAGTAGCCTTTGATCTTCCACTTTTTTATGGGATCATGGGTGTCACAGATTATATTGAAGAGGAGGATGACATGGTCGAGAGCATCGTCAACGTCGGAAGCCTCAAAAACCGAGGACCAGTCAGCACTGAGGAGATCCATTTTGAAGCGATCAGTGTGACCAGGTTTGAGAACCCTGCTGGTGATTGTTCTAGGAGGGGGTTGGAGAAATTATTAGCCCAACAGAATATGACAGGGGAGTGGTCACTGATGTCATTTGGTAGGACAGACACATTAGAGACATGCTCAGGTCGGTTGGTGAGCACCCAGTGAATCAAAGTACTAGTGCACATCCTGTAGTTAGTCCTAGTGGTTGTTTCAACAAGCTGGGTAAAGTGGATAGCCAGAATTGCATCCTTGAATTGGTTAACTTCAAGGGTAAGCCAATTAATATTGAAATCACCTAAGAGCATGACCTCAGAGCTTAAGGTTAGGCTTCCAAGACAGTCTATGATGGCATGGAGACCTTGGGCTGAGTTCTTTGGGGGGATGTAGACAGATAGAATTGTGACAGTTTTTTTGCGGGCCCCAAGAAGAACCTTAATGGCAAGGGTCTGTGCGAACAACCCTAGGCTGGGTAAATTCAGGACTATGCCCTGAAGGCTATCCTTAAAGTAGATTGCACAGCCGCCACCTCTTTTAGATTTAAGATCTTGCCTATAGATCGAATAGCCCAGCAGACTGATGGCTCCATCGGGGATCTTGGGAGTGAGCCATGTCTCTACCACAGACAGTACGTCTGGATTATATAGAGTTACCCAGGCTTAAAGGCTGTCAAACTTTGCTGTCAGGCGGCAGATGTTTAGTGGCGCAAAGGTTAAGGTGCCTGGTTTCAGTGCACTCAACCCCTGATATAGAGGGGGCCAGGATTAGGGTGGTTGTTGCCTGAGAGCAGCAGTAACAGGAGCACCAATCTGAGCAGGTAACTTTTAAAGTGTTTAAGGCTAGTTTTGTGCTGTCTTTGTGGATCCATTTGAGCTGCATGCTTATCAGAGAGAATGGCCAGTTTAGGCAGGACTGTGGGAGGGGAAAGTCCTAGCCGAGCTGGATGTGTTCTGGGCCAGGTAGGCCAGAGTGTGTTGTTAGGCATGCAGTTGGCACGTGGGCCACAACTATGCACAGACGTTGTAATGCTGTAGATATTGCCATAGGGGTGCTCTGAGATAATGGGTCAGCTGATTTAGGGTCATTCAGTGGCGGCAAACGGAGAGTGGGCAGGATTGTAAGATCTGGCAGTAGTCTGGTTGCCATGTCCAAGATTGTAAAAGGGTGGTGTCACAGCAAGAAGGGTCTTGGCAGAGGGAGGAAAGTAAAAGAGATTAAGATGTGATGGAGCTAGGAGGGTGTCCTTGCCTTATAGGCTGCTGTGCACCCTTATAGTTTTGCGGTGACCTAACTAGGAAGATGTCTTTAAAGGGAGGACAGGACAAGTGTTATGCCTAATAGCTGTACTCTGTATCTTTAAGTGGAGTTGCAATGTTAGTGAGAGGGGAGGATGAAGATTGCCAAGGGGTGGTGCCGAGGGGGAAGGGAAAGCATTTAATAAAGGCTGGAGGTGGGGGAAGGGGGTGGGCGTAAAAATTCAAGCAGGAAGGAGACAGTAGGAGAGAAAGTGAAACAGAAATTGGATTATTTGCAGGGCAAAGCTTACAACTGTGACCCAAATGAAATCTGTTCTAAACAGAGAAAACTGTATCACTTTAAACTTAGGTTCTGATTCAGAGTAGATTACCACTGGACTTTAAAAGAAAGAGAGCTTTAATACTTTAATACTTTAAAATCTACAAATCTGCAGCATAAAAGAACTTGCACCTCAAACTACCCTTGGAGTGCAAAATTACTGTAAACAGGCTTAGGTTCACGTTTAAATTAGGATTCACAGGACAATTTGGAGAAGCTTAACCAGTACCACAATCAGTATGTAACATTAGCTTAAAGTCCAGAAGGAGGTGAAGTAGCCAAGAAATTAAAGAACTGCAGCAGCCTGTCAGCAGGCAGAGCCTATGGTCCTGGCCAGTCAAGTTTCAGCAGCGTATCTTCGGTCTGGTGATCGATGGGCAGTACAGCAAGGAAGGCAGCTGTCAGACAGAAGAGGCCTGCCTGGCTGCTTGCAGCAGCAGAGGCACCCATGTCAAGGGTGAAGCTTCGGTCTGGTGATCGACGGGCAGTATAGCAAAGAAGGCAGCCGGTGGACATAAGAAGCCCACCCAGCTGCTTACAGCAGCAGAGGCACCCATGTCAAGGGTGAACATGTCCCCGTATTGTAGAGTGGCATTATATAGATACATAGACAGTGTCAGCAGATAAGGGCCTATGGCCCACCCAGGCTGCCCATTTGAGCTTGTAAGTTCAGTTTATGTTTTCCTAGAAGTCTGTTGCCTCTTAACCCTGACCTCCAGAATTCCTTTATGTCTTTCCCATGCATTCTTAAATCCCGTTATTGTTTCAGCCCCCACCACTTCCTCTGGTAGGGTGTTCCACTTGTCCACCACTTGTTCTATGAAGAAATTCTTCCTCATGTTTCCTCTGAATTGTCCTCCTCCAACTTCATCCCATGCCCTCTAGTCCTGGAACATCTTTTCACTTAAAATAGTGTATTCCTGCACCTGTTCCTCCCAGTAAGATACTTGTATGTCTCTATCATAACCCTCTCTCCTCTTCTCCTCCAGGGAGTACATGTTCAGTTCCTTCAACCTGTCCTCATAGGACTTGTGATGCAATCCATGCACCATCTTTGTTGCCCTCGTCTGTACCTTCTCTACCCTGTCTATGTCCTTACGTAGGTAAGGTCTCCAGAACTGCACTGTGTACTCCAGGTGGGGCCTCACTAGTGTCTTGTATAGTGGAATTATGACCTCCCTTTTCCTGCTGGTGATGCCCCTGCCTATGCATCCCAGCATCCTATTTGCTTTACCTGCTGTCTTGTCACACTGTTTCCCCTACCTTGAGGTCATCAGAGATGATAACCCCAAGATCCCTTTCCTGCTTGGTGAATGCTATATCCTCACCCCCAACTGATATATTGTGCCAGGGTTTTTGTTCCCCATATGCATTATCTTGCACTTCCTTGCATTGAATTTCAACTGCCAAACCCTGACCATTCTTCAAGTTTCTGCAGGTCTCTTCTCATTCTGTTTACACCCTCTGGTTTGTCTACTCTGTTACAGAGCTTTGTGTCATCAGCGAACAGTGAAATTCTGCCTTCTAGGTCCTTCGCAATGTCACTGATGAATATATTGAATAGGACCGGTCCCAGCACTGATCCCTGTGGTACCTCACTGGTCACTCTTCCCTCTGTGGAGTGACAGCCATTTACCACCACCCTCTGTGTCCTACTGCCCAGCCAGTTACCTACCCACCACACTACTGTCCTGCCCACACCCATATTCCCCCGTTTGTGCAATAGTCTTCTATGTGGCACAGTGTCAAAGGCCTTGCTGAAGTCCAGATAGGCCATGTCCACTGCCCTCCCTGATCCACCTCCCTAGTCACCCAGTCAAAAATTCAATGAGGTTGGTCTGACATGACCTCCCTGGTGGAATCCATGCCTTGGGTCCTGTAGTCCATTGACAACCAGATGTTCCACCAATCTCTCCTTCAGTAGTGCTTCCATGATCTTCCCCACTACCGAGGTGAGGCTGACTGGTCTGTAGTTCCCTGCCTCCTCTTTGTTCCCACTTTGTATAAGGGGACTATATCTGCTATCCTCCAGTCTTTGGGTACCTCCCCTGTTTCCAGTGATCGGCTAAACTGGATAGCCAGAGGTTCAGCCACCACCTCTCTTAGTTCTTTAAGGACCCTGGGGTGCACCCCATCTGGCCCCATTGCTTTATCAACTCTTATTACTTCCAGTTCCTTCAGGACCCTTTCTTGTGTAAAGGGACTTGTGTCCATTTCTGCACCATTCTCACCCCTTGTACTCCGTTCAGACCCATTACCCTCCTCTTCTTCAGTAAAGACTGAGCATAAGTACCTGTTCAATATGTCAGCTTTGCTGTTGTCATCCTTCACACAGTCCCCATCCTCCCCCCTTGTCTCACTATCCCTCCCTTTACCTTTCTTTTTTCACTTATGTACCTGTAAAAGGTTTTGACCCCTTTACCCACTGATTTTGCAATGTGTTCTTCTGTCTGAGCTTTGGCTTCCCTTACTGACCTCCCTGCCTCCCTTTGCTTCTCCTGGTACTTCTCCCTCCTTCTGCCTGTGTTTTTTGTTTTGCCTGAATGCAATCTTTTTGTCTTTCACTTTCTTTGCTACCTCTTTGGAAAACCATAATGGTCTCCTCTTCCTTTCCTCTTGCTAACCTGCTTAATACATAATTCTGTTGCTCTTGTAATCCCCATTTTAAATACTTCCCACTGTTCCTCAACCCCTGATTCCTGCCCCATTCCCTTAATGCCTCTTTCAAGTATCTCCATTTTCCCAAAGTCTGCCCCTAAAATCCAGGATACATGTTTTGTGTGGTTTGGTTCTGCTCTTTCTGTGATTTCAAACCACAGTGACTGGTGGTCACTGTTCCCCAGGTGCTCCCCCACTGTTACCCCATCACACTGTCCTTGTTTGTGAGCACAAGGTCCAGTATTGCCTTCTGCTGAGTTGGTTCCATGACCAGTTGCTTGAGGAAGGCACCTGAAGGAGTCCAGGATAAATCTACTCCTAGTTGATGCTGCTGCTGGGATGCTCCAGTCCCGTCTGGAATATTGAAGTCTCCAACCAGTACTACCTCACCCTTGTCTGCCATCCTTTGGATGGCTAGCATCAACTTCCTATCTGTTTCTTCCTCCTGGGCTGGTGGTCTATAGACCACCACACAGATGGCTGGCCCATTTTCCTTTCCAACTTAACCCACAGTATCTCTCCCCCATTTTGTTCCTCCTGGATCTCTGTGGCCCTTATGTCATTTTTCACATACAGTGCCACTCCTCCTCCCTTCCTGCATGCCCTGTCTCTTCTGAATATGTTGTAGCCAGGTATGGCCAACGCCCAGTCGTGGATATCATTACACCAGGTTTCAGTGATGGCCACAATGTCCAGGTCTGACTGCACCATGACAGCATCCAGATCTTCCAACTTGTTGCTAAGGCTCCTGGCATTTGCACACATGGCTTTCCATGATTTGACCTCCCTAGACTGTTTTGCTGTTCTACTCCAGCCCCTTCCTTGGTTGTCCTCTATCCCTGGTTCTCCTTGCTGTCTGCCCTTCTGCTGAATTTTGCCCCTTTTCTGCCTATTCACCTCTTGGGCGCTAATCTCCATCTTTTGCACACTGCTTTGAAGAGACAGCAACACCTCTGGTTCACTGGTTCCACTGCTGGCTGTGGGGGGTGAGCAAGTAGGTACCATCCTTGCTGGCCTGCCACCCCCTTTGCTAGTTTAAATGCTTGTCAATGTAGCATTTAAATTTATCATTGAGTGCTTGGATTTCCCTCCAGGATGGATGCAGGCCGTCAGGCTTGAACAAACCTCCATCGTTCCAGGTGGGTCTCCAGTCACCAATGAAACCAAACCCTTCTTCACAGCACCAGTTCTTCAACCATGAGTTAAAGTTCCTGGTGCATGCACCCCTATGCTCTCCCTTGCCTCTCACAGGTAGTACTTCTGAGAAAGTGGCTGAAGTAGCTATTTGCTTGAGACCCCTCCCCAGTTTCCTAAACTCTTCCTGAACTTCCTTTGGCTCCCCATTTGCCAGGTCATTAGTACCTAGGTGGATAATGACATCCAGCTCACCCTCCCGTCTTGCCTTCCCAGTGATTCCCAGGATCTTCCTTCCATCTCTCCATGCCATGGCACCTGGTAAGCACCTCACCTCCCTGTCCTCCCCCTCCTGTGTTCCTAGCTGGATCCCTCTTATGATGGAGTCCCCCACCAGGATTCGCTTCCTTCTCCTCTGGGATCCACTGCTTTCTCCGCCGAGGTCACTTCCTTGGCTAACCTCCACATCCTTTCCTTCCATTTCTCTGGGTACCTCTATTTGGTTGTCCCTGTTTGTCAGTATGGCATATGAGTTCTTGAGTGGAATAGGATTTGGGATGTGCCTCTGCCTGACCGCTCTAACCCTCTCCGAGCCCACTGTCATCCAAGTGCTCCTCGTTCTCGGCATCCTTTGAGGCAGTTGCATTGGACTGGGTGGTCTCTGGATAGGGGTGATGGTACTCCTGTCCCAGTTTACTTCCACTCTGAGTCTGGCTACCTCATCCTGCAGTCCAGAGAGATGCATGCAGATAGGGCAGCATCTCAGTGTCCAGAAGGTCTGCCTGAATATGGCTGCCCCACAGCCACTGCATTGCACCACTCTCCACATTATACTGCAATTATACTGCTATTCCACTACTTGTCTGCTACTGAAGCTCTCCTAGTTCCCTTTTTATTAATTTACTGTCCTAAAAATTCTGCCACTGTTCCTCAGATACTTTTCTTTTTAAAAAAAGAAAATAAACCAAGAAATAAATAAATGAATCAAAACACTTGTCATGCTGAGGGTGGGCTTCTTCACCCTCATGCCCCTCCTACTCCACGCCCCTTACTATACCCTGTGTTTAGCTCCTGTCAATCAGATTTAACACGGCATATAATTAAGAGTTGGGGGAAGGGGAGGAAGGGGGTGAAAATTTGCAGCAATTAAAGACAGCAAAGAAATACACTACCGTTGCGTTTTAAATTTTCAACAGCCCAAAAACAATTCTAAGTAAAGATAACAAAGAAAGTACAGTGTCACTAAAAGCCCACAATCTAAGTTTAAAAGAAAAATAACAATTACTGGTTACTGTAAAGCATTGAATTGAATATGCTTCCTTCCCCTTCTGGCTTCTATAACATTCAAAAATACATACATTTCTATCTCAGCTCTTTACCCTTACCATCAAAAGGTAGCTACAATCACAATAATCTACCTTCTACCAAAACAGATTATATCACAGAACCAGAGCACAATGCAAAAACATCTGCTACTTAGCAACGACAAACAGGTGACAACATACCAAGTTGATGTAGCTTTTTTTTAAATAGAAAAAAAAATGTAATCTTTTAAACCAGTAGAAATCAGCAGTCCCAAAAGCACCTTAAACTACAAGAAAGAATGCAGTACCACACCTCTGCCACAATAACTAAATAGTTCTAAACCATTGGAGAAAGAAGAAAAAATAAAAGACTGCACAAAAAGATACAATGTACTATAAAGTATTAGGCAATAGGTATACTCAGTTGTTTAACAGAGAAAATAAAGTACCTACCAAAACAGACAGAATACCCACAAATGACACTTAGGTTTTCAATATCAGACACCACCAAAGGCACATACAGAAAGGGTTTAAACTATAGTATTAAAATTAACCACATCAGAGTAGAAAGATCACACTAAATAAATGTGTTGATCCTTCTGACTTCCAACGAATATCTACCACACAAATTTTATATCTTCCTGTAGCCTACAGGGTTGTCTTTCACAATCACCTAAATTTAAATAAAACAAAACAATTTTTAAACTGAAAATTATAGCAAAAAGCACTTAGCTTTGGGAGCTCTTCTCAAACACAGCCACTCAGCTTAGAGTTCTAGAATCAGAATGATATATGAGCTGTTCTCCTCTCTAGTTTTACCAAACTCTATCTAGGGAACTGTTAAACAGGTACGTCAGCGGACCCACCTGTTTTGCCACCAGTCGACTTTGTTCTCAGGGGTGCATGTCATCCACTCATGAGGACTTGTCCCTTCAGGTCCTGAGTCCCTTCAACATATGACCCACTATGATCATTTCCTCTACCATACTCCTTACCTCCCATCTCCTTCAGCCCAGCCTCCCTTGTGGCACTGGTCCATCTTTCTCATTAGTAAAGACAGAGCAAAAATATTCACTCAGTACCTCTAACTTATCCTTATTGCCTTCTACCCACCCCTCCCACATCTTTAATTAAATTATGCCCTCCTTCACAGCCCTTTTTCCCTAATGTATCTGAAAAAGGCCTTGTCCCCTTTCTTGACACCCTCTGCAACTTTCAGCTCCTTCCCTGACTTTGCCTGCCTGACCACCTTCCCAGCCTCTCTCACCTTTTCTGCATACAGTAGGTTTTCCTGTTTACCTCTTCTGGGACATCCAATTCCTCCTATATGAGGCCTTCTTTTTCTTAACCAATCTACTCACTTTCTTGTTGAACTAAAGTGATCTCTTAGATTCACTTTTTTTCTCCTTTTTATGTTGCTTGCACGCACTTGCAAGAAACATAGTGCCATCATTGGAGATTTCGGAGGTGTGTCACCTCCTCCTCCAATTCAGTCAGTGTGTTGGCAGGCGCAGCCTCTGTAAGCCAATGCATTCTGGAGCTGTCTATGACAAGCTCCAAATGCAGTGGCATACGGATGAAAGAGAGCTACGCTGAGTGAGCAGCGATAAGATATCGGCTGCTCACGCGCGCCCCCCCACAGACACCCACGAGGCGCCTCACCCCGCAGACGCACTGTATAGCCTACAGGGTGCCCAACTCACCGGGCTGAGCTCGCCTCCCCCAGTAGGAAAGTGCCACGCTGGGAGCCCACCCCAGCATGGCAAGTGATCATAGGCGCGAGGGTGCCCAATCCCGTCAGCTGAACGCCCCACTGTCCTTGTGCCATGCTGGAGCCCACCCCAGCATGGCAATGTCCCGTCAGTCTGCTTTTTCCTGCAAAGAAGAAACGGTCCCACGAGTCTCCCTGGCCCTCCCACAACCCGCACCCACCCACTGTGCACCCTGCCTTCACACCCCCCACCCCATACTTACCTCCGGACCGTGGCGCGTGATCTTCGTGGACCGGGAACACGTCTGCACTCTTCAAAGCCAACTGCGAACTGAGGAAATGCGGTAAGCTGTATAATGGGCTAGATGGGGGGGTTCATTTGATGCATATCTCAGGCATTTTAGGAATTTTGCGCAAATTTTCCAGCATGGGGTTTTGGGACCCCTTCTCGCAGATGATGTCACTGGCATGGCGTTATTGCCGGGCCCGAAGGTGATTTCATGATCACTGTGCGAAATCACCCTTTGGGCCATATCCATGACATGACTTATCATCCTGAAAGGGTTCAAAACGCCCATGTTGAAAATTTGGTGCCAAAATTCAAAAAAATGACTGTTTTACTCTAGCCGCAGTGTTGCACAGTTCCTACGCAGGCTCGTGAAGTTCACAAATTTCAATATTTTCACTCCAGATTTTCAACATTGCCATTTTACCACACCTTCTTATGAGCAGTACAGCTGTCATTTTTCACATCTCACCCAAAATGTGCTTCCGCCCATGTAGCGCACAAAGGTGCAGTCGGTGTGCAAAATCAATGTACAGGACAAATTAAGAAAATCACAGTGACACTGTTCATGAGCAGAGGTATTAAAATGACTATGTTGAAAATTTGGTGAAAAAATTCCTAAAAATGACTGTTTTATAGCGGCGCTATGCAGTTCCCACGCAGGCTCGTAGTTCACAAATTTCAATGTTTTCACCCACTTTCAACATTACCATTTTACCACACACCTTCTTATGAGCAGTACAGCTGTCATTTTTCACATCTCACCCAAAATGTGTTTCCACCCATGTAGCGCACAAAGGTGCAGTCGGTGTGCAAAATCAATGTACAGGACAAATTAAGAAAATCACAGTGACACTGTTCATGAGCAGAGGTATTAAAATGACTATGTTGAAAATTTGGTGAAAAAATTCCTAAAAATGACTGAGTTTTATTTAGGCGGCGTTACAAGAAAGTTCCTACGACGCCTGTAAGGTCGCGAATTTTCAATATTTTCACCCAGATTTCAACACTGCCATTTTATCACACCTTTTATGAGTAGTACAGCTGCCATTTTTACATCTCACCCAAAGACGTGTTTCCGCCCATGTAGCGCACAATGGCGCAGTCGGTGTCTTGAGATCAATGTACGGGACAAATTAAGAAAATCACAGTGACACTGTTCATGAGCTCAGGTGTTAAATGGCTATGTTGAAATTTGGTGAAAAATTCCAAAATTACTGTTTCTGGCGTGTGTTGTACAGTTCCTCATGCGCTCGTAAGTTCAGCAATTTTCAATATTTTCCTCCAGATTTCCAACATTGCCATTTTGCCACACCTTCTTATGAATAGTAACTGTCATTTTTCACATCTCACCCAAAACGTGTTTCCACCCATGTAGCGCACAATGGCGCAGTCGGTGTGTGAAATCAATGTACGGGACAAATTAAGAAAATCACAGTGACACTGTTCATGAGCAGAGGTCTTAAAATGGCTATGTTGAAAATTTGGTGAAAAAATTCCCTTCAGATGTTCTGCAATATTACTAATGAAGACATTGAACAGAACTAGCCCCAGGACCGATCCCTGCAGCACCTCACTGGTGCCCTCTCCCTAGACTGCATACCATTTACCACCACCTCTGCCTCCTGTCTGTTAGCCAGTTTCTAACCCAGTTTACCACCCTTTCCCCATGCCCAGCCTACCCAGCTAGTTTATCAGCCTCCTATATGGGATGGTGTCAAAGGTTTTGCTGAAATCAAGGTAAGCGTTGTCCACTGCCCCACCCTGATTCACTTCCTTTGTCACCCAGTCAAATAAATCAACCAGATTTATCTGACATGATGTCCCCACTGTGAATCCATGTTGTCTATGGTACTGGGTTCCGATGGCATCTAGATGCCTCACTATCCTTTCTTTAAGCAATGTCTCCATGATCTTCCCCACTACTGAGGTGAGGCTGAATGGCCTATTGTTCCCTGCCTCTTCCCTGCTGCCGGACTTGTGTAGAAGGACCACATGTGCCCTCCTCCAATTCACTCATGTTGAATGACTCAGTGAACATGGCTGCCAGAGGTACTGCTATCTCCCTTTGCAGTTCTGTTAATATCCTTGGGCATATGCCATCTGGTTCCATTGCTTTGTCCACCTTCAATTTAGTGAGCTCCTGCAGGACTCTTTTGCCTTTGAATGGACTATTGTCCACCTCTTCACCCCCTTGGCAACTGCTGTACTGCTGTGGCCCTTGCCCCTCCCTCTCTTCTGTGAATACTGAACGGAAAGACACAGTGGATGTCTTGGGAGGAAGGCATGAAACTGTCACTTCCAAATACCTAAACAGCACATACAAGCAAACAACATTCGGCATTGACAAATGCTTGTTTTAAAGAGCATCTGATGACTTTGGGAAAACTTTAAAAAACATAAATATTTAGTCATGATTCAGCTGCTATTTCATGTATCTTCTACAGATTTCTATATATTTTCATCTCCATTATTTATTGCTGAAGAAATATCCACAAAAACAAGATCTTTATCCCTCAGAGTTCATCTGCGTCTATAGCTTATTCCTTACCTGAAATTATAATGCTCTGATGTGACATCACAGTCTGTTGCCTGGGGAATAACTATGATATCACAAGCACAGCATTATGACATCAGGTTGGGAAGAAGTGGCACTGGCCCTGTGGCACTGAGGATTGAGGAGCTGGATGCCACACCTCGTTCCATGCCAGCTACCCAGTTCGGAAGCGAGCTCGGGTCGTCGGGGGTTGGCGGGGGAAGGAGGGGATTGAGCATCTGGAGGACTGCTCTCCTCTTCTGGGAGGGAGGGGGGAATGTCCTGCACAGCTAGTGGCATCCGGTGGAGACTGGGTGCACTACAGACACAGGGACCACACTGGAACAAGGGAACTCTGGGCGACTGCCTTCTGGATGTGTTCGGAAGGGCTCACGTAGTGGGCTGGGCAACATTTCAGGCCCCTCATTTGGGGGAAGGAAAAGCAAGAAAAATCCTCCTTCCATTGGTAGGTGAAGGCGGATCCAGTGGTAGAGGCCCCACATCCATTAACAAGCATCAGGATGTTCACTCTGGTTCCCTCTTTCTGTGACAGCTGCCCTCCAACACTGTTGATAGGCTGCTGGTAGAAGATGGTGGTCCTTCCTTGGAGGACACAGAACCAGGGGGTTTGGGCAAGCTGCACAAGAAGTAGGGGGTGCCCCTCCACCGGAGAAACAGACGGGCTACGCTTGAGGCAGGACAGGAAGAGCCAGCTAACCTAGAGACCACGCTGGAGAGCGGCCAGTGGTAAGGGGAGAATAAATAGAGTTAAAAAAAATAGATTGGAAAGAAGCAATAGGAGCTGATGAACCCTCAAGGAGCAACTAACCTGTTTTAATGCATATGGCTTCAGTAATAAATAATGGGGATAGGAAACACAGAGTTAATGAGAAATTAAATATGCTTTGTGTCCAAATATTGTTTTTGAAAGTTCTTCTTGAGGCGTCGGTGACTCTTTAGTGCAGGTTACTGAGGTGGTCGTTACCCCATCCTTGATCATGGTTCTCTGTAGGTCTATGTCCAGGGCCTCCCTAAGGTTAGCCAGTCTACATTCTGCCACTGAATTCCTGCTACTGCTCAATTTCTGGAATTATTCCACTTCTGGATGCCCAGTTCTTCCAGGTGCTTTCCAGTTTCACCAAATAGCCAAACAGCCTGCCTCTTACTGTGTTTCTCCCTTGCCTTGGAGTCACAAAATGAATGGTGTTAGTGGAAATGAAACTTGGGTCTGGAGGTTCACAGCTCTTCAGTGGAATCACATGGTCAAATAAGCACATACTAATACTCACAAGTTACAGCAGGACTCTACAATAAATGTGACATTTAATCTCGGCTGGGCTAGCCTGAGTAAATTATAAATAAAACTAGTTCTCTGCTGCCCTGAACATTTGGCCCAATGTCAATAACCACAAGCCTGTATCTATTGTCTTGCTTCCACTTCAACACCCAGGGTAAAAATGTGCTATAAGTAGCAGTTGAGGGTTTTGAACCTAGGTTTCAATGTTCACACATCTGAACTTTAATTGTTAGCTCAGATTGCTTGCATCTAGTCTGCTCCCCAACCTGCCATTACACATTTATTAAGTGGTTGTTGTGGGCTTCAACATTGCTGGGTCTTCATTGTCACAGCTCTATAGGCCAAGGTACCGGACTCCTTTTACTCTACTCCTCACAGCTTGAACACACATAAGCTATCACACACACACACACACACACACACACACACACACACACACACACGTAGCCACACACACACACACGTATACACACACACACACACACATACACACCTCCAACACAGCCTCCATCAACTACAAACACACAAGGAGACTCTGACATGCACAAATACACACAGAGGCGTATGTAAATGAACATTCAGGGGTGGGGGGGTTACCACTTGGCACCACGAGTGGTCCATATCAACATCATGGGTGTTTTGGGGTGGGGGATACCACTAGACACTGAGGATAGGACCTACAGGTATACATGGAACAAGTGTTGAGGGGGGGTGGGGCTGCCTCTATATACCAGGGATATGTGACACTACATGAGACAAGTGTTCAGGGGAAGAGATGCCACTAGACACCAGGATATATATACACATAACACAGATGCATTCTTCGGGCGGATGCCACTAAACACCATGATTCTGAACACAGGATGAGTGCCCAGGGAATAGGGGATGCCACTAGACACTAGGAAGATGACACAGGACACTGGTGTTTCAGTGGTGGCAGGTAACACTAGACACCAGGGATATGTATAACTAACAGAGCAAGGATGATTGTGGGTGGGAGGTGCCACTAGACATCAGGGATATGTCTACCTGACATGGTATGGGTGCTCGTGGGATATGTGATGTCACTAGACACCAGGGATATGTATAACTAACAAAGGATGGGTGATCAGAGGTGGGGTGTGCCACTAGATGCCAGGTATATGTATAACTACCATGCATGGTAGGGGTGCTGGTAGACACCAGGGATATGTATAACTAACATGTGATGGATTTATTGGGGGTGGAGGGTGCCACTAGACACCAGGGATGTTGTCGGGCACACACAGCATGGGTGGTACTGGGCCACAGCACACCATGCAAATGAGCCCCTAATGGGCATGCAGATTGCCCAGTTCCATGTTGGGGCAGTACAGTTTCACTTAATGCTACACCAGCATGGATTGATATTCAGTCAGATAGCGCTGGTCTTCTATCCAATTAAATATAGCAGTCGCTGGGTCATGCTTGTGCCTCCCAATTAAGATTAGAACCAGAGACCCTTATTGGCATAAAGAGACAAACTGATTCCAGTGCTTGTACACATATGCACCCCCCCTCCACATACACTCACGTTCTGAAGCACAAGCACACACACACTCTAAAGGAGACATAAATAAACATACAGTATCCACACAAATCTTGATCCAAGCACACTAGACTGCATGAAACATAGAAACATAGAATTTGACAGCAGATAAGGACCGCTTGGCCCACCTAGTCTGCCCATTTTCCTACCTAACAGATAAACTGCAGATCCTAATTAACAAACAGCTTACTTCCTCCTACCCCCTACTAGGACTGCCTTGTCTGTCCCATGCATTCTTGAATTCCCCCACTGTTCTTGACTCCACGACCTCCTCAGGGAGGCTGTTCCATGCATCCACAACCCTCTCTGTGAAAAAATACTTCCTCACATTACCTCTGAGCCGTCCCCTCTATCTTCAAATTGTGCCCCCTTGTTCTTGCACATCACTTTTTCTGAAAGATGCCACCCTCTTGTACTTTGTTGATTCCCTTGAGGTACTTGAAAGTTTCTATCATGTCTCCTCTCTCCCTCCTTTCCTCAAGGGTATACATATTAAGCTCCTTTAGTCTTTCATCGTATGTCTTCTGGTGCAGACCCTGCACCATTTTGGTTGCCCTCCTC
The DNA here is from genome assembly GCA_016271365.2 of Neoceratodus forsteri. NCBI lineage: Eukaryota > Metazoa > Chordata > Ceratodontiformes > Ceratodontidae > Neoceratodus > Neoceratodus forsteri. Next base: position 107,085,992 of record CM057458.1, read on the forward strand.
TGGACAGCCTCCACTCTGTCTATGTCTTTGAGGAGATGGGGTCTCCAGAACTGCACACAGTACACCAGATGGGGTCTCACCAACTGTCTGTACAGAGGGATAACAATTTCCTGTTTTCTTTATTGATGCCTCTCCCTATGCATCCCAATATCCCCCCAGCCTTCCTTACTGCCTTCTCACATTGCTAGCCCACCTTTAGGTCATCTGATATAATTACTCCCAGGTCCCTTTCCATTTTTACTGTTGTCAGTATCTCATCCCCCATTGTGTGCTCTTGCCCTGGGTTTTTGTTTCCCAGGTGCATTACCTTGCACTTCTTTGCATTGAATCTGAGCTGCCATACATTTGACCATTCCTCCAACCTTGCCAAGACCCTTCTCATCCTTTCCACTCCATCTGGTGTATCAACCCTGTTGCAGATCTTTGTGTCATCTGCAAAGAGACATACTTTTCCTTCCAGTTCCTCTGCAATGTCACTTATAAAGACATTAAAAAGGACCAGTCCCAGTACTGAACCCTTCGGTACCCCGCTAGTAACCCTCCTTTCATCACTGTGAACTCCATTTACTACTATCCTTTCCATCCTGTTGTCTAGCCAATTTTTCATCCAGGCTACCACCTTGGGACCCACTCCAAGGCTGGCTAACTTGTGTGTTAATCTTATGTGAGGGACTGTATCAAATGCCTTGCTAAAATCTAGGTAAGCCATGTCCACAGCTCCTCCCTGGTCTACTACTTTGGTCACCCAGTCAAAGAAATCTATTAGATTCATCTTACATGACCTTCCCATCATGAACCCATGCTGCCTTGGGTCCTGTGCCCCACTGGCCTCTAGGTACTCAACAGTTCTTTCCTTCAGAAGTGATTCCATCATTTTACCTACCACTGAGGTCAAACTAACTGGTCTGTAGTTTGCTGCCTCTGTCCTGCTCCCACTTTTGTGAAGAGGAATCACATCCTCCCTCCTCCAGTCCTCAGGTACCACCCCATCCTCCCATGATTTGTTAAAGAGAGTAGTCAGCAGTGTCATTAGTTCTACCCTTAGTTCTTTTAGAATTCTTGGGTGAATCCCATTAGGCCTCATTGCTTTGTCCACCTTCAATTTTACTAGTTCTTTTAGAACCGTTTCTTCTGTAAATGGACTGGTATCGACCCTCGTCTTCAGAGTGTTTTTCTTGTTTGGTTTAGGTACCCCCCCACTTCTTCTTTTGTGAATACTGAGCAGAAATATTTGTTCAGTATCCCTGCTTTATCATTGTCACCCTCTACCCACATTCCCTCCCCTTTATTAAGCCTCAGTATCCCTGAGGCCGGCCCGTTAGGCGCAGCAGTGGGATTTCCGCTGCGGCAGCGGCCAGGTCGAGGCGGATCGGGTCATCGGAGGCGGCGGGGGGTAGGATTGAGCGTCTGATGGGCAGCTCTCCCACTCCGGGGAGGGTGCAAGGCATCTGCTGGGGACCCCCAGGAGACTGGGAGTTACCAGCCGACGCTGACATGGGGAGGAGGCTGGGCTGACGCTGGCATCATTGCACGCCCCGCCTCCTCTGGGGAAAAAACCAGGAAAAGGAGGGCCGCCTGCCGCCGCCAAATGTCGCCCGGCGGCTTCGATGCCCCAGGCCCAAGCCCCGACCTAATCTCAGTGCTCATGTGCATAAGGGCCAGTGCCGTAGGGCCCCACCATGGGGCAAGCCATGGGTATCGTGGGCTGTAGCGATTTAGCAGAGTCAGTGGCCCGTGACCAGGTTGAAGACTAGGCGTGGGCGTGTTAGGGGAGTAAAAGGAAAAAAAAAAGCCTCAGTATCCCTCCTTTGGTCTTCCTTCGCTCCCTAATGTACCTATAAAAGGTCTTATCCCCCTTCTTAACAGAGTAGGCTGTCCTTTCCTCGGTTTGGGCCTTTGCTATTCTGACTGCCTTCCCAGCCTCTTTCTGCTTTAACTGATAAAGTTCTCTGTCCTTCTCCTTCTGTGTTTCCTTATATTTCCTGAATGCTATCCCTTTCTCCTTAACCTTCTCTGCCACCTCTTTTGAGAACCATAGCATTTTTTCCCTCATTGTGTTTTGTTGATTTGCTTTACACAAAGGCTTGTTGCCTCTGTGATGGCTGTTTTGATTACTCTCCACTGTTCCTCCACCCCTCCTTCTTGCCTGTTTGCTAGTGCTTTTCTGAGGCACTCTTTCATTTTTCCAAAGTCAGCCTTCCTAGAGTCCAATACTCTTGCTTTTGTATGGCTTGATTGTATGGCTGTGTTTACCATGAACCACACTTAGAAACATAGAAACATAGAATTTGACGGCAGATAAGGACTGCTTGGCCCACCCAGTCTGCCCATTTCCCTGCCTACTGGATAAGCTGCAGATCCTAGTTAACCAGCAGCCTACTTCTTTCTACCCCCACGCCCTAGAATTGCCTTATGACTGTCCCATGCATGCTTGAATTCCACCACTGTTTTTGACTCCACAACCTCCTCCAGAAGGCCGTTCCATGCATCCACAACCCTCTCTGTGAAAAAATACTTCCTTAAATTACCTCTGAGCTGCCCCCATCTTCAAATTGTGCCCCCTTGTTCTTGCACACCTCTTTTTTTGAAAGATGCTACCCTCTTGGACTTTGTTGATTCCCTTGAGGTACTTGAAAGTTCTATCATGTCCCCCCTCTCCCTCCTTTCCTCGAGGCTATACATATTAAGCTCCTTAAGTCTCTCTTCATATGTCTTCTGGTGCAGACCCTGCACCATTTTAGTTGCCCTCCTCTGGACAGCTTCCATCCTGTCTATGTCTTTGCGAAGACTGGGTCTCCAGAACTGCACACAGTACTCCAGATGGGGTCTGACCAGCTGTCTGTACAGAGGGATAATAACTTCCTGTTTTCTACTGGTGATGCCTCTCCTATGCATCCCAGTATCCCCCAACCCTCCTTGCTGCCCTCTCATTGCTTGCCCACCTTTAGGTCATCTGATATGACTACTCCCAGGTCCCTTTCCATTTTGTTGTTGTTAGTATCTCACCCCCATTGTGTACTCTTCCCTGGGTTTTGTTTCCCAGGTGCATTACCTTGCACTTCTTAGCATTGAATCTAAGCTGCCATACATTTGACCATTCCTCTAACCTTGCCAAGTCCCTTCTCATCCTTTCCACCCCACCTTGTGCATCAACTGTGTTGCAGATCTTTGTGTCATCTGCAAAGAGACATACTTTTCCTTCCAGTCCGCTGCAATGTCGCTATAAAGACATTGAAGAGGACTGGTCCTATTACTGAACTCATGGTACCCCATTAGTAACCCCTTTCTTCAGCGTGGACTCCATTTACTATTACTCTCTGTGTCCTATTCTCCAGCCAATTTTTCCCAGGCTGTCATCTTGGGACTCACTCCCAGGCTAGCTAACTTGTATATTAATCTTTTGTGTGGGACTGTGTCAAATGCCTTGCTGAAGTCTAGGTAGGCCATGTCCACAGCCCCTCCCTGATCTACTACTTTGGTCACCCAGTCAAAGAAATCTATCAGATTTGTCTGGCATGACCTTCCCGCTGTGAATCCATGCTGCCTTGGGTCCTGTGCCCCTCTGGCCTCTAGATATTTGACAGTTCTTTCCTTCAGAAGTGATTCCATCATTTTCCCTACCACTGAGGTTAAACTAACAGGTCTGTAGTTTCCTGCTTCTGCCTTGCTCCCACTTTTGTGAAGGGGAATCACATCTGCCCTCCTCCAGTCCTCGGGTACCACCCCATCCTCCCATGATTTGTTAAACAGGGTAGTCAGTGGTGTCACTAATTCCACCCTTAGTTCTTTTAGAATTCTGGGATGAATCCCATCAGGCCCCATTGCTTTGTCCACCTTCAGTTTTAAGAGTTCTTTCAGAACCCTTTCTTCTGTAAATGGGCTGGTATCAACTTCTGTATCCAGAGTGTTTCTATTGTTTGTTTTAGGTACCTCCCCCTCTTCCTTTGTAAATACTGATCAAAAATATTTGTTTAGTATTTCTGCCTTTCTCAGTCACCCTCTGCCCACCCTCCCCCTTTATTAAGCCTCGCTATCCTCCCTTGGTCTTCCTTCGCTCCCTGATGTACCTATAAAGGTTTTATCTCCTTCTTAACTGAGTTGGCTATCTTTTCCTCAGTTTGGGCTTTGCAGTTCTGACTGCCTTCCCAGCTTCCTTTTGCTTTAACTGATACAGTTCTCTGTCCTGCTCCTTCTGTGATTCCTTGTACTTCCTGAAAGCTTTCTTTTTCTCTTGAACCTTCACTGCCACTTCCTTTGAGAACCATAGTGGTTTCTTACATCGTTTAGTTTTGTTTATTTGCTTCACACAAAGGCTTGTTACCTCTGTGATGGCAGTTTTTATTATTCCCCATTGTTCTTCCACCCCTCTTTCCTGCCCATTTGCTAGTGCATTCCTTAGGCACTCACCCATTTTGGCAAAGTCAGCCCTCCTAAAGTCCAGTACCTTTGCCTTTGTATGGCTTGACTCTATTGCTGTGTTTATTGTGAACCATACTGTTCGATGGTCTCTAGTTCCCAGATGGCTACCCACTTCTACATCAGTTATCCTCTCTTCATCTCCATTTGAGAGAACCAGGTCTAAGATTGCTCCCTCTCGAGTGGGCTCCAATACTAGTTGTCTAAGGCATGCCCCCTGTAGGGCATCTAGAATAACCCCACTCTTCGAAGTGGCTGCTGCAACTGCACTCCAGTTAACATCTGGCATATTCAGATCGCCCATCAGTAATATCTCCCCTTTTTCTTCCTTACTAAGTATACTTTCTATCATTTCCTTGTCCATTTCCTCCCCCTGAGAAGGGGGTCTGTATACAACCCCTGTGCGGATTGTGGTGCCATTGCCGGTCTCCAAATTTACCCACAGTGCTTCTTCTCCTCCCTGTTTTCCCTTTTGTTCTGCTGCTTTGATTCCTTCCCTTATGTAAAGAGCTACTCCTCCTCCTCTATTACCCTCTCTGTCCCTCCTGTAGATAGTGTATCCTGGTATGTTTACATCCCAGTCATGGTTTTATGTGAACCATGTTTCTGTGACTGCCACGATATCCAGATGTTCATCCTCCATCAAGGCCACTAATTCAGGAAGCTTGTTACTCAGACTACGGGCATTGGTACTCATTGCTTTCCATTTTTTGATGGCTTTACCTTCAGTTGCAGCATCCCCCACTGACCTTTCTACCTTGGTCTTTTTCTCATTTAGTACCCTGTTTTGTAGGGAGAGGCTGGGATTTTCCTGCTGCTTATCAGTGCCTCCCCCCTTGACTAGTTTAAAAGCTTGCCAATGAAGCATTTAAACCGATTGCTCAAAAGACTTGTTCCCTTCCTGGACAGATGCAGACCATCCTGCCAGTATAGGCTGGTGTCCTCCAGGTGGAACCCCAGTCGCCAATGAAGCCAAACCCCTGTGCTCCACACCATTTTTTCAACCATTCATTAAGCTGCATGGTGCAAAGTACCCTCGCCTCACTCATGCCATTGACAGGCAGCACCTCTGAGAAGGATACTGTGTGTGCTACTTGTCTTAGGCCCCTCCCCAGTTCTACAAACTCCTTCTGCACTGCTCTAATCTCGTGTTGAGCCAAGTCATTTGTCCCTAGGTGGACAATGACGTCCAGCTCAGACTCCCGTGCAGCTGTTCTCGTGATCCTGAGGATGCGCTTCCTGTCCCTCCAAGCCATGGCACCAGACAGGCACCTTACTCCAGTTTTCCCTGCTCCCCCCAGTTCTATCCCCCTAATAATTGAGTCCCCCACCAGGAGCTGCTTCCTTTCCTTGTGGTGTCCTCTGCCTCCTTCCTGTGGGCCTCCCTTGTGACAGGTTTCCTCAGCCTCCTTAATCTCATCTGTGGGTGCATCCATAGGGGAGCTCTGCTCCCCCAGAATGGTGTATGGATTGTGGAGTGGAACAACTGACTGGGTGTGCCTCTGTTCCACCATCCTCACCCTCCCTGAGCCCACTGTGGTCCAACTGCTGTGCTTTCTTTGCAACCTCTGAGGCAGTGGCGGTGGCTCTGGTGCTCCCTGGATGGGGGAGGTTCCTTCTTACCATCCAGTCTGGCCTGGGGAAGGTTCCTTGCTGCTGTCCAGTGTGGCCTGAAGGCAGGCAAATTCCTCCCTCAGGGCAGAGGTTATCTGCAAATAGGGCAGCATCTCAGCCTCCAGAAAGTCTCCCGAAGACTGCTGCCCAGCCATTACATTGCACTACTCCCCACATGATTATGTACTTTTTTTGTGTGTGTGTTTGTGTGTGTGATTGGCTTGTTTTATAGAAATATATGTATTATACAATGTTATGCTTATATTTTCAGTGCTATGTGCTAGAGAGGATATGACATTGATATGCACTTGCACTCTTGAGGAAATGATGTCAGAACCCCAGGTATAAAGGAACTATTTCCAGGGGTGGGGTGAGGTGGATGGGGTTGGGCCTAAACTGTGCCCTCACAAAACAATCAGCTAAGAGCTCTGACCCACCGCTGCAATGAGTGCCTTCCTGTCAGCAAGATGCCATACATAACAATTTGACAGAGCAAATCCACTTCTAATCAAACAGAGAAAAATCCAGACATCCAAGTCAGACACAGGTAAACCTCCCCAGCCCCAAAACAGCCTGGTGGTTTGTGCTTCTGAAAGCAGTCAGCCCCAAAATAAGTCAGCTGTGCTTTAAACTCTTCCTGCACTGAAAATCTTAAGAATTGTAACAAGACTGTCTTTTCCTGATTAAGTTCCTTATTTCACTTTTCAGTTAGATGTAGCCTCCACCTGTAGAATATCTGCTACAAACCAAAGACAATTGTAAAGTTCACCTCCCTCTGTTGTGAGCACAACTCGCTTTCTTGCAAATCCTATGTTCAGTATTGTAGCTCCCAGCAAGAGCCATCTGGGAACAAGCAACACTGTTTGGTGGTTGCTTGTTCCCAGATGGCTACCCACTTCTAAATCTGAGATTCTTTCTCAATCCCCATTTGAGAGTACCAGGTCTAAGATTGCTCCCTCCCGAGTGGGTTTCAGTACTAGCTGTCTGAGGCATGTCCCCTGTAGGGCATCAAGAATGACCCTGCTCTGGGATGTGCCTGCAACAAAGGTGCTCCAGTTAACATCTGGCATATTCAGGTCCCCCATCAACAATATCTCCCCTTTTTCTGCCATTCTAAGGAAGCCTTCTACCATTTCCTTGTCCATTCCCTCCCCCTGAGATGGGGATCTGTATACAACCCCCATGCGGATTGTGGTGCCATTTCCTGTCTCCAGGGTGACCCAGAGTGTCTCATCTGCTCCCTGTTTACTCTTTAGTTCTGTTGCTTTGATCCCTTCCTTTACATAAAGAGCTACTCATCCTCCTCTTTTACCCTCCCTGTCCCTCATGTAGATTGAGTATCCTGGTATGTTGACATCCCAGTCATTGTCTTCTGCGTACCACGTTTCTGTGACTGCCACAATATCCAGGCAACCCTCTTCCATCAAGGCCACTAGTTCAGGGAGCTTGTTACACAGACTACGGGCATTGGTACTCATCACCCTCCACTTTTTGATGGCCTTACCCCTTTTAGCCCCATTCCTGTCCTTACTGCTTTTGCCTTTTTTTACATTTACTTCTGGCCTGCTCCCTAATGACTTCTCTACCTTGGTGTTTACCTCACTAATTACTGTTTTTTGTGGGGGGAGGCTGGGATTTCTCTGCTCCTTTTCAATGCCTCCCCCTTGGCTAGTTTAAGTGCTTGCCAATGAAGCATTTAAACCTCTCACCTAGGATCCTGGTTTTCCCCCCGGACAGATGCAGACCATCGCACCAGTATAGGTCTGCATCCCTCCAGATGGCTCCCCAGTCCCCAATGAAGCCAAAACCATGAGCTCCACACCAGTTTTTCAACCATTCATTGAATTCCCTGGTGAGGAGTACCTTAGCATCACCCTTGCCATAGACAGACAGCACCTCCGAGAAGGTTACTGTATGCACTACTTGTCTAAGGCCCCTCCCCAACTCTACAAACTCATCTTGCACTGTTCTGATCCCATTCCTAGGCAGGTCATTTGTCCCTAGGTGGACAATAACATCCAGCTCCCTCCCTCATGCAGCTGCTCCCACGATCCTGAGTATTTGCTTCCTGTCCCTCCAAGCCATGGCACCAGGCAGGCACCTTACCTCCCTCTCCCCTTCCTCCCCCATTTCTACTCCCCTAATGATTGAGTCCCCCACCAGGAGCTGTTTCCTTCCCCTGTGGGGTCTCATGCCACCCTCCTGTGGGTCTCCTTTGTGAAGGTTCCCAGCATCCTCCTTGGTCTCCACTGCAGGTGCCTCCATAGAGGAACCACTATCCACCAAGTTGAATGAATTGTGAGAGGTACAGCTGGAGGGATGCAACTCTGTTTCACCACCCTCTCCTCCCTGAGCCCACCTGGTCCAGCCTCTCCTCTTTCTTGGCAACCTCTGAGGTAGTGGCATTGGCCTGGTGGTCCTGGGTGGGGAGGAGGTTTCACGAATCCTAGCCAGGTCAGCCTGGAGACGGGCAACCTCCTCCCTCAGACCAGAGAGGTGCCTGCAAATAGGGCAGCATCGCAGCCTCCAGAATGTATCCCAGAACACTGCCGCTCCACAGCCATTGCACTGCACCACTCCTATCATGTCTTATTTTGTGTCCCCTCTCTTTTTTCTCTGTATGCTTTCTCTCTCCTCTCCTTACAACTCTCATCCTTCCTGTTCTGGGACAGTAACTTCCTATATTCTTCAGTAGCCTCCTTCTTCCTTGCTCAGTGTCAGACCGCTAGCAGCTGGGGGGGAGGGGGAGAGTGAGCTACTTTTTTCTTTTAGGGTTGACAAAACCAATGTTTCTCTATGATCCTTCCCTTCCTACTGCCAAACAGTAAGTTCCTGTTGACAGTCAAATCCAGTGGCTATACAAGTAGAACTGACTTAGGGTGGGTGGGATGGAGGGCAATTAGAAAGCAAAATGGTAGCTTCATTTAGTTAGCTGCTTTCTGCTCTACAAGCAATGCTAGCAACAGGAAGTTGTAATTTGAGTCACCTGCTTTTTTAGTTTCTAAGCTACACCCCCAATTAAGCGCTCTGTCCTCCTACTGGTTTAGCAAAGTAAACTGATACAGAACCCTTCCCAGCACAGAACACACACTGACTTTCTTTCTTTTTTTTTACCCTAAATAAGGCCCTTTCTACTTCTAATAAAGTATCTGTTTGCTTAAACTCAACAGACACTGACTCCTGCTAAGGTATAAGTACTTCTCCTAGCTCGCCGGGGCTTAGGAACCCACCAACGGACCCCCAGTGCCGCCGAGGACCCACCGATTTGTCTGCCCAGGAACCGCTGAGAAGCCGCCAGCCCTGCCGCACCCGCCTACATCCTGCACCTAGCCCCTCCAGGAAGACTGTTGTCAGGGGCCGCCCATGAGTTGCACGCCCAGGAGGAGAACCACGAGCTCGGCCGCACCTCTGACCTTTGTCCCGCTAAAGGCGTAAAGCCGCCAGGTCCTTCTCCTAGCCCGCCGGGGCTTAGGAACCCACCAACGGACCCCCAGTGCCGCCGAGGACCCACCGATTTGTCTGCCCAGGAACCGCTGAGAAGCCGCCAGCCCTGCCGCACCCACCTATGTCCTGCGCCTAGCCCCTCCAGGAAGACTGTTGTCAGGGGCCGCCCGCGGAGTTGCACGCCCAGGAGGAGAACCACGAGCTCAGCTGCACCTCTGACCTTTGTCCCACTAAAGGTGTAAAGCCGCCAGGTCCTTCTCCTAGCCCGCCGGGGCTTAGGAACCCACCAACGGACCCCCTGTGCCGCCGAGGACCCACCAATTTGTCTGCCCAGGAACCGCTGAGAAGCCGCCAGCCCTGCCACACCCACCTACATCCTGTACCTAGCCCCTCCAGGAAGACTGTTGTCAGGGGCCGCCCGCGGAGTTGCACGCCCAGGAGGAGAACCACGAGCTCGGCCGCACCTCTGACCTTTGTTCCGCTAAAGACGTAAAGCCGCCAGGTCCTTCTCCTAGCCCGCCGGGGCTTAGGAACCCACCAACGGACCCCCAGTGCCACCGAGGACCCACCGATTTGTCTGCCCAGGAACCGCTGAGAAGCCGCCAGCCCTGCCGCACCCGCCTACGTCCTGCGCCTAGCCCCTTCAGGAAGACTGTTGTCAGGGGCCGCCCATGGAGTTGCACGCCCAGGAGGAGAACCATGAGCTCGGCCGCACCTCTGACCTTTGTCCCGCTAAAGGCGTAAAGCCGCCAGGTACGTTTTCACCGCTTTCCATCTGCCGGTTGCCTTCAGCTCAGCCTGTAGTGCTGCCTGGCTGTACCCACTCTGGAAAAGCAGCTGTTTTCACCTGGTCTGCAGGCCTAGGGGAACTTTTCTTGGACCGGTTCTCTGAGCGCCGCTTGAAAGCGCCTCCCTACCCGCTTCAGGTTAACCCTAAGCGGTTTCAGGATTCAAGTGTTACAGCCCCTTCGGTGGCAGTTTGTTTGGACTGTCTTCTCTTAATTTTAAGCAAACCTGGCCTATTGCCCTGTTTTTTTTTGCATTTTTAACTTGTAACTGAGCCTTTCTCTGTGCTTTCGCCCTCACTTACTGTTTATTTACTTATTTACATAGAGCCTAAGTCAATAATCTGTTGAGCAATCTTGTTACTATTTTAAAACTTGAGCTTCCTGCCTTAAGCCTGTTCTGACCCTCTCTCCCTCTCTGCCTTCTTGTTCCCCTCCTCAATTTCACACTCCCACCCTTTTTCTTTGTCCTCTGACCGCGCCCTGTTCCGCAGTTGCTCCTACTTAAGTCTCTCCCTTGCTATTCTCCTCAGCTCCTTCTCCTAGCCCACCGGGGCTTAGGAACCCACCAACGGACCCCCAGTGCCACCGAGGACCCACCGATTTGTCTGCCCAGGAACCGCTGAGAAGCCGCCAGCCCTGCTGCACCCGCCTACGTCCTGCACCTAGCCCCTCCAGGAAGACTGTTGTCAGGGCCGCCCGGAGTGCATGCCAGGAGGAGAACCCGAGCTCGGCCACACCTCTGACCTTTGTCCCGCTAAAAGTAAAGCCGCCAGTGCGTTTTCACGCTTTCCATCTGCGGCTGCCTTCAGCTCAGCCTGTAGTGCTGCCTGGCTGTACCCACTCTGGAAAAGCGGCTGTTTTCACCTGGTCTGCAGGCCTATGGGAACTTTTCTTGGACGGTTCTCTGGCGCCGCGCTCAGGCCTCTCACCCACTTCAGGTTAACCCTAAGTGGTTTCAGGACTCAAGTGTTACAGCCCTTGATTGGCAGTTTTGTCCCTCCGGCGCCTCCCCACCCACCCACCTCTCCCCACCTCACCCACCATATGACTAAATGCCCACTTTCCATTGGTCCCTTATACTCTCTCACCACTAGGGGTGTTCTACCCTTAACATCCATCTAATTATCTTTTTTTCTTTTACATTGCTCCTCGCGCCAAAAAATCGTAATCTCTCTCGCGCCAAAATTTTCCACTTGCCTCTCCTTAGGGATTCCCTTATCTCTTGTGCTCCTATTTCTCTTCTATCTCTCTCTCTCTCCACACCAGCCCACTACTACAAAACCCCTCACCTTGCATAAGTCGCTGGCATCTAAATGAGACCCATGTTCTGTTTGTTTACAAAGGCACTGTGCCCCTGCGGCAGACTAATTTGGATTATCTTCCTCTTGCTACTCTGGGGTATACATGTCATCTCTCTGTCAGTGCACCTGAAGACTCCCAGAACCCCCCCTTCAGCCACTGATTTTAGGTTCTCTAACCTAATGATCACAGACCAAAGACCAATACCCTCCTGGGGCCACCTGCTCCTCCACAAAGGCTGCACTTACAAATCACTGTCTTCCCTCAGAATCAAACGGATGCGATGCAAGAATGCTCCAGTCCTCCTTGGCACACCACTATTGTACCTTGCATTACTCCTGATAACACTCTCTGGTGACATTGAACTGAACCCTGGCCCGCCCAGCTGTGGGGCACCCCCGACAGGATCTTCCATTAAAGCTAAGAGATTTTTACATAGTGCATATGAACATCAGAAGCCTCGTAAAACATCTGCCTGAAGTTGAAGCATGGCTCAAGGTACATGATCCGACATACTGTGCCTGTCGGAGACTTGGCTGAAACCTGGAATCCCCGATACCCTCTGCACCATACCTGGCTACTCTCTTATTCAAAGTGACCGACCTGGGGCTAAGAAGGGTGGAGGAGTTGCCCTCTACCACAAATCCTACCTGACCGTTAACATATTCAGTGACTCAAACCCCCTCACAAGGAGTGAATCATTGCACGCGCTCCTGTCTCTTGGCTCGAAAAAACTCCACATAATCTGCGTCTATAACCCCCCTCTCCGGGGGAGTAAATGGGCTCCAGGAGTCACTCCAGCTCACCCTACAACGTGTCAAAAAAAATGAAGCTATCGTCCTTGGGGATGTCAATTTGAACTGGCTAGGCCCCTCTCAAAATTCCCTAGCTTCACTAGTCCAAGGTCTAAACTTCCACCAACAAATCACGGAAAACACCAGACAGTCTGGGCCGCAGTCTGGCACGCTTATCGACTGGATCCTGTCGAACAGACCTGAACATATAATTTGCTCAGGGGTCATGGCAGATACCATCACCGATCACTCTCCCATATACTGCCACTGACGCTCCGGACAGCCACCCCCCCCACCTCGACAGATCACGTTCACGAATTTTGCAAACCTGGACACAGAATCCTTCCTCTGGGACATCTCTAACATTGACTGGTCGAATATATACCATACGAGGAATGTAGAGGCTGCTCGAACATATTTTTACAGTTTTTTCTCCCATTACAAAACAAGTACGCCCCAAAAACCACGCGAAGAGTCAGGGGTATACAAACTAGATGGTTGCATAAAGACCTCCTAAAACAACTAAATCATTGGGATAAGCTCTGGGCTTCCTACAAAAGCTCTCACTTGACCAGGGACTACTCAAACTACAGGCAAGAACAAAATTATTGCAGGAAAAAACATAAGGCTGGCGAAAAGTGTGTACCATCAGAACCTGCTAAAGAACTCAGCCAAGGACCCCCGTAAATTCTGGGGGCACATAAAAACTTTTCTGGGGACACCTCAATCAGTTACTCCATCCGACATGGTTATAGAGGGCTCCCACTGCAACAACCCCATCACCATTGCAAACGCCTTTAACACCATGTTCTCAGACCTCTCCCTCTATACTAGAGCTATGCCACCTGCTGACCCCACTGACGACTACGTGCCGCCTACAGACTCTGCCACCCCCGCCAGCACCTCAAATCCTCTACCACGCCTCCTCTACTTTAAAGCTATTACCACCTCTCAGGTTCTAAAACATCTAACAAAACTGTCAGACCACACCAGTCCTGGTTCCGATCAACTTGAACCCCTCGCCTTTTAAAACTAGCCGCGCATTTCATCTCCAGACCTCTAGCAAGAATTTTCACCCTGTCTCTCTCCAGCGGCACAGTCCCTGATCTTTGGAAAATGGCAAGGATCTCCCCTATCTTTAAAAAAGGGAACAAAAGAGATATTTCTAATTACAGGCCCATTGCCATTCTATCCCCACTTAGCAATATCCTAGAGAAACTGGTTGCCATGCAACTCCAGGATTTCCTCGACTCTACCAAGCAGCTCAATGATGCACAGCATGGATTCAGAAAAAACCACAGTATTACAACAGCGCTTACTAAATTCACCACAGACATCCTCAACTGGTATGGATCATGGAATGCTCACAGGGGCTGTCTTTATAGACCTAACCAAGGCATTTGACCTTGTAGACCACCGCCTGCTGCTATCCTCCTTGAGGAATATAGGCTGCTCCTTCCCTGTACAGGAATGGTTCAAGAGCTACCTGACAAACAGGTCCCAGGCTGTCAAATTCAACTCAGCCATCTCCTCCACTGTGGTCATGAACATTGGAGTACCCCAAGGCTCCATTCTGGGTCTGCTTCTATTCTCTCTTTTCATTAACAACCTCCCAGATGCTTTACCTGCCTGTTCCTCGCTCCTCTACACTGACGACTTAGTTATCTATTCCAGCTCACCCAAAATAGAGCTTATCAATACATCACTGAATAAAGCCTACTCCAATGTCCATAGCTGGTTATACACCCACTGCCTTGTTCTGAATTCTGCCAAAACAAATGCCATGCTACTTGGGACCACGCAAAAGATCCGAAGGTGCCCCACTCCCTAAGCATCCCTTGACCCTAAAGGAAATCCCTGCAGACAGTTCCCTCCTTTCGTTACCTGGGCATCCTACTTGATCAATCGCTTGACTTAAGCCTCCATATCCAGGCCACCTGCAAAATGTTAACTGTAAGCTGGGAGCAGCCTACAGAACAAGCATATATACTCACCTCCTCCGCCAGGCTTGCCATTGCCAGGGGATCCTGCTACCAACACTGACCTACTGTGCACCTATGCTTACCTCTGCTCACAAATCTCGCAGCTTAATTAGGATGTTACCTACAATAACACATGCAGGTATGCCTCACAATCCCACGACTTCTTCATCACTGCCAACTATATGAGGTCCTTGGATGGCTTTCCCCCGACCACCAGGAGTTACTTTCTTGCCTGCCTAAACGACTCCATACTGAGACAAAGCCAGCCGGCCGCACTGGCGAGGCTCCTGCACCCAGCTCTCCCAAACCTCACACTCAGATCTGAAGATAAAGACCTGCTGGAAATCCCTCGCTGCCGCACAATTAAAGGAACGGGCTCCTTCCAACATGCAGCCCCAACGCTATGGAACCAGCTCCCTCTTGACCTCAGGCTAGCCCCCTCACATCCCTCCTTTAAACGTGGGTTGAAGCGTCACCTGGTCCTCAGATCGTTGCACCTGCTTTGATCCTACCTGATCCCTCAAACTCCCCCAGCTGCTACTCACCACTCCCCTGCTACTGATCTCTTTGCAACTCTCCTTTTGCTCTCTCTCCCCTTTTCTCAACCCCTCACCTATTATCATCCCAAATTACACCCATGTGTAGGTGTTATGTATGTCTTGCACTTATTTACTATACCAACAGCTCAACTGTATAATGTATTTTTCTGTCCTCCATTTACCGTTTGTCGCCCACGGACAGCGACTGTCACTGGCCCTTATGCCCAGCCTCGGTACCACAAGCCCAGCTGCACCTACCCTCCCCCTACCGCTAAAGCCATCTCCAAGCCTCCTGCACTCCCCACCCTCCACTCCCCCTCTCATCATCCCCGACCATGGAGCCTTGAACCTGGTGTCCCCTTAAACCTACCACCGGGAGATCTCTGTCATCCTTTCAATATACCTCTGGCTTCCTGAGAATCTCGGGATCGTCGCTGTCGGCTGACTCCCTACGGATCTTTCCACCCCTCCTCCCGCCGGCTACCTGTGCACTGTGCCTCCTTGCCACAGTAGGAGACTGGATCATTGACCCCATCTCCCCTGCTCCGGTACCCCATTATCACATCTGCCTTCCGCCTTACTGCCCAGCCTCGGAACCATGAGCCCAGCCGCTCCCTCCCGCCTCCTATCGCTAAAGCCGTAATTCCAGCCGCCTTTACTCCCCACACACCTCTCCCTTCATTATCATCCCAGACTGTATAGCCTCGTGCCTGGCACCCCCCTAAGCCGCCAGCAGGGTGTCTCTTCCATCCTTGTTAGCTTCTCTGGGCACCCTGCTACCTCCCTCCTCCCTCCCTCCCTTCCATCTCCTTTCAGCTCCCCCTCCCTCCTCCCGCCATCACTTCTCCATGCCAACTGTGCACTGCTACAACCTTTCACAAGTGGATGTTGTAAATTCTGACCTCCTCCCCCCCCTTCTTTCGGGTTCCATATGCCACCGGCTGTTCCTGGCCAGGGACTGCCGCAGGCCCTCCTGCCCAGCCTCAGAACCACGATCCCGGCTGCTTTTACACACCTCCCTCCACCAAAGCCGTAAACATGACGCTTTTTTCTCTACTGCTCAGGAGGCTGCTTCCTTGCAGGCCCCAGTTTAACCGTATGCAGTCCCTCTGGACCCATGCCCCTTTTCAACCCCTCAACTGAACCTATATCCCCAGTTAAACACCTCATTGCTTTTGGCCTGTTGGTCATTACGAAGTTTAACCCTTATCTTGTTAGACTAGCTGGTACTGCCTCTTTTTGTCCTAAATGAATGATTGTAATTGTGTGGCTGTTGCCTCAAACTGTACTGCTGTTTTTTTTTTTTCTGTGATATGATGTATTGTACTCTCCCGGGTCGTGCCTGAAAATAGTCAGCTGCTGGCTAACGCACCTACCCGGTCAACAAAAACTATATAAATAAATAAATAAAAGTGTTAAATTAATAAGAAAATGTAGATTCTTTTAGTTGGCTGCTTTCTGCTCTACAAGCAAGGCTAGCGACAGGAAGTTGTAATTTGAGTCACCTGCTTTTATAGTGTCTAAGCCACACCCCCAATTATGCTCTCTCTCCTCCTACTCGTTTAGCAACGTAAACTGATACAGAACCCTTCATAGCACAGAACACACACTGACTTTATTTTTTTCTTTCTTTTTTTAACCCTAAATAAGGCCCCTTCTACTTCTAATAAAGTACCTGTTTGCTTAAACTCAACAGACACTGACTCCTGCTAAGATATAAATGTTAAATTAATAAGAAAATGTAGCTTCTTTTAGTTAGTTGCTTTCTGCTCTACAAGCAAGGCTAGCAACAGGAAGTTGTAATTTGAGTCACCTGCTTTTATAGTGTCTAAGCCACACCCCCAATTAAGCTCTCTCTCCTCCTACTGGCTTAGCAAAGTAAACTGATACAGAACCCTTCCCAGCACAGAACACACACTGACTTTCTTTCTTTTCTCTCTTTTTTTTAACCCTAAATAAGGCCCCTTCTACTTCTAATAAAGTATCTGTTTGCTTAAACTCAACAGACACTGACTCCTGCTAAGATGTAAGTGTTACATTAATAAGAAAATGTAGCTTCTTTTAGTTAGCTGCTTTCTGTTCTACAAGCAAGGCTAGCATCCAACATGGGGTTTGACAATTCTGTTTCAATGGTCAAACATCAAGTGTTCACCGCCAGTTCATTGTGCACAAACAAAAAGGTTACATTTGCAAACTTTTGTTCTCATGGTTCTCACTGCTTTGATAAATAAAATACCTGTCTCTCCCCTCCATCCATGCTCTTGTCTCTAAGGAGGACATGTGGTTGACACTTACAAGTTGCACCTCCCCCCCCACAGTCAAACACCATCACCCCCAATATCCTTTACTGGCTGCTGAATGGTGATGTTGATCAGAGATGTCTTGCTATTGGTTGGGACAGAGAACTACGTGTCTACTGACTCTTGCAGCAAGTTTGAGCATAATGTGTGTCACTGCGCATGTTATGGGCATGAGAAATGGTTCTGTCCCTTTCCCTCACTGGACATGGCTGGGCCTAAAAAATGTTTTAATTACCTGAATCAAATCTAGATCAAAGACTAAGATTATAGGGAGAGAGCAAGATATTCAGCTGGGACAGGGATGCAAAGCAAAAAGAAGCACTCAGAGTCCATGTCGCCAAGTGACAAATTTAAAATACAGTAAGTCAAAAAGTCACGACACTCATCTACAGAGAATAAGGAGGGGTCCACACACAAAATGTTGTGCCCAACTTCTCCTTATTCCAGCAGTGCATACAAGATAGACACAGCAGCAGGGAGTACATCTTGTACGTCTTGCATTTGTGAGAACTGTGACTTCTTGAATAATTGGGACAGAAACTGGAATTTGGTTGGATGAAGAAAGGAAAATGAATGGTCAGGAGTAGGGTATGTTCTGGATGGGTGGGTGTTCTGGCTGAGGATGGCTTTTCCTTAATGATCTCATAGTCTGTGCTGGGGAACTGGTAACACAGTCACCAGAAGAAACAAACAAAAAAAAACTTGCATTTGCTAAGCAAACAAACAAAAAAAAAGAAATAAACATGCAAACAGGTGTGTGTGTGTGTGTGTGTGTGTGTGTGTGTGTGTGTGTGTGTGTGGGTGGGTCTAATGGGTCAGATGGACAAATCTCTCGCCTGTTTGAAAGTAAAACAAAACATAAAAAGTAACAGTCATAAACAGCCTGTATGGCAGTATAATTTATTTTTAATATATGGATTGTGAAAATAATACCACAGAAAAGTATCTCAAAATGTCCCCATAATACAGTGCTCTGAAAAGTGTTCATCAGTGGTACTAGCATCATTCAGAGTCTGTAATGGTATGTTCGGAGCTCTGAATGATACTGTTATTACAAGAACTGAACAGCCCAGCCACAGAAGTCTCCTACTCCAGGCTATCCTGCCATTGCCAATCAAAAAATCTGCCAGACTGCAGCTCATAATTGGCAACTTCCTCACTATGGACGGGCTGAAGACTTTAAAAAACATGGTGGCTGTCTCTCACTTAGCGAGAGTCTGTGTCTCACAGTATTGAATCCTCCTGCGTTTTTTCTTTTTTGTTTTCTTCAAAACCAGAGCTATTTTATTCACCCTCATTCAGACTGGATTCTCCCAAAAAGGTAAGACAACTGCATACCAAGCTTGACAACAGGAGGGCGGCAAGAGGGAAGACACAGTGTGGCAGATTCGTGAGAGAGTGTGGCAGTCGGCTAGGACCAAGAGAATACTTCAGTGTAGCAGCCGACCACCAGTCACAAAATAGTTTAAAGAACAATCAGATCCATATATTAAAAAAAATTAAAGATACATTGATGTGCATGATAAGGCATTAATCCAATCTCGATGTTCTGGGGACATGGGATCCTTTCAAGCTTCACTCTCAAGTTTCCCTGTCTCCCCAGAATGTTTCACTGGGATTACTGCCTTATAATGCACATCAACATATCTATTATTCTATTTTTATATTGCTTGCGTGCATGTGCAAGAAACATGTTGTGGCAGCTTGCTGCAGAAGCAGGTTGTGGAGGTGCTGCACTGTTGTGGTCAGTGCCCCCATTGCCTTTGGAGGCTTGGCCCGCATTCCTCAATGGGGTGGCACGCTGCTGTTAACGCTAGTTCAGCCCGTGTGCTACCACCTTGAAACATTTTAGCCGCTGCAATCAGGGGCCGTCTCATCATTGTAGCGTCATCTGCTACAATGAGGGAGCGACCCCTCATTGCAGGGCATGGTGACGGGGTGCCCAATCCTGGTCAGCTTCAGTCCCTTCTTCCCCTTGCCAACAGGGGTGCCCACTCACTGTCGACATAAGTCCCCCTCCACTTTCATTCTGTGCTGGGGGGGGTGCCCAGTCCCCCTCAGCTCTTGTGTCCCCCCTTCGGTATGTGCCAACGGGGATGCCCAATCCTCCGTCGGCTACAGATCCCCCCCAAAACACTCAGGTGGCACACTGGGAGCCCACCCCAGCATGCTAAATGCCCCCTGAAAAAGAAAAATTGTCCTGCGATGTTTTTTTTTTTTAAACCTGTTAAAAAAGAAAATGGTCCCTTGCGGCCTCCCTGCCCCCTCCCCAACCTGCACCCACCCTCTGCATGCCCTGACTCCCCACACACCCCTGTACCCAATACTTACTTCTGAAGCCCAGCACAACGATCTTTGGTGGACTGGGAACACACCTGCACTCTTCAAAACCAACCACGAACTGAGGAAATGCTGCTAAGCTGTATAATGGCATAAATAGTTTTCTTTTCAATTTTGGTGCATATCTCATGCATTTTGGTGAATTTTGGCATCACATTTTCAGCATGGGGTTATTGGAACCCCTCCTCATGAATTCAGCCACTATCATGGCGTTATTCAGTCCCAAAATATGATTTCATGGTCACTGCGTGGAATCACCTTTCAGGACTGATTAATGAAAAAACAATGCCAGTGTTCATGAGGTGGGCTCTCAAGAAGCTTATGTTGCAAATTTGGTGGGAAAAATTAAAAACAATACTTTTTTACGAGCATGTGTTGTGCAGTTGCTACGCACACTCGTAATTTTGCGAATTTGCAATATTTTTACTCCAGATGATTTTCAACATTGCTATTTTTCCATACCTCCTTATGAACAGTACAGCTGTCATTTTTCACATCCTGGCCGAAATGTGTTTTTGCACTTATGGCGCAGAATTGCACGGTCGCTTTGGGAAATCAGTGTTCAGGACACATTAAGAAAATCACAGTGACATTGTTCATGAACAGAGATCCTAAAATGCCTATGCTGAAAATTTTGCAATGAAAGTCCATAAAATGACTCTGTTATGAGCGTGCATTGCGCAGTTTCCACACACCCTTGTAACTTCACAAATTAGTAATATTTTTATGCCAGATTTTCAACACTGACATTTTTTCACACCTCCTTATGAACAGTGTGGCTGTCATTTTTTGCATCCTGGCCAAAATAAGTTTTTGTGCTTCCAGCGCAGAATAGCGTAGTTGTTTTGGGAAATCAGTGTTTGGGACAGAATGAGATCAAGTGAGAGGGGAGGAGTGACCAAGCTCAATTGAGTTCTGTTGGGACTGCTGTGGATTTTGTTATGGGCAGAAAAAGGCACCAACGCAGGCAGGAGCCCGGTACAAAAGGTCAGCCTGCAGCACCAGGAGAAACAGAATGAGCGCGTGAGAGAGAGGGAGTGAGCGACCTCAACGGAGCTCTGTCAGGACAGCTGTGAACATCTTTCTGGGCAGCGAAAGGCGCCAACACAGGCAGGATCCCAGTACAAAAGGGCAGCCTGCAGCGCCGGGAGGAATAGAATGACCGAGTGACAGAGGGGGAGTGAGCGAGCTCAACAGAGGTCTGTCGGGACTGCTGCAGACTTCTTTGTGGGCAAAAAAAGGTGCCAACACAGGCAGAAGCCCAGTACAAAAGGGCAGCCTGCAGCTCCAGGAGAAACAGAATGAAAGAGTGAGAGACAGGGAGTGAGCGAGCTTAACGGAACTCTGTCAGGACTGCTGTGGATTTCTTTGTAGGCAGAAAAAGGTGCCAACGCAAGCAGGAACACAGTATAAAAGGGCAGCCTGCAGCATTGGGAGAAATAGAATGAGCAAGTGAGAGAAGGTGAGTGAGCGAGCTCATTGGAGCTCTGCCGGGACTTTAGAGTTGCACACCCTCCCGACCAGGGTCCTCTGTGATCCTATATTACAGCAGGGTCTCTGGAGTGAACACAAAGCAATGATTGGATATTTTTAGGATTGCTGTAATAATACAGATTTAGTTCTGTTTATTTCTCTAACTGAGCTATGCTGTTATGCTTGCTGTAATAATACAATGGATGTCTTGGGGGGGGGGGTTCTTAGTTTTGAGACATGGTACTTTCACTTCCAAATACCTAAACAGCACGTATAAGCAAGCAACATTCAGCATTGACAAATGCTTGTTTATTTAGCCTCTCTGCAAACTGCTTAGCTGCAACATAGTCAGGACAGAAAGATAGAGTTCTAGTATCCTGTTTGGGAATACATTTTCCTTACTCTAGTTTATTGCCCCACTCGGACTATTTTCCTGTGTTCATACACACTAAACACCCCACTAAGTACTGTTTGGAATAATTTCCCTGTGTTTTTACTACTCAGTCTGATGCACCCACTAGTGCTTTATTAACTTGCTTGGGAATAAATTTCCCGTATTCTAGTTAATTGCCCAATTTGGGATAATTCTCATCCTGTGTTCGCCCTCAGTGCAACCAGCAGTGCTTTACTGACCTGAATAAATGTCCTTGTGTTTACTGCTACTGGAAGTGCACACTAGTGATTTACTGACCTGTTTGGGAATAAATCACCCTTGCCCAGATATTCAGGCTGCTCCAGGCTGTGGCGCAAGCCTGGGCACAGCGCAACTTGGCTGCGCAGGGGCATTGACAGGGTGATATTCAACGGAGCTGCGCCATGGCACAGCATCACTGAATATCACACCCTGGCCACCCCGCAGTGTGCATAGCACAGTGGCACTGCACCAGTGCAAGTGGCCAGAGTGGAGCAGGCAGATGCGCTACCACAAGTTCCATTGCACTAGGTGCAACAACCGTGATATTCAAAAGTGCACATGCAAATGGGGCCATAATGCATGCCAGGCACAAATGGGACCATTTGCATGTCATTATGGCCCCATTTACATGCAGATGTGCCAATCCCAAGCGACTTGCGCCTGGCGACCTGCCAGGCTGAAGCTGTTGGGGACCGACACCCCTGCACAGCACGGCAATGTGCCCCACTGCCTGATCTCGGGCATATGTAGAATGAAAAATCATCCTAAATCCCTGGTGGTCCAGTAGGCCACTCGCAGCCCGATCACGGGCTTAAGTATACAAATACCCATCCAATATCCCTAGTGGTCCAGTGGACTGCTTGCAGCCTGATTACAGGCTTAAGTATACAAATACATGTCCAATAGCCCTGGTGGTCTAGCAGTACCCCCTTCACACCGACCACTGAGCCCCCCACCCGGTCTGCACAACTGCTCAACGACAGCTGTAATACAATCATTTTTTTTGGAATTTTTTCATCAAATTTTCAACATGGGCATTTTGGAACCTCCCCTCATGAACAGTATCACTGTGATTTTGTTGATCTGTCCCAAAAGCTGATTTCTCACAGCAGCAGTGGCAATCTGCGACACAGGTGTGAAAATACGTTTCAGGCAGGATGTGAAAAAATAAGCTGTTTTGTTCATAAGGATGTGTGAAAAATGTCAATGTTGAAAACCTGGGCTGAAAACATTAAAAACTGGCAAAGTTACAAACATGCGTAGAAACTGTGTAATGGACACTCGTAACGCAATCATTTTTTGGAATTGTTTAACCAAATTTGCAACATGAGTTTTTTGGGACACCACGTCATGAACATTCGCACTGTCATTTCGTTAATCAGTCTAAAAGGTGATTCCATGCAGCAACAGCAAAATCACCTTTCAGGATGAGTAACCAAATGACAGTGACAATGTTTATAAGGAGGGGTCACAAGAACCTCATATTGAACATTTTGGGCCAAAAGTTCTGAAAATAGCTGAGATATCAACCTAAGTTGAACCTCCCTCCCGACTCCCATTATACAGCTTACCATAATTTCTTCAGTTTGCCGGTCGGCTTTGAAGAGTGCAAACATGTTCCAGTCCATAGAAGATCACTGCTCCCAACCTCCAGAGGTAAGTATGGGGTAAGGGGGAGTGGGGAGGTGGGTCTGCAGAGGGAGGGTAGGGGTGGGGTGGGGAGGAGGGAATGAGGAGATGACGAGGGACCGTTTTATTTTTTTGCAGGAAAACAAAAAAACTTCAGGGATGGTTTTCTTTAATTTATGGGTTACCAAAAATATATAGCCACACTAGAGTAGGCTCTCAGTGTGTGACAGTAGTGTGTGTGTGTGTGTGGGGGGGGGCATGTCAACATGGGGATTAGACACCCCGATGTCGGCACTTGAAATATTTGGGTGGGTGAGGGTCTGACACTGGGAGTAGGCATCCCAGTGTCAGAAACATAAATCAAAAATTATTTTGGCACACTGGTGTGGGCTTCCAGTGTATCACATTAATGGTAGGGAGGGGGATACATGCCGACTTGGGGATTGGGTACCCCAATATTGGCTTTCTTTAGAGTCTGTGGTGGGTGGCAGGAGCCACCAATGTGGAATGCCACGCTGTAGCTCATCTATTTACTTATTGAAATGGTTCACCAGGAAAGACACACCGAAACAAACAAGATGCTCTGTGGCAGGAGCCAGCAAGAACTATAACTCTGGCCATGAGCATTACTGTGCAATGTAATGCGCATGGCCGGAGACTTGTCAGCTGCTGCCAACAGAGAGAAGGTATGGCTGTGTGCCTGGTTGCAAGGGAAGGGGAAGGACCTGCTGCAATGCAGCGGCAGATTTTTCTCAAGAGCAGTCCTCTCTTCCAAACTACTGTCATAGACAGGTAATGGATTCATTGGTGCCTGAGGGACGAACCCCATAAAGCGTCAATTCATAACCATCCCTGATTGGAGCGTCACTTTTCTTTCAAGTGAAGACCACTTCTCTCAAACTGCTGTCATAGACAGCTTGATGATTCATTGGTGTCTGAGGGATAAGCCCCATAAAGCATCAACTGTATTGAGCAGAAACTCACACACCTCTAAAATATCGTACTGTCCCAAGATGTTTCTTGCGCATGTGCAGTGCACATGCGCTCAAGCAAACATAAAAAATGATTCCATAAACTTGTAAAGGAGTAGCTGATGTTTACATTAATGCTGAAACTGCATTTATTAAGTTTCGTAGCATTTGAAAGTTGTAAACAAAGCCTCTCTTGATACAAAAATCCCATTCTTTAAAATCCCTAAAATAGCTTCAGACGTGCAACATGATGACGTCAGTGAGGAGAGAGATTCTTAGCACAACAGTTGTATACATGCACAGGTTTAATATATTACGTATACTTGTTTTAATGCAAAACCACAGAAATCATGATGATGATTTGGCAAGTTGACATGCAGTGAAATGTAATAGACCATACATATAAGAGCTGCACTCTGCTTTTCGGCAACCAGCAACACACAGTTCATTTAAATGTCACTCCTTCCACTTGTCTCAAAACAAAAAAAAAACAAATCCCTGGTGGTCCTGTGGGTAGTCTGTCCCTTGAAGACCTGAGCTGGCCCCATGGCATTAAGGTAAAGCAGCCATCCCACCATGCCAATTGCCTCACCAGTAAAGATATTGGTTGCCGGTCACCCAGTGAGTCCAATATGACTCCATAGTTCAGCTGACCAATCCCCTTAGCAAGCAACTACTGCATCTACTATTATCTCGTGATAGTTCACTATGCACTGTTGCTTAACTTTCTAATGACTTCCTGTACTCTGAAGATGTCTATTATTTTACTGCAGTGTTATGTGTCTCCCTGCCTATCGCTCATTTATTGTCAACTGTGTATAGTGCCCTCTCTAGATGTATAACTGCACCTACTGTACTTTGTACTCTATAACTGTACCTACCTTGTACTCTCCTGGATCATGCTTGAAAAAGGGCATTTTTCCATTTCTAGTGCACCTACCTGGTAATCAAAAACGAATAAATAAATAAATACTTGGTGGTGTAGTAGGTGAAGTCTGTCTTCTAGTTCTGTCCATAATAACTAGACTGTGATTGTCTTCCTCCCTTGTCAACTACCCCTCCGAATTACCACTGTGTGCAATGCAGGTCCTGATGCCATGAAAAAGGATACATCCTCTGTATCTTGAGGTTTGACGTGTCCCTTTCTCAAAGATTCAGATCCAGGTCTCAGTCCCATGTAGAATTTTCTACATTAAGCCCCGGACTACCAGAATGCACTCCTTACCCAAACTGCAACTGTTGACTGTCTGCTGCATCACATGTAGAACACAGGTTGTACAAGACTTAGGCTGTGCTCTACATGTGATTCGACAGTCAGTTAATAGTTGCAGATTGGGTAAGGAAGGTATTTTTCTAGTACAGAGCAACATGTAAAAGATTCAGTGTGGGACTGGGGCCAGGACCAGAATCTGGATCTTCAAGGAAAGGACACAGCAAACCTCAAGACTCAAAAAATGTATCCTTTTTAGTGGCATCAGGACCTGGGTCACACTTGGCAGTAATTCAGGGGGAGGGGGGCAATCTACATGGGAGGGCATGATCATGATTGTGATCTACTAATTAAGAACAGGACAGGAGGACAGAGTTCACTAACTGGATCACCAGGGATTGCTAATTGGATCAGTTGACTGGACTACAGAGTCATGTCAGACTCATCAGGTGGCCAGCAACCAGTACACTTAATGGTGAGGCAGTCAGCATTGGGGAGGCTCTTTACTGTGATGTCATGGGGCCAGTTTGGTTCTTTAATGGATAGATTACCCACTGGACAACACGGTATTCATTTTTTTCCTTGGTTTGGGGATCCTTGAGGGGTAATTTGAATGAACTGTGTGTGCTGCTGATTGCTGCATAGCAGACTGCAGCTCTGATATGTATGGTACTGTTACACTTCACTGCATCTCAACTTCCAAATCATCATTTAACTTGTGAAAATAATCCACAAGTTAAGTCATGATTTTTGAGGTTTAGCACTAACTGGGCATATTGGAGATATGTGATGCATTGTAGCTAGAACCAGCAAAGGTGCTCAGCTCTGCACCTTCCAGCTACCAAATCTTTAGTTTGGCAGGATCTGATTCTGGATTTTTGCACAAGAGCACAACAATGATTCCTTTGAAGTCACTGGCTACTGATATTTATCCCTTTTTGAGACATGACTACTGCCAAACTCTGCAGTACTATAGCATACCCTACCACCATCTACAGAGCAGGAACAGGAACAAAAGTGCTACCACAACAGTACTGCCTCAGTCGGCAGATACCCTAACTGTAGAAGTTCAGTGAAGAACTGACCTCACTAAAGGAAACTCTAATGGCTGTTTTTTTCTGAAATCTCAAAGCCATCCACCATGCGACTGATGAGCTGACTCAGAGAGTTAGAGATACTGAAGCCCAAGTCAACTTTGTGGAGGATTGGTGGGACTTCACTGCACTGACCCAGAGTAGAGCAAGAGGGAAGAAGCTGCCACAATAACTTAGTGATCCTGGGCTCCCATAAAAGACAGAGGGCAGTAATACGATCCTCTTTGTTCAAAGACATTGTTGCAAAATAGCTGGCCCTGCCCTGAACAGACCAAGCTACATGATAGAAAGGGCTCACAGGGCCCTCTGCCCAATGCCTACTGATTGGGAGCATCCCAGACAGATTATTTTCAATCTCCTTAACTTTTTGGACAAAGCCCACATATTACAGAAAGCAAATCCAGGGAAGTTTTATGGGAGGAGAAAAAGCTGCATATTTTTCCAGACTTCCTACCCGAGGCTCAGGACAAGCAAGCAACATATTGCCCACTGTTTAACAAGTTATCTACTGCTCATATCCGCTTTCCTTTGCAGTAGCCAGCTAAACGTATTGTATAAGCCAAGAAAGGCCAAACAACCTACCTCACCACTGATCAAGCTAAGAAAGAGTTGCTGCAAAAGTTCCCCAATCTCTTCAACACACCCTGAGGTAATTTCACAACCTGCATGTTTAGCACTATTGCCTGACCATAATTAAAAATGGCTAGTGACTGCATGTACAGTATATGGTTTGATAACTGGCTAATCACTTTTTGAGCACAGCCTTCTACTCCTAGTGGGTAGGACAAAGTCAGTCAGAATAGCTCATTCCAGGTCGCCGCCTCTCCCCTTACTACTGGTGCACCTCAATGCTCCGTACTTGACCCACTTTTATTCTCTATCTTCCTAAACAACCTACCATCAGCATACTCATCGTCCTCTATCCATATGTACACTGACGATACTATCCTCTTTACCTCTGGCCACTCCCCCTCTGTTGTAACTGCCAGCCTTCAGTTTGATTTCAATAATGTTCAGCACTGGTTAAGTTCACATCAACTGTTTCTCAAGGCCAAGATGACTGTCTCCATGACCTTTGGTACAAGGTAGAGACTCTCTCTCAGCTGCTCTTCCAGCCCTCCTTCCACACCCTTGATAGGACCACACTTGAAGACATCACCTCATTTTGATACCTAGGTGTCTGGCTAGACCAGCACCTAAACTTTTCTAAACAAATCAGTGCTATCCTGAAAAAAACTGTGCCCCAAACTTGGGGACCTTTAGAGGAACTGAAATTGCTTACCTCTATCAGCCAGGCATGACCTTGTTCAGAAAATGATTCTCCTTATCTTAGACTATTGTAACATAGTCTACAGTGCCGCTCCCAAGTCTTCCCTTTTCTGGTTAGATTCCCTCTTCAATGCCTTCTGTCACTTTGCTCTAGACTCTCCCTCCCGTTCTCACCACCGCACCCTCTACCACTCTCTAAACTTCCCCTCTCTGGAAGATAGACAGCTCTCTCACTGTGCAAAATTCACCTCGAAATTCTGACTTGGGTCTCTCCTTCTTTACCTCTCCTTTCCTCTAAATTCTCCACCCCTTTCTTTCCATTCTCTTAGATTGGCTGACTCTTGTACTTTGGCCATTCCTTGTCGATCCATCTCCATAGGGCAGGCTGCCTTCTCCTACCACTTCCTTAAACTCTGGAACTTACTTCCCCCTCCTATTAGGTACTCCTCATCCCTCTCCTCCCTCTCACTGGCCCTGTATAACTTCTATTCCTCAAACTGCACTTGCCCTTAAATATTACAGAGTTATGGGAGTGGTGCTCAGGCTGCACCTACAAGGCACTGCTCCTCTTCCTATAATGCACCCCTGGCCTGCTTAACTTCCCACCCTAAAGCTGCTCTTGTCTATTCCTATCCTATGTGTACAGTGAAACAGTTTAGTTCACACGTATCCTGTCCTGTACATCACAGCTCGCCTCATTGTCTTTGTACATATATTTTGATGTTTTACTAGGTATGTATTTATATTTTTGGTTAGAAATACTCAGTCAAGGATAATGTAACCCTCTTATATACATGTAGACTGTCTACAGGGGTCAACCTTAACTTTTTTTTGCACTAGCCATCAGGGCAAGTTGATTCAAAATTATACTAGCCCGCAGATGATTGCACTAGCCCTTAATTACTATAGTAAATTTTGATAACTTATGTAGGAAACAATGAAAGCAAAGTCAAGAAATACACTGATTATTGCACATTTATCCTGCTCCCACATTGCTGCCGGCTCCCCAGCCAAAAAAAAGACTGCAGTGCCATCACAGTGAGCCCTCCCCCGTTGTTTTGTACCATGGCCTCCTCTCTTCCTCTTTCTGCCCCCCCCACACCAAACAGAGAGAGGATATCACAACAGTAAATGTTCAATCAAGCAGTCCTAACTCTGCACACACAATAGCTGACATCATCATGCACCTCACCACACTGTCACCACCACCACCCACAGGGCAATAAACAGAGTCAAGCAGAGAAAGACACTCTCAGTCCCCACCCTATAGTCAGCTAGAGACCTGCACTTTTGAAAGTTTTTGTACAGTCTCGTGAGCCAGGAGCACATCTATGATTTATTTGGGGTGGGGGTTAGACAAACCTAAGGGGTTTGGGAAATAGAAAACTACGAGATTTTTATTTGTAAAAGTATTGATTTTAATATGCTCTGCCCCAACAATAACAGATTTTTCTTAAACATTGTCCTTTTATCAGCCCTGGGGAAACAGTACACAGGCATGACACTATACTATTTCTGTTTCTGTATAGGATGATCTATGCACCCCAGGAATGCCTATTTCAAGGTTTCAAATTATGTATTTTATCAAGGTTTATTTTTGTACCATACATGATCCAGAGTTTTGTTTTTAGGTTGAAAGGACATGCTGAGTGGGATATGGGTGGAACTGTATATGGATGGTGATGGCTGGCATGGTCCAGTAATGGCAGCTATGGATGGTCACTTCAGAGTCTGGTCTGCAGTGGTGCGCAGGGAAAGAACAAAGTTAAGAGATTTTGAGGGGAGAGGGACGTTATGGTGAGGCTGGGATAAAACCCACCACCTGCAGGGCCGATCCTCTATACCTCTTTGCATTTTGTCACTGAAATGTTGGGTACAAACACTCAAAATGTAGAGAAATGAAGGACACTGGTCTTAATAATATTGGACAATTGTTAGACATAGACAAATTAAGAAAACTGGAACCTAGTGACTCAAAAGCACTCTACCCTTGACTACACCTTGAACACTAGCTGAAAGTCTTAACAGTGGAGTGATAATGACTCACATTGAGTCTTTTGTGGGATCCCTCTCTTGAACTGCCAGATAATTGCAGCTCTTAATGAGCTGTTAATCACACCTGGTCATCTGGAACACTGAGAGAGATTAGCATGAAGACTAGAGAATGCTAAAGTAGAGATTTTTCAACTTCACTAACAGCCATGAAAATCTACACTAGTCAAGGCGGGCTAGTAGAGAGTTAGCTGCACTAGCCCTGGTCAATTTGCACTAGTGTTTGGGATAGTAAAACAATGTTAAGCTCAACCCCTGCTGTCTGTATCTTTGACTTTTTTGTTTTAGTTTTTTACAGCTACTATATTACCTATTGTAATACACTACCCCTCCCCAGGATGCACCTTGAGACAAGTAACTTGCTCAGTGTGTTTTTCTGGTTAATCTCTTCAATGAATAAATACTCCTGATATTCACAATTAAGCAGGATATTTTGGTAGTGTAATATGTGCTACCATTGGCTATGCTACCCCACAAATAAGGTACACAGGCTTACTATTGGAGCATGTGCTGTATGTATCAACAAGATGGACTTATGCGTCACTTCATGGAGTGCTTGTATGATAATACAACATGGACAGAGTGGTGAAAAGGGACAGTGGGGTCAGTGCCCATTCTTCACCCTGCAAGCATTATTCTCAAAACCACCCCTCATCTGACCAACCATAACAGCAGGCATACAGGACTCCAAAAACCAGCCAACCTTAGCGCTGCTAAATCAGGCACCGTACCACACTTTAAATGTTTCTCAAGCATTAACTTCCTAACAGTCAGCAAAAATAAATCCAGCGTCTTTTAAACTGGGATTTAACTCTGCTGGGGTTTCCTTTATCCTTTGTTCCCACAGCATCAGGAATCACCATATAAACTAGCTGTATTGCAACCTACACACCATGCATGTCTGTCTGGCGAATGGGGAAGACAAGCAACAGCAGAAATGGAGATTTGAGCTGCAGCCTTCCAGCTGTATCAGGACAGACCAGTCACACACGAAATCCTGGACCAGCCTGCACACAACTGTGATGGCAGCTTGTTACTACTACCTCTACAGTATCTATTCCTTGTGCTCCCAGGTTCCATCTGGAAACAAGCTTTGGCTTAGTGTGCTACTCCTGGTTAAACAATATTCCCTTCCCCTTCACTATCAGCTGTGAATGCTGTGGGAGACATAACTGATTACTTGTAATGGTGATACTATGCACTCCCTACAGGATGGCCCTGTGGAAACCATTTCTTATCAACACCCCTACTGCATTCCCTTTTGGTTGAGTGGGTCGGCAGTGACAACACCCTTACCTCATCCTGCTAATATTTCTTCCATGGCCACCTCCACCCACCCACCATCTGTAAAGATATACCTACAATTCTCTACCAGCCAGACAACAGCAGTGTGTTTCTAAAACAGGCATGGTACCAAAATATTAAATCTCTCTTGAGCTTCGACCACCTAGTTGTCAGCTCAAACAATTGCATTATCCTAAGGCACCTGAAAAAGCTACATGCTGGAACAGCCTACCTGTAGGAAGCCCACATGAAAAGGGAGCTAAATCACTATTTTCACAGAGAATGGGTGGGCCAAGTCTATGAGGCAGGCAATAGCAATAATCAGGAGGAGTAGCCATCTTGATAGCCCAGGGTATTGCCTTCTAGCTAATTCAGGAACACTGGATCCAGAGGGTAGGTTTCTAATTCTACATGGTATAGCAGACCAGCATGAAGTTGTACTGGGTTTACAAGCCTGGTGGCTCTCCTTGCCCTGTTCACCCAACTTCCTATTCTAATAGGTGGTGACTGGAATTTGACTTACCAGCTGGATTTAGACTGATCTGGAAATAACAAACAAGGTCTTGCACCAGGTCAGAGGGACCTTAGGGAACTTATGGACAGAATGAGTCTGACAGCACATGGCATCTCCTTCACCCAACAGACAGGATACATTTCATTCAGCACCACATGCTTCATTATCCAGAACTGATTACTTCTTAATCTACCATGAAAGCATACATAGCTCAATCTCCTATGAGATCCACCCCCTAGTAATCTCCAGCCATGCCCTCATCCATCTTTGATACACCATCAAATGGAATGAGAAGAGAGACAAAGTCTGAAGGCTTAATGCATAGTTACTGAAAGAGTTGGGCATTATTGCTAAAATAAAATAATATATCCCCATGTTTTTTAAGGTAATACAGTCTCAGTAGAGTCCCTAGATGTTCTAAGGGGGCAGCAAAATGCACTATGGGGGGAATGTATCCGACTGACCTCCAAACACCACAGAACTTGGAATGCTAAAATGGAACGGCTGCTAAGCAGGATTCATGAAATCAAACAAACCCTGAAACCAGACACCCCCAAACAGCTGTGGCTCACATTGAATTCCCTTCAAGCACAATTAGCCTCATTATTAAGTGACAAGGCAGAGTTCACAATTTTTAGGGCTAGGGTCCGTTATTTGGAATAAGGAGAGAGGGCAGGGAAAATGATTGCCCTTCGATTAAGACAACAGGAGACAGCCAGGGTTATCAAAGGTCTAAGCATGGGCATTACCCCCCACCTGATTACCAAGCCCAGAGAGGTAGCTGAGGTCTTCAGGGCCTCTTATGTCTCCCTCTGCCAGGAAGAGCAGTATGACTCTTCACTTGCAGAAAATATATCAGATTATCCACAACAGGCTCACCTTCCCACCCTTACTGAGCAATAAAGAGACCTCCACAGGGGAGTCATCACCCATAGCGAGGTTTTGTGGGCCATTAACCAACTGCCCCCAGACAAAGCTCCGGGACCAGACAGCTTTTCAAACAACTTCTGCAAAGCCTGCACCCCAGAACTTCACCCTTTTCGACCTAGTTGTTTAACTACCTATATACTCCCAAGACATTACAGACTACTCCCTAACAGAGGCCTGGATAACCCTAATTCTCAAACTCAATAAGGATGAATAGTGAGCAGAAAGCTTCTGGCCTATTTCCCTGATAAACACAGAACTTAAAAAATTAGTCAAAGTCCTGGCTAACAAGCTGTTATACATGAGGGATGGTCTCACAGGGGCAGATCAAGTAGAGATCATAGAAGGGAGAGCCTCAAGCGACCACTTACGTAAACTTCACCATTTAATATCCATGGCCAGGGAGGGCAGGGCCCCAGCAGCACTGGTTTCCCTGGATATGGAAAAAGCTTCTGATTGGGTCCCCTTGGCCTACTTCTCTGAGGACCTCAAAAAATTTGGGATACCTGAGGAATTCATTACCTGGGTCAGGTGCTCTACCAGTGCCCCTAGGCCTGTATCTGGTGCAATGGCATCATGTCAGACAGCATCCTACTAGAGCGAGGAACAAGACAGAGGTGCCCACTATCTCCCTTACTTTTCAACCTATACCTAGAACCGCTAATTCACACTCTTATCAATAACCTACAGATCTAATGCATAAAGGCAGGAGGGAAAAGATACAAGCTATTGGCCTACATGGAAGATTTACTGCTGCATGTAGAAAGCCCCATGAACTCAATCCCAGTAGCTCTCTCCAAAGTCTGAAATTTACTGAAGTCTCAGCATATAAACTGAACCTGGGGAAGACAAAGGTCCTGGCACTCAAGCCTCCGAGCAAAAACGAGATCACCAACGTGGGCCTAGTATGGGAATACCAAACTTTTACCTATCTAGGCATCAAAATTTCCAGACATCCCTCTGAACTGGTCAAAAATAACCTTGACCCCTTCATGAGAGTTATTAAAGTAGACCTACAAAGATGGTTACACCTACCTATCACACTTTGGGATCATATCAATATTATCAAGATGAATATTCTCCCCCAATTACCATATCTCATAAGTATGCTTAACATTTTCCTCCCCAGGAACTGGTTCCTCAATCTGCAATGCCTTATTAACGACTGTCTATGACAGGGCAAACCTACACATCGATCCAACTCCAAACTAACTGCCCCTTTACTAATGGGGGCTTGAATCTCCCCAACTTCTTCTTCTACTGTTGCACCCTGCATAGGAACAAATACCTGCACTGGGGGGCTAAACAGAAAGAGCAGCCGAGGCACCATATGCTCCTTCATGGCTCCACATTGAACAAGAATTATGTCGCGCACTGGGGATAAAGACCAGAAATTTATTTTATATTACATCATCTCAAATTCTATCCACCCCTAAACTGATCCCCATCCTGTAGTTCCTCAAAGCACATGTTAAGCTTCTCATATCTAAGACTGAGCCTTAAACGCTCAGTGGCTCAACCACTATATGAAAACCCAACTTTCAAATTAACCAGTGCCCTACCTTCCCTCAATTCAGGCCCCAGTTCCAGCCCTCCTCGGTGGAAACTCTCCTCTCAGATGGTAAATTTATAACTTTCTCAGTGTTCAGACAGCAACACAAGGTGCTGGGATCCACAGCCTTTAAATTCCTACAACTATCCCATGCAATTGCTGCACTGTTTCATGTCCTGGGCAAGACAGGGACATGCTGAAAAGCTTAGTCTCTATAGCTCAACATCCTCACCCTGTCTCCAGCCTATACCAAGCATTTCAGTCTGTTGATCCTACAGGGCCACAACAAATCTGTTACTACTTGCAGAATGCCCTTACAGTCCAGTGGAGCCCCAATGAATGGCAATCCAAGTAGAAAGCCTTATACCATTATGTCAAACAGGACAGACTCCAGTTGATACAGTATAAGATTCTACACAATCTGTACTACACTCCTCACAGACTGTACAAAATGGGTAAACTAACAACCCCAGCCTGCTCTTCATGTGGCACAGATGAGAGTACACTCAGACATGTACTGTGGGATTATGTCAAAGTGCACCAGTTCTGGGAGACTATCAAAGGCTACTTGGACCCTTTGCTGGGCCTAGCAGACCTGTTCACTCCACAAAATCTGCCTAGTCGGGTGCTTTAATAGCCAGTTCTTTGGCCCCCAAAAGGGACACATGGCATTGATATCTGTTCCTGCCAAACTGACTATACTAAGGCACTGGATGAATGACACTTCTCCAACTCAGAGAGAATGGCATCAAGAAATCCTACAGACCTTAAATGTGGAAAAGCAGATTGCCACTGTTCACAATAGGTATACCTCCTTCAAGAATAGATGGGAAACCCTTTACACCTTGCTCTCCATGGAGAGCACTGCGAACTAACTCTTCATGACACCCTCAGTTCTAACCAGTGTGTGTGTCCTATTTGTATAGCAACTCTGCTACCCCAGATTAGCTCCCTGTGATCAACTGGAGGTGAAATAGCCGTGCTCCAGGATGGGGGGAGAATTTGGGGGGGATGGGATATGTTTCTGGTTAAAATATAAAATTTATGCCTTCTTATTTTGTCGTTATTTTATTGTGAATGACGGGAAACATAATTTCTGAAAAAAACTTGATAACGTTTATTCAATGAAAAACATGGTCATATGGGTTATATTAAACTTGTGTGCATGTGTATACAGCTGTAGAGCTGGGACTCTCTCTCCTCATTCATGCCATCACACTACACATTGGCAGCCATTTTAAGGTTTTTACAGAGCAAAATTTTTAAATCAAGAGAAGTTTTTTTTACAATTTTCAAATGCTACAAAGCTGCATTCATCTGACTTATTAAATGCAGTTTCAGCATCAATTTAAGTGATAGCCTCTCCTTCACCAGCCAGTGGAGTCATTTTTTTAAACATGATTCATGAAAAAGTAAGGGTTTAGGTATCCTTTAAGCAAAACCATGCATGGTTTAAGAAAACGTATCAGCAGTTCAGAGGCAATCCAGGGAACGGTAACAACAGTGCAGAAAATCAGGTCATTGCAGGGGTAACTCATTGGCGTACTCAGAGGGTGAGCACAAGGGCCATCATTGTGCAGCAATCAGTTTCAGTAAGCAGAGAAAGGGATAATGAGCAGAAGGAGGAGGAGACAGACAAGGACAGTGGCAATCAAGTTGAAATCAGTGGCACAGATACTTATTTTGTAGTTGATAAAAAAAAAACAGTCTGTCAAGTAGCAGATGGTCTGGGGAGTGTGATAAAGAGGAAGAATCCAGGGTCAGGAAAAGAGCAGAAAAAGTCTAATAGGAAGGATAGGGTGGTAAAAAAGAAATGATAGTAGGGCACAAGGAGACATCCACATATGCAGGGGAAAAACAAAGAACAGAAGAAGATGAGGACTATAACAGAGTAGAAATAGAATTGGTTAAGCACGTCAGAGAGGTCGTGCATCAAAAAGGCATTCAGGTGAAAATAAAAAGGCATATAAGAAATACTGGTAGTGTTGGTGGCTGCGATGGTGCACACCCCCTCCCCACAAGCAGCAGTGCAACAAAACCTGTGAAATCGGAGGTGTGGGAATTTTTTTTACATAAGATAAATCATCTTGCAGTCATGTAGTTTGCATATTATGCAAAACAAAATTAATAAAACAGGGATCCAGATGGGAACATCAACAATGATAAAACATATGAACAAGTCTCATATATAACAATATTAACAAACTCTGGTCGGAGCCACTACTGCTATTAATACATTAACTTGATAAGGATGTTTCGTGGTCTTAAATGCAAAGATGAATTGCCATAGTCAGCTCCATGTGTAAATTTCAGTTTTGATAAAGGTAGATCATTTATCTGGTTGATCCTGTGTTTCCCATGTGTTTAAATGTGATTGGTAAGTGTGTGTTGTACTATATGTGGAAGGAGAGGGAGCTCCATGCCAAAGCATTCAGGTAACGGTAGAAGGAATGGTACAGGGAGGAGAGGTATGTCTACACTGGGGACTGTGGGCCAAGCTAGAAGGATAAGAACATATACTGAGGTGATAGCCTGTTTTCATGCAGTAATCAACCACAGTCCTCAGTGGACTAGTCAAATGTTACTTTGATAGACATTTAAAGTAGTTGATAGGGAGGGATGCTGAAAGAAATAGGGAAGGCAGAAAGTGGTCAACTAAAAGTTGAGAAAGATAGTAGGGAGATCCCAAGGGGAGAAGGTCCCACCAGGATGAAAGTTATTCGAGGAAGCAAGTGGTTAGCAAAGAAAGAGGGGGAAAAGGAGAAGTCAGAGGAGAAAAATGTGGAAGGGGGAACAATTGGTAAAAGGAAGAAGTGGCAAGAAGAGAGGTGAGGGCTGTCAAAATGGTGCAAGGTCTGCATCAGATGCCCTATGAAAAGAAACTGAAAGAGTTCAATATGTACATCCTGGAGGAGAGGAGGGAGAGTGGGGATGTTATGGAGACCTTTAAATACCTTTTGGGGGTTAATAAGGTGTAGGAGAGAGATATGTTTCAGATAAAAAGGTGCTGTAGAACAAGGGGTCATGATATGAAACTGAAAGGAGGTAGATTCAAGATAGATGTGAGGAAGTAGTTCTTCACAGAAAGGGCGATGGATTCCTGAAACAGCCTTCTATTGAAAGCAGTGAGGGTGAAACCAGTTGTGGATTTCAAAAATGCCTGGAACAGGCACAAATGAATACTAGGAGGAAAGAAGGGGGTGGAAGGTGGAAGAATCAGAGCGTAGTGCATGTTGGGTTTGCAGCAAAAATTATCATAACTAAAAATGGGCAGACTAGATGGGGCCAGTGGTCATTATCTGCCATGAGTTTCTATGTTTATGTTACCCTTCCATTTAGGAGATTACTAGTCTATTTGCCCCTCCCTGGGGTTTTGTGTCTTAATTTGTCTCAGTAGGAAAAAGAGTTAATTCTTCTCAACACTCAGGTGGAGCCTCCTGCAGGTTGGTTGGTCACAACTGGTGCATGGGGGGATGAAGCTCAGCAGTTTTGGTGGGAAGGGGGCATTCCAGTCAGCAGAGTGAGCGGCTAGAAAGTGAGAGTGAGCCGGGGCCAGGTGGGGTGATTGTTTGCTCTGGCCCCTGGCAAGTGGCACTTGGGGGGACACAGAGCAAGAACTGGGAGCCAGTAGCAACAAGATGCACAGTATCTTGGAGGTCAGCTAAATCGAGAGGGGAGCCAGCAGCCACAAGTCACAGAGAGATCTGGCAGCCTGCACCAATTCATGTAGTGATCCAGTGGGCAAGAATGTGGCAGGGAGTGTAGTGTCCAGACAGCGAGTTGCCTTGGAGCTCCATGGGACATATTCCCCTTCTCAATTCAGGGACAGTTGCTTTCAGTTCTGGGAAAGGATGCAGGGATCAAGAGGGAACCACAAATCTCCAAGCTGTGAGGATTGCATGTTCCAAGGGGGACCTGCTGAGCCAGTCGGGGGAGAGAGAGAGAGAGAGAGAGAGAGAGAGATGGGTATCATTGTGAGTTTAGGTGACTGTGAAGAATAATGGACTGTTAGGCACTGTGAACTGTTTTGGGACTTGTGCTACTTTCAAACTTTTGTGACCTCAGAGGTCCAGAGTTATAGCTGCCCTAACGACTGTGCAACCTCCTCTGTCCAGGTGAAAGCTACTATTATGGCCATTCCAGCCATGTGAAAGCTGAATGTATTCCCCATGAATCACTGATGTTACCTTGAGCTATGTGTGTCATGAATCTCAAGACTGATTAAGTTGTTTGGTCTGATCATTCTATGGTGACGTTCTTGTTTTGGGAGCATCCCCAAAAGTCCCTCCCCTGTTGAGATGGTTCACTATCACCCTTTGAGAGGATTGTCCCCCAGTGGGACTGTTGGCAATAGCTGACCTATCCTGAGTAGATGCTGCATGTGTGGCTGGAGCTGAGCAAGGCATAGGCCACCTATAATAAGGTGGTCTCCAAAGTGCTCGATGCACTTGGCCGTATACTACTCAGATCTGAAAGTAAGTGCGGGTCTTTGTGCTGGCTTTTCTTATGCATGTTGAAATTTCTCTGAAAAACTTTTGGGCAGTCACAGAAACATAAGCCCAACATGCCTGAGGCAAGGTGATTAACAAATGCAACTGGGGAGATGATAGCCACTGATGAGTTCCAATTTTCCTTTGTGACTAACACAGGTTTTAAGGCACTTATGGAAATCTCTGTGACAAAGAACCCGGTCATCAGTCAGACCTATTTCTCAACTGCTGCCATCCCAGATTTATATGACTCTGTTTAGAAAAACATGCCTGATTCTCAGAAAGGTTCAGTTGACAAAATGGGCCAGTGACCAGATGACTGCTATATGGCCGTGCTTGGCCATTGGGTGAACCTTTTTCCCTCCTCATCCTTCTCCTCCACATCATCTAGCGGCACTGCCAGCAGCAGCAGCAGCAGCAGCAGCAGCAAGATGCAAGAGACTTTCACTGTTCAAAGGCAGACAACATTATGCATTTATAGTATATGGTTAGAAGTTTTTGTCGATAAAAGGTGGTGGCTTTTCAAAAGCTGCTATAGGGCAAGTCAAAGGTCAAGAAAAGTTACTGTAGTATTTTTCTCCTGGACTTACCGAAGGGGGTCTACCGGTGGGTGGACACTGTTCTGGGGTCATTGCTTGGGTCCTGCCTGGGTCAGTGGTCCACTTTAGGGTAGCTATTCTCCCTCACATGATTGCTGCAATACTGATGCTCCTGGACTAGAACTGCCTAAAGTTTTTTCCTGCTTACAAGTCAGCCTGACTTTGATCACCTGGGTTTTAGATAGACTGGAGTTTCCAAACCTGGAATATTGGATGCTTTTAGTTTTTGTGCTCTGACTTTGAATATGCCCTATCTCTCTTCGTAGTGAGAGTTATGGGGTTTAAAAGACTGTGACTGCTTGTATCTACTCTTACACTATTTTGCTGAGTTTAAAAAATTTACATTCTCTGGCTTTGTAGTTGGTTTAATAGTTTAAACTCTAAATATAATTTATTATTTTATCTTTATTACAGGTTTTGTTTGTTTAGAATAACATTACTTGCTTATTTAAGATAGGTTTGTCTTAAGTTAAGTCGGTTTTGTTACATATTGGTTATTTAAGATGTGTTGGATGGCCCTTACGACGGTTAGGCGCTATTC
This sequence comes from Neoceratodus forsteri, assembly GCA_016271365.2. NCBI lineage: Eukaryota > Metazoa > Chordata > Ceratodontiformes > Ceratodontidae > Neoceratodus > Neoceratodus forsteri. The sequence continues at coordinate 107,125,528 of CM057458.1, forward strand.
TCCCACTCTGCTCTGGAGCCTCCGTCCTTTTCACTGTCCCCATCTGTCTGCTGATGTCTTTAATAAGTGTTGTGCAGCGGGGATAGTGAGAAGGCACTTGAAGGATGGTTGGACCGGACAGAGTGGGAGATTGGAAAGGAGTGGGCAGATAGGGGTAGTTAGGATGAGGAGACGCCCTGGGGTGAAATGGGATCAGGAGAGGGGTCCTCCCTGCCTGATTCCCATACCCAAGGGCTCCGCAGTTTGTGGGCAGGTACTGTGCTCCTCTCTGAAAACCCATCCAACTCGGGCGGTGTTATGTAATGCCAGGTCTATTAGGAACAAAACTGCAATTATTGCAGACCTTGTTGCAACATCTGACCTGGCATGTATCACTGAGACCTGGCTGGATGAGAACGCAGGTCCTATATTAGATTGTATCATAGGGGTGGGGGAGTAGCCATCTTTTTTGGAACTGATCTGAATCTTGTGGATGTGCCGGTGGGTAACACTAGATTCTTTGAGTGTAACCAGGCAGCAGGTGTAGGGTTTAGGATTCTCCTCATCTACCGTCCACCCGGTGATGGTGGAGAATTCCTGAAGGAGTTCACGGACTTCATCATCGACATGGCATTGGAGTCGCCCAGATGGTTAATACTGGGTGACTTCAATGCCTGGGTCGACGAAGAACTCTCGCACTTTGGAAAGAACTTCCTCCAACTTATGACTATGATGGGCCTGTCACAGGTAATTACCTCTGCTACCCATACAGGAGGTCACTCATTGGATCTAGTGTTCCTACTGGATTTGGATATCACGCATTTGGGGGTGGAACCGAATGTGTGGACAGACCATCACACCATAAGATTCAGCTTTGGGGCACCCCCTAATAGGCCTGCCTCTACGGAGATGGTTCAGTATTGCCCTTTAAGGGGAGTTACCCCAGAGGGTCTATTAGTGGTACTGGACCTATCGGGTATTTCAGGCGAGAGCATGGGTCCAGGAGACCTTGTTCTTGCCTATAACAAGGCGATGAGCGAGGCCCTGGACCTAGTTGTTCCTGTCCGTGTTCGCCCACTCACTCAGCGCCCTAAGACTCTATGGTTTGATGAGTCTTTGAAGGAACTGAAAAGAGTGGGGCGAAGGCTAGAGATGGCCTGGCGGAAATCCGGCCTGGATGCTGACAAACTTAGGTTGATGGATCATTATGATACTTATCAATCAGCAATCACCCATAAGAAGGCAGAATTCCTGTCCAGGGAGATTGCTGCTGTGTGAAACCGACCAGCTCAACTCTTTCGGACTGTCGACAGACTGTGCAATCCACTCTGTCTACAGTCTGGAAGAGATTTTCCACAAATAAAGTGTGATGAGCTTGCTCAATTTTTCACAGATAAGATTGCTGGCATTAGGTCGGATACCCGCCAGGCTCACTATTTAAGGGTTTGCGGTGATCGGCGAAGGGAAACAAACACCTGTGTCACCTGGTGTGACTTTGGTAGGCCAGAATTCATGGATATTGTGAGGATTGTCCAGACTGTACGTCCAACCAGCTGTAGTTTGGATCCGGGCCCTACGTCACTATTATTAGGTTGTGTACATACTATCTGCCCAATCCTTGCTGAAATTATCTGGAAATCTTTGGAGCAGGGGTTTTTTCCTGATCACCTAAAGGAGGCGGTCATTCGACCACTCCTAAAAAAGCCTTCGCTGAATCCAGATTGTCCAGCTAACTACAGACCTGTCTCTAACCTGCCCTTTGTGGGCAAGGTTATTGAAAAGGTGGTTGCGCTACAACTGGATGACCATCTTACAGATCACAATATCTATGATACTCTTCAATCCAGATTTAGGAAAAGACATAGTACTGAGACTGCTCTTGTTCGGGTTCTAAATGATCTCCTGATTGCGAGAGATTGAAAGGCTCGTACTATTCTAGTCCTTCTTGATCTCTCTGCAGCATTTGATACTGTGGACCATGGTGTGCTTTTGGAACACCTGCAGCTTTATTGCGGTCTGTCTGGTACAGTTCTGCATTGGTTTCGATCTTTCCTCATGGGTCGGAGACAGAGGGTTATCATCAGAATTTATTCCTCTGATACCATCTTCGTGTCCAGTGGGGTACTGCAGGGTTCCATTTTGGCACCCATGTTGTTCGCTGTTTATATGCTGCCATTGGGAGACATTATTAGGCGATACAGTCTGGGTTTTCACTGCTATGCAGATGATACCCAGCTGTATTTGTCCTTTAGTCCAGGACAGGAAGATGCAGTCTCTATACTTAACAGCTGTCTATCTGAGATCAAGGACTGGATGAGTGCTAGCTGGCTGAGGTTAAACCCGGATAAGACTGAGGTGTTGGCGGTGGACCCAGGTTGCCTTGAGGTGGGTTGTAGGGCTGGGCTTCCTTCGGGCATATGGATTGATGGTGCCCAACTCTCAACCTCAGACCAGGTGCGTAAGCTGGGCATTATTATTGACGACGGTTTGACCCTAAAATCGCAGGTGTCATCCGTTGTCAAATCTTCATTTTACCATCTTAGGACTATTGCCTGGGTGAAACACCTAGTTCCTCTGGCTGACCTTCCTATACTGGTCCATGCCTTTGTGACCTCTCGCCTTGATTACTGCAATGCCCTATACCTAGGGCTACCGGGGGTTGATATCAGCTGCTTGCAGCTGGTGCAGAATGCAGCAGCCAGGTTTTTGACTGGGACATCTAGAAACAGTCATATTATGCCTGTGCTGTGCGTACTGCACTGGCTGCCAGTTCAGTGGCGGATCACCTTCAAGGTCGGCTTACTGGCCTATAAAGCCCTACATGAACAGGGACCGCGATACCTGCAAGATCTCTTCATTCCCTACTGTCCCTCTCGCTCACTCCGATCCGCCAATGAGGGATTGCTAGAGATTCCCAGGGTACGTTTAAAAACATCTGGGGCACGTGCATTTTCTTACACTGCCCCGACCCTGTGGAATTCTCTACCTCGTCGGATACGTAGTTGCCTGACCGTCGAGAGTTTTAAGTCAAGAGTTAAAAACCTATTTATTCCAAAAAGCATATGGAGAGTGATTTTATTGTGATTTTATTGTGAATTTTACTGTGATTTTTATTGTTATTTATTGTTATTCTTGTCATAATTTGTAAATCTTAATGTTTGCTAAATTGTGCAGCGCTTTGGTTTTGAAAAGCGCTTAAAAATAAAAATTTACTTACTTACTTTACTTACTTACTGTACACCCACTTTAGCCACTCTGTGAAAGTCTGAAAGTTAATGTGGCAGATTCAGGTGGAAAACGACCTCCCTCTCCACCAGATGATACAGGAAGGTCCAGTCTGGTACTTCATGATACAGAGAATGCTTGAACACCAGAAAGCCAACCATCAATATGCAGCCCAACATGGTACTGAGAAAGGAAATGTGACTGTCAATCCCAATCAGTGGCATCTGATGGAGAAACTGCATCGTGTCCCTAAACCTTTAGAGGGGGCTACTCAAGTGGAAAATACCAATGATACTGGGCTACGCCAGATACTTCCCTTAATTCACTCAAAAGGCTCAGACTGGAGCATCTAGAGTCACAGTTTCTTGACCATCATGAAGTCAGTGCTGCATCACTTGAAAAAATGTTAGCCACCTTCATGAGTGACCAGCGCATTATGCTGTAAATATGTGCAAAACTGAACATTACATTTTGTGCACACTTTTGGATTCTCATTTTAAAGACTCAATTAAAAATAGAATAATAGATAGAAAAGTATCTATTACAAGGCAGTAAGACCATCGAGAGGTTTTGGGGACTTGGAACCTCGAGAACGAAGCTCGAGAGGTTCCCAAAGTCCCCAAAACCTCGAGATGGACTTACTGCCGTGAAATGGATACTTTTCTATTTTTTATTTTTTGTAATATATGGATGTAGCATTTCTTTACAGTCTGTGAGCTGCGAAGCCAGTCACAGTACTGAAGACATGCTTGCAGTCAGCTGACCATCACACTGGAGGCAGCGTCACTTGCCTACATCCCCACTCGTAACCGCCACTCTGTCGGTGTCTGCCTTTTCCTTTCTGATCCTTCGGGTAATGCAGGATCAACCAGATAATCCATTTACAGAAAAAAAAAACGAAGAAACGAAGCAGACGTATTTGGCTCGCTAAGCGAGAGTAACGAGCCGCCATGTTTTCAGAATGAGTGTGCCCACCCACAGAAGAACAGTGACCAATTAGAATGCACGGTGTGACTTTGGATGTGCAGGAAGGGACGTGGCTCCATGGCAACCTGATTTCTTGCCAGGCAGAGCTGCACATGCGCTGTGGCATTTTGGTGATAATACTATCATTTCTTGCAATGATAGTATTATTGTCAGTGAAGTGTGGTATTATTGGGAGTGGACTGCTCTGTACCAGGGTTTTATTTAACTCTAAAAATTGATTAGCGTTTTGCTCATAAAAGTGTTAAATCTTTGTGAAAATGCATAGCTCTTGCCTCACTGTGTTTAACAAACACAGCACTTCTAGAAAATCTATATAAATACTTTCTGTACAGTTAGTATCATCCCAAGAAAAAAACTGCTAATCAATTATTTAAAACCCTGCTGTACTATCAATTACAAGGAATTTTTTTAATCGTTTTCAATAGTATTATTTGGGAAATCCATATATTACATTTTTCAACCACATGACTTTAAGCATCTGGAATATTATCATGAACTGTTAATTGAGAAAGTGTCAACATACATAGTTCAGAAAAGTACTAAATAATCAGTGCCTTTGTGCCACATTCAGAAACAGCACAACATCTGGTGGAGAAGAAGGGAACACAGTCTGTCACCTCTGCTGCTGCAGCTGTTGCTAGTTCCACCACTAATTGTGTTTTTGGATGCCAAACCACAACCAGAACTTTTGCTGCTACTACTGGGGTAACTGCTGCTACACAACAAGAAGACAAACCACTGTGAGACATGTTATCAGACTTTGGGATGATAAAGACAGCTGGAAAAGCACATTTGGATATTGTAGTACTCAAAGTCCCTGCTACAAAAATGGTGAAAAATGATATAAAGGATACTGTGCATCTCACTGCAGGGGATGACCCACCACTGGACTGGCAAAAGAAAACAGGGATTTGTCAATGCCAAATGTTGACTTGCTGGCATTGGCATTTTTAGTGCAGGAGTTAGAGAAGCATAATAGGAATGGCAGTGAACTATTGAACTGATGCCAACCCCAACCCCACCCTGCAGAGACTGACAGACATTGGAATGTGCCTTTGGGTTGTCGGCCATAATGCTAATGCCATTTCACCTCACCCTGCCTTGCAAACACCGAGAAGTGTTGTGGTGTGCCTTGGGGTCTTCGGGCCTTACGCTCACCTCATTCCATAAGGAAATGTGCTGAGATGGGTGCAGTATTGAAGAATGGGGTGAAATTTGGGGCTTAAGACTCCAAGGCACACCTCAATGCCTGTCACTGGCTGCAGGGTGGGGTGGTAGTGAAATGGTGTTAGCATTATAGCAAACAATGCCAAATCACACCCCTGATGCCTGCCAGTCTCTTCAGGGTGGGACGTTATGGTTGGAAACCCTAACGCCCTGGGCATTTGTTGTTTTTTTCACTCCAAATTTTCAACATGGGCTTTTTAAGACCCCACCTCATGAACAGTGGCACAATGACTTTGTTAGTCTGAAGGTAATTTTGTACAGTGACGTGCCATTTGGCGCCACAGGTACAAAAACACATTTTTGGTGGGATGTGAAAAATGACAGCTGTAGTGTTCATAAGGAGGTGTGAAAAAATGGCAATGTTGGAATCTGGAGTGAAAATGTTAAAAACTGTCCAAGTTATGAGCGTGCTTGGAAACTGTACAATGCACGCTTGTAGCACAGTCAGTTTTTTGAATATTTCCACCAAATTTACAAGATAGGCTTTTTGGGAGCCTACTTCATGAACAGTGACACTGTCATTTTGTTAATCGGTCTCAAAAGGTGATTCCTTGCAGTGACCGCGAAATGACCTTTCGGGACCGAAAAGCGAGATGACAGTGTGTGTGTGTTCAGGAGGAGGGGTCCCAAGAAACTCATGTTGAAAGTTTTGAGGTAAAATTCAGAAAAATGGCTGAGATATCGACTTAAGTTGAACCCTCCCTCATTCATGCCATTATACAGCTTACTGGCATTTCTTCAGTTCGCAGTAGTCTTTGAAGATTGCAGACATGTTCCTGCTCCACCGAAGATCGCAGTGCTGCACCTCTGGAGGTATGTATGGGGTGAGGGGTGTGTGGTGAGGTGGGGTGCATAGAGGGGCATGTGGGTTGTGGGTGGGGGTGCCGTTGACAGTGAGGGACCATTTTCTTTGTTCCAGGGACAGAAAAAAAAGAACACTGCGAACGGTTCTCTTTCTTTATAGGAGAAGCAAAAGAAATGTTGAGCACACTGGGGTTGGCTCCCAGTGTGCCCCATGACTTTCAGGGGGTGATGTTGGCCACACTGGGGTGGGCTCCCAGTGTGCCACACAATGGGGGTGGGGCAGGGGCAGGAACATGCCGACACAGTCGGCTTTCCTCAAAGTGACTCACCAAGTTTTTATAAATCATAATCCAGTGGTACAGTTATATCCAATTTGTCTTCCTGGTGTAAATCGTAATCATGTTTTTGTAATTCTGAATAGTGTTCCTGATTTTGGAGCTGTTTTCTGACCCAGCTATCCTGCTAGCTTTTTTTTTTTTACCTTTTATCTCACGCATGCACGGTTATATTTGCCCGTCATCGGACATCACAGCAGAGAGAATCCCTTCTAGAAGCTACCTTCCAGTCTATGGACATGCGTTTTGCTTTTTAAAGTTAATATTGTAATGCCTTAGTATTGTTTTACTGGATATCATGAATAAGACTTGTGTTAAATTTGACTGATCTATTCCTCAGCACATGCATTCCATTTTCCTGCTGTTTCTCTGTGTGGTTCTTTTGCCAATCAGCGGTGACTCATATTCACACCTATGTGTAAGTTAGCCATGTCTTGTAGGCTATAGACATTACTTAAATTTTTAATTTGGTATATTAATTTGCTACCCTAGTTACAAACACACGAATGTACCAGCAGAAACAACCAGATCTATCTAAGTCTGCTCGAGTGTGCAGCTAGCACCCTTAGTTTGCTGCTGCCCCACCCCCTTCCCAGTTGTCATCCCATTGCCACCACCCAACTTCCCCACCCTCACTCTCCCCTGTTCACTGTCCCATGCCCTTTTGAAACTGTTCACAGATTTACATGATACCACCCATTCAGATAGGGCATTCAATTTTTCTACCACCCTTTCTGTGAAATAGTGTCTCCTCATTTCCTTCCTAAATCCCCCCCCCATTCTTAGCTCATGCCTCCTGGTGATGCTCTCCCTCCTTAACTTAAAGACCCCATTTGCCCCATCCTTATTGATTCCCCTCAGATACTTGAATGTCTCTATCATGTTCCCCCTGTCCCTTCTATCCTCCAAGGTGTACATATTTAGGTCTCTCAGCCTGCTGTCATAGTCTGCCCCTTCCATTCCCCATATCATCTTTGTTGCCCTCCTCTGCACCCCTTCCAGTAGCCTGATATCACACTTTAGGTATGGCCTCCAAAACTACACACAATACTCTAAGTGCAGCCTTACCAGCGACCTGCAGAGGGGCAAGATCACCTCTCTTCACCTGGACAAAAAAACCCTTGCTATGCACCCCAGCATTTTGTTGCTTTTGTAGCCGCTCTCCTGCACAGGGCAGTGTTGTCTATGGTCCCTGTTATCATTACCCCTAGGTCCTTCTCCTCCTTAGTGATCCCCAGCTTAACCCCTCCCAGCCAGTATTCTCTCCTTGGATTCTTCACCCCAAAGTCCATAACCTTACACTTCTTTGCATTGAACCCCAGCTGCCACCTCTCTGACCACTCTTCTAGCTTGCTTCGGTCCCCCTGCAGCTGCTTCCATCCCTCCTCACCATTCACCACTGCTCCGATTTTGGTGTCAACAGTGAACAGACTTATCTTGGTCGCCACCCCATGTGCAATGTCTGATATGAAGAGCCCAGATAATACGGGCACCAACACAGATCCCTGTGGCTCCCCAGCTCCCTTCTCACCACCACCCATTGCAGCCTCTCACTCAGCCAGTTTGTAATCCAGTTCATCATTTTTTCCCCTACCCCTATACCAGTTAGCTTCCCCCCAAGCTGCCCATAAGGCACAGAATTGAAGGTCTTACTGAGTCCAAGTAATTACATACACCGCATGACCCTTATCCAGCTCACCTGTCACCCAGTCATAGGATTGTATCAGGTTGGTTTGACAAGACTTCCCAGAAACAAACCCATGCTGCCTTACATCCTGGAGGCCATTGTCCTCCAGATATGACACCAGTCTTTTCTTTAGTATTGTCTCCATGAGTTTGCACACTATGGAGGTGAGACTTACCAGGTAATAATTACCCAGTTCACCCTTTGGTCCGCTCTTGAGTAATGGTACTACATGTGCCATTATCCAGTCCAGTGGCACACATCCCAACTCCAGTGAGGTGCTGAACAGATCTGCCAGCAGCTCCACCAAGACCTCCGCCATCTCTCTCAGCACCCTGGTGTGGATACCATTCTGCCCTGGTGCCTTGTCTACCTTCAGTGCCCTCAGTCCCTCTAGGACTCTACAGTACTTGCCTCAGTTCTTCCATCTGTTGCCTCCTCTCCCCTGTCCCCACCCTCCCAGCCCATGGTGGTAGTGGTCCCCCCTTTCCTTCCATGAACACTGAGCAAAAGTATTCATTCAGTGCTTCTGCCTGCTCCTCACCCTTTTCCATCCACTCCCCACCCCTTTTTATCCTTACTATTGTCTCCTTGCGCTTCCTTTTCTCCCTGATGTATCTGAAAAAGTCTTTGTCCCACCATTAATTCCCTGCATTAATCTCAGCTCCCTCTGGGCCTTGACTTCTCACACTTTTCTGGCCACTTCCATGGACCATCACTCCCCCCTGTCCACTTCCTTCCCTGTCCTTCTATACCTCTGGTGCACCTCTCATTTTGCTCTCACCACCTCCACTACCTCGCTGTTCAACCAGCATGGTTTTCTTGCTCTGCTCCTCTTACTCTGTATCTTGGTGCAGGGTTCTGTTGCCTTTGTAATCCCCTTTTTAATAATATCCCATTTCTGCTCTGAATCCATCTCCTGCCTTATGCCCTCTAGTTTTCCTTTCAGTACTTCCTGCATCCTCCCAAAGTCTGTCCTCCTGAAATTTACTACCTGAGTAACTGATTTCTCTGGCTCCCCGCACATCGTGATATTAAACCACACAGTTTGGTGATTGCTGTTGGCTAGTGGGTCCTCCACCTTATTTTCCTTACTGCCTCCCCATTCGACAACACCAAATCTAAAGTGTTCTTTAGCCTAGTAGGTACACTAATCAACTGTGTCAGGAGATCCTCCTGGATTGCGTCCAGGAGCACTTGCTCCCTAGCACTGGAGGTGACTGGAATGCTTCAGTCAACCCCTGGCAAGTTGAACCGCCTTCCCCTTTTCTACATACCTTTCTGATTTGTCCACTAATTCTCTGTCAGACTCCTCAGACTGGGACAGTGGCCTGTATACCACCCCAAATCTCAGTTTCCTACCCTTTTAGTCTAGGAGCTGCAGCCAGATTGCCTCTGTTCTCCTTTCTTCCCCCTCATCCCTTGTGCATTTGATCCCGTCCCTCACATAGACTGCCACTCCACTGCCCCTCCCTTCCTTATGGTCCTTCCTGTATACTTTGTATCCTGGGATTGCCAAATCCCAGTCCCGGTGCTCAGTTACCCACGTTTCTGTAACAGCTGCAATATCCACCCTCCACACTGCTAAGAGTGCCTGTAGCTCAGCAGATTTGCTGCCTAAGCTTCTTGCAATCAGCGAGACCACCCTCCATCCTGCCCCCTTCCCTTCATTGGCCTCCATTTCCTTCCTTCTGCTCCCTCCTTTTTTGGCCCTCCCAAGTCCTTCCCTGCTAGCCTGGGGGTAGGCTCCACTCTATCAGATCCCTGCCTACCTGCTGTCCACTTGCCACCTCCCCATCTAGTTTAAATCCACCTTTGTCGCAATATACCTACCCAGTCTTTGCTTTAATACCTCCTTCCCCTCCACCCTCAGGTGCAGCCTATCCCTTGCAAACAGATTGTTATTGTCCCAGGTACAGCCCCAGCCACCCATGACCCCTTATCCCTTAGTTTGACACCATTCTACCAACCATGTGTTCAACTCCCTAATCCTCTCCTTTCTCACTGTGCTTGTGCAGGGTACTGGGAGCACTTCAGAGAATACCACAGATTCCCCAGTCTCCTCACACAACCTTCCCATTTCCTCAGTCCTCTCCTTTGCTACCTCCATCATTTCCCCCACTAGGTCATTTGTCCCCACATGTACCACAATGTGTGAATTCCTCCTACCCTCCTTATGCACCTTAGGATTGCCTCTCCTGCCTTGTCTGCCTTTAATCCTGGCATGGACTCCACCCATATCTGACTGTGCCTCTTCCCCTTGCTGCCCCATCTGATCCCCTTGAGTATGGAGTCCCCCTACACTAGTACACCTCCCTCCCTCCTCTTTCCTTGTGTCCATCGCTACCCCCCACCAAGGTTCTCATTTCTGGGGCCACTCAAGATGGTGCTTTTACAGTGTGTCCCAGTGTTTCCCCCCCATCCTTCTCAATTGAGACTCCTCCCCTCATCCTGTTTGACTGCCAGCCTTCTGCTCCCTCCTCACCTCTCCGAGTAGTATCCCTCCCCCGCCATGCCATACTCAGTCTCTCCACTTGTAATGCCCCTCTATCCCTTCTCTTTGTGAGTACTATCCCTTGTGCAATCTCCTCTTGGGTCCTCTTTCTCATGTGTTGTTAGTACAGCAAACATGTTCCCTCCTCCCTTTGCCCTATTGTGCATTTCCTCCTTCCTCCTGCTACTCCTCTTTTTCTAGGTTCTACTAGAGTCCACCCTTCATCAACTGGCTTCCTGTCTAATGTGCCTCCTCCTCCTCCTGACCTCTCCGCAGCCCCAGTCTTCCTTCTTTGTGGTGCCCCCACAATACTCTCAGATGTCATCCCTCCTACCGACACAATCCTCCCCTCCTCCCTCAAACTCCCCAGCTCCCTGCCAAGCCACTGAACCTCTTCCTCAAGCCTCCTTAGCTTATGGCATATTGGACACCCTCCCAGCCTCTGCAGTATGTTCATCTGCAGTGCTGCCCTACAACCACTGCACCCTATAATCCTACTCATGGTCCACACTACATATACAGCCTCTCCACACCACTCTCCCTACAGCAAGTAGAATTAATTAATCCTAGCTCAGCCTCTAACAGAAATTGTTATCCTAATTGCCCTTGCATGCACCATAAGACAGTCAACTACAGTGCTAACTGGAAACCACAATCCTACTCATAAAGACTATAGATCTACTCACATGTTTCATATATTTATATGTCCTTAAGACTTAACTCATATGGCTGTTCCTTGTTTCCTCCTTCCTAGCCTGTTCTGAGAGCTCAGATCAGTTTACATCTCCCCAGGCTCCGCTCTCACAGCCTTCAAACCCAACTCCCAGTGGTATTTCAGTATTTAAGAAAGGCTGATGGAAGGGGTGGGAGGACTTTTACAGTCACTCCAACCACAGAAGCCTTTTAGATAAATTCTATTTTAAGCTAAATTAAAAAGAAAATAAAACAATATCAAAACTTACAAAAATCTTATATACATTAACTCCCTCAACAGCAAGTAGAATTAACTAATCATTGTCTCCTGTAGTTTAAAAAACAATAGCAAAACTCGTTTTAAATGAATACCATGAATGACAGTTTTGTTTTTATTGCCCACATTTGTGCCGCAGTCCATGTCCTTCTGTTTTTCTGAATGGATGGAGGGAGCACTGGATACTGAGAGAGGTAATGTATGTATATCGGGTGGGCATCTGGTAGAGGGAGGGAGCAATAGACATCAGTACTTAGACCAAAATAAAAAAGCAGTACATTAACAGCAAAACTAAAAACCGTGTGCCACACTGACTGAATTACTAGACCATTTTCTTTGTTTGAGTGAAGCGATGCATTTCACTGCAGCTTCAAATTGCCATATCTGTGTTTCTCCCATTAGTCTGCTGATCTGTTCACAGTGGAATATTGCCTATGTCCAACTGGGACTTCTGCATTGATGTAGTTCTCAAGAATGGCCACCCTCTGGTGTGTTCTCTGCTCCGTTACAAGACAGTACCTTGACTTTTGTTCACTTTAAATGTCATGGAATTACACACACACACACACACATTATATACCCATCCAATGTGTCCCAAGAAGTTCAGAACCTCTTAATGAAACACATGTTCATTGTGTCACTTAACAATAGTGATGACAGTGGTTTAAAAGTCCTTCGGTTCCACTGTTATCCTTCACTGTAGTGCAGAGCAACATTTAAGAGTCATTCTATGTCTTGTGACACTATTCTGAAGTTAATCCACAGCTACAGACAATTCAGGTAAATGACATCAGAGGTGAACACAGCCATGTCTGATTGCATGTTTTCTTACTATTGCCAACATGCCTAAATTGTCAGTCTAACAAGCCAGTCGCCACCGAGGATCAAAGGTCTGCCGCCTAAATGCAATCTGAAATGTTTGCCTTAACAACACAATCACAGATTTTGTGCTTCTAGTAAAACAGTGATGATCATATGTCAGTAATTGTAACATCCACAAACCTCTACAGCACCCCCTCCCACATGCGGTCTGCTGTTGCACTATCCACAGTCTCACAGGCAGTGGGAACAAAGAGGGATTTTGATCTCAAAAGGGTAGGAAAATGATTGTTGGGGTTAAATCAGAGCAACCAGCTCTTTGTCTTTGTTATAGGCATGGCCACAGTAGGATGGGACCAGCAGCAACATTGTGATGTAGCAGTATGTAGTATCTACATGAAAATGTTTCACTTGTGGTCTTTGTGAGTGAATGACTAGCTCACAATAAACTGCTGTACTCTTGCTCATCAAAACATGCAACAGAACTCTCAGGGTACCGTAGGGCACAACTTCTAAGCTGCTGTCTGCCCCCCATGCCACAGGCATCATGCAGCAGTACTCCTGCCCACCTGCCTATAGCAAACGACAAGCAACTGTATATTCTGCATTGATTAGCACAGTCAGTTGCACATAGAGGTGGGATACACAGTTTTGCACTTGTATCACTCACCATTCATTACTGCCTAAATGAGTCGCACTGCCATGTAGACAGCCAAAGTAAAGACTGCAGCCAAGGCTTTCACTGCCTCTGCCCAAATCATCCGATGTATCAGAGGCATATGGGTCATCCATATAGGGGTCTATCACAGCAGCAATCGGCACTAACTGCTCAAAGTCTGGTCCGTATTCCTTGTTGCTATCCGACATGCTTTCAGGCATGTAGTTTGCAGACTCTGCAGTGTGCCGGCAATTTTGAAATACAATTGTATGGGAAGAAACACTTCCTGTAATGACATTGCTGCCATGAGACAGGTCTTAGGTTGCCAGGTTAATGCTCAACAATGTAGGCTCCAGCATGTCCTGGTTTGCATTGAAAATGGATGAAAAATAAAAGTATTAGTTTTACATTTTTTTACCAACGGACTTTGCCATTAGGATGGGAGGACCACCAACTATAACATACTGTAAGTCAATACTGAAAACTTGCTGAGTATCTTTAAGTTTGAATGGCCAAAACTTGTTCAGTGTCACCACTGCATCTGAGTTGCATTGAGAAACCGACTATGAAAAAACTTCGGGGATAGGTCCTGCCACAGCCGTGTTTGTATAAATGTTTCACAATGAAAGGCACGTCGGGAGGCGTGTCATCAGTGCCACTGCATGACGAGCTTGTCTCTGATTGCAGCGGCACTTTTCTTACAGGTTGTGTCCACTTTACATAATGCTTTTGTCAGTGCAAGCATGCTGGCTTATTGGGGAATGAGGGATGCACCTACTAAAGCGTGTTCCGCATTCTCCAACACTGACACACCTCTGAAATGTGCTACTAGTGCAAGATGTTGCTTGCACAAGACTGCAAGCCAACATAATAATCAGTGGCCTTCTTTAACTGAGATTGCCATTGAATACCTTAGTTTCCCACCCTATAACACATATTCAGAGAGAATTTTAAGAGATGCTGGAGCACTAGTGAATGGCAAAAGAACATTTCATTTCACAAAAAATGTGGAGAGGCTCACTTTTCTAAAAAATGATTCTGCCAGGATTCAAAAAAATATATATAGTGTCCAAATGTTATGCAGGCTGACAGCACCCAGATGGCATGTCTTGTAAATGATGATGTTGATGATGATAGAAACAGAAACATTGAAGCTATCAATAGAAAAGGACCTACAGGTCCACCACTTCTGTCCTAAGGTCCCTACCTACTGTGCTACCATAGACCCTAATTGATCACGATCCATATCCCCTAGGTGAGGGATTCTGTAGCCACTAGCTATTCCACTTGATTTTCCTCCATTGGTGTGAACTCCTGTTTCCCCTTACAAATATAATTCATCCTCCTTTGTTAGATCCTGAACCCCACACCTGACAACATAAAGAACAAGTTCTGGCCAGAGCCAATAGAGCTTCAGTAGTGGAATTTGGCTAAACATATTAAAAATTATCAAAGTTACAAGCCTGCATTAGCAAAATTTAATGTAGGCTCATACATTTGTTGTTTTGTAATATTTTTACATCAAATTTTCAACATAGCCTTATTATGATCCTGCCTTATGAAGAAGGGCAGAGCAAATTTTCAACTCCTGCCTGAAAGGTGATTTTGCACAGGTACTGTGAAATCAACTTCTGGGATACAAAAACACATTTTGGGCAGGAGTTGAAAAATGACAGCTGGCACACTCATGAGGCGCTGTAAAGAAATGGCTATGTTGAAAATTTGGGGTAAAAATACTGAATATTACCAAACTTACAAGCCTGCGTTTGCAACATTCAGCATATCCTCATAACTTTTTTGTTAAATATTTTTACACCAAATTTAAAACATCACTTTCTTATGATGCCACCTCATGAACAAGGGCAGAGAAAATTTTCTTCTCCTGTTGGAAAGGTGATTTTGCACAGGGACCACAAAATCGCTTTTTAGGATGTATAAAAAAAAATTTTGGCCAGAATTTAAAAAATTACAGCTGTCACATTTTTGAAGTACTGTAAAGATAAGGCAATGTTTGTAAATTTTTGGGGGGAGGGGTATTGAATATTTATTTATTTATTATTTATTGAATTTTGATGACCGCGTTGGCCCACTGGTTCCCACGAAGGTCCCTTTTTCATGGGCGACCTGGTAATAGACCCAGAATATTACCTATGTTACGAGCCTGTGTTCACATCATTCAACGTAGGCTCATAACTTTGTTGTTTTTTTAATATTTTTACACCAAATTTTCAACATAGGCTTCTTATGACCCCGCCTCATGAACAAGGACATAGAAATTAGAACAGCTAATATTTTTCCTAGCCAAACTATCTCTTGTTGGGAGCTGCAATATTGAACATAGGATTTGCAAGAAAGCGAGTTGTGCTCACAACAGAGGGAGGGGAACCTTTCAATTGTCTGTGGTTTGTAGCAGATATACTGCAGGTGGAGGCTGCTTCTAACTGAAAGGTGAAAGAAGGAATTTACAATTATCAGGAAAAGACAGTCTTGTTACAGTTCTTAAGATTTTCAGTGCAGGAAGAGTTCAAAGCACAGCTGACTTATTTTGGGGCTGACTGCTTTTCAGAGCACAAACCACCAGGCTGTTTTGGGGCTGGGGAGGTTTACCTGTGTCTGACTTGGATGTCTGGATTTTCCTCTGTTTGATTAGCAGGGGATTTTCTCTGTCAAATTGTTGTGTATAGTATCTTGCAGACAGGAAGGCACTCATCGCAGCGGTGGGTCAGAGCTCTTAGCTGATTGTTTTGTGAGGGCACAGTTGGCCCAACCTCCACCCTCACCCCACCCACCCTGGAAATAGTTCCTTTATACCTAGGGTTCTGACACCATTTCCTCAAGAGTGCAAGGTGCATATCAATGTCATATCCTCTAGCACACAGCACTGAAAATATACGACACACATTATATAATATATATATATTTATATAACAAACCAATCACACACACAGCACACACACAAAAAAAAGTACATAGTCATGTGGGAGTAGTGCAATGTAATGGCTGTGGGGCAGCAGTCTTCGGGAGTCTTTCTGGAGGCTGAGATGCTGCCCTATTTGCAGACAACTCTCTGCCCTGAGGGAGGAAGTTGCCTGTCTTCAGGCCACACTGGACAGCAGTAAGAGAACCTTCCCCAGGCCGGACTTGATGGTAGGAAGGAACCCCCATCCAGGGAGCACCAGAGCCACCACCACTACCTCAGAGGTTGCAAAGCAACAGCAGTTGGACCACAGTGGGCTCAGGAGGGGGGGGGAGGGTGGAACAGAGGCACACCAAGTCAGTTGTTCCACTCCACAATCCATACACCATTCTGGGAGCACAGCTCCCCTATGGATCACCACGAGGGAGATTAAGGAGGCTGAGGACACCTGTCACAAGGGAGGCCAACAGGAGGGAGGCAAAGGATGCCACAAGGAAAGGAAGCAGCTCCTGGTGGGGGACTCAATTATTAGGGGGATAGAACTGGGGGGAGCAGGGAAAACTGAAGTAAAGTGCCTGCCTGGTGCCATGGCTTGTAGGGACAGGAAGTGCATCCTCAGGATCACGAGAACAGCTGCACGGGAGTCTGAGCTGGATGTCATTGTCCACCTAGGGACAAATGACTTGGCTCAACATGAGATTAGAGCAGTGCAGAAGGACTTTTTAGAACTGGGGAGGGGCCTAAGACAAGTAGCACACACAGTAACCTTCTCAGAGGTGCTGCCTGTAAATGGCATGAGTGAGGCAAGGGTACTTTGCACCATGCAGTTTAGTGAGTGGTTGAAAAAATGATGTGGAGCACAGGGGTTTGGCTTCATTGGGGACTGGGGTTCCACCTGGAGGGACACCAGCCTATACTGGCAGGATGGTCTGCATCTGTCCAGGAAGGGAACAAGTCTTTTGAGCAATCGGTTTAAATGCTTCATTGGCAAGCTTTTAAACTAGTCAAGGGAGGCACTGATGAGCAGCAGGAAAATCCCAGCCTCTCCCTACAAAACAGGGTACTAAATGAGAAAAAGACCGAGGTAGAAAGGTCAGTGGGGATGCTGCGACAGAAAGTAAAGCCATCAAAAATGGAAGCAATGAGTACCAATGCACGTAGTCTGAGTAACAAGCTTCCTGAATTAGTGGCCTTGATGGAGGAGGAACATCTGGATATCGTGGCAGTCACAGAAACATGGTTCACACAAAACCATGACTGGGACATAAACATACCAGGATACACTATCTACAGGAGGGACAGGGAGGTAAAGAGGAGGAGGAGGTAGCTCTTTACATAGGGAAGGAATCAAAGTAACAGAACAAAGAAAAGCGGAGGAGAAGAAGCACTGTGGGTAAATTGGAGACCGGCAATGGCACCACAATCCCACACGGGGTTGTATACAGACCCCTTCTTAGGGAGGAAATGGACAAGGAAATGATAGAAAGTATACTTAGTATGGCAAAAAGGAGATATTGCTGATGGGTGATCTGAATATGCCAGATGTTAACTGGAGTGCAGTTGCCACAGCCACTTGAAGAGTGGGGTTATTCTAGATGCCCTACAGGGGCATGCCTTAGACAACTAGTATTGGAGCCCACTCGAGAGCAATCTTAGACCTGGTTCTCTCAAATGGAGATGAAGAGAGGATCACAGATGTAGAAGTGGGTAGCCATCTGGGAACTAGTGACCATCGAACAGTATGGTTCACAATAAACAGCAATAGAGTCAAGCCATAGAAAGGCAAAGGTACTGGACTTTAGGAGGGCTGACTTTGCCAAAATGGGTAAGTGCCTAAGGAATGCACTAGCACATGGGCAGGAAGGAGGGTGGAAGAACAATGGGAATAATAAAACTGCCATCACAGAGGCAACAAGCCTTTGTGTGAAGCAAATAAACAAAACTAAACGATGTAAGAAACCACTATGGTTCTCAAAGGAAGTGGCAGTGAGGTTCAAGAGAAAAAAGCTTTCAGGAAGTACAAGGAATCGTCAGAAGGAGCAGGACAGAGAACTGTATCAGTTAAAGCAAAGGAAGCTGGGAAGGCAGTCAGAACAGCAAAGGCCCAAACCGAGGAAAAGATAGCCAACTCAGTTAAGAAGGGGATAAAACCTTTTATAGGTACATCAGGAGCGAAGGAAGACCAAGGGAGGATAGTGAGGCTTAATAAGGGGAGGGTGGGCAGAGGGAGACTGTGAAAAGGCAGAGATACTAAACAAATATTTTGCTCAGTATTTACAAAGGAAGGGGGGTACCTAGAACAAACAGTAGAAACACACTGGATACAGGAGTTGATACCAGCCCATTTATAGAAGAAAGGTTCTGAAAGAACTCTTAAAACTGAAGGTGGACAAAGCAATGGGGCCTGATGGGATTCATCCCAGAATTCTAAAGAACTAAGGCAGAATTGTGACACCACTGACTACCCTGTTTAACAAATCATGGGAGGATGGGGTGGTACCGAGGACTGGAGGAGGGCAGATGTGATTCCCTTCACAAAAGTGGGAGCAAGGCAGAAGCAGGAAACTACAGACCTGTTAGTTTAACCTCAGTGGTAGGGAAAATGATGGAATCACTTCTAAAGGAAAGAATTGTCAAGTATCTGAGGGCCAGAGGGGCACAGGACCCAAGGCAGCATGGATTCACAGCAGGAAGGTCATGCCAGACAAATCTGATAGATTTCTTTGACTGGGTGACCAAAGTAGTAGATCAGGAGGGGCTGTGGACATGGCCTATCTAGACTTTAGCAAGGCATCTGACACAGTCCCACACAAAGATTAATATACAAGTTAGCTAGCCTGGGGAGTGGGTCCCAAAATGACAGCCTGGGTAAAAATTGGCTGGAAAATAGGACACAGAGAGTAATAGTAAATGGGTCCACTCTGATGAAAGGGGTTACTAGTGGGATACCGCAGGGTTCAGTAATAGGACCAGTCCTCTTCAATGTCTTTATAGCGACATTGCAGAGGGACTGGAAGAAAATATATCTCTTTGCAGATGACACAAAGATCTGCAACAGAGTTGATGCACAAGGTGGGGTGGAAAGGATGAAAAGGGACTTGGCAAGGTTAGAAGAATGGTCAAATGTATGGCAGCTTAGATTCAATGCTAAGAAGTGCAAGGTAATGCACCTGGGAAACAAAAACCCAGGGGAAGAGTACACAATGGGGGGTGAGATACTAACAACAACAAAAATGGAAAGGGACCTGGGGGTAGTCATATCAGATGACCTAAAGGTGGGCAAGCAATGTGAGAGGGCAGCAATGAGGGCTGGGGGGATATTGGGATGCATAGGGAGAGGCATCACCAGTAGAAAACAGGAAGTTATTATCCCTCTGTACAGACAGCTGGTCAGACCCCATCTGGAGTACTGCGTGCAGTTCTGGAGACCCAGTCTTCGCAAAGACATAGACAGGATGGAAGCTGTCCAGAGGAGGGCAACTAAAATGGTGCAGGGTCTGCACCGGAGACATATGAGAGAGACTAAAGGCGCTTAATATGTATAGCATCGAGGAAAGGAGGAGGGGGACATGATAGAAACTTTCAAGTACCTCATGGAATCAACAAAGTCAAGAGGGTAGCATCTTTCAAAAAGAAGTGTGCAAGAACAAGGGGACAATTTGAAGATAGAGGTGGGCAGCTCAGAGGTAATTTAAGAAGTATTTTTCACAGAGAGGGTTGTGGATGCATGGAACGGCCTTCCGGAGGAGGTCGTGGAGTCAAAAACAGTGGTGGAATTCAAGCATGCATGGGACAGTCATAAGGCAATTCTAGGGGATGGGGGTAGGAAAAAGTAGGCTGCTGGTTAACTAGGATCTGCAGCTTATCCAGTAGGCAGGGAAATGAGCAGACTGGGTGGGCCAAGCGGTCCTTATCTGCCGTCAAATTCTATGTTTCTATGTAAAATGTTCAACTTCTGCCGGAAAGGTAATTTTGCATAGTAACCATTAAATCACCTTTCTTCACAGATCTGCCTAATGTCAGTGTAATTGTTCACAAGAAGGGGTCCGAAAGAAAGCATGTTGGGAATCTGGGCCAAATACATGCAAAAATAGCCAAGTTATGCCACTAAATTCAAAACACCATTGAAATAAATGGAATGGCCAGAGGCATGCATAGGAGGTGGCTGAGGCTGTCCCTGGCTCCCCCCTGTTGTTTGCTTTGCATGACATCAGAATCCTGAGCTGCTACAACAAAGAAAGCTTTGGATCTGAACAGTGTTTTTATAACCTTCAAGCTGGAGTTTCTTACTGTGGCAGCAGAAAGCACATGTTACATTCTCCACATTGAAACATCCTTGCAGGATGCTTCAGGTTTGGTTTCAACATAATAGTTGTGAATTAGGCTGTTTGTTCGATACTCTGCTCTTGAAAATGTAATTCCATGGCTCTATGTTAATTCTCTTGATAAAATAGAATCATTAAGAAGTATGAGCCAGTATCTGTTATCACCCTGTTCCTGATTATTTGTTTCTAACAAGGAGTACCTTTCCATGTTTTTAGCTTAAGGGCTTTGTCAAATGTCATCACAGCCTCTTTGTATGATTGTACAGTTTCTGAGATTGTTTTTCAAACTCATCTTCCCCAGTGAAATTCCACCTGATATGTATACATTTTTCGATATTCATTTGTTTTTTATTTCTCTTGTTCCACTGTGTTGCATTTTGTCTATCATAGTTCAAATCCCACCACAGTCACTTAAAGAGCTAGTGTACTGCTTAAAAGTAATATCAGATTTTAAAAGCAGCCAACCATTATCTTTTACATCTGAACTACTTTTGTTTTCACTTTGTTTAATTAGAAGATTGTTTACCGGATGGTAGTAGGTGTGATGTGTGGAACAGCTCTTAGCCTGGCAGCTGACATATCTTGCTCTACTTTCCCACACTACATCATCAGCACTGTGACCACACTGACTGTGACATCACAGCAAGTGAGTGACTGCCAGGTCATTCAACTGTGATGTCACTATCAATGAGATCATAATGCTGATAATGTAGAGTGGGGCAGTAGAGTTAGATATGTCAGCTGCCATGCTAAGAGCTGTTCCACACATCCAGCACAATATTATCACATAGAAGACTTTCTGATAAGCAAAAGGAAAAAGAAAAATACTTCAGAAATAAAACTACCTACTACTTAAAATGTGCATTATTTTCCTGTCTGCCCGTTTTGGCTCCGCTAGTTCTTTAAATCTAAATCATGAATTAACATGTCGATATCAGGCTTTCCCTGATTTGTCATGAATTTGAAACTGTATTTTAATGAACTGTTTTTAAATTTTGTGAAGCGCCTTGATAATTGAAAGGCACTCAATAAATACAGATATTATTATTATTTTTATTATTATTATTATATGTATTTAAAACACCAGGTGGCAGACAGCATGTTGGTTCGGGAAACTGTATAAAGGGATTATTTTGCCACAATAAAACTGACCCCCTCAGGAAGACTTTTGTTGAAGCACTGGGGTTTTATTGTGGTGGTGAGCCCACACCATGTGCATCTGTTAATTACCTGCAATAAAAGTGGAGAACTTTTTAACATATTTACTGATCTCCTGCATTTCTTATTGTGGAGGATTGGTGAGTGCTTTGCTACCTTGAACATTTTCTCTTTGGATTTACAGTGGCTAGCTACTACCCCCTGCAGAGCACCATGCTCTGTTTCAATTGTGCAGACCTGTTCATGCTTTGAGCTGTAATATATCTTGCCTAACTGTAAAATCTACCATTTACAGTGATTTCTGTCAAACACTTCCTGGGGGAGCATGCCCCCAGATACCCCTAGCTTTGTTAGGATTTTGTGCCCCTCTTGTTTATGACTTCTGCACACACCTCTAGGAATGGCATACCTGTTTCTTCAGTTTATGGTCTGACTTTGAAGAGTGAAGACATATCTGCAGTCCAGTGAGGATTATGGTGTTGGACCTCCGATGGGTAAGTAAGGGCTTGGGGGGTTGTGGGGGCTGAGTGAAAGGGCTGGATGGGGGGACAGGAATGGCCACAAAAGACATCAACGGATGGTTTAAAAAGAAAAAAAAAAGAGGATTCTGGATCATGACACTGGGGAATTGGACATCCTTAATGTCACACTTATGTTTCGGGCAGGTGGGCTCAGAGTGGGAGGGATGGTCGGGTTGGGGAATATTAAAAAAAACAACATACAGAAGTCCTGATCATGACACTGGGGGATTAGGCACCCCTAGTGTCAGTCTTATGTTTCGGGGGGGTGGGAAGGTGGGTTCTGAGAGGGAAGGTCAGGTATGAGAGGATATCTATAATTTGAAGAAAAATGGTGGCATCCTGATTGTGACACTAGGGGACTGGGCACACCTAGTGTCAGTCTTATGTTTCTGGGGGTTCTGAAGGGGAGTCAGGTATGAGGCGATGTCTATCATTTGAAAAAAAAAATGATGGCATCCTGATTGTGACAATGGGGGATTGGGCACACCTAGTATCACTGTTATGGTTCTTGGGGGCTTGGTGCTGAGTGAGAGGGAGGGTCGGATGGGGGGATATCTATAATTTAAAAAAAATCAGAAGTCATGGCAAGAACATGGCACACTCCACTTAGAGCATGCACAGTAGAGTATGGCAGCCATACTGGACATGGCTGAGTGTGCCATGCTCTGCCAAAACTGCAGACAGAGTAAAAAACAGTGCAGTAAGACTGCAAATGGAGACAGCGAGTGCAGTGTTTCACAGATTCGAAGGCAACTGTGAAGTAAATCCAACATGTTGCTTGGTCGGAAGGAATGTGCCAAGTCCTTTTTTGATAGCAAAAGGTTTGCTGGGCTACTCCCACAGCAGCCCTTAAAAATGAATGGCTGTAAACCATTACTTTCCTTTTTCTTTCATAATTCTGAATAAAAATGAATACATCATGAACCAGGTTCCCATTTACCTATCCTTACACATATCCCTTTCATATACTTCTACTTAGCAATATCACGTAGATAATTATCCCCAAACACTTTGGCTTTTAGTTAACTTCTCCCACCCTTCCTCAGCAAGAATGAATACTACCAAAATAATGTGATGACTCAGTTTCCTTCCTCTTTCATTCCTCAGTCCTTCCAGTTCACTGGACTCTCTCCTGCCTTCCTTGATTGCACTTTCACCTGCCCAATCTGTCCAAAACAGCTTCTTCTGTCTGTCATACATGGAAGTAGCACTTGCTGGCTGTCACTAGCATATTCCGAGTCGAGAAGATCTGTCATTCAAGAGAGAGGTTTGGGGAGGACTATTAGGGAGAGTGGGACAGACGGGGGTAACATTGACATAGTTTTGGAGAGTATGCGGAGCAGGGTGGGAGAGTGTACTAGTGAGATAGGAGAGCAGGAAGACAATATTGATTTTTGCTCAAAATAACAGAAAACCTAAAACTTTAATGGATGTCACCCACCCATACATATCCTCATAGCCCATGGTCACAGCCCTGGTGGGGGAAGGGCTATCTGTGCCTGGGTCCAACAAAGGTTGGAGAATTTAAATTAGTTTAAAAGGGAGTAGCCCAGAGGGTTAACCCTTTGGGCTGCAATCAGATTTAGTAAGGGCTAGACTTCAGGAATGATATACTGGACTATTTTTCAGCAAGCCTATGCACCAAAGCTTTGCAAAACTTACCATTCTTAGTACTACATGTATTTTCCCAAACATGAAAACACTTGAGTGGATTTTTAATCAAATAGAACCAGGCAGAACATGGTTTTAATATACGGATTTCGAAAATAATATGATTGTAAAGCATTCAAAAAAACTCCAGTAATACCATCGATCCCTCGATGGTAATACCACTGTTAGACAGTGATAATACCATCGTTCGAATGTGATAATACTATCGTTCCACTCCTGAACGGTAGTATTATCACAACTACTAAACAGCACAAGAGCCCACAAAGATGCCTTCTGCCCCCCCCATGTCATCCTAAACATGCCTCCTGATTGGCTGCTTTTCGTGTGTGGGCAGGCAGAACAATTTTAAAAACGTGGCCGCTCGCTGTCTCGCCTAGCGAGACCACACTGCGTCTGTTCATTTCTTCTGCATTTTTTTTCTTTCTCCTATGCAAAGGGGAATGCAATGCCGAGCCAAACAAAAGGAAAAGGTAGGACTGCCTACCGGTTCTTCTCATACGGCAAGATGAAGGCGGGCGGGGTGGGCTGAGAGTTGCAGCAAGATACCTCTGTGGTTGGCCAGGACCGAGAGTCCTTCACTGAAACGGCCACCTACCAGTCGCAAAATAAACAAATAAACAAAAATCGCATCCATATATCAAAAAAATAATGTATAGCTTACTCTGCGTTACAAGGGAATAATTCCGTCTCGAGGTTCTGGGGACCCGAGAACCTCCTGAGCTTCACTCTCGAGGTTCCAACATCCCCAGAACCTCTTGAAGGAATTATTCCCTTGTAATGCACAGTAAGCTATCCATTATTCTATTTATATATCATAGAAGCCAGTTATAGCCCGTAGAACCTTGTGGAGCCTGATTATATCTAGTAGAACCTGGTAGAGCTGTTTTGGGTTGTACTCAGAAAGTTCACAAGGAATAACTTTTAGAAGATCACATAACCCTAAAGCACTTGTACATAGTGTAACTATGTGTCCTCAGGGGAATTGAGGTTTCGGAATGAGGGATGTTGTGGGTACTGCCATCCTGCTTGAAGTCTGCAGGCAACTGAACTTTTGCAACAATTGTTCCTGCCCTTTGGAATGCACTCCCTGAGGAAATACATATTGCTGGTACCCACTCTTCTTTTAAATATGCAATAAAACAATGCCTGATGCAGCAGGCTTTTGGATAGATTTGTACTTTTTTTATTGACTGTGTGTGTACATATGTATATATGCATATATAGCATGTGTAATATGTGTTCTGTATGAGATTCCATGTATTACTTGTTTTGCTGTTCATTGTTGGTTTTATGGCCATGTCCCATAAAAGTTTGGATTTTGGTACTGGTCAGGTGCTACAAGCATTGAAGGGGTGCCTTATAAATAAATATGTTAAGTCATTACTAACTATACACACTCACATACACACACACACACACACACACACACACTTACTTCAATGGGCACATCAGCACATATCCACTGGGAACATGCACAGACCCTGAGATGCACATACTCAGATCCTAGTACAGCATAGACGAAAAACATTCTGAAGTGCAAAAACCCACACACAGACCCTGACATGTGCACACGGACCCTGACATGCACGCAAATCCCAAATACATTCATACCCAAATGTATACAAACATTCACACCCCGCCGTAAATGCACACAGATTCAGACATGCATGCTCACATAGATACTGACCCTTGCACACACTTCATGACACATACAAACATAAGAAAACACTGACCATGATAACTGCATGCACAGACTGTGATATATGTTAGCAAGCCTTGATATAATCAAATAGACCAGTTCATATTCTTCCAATCTCCATGGGCCAGTGACTGGAAAACAAGCAAGCAGAATTTGTAAAATGAACAGCAGTGCAGTGATACTCTTACCCAAACAGATTGCAATATTAACAGTGTTTAGAACTCATGTGGCATTTTGACAGCAAAAATAACTCCTTAGTAGTATGAAAGATGTCAAGCTTTTGAGTTGATACAAATGTTAATTATTGCTAAACATTTTTTACTGGTATTAATAGTCAATAGCAATCATCAACAGTGTAAAGATGCTAGTTTTATTGCTCTACTTGCCATGCTCAATGAAACATAGACATATAGAATTTGATTGCAGATAAGGATTGCTTGGCCCAACCAGTGTGCCCATTTTTGTCTACTTACATTATTATTGCAGTCCGTACTTGATCTACAGTTCTGTTTGCCTTGTCCCTTCATTTTCACTGTAGTTCCCTCATGCCTATCCCAAGCATTCTTGAGCTCCACCACAGTGTTCACCCCCACCACCTCCACTGGAAGGCTGTTCCAGGAATCTACAGTTTTTTCTGTGAAGAAGTACTTCCAAGTCAGTCAGTGAAGATATGAAAGTTCAGCACATGGAAGAGAACAGGTTGTTCTCTGATGTACAGCATGGCTTTGCAAAGGGTAGATTGAGCCAGACCAACCTGACTGACTTTAATAAGTTAGCCAGGGAGGTGATATGGGGCTATGCAGTGGATATACTCTATCTGGACCTCAGCGAGACCTTTAACACTACTGCATAGGAAATCCATGTACAGCCATATAATGACCACAAAATACAGTGGTCCCTTGCTATACGGAATGCTCTGGGAGCCAGTCTTGCCATTTATGATAGCAAGTCATTTGCTAAAGTGAGGGACGCTGCTTTGAGTGAACTACTACTGGCAATACAGTGTTATGTGCTGCGCTATACTGTGTTATGTGCTGTTTGAGTTTATTGGGGTATTCAGGGGTGAAGACAAGTTTGTGTTTGTGCTTTTGTAACCTTTGTTAAAGTATTCAAAAACTTTATTCAGTGGTCTAAAAAAATCAGTCAGCTTTGCCTGATTGCTCATCTTACGTGCAGTCATGATGGAGTTTTCTGGGGGTGAAGGCAAGTTTGTGTTCAGGCTTTAGTGACTTTTTTAAGTATTTTTTAAGAAACCATTATTGCAGTGTTCATAAATTTTATTCAGGGTTTTTCTAATGCATATTTTATTATATCAAATATTAATAAAGAAGTACATCAAGTACAATAACAAAAATTTGACCATCTTCAAACATAGTATGACATAAAATTGCAAAAAGCTTTCTAAAGAATCATTTACAACATGTTCAATAAATTCAACACTTTCCACAAACTCAACCAGTTTGGGCTCGGTGGGTAGAAATAAAAACATGCTTACATAATCTAAACTGATGAAAGTAATCATTTGTAGACTAAGATACAACTTATAAAGGGTTTTAAGTTAGATATGCACCTCATCTCAACCAAAGGGTGAATAAAATCATGTTCCCCCCATATCAAAAATATATTTTAACAAATAAATCTTCTATAGTACAAATTTCCTGCACAATGGATACTCATTCTGAAAGCGTAGGCAAAGAAGGAGTCAGCCACCACCTTGTTATAGCTTTGAAAGCTGCTGCCACAAATATACAATGAAGGTAGCTATTCTGTTTATTAGTAATGTCTTCAGGGAAAAACCCTAAAACAAAAAACTCAAAAGTTAAAGAGATGGGAAAATCAATCATCTTTGAAATGCCAGTCCCAACCTCATTCCAAAATGGAAAGATTTTGGGACAAGACCAGAAGATATGGAGACGGTTACCTCTGGAAGCACATTGTCTCCAGCACAAATCAGACCTCCGCATAACATATCAGGATGTGACCGATGGTTTACTAAAAAAATTAACTAACATTTTCCTATGATATTCCCTCCAATAAGAGGATACTGTGGTTTTGTGTATCAATCACCATACCTTTTACTTAGGTCCTGGTTCCAAAGGATAGGACAAAGCTTACTCCCACTTATCCCATATCAGGTGAGGAGAAACATGGAGTTGTTGTATCAAAAAATTATAAAAACAGAAATAAGGTGAGACTGTTTCACCACTCTCTGTTCTTGGCTAAGATAAGTCATTACGGCTCTAGACTCACAAGATGAAGGGAGGTACCCAATGAGTGAAAGAGCAAAATGCCAGACTTGAAAATAGCAACATAACTCAGTTCGAAGAAGACCAAATTTAATAAGTGCCTGCTCGAAACTCATCAGATTACCTCCCTCTATCAAGTCTTCACTAGAAATAATCCCAATTGACCCAGGATCAAAATCCTGGGTCCTGTACATCAGGCAAAACCCCCTATTGGCAAGGAAAGGAGAGAGGAAACCCAGGTTGTCAGCATCTGGTATTGCAGAACGAAATCAACTCTCCTCAACAATAGTGTGCCTCGTCCACTGATTGCGCCATCTCAGACATCAACGTTGAGGCAGAAGAAGCAGAGGAACACATTAAAAAGAGTCTGAAAAGCCTGCTCCACCTCCAATTCCAACCAACCCATAGCAGTGGATGACTTTAAAATTGAAAACAACCGGTACTACTTGAGCTGCTAGATAGCAATGTTTAAAATTAGGGAGAGATAAGCCACTCTGTACCTTACTTCTGTATAAAATAGATCTACAGATAAAGGGTCACCTACCACTCCAAATAAACCTAAGTATAAGTTTATCAAGCTGATTCAAAAAAAAAGATTTGGAGGCCTAATAGGCAGCATCCAAAAAACATACAGAAATTGGGACAAAACGATCATGTGAATGGCTTCTATTCTAGCCCCCAATGACAGAGGAAGTACTGTACATCTCTCCAAGTTCTTTTTAACATCTTCTAAAATATGCCAATGGTTTTTATCATATAGATCTTCCAGCTTAGTAGCGATCATCAAGCCTAAGTAACAGAAATCCGATTAGGCCCCAAAAATGGATAGAGAGACTTTAGGTTTGATGTAAGAGTTCCTCTAAAAAGAGTTGCCACTGTCTTATCAAGATTAACTTTAAAGTCTGAAATAAAGCTAAAATCCTCTAAAACCTGCAAAAGGACAGGGAGAGACTTCAGTGGGTTCTCAAGAAAGAATAAAGTGTCGTCTGCATAAAGGGCAATCTTATAAATAGAAGATCCCACTATCCCCTTAATATCAGAATGCTGTTATGCATAAGCTACCAAACGTTCAATTGGCAAGGCAAATAATAAAGGTGACAATGGTTAGAGGTGGGCAAAGTGGCCAAAATCCGCTACATGAAGCAATTCGCAAATTAAGGCAGAATCTGCAAAGTAATCCGCTGGGCGAAGTGAAGTACTTCACGTCATAATGAGGAATGCGAAGTCCATTTGAAACAATAACTTCACATTACTCCGCCTTTCCCCAACCACTTCTACATCAATTTTATTGTGAAGTACATTGAAATGAATGTACTTTGCATCACTTTGCCTTGTTAGTGAGCTCCAAGCTGAGTTTTGCAGTGATTCATAGGATTGCATACATAGATACATAGACAGTGTCGGCAGATAAGGGCCTATGGCCCACCTAGTCTGCCCATTTGAGCTTGTAAGTTCAGTTTGTTTTCCTAGAAGTCTATTTCCCCTTACCCCTGACCTCTAGAATTCCTTTATGTCTATCCCATGCATTCTTAAATCCGTGATTGTTTCTGCCCCCACCACTTCCTCTGGCAGGGTGTTCCACTTGTCCACCACCCGTTCTGTGAAGAAATTCTTTCTCATGTTTCCTCTGAATCGTCCTCCCTCCAACTTCATCCCATGCCCTCTAGTCCTGGAACATCTTTTCGCTTAAAAATAGTGTTTTCCTGCACCCTGTTCCTCCCTGTAAGATACTTGTATGTCTCTATCATATCCCCTCTCTCCCTCCTCTCCTCTCCTCCAGGGAGTACATGTTCAGTTCCTTCAACCTGTCTTCATAGGACTTGTGATGCAACCCATGCACCATCTTTGTTGCCCTCCTCTGAACCTTCTCTACCCTGTCTATGTCCTTACGTAGGTATGGTCTCCAGAACTGTACACTGTACTCCAGGTGAGGCCTCACTAGTGTCTTGTATAGCGGAATTATGACCTCCCTTTTCCTGCTGGTGATGCCCCTGCCTATACATCCCAGCATCCTATTGCTTTACCTGATGCCTTGTCACACTGTTTCCCTACCTTGAGGTCATCAGAGATGACAACCCCAAGATCCCTTTCCTGCTTGGTGCATGCTATATCCTCACCCCAACTGATATATTGTGCCAGGGTTTTGTGTCCATATGCATTATCTTGCACTTCTTTGAATTGAATTTCAACTGCCAAACCCTTGACCATTCTTCAAGTTTCTGCAGGTCCCTTCTCATTCTGTCTACACCCTCTGGTGTGTCTACTCTGTTACAGAGCTTTGTGTCATCAGCGAACAGTGAAATTCTGCCTTCTATATCCTGTGCAATGTCACTGATGAAGATGTTGAATAGGACCGGTCCCAGCACTGATCCCTGTGGTACCCCACTGGTCACTCTTCCCTCTGTGGAGTGATAGCCATTTACCACCACCCTCTGTGTCCTGCCACCCAGCCAGTTACCTACCCACCACACTACTGTCCTGCCCACACCCATATTCCCCAGTTTGTGTAATAGTCTTCTATGTGGCACAGTGTCAAAGGCCTTGCTGAAGTCCAGATAGGCCATGTCCACTGCCCTTCCCTGATCCACCTTCCTAGTCATCCAGTCAAAAAATTCAATGAGGTTGGTCTGACATGACCTCCCTCTGGTGAAACCATGCTGCCTTGGGTCCTGTAGTCCATTGACAACCAGATGTTCCACCAATCTCTCCTTCAGTAGTGCTTCCATGATCTTCCCCACTACCGAGGTGAGGCTGACTGGTCTGTAGTTCCTGCTTCCTCTTTGTTCCCACTTTTGTATAGGGGACTACATCTGCTGTCCTCCAGTCTTTGGGTACCTCCCTGTTTCCAGTGATTGGCTGAACAGGATAGCCAGAGGTTCAGCCACCACCTCTCTTAGTTCTTTAAGGACCCTGGGGTGCACCCCATCTGGCCCCATTGCTTTATCAGCTCTTATTACTTCCAGTTCCTTCAGGACCCTTTCTCGTGTAAAGAGACTTGTGTCCATTTCTGCACCATTCTCACCCCTTGTACTCCCTTCAGACCCATTACCCCCATCTTCCTTAGTAAAGACTGAGCAGAAATACCTGTTCAATATGTCAGCTTTACTGTTGTCATCCTCCATGCGGCTCCCATCCTCCCCCTTCAGTCTCACTATCCCTCCCTTTGTCCTTCTTTTTTCCCTTATGTACCTGTAAAAGGTTTTGTCCCCTTTAACCACTGATTTTTCAATGTGTTCTTCTGTCTGAGCTTTGGCTTCCCTTACTGACTTCCCTGCCTCCCTTTGTTTCTCCTGGTACTTCTCCCTATCCCTTCTGCCTGTGTCTTTTTTGTATTGCCTGAATGCAATCTTTTGGCTTTCACTTTCTTTGTACCTCTTTGGAAAACATAATGGTCTCCTCTTTCTTTTCCTCTTGCTAACCTGCTTAATGCATAATTCTGTTGTTCTTATAATCCCCATTTTAAATACCTTGCACTGTTCCTCAATTCCTGATTCCTGTCCATTCCCTTAATGCCTCTTTCAAGCATCTCCCCATTTTCCAAAGTCTGCCCCTAAATCCAGTATCGTGTTTTGTGTGGTTTGGTTCTGCTCTTTCTGTGATTTCAAACCACAATGACTGGTGGTCACTGTTACCCAGGTGCTCCCCACTGTTACCCCATCACACTGTCCCTGTTTGTGAGCACAGGTCCAGTATTGCCTCTCTGCCGAGTTGGTTCCATGACCAGTTGCTTGAGGAAGGCACCCTGCAGGGTCAGGATAAATCTGCTCTAGTTGATGCTGCTATTGGGATGCTCAGTCCCGTCTGGTATATTGAAGTCTCCAACCAGTACTACCTCACCCTTGTCTGCCATCCTTTGGATGGCTAGCATCAGCTCCCTATCTGTTTCTTCCTCCTGAGCTGGTGGTCTATAGACCACACCTGTGCGGATGGCTGGCCCCATTTTCCTTTCCAGCTTAACCCACAGTATCTCTCCCCCATTTTGTTCCTCCTGGATCTGCAGGTCACATGGGCTTTAAATTGTTCTGCACAGCCTCAGTTCTGTGTAGTGTATGTGCAGTGGTAGCTGGAGATAGCTTGCTCTCAGAGCTCTGAGATTAAAACCCTCTAAAAGCCATTCAAAAAGCCTTTTTGAGCCATTTGTTTTGCTCCAAATTTAGTACATTGATTGTAGGAAACCCTCCTGTGCTCATATCATTGAGTGTTTATTGTTTGTGTGTGGAGTTTGAATGTTAATTTAGAAAATTCAGTCTGTGTAGTGACAGACACTTGAAGTGTGCTTGGAGGAGGGGTGTATCTGTGGTGGAGGTAGATAAACTGGGAGAAAGGCAGTCTTTCTGTTTTGGTTGTATTTTTCTTGTATAATTTTGTTAATGTACACACCGTAATATTTTCAGTAACTTGTGACATTTCTTTGCTGATTGTTGTGGTGCAGTGCATAATTTCAGTTTGTTTAAAAGATTTGGTTATATTACTGAAGTTTTCAGTTGGCTGCACATTACCTGTAGTGTGTGCGTGAGTGTCTGTGTGATGCGTGCCATCAAATCAGACACATTTTATTATGCCACATAGTAATTGCAGCACTGTGAACCTGCTATCCACTGCACCTGCATTATTTTGTACTGCTTTGTGGTATCTTGTTAGTGGACCTTTACTGCAGTGCACTCCCCCCCCCCCAAAGCGGCAAAAGGTATTCTTTTCCAGATTTGGATTTTTGACTATGAACACTGGTTAAGGTGTTGTTGTGCCTTTGCATCTGCATCTCTTGATTGTGCAGTGCAATCTTAATCTGGCTATCGTTTGCATCTGTTTGAGTGCCTAATCTCCATCTGCAAGCCACAGCTGGTTTTGGCTTCCATCCACCAGCCCAGACTTAAAGTTCAGAAATCTAAATTTATTTACAATTTTCTTGGTGATCCCCAAAAATGCCTGCAAAGAGACGTGCAAGCAAAGCTGTTTCTGGCCATGGCACTGCTGCCAGTGGCAAGACTGGTCTTGGGCGTGGTTGTACGCAAAAGTGCATAGCTGATGTCAGTAAAGAGATTTCTCCACCAATGTTTTTTACAGCATGATCTGTTGCTTCACTGATAGTTGGAGGAGATGATGTCCCCGCTGGTGGTGTTAGTGCAGTTGCTGCTGGCATGAGTATTGCTGCCCCAAGTTCCATTTCTGACCAGTTGACCATTTTAGAAAATATAGTTGAGTCTAAAGCTGTGACTGATAGTGTAGATGATGTCATACTCCCCAACATCCCCATGGTAGCTGAACACGATTCTGATCCTGGCAACGATAACTCACAATGTCATATTTCTTCCAGTGCAGTTGAGATCATGCCTTTGCCATCCAATGATTCAAAGTGCGGAGCAAAATATTGGGTGATGATGATGATGATGCTGTGGTTGGAACATGTTCTCCACAGGACAGCATCCAAGCTGAAAATGTGGATGTGGATGATGCTGATGAATATGATGATGATGTCAGTGATTCCTGTTGGGAATCAGAGAAAAAGAAAGTCAAGGTGGCTGTATCTGGGTCCCCCTTCCTTAAAAAAGTTGTGATTTAGCGGTTCTTGTTGATGATGATGATAATGACCCAGTTATAATCATAGGTAGTCATGGTGGTCAGTCAAAGTCCAAGTGTGTCCAGCAAGAAAAATCATGTAGTACACACTCCATTTCAACAGTTAAAACAATGGAGTCCAATAAGCAGCATTAGGGACATGTTAAAAACAGGGTATCACAATCCCTTGTTTGGGATTTTTTTGTCCAAGATGCAAACGATAAGTCAGTTGCTGTCTGCCAGCTTTGCCATGCACCTGTGAGTCGACGTAAAAATGGGAGTCATCTGGGCATGTGGGGCCAGCATACACATCTTAAGAACAGGCACATGGCAGTGTGGACTCGGCACCAGAGGGCAACTAATGCCATAGTGGGGTGCTCACCCTCATTATCAACCTTATTGAGCATGTTATCTCCTTCCATGAGTGTAAGACCAAGAAGCAAAGTCTGTAGTAGTGTTGAAATAACACCGGAGGATTACTACAGGCATGATGAGGGGAAGGATTATGATTTAGAAATCTTGTCAACTCGTGGTCAGAGTAGCAGCAGTGGTGGTGGTGGTCTATGCAGTATGTCTAGTACAAGTGGTACATCAACCCCTTTACATTAACTTCATTTGTGGACTTGTCACCTGTGCATCCCTCTTCATCACATGTCCGAATCCCACCCCGGCCAATAGCAGAGTAGAGCCATTTGTCACACCCCATGCAAAATGTGTGACAAGTCAGCCCACACTGCAGAGCATTTTGCCCGTAACCTGAAGGCCCCACCCAATCATGCAGTGTCACATGAACTTAATGCTGCTGTAACCAAAATGCTGGCAATTGGTCTTTTGCCTTTCTCCTTTGTGGAGAATTCAGGATTCCAGTGGTTTGCGGCATGTGCCTGTGCGAAATAGAAAGTTCCATCCAGGACATGCTTTTCCTGTGCTGTCCCTGAGTTATACCAGACTGTGGCCGACTCTCTAAGACATACCCTTCAACATTCTTCCTCTCCATTTATTCATTTACGTATGGATATGTGGACAATTGGCAAAATGGTGGGGAGTTCATACTTGTGTATTACTACAAATTGGGCACAGGTGCTGGGGGTTGTTTGTGCTGGTGGTAGTGTGAATAATCATTGCAGTAAGACAGACTGCCATGGTAGCAACCTTCCAGGAATTTGACAGCATGCAATGCTTGCAGTGTGCTATGTGACCTGTTCCCGCACTGGTGAAAACATGCTGGACTTGCTACTGGCCAAAATTGACTAGTGGCTGAACCCACTGTCCCTGAGAGCTGGATTTATAGCAAGTGACAATGGCTCAAATGTGGTTAAATGCATCATGAATGTTTGCTTTGTTAGGGTTCCATGCATGGCCCACTGTTTAAATCTGGTGGTCCAGGAGTTTCTGCAGCACTCTGATATAAAAGAAATGTTGACAGTTGCATACCGCAGTTGTTTACACTTTTCAAGCTCTGCAAAGACCCGTCACCAACTCCGGCAGCTGCAGATCCAAAACAGCCTCCCGCACCACTGCCTCAAGCTGAAAGTTGTCACTCAGTGGAACTCAACTTTAAACATGGCAGAGAGGTTGCATGAACAATACACAGCAGTCTCCGAGTAGCTCATCATGCACACTAGCAATGACACTTCTGGGGCCTCCACGTCTCTAACGACTGAACAGTGGCACCTCATGGACTCCGTTGTAAGAATTTTGAGGCCTTTTGAACATGCCACATGGGCAGTGAGTGGCAAGTCTGCCTCCATCAGCCAATCAGTTCCACTGCTGTGGGTGTTGAGGTTGCAGATGTTGTTGAATCTACAGCATAGCCTTGATGGTTCTGGACACTGTGCTAGCAGTGTGTTGCCGAACCACATTCTGATACTATTCGACCACAATCGGCACATCTTGAGCATTCAGCAAAGTGATGGCTTCACAATAGCAACAATGCTGGACCCACGATACAAATGTAGAATAGCATCACTACTGGAGAGAGAGATCCTGCACAGGTTAAAAATGTCAGTGGTCAACTGGTGCACTTGGTTCATGGGGCTCAGAAGTCACATGCCAAAGTCAATGAATCTCAGCAGCATAACCAGACTGAAGGCCAGTGTGGAGTAGTACCAGGCACATCCTGTAAGGCAGCTGCAGTTCCAGGTAATCTGTCATCAAAATCAGTTGTCATTAACCCACTTTCAGACACTTTGTGCCAAAATGGGACTTGTGACATCAATGAATCCAAAGAACAGGATGATGAGTCAACCACCAGACTTCATGCTGCATAGCGAAAGGTTGACTCATATTTGGTGGGAAACATGCATATGTCAATAATTGATGATCCTCTTTTATACTGGAGCAGACAGATCAGTGAATGGCCAGAGCTGACCTCAGTGGCACTGATGTACCTGAGCTGCTCACCCTCCAGTATAAATGTCGAGTTGGTATTCAGTTCTGCAGGGGCAGTAGTTCAGGACTGTGGTACCAACTTTTCTCCTTCAAATGTCAGCTTGCTGACATTCATAAAAATGAATCAAGGGCACATACCAGCTCAAACTGCAACCTCTGTATTTGTACTCAATCATGGTCATGATTGTGGTGATGTGGGAGAAGCAGACCATCCTGGAAGCAGCATGAAATGGCCTACCATCGAGGTAGATGATAAAATCATGGAGAAAGAATTGCCTAGTAGGCACAGTTCAGACATTGATGACTTCAAGGGCAGCTTCCTGTATGATAAATATGATGAAGCTGATGTTAATGGGTTTTAAGTTAAGTGGTTGAACGTCTGTCACATTTTTTCAATGGTACATGTTTTGGTTTTCATAACTTAAAATCAGTGACACTCTAGGAAAGAGTCTCCATCCATAATTTCATCTTGGCAATTTGGCACAAGTAAATTCACAATCTTTCTGTTTTACCTTGGTATTATTTCTGATTAGATATAACAGAAACAGAATGTGTGCCGTTGTCATCAGCAGTCAGCCTCTTAAACACAGCTGTCCATTTGTAGTACTATTGTAGGTGTTAGCCACTTAAAACCTGTTGATTCAAGATATCTGCCTCCAGACTGATAGTGAAATACTATAACACAACACACACCATATCCAGCCACCTGCCTGTGTGTGTCTGATAGTAAGAGGGAATGTGTTGTAGCTGTTCCCATGGCCACCACCACCAGTAAACCACTGTCAGCCAAAGCCACCAGATAGTGAGAGGGAATGTCATCATGTGCCCATGACCAACACCAGTAAACTGCTCTCAGCCAAAGCCACCAGATAGTGATATGGAATGTCATCATGTTCCCATGACCACCACCAGTAAACCGCTGTCAGCCAAAGCCATCAGATAGTGAGCGTGAATGTCATCATGTGCCCATGACCAACACCAGTAAACTGCTCTCAGCCAAAGCCACCAGATAGTGAGAGGGAATGTTATCATGTGCCCATGACCACCACCTATAAACTGCTGTCAACCAAACCCACCAGATAGTGAGAGGGAATGTCATCATGTGTCCATGACCACCACCAGTAAACTGCAGTAAGCCAAATACACCAGATACCATCTCATTCAGAGGGAATGTTATTGTTTTCCATCCTTTGCCCAGCCCATGCCATAGCAGATGGAGACCTCATCCAGCAGCCACAGCCACAAGGCTTCTTACTATCAATACTTTACAGTGAGTATGTGTACTAATTTTTCATACTATTGAACTTCCTTGAGCTGTGTTATGCTTCCTGTTGCATTTCTGAGATGCAGTTAAGAAACACATATGGTCAACTTATTTTCTATTTTTCCAGGTTAACAGTTTCAAGCACTCTTCTGGGCTGGAGGACTCAGGACTGTAGTACTGCAGTACGGTCTACAACCACCTACAGGACATCCATTTCTGTTAAGTATATCAATTTTAGCTCATCAGTTCTTTTTTGTAGTTCATTTTTTTCAAGAGAGTGTAAATCATATAAAGTAGGTGACATGTATGTCACATAATATATTTTTCATGCACATCAGACACTGTATTGCTGCAGCAGGCCATGGTGCTGTTGAACAAAGTTTTATCCAGGTCATGACAAACGCCTTTTAAAATGTAACTTAACACATTGAGACAGAGTATGGGTTACACATACTAAATTTGTGATTGTGATTTTGTCATGGTGTGGCTTACTGAAAGCTTGCTATCTGTTAAGCTGGATATACAACAGACAGGAACAACCACACTTTGAACAGAATGTGTTACTGCAATCATGTACTAATAATTTCTTGTTCATCTGTTTTTGCAGGAAACATTTCGTGCTGTGTGCTGTCATCGGTGCTTTCTCCAAATAAGAAGTTCAACATCACACCAGGGCCGCAACAACTTATATAAATCCTGACCATCAGGACCGGACTGGAGGATGCACAAAAAACCTGTGAAGAATTCACAAAAAAGAAACTATTAACGAAACTTGCTTCCAAATGATAACCCCCTCTCCAAGAAAAAATACTTACCTTCACTGGCTTGGCAGTATTCCAATGCCAAAATTCCTCATCAAGACAAAAGATGTGCACCCCAAGTTCGACTGTATGACCTGTGATACAAAAAAAAGCAATGATTACATGTATGTATATATATATATATCTATATACAATATGTATATGTATATATCTATATATATATATATATATATATATATATATATATATATATATATATATATATATATTATAGTGGCACAATAGTGCCACTATATTTAGGTTGAGTACCCCATTTAAGGTTAAATCTGATATTTGGCTGCTTAATAGCTTTTCCACCATACAACTGATTTGCTTGAAATTTGGAATGCATTGTCTGGTTCCATAAATTGGTGGACCTCCTAAGTTTTATTACAATCGGATGTACAGTTGCAGAGCTACAGAGTGCCAAAAAATACACAAATTTTGCCTTTTTGTGCATTATTTGCTCGCATCTACAGCCTGTATGGTTTGTGTGGCTGGTCCAAGACCTTCAAGGAACATAGTATTGTATTTATTTATTTATTTATTTATTAAGTAAGATCAGAATTACAAACCTTTGAGTCATAGGCTCTTTTGCAAAGGCTCCATGTCAGGTTACAGGGGGTGGAGGGTAGACAAATACTGAAGAGACATACATGAACAGGCAGTATTTACAGTTTCTGTTCTGACACAACAGTGTTTGCAGAGTATCCATGTTGGTTACAGGGGGTGGAGAGAAAAACAGAGAACAGGAAGGACTAACAATGACAGGCAGTATTAGAGGTAACAGTACTGCTAGAGCAGTCCAGGCTAGAAACTTTATTAGGCAGGTGAGGTAAATAGGCATGGACCTTAATCAGCAGGAGAGGTAATTCGGCAGCATTTCTGGGGTCCCTAGGCAGGGGTTTGCAGGATGCCATTATGTGAGGTCTAGGAAGACCCTGAGTCAAGAGAAGTGGAGGGTTGGGAAGTTAGGAGAGTGGGCAGATTAAGCCACAATCACATTTAGCACTCTCCTTTAGATGGGTTTTAAGGCCAGATATGAATAGAGAGATGCTATGGGACTGGGAGAGAGGGGAGGGTAGTGAGTTGAGCCAGAGAGGAGCACGGTACCAGAAGGATCTTTACCCTAGTGCTGTTCTACAGAGGGAAACCGAGAAAGATGGGTGTGCTGTGAGTCTTGTATTGCGCCTGATGGGGGCTGCACTGATAATAGGGAATAGTCCGATGGGGGCAAGCTGAAGGTGTATTTTTTTTGTGAGGATGCAGGTGTGGTATTTTAGTCTTTGTTGGAAGTTTAGCCAACCAGTCAGTGTATAAAGATTGTAGGTATGGGTTAGTCTGTCACTTCCTGTCACTTGGCGGCAGGCTTTATTCAGTGCAGTGTTTATACTGTTCAACGAGGTGGGTTCCGCTGAGCCATAAATTACTATCCCATAGTCAACTAGGGAGAGGATGGAGAAGGTGACTGCAAATTGCATGGCCTGAGGAGGTAGGCAATGCTTGAGTCTGCAGAGGATGCCCACTCTAGCATTGATAGCGGAGGGGAGAAGACAGGTGTGGCTATGGTAGGAAAGGGAGGTATCCAGGGTGATGCCCAGGTATTTAAAGTTTGTAATGTGTTCCAGATGGGTGTCTAATAAGTTCAAAATCAGGAGCGCTGACTGACTATGAGGGCTGTGGCGGTGCGCAAAAATCATGGACTTAGTTTTATTATAGTTGATTATCAGGCGGTGATCACTGAATCAGTTTTCTACCTCCCAGAAAAAGCCCTGAAGGGCTTGTTGGAGGACGCTTGGGTGAGGGTGTTTCCAGTACAGGACCGCATCATCAGCATAGAGTAGTAAGTGACCACTGCAAACTTTAGGGAGAGAGTTTAAGAAGAGGGTGAAGAGTAAAAGGCCAAGTATAGACCCTTGCGGGACCCCAGAGCAAACTGTTTTGGAGGAGGAAATGGTAGTGTTTATCTTAACATGCTGTGATCGTCCTGAGAGGTTGTCCTTGAACCAGGCAGTGGTCTCAGGGACCACATTTAGTTGAGGAAGGACACAAAGCAGTAATTCGTGGCTGACTGTGTCAAATGCCTTGGTCAGATCCACAAAGATAGCCCCTGCAATTGAGCCATGGTCAAGGGCCTCGTGGATGAACGTGGTGAGTTCAGTGAGTGCAGTGATGCTACTATGGCCCATCTGGAAGCCATGCTGTTCCTGGCTGAGAAGGTTGTGTTTGGTTAGATGTTCTGTTAGCTGGTCAGAAACAATGTTTTTCAAAGCTTTGGAGAGAGGGGGAAGAATAGAGATTGGTCTATAGTTGCTGGTGTTCGTGGGGTCACCATTCTTCAGAATGGGAGTGACTATGGCTATCTTCCAGGTTGAGGGGAACTGGCCGAGGCTAAGTGAAAGGCTGAGAATTTTTGTAAGGTGAGGTAATGTGACATTGAGGGTAAGCCTAATGAGTTTGAGATCTAGTGTGTCATTGCTATACCGGGTATTGGTGATAGCTTTGGAAATATAGCGTTTTGCTGCACTGCAGGAGAAGACTCGAAGCCTAAAAGGAGGTGAGTTGACAGTACCCAGGGTGAGGGGGGGAGGGGGGTAGTGGAAGGGTGGAAGAAGTTAAAGGGGAGGATATGGGAGAGGTCAGAGAAGGCGGAGTTAAAGGCTTCTGCTATGGTGGCGGTATCTTGTGTGATGTGCCCGTTTAGGTTGAGTTGAGTAGGGGTGGGCAGAGCCGTAGGAAGGCATTTGGGTGCCCTGGGCAAGAGACACATTTTGCGCCCCCCCCCCTGCTAAAAAGAGCCAGAAGCTCTGGAGGGTTTACATGCTCCAGCTCTGTGGTGAGGTTCGGGGCTTTTCTTGAAAGAAAAAAAAAAAAATGCTTTTGCTGCATGTTCGGTCCCTAAATTTTGCTGCCATGAATCTGAGGTGTGGGAAGAAGAATCAGCATTTCTATAACACTTTTCAAACACAGTGTATCCCAAAGTGCTTTAGACGTGTCTATGAGACTGGTAGGTGAAGTGACTAAATGTGGTGGGCCTATCACATCAACACCACACACAGCCTGGACAATTGCATGAACGGTTTGTGGAAGGAATGTTGGCCAGGACACTAGGAATGTCTGCTGCTCTTTGCGAAGAGTGCCCTTGGTTCTTTTACTCCACCTGGACACCCACCAGGACAACACCAGGATGGATAGAAGGGATCTCAGTTTAACATCTCATCCAAAAGGACAGCACACCCAGCAGTTCAGCACCTCACTACTGCACTCTGATGCCAGCATTTTAGGTGCAAGTCCAATCCCAGTGTGGGCAGAGAATTCACAACCTTCTAGTCCATAGGTGGATGTGCTACCAACTGAGCCAGGAGACTCTGGCTGGCTGAAGCACATTTAGACAGGCAGTATTTTTATTTTCTTTACAGTTTACTTTAAGGAGGGCATTGCAGCTATGTTTTTGAGGTCTAAGTTGGGGCATGGTCCTGGAAATATGTCAATCTATTGGGAGGTTGGTTTGATTCTTTATTAAAAAGCAATACTGCAGATGCATGATTCTTGTAGCATTCATGGGTAAGAGTGACAAACTATTTTTCAGCATATTAAACATTTGAGTGAAATAATTGGGCTTAGGAAAACACAGTACTGATATTTGCTTATGTCTCAGTTTTGAAGATATAGGAATTCCCTATATCTTCAAAATTGAGACATGAGGAAATACATGTGCACTTACTGAGGAATCCTCTGAAAACGGAATACTACAACACAGCTACTTCTGTATGTGACTGTTGCTAGAAATGATTTCTGACCCGTCTCCATCTTCAGGGGTCATGCGACCAGTCATTCAGAGACCACAGTATGCACAGTGTCTGTAACCTGGCACCCAGTCTCAACGGATGTACAATAAAGAAAAAAAGCATGTACCAACCAACTTGAGGGAGACTAGTCAGTGCAGTGCAATGGAGTCACAGTATGACTTTGGTCTGACTACAGGCTTTGCTCTGACTGGGACTGTCTGTGTCATCCCTCCACCACCCGCCTGCATGGAGTAGAAGGAAATAGCATGGGGTGGGACTGAGGGAGCCTCCTTGGTGTGGACTTGAAGTGCAGGAGGAATACAGGTCAAGATGAGAGAAAACAGTGTGGTGGGCTGGAGTGAGGGTGCCTATGGCCTGCCCACACCATGTCAATCAGTCAGCACACAAGCAGCAGATTGGAGGGTATGAATGTCTTCAATCCCATCCCAATCCTGTGAACTACTAAGTTGTCTTATCACACCTGAGTCAGGACTGGGCCGTGGGTCCCTTGGCCCAGTCCCACAATCAAATTAAAAATCAGATCCAATCCTTCCTCCCGATCACTGAAGTGCAGTGCATTTTTCAAATTCCAATCAAGAATCCCCTTCCCCAGTGGCACCGCTGCTGCCACAGCCACGCGACACATACAACACACTCACACCTCATTCACCGACACTGTCACACAGACACAACAAACTAAACAGTAAACAGATTTGAAGAATTAATTTTCATTTTAAAACAATAAGGAATACAGAATCACACCGATACATGGGAGACGGCCGGGATGGACTTGCACATACTGTAGACGGACTACTACAATGATGCGCTACATTGCTTTGCTTAAAAATCTTCAAGATGGATTTCTCTTGTCTTCTCTATCATCTCTCCCAATCTTCTCTCTCTACATACACTCTGTCTATCGCTTTTTTTGCTGCCTGCTAGCCACTCTATTTCTAGGCTCTACTGTCAACAATAACATTGTCTCCGACTCCAAGTTTAACTGCCTCTCCGTGCTACATACACTGCCTGTACCTTTTATACTAGTGGGCAGCGCTGGCCCACCCACAGTTTCTCTTTCTTTCTCATTGCAGAAACACCACACCACATAATTATTTGCCTGAAGCTCATGTGACCCCCCCCCCAACCCAACCTGCTGGCCCTTGGTCCACAGATGTGCACCTACTGACAGCCAGACATAAATACAGTTTATCAAGCCAAAATAAATTTAAAAAAGCAGTAGCACAAGTTAATAAACAAATGAGCTTCAGTTGAAAATTGCGCCCCCCCGAGGGTTGCGCCCAGTGCCAAAGCACCACCCGGCCCACACTTCCTACGGTACTGGGGGTTGGGGAGCAGGATTTACCACTGAGTTCTTTTATGTTTCTCCAGAATTTTCTCCCGTCTCCCCAGGAGGTGGAAAGAGTTTGTTGGTAATAATTGGCTTTAGCCTAACTCGCAGACCGTGTACATTTATTACGAGCCTCCTTGTAAAGC
Organism: Neoceratodus forsteri; assembly: GCA_016271365.2. Classification (NCBI taxonomy): domain Eukaryota; kingdom Metazoa; phylum Chordata; order Ceratodontiformes; family Ceratodontidae; genus Neoceratodus; species Neoceratodus forsteri. Next base: position 107,168,540 of record CM057458.1, read on the forward strand.
TGTCTATCCTGGGTGTGCTGGGAATCAATGGCTTTGTGCCAAAGGTTGTCCCTATGTTGCATTAGGTTGAGGACAGGGGGTGTGATCCAGGGGGTGGTTCTGGCTTTCACAACGTTCTTAGCGAGGGGAACGAATATGTCGCAAGCTTTATTAAAGGTGGTAATAAAGTGGGTGAGGGCAGTGTCAACCGACTGAGTGGTGTATATGGGGAGCCAGTAGCTATTGGATAGATAGTTTTTGAGGTTCTCTAGGCCACCTCTTTTAAGCCTCCGCTGCCAGGAGATTTTTGGTGGGGCAGAGGGCAGTTTAACCGACCACCAGCAAGTAACCGAGGAGTGGTCACTAATGGAGTCTGGGAGAACGGTCATTTGGGAGAGCTTTCGTGGCCTGTTGGAGAAAATAAGGTCTAGGAGGTTGGAGGTTCTGGTTCTAATGTCCTGCCTGGTCGGGGAGGTGACAAGTTGGGTTAGATCAAATGCCAAGGCCATGTCTTTGTAGCAGGATGTGGCTGGGGATAGCCAGTTGATGTTGAAATCACCCATTAAAATAATTTCACTAGTGTTCGGTAGGTGGGAGATAGTGTGAAGGATTGACTCAAATGCCAGTTTTTGGTTTCCTGGGGGGATATAGGCCATGATAATGTGTAGCGATTTGGAACCCAGGCTTAGTTTAGCAGTTAGTGTCTGGGCTCCATGTTGTGGGGCAGGGGTATGTACTTCTAAGGCATTGAGGGAGGATTTAATAAAAATTGCACAGCCACCGTCTCTCTTGCCAGTCCTGTCAGTCCTAAAGATGGTATAATTACTAAGGGAGACAGCAGTATTGGGGATGGTTTCAGAGAGCCAGGTCTCAGAGAGGGCTAGTATGTCTGGTGCATGTTGTGCGATCCAGACTTGCAGAGGGGGTGTGCTTTTTGGGTAGACTGCAAATATTAAGGGAGGCTAGCTGCAGTCTCCCCTTTGTTCTTTTTAGTGCGGTCTTTGTGCTATGAGGTCCTGGGTTGGGGTGGATATTGCTCGATAGGAGCAGAAGAAGAAAGGTGACCCGCAAGAGGGCCAGCCTGCAGAGTTTGGGAGAAAAATGCTTGTAGTGGGAGGGTGATGTGCTTTTTTTGCTGAAGGAGGGGACTGGGAGACCAGTGATAACACTGGGTAGGACGGAGAGGGACGTGAGGGGTACAAATGTCTGGTTAACATGTGTGGTGGGGGGCTGAGGTCTGGGGTGGGGTAGCATAGAGGTACAGTGCCTACCGTGTGTGAGTGTGTGTGCAAAAATGTGGGTGTGTGTGGGTAAAGGTCTATGGGATCAGATTGGAAAGAGTGGGAGAAGTTGGAGGAACTGGGCCAGAAGCTAACAGTGATAGCTGAAAGGTTAGGGAAATGGGTATGGAGGTGTGGCATTGGAGCCATGGGGGGGGGGTTGAAAAGCAAGAAGAATTATCCTGGAAGTAAGTAGAGCTGTTATAAGTATGGAATACATTGTGTGGGAATTAAGTGAGGGGAAGGTTACAGTGGCCACTAGTGATAGAATTATATAACCTGCAGCTGGAAAAGTGGGCTGATAGGTTATTTCACAGATCACCTGACTAGCCCTTTCTATAAATTCAAAAGCCAACCAAGGGTGGTGGTGGTGGCGGTGGGGAGCCAGAGCACAGCGACGGCAGGGCCAATTCCGGTCCTTTTGCGCAGAGATCAAGATCAGATTCAGCCTTCTGTCATACCTGGTATGCGGGGGGGGGCATCCTGAGCCCTCACGGACCCCTACAGCAGCGATCCCGGTTACTGTTTCTGTGGAGAGGAAGCAGAAAAACAGAGTTTAAGTACAGGTAGGATACTAAGGAGTGGCACAGTAGGATGCCAGAGGGGGAGGGGAGAAGACCCTGAAAGCTTTCAATGCTGCCCTGATTTAACAAATGGAAAATCCTTGATTGCTTGAGTGCATGCCTTAGCTTCTCTAGAGCTGCAGCGTTTACTTTTGTGACTTATTTGAATCTCAGCCAGTTAGCAGAGAAATTGCAGCCTTTAGCATTAAACAGCTGCCTAAAATGACTACTGCTATATTAAACCCAGTCGGAAAGCAGAGGTCAGGATTTTAGTTAACTACCCATCTGCTGACTGTATTTAGGTTGGAGATCGCAAGGCAACAATTTAAACTGACTTTTTACTTGAGAAGTAAAACAATCTTTTGGCTATGTAACAGGCTGCTATCACACATATGTGAAGGGACATAAAATAAATATTTGGAGGTACTGCACCTTTAATGGTTATAAATACAATGAAAGGGTACTTCACATAAGGTTTAAAAAGAGGCGCCAACAGCATACAAATACAGGGTACTGAACTTAAGGTTTAAAAAAGGCGCCAAAGATCTGGGTCAGGTCCTTTTGCGCAGAGATCAAGATCAGATTCAGCCTTCCGTAGTACCTGGTATGCAGGGGGGGGAGGGTGTCCTGAGCCCTCATGGACCCATACAGCAGCGATCCTGGTTACTATTTCTGGTATGCAGGGGGGGCGTCCTGAGCCCTCATGGACCCCTACAGCAGCGATCCCGGTTATTATTTCTGGTATGCGAGAGGGGGGGAGGGCGTCCTGAGCCCTCACGGACCCTTACAGCAGCGATCCCGGTTACTGTTTCTGGTATGCGGGGGGGGGGGGAGTCCTGAGCCCTCATGGACCCCTACAGCAGCAATCCCAGTTACTGATTCTGTGAGCATGCAGCCAGGATCCCCAATGTGCCATTCAAAGATTTCATGAACAAATATTAAATGGTTCAAAAGTTATTCAAAAAACAAGTTTCCCATTATAGTCCATGGGAAAAGTTAACAAAATATGCAAAAGTGTCGCAAATGCACTTTTTACTTTCGCAGATGACGCTTGTAGTGTTGCAAATCGGCCATTTTGTTTTTAGTTGATGGTCACAGATATGTTTGGCATTTACATTTGGGACCCTCTAGGGACACAATTCTCATTGTGTTCACCTAGTTGAGCCCTGAAGATGCTAGCCATGTCTGTTTTTTTGGGGGCACCCCAGAAACATGTTTTTTTACATTTCTGTAAAAGTAGCATCGCAAAGTAATTTCGCATATGTGACACTTTCGTGATTTCATTTGCGAAAGTGTTGTGATATGCGAAAGTACTTTGCGACACTAGGGCCAAAACAATAGGGAGTCTTTGCCACCCTGCTGCAAAAGAACGGTTTGGTCGCTTGGGCTGCAGTTTGGAGGGAAGAAAGCCAAGATCCCACAGATGTGCCTTTTGTGGTTTGGTAACAAAATATTAGAGGGCTGCAAAGTTATGGCACTCCAAAGTTGACAATTTTTTCCATAGGATAACATTATAGCATCCGCCATGCTGTTCAGGGCCCGTATCTCGAAAATGGTTCGAGATACAGACTTTTCGCTGAAAGAATGCTTAGTCCCCCACTAGGGGGCTAAGTACAAAACTAGCCTGGAAAGTCATAAATACTATGAGATTTTAATTTTTTTTTTATGTCGTACGGTTCCTGAGATATAAGGACTTTAGTATTCCAAGTGCTCATTTTCTGCTCTGCGGGTCATTATTATGCATGTATTCTTTGTATTCACTGTGCTTTTGAATGCACCTTTTTGGAAAAAAAAGGTTTGTGTTTGCACTACTGTTACCATTAATGTTTCCTCTTGCATTTCTGTTACCGTTAGTGTTAGCATTTCCATTTATGTCACTGTGTGTGTTACCCTTTGCATTTGCACCTGCGTGTCCGTTACTGTTACCATTTCCATTACTGTTTTTGTTTGTGTTTACTTTTGCATCACCGAGTGCGTTACCATTTGCATTTGTGTGTGTGCTTACATTTGCATTTCTGTTTGCATTACTGTTTCCTTTGGTGTCATTGTTGGAGTTACTGTAACCATTTGCGTTTCCAATTGTGTTACCATTACCATTTGCATTACCATTACCATTTGCATTTCTGTTGGCCTCAGCATTTGCATTTTTGGTAGCATTTCCATTGTTGAGTATGTTACTGTTTCCTTCTGCATTGCCACTACCGTTACCGTTTGTGTTTCTGTTTGCGTTTCTGTTACCGTTTGCATTGTCATTACTGTTTCTGTTACTGTTTGCATTTCTGTTGCTATTAGCATTTGTGTTATCATTTACATTACCATTTCTTTTTTCATTTACATTTGCGCTTGTGTTTCTCTTACCATTTGCATTATTGTCTCCATTTGCATCACCTTGTGCATTACTGTTTGCACTTGCATTTGTGTTACCATTAGCATTACTATTTTCTTTTACCTCACTGTTGCCATCAACGTTTGCATTGACGTTACCGTTTGTGTTTTTGCATTTGAACATTGCACTGCAAAACATTGTTTTTCCTATTTTTCTGCACTGTCTTCCATGATGTGTAGCGCAGCTAATGTATAGTTGAGTGATCTGACACTTGCCTGTAGAAAGACCTTTCTTCAAGGAACATGCCAGTTTTTGTTTGGTGAAAAAATGTTGTTCCGTTCCAGAGTTATTGCCATTTGAAGTTGACCCCCTCATGGTTACAGATTTTTCAGCCACCAGGTACACCATTTTAGTGCATTTTCAGTCACGATTTCTGCCATTTTGTGGTGGAAGACTTCTTAAAGGTGCAGAAATGTAAAAATTGAATACCTCTGGAATGGTTTGGTCTTTTCACATGAAACTTGGAGGGTGTTGAATGGATGTCCTGGGGATGTGAATAGTGCTGTTTAAATGTTGGAAAAAGTATACACTGCAGAGATACTGCATGATGCAGCTAACATTTTGCTCATAGCATTCTGCATGGTGCTACTGGCTTGAAATTTATAACGTTGGTAGCTCTAGTGGTACGGAGGTGCCTTGCAGTGGTTTGGTGTGTAAAACATTAACAGGTGCTGAATTATGCCACTCCAATGAATGACAATTTGGTTCATTATGCTTCAATAACTTCTGAACTGTGTGTCCAATTTGCCTGGTATTTGGAATGTACACCTTTGACTGTGACATTTTTCGGGTCACTGGCTCTTACGGTTGCTGAATTGTGCATGTTATGATGTTTGCTCATGGTGCTGTGTGATTGTTGAACAGATGTACACACAATTCTGGACACATGGTGTGCTATGGTACATGTCTTCACTTATCAATTTTCATTTCAGTTGGTCATACAGTTTTTGCACAGCGAAGAAGCAAAAATTCACAAGGTGGCAGTGTGGGGCCAACATTCGATTCAATATTTATAGTGCACATTCTCAAAAAAAAAAGGGAAATTCATGGCAAAAAAATCAATTTAATTCATCAGTTAGGGTTGTTCCACAGTGACAAAAGTGAGGAAATTCGGTGTTAGGGTTGCCACCCCTTGCACCCCACATCCACCCCACACATCGAGATGTGCGTTTGGGTCGTCGGTCCTATCTCTCAACCCATTCTCCTATACTGCACCATCTCAGCTTATTTACACATGGAATGGGGTGACAGTTAGGGCCAGTGACTCTACGCACAGCAATGCCTGTTGGTTGGGGTGGGATGGGGTGGGGTGCAGAGGTGCTGTGATAACACTGTTCTCACTGGTCGATGAAATTTCTTCTGATACATAAGATTTTTTGCCATGGATATATATACATGTGTCTGGATATAAACATTTAAGTCAGGCTTTGTGGAAAACCCTGATGGTGCCAGGTACATTAACTTACCAAGGGTAGTATGAGTGTGCACACACAGGGGATCCTTCCTGTTTGGGTCATTGGAGCAGACTTTGGGCAACCAACAGCATCATCACATCATCATGGTTAACTCAGTGGTTGGGTCATCCTTCTAGTACATCATTTGGCAGGACACTGCATCAGCCCAGTCAGGTCAAGAAGCATTACATGAAATTCCAACAGCAGAAAAAGATGACATAGTTCTCATTGGAGTGTGTGTACACATGACTGAGTGTGGCATGAATTAATGGAGACTTTTCATTCCATTTTATGCTCTCATTTCTGTTCAACTGAAGTCGGGAATTTCTGGACAGTAGAAGACAGCAGCATTTTGGGTGTGCACATTTATGGGACTGAGTGCACTGCACGCATGACTGAGTGTGGCAGGAATTAATGGAGACTTTTCATTCCATTTTATACTTTCATTTCTGCTCATCTGGAGTCTGGAAATTTCTGGGCATTAGAAGACAGCAGTATTTTGGGAATGCACAATTATGGGAACTCGGTGCACAGCAGGCATGACTGAATGCAGCATGAATTAATGGAGACTTTTCATTCCATTTTATGCTCTAATTTCTGTTCATCTGGAGTCAGAAATTTTTGGGACCTTAGAAGACACAGCATTTGGGGGTACACAATTATAGGGACTGTGTGCGCTGCACACATGACTGAGAGCGGCATGAATTAATGAAGACTTTTCATTCCATTTTATTCTCTCATTTCTATTCGTCTAGAGTCAGGAAATTTTGGGACATAAGACAGCATCCCAAGATTTGTACAAACACTGGCCAAAAACATTTTACAGAAAATAAGCTAAAAAATTGTTTTCCTTCCCTTCCTTGTTATATTCCATCTTAATAATCTCTGTTTCCAAAAATAAATTAATTTAGTGTTCTCAGTAATGTTTTATTTCTGTCTTACTGTGTGCATGTGTGGAAAAGCCGAGTGAGCAGTGCAATAATCTATTAAACAGCATGTGTGCACTTCACTGTCAGATGCACACTGCCCAGTCCCCTGAAAACATATATGATAGCTGACTTGTTCTACTGTTGACGGTATAAAGAATAAAGAATATAAAATGCATATTTTATTTGTACCTTCATCAACAGTGGACCAGCTCATACAATATGTTTTCAGAGGGCTAGGTGGGCAATGTGCACCTGACAATGAAGTGCACACATGCTGTTTAGCAGATTATTGCACTGCTCACTCCTGCTTTTCAACAAACAAACAAACCACAGCAGAAATGAAACATTACTGAGGCACCAAAAATATTTCATTGTAAACAGACATTATTAAGTAGGAATATAAAAGGGCTGCCAGAAGCACACTGCACTAACACTGGGGCTGCAAATGTGCAAGACAAACCAGAAAGCCAGCACTCCAGATGAATACATGCCAACAAAAAATGTTCACTGCTAGTGGGAATTTACTGATGGCGAAACAAGACACACATAAATTACCCCTGCGCTTCGGTACTTAGGTCTTCATTATGGGGCCACGTAATGAAGGTCTAATCACAGAAGCGAAAGGGTTATTTGTGTTCCTTGTTTTGCCATAAATACATTTGCACAAGCAGTGAACATTTTTTATTGGCATTTATTCATCTGGAGTGCTGGCTTTCTGATTTTATTAAGTAGGAGTATAATGAGGGCAAGAACACTACTTTTGTACTTTATTTTATTTCAGCTGTTCTTGGCATGGTTCTCACCATTTCTGGGAGGTAACATAGAAACATAGACTTTGACAGCAGATAAGGACCACTTTGCCCACCCAGTCTGCCCATTTCCTTACCTATTGGATAAACTGCAGATTCTAGTTAACCAACAGCCTACTTCCTGCAACCCACCACTGTAATCGCCTTATGTCTGTCCCATGTATGCTTGAATTCCCCCACTGTTTTAGACCCCACAGCCTCTCCAGGAAGGCAGTTCCATGCGTCCACCACTCTCTCCATGAAAAAGAATTTTCTCACATTACCCCTGAGCCGTCCCCCCTCTAACTTTAAATTGTGCCTCCTTGTTCTTACACATCTCTTTTTCCGAAAGATGCTACCCTCCTGGACATTGTTGATTCCCTTGAGGTACTTAAAAGTTTCTATCATGTCCCCCCGTCCCTCCTTTCATCAAGGGTATACATATTAAGCTCTCACAGCCTCTCTTCATATGGTTTCTGATGTAGACCCTGCACCATTTTAGTTGCCTCCTCTGGACTGCTTACATCCTGTCTATGTCCTTGTGTAGATGAGGTCTCCAAAACTGCATGCAGTACTCCAGATGGGGTCTCACCAACTGTGTGTATAGAGGGATAACCACTTCCCTTTTTCTACCTGTGATGCCCTCCCTGTGCACCCCATTATCCCCCTGGCTCTCCTTACTGACTTCTTACATTACTTACCCACCTTTAGGTCATCTGATATGACTGCACCCAGATCCCTTTCCATTATCGTTGGTATTAGTACCTCCCCTGCTATTGTGTACTCTTCTCCTGGATTTTTATTTCTCAGGTGCATTACTTTGCACTTCTTTGCATTGAATCTAAGTTGCCATATGTCTGACCATTCCTCCAACCTTGCCAAGATGGAGGAACAAGGTTATATGAAAGTAAGACAGAATACACACTTAACATTATTATGCACATAACGGTGCACAATGGGGGGACTAACAACAACAAAAATGGATAATGACCTGTGTTAGATGACCTAATGGTATGCAAGAGAAATGCCAGAAGGAAGTAAGGAGGGCTGGAGGACAGGGTATACTGGGATGCATTGGGAGCCATCACTTTAAAATGAAGTCAATAAACTGCTGGACAAAGGAGGGGAACTAAAATGTTGAAGGGTATGCACCAGAAGGAAGCCAGATGAAGAGACACTAAAGGACATTACATATAAACACAAGGAAAGTGGGGGGCATGATAGAAACTATCAAGTACTGAAAGGGAATCAACAAGATAGTAGCCTACCAGCTTCATCCAGAAAAAGAGATGTGCAGAAGAGACCAAAATTTGAAGATGGGGGGTGGATCAGGGGCAACATTGGGAACAATTTTTTTCACACAGAGGGTGGTGAGTGCAAGGACAAACTAAAACTAATAATCAGCACTGTGATGGAACAGCAGCAGTTGAAGCATCCCCATAATCTGTAGCTGGTCCTCCTCAATTTGATCCAGCTGCTGCTCAACGTTGTCCAGCTGGTGGTTAGCAGCCTCCAACTCATTCCACTGTCACTGTGTGGCAGGCAGTTGGAGAGGGTTGCCACTGTTACCTGGAAGTGCTGCAGATTGTGGTGGTGGAGCAGTCAGTTCATCCATGGTCCTCCCCTACTTCACACCACCACACGCAGATGGACGCCGTGCAGCCCCCTCTTCCCTAGGCGCATTACTGTCCTGTTCTGCAACTTTGGCCTGCCACTGTACATATTGGTGGTTGCATAGGTGGGTACACTGACCCCCTGTGCCAAGGTGACTTCCTTTGGGGCCACAACACACCTCTGCACCACACAGATTACATTTTACTACACTGCTGTCCCCAGGCAGTGTAGTAAAATACTCACACACTAATGAAGTGCAGGGAGGATCAGGCACAGGCTGAGGAGGCCCAAGTGTTGTTAGAGCCAGGGGCTGCTGCGGTGCAGTTGGGGCTGGGGGTGCAGAAACCTGCTGCTGCAACTTCTGTGGCTTCTTCTTCTCCTCCTCCTCCGTAACTTGCTGCTGCTGCTGAGCCACTGGCATGGGACCTTAGCAGGTTCTGGCACTGGGGGAGAGCACTGATAGGTGCCACAGGAGGTGGTGCTTCCATGGCACCAAGTTCACTATCTCTTGCTTTAGGGGGGAACACTCAAATGGTGCTCCAGTCCAAATGCAGCCTGCTACCATATGTCCATACACCGACACAATCTTCTCCTCTACATCTTCAAAAACCACCTAGTCTCTCCTCCTCTATTCTGGTCTCTCTCTCTCTCTCTCTCTCTCACACACACACACACACACACACACACACACACACAAACAATTAACAATTAATGAATACTAAACTCAAATACTGTACAAACACAAATCCAGATAACAACTAGGCAAAAATAATCACCTAATTAGCAAAATAATGTAAAGGTTTATCATAGTTTTATACTACTTTACGTAGATTTTCCTCTGACTCTAAGCAACACTACCTCTTTCTCCTACTACAAGGCAAAAGTGAAACTCTCTTTCAAGCATGATTCAGTTCCTGCCTGCCTGTCTGAAGCATGTGACCTACACTGTGTAAGCCATGTGATGTGTGTGGGCTGCCTGTCAATTCTCACTTTGCCGTAAAGCAAAATAAGGCAGAGTGAGCAACGCAATGTCATAATTACAATGTGAAGTGGCAAAGTAACGGTTTTAAATGGGCACTTTATGTTGTGGAATGGCAACACAAAGTGGACTACTTCTTCTCCACTTTGCAGGTGGAATTTAACTTTGTGACATCTCTGCCACTAGGTACCCTTTTTGGGTACCTCGCTGCAACAAAACTCATGAGGAAAACATACCATTCACAGCTACCAGAGCAGTAGCACATGAGTATAACACCATTAAATTAGCAATAAAGTTATTACAGATGCCGAGTACAGACAAAACCTTTTTGTAAATACTGCCAATTCAGCCATCGAAGGCTTTCTCAGCATCTACTGCAAGGGACATTCTCTACGGACCTTATTAGACAAATTCTGAAGAGGGATAAAACCTGTCTGATTGGAATGAATAAGTCTAGGGATGAGAAATTGTAAGCAAAGGGGCAACATTTTATATTGATTAAGGAAATCAGATGGTAAGAAGAGCATTCCTTGGGATTTTTCCCTGGCTTTGAAATCACAGAAATTAGTGTTGATTTCCCCTCAAGCATAAAAATATGTTGCTCCAAACAGTACGAAATGGTTGACTGAAGAGGACCTACCAAAATATCTGAAAAACACTTATAAAATTACACAAAAATGTCATCTTCATCTGCCACCTTACCAGGTTTCAATGTCTTTATAACAGACAAAATTTCCTCCTTAGAGATTGGACAATCCAGTAAATCTCTTTTCACCTGGGTCAATATTAGAAGCTTTAAATCCTGGAAAAAAAATCCAGTTTAGCATTATCCAGAACTGGTCATTCTGGAGTATATAAGTGGGAATAAAAAGACCCAAATCTTTATTAAAAATTGTAAAGAACAATTCTTAGAGCACTTTAGATGCTTGCTCCTTCCTCAACTGCAATGCCAAAAGGCACCCAGCTCTACTTCCCTAACAACAATAAGTAAATTTGATACAGCGAAGTATGTTCTCTGCCTGTTCTAAAGACAAGGTAGACAACTGAGTCCAGATATCTTCAAGCGTCCGGAGCAATGCTGTGCCACCTTCCCGTTTGTGATGGGCCTCAAGGGAAGCCCACTGGCTTTCAAGCTCAAACCATTTTTTTTAATTCAATGAACTTTATTTAGTTTTAATATATTAGTTCAGAAAGACAGAAAGTAAAATACAATATAGTATACATGGATGTTAGGCCAGTCCTGGTAGCAGTATCTGAGTTCAGGTATATCTATTTAGACATATAGCGATGTCATGAAAGCAAAATCATCTAGTTCGAATATGAGCTTAGCATAAAAATATCCTGCAACCAAGCAGAGGGATCAGTATGATCTTTGGCTTAGCAAAAGCAACAAAACAACAGGAAACAAAATAAATCCACCAGCCCCTCCCCCAACACACTCCCCTCAACCACAAACCCCCCATACCCTCCCTTCTCCACATAAGGACATCAGGTACATGATTTTTCTCTATTACAACTAGGGATAATTTTCCCAAAAAAGAAGAGCCAATCGCTGAGTTGCCTACTTAAGGTTTCCATATCATTAACGATGCATCTAAAGTTCCCCATCTGTCTAAATACAGTAGTTTTGCAGTCAGTTGTCCATACTAGCAATATGCTTTTCCAGCAGTAAAGCTTGTAAGATTTCTCTGTGCCACTCTAATATTGTAGGTAAGGAATTATCTGTCCAATGTCTCATGAGTACAAGTTTAGCTACTGCAGAAATGAGAGCCATGAAGTATTTCTTAGACTTCAATGTTCCTTTTGGGTACTGATTAAGTAAACAAACTTCTGAAGAAAACAATGAGTCCAGGGCTAGCACAGGGTTTAGGGAATTTTCTATAGCCCTCTAAAATAATCGCACTTTAGGACGTGCCCATAACATATGGTGGAGGTCTCCATTTCCATTAAGGCACCTGGGACAATAAGGGGATACTATTTTACCAATTTTGCAAAGTTTCTGGGGTGTATAGTATAGATTATTCATAATATTAAGCTGTATAAGATGCAAGCGGTCTTGTTTAACAAACTTGTATAGGTTGCTCCATTTTTGTTGCCAGAAGTCAGGTGTAGATGGGAGGGATAAGGCATTAACTCAGTAATGGCATATACCAGTTGGTAACTGTGTATCAAGGGTCTGCAGTTCTTTTTACACCGTGGATATCGGATGTGAATGGCTGGCTGCTCTAAGTAAGGAGAGTAGATCAGTTTTAGGACATCCAGGAGTTCCCATAGTGGCTATAAAGGAGGAGACCGCTTGTGCAACTTGCCAGTATTTAAAGGGGTATCCCTTTAATTCAGGAAAATTTTGTAGGAGTTGGTTATATGAAAGTATACTGCCATTGGGCATGAGGTCTTTGAGCCTCATGTTCCTTAAAGAGGGCCAAAACGCTACTGAGATAGGTTTTTGCTGAATCTTAAAATGCAGATTGTTTAAGAGTGGTCATTCGCCATCTACTTGCCAGTTTATTTTCAGGTAACTCTGCAGCTGATTCAGAGCTGTCAGTGACCACCCTATTGGGGATTTCCAGACATTTTTGGGGATATATTTTAAGGAGGAATATAGCAAGGATGGCAATGAACATAATGTGGGGGATACTAAGGTCTTTTCAATATCTAGCCAGGAGGGGAAGCAAGATTTAGGGTCTCCTTCATATGGTGGGGACATCCAAAGTGTTATTTTTTAATGTGGATTGCTCCATAATAATTGAATAAAAATGGTAGAGAAAGCCCACCATAAAGTTTTGGTGCTGTTAATTTATGATATGCCAGTCTCACCATTTTGCCCTTCCAGATAAATTTATTAAATAAGTTTCTGAGATTCTAAAACCATGATTAGGGAGATAAGGGGCCAACATATTGAGAGGGTATACAATTCTGGGGAAAACATTCATCTTGATGATATTGATCCTTCCCCATAGGGAAATGTGTAATGTGTTCCATCTTTCTAGATCCAATGTTATTATTTGGGCTAGTTTAAGAAGATTCTCTTTAATGACTGAGGTATGTGTTTTAAAGATTTTAATACCTAAGTAGGTTATACTTTTATTTTCCTAATGTAATCCAAATTTTTCTACATCTGTTCTTAATAATTTCTGATTCAAAGGGAAGATGGTAGCTTTCACCAAATCAAGTTTGTAATAGGAGATTTTTGGAAAAGATTTGATTTCTTGTAAAAGGATAGGGATACTTTCAGTTGGATTCATCACATGTAGTAACAGATCATCTGCATAGGCAGACAGAAGGTGTTGTCGATTTCCTATTTGAACACGTTGTAAACCCTGCATTGTAAGTAATCTCCTGATGAAGGGATCTAAGTAAAAATTGAAAAGGAGTGGGGAAAGGGGGCAGCACTGTCTAGTGCTATGAAGTAATGGAAATGGGTCCGACAAGTGACCGTTTCACCAGACCTGGGCAGTAGGGGACGAGTATAATAGTCTAACCCATTTAATAAATGTTTGTGGAAGGCCATATCAGGATACTGCAGCAAACAAGAAATGCCAGGGGAACCGGTCAAAGGCCTTTTCCACATCTAAGGTGATGAAAGCCATAGGTATAGTTGACTCATCGGCTAGGTGGATAAGATGAAGCAATCAACGCATATGATCACTTGAGGATCTCCTTGGCATAAAACCAACCTGCTCGTTGCCGATTAATTTATCCATTGGGGCCCCAAACGGTTAGCCAGTATTTTTGCTAGTATTTTAACATCAGTATTAAGTAACGCGGTCGGATGGTAATTTTCAACATAATGTGGGTCACAGACTGGTTTGAGAATAATAGTGATTAGGGCTTCGAGGTATGTATGATCTGAAAGGCCATATTCATACCAGAAGTTAAAAACTCTTGTTAAAAGAGGGGAAAGTTCTGCACTATATAGTTTATACAAGTTAGATGGGAAGCCATCTGGACCAGGTGACTTATCAGCTGTGAAGTGTTTAATTGCCTGAGTGACTTCCCACTCCACAATAGGGGAGCTCAGGAATGGCTTTTTGTCTGCGGGTAAAGCCGGGAGGATCAAATGATCAAAGTACGTTTGTAGTTGTTCGTTTGGGATATTTCCTTCTGCAGCATTATATAGGTCTGTATAATATTTTGCAAAGCTAGAGTCAATTTCCCTCTGGTTTGTTACTAATGGGTCTTCTTTATGTAGATACAGTCCAGGCATGAAATGAGTAGAATCTATTTGTTTAATATGGAGGGCTAGTAATTTACTAGCACGTTCCCTAGATTCCAAGTACCTCATCTGGACACATTTCAAAGAGAGCTCTGCTTTTTGGGACATAAGATCTGAAAATTGAGCATGCAACGTATGGAGTCTAGTCCATTCAGAATCTCGGGAACGCTTGCTGATATTTAGTTCTAGGGCCTTAATTTTCTGCAGCAGGGTTTCGGTATGCATTTTAAACTTTTTCAACCTGATAGAGGCTAAATGGATGCATTCCCCTTGTAGCACACATTTCAGGGCTGACCAAAATATGTCAATTTTAGGGACTGTTCCTGTGTTATGGTCTAGAGATGAAGTAATAACATTTTTAAGATGGGCCTGTATATTGGGGGTCTGGAGCAACTGTGTGTTTAATCTCCATATGGAATCTCTTTTAATTCCAGATCCTGATATATCAGTTATAGAGACCAGGGAGTGATCCGATATCCTTGAATGAATCAAAGCCTCCATTACTCCAGGCATAATATGGGCGCTTATCAGGATATAACCTATGCATGAACAAGTACGATGGGGGTGAGAAAAAAGGTGCATTGTTTTTCGTTGTGATTAAACACTCTCCATATGTCGAGGAGACCCAACCCTCTTATTAGATCTTGTAGGGCTCTCTGTGCAGGAGAAAGACCAGACCTTTTAGATACTGACCTATCTAGAGAGAGCTGGGGAGTAATATTCCAGTCTCCTCCTAAAAATATAATCCTAGGGGGAGTAGTGTATTTCCCATTAAACTTGTAAAAAATGCTGGGGAATCTACATTTGGTCCATAAATAGACCCAATTGTTACTTGATGTGCGCCCAATAAACCGTGTAGTATCACCCTTGACTGTCCCAAATCTCATTTTCTAGTCTAAAGGGAACATTTTTATGAAATATTATAGCGACCCCACCTCTGTTTGTGGATATTCCTGCCCCATTTGATTGTCCTACGCACCCCTTACACCACAGTGAGGTATCCTCTCGCCTAAGGTGTGTTTCATGTAAACAGATTATGTTTGCTTTAAGACTCCATAAGTGCCTTAGTATTATTTGCTGCATGGATTTATCCCTAGCACCCTTCACATTCCAACTTAAAATAATATAAGGACCTGACATTATTTTATTTTGAGGTTAAATCTCTATGTAAGATGGAGCAAATCATGGACTTGATAGAAGTACCTAGTGCCTTTATCTATAACTAAGAAAAGCAAGTAAAGAGGAGGTGACCCACCCCAATAATTCCCCACCCCTTTTCCCATTTTAACCCCTATAAATCCCTTAACTACCCCCAGTTCTAACAACTGATCTACAATCAAATTTGTCAAGTGACGTACAAAGAACAAGCCTAAAAGTATTGGCTTTCCCCATTAATCCCTCCCCAACTCACTAATTTTATTCAGTGATTATGAAACTTTCAACAATTGAGTAATTTCTCCTGAAATTATAAAGAGAACCTCTTGATTTATCTAGGGGTAAAACTCCCCTTGTTAAAGAGGCCAGTTCTTTTAATTCGTTAGGCAAAGTAATGGTATTTTACTATGTTAATACAACTAATATAAAGAAAACTCAGTATTTAGAGTATTAGTAATCTAAATATTAAACTCCTTTGTAGTTGCCTCATTACTTCATGGGCAAACTTTATTGGCTAGTCTCCAGCTCCATATGGGTTTTGTTGCAAGCTCAAACACAGTTCTAGAAGCAGGTGATACTTCAACATTGGTGAACAAATTTTCCAGGAGTCGTGGCGCTGAACTCGCCGATTGTGGGAGCAATCTTGTGTTCTTGTTCAAAACTTACTCATAGAACCATCTTGTCACTAAGAGAAACAATGACTTTTTATCAAGTCAGGTGGACCTTTAAAGTCAGTGTTGCACATTTATAATGTTTTCAATTAGGCATCTCAAAAAAAAGGCATATGCTTTTAATCATTTCCTGCCTTTTGCATGCCATTCACATATATGAGAGGGTGAAACTTTTGTAGCATTGGCACAGAAAAGCTGCTGCTACATTAGAACAAAGTAAAAAATTACACCTCTTTCCAAGGAAAGCTCACTTAAATAAATCTGGGAGCGCTACTTTCAATTCACTCAGTACTTGTTCCTGGGAGTCGAAGGTTTGTCAGTGGTCATGAAGCTTCACTTGTAGAGTTGTAGGTTATTTAACATGAAAAGGCTTGCTCGCTGCAATTAGCTTTGTTACAGTTGGGTACAATTCTTGGCATTTTAATCGAACCGATTGTGGCAAATCTTGGCTCACTCTAACCTTTTTCCTCTCCTAGGGAACTTCTTGTAATGCTTTTACTTTTGAGAGGATATGTTGTTTATCCTGGAAATTAAGTAACTTGAAGATTATCAGCTCGGACGAGGAGCGGGGGTGGGGGTGGTCGAAGTGCCCTGTGAGCTCTCTCCACAATATAGGCAGGACTGTTAGGAGAGGGCCCTTCTATCTTTTCACAAAACATTTGGACATAAAGTAGAGGTGTTGTACCTTCTTCTTTTTCAGGAATGCCCATTATTGATAAGTTGTTCCTGTGACTCCTCCCCTCCAGGTCCTCTAATTTGTCTTCTAATTTTTTGACTCTTCAATTGGTAAGGGTCTGGTCTATGGCATGTTTATCTTGCTTTTTCTCCGCAGATGCAAGATGAGCTTCTGAGTCTGCCATTCGGATAGACAAGGAATCTGTTGCTACTTTAATCTGATGCAATTCTTCAGCAATATTCTCCATCGACTCCTGCATAGGTCTCATAATTTCTAGGAATCTGCCTTCTGTGAGCAGCGCAGTCCTCGTGGATGTTTTCGGCATCTGGGCCTTATGCTGCTTTGAGGCCTTGTCTTTTTCGGGGGATAGTGGCGGCGAATGCTGTGGTGACACTTTCCGCATAAAGACCTCCATGGTTGGCAATTCTGATACAGTGAGGAGATTTAGTGCTGTGATCTGATTCAAGTCTTCCACTCTTGCTTCTGAAAAGACTTTTAATTAATGGGTTTTAAAGAGTAGGGGACGGAGCTAATGGAGTCTACTGCTACTCTTCTAGGCTGCCATCATGTGACCCTAACCATTTTTTTTTAATTTTTCTTTCTTTATGTGGGAAAGATATGCAATAATTTTACCATGGATAAATGGCTTTGTGGCATTCCAAAGTACTGGCTGGGAAATCTCAGGATCTGCATTCAAAGAAAATATTCTTCAAGGGCTGCTTGCACTATGTCTTGAATATTTTTGAGATGTTAATGCACCAATATTCAATTGCTAAATACCTTTATGGGAAGGAGGGGCCAAATGTAACTCTAATGTAAGGGGGACATGATCAGCTAATATGATCGAATAGATTTTGGATAGAGAAACCTAATGCAGATAAGCTGATGGAACATACCACAGGTCAATTGTTGAGCAAGATTTATGTACATTTGAATAAAAAGTAAAATCCTGATCCCTAGGATTCACCCAACACCATACATCATGGAATCCAGCCTCGGCTAACAATGACTCAAGGTCCTTGGCAGCCTTCAACTTCAGGGAGACATAGTGTGGGCAATCTAGAAGAATCTAATGCAGGGTCAATAATGCAATTAAGATTTCCCCCTGTGAGACAAAAATCTTGAGCGTGCTTTGTCACCATATTCAGTTTTCTTTTCAAATCTGTCACTTTGTCTGCTTGATCATCTTGTGTGCAGCCATATCCTTTGAGAAACAGACTAGCTGCTGCAACTGAATGATCCTTATCAGATAAACCTTTTGTGCTGACAGCCAAGCTAGCCCATTCTCCAAACCTTTGATTACCTGATTATTTGTGGGCGGTGGGTCTTCCTCATCCTCAGAGTCTTCCTCTTTTTCTGGGTGTTCTTTGTCTTCGGTGGTTGCTGAAAATGCTGAATGAAGTGCAGAATCTGTCAATTGCTTGTGGGTTTCAGTGCTGTCATCTGTTGTAAGACACTCCTGTATTTTACCCTCTTGCTCTGATGACTCTATCAGTTGTAGCTCTGTTGCCATCTGAGCAATTATTGGGTGCCATCCACATCTGTATCCTCATCGGTGACAAGCTCTTCCTTAAAAGCAGACCTAAGTGTTGCTGACCAGCAGTCAACAGTTGTGCTCTCTGTAACCGAAGTCATGTTTCACCAGCCAAGTGTGCCATGGTGCTTAGATTTAAAGTGTTAAGGAATGCAGAAATCTCTGTGCCAGTATCTGAGGCATCCAAGTCATGCAACAGCCGCTTATGGTATTATTTTTTTAAACATTACAGTTATATCCCTATCCAGAAGCCAAATCCATGATGTAGTGTTTTTGAGAAGAAACAGTGAAAGGATCTTTGTATCTCTGAATCTTAGGTAAGCCTTGAAGGGGTGTGCTGGGCATTGGTTTATAAGGAGCAGTGCTTTTAGTAGCAGCTTCTATTTTCCGAGATAGGCATACACAGAGGGAACACATGAATCAACCAACGGCAGAAAAATTTAAATATCATCCATCATTCAGGCATTTTGGCTGTTTGTGTACTGTGCAGTTAACCAGTTTAAATGAATGTGATAGAAGCACCTGTTTTTTTTTTACTATCCAATGCAGAGGAGCTTACGTTTATGACTGCCAGTAGCATTTACACAGAATGAGAAGGTGACACGGTCCTTGATCACCTTAAAACATTTGCTGGCATTGTACTCTGATCTGCTGGCAAGTGTAACATTGGGGAGGCACCATCAGAACAGACCTGCATCATAGGTGCTGAAGATCTGTTCTGGTCGTTACTCCAATCAACTTTTTCAGCTTTTGAATAAACTCCATGGAAGCAGCAGCAACATCATCACATGGGTGTTGCTCATGTTCACTGTTTACACATACGCAATGATGCTGTGCTGTCACTGGAATTGTCACAGCCAGCCGGTGGAAGATTTGGACTTGGAGGTCTCACCGTGGATATGTTAGGCAAACTGAGTGTCTTTTTCTTGCACAATAGATCCCATCACAAGGACCCCATTTGCTCTTTGTTGCATGAACCAATGTGTGTCACTGTCCACCTCACACTCATCAGCATTTTTTAGCTTTGCTTTTGTTTCAGAGCATCCTACTCAAAAGAATCCAGCACAAAGTCCAGAAAAGCACTCTCCTCCCTTCAGGTGCATATCGTGGACTTACTGTAGCCAGTATCAGCTGACATCTTTGCAAGGCTGTCTCCTGCCTTGAGACCATCCAGAATTGACAGCTTGGTTTCAACTGAGTAGCCTGATGATGACTGCATTTTATTGTGCTGCCTTCTTGCAGTTGCAATCAGCTGACAGCCATATGAACCATTCGCTATAACTGAGAATTCACTATAAAAACATTAATTATAGCATGAGACTACTGTATATAAAAAATGAGGAAGTGGATAGCAAATTTACTTTCATTTAGGAAGCAGAGAAACATAGAAACATAGAATTTGACGGCAGATAAGGACTGCTTGGCCCACCCAGTCTGCCCATTTCCCTACCTACTGGATAAGCTGCAGATCCTAGTTAACCAGCAGCCTATTTCTTCCTACCCTCATCCCCTAGAATTGCCTTATCACTGTCCCATGCATGCTTGAATTCCACCACTGTTTTTGACTCCACAACCTCCTCCAGAAGTCCGTTCCATGCATCCACAACCCTCTCTGTGAAAAATACTTAAATTACCTCTGAGCCGCCTCCTCTATCTTCAAATTGTGCCCTTGTTCTTGCACACCTCCTTTTTGAAAGATGCTACCCTCTTGGACTTTGTTGATTCCCTTGAGGTACTTAAAGTTTCTATCATGTCCCCCTCTCCTCCTTTCTCAAAGCTATACATATTAAGCTCCTTAAGTCTGTCTTCATAAGTCTTCCAGTGCAGACCCTGCACCATTTTAGTTGCCCTCCTCTGGACAGCTTCCATCCTGTCTATGTCTTTGCAGAGATTGGGTCTCCAGAACTGCACGCAGTACTCCAGATGGGGTCTCACCAGCTGTCTGTACAGAGGGATAATAACTTCCTGTTTTCTACTGGTGATGCCTCTCTGTATGCATCCCAGTATTCCCCCAGTCCTCCTTGCTGCCCTCTCACATTGCTTGCCCACCTTTAGGTCATCTGATATGACTACCCCCAGGTCCCTTTCCATTTTTGTTGTTGTTAGTATCTCACTCCCCACTGGGTACTCTTCTCCTGGGTTTTTGTTTCCCAGGTACATTACCTTGCACTTCTTAGCATTGAATCTAAGCTGCCATACATTTGACCATTCCTTCAGCCTTGCCAAGTCCCTTCTCATCCATTCCACCCCACCTTGTGCATCAACTCTGTTGCAGATCTTTGTGTCATCTGCAAAGAGACATACTTTTCCTTCAGTCCCTCTGCAATGTAAGCATAAAGACATTGAAGGATAATCTAATACTGAACCCTCGCTTCCCTAGTAACCCTTTCTTCAGAGTGGACTCCATTTACTATTACTCTCTGTGTCCTATTCTCTAGCCAATTCTTTACCCAGGCTGTCATCTTGGGACCCACTCCCAGGCTGGCTAGATATTAATCTTTGTGTGGGACTGTGTCAAATGCCTTGCTAAAGTCTAGGTAGACCATGTCCACAGCCCCTCCCTGATCTACTACTTTGGTCACCCAGTCAAAGAAATCTATCAGATTTGTCTGACATGACCTTCCCACTGTGAATCCATGCTGCCTTAGGTCCTGTGCCCCTCTGGCCTCTAGATACTCAACAATTCTTTCTTTCAGAAGTGATTCCATCATTTTCCCTACCACTGAGGTTAAACTAACAGGTCTGTAGTTTCCTGCTTCTGCTTTGCTACCACTTTTGTGAAGAGGAATCACATCTGCCCTCCTCCAGTCCTCGGGTACCACCCCATCCTTCCATGATTTGTTAAAGAGGAAAGTCAGTGGTGTCACTAGTTCTACCCTTAGTTCTTTTTTAATTCTGGGATGAATCCCTTCAGGCCCCATTGCTTTGTTCACCTTCAGCTTTAAGAGTTCTTTCAGAACCCTTTCTTCTGTAAATGGGCTGGTATCAACTTCTGTATCTAGAGTGTTTCTACTGTTTGTTTTAGGTAACTCCCCCTCTTCCTTTGTAAATACTGAGCAAAAATATTTGTTTAGTATCTCTGCCTTTTCACAGTCACCCTCTGCACCCTCCTCCCCTTTATTAAGCCTCACTGTCTCTCCTTGGTCTTCCTTTGCTCTCTGATGTACCTATAAAAGGTTTTATCCCCCTTCTTAACTGAGTTGGCTAGCATTTCCTCGGTTTGGGCCTTTGCTGTTCTGACTGCCTTCCCAGCTTCCTTTTGCTTTAACTGATACAGTTCTCTGTCCTGCTCCTTCCGTGATTCCTTGTACTTCCTGAATGCTTTCTTTTTCTCTTGAACCTTCACTGCCACTTCCTTTGAGAACCATAGTGGTTCCTTACATTGTTTCATTTTGTTTATTTGCTTCACACAAAGGCTTGTTACCTCTGTGATGGCAGTTTTTATTATTCCCCATTCTTCTTCCACCCCTCCTTCCTGCCCATTTGCTAGTGCATTCCTTAGGCATGCACCAATTTTGGCAAAGTCAGCCCTCCTAAAGTCCAGTACTTTTGCCTTTGTATGGCTGGACTCTATTGCTGTGTTTATTGTGAACCATACTGTTTGATGGTCTCTAGTTCCCAGATGGCTACCCACTTCTACATCTGTGATCCTCTCTTCATCTCCATTTGAGAGAACCAGGTCTAAGATTGCTCCCTCTCGAGTGGGCTCCAATACTAGTTGTTTAAGGCATGCCCCCTGTAGGGCATCTAGAATAACCCCACTCTTCAAAGTGGCTGCTGCAACTGCACTCCAGTTAACATCTGGCATATTCAGATCACCCATCAGCAATATCTCCTATTTTTCTGCCATTCTAAGTATACTTTCTATCATTTCCTTGTCCATTTCCTCCCCCTGAGAAGGGGGTCTGTATACACCCCCTGTGCAGATTGTGGTGCCATTGCCGGTCTCCAAATTTACCCACAGTGCTTCTTCTCCTCCCTGTTTACCCTTTTGTTCTGTTGCTTTGATTCCTTCCCTTATGTAAAGAGCTACTCCTCCTCCTCTTTTACCCTCCCTGTCCCTCCTGTAGATAGTGTATCCTGATATGTTTGCGTTCCAGTCATTGTTTTGTGTGTACCATGTTTCTGCGACTGCCACGATATCCAGATGTTCCTCCTCCATCAAGGAAACTAATTCAGGAAGCTTGTTACTCAGACTATGGGCATTGGTACTCATTGCTCTCCATTTTTTTTGATGGCTTTACCTTCTGTTGCAGCATCCCTCACTAACCTTTCTACCTCTGTCTTTTTCTCATTTAGTACCCTGTTTTTCAGGTAGAGGCTGGGATTTTCCTGCTGCTAATCAGTGCCTCCCCCCTTGACTAGTTTAAAAGCTTGCCAATGAAGCATTTAAACTGATTTCTTAAAAGACTTGTTCCCTTCCTGGACAGATGCAGACCATCCTGCCAGTATAGGCTGGTGTTCCTCCAGGTGGAACCCCAGTCCCCAGTGAAGCCAAACCCCTGTGCTCCACACCATTTTTTTCAACCATTCATTAAACTGCATGGTGCAAAGTACCCTTGCCTCACTCATGCCATTGACAGGCAGTACCTCTAAGAAGGATACTGTGTGTGCTACTTGTCTTAGGCCCCTCCCCAATTCTACAAAGTCCTTCTGCACTGCTCTAATCTCATGATGAGCCAAGTCATTTGTCCCTAGGTGGACAATGACATCCAGCTCAGACTTCCATGCAGCTGTTCTTGTGATCCTGAGGATGCGTATCCTGTCCCTTCAAGCGATGGCACCAGGCAGGCACCTTACTTCAGTTTTCCCTGCTCTCCCCAGTTCTATCCCCCTAATAATTGAATCCCCCACCAGGAGCTGCCTCCTTTCTTTATTGTGTCTTCTGCCTCCTTCCTGTGGGCCTCCCTTGTGACAGTTGTCCTCAACATCCTTAGTCTCCTCTGTGGGTGCATCCACAGGGGAGCTATGCTCCCCCAGAATAGTGTATGGATTGTGGAGTGGAACAAATGACTGGGCGTGCCTCTGTTCCACCTTCCTCACCCTCCCTAAGCCCACTGTGGTCCAACTACTGTGCTTTCTTCACAACCTCTGAGGTAGTGGTGGTGGCTCTGGTGCTCCCTGGATGGGGGAGGTTCCCTTCCTACCATCCAGTGTGGCCTGGGGGAATGTTCTCTTACTACTGTCCAGTGTGGCCTGAAGATGGGCAACTTCTTCCCTCAGGGCAGAGAGTTGTCTGCAAATAGGGCAGCATCTCAGCCTCCAGGAAAACTCCTGGAAGACTGCTATCTCACAGCCATTACATTGCACTACTCGCCACATGTTTATCTACTTTTTGTGTGCGTGTGTGTGTGATTGGTTTGTTATATAGAAATATATATACAAACATATGAACATACAAAATTTGCCAGCAGATAAAGGCCTAGAGGTCTATCGAGTCTGCTTGAATGTGCAGCTAGCACCCCTTATTCTGCAGCTGCCCCTTCCTTCCACCCTTCCCCTTCATTAACCCTCCCCCTTGTCCTGTCCCACCCTCTTTTGAAGCAGTCCACTGTTCTACTGCATACCACTTCAGCAGGTAATGCATTCCACCCAGCCACCATCTCTGTAAAAAAATGTCTCCTCATCTCCCTCCTGAATCTTCCTCGCTCCAGTCTCATATCATGGCCACTGGTGGCCCTCCCCTTCCTTACTTTAAACAGCCCCTCTGTATCCATCTTGTTTATTCCTTTCATGTATTTAAAGGTTTCAATCATGTCATCCTGTCTCTCCTCTCCTCCAGTGAGTACATGTTCAACTCCTTCAACCTCCTGTCATATGATAAGTCCCCAGCCCCTTGATCATCTTTGTCGCTCTGCTGCACCCCTCCAGTAACTTAATGTCCCTCTTCAGATCACGGACGCCAGTACTGCACACAGTACTCAAGTGTGGTCTAACTAATGACCTATACAGTGGCAGAATCACCTCCTCCCTCCTCGAGGATATACCTTGCAAGACAACCCTACATTTTTGGCCTTTGCAGCTGCCTTCCTACATTGTACTGAGTTGTTCACACTGACCCTGTAATGAGCACACCAGATCCTCCTCCTCTGTCTGGGCTAGCTGCACTCCCCCTAGCTGGTAACTCCTCTTGGATTCTTCATCCCAAAATGCAGCACCTTGCACTTTCTGGCATTAAAGCCCAGTTGCCATGTGTCTGACCAGGTTTCAAGCTTTGCCAGATCATCCTGCAACCCTGCCATCCTCCTAGGTCATCCACCTCTCACGCCTACCTTGGTATCATCAGCAAACAGACTGATCTTGCTCTTGATGTCCCATGATATGTCTGCAATGAATATCCCAAACAACACTGGTCCCAACACTGAGCCCGTGGAACACCGCTCATCACTGCCCTTGGGTGTAAGAGCTCCCCACCCACCACCACCCTCTGTTACTTTCCTGCAGCCAGTTTACTACCCATCTCACCAGCTTTGCACCGCCCCTGTGCCTACTAACTTTCTTCCCAGCCTTCCATGTGGAACTGAGTTGAATGCCTTACTGAAGTCCAGATACAGGACATCCACTGCATGGCCCCTGTCCAGTTGCCTAGTTACCCAGTCATAGAACTCGACCAGGTTGGTTTGGCAGGATCTGCCACATATGAAGCCATGCTGTCTGCTGTCCTGTAGTCCTTTGGCCTCTAGGAGGGCCACCAGCCTCTCCTTCAGGATAGTCTCCATTATACAATGTGTATGCTTATATTGTCAGTGCAGTGTGCTAGAGAGGATATGACAGTGATATGCACCTTGCACTCTTGAGGAAATGATGTCAGAACCCAGTTATAAAGGAATTATTTCCAGGGTGGTGGGGTGAGGGTGAGAGAAGGGTTGGGCCTAAACTGTGCCCTCACAAAACAATCAGCTAAAAGCTCTGACCCACCACTGCGATGAGTGCCTTCCTGTCAGCAAAATGCCCCACACAACAATTTGACAGAGAAAATACCCTGCTAGTCAAGCAGAGAAAAATCCAGACATCCAAGTCAGACACAGGTAAACCTCCCCAGCCCCAAAACAGCCTGGTGGTTTGTGCTCTGAAAGCAGTTAACCCCAAAATAAGTCAGCTGTGCTTTAAACTCTTCCTGCACTGAAAATCTTAAGAACTGTAACAAAAGTAAAGCTAGATCCACCTCAGTCTGTTGCTTGAAAGACTGTCTTTTCCTGATAATTCTAAATTTCTTATTTCACCTTTCAGTGAGAAGTAGCCTGCACCTGCAGAATATCTGCTACAAACCAAAGACAATTGTAAGGTTCACCTTCCTCTGTTGTGAGCACAACTCGCTTTCTTGCAAAATCCTATGTTCAGTATTGCAGCTTCCAGCCAGAGGTAGTTTCACTTGAAGAATATTAGCTGTTCTGATGAGTTTGCTATAAAACACTTGCTTATAATACTATTGTTCTCAGGTCTGTTACCAAAGCTATTGGCTGATAAGTAGCTATGATGTAAGCACTTCCTGACAAAGCCTGGTCTGGCCTTTTAAGGCACACATAAATAAACACACAAAAAAAAAACAGTTTCCACCCCCTAGGGCACTGTCTGGGTCAAATACATAATCTGTACCTGCACTTATTTCAGGACTTATGACACATTCTTAGCCCAGGGTTTAAACTCTTCATGCACTGAAAATCTTAAGAATTGGAACAAAAGTAAAGCTAGATCCTCCTCCCTCTGTTGCTTAAATACTGTCTTTTCCTGATAATTCTTAGTTCCTTATTTCACCTTTCAGTGAGAAGTAGCCTCCACCTGCAGAATATCTGCTACAAACCAAAGACAATTGTAAGGTTCACCTCCCTCTGTTGTGAGCACAACTCACTTTCTTGCAAATCCTATGTTCAGTATTGCAGCTTCCAGCCAGAGTTAGTTTCAGTTGAAGAATATTAGCTGTTCAGAGCATAGTGATAGATGGCCACTACTGAGAGTGTGTCAATGTATGGATGTATGGAGTGTTATTCCATAGGGGTCAGTGCTAGGTTCACAGATCTTTGTCATAATTATCAATGACGTAGAGGAAGGAGTTAGTATCAGGCTATTATGGTTTGCAGATGAAACAAAATTATTCAACACAGTAACACAATTGGGAGGGAGGGGGATACTGCAGGGGTGAACTGCTCAAATTATAGGTTGAGCCAAGCAATGTTAACTTAACATTACTGTGGGGAAGTGTAAGATACTGCACTGTGAGTTCATAGTGCATGTTCACCCAGTTTGGTGCATCAGATAGCAGTTCAGGCAGGGGACTGGAATCAGAAGTTATTGTGGTCAGTAAGCTGAAGCCTGACAGACAGTCTTCTGCCTCAGACAGTAGAGACCAAACCAGTGTTCAAATATAATGGAAAGGGAGGTAGAAATTCTGGAACTACTCATGGGAGGTTATCCTACTCCTGTACAAGCTCTTGGCATACCACACCTGAAGTACAGATACCAGGCCTGTTCTCCTAGTACAGACCAGGCATTGAAAAGATTGAGAGGATCCAGAATGGGGCAACCAAGCTGATTATCAGCTTAAGGGGCAAGTGGTTTGAGGAAAATGTGGACTAACTCCAATGATTTAGTTTAGAAAAGAGAAGGATTATGAGGGATATGATGACTGTGAAGCTCTGACTACTAAAAGGGATTAGCAGGGCTAAGTATGTCCAGTTTTGGTTTTAACCAAGCCTTTTTTTCCCCTAGCCGGTCAGAATCATTCTGCCCTAGTCTGGTCCCAACTGCCAGCCACCCCTAGTACCTATCTGCCATGTTCCTCCACCGGTTTGCCCCACTCCCATGTTGGTGCCAAGATAGGAGGTATGCAATCCCCCGGAGCACACTCTTGTTGGGCAGTTGACACTGTGTGGTTGCACAGATCAGGGACAAGCCAGTTTTAGCTGGTGAACACAAGAAGACCTAGAAAGCACTTATACCGAGGGGGAGCATTACTGGATATGAGGAAATATCAGACAACTTTACTACATACAGAGGGTGATCAGCAAATAGTGGAATAGTTTACCTGGTGAGGTACAGTTGTGGCAACTAGCACCCTCAAAGAACATCTTGACTAATGCTGGACAACATGTGAATTATACCTGTGAAAAAGTACAAAATTGCAGGTGTAACATCTGTGCTGCTTTTGTGAAACTGCACAAACATTATGCAAATTCAAGGCGGCTACTGGGAACAAGGCAGTACTGGCAGAGGAACCAGCATGTCTCTTCAATTTAAATGTAGAGGCTGTCCAAACAGATATTTTCAAGCTGATGACAGAATTTATTGATCTCCAAGGCAAACTGACGTATGCGTAATTTAAAACCAGTGTTATAAGCCACCTTACTTCTATATCATTATGTGCAGTAACTGACTGAAATCATAATCTGAATCATCATTATTATGAGAACAACTGTTGTTGCATGATCCACAGTTCTAAAATTGATCTCAGTGAAGTGTTCTCAATTGTCATATGTATAGATCTCACAGATCACCCTGCTATCATATACCTGTCAAACTGATGTGCTCTACTCTGATTTTTGGGTTGTGGCCAAAAAAGGATCCTAGACTCAGTCTACCTTACCCCATTAGCAATAAATAAATAGCAATAATAACCATCAAGGTGGGTGGTACTGGGCTGTACCCACCCGCTCAGAGGCGTAATAAGGCCCAGTGCTGAAAGTGGAGAACTCTGTACCCCCTGGAAGGGTGGGTATAGCTTAAACCATCCACCCTGGAGGGTATTATTGCACTTAGAAAATGGGTTTGTTCCTACATTTTAAATAAAATGTTTGAAGAATTATAAAAAAAGAAGAAAAAAAAAGAAGCCAATAATTTTATATAAATATATATATGTATATATATATATATATATATATATATAGTAGTTGGTCCAACAGCAGAATTGGAAATTGTCACCCAATGGTGCTGGTGCTTTTCTGTGTAATTTTGGGGGTAAATATATGGGTCCACTTTAAGTTTTGTGCTTCGTTTCCTCTCACCCTCCCTCAACACACAGAAACAAGTTAATCCCACAAGTTCTCGAGTAGGACTACAGTCTGTGGTTTTAATGTTGCTGTTCACAGTTAACAGGAATAGGGGACTGCAGTGCAGAGGAAACAGTATAGCAGATGGCAGGACACAAACAGAGTCAGAGTGCAGCGGGAACGGAGTCAGGATGCAGCGGTATGGTCAGTAACAAGATACAGATTCGGATTGGGAATTGAAATGCAGTGGTTGTGCTGCACTGACATTAGGTGGTTTACGTTAAACATAAAAATAAGTTGCTTCTCTTTGGGTACAGTGGGGCTGTGCCAAGGTGAGCTGCAAAAAATGTGAGGATGACTCCATTGGGATAGTGCTGAGCACATGATGTGTTCGCACTAGTAGTTTAAAAATGACAACTGTTTCTTTTCTTTTTTAACTTAGGGAAAACATGGCAAACATGGAATAAAACTGACACAGTGTGTGTCAGATCTGTATTTAGCTTGCTATTCTGATATGTCTGTATGTGTGTGTGTGTGTGTGTGTGTGTGTGTGTGTGTGTAGGGGGGTCATCACCAGCTGAGTAGCGAGGTAAAAAAATGGCAGTTTTTGAACTTTGAGTTTCAGACATGGCCCCAGAATTTCAATGGGTAATGGGGCAGTTAGCAAAAGAACTTGTTTTAGGTGAACATTGTTGTATCATAAATGCCCATGTAGGCAAGTCTCTTAGCAATCAGAAGGCTTGAACTGTTCAACCCATTTTCTAAAAATTGATTACTTAAATAACTAATTAATTGTACTGTCACCAAACCATGGTCCTCACAGCTATAACAACAACCTTTGCTTAAATATTTTGCCCACAGACCTATGTGGTTACATACTTGGCATAGAAGCTGAAGGGAAGTACAGGCCATTACAGATCCTACTGGCCCTACCTCTAGGCCAAGCTTCCTCTCAGGCCATCATAGTGACAGTTGCAGTATCACTAGCCACAGGCCATGTTAGGAAGGGGTGCACAGCCTGAGAACCATATGCCCTTAAATTCATATGGCCCTCCTACCTGTGATCCCAGTTTGTAGTTCTTAAGAGATTTCCTGCCCCTACCTGTGATCCCAGCCTAAAGGCTTTTCTGAGATCTTCTACTGCTCAGTCCCTGGCTTAAGTGCATGTGTGGTTTATCAAGTTCCACTGTGTAGTGGATCAAACTCCTTTTCCATTTCATATCAGGGGATGTAATCCCTGACTCAAAAACCTGCTTGGGATGATGTATCCCCTGAACTTTGAATTGTCTTGCCTTGATTTGGGGCAGGGCAAACTCACTGCCTTGGATGCTAGTGCCATAACCTGGAGTTCTCTGTCTCTCCTCTCACTTGGCCTTTACCACTTCTGCACTGTGGCTTCCGATCGCTATCCTCTCAGACGGAAATCCAGGGCAAAGTGCCTTTACAAAGAGTCTGTTGTGGGGACCCTTCCTCATTATGCTTCCCCAGCAGCCTCCCACCAAGAATTCTTAATTTCTCCTTGCTTTTACCTGGGATAAAACCCACTAGCTCCTGCCAAATAATTTTCTGTCTTACCTGGTCCCCCTGTATTCTAGAATGGAGATAAAGTGCAAATATCTTCTGTGTGGCACTAATTAAAAACAGAACTAACTCCTCTGCATTGGAAGGAAGTACGTGTGCTACTTCAAAACTGCATAAAACACAAAACACATCAAGGTTGTAATCAGATTCTGAATCAGTGACCGCAGTCCCTGAATAGAAACAGGCCAGTAGCACTTAATCTGGACACCTCAAGTGTGAAGCCCGCCAAAGTAACAGCAAAACAGGAACAGACATTTTACAATGTAAATGCTTTACTTTCTTCACTTGTAAAATACAAAGGTGTAATGCAATAATCTTTATTAGATCGTGCATAACAGCGTATTTTATGTCCCCAATGATAAAGATAAACTACAGGTTCTGCTGGAAGATGAGCTTTTAGAAAAGTTTGCAGGACACTGAGGGCTGGCAAAACAGACACAGTTTTACACTTAAAGGACTTATACAATGGTTTAGAAATCCTAACTTATAATTGGCTAAAATGTATCACATAACCAGTATGAAGTGTCCATTCTTATGGCAGTGTCATCTTGTTAGAACACTGGCTTAGGAATAGGGAAATAGCAGCTTCAAATACAGCAAGAGACAAATATTCACATGGAAACAAACATATAAATATAGAGGACTGCCAGCAGATAAGGGCAACTAAACCCATCTAGTCTGCCCATTTTCCCTGCTTGCATCAGCTGTCACTGTGTGACCCTCAGCAAGTCACTTAAGCTCTCAATGATCCAGTCCACTCTGCTGTGGAAATGGGTAGAAGCAGGACCCCACTGAAAACCAGACAGAACATATATTGCAGCTAGGCTATCCTGGATAAATAAATTGTTAAAAAAATGTCCTCAGTTTAGCATGGATCTAATTTTTACCATAATTAAGTACCTCGTCATATTACAGAAACCCCAGTATCTGTCACTAAGGCTGGGGAACTCTGTGCAATTCCATGTCTGCACAATCCCCTTGAGTTTTTCAGAATTCTGTGAAAGAAACATACTGCGGATTTCATGGGATTCCATCCATCCACAGATTTCAGATGGGATTCTGAATCATGTAAAATAATTTTGATTTTGCATGGCATAAAGTCAGCATAATCTCATAGAAATGTCCATTATGATTCAACACATGGGAATCACCATTTTATAGGAATTCAGATGGAGGTATAACATTTGTACATATTCTAGTGTGTTCCAGGCCTGAGGTGGTAAAGGTAATTTGTTCAGGTACAGGTTCTATGATATAAGGTGGCTTTTTCTCTGATTTGAAATACCACCAGATTTCCCTAGACAAGGGGTGGGGGTGCCAAGCCTTTACAGTGTGGGAGCTTGTCTGCCAGTATTTGGAGGTGGTAGTGTTAGGGCACACCATGCACCATGTAGGCTGAGATCTCCTGCACTGTTTAAACTTTAACCGGTGCAAACTAGTTTCAGAAACTACTGAGATACAGTAGGAACCCTGAAGGTTTTGCTGCTTTTAGAAAAAAAAAAAAGTTGAACTTGTGCCTGCAGTTTATTTTCACAGCTGGTAGGTCAGGTTGTTTGGGAAAGGAGCAGTCAGCTCACGTAACCTGAAATTAGAATGTCATCCTGGCACTGGTGCCTGAGTTCTGGAAGGCTGCTCTTCTATGTAAATGAGCAGTGCTAGAATAGGGCCTGCAGGATCAGTGCTGCATGCATGAAGGAGATGCAGCATGAAGATTCGGGAAGCACCGCTAATATCAAGGAAGACAGCACCAGCAGAACTTGAGCAATAATTAAACCCCAGCAACAGGCTACAGAAAGAGTGCATCTGTCTACCCTTCCAACACTCAAGTGATCCCAGCAGACACTGTACCCTAATCACCATCTGCAGCACCAGTGCCACAGGAGTCGTCAGCCATTTGGATCTCCCCCTACACCATATGAGGTGTATAGTGTACTGGTTAAAGGCACTGACCTGCAAACCTGGAGACCTGGGTTTGAATCCCATCAGACCTGCTTGCACTCTATGTGACCCTGAGCAAGTCACTTAACTTTCTTGTGCTCCGAGG
Organism: Neoceratodus forsteri; assembly: GCA_016271365.2. Classification (NCBI taxonomy): domain Eukaryota; kingdom Metazoa; phylum Chordata; order Ceratodontiformes; family Ceratodontidae; genus Neoceratodus; species Neoceratodus forsteri. Next base: position 107,200,372 of record CM057458.1, read on the forward strand.
TCACACCTGGAAACAAGATCCAGATTAGTGTGCCTTTCCTGGTTAAACAATTTCCCCTTCCCATTTCCTACACCCGAGTACAGTTGCCCAGAAGAAGGAACTGCTGGCTGCAAAATCTGCCAACCATCAAAGTTAGATATCAATTAACGACTCCCATGACAAAGCCACCATGTGGGGATTTGTGTCAAATACTGCATAACTTAACACAAAGGGAGTCAGATCATAAACTTCTACAATGTAAAAGCATTTTATCAGTAATTGTGGCAAACATCTGATGCGCATGTGATACAGATATTTAAAACTGAACTTTTTACAATCTTGGTTGTACAGAAAAGAATCAGGAATGTCTGGGAGCAGGGACCACAGTGTGGAAAATGATGCAGGCCTGGATGCTGGGCTGGCAGAGTGGTTGCGTCATCGACAGATCAGAGCTCTCCACACACAACAAGAGGGTAGAGCTTTAGAAAAATTGGTAAGAGTCAAGTCATTGGTCATGGGGGAGCACCAGAAAATGTGTCACTCTCAGGTGCTGCAACTACTGCTTTGGACACATAAACAAAGTGTGGGCTATCAAAGTTGGTAAAGTGTGCTATGTCTATGCCATTTAAGGTCCAGAAATAGTGACTGCACCCTCTTCCTCCAGAGGGATACTTGGACATTAGGCCACAGAACAAAGTACCTACAGACCAGTAGACACTCCTGTTCAGCCAGTTTCTGAACAGTCACCTGCAGTAGCAGAGGCCTTAGCCAAGTCCAGACAAGCAGTTGAAAATGCCTTGGCCAAATGTCAGTACTGTGGCAGAAGCTCCTATTCAACAGTATTGCCTAGGGTTCAAAAGATGATTGCTGCAATGCAGGGAGCGAGGCTTGATCAACTCACTGGTGACCGTGTGTGGCTTTGGAAGTGGTCCAGGGCTTCCTCCCTGGCTGACTGAGATGACCATGGGATCAGGTCAGTGAGAGCAGCAACGACTGGAGGAAAGTCTGAGTGGCAGTCCAAAGTAGTTTGGTCAGTCACCAGACCTGATGACCCACCAATTTCATGGATCTGCCCACAGCTGAAGCTACCCACCCTGTGACTTGCCCAGAAGTCAGTCCCAGTCAGCCCTGCCAGACCCTCCACAGGAGATGATCAGCAGCCGGGCTGTCAAACCAGAAGGAGAAACAGAGTCAGAGTCCAAGAAAGAGCCAAAACAAAAGCCAACATTAGAACCAGATGTGGAGCTTGAAGAAATCATTGAGTAAGAGGAAGTTATATTTATGCTTGCTCATCTGCCATTAAGCACTCCAGTCCCACCCTAAACAAAGAACTGTTCTATCAGAGTTCCTTAAACTATCGCCAGTCGGAATCACCTCAAAGAATTAAAAAAAAGTGAATGACAGCAAAACTGAAGAACAGGTAGCAATGGAGGAGATCATGAAAAAATGGTAGCATGAACTGTGGCTGTAAGCATCCTGAGAATCCCAGGCAGAGTACTACCTCATGGAGTCCAGGTATCTGCAACAGAGTAGGAGAAGGACCTGGGAATGATGATCACTAGTGACCTGAAGCACTCCATACAGTGCAAGAAAGCAACAGCAAGGGCAAACAAGATGCTGGGATGCATAGCTAGGAGGATCCATAGTAGGAGAGAGGAGGTTATACTGCCCTTGTACAGGTCACTGGTGAGGTCACATCTAGAGTATGGAGCTCAGTACTGGTGCCCACACCTCAAAAAAGGACATTAATGTGCTGGAGAAGGTCTAGAGGAGGGCTACAAAGATGATAGTGGGTCAGCAGGGAAAATCACATGAGGAGAGGTTGAGGGCACTGATCATGTACTCCCTGAAGGGCAAGAGAGATAGAGGAGACATGATTGGGACTTTCAAGTACTTGAAATGGATAAATAAGGTGGATAAGGAGACTCTCTTTAAGCTGAGTGGCAACCATAACACAAAGGGGCACAGTCTTAAGCTGGAGGGTGGGAGGTTTGCAAGGGAGGTCAGGAAGCTCTTCTTCACAGAGAAGGTGATGAACACTTGGAATGCACTACTGGAAGAGGTAATCTCATTGAAGACAGTGGTCAGCTTTAAGATAGGCTGGGATAGGCATAGGGGGAGGTACGGATCATGGGTAGGGAGGATGGGAAGAGCGGGAGGCAGGGACAGTAGCTCAGTCTGTGGACCCTGCAATAATAGAAGACTAGATAGGCCTAATGGCCTTCTTCTGCTGGCTTCTTTGTATGTTCATATGTTCATATGTTACCTTGTACCACAGAGTGCTCTGTCTCCAGTCCCATGTTTGTTGCCTTCTTTGTATGTTCGTATGTAACAGTGAGAAGGTTTGGAAAAAAGTGCAAGCAAACCATGCCATCAAGTGATGTACGGAAACATAATATGAGCACTATTACCCCTACATGTCAAGATGGGTGTAGGAGATTGTAGTTAATAACCATGAAAAGAACATGCTAACTAGCTTAAAATGACATGGTCAGAGGCAACCATGAATAGTATGTGCAGCATGAAGAACAGATCACTCAATTGCTTATTCCAAATTCATCACTTGGGAAATAGGATGAAGCATCTGGATGTACAAAGGTCTGTACACAAACTTAAATGACAAGCACTTCAAGTTCTCTGAAGGAAGACCTATCTGGAAGTGAGCTGCTGCCCTCACAAGGGATGAGATAAAGTAATGGACTTCCCTGCTCACCTACTTATAATCCAGTTTTTCATCTTTTTTTTTTTTTTAAAAGAAGACAAATAGTTTTTGGAATCTTGTGTATAGTGCATTTGTTTCTTTCTGTTTTCTTGCAGGTGGATCTGGGCCTCACCATTGTGTCCCCAGAAGAAGCCAAGGGGAAAAAAAGAGTAGGAGGAAGAGAGGCTGAAGACGTCAAGAAAGGGAAGATTACCGTGTACACCTGGCTCTATCCCAGCTCTTATGCACTTAATTTCTGGTTTTAAGTATGCTAGCAATTTTTTTTTCAATAGAAATGTTTCTGCTGCTTGGCTGATGCAGCCAGGCTGTCAGCCCTGTCCCCACCCCCTCACCTGGCACCCACAGCACTAGACAACCAGTCCTGAATCCTCCACAGATTTCCCTCCATGACAGGGCTGGGAAGGGGATGTCCATCCTCCCCCTACCCATTGACACTCATCCAGATGGGCTGACGATTGGCTCATGGAACAGAGGCAGGCAGCGATAACTGGTCAAACCCTGACTGCACAAATTCACAGTCCAAAAATGCGCAGGCATAAAAGTGTGCACAGTCTTGGAGTTTGTTTATAAAATCTAGTGCAGTTTTGGACCATGCTAGAGTACACAGATGGCACAGCACAGTTTTTGCTTGCATGGTTTTTGATCATGGGGTTTGACACATTGCTGCAGGCAGGGAGGGCTTCATTTAGCCCACGCCATCCATTTTCTGCTTTTCACCACAAAGTCTACAGCTGTGGTGGCATGCATGCGTGTATGAAGAGGGGTACACACCTACAGAACCACAGCCCCTTCCTTCATGTCCCTCAAGGCTGCTGGCACTATCCCCAGGCCTCCACATTGGGGGATCCAAGGACCAAGATGGCATCCACCGCTCCCCAGGAGGAGAGAGCTGTCCCCTAAATACATAGATACATAGACAGTGTCGGCAGATAAGGGCCTATGGCCCACCCAGTCTGCCCATTTGAGCTTGTAAGTTCAGTTTGTTTTCCTAGAAGTCTGTTGCACCTTACCCCTGACCTTCAGAATTCCTTTATGTCTATCCCATGCATTCTTAAATCCCGTGATTGTTTCATCCCCCACCACTTCCTCTGGCAGGGTGTTCCACTTGTCCACCACCTGTTCTGTGAAGAAATTCTTCTCATGTTTCCTCTGAATCATCCTCCTCCAACTTCATCCCATGCCCTCTAGTCCTGAAACATCTTTTTGCTTAAAAATAGTGTTTTCCTGCACCCTGTTCCTCCCTGTAAGATACTTGTATGTCTCTATCATATCCCCTCTCTCCTTCCTCTCCTCCAGGGAGTACATGTTCAGTTCCTTCAACCTGTCTTCATAGGACTTGTGATGCAATCCATGCACCATCTTTGTTGCTCTTCTCTGAACCTTCTCTACCCTGTCTATGTCCTTACGTAGGTATGGTCGCCAGAACTGTACACTGTACTCCAGGTGGGGTCTCACTAGTGTCTTGTATAGCGGAATTATGACCTCCCTTTTCCTGCCGGTAATGCCTCTGCCTATACATCCCAGCATCCTATTTGCTTTACCTGCTGCCTTGTCACACTGTTTCCCTACCTTGAGGTCATCAGAGATGATAACCCCAAGATCCCTTTCCTGCTTGGTGCATGCTATATCCTCACCCCCCAACTGATATATTGTGCCAGGGTTTTTGTGCCCCATATGCATTGTCTTGCACTTCTTTGCATTGAATTTCAACTGCCAAACCCCTGACCATTCTTCAAGTTTCTGCAGGTCGCTTCTCATTCTGTCTACACCCTCTGGTGTGTCTACTCTGTTACAGAGCTTTGTGTCATCAGCGAACAGTGAAATTCTGCCTTCTAGGTCCTGCGCCATGTCACTGATGAAGATGTTGAATAGGACCGGGTCCCAGCACTGATCCCTGTGGTACCCCACTGGTCACTCTTCCCTCTGTGAAGTGACAGCCATTTACCACCACCCTCTGTGTCCTGCCACCCAGCCAGTTACCTACCCACCACACTACTGTCCTGCCCACACCCATATTACCCATAAATGCTCAGTCATCTCCCCCCCCAGCCAACCCCTAGTGACCTAAGCTCATTCCCGAATCTAGGTTGCAGGCATTGGAAAAGGTAAGGTGCAGAGTGCCTCAGACCACTTTGCCACCAGGCAGACTTTAGTGTGTTAGCAATTTAAGAACAGTAAAAGAAATGTGGTTAATGGGATTAGCTAGACATGTGTGTAGTCAATATGTGCCCTGCTTCACCTATAGATTAGGACTCAATGTACTGTATGTAGGCCTGTGATGGTACATCTGTATGGCCTCTTGTGTGATCAAGCCTTTGCTGGTCACAGGTGGAGGAAGATTTAGTGCACAGTCCCCCTTGCCAGGATGTCTGGATGGTAGTACTACCAAGAAAAGGAAATGACTCTAGCTTGAGTCATCCTTGCAGGGGCTGCAAGGTTTTTTGGAGAGGAGGTGAAAGCGTAACCAGCTTCTCTCTTCACTCAGCATGAGACCCATTACTAGAAGGCTCTCAAAGGGTTAAATCTGACTCTGAGAGTTGTTCTCTAGAGTGGTAGTGCTTGGAGACAGGTTGTCCAGATATTTGTGGTACAGAAGAGTTTGTGGAATTGGGGAGGGGCCTTAGTCAAGTAGCATGCACGGTAACCTTCTTGGAGGTGCTGCCCATCTATGGCATAGGAGAGGCTATGGTGTTCCGCACAATGGGATTCAATCAGTGGTTGAAAAACTGGTGTGGAGCACAGGGATTTGGCTTCATTGGGGACTGGGGGTCCACCTGGAGTGATGCAAGCCTATACTGGCATAATGGGCTGCATCTGTCTGGGAGGGGAACCAGGATCCAAGGTGATAGGTTTAAGTGCTTCATTGGCAAGCTTTTAAACTAGTCAAGAGGGGAGGCACTGGAAAGGAGCAGGGAAATCCTAGCCCCCCCCAAAAAAAATAATCATGGTAGTAAGTGCAGCAAACACCAACATAGAGGTGTCGATAGGGAGAAGGGCAGGGGTAAATGGAGAAAGTGACAAAGGCAAGAAGGACAGGGATGGGGCAAAAGGGAGGAAGGCCATCAAGAAATGGAGGGTAATGAGTACCAATGCCGTGAGTCTGAGCAACAAGCTCCCTGAGCTGGTGGCCTTGATGGAAGAGGGATGCCTAGATGTTCGTGATCACAGACATGGTACACAGAGAACCATGACTAGGATGTTAACATACCAGGGTACATAACCTACAGGAGAGACAGGCAGGGGAGAAGGGGGAGTAGCTCTCTATGTAAAGGAAGGGATAAAAGCAACTGAACAAAAGAGTAAACAGGGAGGAGAGGAGGCACTGTGGGTCACCTTGGAGACTGGAAAGGGCACCACAATCTGCACAGGGGTTGTATACAGACCCCCATGTCAGGGGGAGCGAATGGACAAGGATATGATAGAAGGCATGCTTAGAATGGCAGAGAAAAGAGAGATACTGTTGATGGGAGACCTGAATTTGCCAGATGTTAACTGGAGCACAATTGCTGCAGCACATCCAAGAGCAGGGCCATTCTTGATGCCCTACAGGTGGCAGGCATTAGACAGCTAGTTTCGAACCCACTGTGAGGGAGCAATCTTAGACCTTGTACTCTCAAACGGGGGCAGGAGAGGATCTCAGATCTAGAAGTGGTTGCCATCTGGGACAAGTGACCATCAAACAGTGTGGTTTACGTTAAACTCAGCTACAGAGTCAAGCCAACAAAAGTGAGGGTACTGGACTTTAGGAGGGCTGACTTTGGCAAGATGGGAGAGTGCCTCAGAAAAGCACTAGCAAACAGGCTAGAGGAGGTGTGGAGCAACAATGGGGAATCATCAAAACTACCATCACAGAGGTAACAAGCCTTTGTGTGAAGCAAATAAACAAATCAAAATGAAAGAAAAAGTCACTATGGTTCTCAAAAGAGGTGACTGTGAAAGTCAGGAAGAAAAAGATAGCATTCTGGAAGTATAAGGAAACACTGAAGGAGCAGGACAGAGAGCTGTACCAGTTAAGGCAGAAGGAAGTAAGGAGGGAAGTCAGAATAGCAAAGGCCCAAACTGAGGAAAAGATAGCCAACTCAGTTAAGAAAGGGGGAAAAAACCTTTTATAGGTACATCAGCGAGTATAGAAAGACAACGGAGGGATAGTGAGGCTGAATAGAATGAACGTGGGTGGGCAGAGGGGACAGTGAAAAGCAGGGATACTGAATGAATATTTTGCTCAGTATTCACAAAAGAGGAGGGGAAGTGCCTAATCCAATTAACAGAAGCACTTTGATAGGGGGTCGATCCCAGTCCTTTCACAGAAGAAAGGGTTCTGCAAGAACTCCTAAAACTGAAGGCGGACAAAGCAATGGGTCCTGATGGAATTCACCCCAGAATTCTAAAAAGAATTAAGGGAGGAACTAGTGAAACCACTGGCTACTCTTTTTAATAAATCATGGGAGGATGGTGTAGCACCAAGACTGAGGAAGACGGATGTGATTCCCTTCACAAAAGTGGGACCAAGACAGAGGCAGGAAACTACAGACCTGTCAGTCTGACCTCTGTGGTAGGGAAAGTGATGGAGTCACTTCTGAAGGAAAGAAAAGTTGAGTACCTAGAGGCCAGTGGAGCACAGGACCAAAGGCAGCATGGGTTCACAGCAGGAAGGTCATATCAGATGAATCTAATAGATTTCTTTGACTGGGTGATCAAAGTAGTAGACCAGGGAGGGGCTGTGGACATGGCCTACCTAGACTTTAGCAAGATATTTGACACAGTCCCACACAAAAGGTTAATAGCCAAATTAACCAGCCTGGGAGTGGGTCCCAGGGTGGAGCCTGGGTAAAACATTGGCTGCACAACAGGACACAGAAGGTAATTGTAAATGGAGTCCACTCTGAAGAAAGAGGTTACTAGTAGGTACCTAGGGTTCAGTTGGGTCCAGTCCTTTTCAATGTCTTCATCAGTGACATTTCAGAGGGACTGGAAGAAAAGTATGCCTTTTGCAGATGACACAAAGTTCTGCAACAGGGTTGATACACAAGGAGGCATGGAAAGGATGAAAAGGGACTTGCAAGGTTGGAAGAATGGTCAGAAGTATGGCAGCTAGGATTCAATGCAAAGAAGTGCAAAATAATGCACCTGGGAAACAAGAACCCAGGGGAAGAATACACAATGGGTGGGGAGGTAGTAACAACAACAAAAAAAGGAAAGGGACTTGGGGGTAATCATATCAGAAGACCTTAAGGTTAGCAAGCAATGTGAGAAGGCAGTAGGGAGGGCTGGGGGTATACTGGGATGTATAGGGAGAGGCATCAGCAGCAGAAAACAGGAAGTTGTTATCCCTCTATACAGACAATTGGTGAGACCCCATCTGGAGTACTGTGTCCAGTTCTGGAGACCCCATCTCCGTAAGGACATAGACAGGATAGAGGTAGTCCAGAGGAGGGCAACTAAAATGGTGCAGGGTCTGCAAGAGAAGCCGTATGAGGAGAGACTAAAGGAGTTTAATATGTATACCCTTGAGGAAAGAAGGGAGAGGGAGGACATGATAGAAACTTTTATGTACCTCAGTGGAATCAACAAAGTCCAAGAGGGTAGCATCTTTCAGAAAAAGAGACTTGCAAGAACAAGGGGACACAATTTAAAGATAGAAGGGAGGTGGTTCAGGGGCAATGTGAGGAAGTATTATTTCACAGAGAGGGTAGTGGATGCATGGAACAGCCTTCCTGAGGAGGTTGTGGGGTCTAAAACTGTGGGAGAATTCAAGAATGCATGGGACAGACAAAAGGCAATTCTTGTGAGGGGTAGGAAGAAATAGGCTGTTGGTTAACTAGGATCTGTGGCCTATCCTATAGGTAGGGAAATGGGCAGACTAGATGGGCCTAGCGGTCCTTATCTGCCATCAAAGTCTATGTTTCTATGTTTCTAGAATGTTTTGTTCTCAGCTAGAAATGGGAAACTCTGTCATGACTAGTCATGGTCCAGCATTCCCCTGAAAGTCTATTAGGTGGAGAGGCAAGCCCAGGAGAAGTAAGTTGGAAAGATTAGAGAACATCCCAGGAAGGAAGAATAGTGAGATTAGCATCTGGAGGGAGTAGAGAGGAGTCCAGTCTCCAGCTATGACTGAGGCAGAGGGCACTACTATGGATGGTGGCAGGATCCCTTGGTCTAGGAGGCACTGGTCTCCTATGAAGATCTCTGGAGTAACACCTGCAGACACTGCCAGGAGAATAGGTATCTTAGGAGGGTCTTCAGGACCCCAGAAGATCTGAAAATGGAATGGCACTAACATGAGTAGTAGAGGTCCACTCCTCAAGGGAAGTTGCTGGGATCCATGAGGATCTGATCCTGCCATTACAGCTCAAGCATGAAAGAGAGTAGCAGACCAAAAAGGGCATATTTCTAAGTAAGTCTTGCATTAAGGATGTCCTATAATGTATTAGGAAGCCCCAGGTAACATAGTGCATTTTTCCCCAGGCAGGTAGCTGAATGAATGGGTTCAGGAGGATGGGTCCCGGCAAAAGTTGGGATTGGTAAATCCCCATGTGAGGGGCCAGGCATGGGATTGCTTTGGGCTGTTAGGGCTATCAGTACACTGTCAGAGGGAGCAGTACAGCTATACCAACTATCAGTTTACTCAGTAGTAATGTCATAATGCCGACATGTTGTTACCTATTGATGTCCTACATTGGCACCTGGAGATATCTGCAGGGCAGAGTTGCCCCAAGGATAGTGCTCCCCTACCCGGGATAGTGCTACTGCACAAATGGCCTTAGGAGCATCAGAGCTCCAGTGACCCCAAACAGGAGGTTAGTAGCATATTATAAATTGTATTTGGACCAAGTCAACTGAAACTGTTAAAATTAATTGTCCTGAGTTCAGGGGTAATACCTGGCAAACACAAGAGGGGGAGTAATTCTGAGTAATTAAGCCCTGGGAGTGGACGGGATGAAAAATGGAGCCTCTAATTGTAATGTGAAGTGTACAGTATGATCCAACTAGTACTGAGCAATCAGAGTTAATTGTATGTGAAACTCCCCAATGTGTGTACCATCTTAACAGCCAAATATATTTATTTATTTGTTTTTGTTAACCAGGTAGGCACGCTAGACAACAAGTGCCTATTTTCAGGTGCGACCCGGGAGGATTACAATACAGAAGAGAAAAAAAATTTATGGTTCAGCAAATTACAAAACAGCAAACAGGGTACATTGACATGGTAACATACGGGCCCACGGAATATGTGGAGCCAGAGTACAATAGGTACATAGTCATGGTAACAAACGGGCCCACGGAACATGTGGAGCCACAGTACAATATGGAGGCGCAGTGCAGAATCAGAGATAGAGACAAGAAACAGATGTAACTTGCATTAAATGGTAGAGAAGACAATGGTATCATGCAAGATACAGTAAGGAGAACAAATCAAACACAAGGATTCCATGGAAATTTGGGGAGGCAGGAGGTTAGGGTATAATGGGGGGGGCACCCACAACAGTGACAGGGCTCCAACTGAGGGATGAGAACTGCCCTCAATGGTTCATCCTAGAGGGCAAGACAAAGGGGCATTTAAGTGCTTACTAAGGAGGGAGCTAGTGGATAAGGAGGTAAGTGCTGAAGTGGAGAGTGGCAGGGGCCAGTTTCAGCCTGGGGGAAGGGCGTCATGGTTGAGGGAGGGACTCCCCTGCATCTAGTGGGCACAAAGGCAAGTGGAGGCAGCTTTGAGAGACTTCTATAGGGAAATTTTGAAGCTGAGGTGAGAGGTGGCGGCCCGGACTGGGGCAGGGAGGGAGTTCCAAAGTCTCGGAGCATAGACTGAGAAGGCCCGGTCTCCAGTGAGGGAGCGGATCCTTGGGACTGTGCAGACCTGGATTGAGCTAGGTCTGAGGTAGTAGGCCAGGGTGCAGTGGAATTGCAATAGCAGCAGGGCATGAGGTACAGATTATGTTGTCCACAAAGTTGCCGAGGACAAAGGCTCGGTGTTTTTCAGGCCGGAGTCACTCTAGTTGGGCATAGAGGTCGCAACGGTGCATGAGGCACGGTGCAGAGAGGGAGAAGCGACATATGTTGTTGTAGGCCATATCCCACTTTGCTAGTCTGGCATACAGGACTGGTGCAAAGGCAACATGCCCATAACAGAGTGTGGATAAGAGAATCCCCCTGGCTAAGGCAAGCCGGGCAGCCGGAGTGAGGCAGTCCTTTGCCCTGTAGGCTAGGCCGAGCTTGTAGTTTGACGCTTTGCAAATTTTCTGAAAATGATCAGTGAGATCAAGCTGAGGATCAAGGGTCACACCTAGATACCTCGCAGATTTCAGGACAGGCAGGAGGGAGCCATTTCCCCCGTGGATGACAAGGGAGGAAGGGCAGGAGGTGGTTCTGGCCACCGAACTGAATAACATGGCATGGGTCTTGTTTTGGTTCACGGTGAGCTTGTGACCCACAAGCCAGTTATGGATACACCCAAAGTCTGAGTTGAGTTGAGAATTAATAGTAGCGATGCCCTGGGAGCTAGATAATAGTACGAGGTCATCCACATAGATTGTGGCAGACCCGAGGATGACAGCAGAGGGGAGTTTATTTACATAGAGGGAGAACAGAATGGGACCAAGAACGGACCCTTGGGGGACTCTGCACCGGACTGGGGAAAGATCCGATAGGACACGGTTGAAACATGTGTAGTGCTATCTGCCCCCCAGGTAGCTGGAGACCCAGGCAAGAGCTGGGGAGAAGAAGCCAGCTGAGAGTAAAGTGTAGTGAAGGAGGTCACGGTCGAGCCGGTCGAAGGCCTTGGAGAGGTCGACAAAGATGGCTCCAGTCAATTTACCAAGGTCCATCGCAGAGCTGATCTCTGAGGTGACTACGGCAATGGCAGTCGCCGTACTGTGCCTCTTCCTGAACCCATGCTGTGCAGGGGAGAGAACTGCATACTCCTGCAGGAAATTGGAGATTTGTCCAGCTATGGCCTTTTCAAGTAGCTTGCTGGTAGCAGAGAGCATGGCAATGGGGTGATAACTGTTCATTTCCTTAGGGTCACCGTGCTTAAACACTGGGACAACCTTGGCCACTATACAAACATCAGGTAACCTGCCCGAGGTGAGGGAGGAGTTGAAAATCTGAGTAATTGGCCGGGCGAGGAGGGGCACACCCAGACTAAGCAACTTCGGCTCAAGGTTGTCATATCCCACCCCTGTGTGGTGTGAAAGACCAGCAAGGAGAGCTTGAGTCTCTCTGACAGAGATTAGTTTAAGGTAAAAAGGTGGTCGGGGGGATGGGGGGGACCAGGGGTTCGGGGGAGAAGCGGCATGGCTAGGGGGGTGGCAGTTCAGAGAACAAGCCGTTGAATGCTGAGGCTATGGTCTGGGGGTTGGTACAGTTAGCCCCCTTGACATTCATGTCGGTGACCGAATTCTTGGCGGACCCTCCGACCATATTTTTAATGTTTTGCCAGAAGTGCCGGGGGTTGTAAGATGAGTTGAGCATGGCAGTTTTGCAGAACTCGCTCTTGGCGGTGCATATGGCAGACTTGCTGGAGTTTCTAAGCCGGCGACATTCAATGAGGTCATGGATGTTGCTGGAGAATTTGTTTTTTATCCAGCACTTGTCTCTTTGTTTCATTAAGGCTAATAGGCCTCCATGGAGCCACTTAGTGACAGTGCCCCTCACCCTCCTTTTAGTAAGGGGGGCATGTCTGTTTTGCAGCAGGATGAAAGCCACAAGGAAGTGGTCCAGTGCTACGGCCGGGTCATTGGTGCTAAGCACCCTAGTCCAGTCGGCGCATCGTAGGTCCTCCAGGAAATCATCGATGATGAACTTGGAGTAGTCCCTCGTCTGTATCACTCTACTGGGAATTTTGGGGGCTGCGGATCCCCAGTTGCAGAATATAGGAGAGTGGTCAGAGATGGCATCAGGGAGTGTACCAGATTGGAGGATTTTATCTAATCTGTTGCTTAGAAGCCAGTCAATTAGCAAGCCCTTGACCCCCTGAGGGGAGATTCTGGTGGGTACCGAGATGGTCTGAGTGAGGGCAAGGCCTGAGAGTAGCGGCTCGTATTGTTTGGTATATATATCCAGCTTCCTCCCAGCTCCCAGTATAGACATTAAGTTTGTGTGTGGTCTTATGTTTATTAGTGCCCTCAAGGTTTTTAATTCATGCCCCTACTCCATTGTTCCAGACCCGAGGTGGTAAAGTAACTAGTGCAAGTACATGCTCTATGATGTAAGTCAGGTGCTTCTCTGACTAGAAATACCACCATATACTCATAGAGATGGGGGGGCAGTCCATACACTAGTAGAAGTACACAATTCTGCAGGGGGGACACATTGTAAGGTGGTGCTGTGAATTCACAGGGCATGGGACAGTGGAGTACTAGAAATTGTATGGGCTGAAATACTGTATACTGCATAAGAACTATAGTCACTGATCTTATAGGATACTACTGCCGCAGCCACCTCCAACACCACCGCAGGCCAGAGAAGGGGGCTGAGGGTCATACTGGGGTTCACTGAGGCTAACAAGGAGCAAAAGCCAAATTTATTTTATTTTATTTATTTAGCTTTTGTTAACTGGGTAAGAGCATTAAACAAATTCTGCCTATTTTCAGGCACGACCCTGGGGAGGGAGATACAGGTGAATGCCAACTATTGCCCATAAAGAGCGCATGTCTCAGTTCCGTAATAGTGTTATATCCCCTCTGTTCAAAATCCAGACATCTAATTTTTGTTCTTGAAATTAGATATAGTTTTATTAAATATTAGCACGATCAGAAAGGCATTCCAAATGTTCACTACTCTCTGTGAGAAGTAAAACTCCTTCTGGTACAATTACATTTTAGACTCCACAATTGTAACAGATATCCTTGTGTACCCAATGCCTCTTGCCTGAATTCAAACTCTATTTCATTAAATAAGTAGGGGTTTTGATAGTGTCCCACATAAGGAGTAGGCCTCCCCTTATCCTTCTCAGTTCCAGGGACATAAGATTTAACTTTCTTAGGCTGTCATTCTAGACTAATTCCTTTGCCTCTGAATATTAATCATCATTCTTCCTTGTACTCTTTCAATTTGAATGCAATCAAGCTTTTATAAGGGCACCAAAACTGGGCACAATAGTCAAGATGCAGTCGTACATATTATCTATACTGAGGCGTCAAGACCTCAGGATCCCTAGATCTGATATTCTTTTATATTGCCCACAAGGCTTTATTTGTCTTGCTTATCGCTTCATTTATTTACCTGGAAGAGTCTAAATTATTAAATACATAGACCCTGACATCTTTTTCAAGTGAAAATGCAAGAGCCACAGCTAGGCAATGGTTGCTCTGTGACAGAAAGTCCATTACTGTTCCAGAAAGTCACAGCACTCCTCACATTCAGAAATAAGCAGAAAACAAGTACTTCACCAAAAAAGGTTTATTTTCGAACACCTTCCACCATTACAGTGTCAAAGCCTGTTCAGGCTTGGCCCAGAGTACTGCAGCACATTTCTAAAGTTTCAACAAATAGTTGTCTTTAATGAATACTTTTTCAAGTGTAGTCTCTAATAATTGTTTTCCATATAGATACTGTTTATGTTTCTTATTTTTTATATTCCAGGTGCATAACCTTACACTTCTCAATATTAAATCTCATTTACCAAGTCACAGCCCACTGTGTGATTTGATCAAGGTCACCCTATATTCTGGCTGCTTCCCTAAAGGTGGCACAAGTTCCACCAATTTTAGAATCATCAGCGTATTTACGGTACTTAGATTCTGGGTAAGTAAGGTAAGATATGAAAACATAAAAAATGACTGGACCAAGAACTGACCACTGAGGCAGCTAATTACTGTAGGTACACTACCCTCATGTGAAAGTACTCAGTTGATTACTACTCTCTGAGTTCTGTCACTCAACCAACTAGATATCTGTTTCAATAGTCCAGGGTCTACTCCTTTTAGTTACAGTTTTTTTATTACAACCCAATTAGGGGCCAGTCCAGTGGTGGGGAGGGCTGAGGCAGCGATGCCTTACCTCCTACCATGCTGGTGATCCATGTTCGCAGTGCGAGTGGATTGTCAGGGGCTGGCTGGTGTGGGAGAGGATCGAGTGTCCGGAGGACAGCTCTCCTCTCCTGGGGGGGGGGGCAACAGAGGCTGGCAAATGCTTGACACCTAGCGTAGGCTAGGTGTTGGCATTCCAAGCCCTATAAAATGGGGATTGGTGGCAGAGCAGCTGATGGGGTATGCTGTTTGTGGACGCACATGTGGCATGCCCCCCTATTGGCATTGCACACTCTGCCAATGGAAAAACAGAAAAAATTGGTGGCCCCAGTTGTGCGACTCGATGGCCAACCATCAGAACGTGTCGCCTCCAAAGGGCATCTCCACACACTGGATCCATACCTGGTGGGGAGTTGGGGGCTTCCCACTGCCCTGCCACTGGAGGTAAGCCATGGGAGTAGCCAGTGATGGCCCAAAGTTGGAGGCTGGTGCGGGATGGGCAGTGGACAGAAAAATCCCAGGAGGTTGCCTGGTCAGGGGATCCAACCCATGGGGGTTGGGAGAGAAAGCACTAAAAAAAAATAAAAAAAAAATAATGAGGGACAAGGCCAAAAACTTTTCTAAAGTCTAAAAAGATCACATCAGAAGGAATTTTCTTATCCAAGTGGTTACTGATTTTTTCATAAAAGCATAACAGACGTGTAACACAAGATCTACTCCTGATAAAACCATATTACTCATGGTCAATAGTGCATAAAAATAGTTGAGTTTTATCTTTTAGAATGTCTTCCTGAAGTTTACATATAATAGATGTTAAACTAATAGGTCGATAATTTTCAGTGTTGTTCCCATCTCTCTTTTTGAATAGAGGGACAACATTTGCAGTTCTTTAATCTGTAGAAATATAGAAACATAGAAGTTGACAGCAGAAGATGAATTCCATCTAGTCTGCCCATTTGTTTTAGACCTATTTTGACACTAGTTGCCATTTGTAGCCAGGGCTCCCTTGTGTCTATCCTATGCGTTCTTGAATCCCCCCCACAGTGTTGACCCTCACAACCTCTTGGGGCAGGCTGTTCCAAGCATCCACCACTGTTTTTGTGAAGAAAACTTCCTGGTGTTGGTAGAAAACCTCACTCCTTGTAACCTGAAGTCATGTCTCCTGGTCATGGAGTTCTTCTTGAAATGAAAAAGTTTCTGTGCCTGTACCTTGTTAATACCTTTTATGTGCTTGAATGTTTCAATCATGTCCCCTCTCTCTCTCTCTCTTTTCTCTGTTCCAGGGAGTACATATTCAGTTCTCAAAGTTTCCTCATAGGACATGTACTGCAGACCCTGAATCATTTTTGTTGCCTTTCTCTGTACTGTATCCATCTGGTCAATGTCCTTCCTAAGGTGAGGCCTGCAGAACTGGACTCCATATTCCAGGTGAGGCCTGACCAGTGATCTATATGGTGGATGTATCACCTCTCTCTTCCTGCTCATGATTCCCCTCCCAATGCAGCCCAGCATTCTGTTGGCTTTCATTATTGCTTTCTCACACTGCTTACTAACCTTCAAGTTATCTGAGATTATGATTTCCAAATCTCATTCCTGGTTTGAGGCTGCCAGCATTTCGCCTCCTATGAAAAACTCCTTTCTTGGATTTTTCTTTCCTATGTATAACCTTGCACTTTTTGGCATTAAATCTCAGCTGCTACCCTCCAGACCATTCTTCTAGTTTCTTGAGGTAAGATTCCATCTTGCTCTCTCCTTCTGGGGTGTCCACCCTGCTACATACCTTGGTGTCATCTGCGAACAGACACCTTCCCTTCCAGTCCATCAGTGATGTCTGCTACAAAAACATTGAACAGCATAGGCCCTAGCACTGAGCCCTGGGGCACCTTGTTGGTCAATCTGCCTTCCGTCGATTGCTCTCCATTAACCTGTACCCTCTGGATTCTGCCATGTAACCAGTTTTGTACCCATATAAATACTTCTGGACCAACCCCTATGTGGTCAAGCTTCTTTACCAGCCTTCTGCGTGGAGCTGAGTTGAAGGTCTTACTAAAGTCTAAGTAGACCACATCTGCTGCCCCACCATCGTCCACTATTTTTGTAGTGTAGTTAAAAAACTCAAGCAGATTTGTCTGGCATGACCTACCTGCTGTGAAACCATGCTGCTTAGGGTCTTATCAGCCACTAGTTTTGAGGAATGCTATGATCCTCTGTTTGAGTAGTGTCTCCGTTAGTTTTCCTACTATAGACATGAGGCTCACCAGTCTGTAATTACTAGCCTTTTCGCAACTGCCTGATATGTAAAGCGGAACCATTATTGCCTTTTTCCAAACTTCAGGTACCACATGGCTCTTCAAGGATTTTGTGGATAGAAGTTCCAGAGGGGCAGCTAATTCTACCCCCAGTTCCTTAAGGATTCTGGGGTGCATCTCATCTGGTCCCATGGCTTTGTCTGCTTTTAGTTTATTTAGTGCCTCCTGTAATTCGACTTCTGTAATGGGACTCGTCTCAACCCCTGGTCCTGGGGTGTTATGTTTTTTCAGGGCTGGGCCGTCCCCTGGGTCCTCTTTGGTAAACACTGAGCAGAAGTATTTGTTGAGGATTTCTGCTTTCTCTGGGTAATGTTTCATGCATTTCCCTTCTTCAGTAGCAATCTTTACAATTCCCCCTTTTGTCTTCCTACGTTCCCTAATGTATCTAAAAAATTATTTGTCTTCTCTCTTTGCCCCTTGTGCTATCTTTTCCTCTGTCTGGGCTTTTGTCTTTCTAATTTGTTTGTCTGAGTCTCTAATTTTTTCCTTGTATGACTCCCAGTCTTTCTCAGCTTTGGTTTCCTGATATATGCTGTACGCCTTCTTTTTTCTTTGACTGTGGTAGCCACTTCCTTTGAAAACCACAGAGAATTTCTTTTTCTTTTTGCTTTGCTGACCCATCAGGCACATTGATCTGTGGCAGTCTTTATTGCTCTCTTAAGTCTCCCCCACATGACCTCTACCTCCTCAACCTTGGTCTCCATTAACTGGCTACTTATGTTATTCCCCAATTTTTGGAAGACAGCTTTTCTGAAATCTAACACGTTTATCTTTGAGTGGCTAGTGTCCTGTGTTATGTTTACCTCAATGATTCCCATGTGATGGCCGCTGAAGCCTATGCAACATCCCACTTTGATGTTCTTGATCCTTTTTTAGTTTGTGAGGACAAGACTGAGAATGGCATCTCCCCTTGTTGGGTTTTTAACAAGTTGGCACAGTCCTGAGCCTTGTAATGACAATAGGAAATCCCTACTACTTGTTGTTGCTGCTGTTAGTGTGCTCCAGATAATATTTGGTAGGCTGAAGTCCCCCACCAGTACTAATTTGCCTTTCAGATGTTTTGTGGATTTCCTCTATTAGGACTTTGTCTCCTTTATTGCCTTGATTTGGGGGCCTGTACATGATGCTGATTCTGAAGGTTTTCCCTTGCCCGTGTCTACTATTAGCCACAGTGATTCAAAGTCCCCGGGTTGCCCTTTTACTTCTGTGGCTTTTATTTCCTCCTGAATGTAAATGGCTACGCCCCTGTGGAAGTTTTGTGGGAAACAACAACTCAGACATAGAGATAATTCAGTTTCAGAACACACTAATATGATAGTGTGGATTTTATTTTTAAGAAATCACTCTAAAGCTGTGATTGTAGCAATATATAGGCAAAATGCCACCTCGTTATCATATTTTAAAACTAGTCTTAGAAATCACCTGCTCTCAACACGCAGCTGTACCTGCCTCTAAGCCTCCTCCTATCCTCCCAGACAAAGCTCACTGAGCTGCTCTCTGACCTTCTGTCCAGCTCTACCTTTACTTGCTACTACCTTCCCCACACTCCTCTTCTGATACCTCCCACCCAGCCTTACCTTTATCTGCCCACTGAATCAATGTCCATGTATCTACTGTATATTGTCTACTCTGTAAAGCGCACTTGTAAGCCTGTTGTATACTGTGTTTGACAAATGCCTGTATTTTTGGCTGATTCCTAAATGTATTCTGATTTTTTGTCTGCCTTGATGTTTGTTTCTTGCACTGTTTTGTCCTCACTGTGACGAGGTATCTTTGTAAATGAGCCACTGGCTCAAAGGTTGTTAAACTGATGTTCTAATAAATAAATAAATAAAATAAAAAAAATTACAAAATAAACAAATAAAATAATAATTCACTTGATAAATCAAAATAAAGCTATTCAGCTTCAACACAACTCCTAGACCTTGGTTGTGTTGCCACAGAGTGAAAGGTTACACTTTACACTTTACTTTATACTATTTTCTGTGCTAATAGGATGCAGAACTTTCCCTGCTGCTGCCTAACACTCATCTGTCTCACTACAGTTTCAGAGGGAATATATACAGCTCAGCAGTGATGTCATAAGGTCAGCTGATCCACCTCTGTTCTAAAATCAACTATATCTCTATTCTAATACATAGAATTGGTGGATCAGCCAGACCAACATATAACTGATACTTTATGTAATGTATTTACTTTTATAACTACTCTCAGAAAGTCCTAGGTGTTGTGCTTTTAGCCTGCTACATACTTAATGGTCCCCTGGGTGTCATGGCTACATCCTCTGGACAGTATTATGGACTGTCCATGACCTCTACAGAGTATTGAAATGAGCCTCTGTTTGGCCCCGATTTTCCCTAAGGTACAGTCCCATATTGAAGTCTTTCAGGTAAGAGACATTACGCTATATTTTCACACAAAAAAAGCAACTAATTTATCTTAAGAAAGCCCTTAAGCTTCCAAGGCATTGGGTTTTATGTCTTTATATTGTAAGCACAGTCTCCATAAGGTAATTCCGGTATTTACACTAACCGGCAGCTCTAAATATCAGTTGGGCCCAAATGGTAACTTCAGTTTGTTTTTACTTTATGTATATTTCCCAAACATAAATAATCCTTCCTGAAACAGCAGTCTTTCCCCTCCATTGTTGTACAGGCTCTAGCCTATTTATGGCTCCTTTACCATATTTTCTTGCCCCTGTAAGAGCTTTACCCTTGCTCTTTCCAGTGGGACCAAAGTGCTCTTTCTCAGCACTACAGCTCATTCCATATGCACACTCGCTGGTTGCACTCATCATTTTAAACAACCGTGAGGTGCATTCAGTAGCAAGTGGAATTGCTCAAATGGTCTTTAAGTCAAACTAATACTGTGAATTATCATTTCATTTAAAAGACCTAGAACCTTTTTTCCTTACACACATTCACAGAAAAACTTACTTTACAACAGTTGCGAGGTGTTTCTATACGCGAAGGATGCTTGCAGAAAGACATTTTCTGTTTAAAGCAACAAGGATTCTTTTATTTCTTTCTACAAAGCATTTTACTTTCAAAACAACCTTTTTGTACTGGCATCCCTGTAACCTCGTATTTCTTTAATTTTCTGTACAAGTTTAAAGTAATATACAAGGGTACTATATTTTTAATCCCCCTCAGAGGTGTTTGGGATTACACAAAAAAAAAAACTTCGTTAAGGACACAGAAACAGATATGAACAGCAGATAAAGATTTTTATAAGAAATTACGAAGGGAGGCCACCCACTCATAATGGGAAAAGTGAAATAGATCAAGGAAGACCTTAAAAGAGTTAGAAATTCTACAGCAGTAGGCTTAAAAAGGGAAAGTAGAGAATAGATCAGTGGAATTGTCCTGACGTGGGAGAAAGGAGGGGGGAAACACCTCTGCCACATACCCCCATGGACAAGCAAAAACCAGACTGTTCTGATTTTCAAGACAACTTAACCACAACAAAATGGGTAGGATGGAGCTTCTACCCACCCACTCTTGGAAGCTCCACCCCAGGGTCCCTTTTTCTATAAAAAGAACAATACACACAACAATCTAGCAATTCAGATCTATATTTGTTCTTCTAGTTAAAAGCTCCTACCCTCGGGTGTCTATAAACAGTTTAGTATAAGATACACATCACTTTGTCTATTAGACTTCAAACAATCATACTGTTTACTATGGGGCCCCATATCTGGATAGAACATTTGCATTTACATGAGTCGTACCTGCCCTATGCTTAACAGTGAATTGGTAAGGTTGTAGAGCCAGATACCATTGCATAATGTGATTGTTTTTATCTTTCATTTGAGAGATGAAACATAGGGGGGTATAGTCCGTAATTAATGTGAAAAAGGCACCCTAGAGATAGAAGCATAAAGCTTCTATCTCCCATTTGGCCGCTAAGCATTCTTGCTCCACCGAAGAGTACTTTTGTTCACGATCATTTAATTTCTGTGATATGTATTCTATGGGGTGTTCTTTTCCTTCAATAGTTTGACTCAGTTCTACACCAATCCCTGTCCCTAAGGCACTGGTATGTACCTCGAAGGTGTATTCAAAATCTGGACTTTTTAATGCATAGGATAAACACAGAGCAGTTTTTATCTGCTGGAAAGCTTGCTCACATGCTGGAGACCAAATCATCTTGTTCCCAGACTTCTTTTTTGTAAGATCTATTAGATGGGTAGCAATGGTAGCAAAGTTAGGGATAAATCTGTGATAATATCCAGCTAATCCCAAAAATGAACGGACATGTTTCTTTCTCAAAGTCTTTCCTCATAGGACATGTACTGCAGACCCCGAATCATTTTTGTTGCCTTTCTCTGTACTGTATCCACCTGGTCAATGTCCTTCCTGAGGTGAGGCCTCCAGAACTGGACTCCATATTCCATACAGATTGATTTTTTTGGTCCCTTAACCAACACCAGCAGCTCTTGTGGTAACTGACCTCTTTTCTATGTGGCTCAAAGCTTTCCCCACTAAAACATGCACTGCTAAAACCACTGCCAAAATCCTGGTGGAACAAATTTTTTTCCAGGTGGGGCCTATCTCTTAAGGTGGACTCTGACAAAGGAACAAGTTTTACAGGTGAGTTAATGAAAGAATCCCCTGAAGTCCTTGGAGTTCAACAAAAGTTCCACATACGCCGCACAAAAATTTTGATGTGGTGCCAGCAACCTATCCATAAACTGCTGAAATTTTGCCAGCACACCTTGGAGACCAAATGACATGGTTTGAAACTGGAATAGACCCATAGGAGTAGAAAATGTTGTTTTCTCTTTGACTGTAGTCTCTAAAGGGATCTGCCAGTACCCTTTAGTCAAGTCCAGAGTGGAGATATATTTAGCATTTCCTATTTTATCTATTATATCATCCACTCGGGGCATAGGGTATGCATCAAATTTTGATACCTGGTTCAACCCCCTGAAATCCAAGCATATCCTGATTTCTCCCTCCTTCTTGAGAATCACTACAATGGGTGAACCCCAGGCACTTTCAGATGGTTCTATAATGCCTAGCCTTTATAACTTCTTGATTTCCTCTTATACTTTCTCCCTGACTCGTTCAGGTTACCTATAGGGTTTTTTTTCCTAATAGGGGCTACATCTGTACGGATTTGGTGTTCCACCCCTACAGTATGCCCGGGTGCACTTGTAAATGTAGTCTGAAATTCCTCCAGTGAATATAACAATTCTTGGTTTTGATCTGGTGTCAGTTCAGGATTCACACTAACATCCTTAAATCCCTGTTCCCTTTCTAACCGGTCATAGGCCAGGTCCAATTCACTCTCTTTTGCTTCTGGGAGGACTAACAAATTTGTGGTTGGCTCCAATTTAACATGCCATTTTTTTAAGAGATTTGCATGATAAATCTTCTGCTTTTGTCTCCTATCTGGTGTTTCTATCAGGTAGGTCACTGGTCCCATCTGCTGTATTACTTTATAGGGTCCCTGCCACTTCATAAGTAACTTATAAGTAGAAGTAGGTAGTAATAACGTAACTTGATCTCCCTCTATCAACCCTTTTGTTTTGGAGATAGCCTGATCATACCCCTTTTTCTGAGTTCTTTGGGCCTGTACTCCTGCTTCGAGGACTTTTGGGTTTAAATCATCAGGCGTTTACAAAGTTCCTTCATATATGATTCTATCCCAGGATGCTTCATGTCCTTCCCTTCATCCCAACACTTTTACCACATCTAGTGGTCCATGGGGATTTCTACCATAAAGCAATGAGAAAGAGGAGTAGTCTGTTGAGGCCTGGGGAACCTCATGAAAGGGAAACAGAAGAAAAGGTAAATATTTGTCCCAGTCCTTTCCCTCATCCTTAATGAATTTTTTAAGCATACTCTTGAGCATCTGGTTAAATCGCTCTATGAGCCCATCAGTTTGGGGATGGTATGGAGAGGTGCACACAGCCACTATCCCTAGAAGGTGGTATAGTTCTTTCAGCAGTGCAGCATTGAAATTACTCCCTCTATTCATCAATATCTCCTTTAGGATGCCAACCTGACTAAACAACTTCACTAACTCCTCTGCAATCTTAGGGGTGGTGACTATGCACATTGGGATGGCATTGGGATATTTAGTAGCATAATCACACACCACTAGGAGAAAGCAGTTTCCTTTACTACTCTTGTTAAGGGGTCCCACAAATATCCATGCCTATTCTCTTGAAAGGTATTGTTACTTAGGGGATTGGCACAAGGGGTACTATTTCCTTTCTTCCCACCTGGGCAGTTAATTGACACTCCTGACATTCCTGACAATAATGGCTAATGTCTTCATGGATGCCTGGCCAGTAAAATCTCTATACTATTCTACTCAGGGTCTAGACCCTCCCTGCATGCCCTGCCCAAGGTAAATCATGCCCCCAAAACATAATGTCCTTCCTAAAGCATTTTGGTACCAATAGTTGTTCAGTTGTTTCTTCTGTCCCTTGTTTCTTACACACTCTATATAACATACCATTTTTAATTTTCATTTCTGGAGACCCGGGTACTCTTTTTTGTCCCACCTGCTGAAAAAGAGACGCTAACGTTCCATTCTGTCTTTGTTTATCGACTATTTTATCATTAACAAATATGGTTTTAATGTCCTCTGATATACCTTGCTGATTCCTTCTTCATTGTTGTTTCTTTTTGGAATTCAATGTCTGTCTGGTTTTGCCAGGGGCATCTACCACATCCCTTTCAAAAGGAAACATTTTGCCCAACAGTAGTTCCTTTTCCTTCTGGGCATGAGTGGTTACTGCTGTTAACATGTCCTTGTCCATAATTAGTGTGGAAAAGTCAGGAAAATCATGACCCAGTACAAAGGGTACAGGCAAGCAAGGTACAACCCCTGCCGTGACCTGTGTTGTCTTTCTTTCCACAGTAATGTCTATATTAGTGCTAGGGCACTGATGTCGGCCCCCATGTACACATACCACATGCATTGGAGTTAATTTCTTTAGGGCGTCTCATCAGGTCATGTCTAACTAGGGTATTTTTACTCCCTGAATCAATCAATCCTAATACAGTTTGATTATCAATAGTCACATTGGTAAAGAAATATCCATCATTTAATAATGCCAGATGTGTCACATCAGGTTTTTTTGTAAGGCAGAACCTGGCTATGTGTCCCCACCCCTGACAGTTTTGGCACACTATATTGGGGGAAGGTTCTTCCACTAGGACCAGTTTTGTTTTCATACTGTTTATTCTGAAAGGTATAAGCAGGTCTTACCAGTGGAGATGAACTCTTATTGGCAGGTGGGTCAGGAGAGCGCTGTCCTCTCTTGTTAACAGACTGATGTTCGGCCAGGTATTCTTCTGCCAGAGTGATTGCTACTTCTGATGATTCTGGGTTGTGCTCTTTAATCCAGATTTGTTAGTGTTAGTCTTTTTTGGTGGTTTGATTTCTTTACCTTGTATTACTTTGTCTGTGGTTGGTAGCAGTGGAGCAAATCTGTTTTTTGTTTGGATGGCCGGGAAATGCTCCTGATTTTTGGCTTCCTTCCTGTGCCTCCTATAATGCCTCTTTTGTCTTACCATCTGCCAGTCTCTGGGCTCTGCCTTGAATCCTGTCCCCTGGCTGACATGCTGATACTGGTGGTGGGGTAGTTGAGGAGGTGTGCTATAGAGTTCCCTGTATTGGAGGTTGTATATGATAGTCCAAGCATCCTATAGTTGGACTGCAAGATCTGCTATGGCATAACTTGCACAGCAGGGTCCTGGTTGCTGTTTGTAGATCCTGTTGTACAGTGCATCACAGTTTTCGCAACTGACAAGGTCCATGTTTTTTTTTGTTTTAGTTGAGAGATAGTGCTGATTCCTGTTTCTTGTCAGGAAGTGTGGAAACAGAAAAGTAAGTTTTTTTTTTTGTACCTTACTACCTCCTATCAGGAGTTGTGGGTGGTGCTACATGGCAATAAAGCAAGAGCACTCTGGAGAGGGTGGGTGGGAGTATCCAACTGTTCCCTGTATGCTCTAGAACACATTCAGGTAGCTGTTGAATAGATGAGGTCTTGCTTGTACTCCTGCAAGGTAAGAAGGAATTTGGTTACTAGCTCAGTTGTTCTGCCTTTTGACTCAGAACAGCTTTATGGGAGTCCCTGCTGCTTGCAGTAAAAAAATAAAACTGCCTATAGTCCTTGCATCCTGGCTCTCTGCTGCTGTGAGGGAGAGGGGGACTGATCCACTAGCTGCAGGACAATATCCACCCTTCTGTCAGGAGGTCTAAACCTCACTCTCAGGTTCTTGGCAATATTGGGAATGGCAGTAATCACAGACACGTTTGTTTATTACTACCAAAAGAATAAAATCACAGTTGCCCTAAGCAGTTATTACCAATACAAACCAGGAGCCAGTGCTAAGCATTCCCTATGCCTCGAGGTTTCTTTGTGTCTCTTGTAATCTCCGAGGTACAAGACTTAGTGTCTCACATTATATACCCATGATAATCACTATGGTTACTGTAAGATAGAAACATTTCTAGTTACAGAGGTGAGCTCTATTGGCTAAATTAGAGGAGGCTTCATGGTCCAAGATAACATTATACAATTTTGTAGTAGTCATCAGTTTGTGAAACAAAAGAGTACTTATACAGAGTCTAACATAACTCAGTGTAGTGGTACAAATCACCAAAAGGTGGCAATGCTGACTTATATATCATAATTATTACAAGGGCACAGGTGTCCTAACACCTTATAAGAAATACACAGAAAATACATAGGAGAATATATATGTATTAGTAAGCAGATCGTATTACAATAATATGTGTACATATTCTGACATCTACTCTTGTACGGTAAATGTCCATAGCCCTTTATGTTAGTACAACATATACCTAAGCACTAACTGTCTATGGTATACCTCTGAGGGTGCCAATAAGGGTGCAGCCACCTCATGTAACATCCCCCCCCCTTGGTGCCTTCAAGGGCAACACAGGCAAATCCAGGGAAAGGTCAGGGAGCAGTGGCCATTTACAAACCCAATGCATGAGCTTTGTAAAGGAACATGAGCTGCGCATGGTGTTGCCGCAGTGTGCACTGTAGGCAGCATAAGATAATAAGTAAAATATCAAAAATGCTTGTATAATAACAAAACCTTTAAAAGTAATTTCTAACCAAGTGTTACTTAATGCATCATTCAAATCACCATCATTAATTAATGAAAGGATAGCTTCATTGGCCTTGGTCATATTATT
This sequence comes from Neoceratodus forsteri, assembly GCA_016271365.2. NCBI lineage: Eukaryota > Metazoa > Chordata > Ceratodontiformes > Ceratodontidae > Neoceratodus > Neoceratodus forsteri. The sequence goes on from CM057458.1 coordinate 107,226,537, forward strand.
GCTGATGTGAATGAAGTGGGTATCTTTCCTGTCTAAAAGTGATTTTAATGTAAGTGTAAGTGGATTTATGTGTACATTAAAATATGGTAAATAGAAAGTCTGAGCAGATAATCGGGGTTATCATCAATGATGTCTGCATCGATTAGGGGGACTGAGGTTATAACGGTATGTCCAATAACAGTTTTCTGGTGTGGGACAAAGCAAAAATTGGGGGGTATTAATAACACATGTTTCGGATCCATAAGTATAGTTTTGAAATTAGTAACCACACAATACTCTCCATCAGAATTGTACTGAGATCTAACAGTGGTGAGTCTACACTTTTGCAACTATACTGAGCAAGTGTAGGTAGTCTTGGAAATCCGGGTTGACAGGCAATGAACCTCCTCACGATAAGATTGGTAGAGTTTATACGGAGCCAATGTTGAGTCTAAGAAATCCATGCCATTTGTGCTGATGTCATCATCCATGGAAAAAGTTCAATCGATACTATCTGGAGAATAACCACATACAGGTTTAATAACATCAAATACATCACATTGACACATGTAAATATATTGTTTCTTCACACAGCAGTCTGTGTGTGGAGCAACCCAGGTGTCCAGGAAAGGATGAAAAACCAGTAGAGGAGGTAGCTCCAGGCGTTCTCTCTAGATGTCTTCATCAAGGTGCCCAATAGAGTGTAACAGTGCCAGCTTTTCGAACAAAGCTGTAGTGGGATCAAAGTATGGTAAAGAGACAGTAAAAGAAACAAACATAGTATCTCTTACAGAACATTTCTTAGAAGTAAAACAAGGACCAGTATTAGAGTGTCTGGTCACAAAACTCAGGTTTCTAGCTGTAGAGAGAGGAATCATCAGAGATTGTTGCATACACATAGCAATACAGCCAGGGGTTTTACATCATGGACAATACAATTTGGAAATGTGTCTGTCATGTATGATATCAGGGATTCTTTCAGATTCTAGATAATTGAAGAGATTGTTGATGCTAGTGATAATGTATGAGCCATGAGCAAAGCAGATAATTTCTCTAGCAATGTATTGTTTATCTGCTTCTTTGTTATTCTGTGCAATAAGTGTGTCAATCTTCTCTTTAGAGTATGTAAATGCCTTAGCAGTGTTGTGCATATTGTACACAGTGTATCCTTCTTCTTGACTAAGGCCATCCACACAATGCAATAATGGGGGTAGTATATTATTCACCAAACCAGACTCAAATTTGGCAGAATGAGATTTGATAGCAGCAAGTCTGCCTTATTCCAAATAGACATGGCCATACAAAACAGACCTGTGACAGTACCTGTTGCACCAGTGACATCAGAACTGCCAACTTCACGTGCATTACATTTATGACTTTGATCAACAGCATTGAGTTTTCTCCTGAAGTTGGCTCTATGTTCAGTAGTATGGACCCCAGCAATAGGGTCTTGAGTACAAATCTGAAATGCAGCTAAACTATCAAGCAATAATGTACTATAAAATGCTGACGTATTAGTATTATGACACGTACCAAATTCTTTCATATTCCAGTAAGTAAGATTAAACAACACAGGTATATGCATAAATTGTAAATTGTTAATCAATGAACCAGGGATGGCAGTAGCTGTTAGACCACTGCAGGGACCACGGGTGTGCTTTGGGCATTCCAAAAGCTGTTTATCAGTGGGTGGTAACACAAAGAGGTACATGGCAGCAGAAGCCATGTTGTATACAGCACAAAATTTCTGAGCAGAATCCTTAGACAAAGAATTACAATACGAAGGATCAATTAAGGCAGTAATATTGTATAAACCAGAATGCCTAAAAGCAGCTTGCAGCAAGGACAGAGAACCATCTGGGAATAATTTAGCATTAGGCCAACCCTGGAAAGTTCCTTTGGAGAGTTTGGCCACAGGGAGAATTTGTCCTTGTGATGTGGTTTGCCACTCAATTTTTAGGGTAGATTGATCAGGAGTGACAACCGAGGCAGCGAGGTAAGCATCAGAACCTTCCTAGACAGTAATCAGACTATCAAGTATTTTTATGGATACTCCCTCTGAAGGAGATGCTGGATGATCAAGGTGTGGCAGGAGGTTCGCTACCGTGCCTTAGATGCAGGGGATAACTCCTGAGATGAAGAAATAATGGAACAAGATAGCCATCTTGTCAGTGTATCTGAAAAGCAAAATTCAACATTAGTGAGTCAGTACTATTCCACCCAATGGGGTGAGAAAAAGTAATTAAGCTCCTTTATACAGTTTTAGTTGGTTTGCATGTAACCATTTGTCAGTCAGTTTATTATTTTGCAGGAGTCTAATTTGATAGGCTGCCAGACTGAGCTTGTTGACAATGGGATATGGGCCTTCCCGTTTATTGGAGAAGGAATGTGTGGGATGTGCTAATCGGAGGACCATTACCTGAACTCCAACCTGCCAACCCACTTCTTGTCACTGCTTGTCAAACTATATTTTGAATTATTGCTGGGCCTTACCCATTCAGTTAGCAGCATACAAGTATGTGTGTATAAGGTCTTTTCTGAGTTGTTCCACGTATTTATCTATAGACACATGGTTTGCAGTGGGAGTGGGCAGGTCAAACAACAGGTATTCAGGTAATCTCATCTGTCTTCCAGTCATCACCTCAAAGGGTGTGAACTGGGTAGTGGCTGAGGGTGTACCCCTAATTGCCATAAGGAGTAATGGCAGTAGGGAATCCCAGGTTTTGGGATTGTCCTCAATGAATTTGGAAAGCATTTGCTTAATCCATCTGTTGGCTCTCTCTACTTGACCTGAAGATAGGGGGTGGTAGTGTATGTGGAACTTTTGTTGAACTCCAAGGAGTTCAAGGGATTCTTTCATTAACTCACCTGTAAAACTTGTTCCTTTGTCAGATTCCACCTTAAGAGGTGGGCCCCACCTGGAGAAAATTTGTTCCACCAGGATTTTGGCAGTGGTTTTAGCAGTGCATGTTTTAGTGGAGAAAGCTTTGAGCCACATGGAAAAGAGGTCAGTTACCACAAGAGCATACTTGTTATTTCTGCTGGTGTTGGTTAAGGGATCAATAAAATCAATCTGTATGGAATTCCAAGGGCCAGAGTGTCATTGTGGTAAGAGTTTAGCATTTAGTTTGGTGGGAATGGGGTTGTTTTGTGCACAAACAAGGCAGTTATCTATGTACTGTTTGTCATCTTTGGTGACACCAGGCCACTAGGCAGTGGTCTTAAGCCTCAGGAAGTTGTTTTCCACTCTCTGGTGCCCACCAGTGGATGTATCATGCACTTGGTGCAAAAACTCAGACCTAAGGTGTCTGGGGACCACCCACAACTTGGTGGTAGAATCATCTGGCTGGTACCAGATGAGCTTGTCATCTGGTAACAAGTGTAACTTACATTCATGCCTCCGGTAGGGGTTATGTGTAGGAAGTTTTTCCTTGGTACTCTGGTTAAGGAATATGAACACTTCTTTGAGTTCAGTATCAACTTGTTGGGCTGCTGAGAGGTCCAAGGGGGAAAAGAGTTCAGTTTTTTTCCTGAGTGCTGCAATATGTACGGCCGCATTGGCTTCTGGATGATCCATCATCCATGTTTCCCCACTCAGGCCCCTTCCTTGGCTAGGGTATCTGCTGTATCTCTGAAGGCATGGTAGGGATCATGGAGGGAATGAGCCTTAACTTTGTATACATAGAGTTTGTGTGCAAAGTTGTGTGCCAGTGAATGTATTTTACCTGTTCCTTGTACTTCACTGGGCTGCCGTCAGAAGACAGGAAGGAGTTTTTCTGCCAGAAAGGAAGAAATTCTGTAAGAAAATAGCAAACCCAATTAGAGTCTGTAAAAATAATGGTATCCTCGGTCCCATGCTGGATGAACTCGAGGGCACAGGCCACCGCTGCCATCTCTGCATACTGTGATGATGCTACACTGCAATGCTTAGAGATCTTAACAGTGTTACTATAAGGGTAAAGCACTAGGATGCACATCCCTGCAATTTGTTCTCCCTGATAGTAAAAATAGGACACAGAGGTGTTGTCAAGTATTTGTGGCATGGCCCCAAGTCCATGGAATGTCCTTCTTTAATATCTCATACAGAGGAGTGGCTTTCTGAGCAAAATCACAGATAAAATCTATAGAATAGTTCACCATACCTAGAAACCATCGAAGAGTTGCCACACTGGTAGGCAATGGCAAGTCTTGCAATCCTTGTGTCCTCTTCCAGGTAGGGCTTTGGCCGTGGTCAGTTATTTTTAGACCCAGAAAAAGTACTGCTTTCTGACATAGCTGTGTTTTTGCTGAATTGCATTTTAGGCCTGCTTTCTGAATGAGAGTTAGTAGTTCACCCAAGAGATCCAAGTGTTGTTCCTGTGTGGCGGGTGCCAGCAACAGGTCATCCACATACTGGAAGAGACATTGGGGAGTAGAGAAACCCTCAAGAGCATCCATCATATGCAGATGGAACAGGGACGGGCTGTTATGGAATCCCTGTGGTAAGCAAGTCCACGTATACTGTCTTCCTTCAAAGGTAAAGGCAAACTTGTATTGACTCTTGGGAGCCAATGATAGTGACCAAAAACATTGTAGTTATCCAGGGTACTGAACCATTTTAGGTCAGGGGCCAAAAGTCATAGCACAGTAGGTGTGGATGCCACAGTTGGAATACAAATGCAGGTGACCTGGTTCAGTTTAGCATAGTCAATAGTAAGTCTCCAGGCGCCTGTGGGTTTTTTCACAGGCCACACTGGGGAGTTAGCAGAAGAAATGCATGTTCTGATTACCCCTTGCTTGAGAAGTGACTTTATTGTTTCTCTGAAAGAAGGCATGGCCTCAGTTGGAAAAGGATGTTGCCTTTGCCTCTCATGTGCTGGGCCTGGCACTTCAATGGCAGTGTGCATTCTGCCACAGTCATGTTTGTTGATTGCAAACACTTCCAAATGCCATTGCAAGATGGGGAGAAGCTTTGGGAAAAGCTCATGGTCTTTGAACAAATCTATGACATCATACTCTTTGTTGTTAGCAGATATTGTTACCACAACATGTGAATCAGGGATCAAAATAATGTGGTATTGACCCTGAATTTGTATCAAAAGCATGTTAGCTAAATCCACCACACAACCGTGTGGTGCAAGAAAATCAATTCCTATGATACTAGGATGATCATGCAACACCATCAGTTGGAAGATGTGTGAGGCCTTTAAGTGGCCTAACTCTATCTGCAAGGGTAGATATCTATATGCAGGTAGTCTAGTACCATCTACTACTGACATGTTGGTCCTCCATCTGGTGGACCAAGGAGATGTGTCTAGGTGTTCATCATGTAATACAGACACAGCTGCACCTGTATCTAGTAACACTATAAGTGGGCAGCCCCTGACCTCGGCCTCAGTGCAGGGCCTTCCATTTGTATCCAAGACTAGCTTGTTTACAATCTGGACTAGGGCCTGTAATTGTCAATCTGTACTTCTGGGAGCATGGAGAGGTTGGGCCTGGCTCCTTTGAACCACTTCACCATGCTGCACTGATGCTATGTAGGGAGGAGCTTCTGTGTTCAGGCCAGTATGTGCCTGAGAGCCTGTACTTCCAGTGTCACCATGGCCCATTGGGATTTGGGTCACTGGTTGTACAGCCGCAAGGGACTGAGCAGGCACAGCATCTGCCACAGAGCACACATGCCCCAGGAGCTCTCAGAATTTCCAATTTTCTTCAGCTAACTCCCTATATGAAGGGCCTGTTCTTTGTTGTTGTTGTCTGCCCATATTCTTGTGCTTCTTATTCTTATGATAGTTTAGTTTCCCACTCCATTGTTGCTGTTGCTGTTGTGGTTGTTGCTGTTGTGCCTGTTGGGGGTGTTGGTTGTCTGCAGGGAGGGGCTGTTTGTGTTGGGCCTGCCCTTCCGCCATGTAATGCATCGCAGCCTCTTGAGTAGGCTCCATGGCAGCTACTTTCTTGGAACCGGAGCCCAGATCACGGATGTAGAGTTGGTAGACTCTCTCAGTTTTCTGAAGGATGTCGGCAAACCTGTCCATGTTGGGATAAGTGGTTGGCTCTACCTTTTCTCTTACGGCAGGAATCATGTCCCTAAGGAACAGGGTCATATACTCAATAAGATCTACATCTGCAGCTTCTTGTGCAAGGTGCTTTCGTGCTTGGTAGGCCATCCAGAATCTCTGGTGGTAAGTTGCTGGACTTTCCTTTGCATTCTGTTTTACAGGGTATGCAAGCATCACTCCTACTACACCTGGGCTGTGTGCATAAATAAGCTCAGCTGCAACCTCATCAAAGGTGGTGTTGCCATCCTGGCGGATGGCATCGGGGAGTTTGGCCAACAATCTAGGATCGATGGTCTGGCGTAGTATCTGGACCTGATATTCTGCAGCATGGCTAAACATCTTGCATTTGGAACGCACCTTTTCCAAGTGGCAGCTGAGGTTGTCAGACGGGTTCATCCAACCGATACAGTCAGCTATTTGCTGAACAGAGTAGGCCATTTGTAGGGGATTGTTAGGCTGATCAGGTGGTAGGTTACCTCGGGCACTGTCTAGGGCAGCCCAGGCTGCAGCCTCAGCTGCAGTATGAACAATGCCATCCTGAGTGTCAGCCTCTTGTAGAAGTTGCCTGATTTGGGTTTTAGTGGCCCGTTTATTTCTCTCAGGAACAGGTATATTACCTATTGCATTTTCAGTCATTGTTTCTATCTCCTGCCTGTCTTCCACATTAATAACAGCTATCGGTGGTCCCGTCAGGACCAGGCTTGGGCCTGCTCCCCCCATCATGGGGGTCGCCATGTTGGCGTCTCCCATGATATGGGTGTCACGATGTCGATGACGTATGACATGGTGTGGGTGGAGTGGGGACCCCCAATGTTGTGAATGACTGGGTGGGGTTTCTGGGCCATAGTAGGGGTGTGACTGGGTGTTGTACTGAGAGATGTCGTCATCTGATACCTCCCCCTCAGATGACATGTGTAAGGTAGGGGGTACGCCTCCCATTGCCTTAACATGTCCAACCAGAACCTCCTGCTGATGGTGCAGTTTCACCATCTTGGTTTTACATTCAGCATGACTCACAGTTGCAAGATCCATGTCAACCTCATCTTGCATTTGCTTTTGCAACACTCTATACGCAGTGCTCAATTCACGATTGTCCCTAGTTGCCACTTCTAAGTCATTACATACCTGGTTTATCTCATCGTGTGTAGCTGTCCCATCTCCTCACTCAACTCTGCATTCACCATACTTAACAAGTCATTCATATGCAAAGCCTGCCCCTTATCCTGTCTCAAACTTTCACACTTCCTGCTTCAACATACAAAGCTCCTGTTCTCCAGCCTGTGCTGAATGATGCAAAAGTGAATCCTTTTCATTTCGCAGTGTTTGAAGTTCAGACTCCAAATTCTGCTGCAGTCTAATACATTCCATTTCCTGCAAACCCATCTCTTGCTTAAGAGACGAAATCTGCAGATCAAGGGTTCAAAACCTCACTTCAGAGGCCTCCAGAGCAGCATAGAAAGCCATGACCAACAGCCCTTTGGCATGACACTTATTAGTTGTTTGTCTTGTCTCACAGTACTGGGTTGAAATCCCCAGTATATGGTTTTTGGATTGACTTGAGATCTGTGCAGTCAGCTCATCCACCGTGGGAGGCAAGGAATAAGAGACATTGAGTTTCAGTTCTGCGTAGATATTTGATACGGTGGCCATTGTGTGGGAGGGAATGAAAAATCAAACTGTGAAAAAGGCACTGTGCTGTGTATCGATCCACAGCAGGAACACTTTACACAGAGTCAGACTATTGTATCTTAGTAGGCTGGCAATTCAAAGCTGCTGTGCATTGGGTCGAGTCAGCATCAACCACACCCAAGAAAAGCAGCCAGAATTTATAAGTGACTACAAAGTGGTCTGTAAATGGGAGAGGTGAAACGGAAATGCACACCTAGAGTCAGTGCTGGGAAGGGAAAAGTTTTAAGCAACAGGTGAAAGCTTACAAACACCAAATATTTCCTGCATGTGGTCATCAATTGTCTGGATGTCTAAACCTCACTCTCAGGTTCTTGGCAATATTGGGAATGCAAGAAATCACAGAGGCATTGCATAAGAGTAATAAACTTGTTTATTACTACCAAAAGGATAAATCACAGTTGCCTTAAGCAGTTCTTGCCAATATGAACTGGGAGCCAATGCTAAGTGTCCCCTATGCCTCGAGGTTTCTCCATGTGTCTCGGGGTCTCCGAGGTATAAGACTCAGTGTCTCACATTATATACCTATGATAATTACTATGGTTACTGTAAGATAGAAACATGTCTAGTTACAGAGATGAGCCCTATTGACTAAATTAGAGGTGGCCCCATGGTCCAAGATAACATTATACAATTTTGTAGTAGTCATCACTTTGTGAAACAAAAGAGTACAGTTCTTATAGTTTTTATGCAAATCAGTGTAGTAGTACAAATTGCCAAAAGGTGGCAATGCTGACTTATATATCATAATCATTACAAGGACACAGATGTCCTAACATCTTGTAAGTGAGAAATACACAGAAAATGTATAGAAAATATACATGTATTAGCAAGCAAAGTGTATAACAATAATATGCATACATATCCTTACATCTACTCTTGTACAGTAGATGCCCTATGCCCTATATGTTAGTATAACATATGTCTAATCACTAGCTGTCTATGGTGTACCTCTGGGGGCACCAATAAGCGTGCAGGGACCTCGTGTAACAAGGGTGACCTGTTACATGCCTCTAAAGACATTCTAGTAAATTCTTTCACAGCTGTATCCAGATCAGGAATAAGAAAAATCCTATACCACTCTAGGTTTGCCAATGTATGTAAAAATAATTCTTTACTATAGTTTTTAAAATACCTCTTTCTTATTTTTCTAGGGGCTTCCTGATTTTATTCCTTGGCCTTTAGCTTTTGATTCACAGCTACATACAATTGAACAATGATCCCCCAATATTGGTTGATTGATCCGTATCTCCTGAACTTTTATACATTCTGTTACAAAACACAAATCTAGTATATTTCTTTAATGTAGGGTTGATGACCTATCAGACAAGGACAACGCTGATGGTAATTTCCAGCATGATTAGTAAATTAAACCCAGCAGCATGTGGTGCTATCATCTGCAGCTACACACTGTATGCATAAATAGCATAAACAAAATGTTGTCCTACACCCTCTCTATGAATAAATATTTAGTCTCAGATGCCCTCAGTTTACATCTTTCCAGTTGTATGCATGATCCATTGTTTATGGTAGAATTGTAACTCACATTTGTATTTTTCTGTTTCTCCTTTGACCCTGTTATGTACTTTAAAGAGTCAATCATATCCCCACTCCCGCATCTCTGTTACACAGTATGTAGAGTTATTCAATCCCATTAACCAAGTCCTCTGTCTGTGTGATCCTGCCACTGTATATTTCTGCTTCTGTATCTCTTCTCATAACTGCATTCAGCATATCAATGTAGTTGCACAGGTTAGAGAGTGCAGGACCACGGAGGGCTTCAAGACCAGTTTAAAGACTTATTTATTCAAACAGGCATTTAATATTTGAACTTTTAGGTATGCTGTGGATTTTAATTGAATTTGTTATTTTATGTGATTTTAATGAATTGTTTGTTGATGTTTTGTATGTGAAGTGCTTTGACATTAGAATTGTGCTACATAAATAAAAATATTATTATTAATGTCTGGAAAACCGTTCACAATAAATCACAATGTTGCCTGCCTTACCAATATCCTGTACAATGGTGACTTGATGGCAGAACTTGGAAAAAAGGCACACTGTCACAGAATATCTTTTTTATGGTTGTATTGACCATGACAATAATAAAGTGTTTTTGGACTCTCACAATATATCAGTAATGCAACAGTGCTTCTCATAGTACTGGTAACCCTACTGCATGTCATCACGGGATGTTCTACAGATATTGCAAAGTCTGTTTATGTGCCCAAAAAATTGCTCACATAGGAATATATGTTCTGAAAAAAAATGCAAAAGTTTAAAGTTAAGGGAAGCCACTGGAATACCTTAAAGTTACTGTAGGGTAGTAAATATTAAAGCATCTAAAATTGGTAATACATTTCTAGAATTTATCAGCCACTGTATTAAAGAAATGCATTTTTTAAATCAAATATCTCTGTCCTGATCCTTTCATTCCCTATATTTTATTTAAAGATCAGTAGCACACTGGCATGGTCCTAGGCAATGCAAACATAGATGATAGGTGAGTGACCCTGTCCAGTGCTGAGGGGTATTAATGATGCCATGTAGTTCAGTACAGCACAAAAGTTATACAACTCCTAAGGTTTACCATGGATAAAAACGAGTCACTTCCTAAACCTGTCGACATGCCCCCAGGCATGCACCCATGTGCTCATTTTGTGATGTCGAAAAATGAAGTCTGTGTGAGTGCTCCACTGATTTGTATGGTTCTGATTTTTATATAGGTTTTAGTGCTATTTAGAGCTGTGATATAGACAAAGCAAAGCAATGGCTGGTGTAACATTCCCTGTTACTCTAGCGGTCTCTTTTATTTTTCACAATAGCAACTCTACATACTGTAGTGATAAATTCTATTATATAAAAATCACACCCTTACAAGACAATTGGTGCACACACATACAGCCTTCATTTCTAACATCACAAACAGGGCTGTTGGAGCATGGCTTGTTATTTGTCGACAGGGTAATGAAGTGGCCCTGTTTTACCTGGGGTAAACATTAGGAGTCCTATAGCATTTGTACTGGACTGAACATCCTTGCATTATTAATACCTCTCTACAGTGGAGCGGGTCAGCTATCATATATGTTTGTGTGGGCTTAGCCTATGATCATGACAGTGTGCACCTGCTCTTTAAATAAAATTTAAAGAATGAAAGGATCATGACAGAGATATTTGAATTAAAAAAAGCAGTTCTTTAATACAGTGGCTGATGAATTTTAGAAATTTATTACCAATGTTAGATTCTTGAATATTTACTGCCCTACATAAGTTTAAGTATTGCAATGGCTTCCCTTAAATTTAAACTGTTGCCTTTTTTTTCTGAACATAGATTCCTACTAGTGATGTTGGCATATAAACAGATTTTTGAAATACATGTAGAACATCACATGATGACATAGGTTACTAGTACTATGAGATGCACCATGGCATTTAGTGTTATATTGTGAGCATCCTAGCACACTTTATAATTATAAAATGGGCATTTATTAAAGGTCAGATGATGGGAAGAAAGTGTCACCTGATCATTCGTTCATGCCCCAGTAGACCAACAGTTGGCATGCCGATTGTGAAAGTTTTTTTTATTTTTTGCTTTGGTACCTCATTACGACTGTGGGTGGAGCCTACAGGAGTATTGTATGTACAAAAGATGTGATGTCATGTTTTCTGTTTGTGGAACTGACTGAAGGTGTAAATAGTCTCCTCCGCCTTACCCTCCTCCAAGAAATGTTTTCTGCCCTCAAATAAATATGCTTTCATGTTAGTCAATCATTGCAGGGTACTTTTTTCTTTCTTAAATGGGTGTTATAAGAACTGGAACCTGGGTAGTGGGAGGCAGCATTGTTTTTTGAGGGAAAGTAAGATCCAACCCACCTCCACCAAGAAGCTCCTAAAAATCCAGTAGACCTTTTTTTTTATTCATGTGGGAGGGGCATGAGGTGGATCCTATCATGCTGAATGAAAGAAGAGTCACTAGTTTGGTACCTGGCCATGGAACAGAACAAATCTGTGCAGTCCGTGCATTTTGTTAAGGACTAGGAAAACAGATAATATTTAATGCATTCAAACTGACTTAAAAACCCTTGAAACAAATGATTATCAGAGCCACGTGGTGTCTTAAAAGGAAAGACTCAGCTATTAGGTATTTCTTAAACATTTATGTACTGAAAACAAAGTTCAGCTTTTGGGATTAACAATGTTTGTTTACCATATTCATTCTGTCTATCTATCTTTCTATCTGTCTATCTATAGAGAGAGTTTATTTTAGCAATGCATTTAAAAATACATTTTTAATTGTCTTTACAGATAAATCATGCAGGTTCATGTATTTGGTGTAAACAGTCTGTGATGAAATGTATTTTACTTTTTTCCTGGCTCAGTTTCTATCAGTGAAAAAACAATCAGCGCTGCCATCCCCCTAACATTCCTGCTGAGTTTATACTGTGTGGAACCTGTTATCCCAGTTGCTGTGCCTGTGTGTAGTATATAGGAAGCTTTAGAGCATTATTTTTCTTCTGGTTTGCGGAGTTAATTGAGACCACAGAAAGTTAACGGAGTAGTCCAACCAGAATGTGCAAAAAACACATGTTATGTAGAGTGTTTTGATATGTATATTAAATCCTAGTGTGTCCTTCCCTCTGTCTACTATTAGGAGCTTTTCCTAAATTAGCTTGCTAGCTGTATGTTAGTTTTACGACCCCTGGGATCTCTATAACAAATTGTTTTATTGGCTTTCTTTCTCCTACAATTCCCCCCTGTCTCATGTGACAGTGATGTAGCCATGTCCTTAGATTTAGCATGTGTACTGCTTTAAAATTAGTGTATGCAACAGCCTTCATGTGAACACTCTGGGATTCTCCTTGACTCCTGATGTCTATTTGCTTTAACTATTGTGTATTGTTTGAACTGCTTTGGTCTTCTTCATGTGGTGCTTGTGTAAATGAGTATCTGACTCAAAGGTTTGTAAATCTGATATTTTTAAAATAAATCAATAAATAAATGTTTATGTTTAAGCCCATGAAACACCCATATCTAGTTAATGCATTCATAGTGGCTATGCCAGAACTTGTTTTATAAGTGTGATAACCGACTGCAGCCCATGGGTGTATTGGGCATTAATGTACTTCCCGGCTGACTGAAATAACTCGGGCAGGCCCTCATGCCTCACAACACACCCTAAGCATGCAGTAATGCCTGATACACCAATGATCTGTCATGGTGTGGGTTACAGTGTACATGACACTCATAGTCAATACAACCATATGAAAAAAACTGTTCTTGTGGCATTAATAATGCCATGTGGTTCAGTCCAGTACAACAATTTTAGCACTCTCAGTGTTTACTCTTGGTAAAACAGTCACTTCCCAACCTGACAACACCTCCAGGCATGCAACTGCAGACCGGTTTTGTGATGTCCTAAAATGAACACTGTGTGCATGCTCCATTGGTATGTATGGGTGTGATTTTTATATAGCATTTAGTAGAACTAGTATGTAGAGATAAGACTGTGAAAAATCAGAGTGACCGCTCAAGTAATAGGGAATTCTACTCCAGTGATTGCTTTAATTTGTTTATATTGCCACTCTAAATAGTACTAAAAGATATGTAAGCATTAATCACCAACAGAGGAGGGCTCTACCGGTGGATTAATGCCCGCTGGGGGGGCGTTGTTGCACAAGGGTGAAGCCCGAGGGTTTCAACCCCCCAGTGGGCATTAATCACTGGTAGAGCCCAACGCTGGAGGTGATTAATGCACTTGTAACACGTCAAGTGCGACGCAAGTAGCCATCACAGTTGAAAACTTACCTCTTCCGATGGCCTCTTGTAGTCCTGTGTCTCCGTTTCTCCCTGTGAGTCCTGCCATCATGCTAGGTCCCTAGTGGAAGGCAGTTAGGTGGTAGGAGAGCAACGTGGCATTATGAGATGATAATGCCATGTTGGGCTCGTGAACGCACAACAGCAACACGGCATTATGAGACAATAATGCCATGTTGGGCTCGTGAACTCGCTTCCCACAACAGCAACATAACATTATCGTCTCACAATGCCATGTTGCTCCTGCACCACGTGGCTCAGTCCCACCTATCGCGTGGCACCCTGGCATGGCTCTCCATAGTGCCATGTTACAAATAAAAATCACACCCATACAAATCAATGGAGCACACACACAGTCTCATTTTATGACACCACAAAATATGTCTGCTGGTGCATGTCTGGGGGTGTGTCGTCAGGTTTGGGAAGTGACTTGGTTTTACCAATGATAAACATTAGAAGTGTTATAACTTTTGTACTGTACTAAACCACATGACATTACAACAGACTGTATGCAATACAGTTTACTACCCCACACATTTACATGAATCAGCCTGCGCTCATCCCACAAACATGTGTGATGAAGCTGAGATAATAAAATGACCACGCCAAGATGACCTGACACCTACTCTGATGTTGCTGCTGATACCTGATTCTCAGCCTGCTGTCACACCACAAACTTGTGTGATGAAGCTGCAATAATCAAGTGACAAAGATGAAATGACCTGACACCTGTCCTGATGTTGCTGCTGATATCTGTCACCTGTGATTCTTAGCCTGCTGTCACATCACAAGCTTGTGTGATGAAGCTACGATAATAAAGTGACAAAGATGAAATGACCTGACATCTACCCTGATGTTGCTGCTCATATCTGTTGCCTGTGATTCTCAGCCTGCTGTCACATCACAAGCTTGTGTGATGAAGCTGCGATAATAAAGTGACCAAGCCGAACTGCCCTCACACCCACCCTGATGGTGCTGTCAGTGGTGATGCATGTTGCCTCTGCTCCTGAGGCCTCCAGTATATACTCCGACTATGATTTGACCTTGGTTTCTGATGTCATGACAATGACATATATGATGCATTAGTGTAAGTACAGCAGTTTTCTTTTGATTTGAATGTCTTAATAACTGTTTCTGAAAGCTACCTTACAGTGTGGTGTGTCTGTGATGATGCATCACAAAGTCACGATAAGTTTTATCCTCATTGCCTTGACAGGTCTGAGTCTCTCTGACATTCACCTCCAGCATAACAATGATGGAATCAATCCAATTATGGTATGTACTTCTGTGCCTTCACAGTGTAGTGTCATAGGGTAAGCAGCAATGTTTCTTTTTTTCTTAATTTTCTCTTTTGTAAGGTTACCACTTTGTGATGTTTGCTGAGATGGTTTAACTTTTGACATCAAATTATTTAAAAGTATATTTAGTACATAAATTGTATTGCACATAGGTAAGTATTTTTTTCTTTCCAGCATTATGTTTCATTATGGTCACTGATTACCCGCATGCATCATAGAAATGTTTTGTGTGCTAAACTTTCAAAACGTCAGTTTCAGAGAAGACATTGAAAGGCATGCACCTGTTTGTAGGGCTTTATTATTACACATAGTAAGCAAACAAATGTGTTATAAATATATTTATGCAATATTTGCTGGTTTACTACATGTAGCATTGCCACTTTACAAACAACAGAATGCACTGTGACATCTTATTAATTGATGCTATGAATGTATAGGTTATTTCTGAATTTTTTTTATTTTAATACGTTGTTATTTTATGCTGAACACGTTTCAGTGTTGCATGCTGTCTCATGATTGAAAAGTATATTTTTTGAATGTTTTTCGCAATTTCTGGTTGCATTTTGAGTTCAATAATTATCACAGCTGCAGTTTAAGAATGGTGTTATACTTAATGGGTCACAGGTGTACTCTGGATTAATACATTGTGCATAGTGATCAAGTTGTAAATCACACTTTAACATTGACTAATTAAAGGTGATTAGAATCATGATAGATGATTGCATGATATCATATCTAAAGAAATGTTTGTATATACCTTTCAAAACTCTGACTTTTGTCAAATAAGTTGAACTGTCAGTGGCATGATAGTATTTGTTTTGATTTACATGTACTTCATAGAATATGCAATCTTGAATTTAAGCAGATGACACTGTCAAATACTAAAAATGATGAAACTGTGACAAATAATGCAGCCTCGCGATTGGGTGTACAGCACTATCAGCAGTCAATTTAAACCTGGCCTTATTAAAGTACAATAGCCAAGCTTAAAGTAATGTGATCAGAAAAGTCATATAATGTTCTGAAAATGATCCATTTAAGTATATCAATATGGCAGTCCAGGTTGTGTGACGTGCTGGGGTAACGGTCCTTCTACATTAAATATGGCCTTATTAAAGCACAATGACCAAGTTTAAAGTAATATGATCAGAAAAGTCATATAATGTTCTGAAAATGACCCTTTTAAGTATATCAATAAGGCAGTCCAGGTTGGGTGACATGGTGGGGTAACAGTCCTTATATGATGACTGAAGCACTCGGCTATACCTCGTACTTCAACCCACACGCGATGAGCCATTAGTACACCATGAAGCACCACCTTGGGTGACTTCTGCTTATTGTCTGATTAAAGTGATCCAGCATGTGAGGGACATAAAACTAAATGTTTTCTTCTTTTTTTCTAAACAGGTCTCTGGGATTCTTTGTTAGTGTAATTTTACTTGTTCTTTATCCAGTTTGCTGCTTTCCATTCTGGATCTTGATGGTATCTTCATATTCTGCTGTATTAAGGTAATTATTTTTTTCCATCATTATGATTCATTATGATTGCCCTTGTGCATCTTAGAACTGTTTTTTTTAAAAAAAAATGTAAAGCATCAATTTCGGGGAATACGTATAGACATTCAACTGTTTGCATGGTGGTACTAGTGCACTGCACACAGTAAACCGTCAACTGTGGTACTAATTCTTAAAGTAACTGAGTACTACCAGCCAAGTAAAAAGTATAGAGCTGTAATAAAATAAGTTACTCTTTCAAACATGAATATAAATTTAATTTAACAAAAAAAATTAACATCAGCCAACAACAAACCAAAAACAAGGAACACAATGCAAGACAAGCTTAATAATGACACTAATAACCAGAATAACATTAAATAACTATTTACAATGAAAGGGCGAGGGCATGGGTGGAGCTAAGACAGCCTTTTTGATTTATTGTTTGTCCTCGCCCTCAATGGTTGGTTGCAGAGAGGGAGGTGGTGTGGCAGCTGCAGGAGGAACTTTGCTACTTCCATTCAGAAGCTCTAAAATCATGTCCATTTTTTTGTCCATTGTACTTTGCATTTTCTTTAATTCATTGTTGCCTTTTTTCAGTTGTGTAATTTTTTTGTTTATTTCACCAACCTCCTTCTCCATCCTTCCTAATCACTTGCCTAGCAACCGCAGTTGGTCCTTTTTCCTGAGCTGCAGTTCTTGGTCTACTGCCCCTTCTGTTTCCACCTCTTGTCTGTGGACCTCTGCTTCTGCCCATTCCTTAAACACGGTCTCAATTTGTTTCAGATGCCTTGTTGCATGCTGACTTAAAGTTTTTCCTTTATCTGTCGGAGCTGTAAAATAATAATTCAAAAAATAACATTATACTAACCAGTGTCTACCATCGAATTACATCACTATAAGTAAGAAATAACACACAATAGGGTATGTGGTTACCAGGATTTAATGCGAATCTCTGGTGTGTTGTGTGGCACGAGGTTAAGCTTGGTGCCTTTGCAGCTCCAGATGCATGCATTACATCTCTGTAACCACTAACCACATACCCGTAGGTACGATATTTTGCTGTTCTGATAAAATGCGTTATTTTAGTAGTCTCCGTTACTTAGTTTGAATACTAATCTTTAGAATTTTAAGATGAAACTTAAGTGGGGTACCAGTACAGCAAGACAGTGGCAACGGCAAATGATATCTTGGCCTGCATTGGAAGGGGCATAACTAGCAGAATGAGGGAGGTGCTTATGCCACTGTACAAAACAATGGTAAGGTTGCATCTGGATTATGGGGTACAGTTCTGGAGACCGCATCTACGTAGGGACATTGAGGGGATGGTCAGGGTTCAGAGAAAAGCAACCAAGATGGTGCATGGGATGCGGGGAAGAACATATGAACAGAGGTGGAGGGAGCTGAATCTATACCCACTAGATACTAGAAGAGAGAGGGTGGACATGATTGAAACTTTTAAGTATTTAAAGGGGATCAATAAGGTGAAGATGGGGAGCTTGTTCAGAAGGAAAGAGTGAGCTAGAACATAGAAGTTGATGGCAGATAAGGACCGCAAGGCCCATCCAGTCTGCCCATTTCTTTTTCTACCTTATAAATGTGCTATCGGCCTTTGCTCTGTCAGTGGCCTATCTATTCATAGTCATTTGTATTGCTCTCTTATGCCTATCCCATGCCTGTTTGAAGCCCTGCACTGTATTCATAGCCACCACTTCTTGTGGTAAGCCATTCCATGCATCCACCACCCTTTCTGTGAAAAAGAATTTCCTCACATTCCCCCTTAATCGGTCCCCCTCTAATCTCATGCTGTGTCCTCTTGTCCTGCTATTTTTCTTATATTTAAACATGTTAGACTCTTTCACCTTGTTAATGCCCTTAAGGTGTTTGAATGCCTCAATTATATCACCTCTCTCCCTCCTTTGCTCAAGGGTATACATATTGAGCTCTGTTAATCTGTCTTCATATGTCTTCTGATGCAGTTCCTGCACCATTTTGGTTGCCCTTCTCTGGACTGCCTCAATTTGGTTAATGTCCTCGTGAAGGTGTGGCCTCCAATACTGCATGCAGTACTCCAGATGGGGCCTAACCAGTGTCTTGAAAAGAGGGATTATTACCTCCCTCTTACGACTTGTGATACCCCTACTAATACACCCTAACACCCCCCTAGCCTTACCTACTGCTTTAGAGGTCTGCTTGGATGATTTCAGGTCATCAGTGATGATGATGCCCAAGTCTCTTTCTGCCTTGGTGACTGCTAGCAACTCCCCTCCCAGCCTATAGGTGGCTTCAGGGTTTCTCTTCCCATGTACATGATTTTGCACTTCTTTGCATTAAATCCCAGTTGCCACTCTTCTGACTATTTTGCTAGTTTATCCAGATCTCTTCTCATTCTGCCCACCCCATCTGGATCATCTACTCTGTTGCAGATCTTGGTGTCATCTGCAAACAGACAAGCCTTTCCTCTAGTCCATCTGCAAGGTCACTAATGAAGATGTTGAAGAGGACTGGCCCCAGAACTGATCCCTGAGGTACCCACTTGTGACTTGCATCTCTTCTGACTGTATACCATTTACCACCACTCTCTGTTTTCTGCCCATCAACCAGTTTGCCACCCATTTGACCAACTTCTGACCCATCCCGAGCCTACCCAGCTTATTTATCAATCTTCTATGTGGAACAGTGTCAAAAGCTTTGCTGAAGTCAAGGTAGGCGACATCAACTGCTCCCCCTTGGTCCACCACTCTGGTTACCCAGTCAAAGAAATCTATGAGATTAGTCTGACAGGATCTTCTTCTTGTAAACCCATGCTGTCTTGGATCCTGTGCCCCTATGGATTCCAGGTGTTGCACTATCCTTTCCTTAAGGAGTGCCTCCATAATCTTGCCCACTACTGAGGTAAGACCAACTGGTTTGTAGTTCCCCGCCCCCCCCCGCTACCACTCTTGTGGAGCGGGATCACATGAGCCCTTCTCCAGTCTTCTGGGACCTCTCCTGTGCTCAGAGACTCACTAAACAGTTCTGCTAATGGCTCTGCTAGTTCCATCTTTAGCTCCTTAAGTACCCTGGGATGTATGCCATTAGGTCCCATTGCCTTATCCACCCTGAGCTTAGTAGGATCTTGTAGGACCCTTTCTTTTGTGAAGGGAGTGGTGCTGTGGGCCCTGCCCTACCTTCTCTTTAGTAAATACTGAGCAAAAGTATCTATTTAGGATAGATGCCTTTACAGGGTCCTCCTCCTCACATGCTCCCTTCTCTCCATTAAGCTTAGCAATACCCCCTCTGGACTTTCTCCTTTCACTAATGTATCTATAGAAAGTCTTGTCAGCTTCTTTTACTGTTCGTGCTAGTGTTTCCTCAGTTTGGGATTTTGCCTGCCTTACTGCCTTCCCTGCTTCCCTTAGGGCAGTTTGGTATGCCTCCCTATCTTCATCCCGCTGTGTTCCCTTATATTTCCTGAAGGCCAGCCTTTTCTGCTACTGTATTTGAGAACCAAAGTGGTTTCCTTCTTCTTTTGCACTTTCTTTTCTGTTTAACACAATGGGATGTTGCTTCAAGTACTGCATCCTTAATGCTTGCCCACTTTGCCTGTACACCCTCACTTGTGTTTCTTTTTGCCAGGGTTAGCTTAACTCTGTTGGCCATCTTATCAAAGTCAGCTCCTCTGAAGTCCCATATTTTTGCCTTGGAACGGGATGATTTAGATGTAGTAGCCAAATTGAACCATACCATGTGATGGTCACTGGCCCCCCAGGTGACCTTCTACCTGGAGATCTGTGATCCCTTCCTTGTTAGTCTGTACTAGATCTAGGATAGCTCTGTCTCTTGTGGGTTGCTGTACCAGTTGTTTGAGGCCCTCCTCCTCCTGCAGGGAATCCACTATGTGTCTAGTTCTGGCAGATGTTCCTGCTGGTATTGACCAATCTGTATCCGGCATGTTGAAGTCTCCCATTATCAGAACCTCCCCTTTAACATAGAAACATAGAAACATAGACTTTGACGGCAGATAAGGACTGCTAGGCCCATCTAGTCTGCCCATTTCCCTACCTACAGGATAGGCCACAGATCCTAGTTAACCAACAGCCTATTTCTTCCTACCCCCCACAAGAATTGCCTTATGTCTGTCCCATGCATTCTTGAATTCTCCCACAGTTTTAGACCCCACAACCTCATCAGGAAGGCTGTTCCATGCATCCACTACCCTCTCTGTGAAATAATACTTCCTCACATTGCCCCTGAACCGCCCTCCTTCTATCTTTAAATTGTGTCCCCTTGTTCTTGCAAGTCTCTTTTTCTGAAAAATGCTACCCTGTTGGACTTTGTTGATTCCACTGAGGTGCTTAAAAGTTTCTATCATGTCCCCCCTCTCCCTTCTTTCCTCAAGGGTATACATATTAAGCTCCTTTAGTCTCTCCTCATACGGCTTCTCTTGCAGACCCTGCACCATTTTAGTTGCCCTCCTCTGGACTGCCTCTTTCCTGTCTATGTCCTTGCGGAGATGGGGTCTCCAGAACTGGACACAGTACTCCAGATGGGGTCTCACCAACTGTCTGTACAGAGGGATAACAACTTCCTGTTTTCTGCTGCTGATGCCTCTCCCTATACATCCCAGTATACCCCAGCCCTCCCTACTGCCTTCTCACATTGCTTGCTAACCTTAAGGTCATCTGATATGATTACCCCAAGGTCCCTTTCCTTTTTTGTTGTTGTTACCATCTCCCCACCCATTGTGTATTCTTCCCCTGGGTTCTTGTTTCCCAGGCGCATTATATTGCACTTCTTTGCATTGAATCCTAGCTGCCATACTTCTGACCATTCCTCCAACCTTGCCAAGTCCCTTTTCATCCTTTCCACGCCTCCTTGTGTATCAACCCTGTTGCAGATTTTTGTGTCATCTGCAAAAAGGCATATTTTCCTTCCAGTCCCTCTGCAATGTCACTGATGAAGACATTAAAAAGGACTGGACCCAATACTGAACCCTGCGGTACCCCACTAGTAACCCCTTTCTTCAGAATGGACTCCATTTACAATTACCTTCTGTGTCCTGTTGTCCAGCCAATGTTTTACCCAGGCTACCACCCTGGGTCCCACTCCCAGGCTGGTTAATTTGACAATTAATCTTTTGTGTGGGACTGTGTCAGATGCCTTGCTAAAGTCTAGGTAGGCCATGTCCACAGCCCCTCCCTGGTCTACTACTTTGGTCACCCAGCCAAATAAATCTATTAGATTCATCTGACATGATCTTCCTGTTGTGAACCCATGCTGCCTTGGGTCCTGTGCTCCACTGGCCTCTAGGTACTTGACTATTCTTTCCTTCAGAAGTGACTCCATCACTTTCCCTACCACAGAGGTCAGACTGACAGGTCTGTAGTTTCCTGCCTCTGTCTTGGACCCACTTTTGTGAAGGGGAATCACATCCGCCTTCCTCCCTTCCTTGTATATCTTCTAGCAGTAATGTGTCTATGTCCTACCCCTGGTCTGGGGGCCTGTAGACAACCCCAGTTCTTATGGCTGTCCCATTTCCTGTTTCCAGGGTGACCCACAGTTCTTCGGGCTCCTTATGTGTATTCTGAATTTCTGTAGCTTTGACATTTTCATTGACATACAGGGCCACTACTCCCCCCCCCCTTTTTGTACCTCGGTCTCTTCTGAACAATACATAGCCAGGTACTGAAGTCTCCCAAGTGTGGTTACTGGTAAACCACATCTCACTAATTGCTACTATGTCCAGTTTAGCCTCTGACATTATTGTCTGCAGGTCTGGGATCTTATTTTCCAGGCTGTGAGCATTTGTGTACATGATTTTCCATTGGCTAGATTTTGTGTGTTAGTTGTTGGGTGAGGTTTGGCATTACCCCTTGGCATCGTATGGGGAGACAAACCTTTTTTCTTACCTTGTGATGCAAATGAACTGCAAACATGCTGAATCCCTGTTTGACCACTAGCTGAGGGGGGAGAGTTGTTCTTCCCATTCGACATATGGGGTGCTGCACCCCTCTCCCTATTTGCTAGTTTAAATATTCTGCAAAGACGTCAAACTTCTGCCCCAATGCACTGACTCCCTCCTTAGCCAGATGCAGTCCATCAAATTTAAAGAACTTTCGCTCCCAGAACTGTTGCCAGTTCCCTACAAATCTGTGTCCTTTTTCCTGGCACCAGCCCTTGAGCCACATGTTTAGCTCCTCTATCTCCCCTACTCTGACCTTCCGTCCATCTGCTCCCCTCTCCCAGACTGGCAGGATCTCAGAGAAGGAGATGCCAGATGAAATAGATGATAGTTTTTCACCCAGCCTGGTCAGGTGAACAAAGGATGATAGCCTCAGATTGGAAGGATGGAAATACAGATGCAATGTGAGGGGGGCATTCTTCAGAGAGAGGGTGGTGGAAGCGTGGAACAGGTTACCAGAGGAGGTGGTGGGATCCAAAATGGTGGGGGGATTCATGAAGGCATAGGACAGAAATATGGGGTTGGGAGGAGGGGGGAAAGTTCTGATCCAGTAAAAAGAAGAGGGGAGGAGGGTTGGATAAAGTGCAGATTAGATGGGTTGGTGTGGTCCTTTTCTGCAGTCAAATTTCAGTGAATCTGTATGAATACAAGTTTGCCTCTCACCTGTCTCTGTACTCCCCCTTCATCCACCAAGAAGAAGTCAAAACAGAAGTATGTATACTATCTATCCCTCTCTCTCTCTCTCTCTCTCTCTCTCTATCTATCTCTGTCTCTTTGTCTCTCACTCTCTCTCCTTCCACAAATAGAAAGTTGACATTCAGATTAGACTGCAATCCTGCATCTCCTTCACTTGCTTTCTGCCCTTGAAATGTTATATTTTGATTCGTACAACTGTGTTCCTCTGAAAACAGTGAATCCTCGAACTCCAGCTTTCCACAATAGGTCTACCACCTTACATCTGATCAGCTTACTCTGACAAGAGTACAATCCTCCGCAATCCTGTTGCAGTCATTCTCTATGCAGTCCTCCACGGAAAGCATAAGGCATGACAGCGTGTGTGTCATCACTGAATAATGTCACACCTAGGGTGGGTCGGAGCACAAGGCTACATCACTCCATATTGCTTACATTGATTTTTGTATAGCTGATTACATTACTTTGAACTTAGCAATATTTATTAAACTTCTGCTTTTATCTCATTTTTCACTTTGCAGAATTGAACACATTAATATTGACAGATTGATTAATAAACTGTGTAGTCTCATGGTGGGTCAGAAGTTGGTCAGCTTGTTGAGTAACTGGCTTGTGGACAGAAAACAGAGAGTGGTGATAAATGGTATACAGTCAGAAGAGATGCAAGTCACAAGTGGAGTACCTCAGGGACCAGTCCTGGGGCCAGTCTTTTTCAATATCTACATCAGAGAGATTTATTTAGTTATTTAGCTTTTGTTGACCAGGTTAGCATGCTAGACAAAACATTTGCCTATTTTCAGGTGCAACCCAGGAGAGTACACTGAAAGACAAATTCATACAGAGAACCACATAGTACCAGTTACATATTACACAGAAACATGCAGCACCAATAGCTTGGCAGAAGACACCAAGAGAAAGGACTGCTGTGTGACTGAACTTCTCTACTGGGACTAAAATAGAAGAACTTTTGTATTTGGACCTCTAATTTAGGGTAAAAAAACTAACATACAAAAAAAAAAAAAGTGTGTGTTTGGGTTAACTGAACTGAATGGGTAACTGAAAAGTCATCTAGGTGTAAATCTCAGGTGACTGAAAGGACTTAAGTGCTGTGAGGTTTAAATTACTTGTAGAAAGATCTGGTAAGTAGGGGGAGTGGCTTAGCTAGAAGGAAGCTACATTTAAAGACTGCCTTGGAAAGATTCTGCTAATAGCTTGGCAGAAGACACCAAGAGGAAGGGCTGCTGTGTGACTGAACTTCTCTACTGGGACTATATTGCCCTCCTTCCCTCCCCTCCAGCCCCCCACCCAAAGCTAGTTCTATTTTTATTTTTATAGGCACAGGATTTGACTGACAACAGGAGCTTCCTGTTTAGGGGCAGGAAGTGAGTGATCACAGAACCACCAAGGACCCACCATCCTAGAAGGGCAAGAGTAGCTCTCCGGCCCCTTCTAGCTGCTGGAGGTCTGCCTCTGAACAAGTAAGTGGTCTACTGAGAAATATAGGATATTCTTGTCTCAGAACAGGACAATCAGAAGCTTAAAGGGCACACAGACAGAAAGTAAGGAGAGAGAGAAAAACAGACAAAGAGTAAGGATTACGTAACAGTTAAGGGGTCAGAAATAAGACATGATTGGAGTGGTGCAGTGCAGTGGCTGTGGAGCAGCAGTCTTCCGGGAGATATTCTGGAGGATGCGGTGTTGTCCCATCTGCAGGCACCTCTCTGGGCTGAGGGAGGAGGTTGCTCATCTCCAGGCTGAGTTGGCCAGGATTTGTGGGACCTCCTCTTCCATCCAGGGACCACCAGTGCCACTGCTGTTGCCTCAGAGGTTGCCAAGAAAGAGGAGTGGTTGGACCACAGTGGGCTCAGGAGGTGAGGGTGGTGGAACAGAGGCACATCCTCCAGTTGTACTCTCCACAATTCCTATGCCATTTTGGCAAAGTGTGGTTCCTCTATGGAGGCACCCGCAGTGAGACCAAGGAGGATGCTGGGAACCTCCACAAAGGAGACCCACAGGAGGGTGGCAGGGGACCCTGCAGGGAAGGAAACAACTCCTGGTGGGGACTCCATTGTTAGGAAGGTAGAACTGGGCAAGGAAGAGGAGAGGAAGTAAGGTGCCTGCCTGGCCCCATGGCTTGAGGGACAGGAGCGAATCCTCAGGATTGCCTGAGCAGCTGCACAGGGAGGAGCTGGATGTCATTGTCCACCTAGGGACAAATGACCTGGCTAAGAAAGGGATTAGAGAAGTGCAGGAAGAGTTTGTGGAATTGGGGAGGGGCCTTAGTCAAGCAGCACGCACAGTAACCTTCTCGGAGGTGCTACCCATCTATGGCATAGGAGAGGCTAGGGTGTTCTGTACCATGGGATTCAATCAATGGTTGAAAAACTGGTGTGGAGCTCAGGGATTTGGCTTCATTGGGGACTGGGGGTCCACCTGGAGTGATGCAAGCCTATACTGGCATGATGGGCTGCATCTGTCCGGGAGGGGAACCAGGATCCTAGGTGATAGGTTTAAATGCTTCATTGGCAAGCTTTTAAACTAGCCAAGGGGGGAGGCACTGGAAAGGAGCAGGAAAATCCTAGCCCCCCCCAAACAATCACGGTAGTAAGTGTGGCAAACACCAACATGGAGGTGTCGATAGGGAGAAGGGCAGGGGTAAATGGAGAAAGTGACAAAAGCAAAAAGGACAGGGATGGGGCAAAAGGGGGTAAGGCCATCAGGAAATGGAGGGTAATGAGTACCAATGCCCGTAGTCTGGGCAACAAGCTCCCTGAGCTGGTGGCCTTAATGGAAGAGGGATGCCTGGATATCGTAGCAGTCACAGAAACATGGTACACAGAGAACCATGACTGGGATGTTAACATACCAGGGTACATAACTTACAGGAGAGACAGGCAGAGGAGAAGAGGGGGAGGAGTAGCTCTCTATGTAAAGGAAGGGATAAAAGCAACTGAACAAAAGAGTAAACAGGGAGGAGAGGAGGCACTGTGGGTCACCTTGGAGACTGGAAAGGGCACCACAATCCGCACAGGGGTTGTGTACAGACTCCCATGTCAGGGGGAAGGAATGGACAAGGATATGATGGAAGGCATTCTTAGAATGGCAGAGAAAGGGGAGATACTGTTGATGGGAGACCTAAATATGCCAGATGTTAACTGGAGCACATTTTCTGCAGCCACATCCAAGAGCAGGGTCAGTCTTGATGCCCTACAGGTGGCAGGCATTAGACAGCTAGTTTCGGAACCCACTCGTGAGGGAGCAATCTTAGACCTCATGCTCTCAAACGGGGCAGTGAGAGGATCTCAGATCTAGAAGTAGGTTGCCATCTGGGGACAAGTGACCATCAAACAGTGTGGTTCACGTTAAACTCAGCTACAGAGTCAAGCCATACAAAAGTGAGGGTACTGGACTTTAGGAGGGCTGACTTTGGCAAGATGGGAGAGTGCCTCAGAAAAGCAGTAGCAAACAGGCTAGAAGGAGGTGTGGAGCAACAATGGGGAATTATCAAAACTGCCATCACAGAGGCAACAAGCCTTAGTGTGAAGCAAATAAACAAATCAAATGAAAGAAAAGCCACTATGGTTCTCAAGAGAGGTGGCTGTGAAAGTCAGGAAGAAAAAGATAGCATTCCTGAAGTATAAGGAAACACAGAAGGAGCAGGACAGAGAGCTGTACCAGTTAAGGCAGAAAGAAGCAGGGATGGAAGTCAGAATAGCAAAGGCCCAAACTGAGGAAAAGATAGCCAACTCAGTTAAGAAGGGGGATAAAACCTTTTATAGGTACATCAGCGAGCGTAGAAAGACAAAGGGAGGATAGTGAGGCTGAATAGAATGAACGGTGGGTGGGCAGAGGGGACAGTGAAAAGCAGGGATACTGAACGAATATTTCTGCTCAGTATTCACAAAGAGAGGAGGGAAGTGCCTAATCCAATTAACAGAAGCACTCTTGATAGGGGGTCGATCCAGTCCTTTCACAGAAGAAAGGGTTCTGCAAGAACTCCTAAAACTGAAGGTGGACAAAGCAATGGGTCCTGATGGAATTCACCCCAGAATTCTAAAAGAATTAAGGAAGGAACTAGTGAAACCACTGGCTACTCTTTTAATAAATCATGGGAGGATGGTGTGGTACCCGAGGACTGGAGGAAGGGATGTGATTCCCTTCACAAAAGTGGGACCAAGACAGAGGCAGGAAACTACAGACCTGTCAGTCTGACCTCTGTGGTAGGGAAAGTGATGGAGTCACTTCTGAAGGAAAGAATAGTTGAGTACCTAGAGGTCAGTGGAGCACAGGATCCAAGGCAGCATGGGTTCACAGCGGAAGGTCATGTTAGACGATCTAATAGATTTCTTTGACTGGGTGACCAAAGTAGTAGACCAGGGAGGGGCTGTGGACATGGCCTACCTAGACTTTAGCAAGGCATTTGACACAGTCTCACACAAAGATTGATAGTCAAATTAACCAGCTTGGGAGTGGGTCCCAGGGTGGTAGCCTGGGTAAAACACTGGCTGGACAACAGGACACAGAAGGTAATTGTAAATGGAGTCCACTCTGAAGAAAGGCGGTTACCAGTGGGGTACCGCAGGTTCAATATTGGATCCAGTCCTTTTAATGTCTTCATCAGTGACATTGCAGAGGGACTGGAAGGAAAGTATGCCTTTTGCAGATGACACAAAGATCTGCAACAGGGCTGATACACAAGGAGGCGTGGAAAGGATGAAAAGGACTTGGCAAGGTTGGAGGAATGGTCAGAAGTATGGCAGCTAGGATTCAATGCAAAAAGTGCAAATAATGCACCTGGGAAACAAGAACCCAGGGAAGAATACACAATGGGTGGGAGGTAGTAACAACAACAAAACAGGAAAGGGACCTGGGGGTAATCATATCAGATGACCTTAAGGTTAGCAAGCAATGTGAGAAGGCAGTAGGGAGGGCCGGGGTATACTGGGATGTATAGGAGAGGCATCAGCAGCAGAAACAGGAAGTTGTTATCCTCTGTACAGACAGTTGGTGAGACCCCATCTGGAATACTGTGTCCAGTTCTGGAGACCCCATCTCCGCAAGGACATAGACAGGATAGAGGCAGTCCAGAGGAGGGCAACTAAATGGTGCAGGGTCTGCAAGAGAAGCCATATGAGGAGAGACTAAAGGAGCTTAATATGTATACCCTTGAGGAAAGAAGGAGAGGGGACATGATAGAAACTTTCAAGTACCTCAAGGGAATCAACAAAGTCCAAGAGGATAGCATCTTTCAGAAAAAGAGACTTGTAAGAACAAGAGGACACAATTTAAAGATAGAAGGAGGCGGTTCAGGGGCAATGTGAGGAAGTATTATTTCACAGAGAGGGTAGTGGATGCATGGAACAGCCTTCCTGAGGAAGTTGTGGGGTCTAAAACTGTGGGAGAATTCAAGAATGCATGGGACAGACATAAGGCAATTCTTGTGGGGGGCAGGAAGATATAGGCTGTTTGTTAACTAGGATCTGCGGCCTATCCTGTAGGTAGGGAAATGGGCAGACTAGATGGGCCTAGCGGTCCTTATCTGCCGTCAAAGTCTATGTTTCTATGTTTCTATGTTTCACCAGTTGACATTACATAAGCAATCAAGAATTAAACACAGTTGCATACGAAAATATACATAGAAGACATAAGGCTAAGATCAGTGCATCAGACAAAGCTCCTCCCAGTGGCGGAGAGTGGATACAGTTCTACACAAAGCACAACCCCTAAAAACAGTGTATCAGACAAAGCTCCACCCAGTAACAGAGAGTGAATACATTATATACATAGCAGAACCATAGCAGGCGATATACACCAGCAGGGTTTGCACAGAGGCGCTAGGAAATACAAGGACGTATTAGTCCAGCACCAGGTACCTAGCAAGGACAGTAGATTTAATTATGGTGGTTTAGTACAACCACATGCTGAGAAGAGCTTCAAATCATCCCAGAGGGTGATATGAAAGCATGAGTGGCAGAGGGAGTAGCAGATCTGGGTAGGAAAGGAGTTCCATACCCTGGGAGCACATGCAGCAAAATCCCTGTCCCCATTTGTATTCAAGAGGTGGGAACTTTGAGAACAGCAGAGCCCAGTGACCTAAGGGAGTAAGAAGACGAGGTGGGTTTGAGAAGCTCAGCCAGTCCTGGGGGTACCAGTTCTAAGGACCTTGTCTGTGAAGCTAGCTACCTAGAACAAAATTCTTACACTAAGGTGGGGAGAGCCAGTCAAGTTTATTATACAGGTCACAGTGGTGGGTGAGATGGTGGACAGCAAGTGCAAAGCAGCAAATGTTATTATAGGCTACATTCCGCCTAGATAGGTGTACTTTGGAAGTATGCACAAACAGGATGAGCCCATAGCAGAGAGTGGGATGAAACACATCTCTGGCCAGTGCAAGGTGAGCAGCAGATGTAAGGTTGTTCTTCGTTCTGTATGCCAGGCCCAGTTTGCAGTTGACTGCCCTGCATTCATTTTTGCAGATGGACTGGTGGGTAAGGTTTGTCTGTTTGCAGATGACAACAAGATCTGCAACAGAGTAGATGATCCAAATGGGGTGGGCAGAATGAGAAGAGATCTGAATAAACTGGCAAAATGGTCGGAAGAGTGGCAACTGGGGTTTAATGCAAATAAGTTTGTAAGGATCCTTCCTTGCTCTTCTGGATCAAGTTGTGTTAGCTCACCTGAGTGTTCCATTGGCCTCTCCTATCCCCCTTTTGTAATCTCCTTAATGTACTCTTCAACCCCTAGCCTCCAAATGCCGTGTTGTCTGCTATACTCAGCCAACGGCCTGCCTCCTATGTATTACGTTATTATCCTCCTACCACAGGGTAGGTAAGGTCCCCTGGTGTTGCTGCATTTACCATGTTTATGACTGATACCCTTACTTGTACCTGCTCTTATTGTTTGCCTGTTGTACCTGATTGTATCCTTGTAATCATGTACAGTATGTATCTCTGTAATCTCCCGATTCGAACCTGAAAATAGACACCTGGTTGTCTAGTGTGCTTACCTGGTAAACAAAAACAAATAATAATAAAGTGCAAGATCATACACATAGATAAGAGAAATGCTGAAGTCACCAATAGATTGGGAAAGGAGTTGTTGGCAATCACAAGAGAAGAAAGAGACCTGAGCATCATCATCACAGATGATCTGAAATTATCCAAGCAGACCTCTAAAACAGTAGGTAAGACTAGAGGGATGTTGGGGTGTATTAGTAGGGGTATCACAAGTCATATGATGGAGGTAATAAACCCTCTTTACAAGACACTAGTCAGGCCCCTTCTGGAGTACTGCATGCAGTACTGGAGACTGCACCTACACAAGGACATTAACAAAATGGAGGCAGTCCAGAGAAGGGCAACCAAAATGGCGCAGGGACTGCATCAGAACACATATGAGGACAAATTAATGGCGCTCAATATGTATACCCCAGAGCAAAGGAAGGATAGAGGTGATATGATCAAAACATTCAAACATCTTAAGGGTATTAACGAGGTGAAAGAGTCTAACATGTTTCAATATAAGAAAAATAGCAGAACAAGAGGACACAGCAAGACATTAGAGGGAGACCGATTAAGGGGTAATGTGATGAAGTTCTTTTTCACAGAAAGGATGGTGGATGCATGGGAACGGCACACCTAAGGAAGTGGTGGATATGAATACAGTGCAGGGCTTCAAACAGGCATGGGATAGGCATAAGGGAGCAATACAGATGAGTATGAATAGATAGGCTATTGACAGAGTACAGGCTTATGGCACATTCAAATGGTACAAAAAATGAGCATACTGGATGGGCCTTGCGGTCCTTATGTGCCATCAACTGTTATGTTTCTATGTTTCTACTCCCATTTAGTGTCCTTATAGAGATCAATCGTGCTGTGGCAGAGGCATCCTTATTGTTGTTTTCTGTGTTTCCTTTTTTTTAATAGGAGTGAAGACTACCATAACAAACAGAAAAAACAATAAGTTATGACAGGGTATGCATTATGATTGGATAGTGGCACACCTCAAGTGTGGCATGAGGCATTGCTGAGTGCCTTTACTTCAACTACCTGAGAACTGCCATAACCCTACCACAATGTACACCCTGGAGTGTCTTACTGTGATTATAAAATGGATCTAAGATGTTTTTTATTTGGGGGAGAGGGTGAAGAAATGCACCGAATCCAGAAATAAATATTCTTTATGACTTTCTTAAAATAGCCCCAGCACATCCCAGCACTGACATGCCATCTCAGGTTTTAATACTATGTACAGCAAAATTCATGTATTTTTAATTAGCTCTTAAACCCTCTTGTTTCCCCCAATCCATCCTCTTTCACCCATTCCCTTGCCTTTCTTTCTTCTTCTTTATAATATTTCCTCCCTTTTCTCTGTCTTGTCACATTAAGCCCTTGTGTGTCACAAGTTCACATCTGGGTCATGCAATAATGCCCCAATACACCCACGCAAGTCTGTCATGGGTTATAGCATATGTATCTCTCAGTCACTAAATATTCCCTGCAGAAAACCTGTAGTACTTTCACAGAACTCGAACAACATCAACAGCAAGTCTAGTACTAAAGTCTACCATCATATGTAATACTAATAATATCTCGCCAGTTTCCTTCTCTACAGCAGATGGCGATGCATCACCGCCACCATCGCCACCAACTCCTTCTGATGACTCATTGCTGGCTCTAGGTGCACCACCACTCTGTGTTGTGTTGCAACTCAGACCCAGTTCATCAGTAGCAGCACCAGGTGGGTCTTGAGTGGAAGATGATTCTTCATTAGCCACTGGGTCTTCAGCGACAGCAGGCTTTTCAGTAGCAGCTGTTGATACACAAAACATAAAATATTTTTCAAGTCAACGATAATACACTGTATTGGGTATTCAATTTATTAGCAAATAAAAATACAGTTTTAATTCTAAAAGACAAAACACGTAAAGTAAAAAGCAGTAAGTAAAATTTATTTTTTCAAGCACTTTTCAAATACCAAGGTATTGTGCAATAAGGTAAAGATTCAATATACAAATAATAACAATAACGTTCTAAAAACTATCAGAAAAAGCCAGATAAAACAAATATGTTTTAAGCTCTGATTTAAAACTCGAGATGGTCTAGCATTCCCTCAACTGATGAGGTAGAGAATTCCGCAGAGTAGGGGCAGCAGGAGAAAAAGTGTGTGCCCCAGATGTTTTTAACCGAACTCTGGGGACCTCTAGCAATCCCTTGTCAACGGATAGGTGTGAGCAGGAGGGGCAGTTGGGAGTAAGGAGCTCTTGCAGGTAACGGGGTCCCTGTTCATGTAGGGCTTTATAGGTCAGTAAACTGATCTTAAAGGTGATCCGCCACTGTACTGGTGGCCAGTGCAATTTGTGCAGCACAGGCATTATATGACTAGACCTAGATGTACCAGTCAGTAGCCTGGCTACCGCTTTCATGCGTACATGGATGTGCATGACCTGCTTGAGACCTATACAAATCAGGCCTCGGCTCACAGATAGAGCTATTTTACAGTTTGCTGTGGAACTACACTGCATTATAATTATGTGACTGTTTGTCACATTGCTGACCTATTCTATTTAAAGCCTTCCTGTATATGAGTTATATGAAATACAAAATAATAGTGTAATATTTTTCATGTTTTTACACAAAACACTGGTAAAATATGAAAATAGCAGTAATGCACTATCACGAGTTAAACTGGTGAGATATGCTCCAGCTGTATAAACACACCAGCATTGCAAGTACAGAAATATAATCCAGTAATAAAAGAATATATTAGTGATAACACTCACTGGTCTCCCTGCTTTTTCTATGCCTTTTCTTAGGCACTTCTGATGTGGCCACCATACCACCAAGGTTTTCAGTGATGTGCTGGTCCCTCTGCTGTAATCATCCCAGCGGTGCTTCAGTTGTTTATTAGTATGAGTGGGGCGTTTCCCATCTCCACTCACCTTGTGGCTGATTTACTCCCATACAGCCTCCCTTTTCAGTAAGGAAAGTCTACTTTTTTCAGAGAGGTCTGTTGTCCTCTTGGTGGTCTCAATGACCAGTATACAGTTCTCTTCAGGAGAGAATGGTGGTGCAGACAGCCTGATTTCTTTTTCACTCTCCTCCTGTCCTTCGCTGCCCACTGAAGTGGATGGATTTGCTTGTTCTCCACTTCCCTCAGTAGCCATTGTAAATCACTTCCGTGGCTGATGCTGACTGTTAACAGTGAGTGAGTACAGCAAGAAACTGTCAAGTCAAAGTGTGACTGTGAACTAACTGAAAGAAAGTAAACTTCTTTCAAACTAGGATGATTAGGCCATGCCTCATGTTGATCCATGGAAAAGTTTTTCACCGAAATAAGACAAATTCATATGCAACAGACTACTGCGATGAACATCTGCAGAATGAGATTCTGCTGTTCCAGAGAGTTTTTAACATGTCATCACATTGCACAGCGGATTATTAGTCTGCAGAACTTATAATCAGCAGAATATGTTTCGTTGAATACTATTCCACTGGACAGGCATACAGGAACTGGAGGTTTTGAAGAATAACATTCTGTACCAACACAGAACTTATAAACAGATGTGTCATCATGTTACAGATACTTGCAAGTCTGTCTGATGATTATCATTCAAAATAACCTCTTACATTCTGAGAAAACTGCAAGTAATGACTGCGGAACAATATTCTATGGAAAAAAGATATCTTCCGTGGAGTATTATTCCGCCTATGGTACTTCAGTTGGTGGATCTCATTTACAATGAGGTCCTGGGTAGGTGGGAGTAAATAATAATAATAATAAAAATAATAATAAATAAGCAATAAGGCATAACAAGTGGTTATGTTAATGATCTGTTAATCACTCTCTATGTGTATAATGTTGCACAAGGTGTAGCAGAGTGTCACATGTCCATAGAGGGTGATTTACTGATCATTAACATAACCAGTGGGAGTGCCCTATTGGTATTATAATTCAAACACATTTAAACTGTGTTAAACATTGTTCAGCACATGATTAGGCTCTACATGTACGTTACTAAAAGCTTAACAGAAGGCTGACTGAATGCTTCCAGTGAATCAGAGCACTCTATTTCTCATTCCATTTTTATGTTTGCTTGCACGCATGTGCAAGAAACATAGTGCCATCATCCAAGATTTCGAAGGTGTGTCACCCCCTCTTCCAATTCAGTCAGTGTGTTGCCAGGCGCGGCCCCTGTAAGCTAATGCATGCTGGAGCTGTCTATGACAAGCTCCAAAATGCAGTGGCATACAGTTGAAAGAGGGAGCTATGCTTCAGTGAGCAGCAATAAGATATCGCCTGCTCATGCACAGCTCCCCTACACACATGCACACACAGCGGCGCCGCCCGCCGCATCGCACACACTGTATAGCCGACGGGGTGCCCAATCCCCGTCGGCTGTGCTGCACTACCCCACCCCCAAAGTTTTCCAAATGCCACGCAGTGAGTGCCCACCCAGCGTGGCAACTCATGATACAGCCGACTGGAGAGCTCTAATCCCCTTGTGGCTCCACTGTCTTCACCCCGAGTACTGGGTGCCAAGCTGGGAGACCACCCCAGTGTGACAATAGATGCTTTGGCCAATGGGGTGCCCTATCTCGGCCGCTGAACACCCCCAACCATCCTCAAAGCACGCTGGGAGCCACCCCAGCGTGGCAAATGTCCCGTCAGTCATTCAAAAAAAAAAAGAAAACCTGTAAAGGAAAAATGGTCCCAGTAGTCTCCTGGACCCCTTCCACAACCCACACCCACCCACTGGGCACCCTGCCTCCCACACCCCCTCAACCCCAAACTTACCTCCGGACCTCAGCGCCGACAATCTTCTGTGGACCGAGAACACATCTGCACTCTGCAAAGCCGACCGCGAACTGAGGAAATGCCAGTAAGCTGTATTATGGGCTAGATAGGGTTTTTTCAACTTTGTTGCATATCTCAGGCATTTTTTGGAATTTTTGTACCAAATTTTCAACATGGAGTTTTTGGCACCCCTTCTCATGAATAATGTCACTGTCATGGCATTATTCGGGCCCGAAGGGTGATTTTGCAGTCACTGCACGAGATCACCTTTTGGGACTGATTAATGAAACGACACTGCCAGTGTTCATAAGGTGGAATCTCAAGAAGCCTATTTTGAAAATGTGGTGGAAAAATTCAAAAAAAAGACTGTTTTATGAGCGTGCGATGCGCAGTTCCTACGCATGCTCGTAAGTTTGCCAATTTTTAATATTTTCACTCCAGATTTTCAACATTGCCATTTTACCACACCTTCTTATGAGTAGTACAGCTGTCATTTTTTACATCTCACCCAAAACGTGTTTCCGCTCATGTAGCGCACAATGGCGCAGTTGGTGCACGAAACCAATGTACGGGACAAATTAAGAAAATCACAGTGACACTGTTCATGAGCAGAGGTCTTAAAATGGCTATGTTGAAAATTTGGTGAAAAAATTCCAAATAATCACTGTTTTATGAGCGTGCATTGTGCAGTTCCTACGTACGCTCGTAAGTTCACAAATTTTCAATATTTTCACTACAGATTTTCAACATTGCCATTTTACCACACCTCCTTATAAGCAGTACAGCTGTCATTTTTTACATCTTGCCCAAAACGTGTTTCCACCCATGTAGCGTGCAATGGCGCAATCGGTGTGCAAAACCAATGTATGGACAAATTAACAAAATCACAGTGACACTGTTTATGAGCAGAGATCTTAAAATGGCTATGTTGAAAATTTGGTGAAAAAATTCCTAAAAATGACTGTTTTAAGAGCGTGCATTGCGCAGTTCCTATGCATGCTCATAAGTTTGCGAATTTAATATTTTCACTCCAGATTTTCAACATTGTCATTTTATTACACTTCCTTGATGGTACAGCTGCCATTTTCATACGCCTCAAAATGTGTTTTCGCACATAGTAGCGCATAATGATGCTGTTGGTGCAAAAAGCAATGTTTGGGACAGATTAAGAAAATCACAGTTACACTGTTCATGAGCAGAGGTCTTAAAATGGCTAAGTTGAAAATTTGGTGACAAAAGTTCATAAAATGACTGTGTTACGAGTGAGCATTGTGCAGTTTTCATGCACCCTCGTAAGTTCTTGACTTTGTAATATTTTAAGTCCAGATTTTCACCAGTGTCATTTTTCCACACTGCCTTATTTACAGTACAGCTCTCATTTTTCACAACATGGCCGAAGTGTGTTTTCACACTTTCAGCACAGAGATGCATGGTCACTGTGGGAAATCATTGTTCGGCACAGATAAAGAAAATCACAGTGACACTGTTCATGATCGGAGGCACCAAAATGCCTGAGTTGACAATCTGCTGTAAAAAATCCCCAACCTAATTATATTGTGGTGTGCATTGCACAGTTTCTATATACGCTTGTGACTTCACCATTTTTTTAAATATTTTTACTGCAGATTTGCAACATTGCCATTTTTTACACCTCCCATGAACAGTACAGCTGTCATTTTTACCTCCTATTCGAATGTTTTGCACCTGTGGTGCTAAATGCTGTAGTCACTGTGCATAAGCAGCTGCTAAGAAACTGATATTCCCCTGTTCATGAGGTGGGGTCACAAAAAACATGTTGAACATTTGAGTGAAATACTGAATCAATGCCTGAGGTATTAGGGTTTCCAACCATAACGCCCAACCCTGTAGAGAATGACAGGCATCAGGGGTGTGACTTGGGATTCTTGCCTGTAATGCTCATACCATTCCACACCCTGCAGCCAGTGAGAGGCATCAAGGTATGCCTTGGACTCTTTGGCACCAAAGTTCACCCCATTCTCCTATATTGCACCCATCTCACTGTATTTCCTAATGGAATGGGGTGCGCATAAGGGCCAAAGACCCCAAGGATCACTGTGACATTTGCCAGTGTCTGCAGGGTGGGGTGTACTGAAATGGCGTGGCCATTATGCCTGATGACCCAAAGGCACACCCCAATGCCTGTCACTCTCTGCAGGGTGGTGGAGGGGTTGGCTTTAGTTCAATACTTCACTGCCATTCCTATTACGCAGCTCTGTAACTTCTACACTACCACTGCCAATGCCAGCAAGCAAACATTCAGTGTTGACAAATGCTTGTTATAATACAGGATAGAGAAGGTACATGAGTCTGACAAATAATAGTATTGCTTATTATGAAAATGGGTAGATGTAATGAAGAATTCTGATTGGCTGGCTGCTTCTTTCAGATGGGTGGTTTTCACAGTGCAACAGCACAGCTGACAGTAATATTTATACTTGTGTTATAGTTCTTTGAGAATCACTGAATCACTTGTTTGTACAAAGCAATTTCACAATTAATGTTTCACCATTTTGCTCTTCACAGGTTTCAGTCTCCTTGGATTGCCTTACACTCGAATGCATTCTAACTTCATGTCCATCTATTGTTGTCAAACATTTGCACATACTTATGCATTAAGGTAAGTATTTCAAAAACATACATTTTGGCTGACCAGGGGTCAAAATTAATTTTGCAGCCACTAGCCAGCAGGGCTACTGAGTGCAAAAATCCACCTCCCCACAGAAATTTCCACTGGCACAGTCTGTGTACATACTGAAGTGTTGCTTTCTACAGTACAAGCCCACAGGACTAGTTAATCTTAGTAGCCAGATGCAAAATCTATCAGCATTTGGCTAGTGGGCTGGTTCCAATTTTATTCCCTCTAAACTGTTAAACTCTATTGCTCAGATATTCAAAAGGGTTGTGCATGGCACAACAGTGGTGCACCATGCACAACCCACTGATGTGCCCCGGAGCGATATTCAAAAGGGAAAAGCATGCTGCACAAATCCCGATGCACTGGAGTGCATCAGTAATGTATGCTAGCACAGTTGGGGGGGGTGCCCATGCATATCCTGCACAGCCCAATATTCAACCCGGGATGTGCAGAGCCACGCATGTGCAACCTCAACTTGCGCCTGCACAAAGTTAAAAAAGCCAAAAAAAAAAAGGAACAAATGATGGCCACCCACAGGTGAGCTGCTGCATTACAGGGTGCAACATGGCAGCTGCCACCTGGGAGTGGCCACCCGAGCTCCTGCCGCACCTGACGGTGCCCCCCCATGCCGCATCATGGGCATCTGTTTAAATAAACACCCTCAATATCCCTGGTGGTCCAGTGGACCGCTATGTGACCGATCGCAGGCATGTGTTATAATAAACAAGAAATCCTCGTCCAATAGCCCTGGTGGTCCAGTAGACCAGTTGCTGCCCGAATGCGGGCATCTGTTGAAATAACCCCCCCCGGCCAATATCCCTGGTGG
This sequence comes from Neoceratodus forsteri, assembly GCA_016271365.2. NCBI lineage: Eukaryota > Metazoa > Chordata > Ceratodontiformes > Ceratodontidae > Neoceratodus > Neoceratodus forsteri. The sequence continues at coordinate 107,264,767 of CM057458.1, forward strand.
TTCAGTGGACCGCACTCTGCCCGATCATGGGCATCTGTGAAACATCTAGCGTCCTCTTACCCTGGTGGTCTAAGGAACCCCCCTCCCCACCCGCCACTAAGCCCCACTGCCCGCTTCCCCTGGTCAGCTGGTGGGTGGCAGCAATCCATCCTGCCGCCCTGCCACCTGCTGACTGACACCTCGGTGGGCTGCATGCCCATTGGTTCACAAGCGTGGGCCAATGGGTGCAACCATACTATCTACACATTGCAGATATGTGGATGAAATCATTCCCATATCTGGAATGTGTAATATTATGAGGCAACGCCCATTGGTTCACAGCGTAGCGATGGGCGCAGTAGGCGTATATTGCTACTATACATTGCAGATATGTGAATCAAATCATTCACATATCTGGAATGTGTAGAGCTATGAGAGCTGATGCCCATTGGCTTCACCTGTGAACCTATGGGCATGCAGCCCCACTGAGGTGTCAGTCAGTTGCCAAGAAGTGCAGGCAGGTGGGATGCTGCCACCTGCTGGCTCAACTGGGGGAGCGGGTGGGCTCCAGTGGGCGGTGGGGAGGGGGTCTCCTAGACCACCAGGGTAGGAGGATGTTGTATGTTTCACAGATACCCGCGATCGGGCAGAGTGCGGTCCACTGGACCACCAGGGATATTGGCCGAGAGGGGGTTATTTCAACAGATGCCCATGATCGGGCAGCAATAGGTCCACTGGACCACCAGGGCTATTGGACGAGGATTTCTTGTTTATTATAACACATGCCCGCGATCGGGTACATAGCAGTCCACTGGACCACCAGGGCTATTGGATGAGGAAGTCTCTTTCATTATAACACATGCCCACGATCGGGCACATAGCAGTCCACTGGACCACCAGGGATATTGGACGTGGAAGTCTTTTTTTAGACAAATGCCAGCGATCGGGCTGCAGGGGGCATCTGTCCCCAACAGCTGCTGCCTGGCAGGGAGCCAGGCGCAAGTCGTCGGGGATCAGTGCACCTGCATGCTAATGGGATTCAAATGGGGCCATAATGACATGCAAATGGCTCCATGTGTGCCTTGCATAAATTATGGCCCCATTTGCATGTCCCCTTTTGAATATCACAGGTGCTGTGAATGGCACAATGGCACTTGCGCTGGCACATCTCCATGCTCCGCTCTGGCCACTTGCGCTGGTGCAGTGCCACTGCACCATGCACAGTAGGGGTGGCCAGGGTGCAATATTCAAAGCTGCTGAGCCATAGCGCAGCTCCATTGAATATCGCCCAGGCCACACCCCTGCGCAGCCAAGTTGAGCTGCGCCTAGGCTTGCACCACAGCCTGGAGAAGTTTGAATATCCAACCCTGTGTTTCTCTTCACAGGTCTTACTCTCCTTGGATTTCATCACACACGAATGGATTCAGGTCCATCTATTGTGGGTGTAACTTTGCCTTCTTCATACATAGTTATGGATTAAGGTAAGTATTTTATAATTATACAGTTTGTCCATGTAAAGTTAAATTAACAACCTTGTCAATCGAATTAAATTCTTGACATAAGCTGAATTTACTGCTTTGGCAATGTGATTTATAATTTATATTTTCTCATTCTTTTATTCACAGATCAGTGTTTACCTGGTGTTATTCTAATCTCATGCTGCTGCTGCTTTAGGCTGACTGAACCGATAGTGGCCCTGATATGCTGCTGCTTTAGGACTATCCTCATGTGCTTCTACTACTCCTGCCATCTCATATGTCTGGTGATGAACCTTAACTGACTCAACTGTTAGTGGCAATGATGCTATGTTGCTGTTGCTTAAGCCTGACTACATGTACTTGTCCCACTCCTGTCACCTCCTTTGTCTGGTAAACCTCAGCTGAGACTGAACTGTCAGTGGCTTTGATGATGCTGCTGCTGCTTTAGGACTATCCTTATGTGCTTCTACTACTCCTGCTGTCTAATATGTCTGGTGATGAACCTTAACTGACTGAACTGATAGTGGCCCTGATGCTGTGCTGCTGCTGCTTTGGGCCCATCCTCATGTGCTTCTACCACTCCTGTCATCTCATATTGCTGGTGATGAACCTTAACTGACTGAAATGATAGTGGTCATGATGTGGTTCCACTATGCCGTGGCGACAAGAAATTTGTTGACTGACGGCACAGCGACAGCACAACACCTCCAACTGGTGTTGTGCTGTCACTTGGGGACAAGTGTTTTCTGTGGGGGGGGGGGCTTCACCCTCCATGCAGGGGGCTGTGCCCCCAAACTGTAGATTACTAGAGTTAGTTCGGGGAAGGGGGAAAACACCTCCCCGACACCAGTGTCAGGTAGTGGAGACCATCACAGCGACTGCCAACATCGTCACTGCGATGGTCTTTGCTGTAGAACCAGTGCTGCATGGTCGGTATACACCGTGGGGCTATGCTGCTGCTTTAGATCCATCCTTATGTGTTTCTACTTCTCCTGCCTTCTCATCCTTATGTGCTTCTACTTCTCCTGCTATCTCATATGTCTGGTGATGAACCTTAACTGACTCAACTGTTAGTGGCAATGATGCTGCTGCTGCTTTAGTCCCATCCTCATGTGCTTGTACTACTCCTGCTGTCTCATATATCTGGTGATGAACCTTAACTGACTGAACTGATAGTGGCCCTGATGCTGTGCTGATGATGCTTTAGGACTGTCCTCATGTGCTTCTCCCCCTCCTGTTATCTCATATTTCAGGTGGTGAATCTCATCTGACTGATCTCCATCATATAAGTCACATTTTTTACACAATTTAGGCATGCTGCTTCAGCTCATTCCATACACCACCACTCCCTGACCTCACTTATGTCGAGCCCAAAACAGCACCCCGAGTAAGAAAGACAGCAGAAATACACTGTTGTTTTTAAACCTCCGAATGTTTACTTATAAACCAAAACAACAACAAAGAACAGCATGAAGAACAATAAAATATAATTCAAAATTAAAACACAAACAAGAATAGCAGCAAGGATAGGGAAAGAGGAACTACACAAAAGTTAAACTGTGTACAAGTTGCATTGTGAAATTGTGAACTTTTTAAATTCACAAGGAAATTACACATCTTTTGCAGCATGTTGTTTGGGTGGCACTAGGGATGCTGATGGTGACACGCCACCTCCGGTGGTGATGGGTGGCTGGCCTAGCTGGCTATCAAGCCTTCTAATAATGTCCTGCTGATTCTTGATAATTATCTTTTGATTTTTTTTTTTATTCCTTAATGTCCTTCTCGATTACCTTCAGGCATTGCTCCACCGACTACGTGGACTTCTCTCTCCCCTTGTAGTCGATCCACTGGCTTTCTCAGCAGGTTGCTGCTTTTCTTCCATTTTAACAGTTTTTATGAAAACTTTCTCAATGTCTTTCAATCTCCTCTCTACCTGCTTACTGAGAGGTTGCTTTGTTGGATTAGTCTCAGTAATTGAATGCTACCACAGCATGACCCTCAGAGTCCTATACCATCATACTGCTTCCAAGTAACTGGTCTGAGCCATGCTACTAGTACACCAGTCTAATAAACAACTGCTCTGTATGGCTTTAGTTAAAGTTACTGTATGTGTCTTCTTCATGACATTCAATTTATTAGTAGCAGTAACCATTTTATAACAACATGTCCTGTGGTCAAGCCACACCTGGAGTATTGGGTATGAACAGTTCAGGGGACTACAAAAGAACCCCAGAGTAAATGCCCTGAGGCATGGGTTGTCCCAGAGGATATTGGCCTTACAGCCAAATTTTAAAGAAAACACAATTGCACATACCCCAATAATGCAAAGCATCATGGGAAAATCCCCATGAGAGAATTTGGACTAGCTCAACTTTAAGCAGAATTGCATGGTGCCAGAAGGCCTCACAGTGCAAACAGCAAAGGCTAAGACCAGCAGACACATACATGTGTTTCATCCTCATTTGGACTCATCAGTGTGCCATATCTGTGTCTTAGCCCAGAGAGAGAGAGAGAGAGACAGACACCCCTTAAGGGGGATGTTATTTGTTTGGGCCATGGGGACTCCAAAATAGAGCAGAAAAAGAACTACAAAAGAACCCCAGAGCAAATTCTCTGAGGCATGAGTTATCCCAGAGGATATTGGCCTTACAGCCAAATTAAAAAAAAGAACACAATTGCACATACCCCAATAATGCAAAGCATCATGGGAAACATATGCAAATCCCCATGAAATAATTTGGACTGGCTCAACTTTAAGCAGAATTGCATGGTGCCGGAAGGCCTCACATTGCAATCAGCAAAGGCTAAGAACAGCAGACACATACAGATGTTTCATCCTCATTTGGACTTATCAGTGTGCCAGATCTGTGTCTTAGCCCAGGAACCAGTTCAGGGGACCACACATACAGGGGTACAAACATTGAGTTGAGTGGATACAGACAATGGCTACCAAAATGGTGAAGTGCTTGCACAGAATATCATGTGAGGAACTGCTGGAGGTCAACTGTATGAACAAAACAGAAGCCAGGAGGTTGAGTATGGTTCACATGATATAAACTGTAAAAGATTGTAAAGGATTTTCATGCAAAGAGATAACATGGCAAAAAGGGGGCACTGCTTAAAACTAGACAGAGGCCACTTCAGAGACAATATGAGGGAACTATAGTTCACTCAGAGGGAATTGGTGGTGGATATCTGGAATAGGCAACCAGAATGTGGGTGGGACCAACATTAGTGGGGGATTACAACAGGTATGGAATGCCAGTATTGGACAGAACATGTTATTCAGTCAAGAGTACAAAGCAAAGAAGGGAATAAGGTCAATATGGCAAAGAAACCATGGTGAGGGAAGAGGGCATACTAGATGGGCCAAGTGGTCCATTTAGGCCACCAGATGGCTATGTTTCTCTGTTTCAGTATATCTGGGACATAACACACTCTGTGGTGTATGTTACTTTCTGATAAGGGTACTTCATGAATCTAAAGGATATACTAGCACTACCTTTGACTGTACTCTTCAACAGGTCCATGGAGTTCCTAGTGGTACTGGAGGACTGGAAACATATGAATATGGCCCCCCTGCACAAGATGGTGGGGGAGGAAGGAAGTGGGAAACTACAGGCCTGTGAGCTTCACATTGGTGGTGGGCAAGCTCATGGAAACGTTGCTGAAAATCAAGATCACCAGTTACCTGGAGGTAAACAACCTGATGAATTCAAGGCATCATGGCTCTACCAGGGGTAGATTCTGTCAAACTAACTTGATAGAGTTCTTTGACAGGGTCACCAAGGAACTGGATGAAGGGAGGGTGGTAGACATCATGTATCTGGATTACAAGAAGACATTCCCAGTATTAGGGCCACTGCTATTCAATCAATTCATAGGATACATTGTGGAGGGCCTTGGGGGGGGGGTGTCTGTCTGAGGGTGATATTAAGGTCTGCAATATGGTGGACACTGAGGAAAGGGTAGAAAAATGTGGAGGGATCTAAGGAGGCTTGAAGCATGGTCAAAGAAGTGACCGCTTTCATTTAACACTGACAAGTGTAAGATCATTCATCTTGGCTGCTAGAGGGTGGAATGCTGTCATGAAGAATCCATGTGCCATACTGATCAGGCTGTGCTGTTGTACATGACGGTATAACATAGATTAATGTAAGGCTGTTGCAGTCCTAACAGCCAATCAGATTGCAGCATTTCTGAGATCATGTTTATAATGACAATTATAAAAAGAGTCTCAGAAATGCTGCAATCTGATTGGCTGTTAGAATTTTAAACGCCCTTACATTAATCCATGTTACACTGTCATGTACAGCCTGATCACAATGGCACATGGATTCCTCCTGTCAGCATTCCATCCTCTAGCACTGCTGAATGACTGGAATAATGCATTCTGATTTTGAACCAGCATTCTTAAACTGTTGCTTGAAGAACTATTTTATTAAAAATCTCCATCTAAATGAAGAAAACATTCAAAAGTATTCTTTTAACACTCTTTTTTGGAACAGTCTTTTATGATGGCAATAAGGCATTCCCAGGAGTTAGATTAACAGTCAATCACCCCCAGAGCAATATGGCACTCGGCTGTGCCTCATGCTACATTTTATTTATTTATTATTTAGTTTTTGTTTTTTTCCCCTAGAGGTGTGATTAATAGACTGTTAATCTAACCTGTTGTCATGCCTTTTTGCTTAAGAAATCCATATCAGGTGTAGGTTGCCCTGCCTTGGCAGATGTCACCTCCTGTGCAGTGTCATCCACAAAAACAACCTCACTAGTCTCTGGGATACTGGCAGGTTTGGCAGCAGCAAATTTGCTTTCCAAGGCCTTGGTAGTCTCTGCAGAACCAGAAGTATGATCTTCATGAGCAGCTGTTGATAAATAACATTACGCTTTCATCAGTCAATTGAATCATGATTTCATTAAATATATTCTGCAATAATCATAAAGAAGGACTAAAATAAACCAAATGAGAAGACATGACAGAAACACTACAGAAATATGACTACACATTTTTTACCTCAGCATTCAATTTATAATTGCTTTGCTTCCACTTAAAGGTAAACTTATTAAACTGTTGATGGAAGAACTATTCTTAAGCAATGAGGCACTCCCAGGGATTATATTACCCAATGGTTGGTTAATCACCATGTATGGGTGTAATATTGCATGCATGAGGAATAGCAGAGTGCAACATGCCCCTAGAAGGTGATCAACTGATCATGACCATTAAGTAGCATTATTAGCATAACAGCTGGGAGTGCCTTATTGGTACTGTATTATAATAAACGTCTGTGACTGACAGTAATCGTCTGATTACAGATGGGAAAGTTACAGTTTAGATGAATTTATAGCAATGATAACATTAAAAGAGCACAAGAAATGGTGAAATGTTCAACATTTACTGTCATGGCACACAAGCGCAACTCTCTGATTTCATAACCCGCTAAATTAAATTTAATTAAAAAATTCACACACAAATATGGTGGCAGCCTTGACTTGTATTTAAAATTCAACAGTAGGACAAAACAATAACATTGATATTCAGGCTATACTTGGTTTCTGTGTGTGACCTTGTCACTGGAACTTGGAAGAATTTTGCAATCATGTTATAATTTTTAACATTACATGTGCTTCTTGTTGGGGGGAAGGGGGGGTGAATTGAACGACTGGAGTAATACTGATTTTTAAATTAATTAAGGCCTAGACAGTGCACAGGGGTTACATTAACAACCCTATGCTATTTGCCACCTATGGATGTGAAGTGGCATTAGGTACAACAGAGTCCCATATTGGCCTAATGGCATTTATTAAATAAACCAGAATACGTGACTTGTTATTGTTTTGGTACTTGGTAGTAATAAGATACCCTAATCACACACCAAGAGGCTGAATGCACTCAGACTGGCATCAAGCATAGAAACATGTCACGGTACCTAGATAATACTAACACCCAGCCATACATTGATGCTTATTCGATAAATGCCAAAGTGGCAATATACCACTGTACTGTGCCTGGTGCCACTTTACACCCCTATGGTTATGGGGTGATTAACCATACTATTAGTATTGTAAATGACTGTCATGCCTTATTGAATATTGCAATTAATTTTAGGCAGGGCATAATCTTTATGCAAACCGACAACAGTATAATTATGAAGTAATGTAATCATGTTAAGAAACGCTTACATTCAACACTGGTTTTAAGAGCTCTTTTTTTGGTGGCTGTTCCTTCATGGTTACAATGCTCCACAGGTTCTTTATTATGTGGGGGTCATGCCTCTGAAGATCATCCCACAGGTGTTTAAGATGTTTTATGGTCCTCAGTGGTTGCTCCCCACCACCGCTCACTAGTCGGCAAATCTCAACCCAGATTTGCTCTCTCTTGATGAATTCAAGTCTTTTGGGTCCAAACAGGTGTTTAGCTTTTTTGGACACCTACAGCACTAAAACTGTTGTCTTCTCAGCTGAGAATGGAGCTGCTGAGGGACCCTTTGAGGTGCTGCTTTCTCCATTTCTGGAAGCCATTGGGGATAAGCTTTGGAATAACTTACTTTTAACAGTAATTAAAGAAAAAAGCAATAGAAATCATTCATATAACAATAGTTTAGCAAAGCAAATGTCAGTAAGTGAGTTTTAAAGATCTGTGGAATTGTTCACCCTGGAAACAATACCTGCTGTGTGTTGTGACTGAGAGCTGAACTGCTGTTTTAATATCTACGGAATAGTATTCCTCAGGTGAGTATTACCGAGCATATGTCATTAAAAATACATGGCGGAATATTATTATGCAGAACAGGAACTGGGAACTCGTGGAATTAAATTCTCCTGAACAGTATGTGAAAAACGCTTTAATTACATTTACAAACAAGCATTTGTCAATGCCGAATGTTTGCTTGCTGGCATCGGCAGTGGTAGTGTAGAAGTTACAGAGGTGCGTAATAGGAATGGCAGTGAAGTATTGAACTGAAGCCAACCCCACCACCACCCTGCAGAGTGTGACAGGCATTGGGGTGTGTGTTTGGGTCGTCAGGCATAACGGCCACGCCATTTCACCACACCCCACCCTGCAGACACTGACAAGTATCACGGTGTTCCTTGGGGTCTTTGGCCCTTATGTGCAGCCCATTCCATTCGGAAATATGGTGAGATGGGTGTGATATAGGAGAATGGGGTGAAGTTTGGGGCCGAAGAGTCCAAGGCATACCTTGATGCTTCTCACTGACTGCAGGGTGTGGAATGGTATGAGCATCACAGGCAAGAATCCCAAGTCACACACCTGATGCTTGTCATTCTCTACAGGGTTGGGCTTTATAGTTGGAAACCCTAATACCTCAGGCATTCGTTGGTATTTTCACTCCAAATCTTCAACATGTTTGTTTTGTGACCCCACCTCATGAACAGGGGGAATATCACTTTGTTAGCCGAGAGCTGCTTATGCACAGTGACTACGGCATTTAGCACCACAGGTGCAAAAATATTCCGAGCAGGATGTAAAAAATGACAGTTGTACTGTTAATGGGGAGTTGTAAAAAATGGCAATGTTGCAAATCTGTACTAAAAATATTTCAAAAAATGGTGAGGTCACGAGCGTACATAGAAACTGTGCAACGCACACCCGTAATATAATTAGGTTGGAGATTTTTTACAGCAGATTGTCAACTCAGGCATTTTGGTGCCTCCGATCATGAAAAGTGTCACTGTGTTTTTCTTTATCTGTGCCGAACAATGATTTCCCACAGCAACCACGCATCTCTGCACTGAAACTGTGAAAACACACTTCAGCCATGTTGTGAAAAATGACAGCTGTGCTGTTCATAAGGAAGTGTGGAAAAATGTCACTGGTGAAAATCTGGACTGAAAATATTACAAAGTCATAAAGTAACGAGGGGACTTGGAAACTGTGCAATGCTCACTCGTATCACAGTCATTTTATGGACTTTTGTCACCAAATTTTCAACATAGCCATTTTAAGACCTCTGCTCATGAACAGTATCACTGTGATTTTCTTAATTTGTCCCATACATTGATTTCGCATACTGACTGCGCCATTGTGCGCTACATGGGTGGAAACACATTTTGGGTGAAATTTGAAAAATGACAGCTGTACTACTCATAAGAAGGTGTGGTAAAAATGCAGTGTTGAAAATCTGGGTGAAAATATTGAAAATTCGCAAACTTACAATTTGCGTAGGGCACAGCATCGCCGAAACAGTCAATTTTGAATTTTTCACCAAATTTTCAACATAGCCATTTTAAGACCTTTGCTCATGAACAGTGTCATTGTGATTTTTTAATTTATCCCGCACATTGATTTCACACACCGACTGCGCCATTGTGCGCTACATGGGCGGAAACACGTTTTGGGTGAGATGTGAAAAATGACAGCTGTACTACTCATAAGAAGGTGTGGCAAAATGGCAATGTTGGAAATCTGGAGTGAAAATATTGAAAATTCACGAACTTACAAGCGTGCATAGGAACTGTACAACGCACGCTCATAAAACAGTCATTTTTTGGAATTTTTTCACCAAATTTTCAACATAGCCATTTTAACACCTCACCTCATGAACAGTGTCACTGTGATTTTCTTAATTTGTCCCGTACATTGATCTCACACACCGACTGCGCCATTGTGCGCTACATGGGCGGAAACACGTTTTGGGTGAGATGTGAAAAATGGCAGCTGTACTACTCATAAGAAGGTGTGGTGAAATGGTAATGTTGAAAATCTGGAGTGAAAATATTGAAAATTCGCGACCTTACGAGCATGCCTTGGAACTGCGCAATGCCCGCTTGTAAAACAGTCATTTATAGGAATTTTTTCACCAAATTTTCATCATAGCCATTTTAAGACCTCTGCTCATGAACAGTGTCACTGTGATTTTCTTAATTTGTCCCGTACATTGAATTCGCACACCAACTGCGCCATTGTGCGCTACATGGGCAGAAACACATTTTGGGTGAGATGTGAAAAATGACAACTGTACTACTCATAGGAAGGTGTGGTAAAATGGCAATGTTGAAAATCTGGAGTGAAAATATTGAAAATTTGCAAACTTACGAGCCTGCGTAGGAACTGTGCAACGCACGCTCGTAAAACAGTAATTTGTAATGTAATGGCCTCAATTGGATTTCTGTCTGTGACACTGCTGACCAGGGTTAGGGAACATACTTGGGTGTTGGAGGGCCAGTTGGTGGGTGAAGGCTTAAGTGTCCAGTGACCACTCACCTTCTCCTGAGAGGGAGGGAGGCTTCATGGCTCAGCATTTGCTGGCCCCTTGGGGAGGCCAGAGGCATGACAACATGTCAGCCCTCCATGCAGGAGGGAGCATGACATTGGTTGTGCCTTGACATCACGTGGCCTGTCAAGAAAATGGGAAAACAGCCGTTGGCCAACTGAAGGACATCTGTTGGTCCCTCCATGAGCTGGAAGTCCCAGACATGTATTTATTTATGTAGCTTTTGTTTACCGGGTAAGTACACTAGACAAGTATTATGCCTATTTTCAGGAATGACCTGGGAGAATACAACATGAGGAACAACAGTCAAAGAGATATGGCAAAGAGAGTACAGTTTTTTGTCACAGTAAACAAACATGTGGGAAATACATCATTTGACGCTAGGGAAAACATACTGTAGTAGTAATCACATTTCAGATTTTACACTCTAGACTAGCTAGTTCAACTGACAGATATATTCAGGTCATCATACATAGGAGTGGAGCATAGCTCAAGGACTGGATTGGTCATAATATAACTTATAACATTGTCGTATACACACCCTAGGCTGGTTGGATCGTGGACAGGTATATACAGCTCATCACATATTTCTAAATATGCACATATTAGACTGAAACAGAAACACTTGTAGTACAAGTTTCTACCAAGTAGCCAGAGTGCAATATGTCATGGTTAGAGCTGTGACCCGTGGAGCAAAATGGGTGTAAAAATGCCCAAGGCTTTTTAGGTAGGAGTAGTCAGAAGTCATCGATACAGTGGGGAAAATATCTCCAGGAATTCAATGGAGACACCCTGGGGAGGTTCAGACAAAACAATTTGACACTTTACTCTAGGGAGATTTGGAGCACTCACACTCTGATGCTAGCTTTAGGAAACCCCACAGGGAATTTCGAAAACTCGGATAGGAGGGGGCAGCTCGGATAGCCACAGGCAGTGAATTCCAGAGTTTGGACGCACTTATGGTAATGTCCCGATCCCCCATGAGGGTCCGGGTAGGAGGGACTTTGAACATCCCTGATGTGAGAGACTAAGTTGGTAGGGGGTGGGATTCAGTTTAGGCAGAAGCCGGGCCAGCCCCTGGGGGGTGCTAGTTCTGATCAGTTTCCCAGAGAGGCAACCCAAACCAAAATCAAGGTATCTAGCAAAGTTTCTCATATAGCTCACAATGGTGGGTGAGCTGTGGGGCAGCCAAGGCAAAACGACAAATGTTATTGTAAGCAGTGTACCACCGGGTGGGATGCGTCTTTGGAGAACGAGCAAATAGGTGCAGCCCATAGCTGAGGAAGGGAAGGAGCACACCCTTCACTAGTGCAAGTCTAGCTGCCGACGTAAGGTTATAATTGGTCCTATAGGCCAGACCCAGTTTGCAGTTTGCCACCCTGCAGAAGTTAAGGATATGATTACCCATGTCAAGTTGGGGGTCAAGTGTTACACCCAGATATTTGATGGCGTTAACTATGGGGAGTGAGGATCCATCTGCGCTGGTGACGTGTAAGCAGTACTAGAGGTTCTGCTTCATCAAGGATCTTTACAGTGGCATGATTACCTCTTTCTTTCTGCTGTGATGCCCCTTCCTATACATCCTTGGATGCCACTTGTTCTCTGTGCCACTACTCTGCACTGCTTCATGACTTTAAAGATGATGAAGTCCCATACAGGGTGGAATATATTGCACAGGGCATAGTGAAAGCCAAGGGGGTGGTGATGGGACTGTAGAACTGGTTTCCCATTATGGGAGGTAACTATCGATCATACTTTCCAAAGAATAAAGCCTACTCTGCTTGTGTTTTACTATGTTAGTCTGTTAGTAACTACTTATCAAACGTAGATGACCGCTAAACAACAGCTGCTAGGAAAATATACATGTGTCTTTGCTTTGATTCAGCTCTGAGCAAACATTATAATTAGTTTTCTTACTTTGCACCATGCAACAGGGACATATTAGCAACACAAGCAACCAGGATAGCTTCACATAGCATTTCTCGTTGTTGACCAGAACAAATGTGACTATACGCATAAAGGCTATGCTATCATCCACTGAATGCCTTGCCAAACCAGTTCTGCCTTTTTGTCATGTTCTTTGGGATTTTGTCAAAGCATAGATTCTTAGACACTGATCAGGGATGATTTACGCTGCGCAACACTCCCTGCTCCAGGGCATTCATCACCGGCAATACATATCAGACAATGTCACTGCATTGTACAGTAGCAATATTGTACAGATTGTATACAATGTATGATTAATGGGATTCTGTTGCATACAGCTGAAATTATTATGCTATTCACACTGATCTTAACATATGTCAATATGTTGAGTTGTTTTTTACATTGCTCCTTGTAAGTTATCACTCTTGATCAACAACACTGTTCACTTTTGTACGAGTACTACTGCTTGTCACCTTTTTTATTTTTTTTTGTTTGTATGATACAATCCTTCTGCTGATCAATTAGTTTGTGTTTTTTAGTGTGCCGTGGACATCACATCCATTGCAACTACTGTACTGTGTGTACGCACAGTGGTACTGTCTGGCATCATTTCAGATGTTTTTGTTTACTCACTGCTACACTGATTAAATGCCTGAGCAATTTTATCTCTGTGTTATCACTCTTTTTAATGACATGTTTTTCAGATTTTTCACATCTCATATTATAGCTACTATGAAAACTCTCACCGTCACCGATACTCCACTACTGAAACATGGCTGTCCTCGCACACTCACTGATTCCACCAGGAAAAGGCAAAAAGAAAGCACACAATACTGCTCGTGCAAAACACCAAATCTCCATTGGTTAACAAATGTATTGGTGGTTATCAATCAAGCAAGAACATAACTTGTCTTCACATTCTGATGTTGCTTGCTTTCTACTTGACTGGTATGCTACCATTAAATTTTTATTTTTTTCATCAAATTAGAACTACATTTTTCATGGTTCACTCCCTTCAGTGTCAGCCATTAATGTTTTACATTCCTTTTCCACAGGTATTATAATACAATTCATGGAACAATCTCTGCACTGGCCACATCACCAACTGTGCACTCCACTCTGTAACAGGCAAATAAGTTGAACCATGCCAGAATGATGCATTCAGATGACCATGGACCAACACAGTATCATTCCCATGCAGTGCCACATGATGTGTCTGCAAATAGGCAAGTGCAGTGCTGTCATTCGATTATCACAGAATCTAAAGTGTTTGTCATAATTGAAATACTTGATTTCTTCTTTGATTAATATATGTTGTTGTTTCCATGCAGTTTGCCAGATCCACAGCATTCAGAAGAAACAGAACGCAACAATCCACACAGAAGCAGTTTAGCAGCATACTATGGATACACTGAAACAAGAAATAACACTGATGGATTCCTATACATGCCAATCTCTCAGTATGTCATCTTGATGGGTTTCTGTTTCATTCTGTGTAGTTGTAGTGCCATCCTCATAGCAATTTCCATTCATCTTTTTGTTCTGCTTTTTAACATTTGTTTTGTATTTCAGGTGTGACGACTCCTGCAATCAAGACAATAGCGACGAGTCTGACCATTTTCCCTCTGAATAATCCAGTCATCATTGCAGCACCACAAGAAATTGGTTTTAATAATAATAATAATAATAATAATTTTATTTATATCACCTTTCAACATGTCAAGGTGCTGAACAATTTAACAATTCAAACACTACATACACAAACATATACATAAAATCAGCATACCACAAGATAAAATATATCATAATAAAATCCAGAGCATTAATAAATAATTAATTATCTAACAAAGCCATGCTCCACAAATAAGTTTTCAGCTCTTTTTAAAGAGTTCCACTGGAGTGCACTGCCGACATGGTAGAGAGTTCCAAAGAGTGGGTGCGGCAAATGAAAATGCTCTGCTGCCAGAAGATCTCAGACTCACTCTTGGGATCTCTAACAACCCCATGTCGGCCGAGCGGAGTGATCAGCCAGGGCAGTAAGGGACCAGGAGGTCTTTCAGGTAGGCTGGACCCTGGTCGTGAAGGGCTTTGAAAGTCAACAAAATGACTTTAAAGGTGATCCGCCACCGCACAGGCAGCCAGTGCAGTCGCGCAGCATGGGAGTGATGTGACAGAAACGACTTGTCCCAGTCAAAACCCAGGCTGCAGCGTTCTGCACCAGCTGCAGGCAACGGATTTCAACCCCAAAAAGCCCAAAGTACAGGGCCTTGCAATAGTCTAAGCGTGAAGATACAAAGGCATGAACCAAAGTAGGCAGGGAGTCAGACGGAACAAGATGCTTCACCCTGGAAATGTTCCTAAGATGATAAAAGGAAGTCTTGACAACAGCTGACACCTGAGCTTTAAGAGTCAGCTTATCGTCAAGAATAAATCCAAGGCTACGCACCTTTTCTGAGGACGGCAAAGATACTCCACCAAGAATAATTCCAGATGGAGCACCGATATCTGGCCTCACCACCCGACCACCAGGATCCACCACCAGCACCTCTGTTTTCTCCGAGTTCAACTTTAGCCAACTAGAATTCATCCAGTCTTGGATCTCCCTCAGACAGCTGTTAAACACCGAGAGAGCTCCATCCTGGTTGGGTGCAAAGGACAGATAGAGCTGGGTGTCATCCGCATAGCAGTGAAACCTCAGCCCATATCATCTAATGATACCTCCGAGGGGCAGCATATACACAGCAAACAACATGGGTGACAGCACGGATCCCTGGGGCACTCCACACAACAGAGGGGTTGGGTCAGAGGAAAAAATTCCCGACACAACTCTCTGTGATCTCCCAGTAAGAAATGACGTGAACCATTGCAGAACGGTTCCAGACATTCCACAAATATGCCCCAGATGAGCTAATAGCACCATGTGGTCCACTGTGTCAAAGGCTGCAGAGAGATCAAGAAGAACAAGAATGGAGCCGCCTCTTCTGATCCTCGCCATCAGAAGATCATTTAACACCCGAACCAGCGCAGTCTCGGTGCTATGTCTTTTACGGAAGCCCGACTGGAAGGATTCGTAGACATTATGGATGGTTAAATGGTCATCCAATTGAACCGCTACGACCTTCTCGATAACCTTCCCAATAAAGGGGAGGTTAGAGATAGGTCAATAGCTAGAATAAGAGTCCGGGTCCAAGGAAGCTTTTTTCAAGAGAGGAGTTACCACAGCCTCTTTCAAGGAACAGGGAATCTCACCCAATTCCAAGGAGCACCAGACTATTTGCACCAGGACCGGACCAATGATATCCAAACAACCCAGAATAAGGGGAGTTGGACCGGGATCCAAACCACAGCTTGTGGGACGCATAGAATGGATGATCCTCATAATGTCCACGAACTCAGGTCATCGAAAGGAACTCCAGGAGAAATGGGGCACTGTCATCTCATGCTGACCAAAGGCTTCACCCATAGAGCTTGCCGGACCCAGGTTCTTCCTGATGTCGGCCACTTTAGTTGCAAAGTATCGAGCGAGCTCATCGCACTCTACTTGCGAAAAAGCTTTCGAACATGCAGGCAGGCTGGGTTGCACAGTCTGTCTACAGTTTGGAACAGCTGAGCCGGTCGATTCTGAGCAACTGCAATCTCCCTGGACAGGAATTCTGCCTTCTTATGGGTGATTGCAGATTGATAGTTAACATAATGTTCCATCAATCTAGAGTGGTCGGCATCAATAGGCGGACCCTGCGTAGCGACGGCTCTAACCTTCGCCTCTGTCTCCGAGATCTCCTTAGGGTCCCATCAAACCATGGGGCTCCAGGGCGAGGGATCTGGGGCGCTGACTGAACAGGAGCAATGGAATCCAGTGCGTCATGACGGCCTTATTATAGGCCGACACTAGTGCTTCTGGACCATTGCTCACCGAACCGAAGGATGAGAGGTCAAGGACCGCCGCTAGACCTTGTGGAGTAACATTCCATAATAGGCGGTACCTGACCATCTCCACAGGGGCTGGTCTTCTCAGGGGGGTGCAAAAATTGAACCTCACGATGTGGTGATCAGACCAGGTGACTGTTTCCACCCCCATGTCGGATGCGTTGATCCCTAGAAGGAAGACTAGATCTAAAGAGTGTCCAGATTTGTGCGTTGCAGTGGAAACCACCTGTGTAAGGCCCAGAGAAGACATCAATTGGAGGAAGTCATTACCCAAATTTGAGAGTTCATCGTCAGACCCAGGCGCTGAAGTCACCCAGCATCAACCTGGGCGACTCAAACGACATGTCGACGAGGAAGTTCACTACTTGTAAGCAGCGTCTCCCATCTCTGGGTGGATGGTAGATGAGGGGCGATTCGACAGCCTACACCTGCTACGACTGTACACTCAAAAGACCCAGTCTCACCGACTACCACATTCGTGGACCCAATTCCGTCTTAAAACAGACTGCAACCCCCCGCCCTGCGGTCCGGTCTCGGTGATTGTATCACCGGTACCGGCGAATCACTTAACCTCAAAATTGGGGCCAGGTTTCATCAGCCAGGTCTCGGTGATGCAAGCTGGGTCAGCCGAATCAACAAGATCGGCAATAATAGCGGTCTTATTCCAACAGACCTGGCATTGCATAACACCACCGTTGGACAAACTTCAGGGGTTGTCAAGCCAATCATCTGCCACTAATTTCTGTGGGGCCCTTGGGTATGGCTGCCAGATGAGGAGAACCTCGATCTGGATTCCATTTCGTCCCAGGGCGACTCCTGGACCTGACTACCCTGATACGATGAACCCGCTCATTCATCCACCCCTGTTCGACAACCCCCCCCACAGACAATACCCAGAGCCCTACAGCGCTGGTAAGTATCAAAAAGTAGAGGAGGAGTCACAAAGGGGCGGAGGGCACGAAGGGAGGAGGATAAGTAGCGCACCACCATGGGAGCTAAAGGCATCAAGGTACCATAGTTCAAGGTCATGCTGTTGGGTTGCGTGTTTTTTGGTGGCGCTAACGTAAATGACAGCCAACACTAAACAATACTGGGACCTACACGTTAGTGGGCACACTATGCTTAGGTAGGTTAGAAAGGATGGAAGAGGGGTATGAGTGGCAAAGTCATGGGTCTATCTTCACCTTTTTTTGCACTAGCCAGCAAGTGACGTTGATTCCAAATGGCACTAGTCTACAGATGGTTGCAGTGGCCCTTACTTATGATGGTACTTTTTAGTCACTTATACTGGAAACAATGCAAGCAAAGTCACTAAACACTCTGGTTATTGCGCATTCATCCTTCCCCCAAGCAGAAAAAACAAGACTCCAATGCCATCTATTGCAGACAAACTCCACCCACCATTGTTTAGTACCATGTTCTCCTCTCTTCTGCTTTCTGTTCCCCCACATATACACACCAAACAGAGAGAGGATGTCACAGCATCAAATATTCATTCAAGCTGTCATAGCTTTGTGCACACAATAGCTGACATCATCATGGGTGTCCTTGGTGATTGGTTTAAATACTTTATTGGCAAGCATTTGAACTAGCCAGTGGGGAAGCACTGGCAAGCAGCATGGAAATCCTAGCTCCCACCATCAACCCCCAAAAAGAATCAGTATAGTAAGTGATGTAAACTCCAAGATAGAGATGTTGATAGGGAGAAATGCAGTGGTAAATGAAGAAAATGACTAATGCAGTATGGACGGGGTTGGTGCCAAAAGTGGTAATGCCCTCAAGAAATGGAGGGTAAAGAGTACCAATGCCTGTAGTCTGGCAAACAAAGCTCCCTGAACTGGAATCCTTGATGGAAGATGGATGCCTGGACATCGTAGCAGTCACATAAACATGGTACTCGGAGAGACCCTACTGGGATGTTAACATAGCAGGGTACATAACCGACAGGAGAGACCAGGAAAGTACAAGTGGGGACAGAGTAGCTCTCAATGTATGGGAAAGGATAACTGCAACGGAACAAAAGAATAAATAGGAAGGCGAGGAGGCAGTGTGGGTCAGCTTAGAAACTGTAAATAACATCACACTCTGCACAGGGGTTGTATACAGAACCACATGTCAGGGTGAGGCAATGGACAAGTATATCATAGAAGGAATCTTTAGGATGGCAGAGAAAGGGAAGATACTGTTGATAGGGTAACCAGAATATGACAGATGTTAACAGGAGCACCTTTGCAGTGGCCACATCCAAAAGCATGGCCATTCTCGATCTTTAGGTGGCATGCCTCAAACAGCTAGTTTTGGAACCCACTTGGGAGTGAGCAATCGTAGACATTGTACTCTCACAGTGGGACAGTGAGAGGATCTCAAATCTAGAAATGTGTAGCTATCTGGGAAGAAGTGACCACCAAACAGTGTGGTTCACTACGGAGTCAAGCCATACAAAAGTGAAGCTTCTGGACTTCCGGAGGGCAGAATTTGGCAAGATGTCAGAGTTCCTTAGAAAAGCACTGGCAAACAGACTAAAAGGAGGGGCAGAGCAACAATATGGAAACATCAAAACTGCCATCAAAGAGGCAACAAGCGTTTGTGTGAAGCAAATAAACAAATCTAAATGAAAGAAAATTGGGGGGGTGGTAGTAACCAAAAGAATGGAAATGTACCTAAAGGTGAGCAAGCAATGTGAGAAGGCAGTTAGGAGTGCTGGGGGTATACTGGGATATATAGGTTGAGGCATCACCAGCAGAAAACATGACCTTGTTATACCTCTGTACAGACAGCTGGTGAGACCACATCTGGAGTACTGCCTTCACTTATGGATAACCCATCTCTGCAAGGACATAGACAGAATGGAGCAGTCCAGAGGAGGTCAACTAAAATAGTCCAGGGTCTTCAAGGGAAGACATATGAAGAAACTTTCAAGTACCTCAGTGGAATCCACAAAGTGCAAGAGAGTAGCATCTTTCAGATAAAGAGATGTGGAAGAACGAGGAGACACAATTTGAAAGTGGGGTTCAGGGGCAATGTGAGGAAGTATTTTTTAACAGGCAGGGTGGTGGATGCATTGACTCAGCCTTCCAGAGAGGATGTGAGTTCAAAAACTATGTGAGAATTCAAGAGTGCATGAGACTGACATAAGGTACTTTTTGTCTGGGGGAGGGGAGCAACAGGCTGCTGGTTAAATAGGAGCTGCAGCATATCCATTAGGTAGCGAAATGTGCCTACTTGGTTAGCCACGCTGTTGTTATCTACCATCAAAGTCTATGTTTATATGCACCTCACCACACTGTCACTACCACCCACAGGGCAATGAACAGAGTCAGGCACAGAAAGACACACTCTGTCCCCACCCTATAGTCAACCAGAGACCTGCACTTTTAAAGTTTTTGTACATTCTCAAGTGAGCCAGAGCACACCTCAGATTTCTTTGGGGTGGGGAGCTAGACAAACCTAACGTGCTTGGTAAATAGATAACTATGAGATTTTTATTTGTAAAAGCATTACTCTACCCAAACAATTGTTACACATAGACACAATCAGAAAACCCTTGGTCACATCTTGTACACTAGCTGAAAGTCTTAACAGTGGACAGCGAATGACTCACACTGAGTCCTTTGTGGTATCACTCTCTTGAACTGCCAGATAATTGCAATTCTTCATGAGCCATTAATCACACCAGGACATCTGGAACCTTCAGAGAGATTAGCATGAGGACTCTTCATTAACAGCCATGAATATCTGCACTAATGAAGATCAGCAAGTAGAGAGATTTAGCTGCACTAGCCTTTGGCACTTTGCACTAGTCTTTGGGCTACTAAACCAGTGTTACGAGTGACCCCTTGGCTATGTATATTACATATGACATTATAATTGCTAGGATAGAATAGACGGATGTAAATGTGGAAGCCTTATGTGTCACCGTATACACCCCAGCAGGAGTGAAGGTCAATCAGGTTGTAGTATATATCCCAACCACCCCTGTGATGGGTGATATTCTTTATTATGGTTTGTTGGCCAACATTGTAGCCATGTGTGTACAAAAAGGAGAGCGTGTTGCTGAGGGTCACCACAATGTGCCAGGTACAAACATGGGAAACCATCTCCTCTAAGGTGCCTAACGAGCTGTGGCTGCTTGAAGGTAGGGAGGAAAATGTCCTGTTCATGTTTCTAGTGGATGGGGAGATGGACAGTGACCTGTTTGTAGGGGATCACATGGCTGTGATTGGCCACGGGAATGTCTGGTTTCAAAATAACATGGGTGGTGTGATCGAGTACACTGGCCATGGATTTCAGGGCAGCATACTTTATGGTCATGGGAAATATTCTAAAGAATCACTGGAAGGGATACAAAGGGGAATTCCTGATGCAGGACTGGTGCTAAACATAGCAACATAGACTTTGACAGCAGATAAGGATCGCTCGGCCCACCTAGTCTTCCCATTTCCCTACCGACCGGACAAGCTGCAGATCCTATGTAACCAACAGCCTATTTATTCCAACCACAAACAAACATTGGCTTATGTCTGTCCCATGCATTCTTTATTTTTCACAGAGCTTCAGACCCCAAAACATCATCATGAAGGCAGTTCCATGCGTCTACCACCCTCTCTCTGGAAAAACACTTGTTCACATTGCCCCTGAACCATCCCACCTCTATCTTCAAATTGTGTCCCCTTGTTCTTGCACATCTCTTTTTGCTGAAAGATGCTACCCGCTTGGACTAAGGTGTAGCTCTAGGGAGCATGTTCACATAAACTGTTCTGTTTTACCAGTGACGTTCATGTGGCAGTCAGGGACAAGAATGATTCCCCAAAAAACTACAAATCATTGAGAGGTGAAATGGAGATTGAAACATACCATCTTGCATCAGCAGAAGTCACCCGTATGGTGCAGGTGGATGAAGTTCAGTAAAGGGCTGCGGATGGCACAGGGGATTCTGGGTTGGCCCAAGAGTTTTTTTTTCGTACATTGTGGATGCCCCAAAAAATAAGGCCCATCTTTACAGATTTAAATCACATGGCATTTGGGTGGAACAGGCCAGGGAGCAGGTGTAGGTATTAAATGAGTACTTCGTCTCGGTGTTCACTGGCGATGGGTATGGGTTATTTACAAAGCAAGGCACTAGGCTGACAGAAGCTGTATTTTATGTGGTATTGGTGGAGCAAGAGAAATGGAGCCTCACTCAGAGGGAGAGACATTGCTGGGGTTTCACACCAGGACAGAAAGGCCAACATGGTGGTGGTGAAGGATGATACTATGTCCACCAAACTGGTGTGGTAAGCCCTTAATGCCCAGATGAAAGATGCAGCTCTTGGGATGGATGGCATTCATCCGAGAGTACTATGGGAGTTGACAGACATACTGGCTCCACCCCGGTCAGAGTTATTCAGCAGTTCGCTTGCAACAGATAGGGTACCTGGGGATTAGCGTTAGGTGCATGTGGTGCCAATCCACAAAAGGGGGGGCGCATTGCAGTATAACGTAACTATAGACACAGCAGTTTCACCTTGGTGGTGGGAAACTTAATTAAGGGTATACAGAAGTAACGACTGTGGGTGTTCTTGGAAGGGAGGGCTAGATACTCGACAACATTGTATTTTCTGCCACGTCAATCATGTCAAACCAACAGTGTGGAGCTCTACGAATGTGTAAGATTGTAACTGCACAGGTGGAAGCCTGTGTATGCACTATTATTAGACTTCAATAAGGCATTTGACTCTGTCCACCACAATAGGCTGTTGGAGAAAATGACGGGTTTGGGAGTGTGCCCATTGATTGTCAGATGTATAGGACCCTGACAAGCTGTCCACACATAGATTAGTGGTCAGTGGGAAACTCTCAAATCCTAGAGATGTCGGTAGTTGGGTACTGCAGGGCTCTGTCCTTGGTCTGATCCTGTTTAGTGCACACATATCTCACATCAGGGCAGGTAGAGGGTGTGTAATGAGTCTCTTTGCTGATGACTCCATGTTGTGAGTAGAATTTGAGGGGAAGAAGGGAGGTTGACCCGTCAAGGGGACCTGAACAGCGTGCAAAGTAGGTGTCACACATGGAAAATAAATTTCAATACCACCAAGTGCAAGGTATTACCTCTTGTGCATGTAAATCATAAACAAAGGTACAACATGGTGTGGGATGTGCTGTACAATGGTCTGGTTAGACAACACCTCAAGTACTGTGTAAAGTGCTGGAGACCACACTTGAAGAAGGACATTCCTTTCCTGTAGAGGGTTCAGAGGATGGCTACCATGGTGATTCAAGTAGTGTGGGAGTTGATGTATGTGTACAGACTTAAGGAGCTCAGCCACTTTTGATTGGAGGACAGTAGATGAGACATGGGGGGGGGATGCATTGTTGAGGTCTTCAAGTACCTCAAAGGAATACATAGGGGTAAACACAGAGGGTAGCTTTAGACTAAAGGAAGGAGGTATCACCAGCGGACATGGTTTGAAGTTTGAACGTGGAAGGATGATGGGGGTGTAGGAGGAGTTTTTTCACTGAGCAGGTGGTGGATCCTTGCAACGTGCTGCCTGGCTAGCTGATCCATATTACCACAGTTGAGGGCTTCAAGAGAGGGTTGGACAGATACAGAAAGGGCATGTATTGGAACACATGGGGGGGGGTTAGGGCATCAGTTCCCAACATGGGATCTGTGTTTCCAGCAGATTCAATCGACCGTAAGGCATAATGTACGGGCAAGTAGTATGTTAGTATGCATACATATCACCGCTGCTGTGTGTCCTCCAGTCAGTATAGACGTTATTTGACACAATAGCACACAGTACTTTGTCAGTGCACCGTGAAGTGCTAGTGGATTACATAATTGTAATTCTTGCCATTTATTTCTATTTTAATTTGCAGTGATGTCCAATGTGAACATCTGCCCTACGTCACTGTTGAGGAAGATGTTTCGGGACTGTGTGGTACTGAGGAGTCCATCACAGCACATGCAGAGGAAAACCACAATAACGATAGCACAGAAGGCAGTGATGCTCACATTGCAAGATCAATTGTACAACAGGCTGTGTTCATGGTTTACCAGGAAAACCTCATGGCTTTGACGCATAAATGCTCATTGACCAGTTGTGGCATCTGTGGCCAGGCCTTTGCAATCCACACAAGGGTTAATGGGACGTGCTTGACATTGACATGGGTACGTAAGAAATGTAAAATTCTGACAGACATATTGTCAAATATTTTATTGATTGAAACAATGCTGTGATACACTCATTTTTTCTTTCAGATGTGTACAATTGGCCATGTTCACTTTAAATGGTCAAGCCAGCCACAACTGAAATATGGCCTGAACATGGGTGACTTGCTACTTTCTGGTGCCATGCTTATGTTGGGCAATAACTATGGAAAGATTGCCCTCATGTTCTGGTTCTTGAACCATGCAATGCTCAGTGAGTCCTCCTTTTTTCTCCTTCAGCATCTGTATGTGGTACCTGTTATTGAACGTCACTGGTTGTCAGTGGAGGATTCTTTGCTGTCTTCACGCAAGCACAAAAGTGTCATTATAATGCTGCATCATTTTGTGATATCTGTGATCATATGTTCTTAGGTGGACCTATTCAGACCAGTCATTTACATTTGTTATCTTCATTGTAGGTGATGGTAGAATGGACAGTCCTGGACACTCAGCTCAGTACTGTACCTACACCTGCATGGACCTGGAGTCAAAAGAGATTCTAGCAATGACCATGGTCGACAAGCGGGAGGCAGCACTGAAGTCACAAAATATGGAAAAGCTTGCTTTCCAGCGCTCACTAGACTTGCTTCTGAATAGTGACATTTTAGTCAGTGAAGTGGTCACTGATGCACATGTTCAGATTTTGTGCTTGATGTGTAAGTATATATGATCGTATAAAACAGACAGCACAAATTGGCCTTGGGGTATTTTGCGTCGTCTGTACTGCACTGCTAGCACTTTATCTCGCATCTACCTCAAGAATGTCACCATTCCCACTATCCCTTCCACTTACCCTGACACAACCACTCTAGAAACTGCCCTCCTTCTTAGCCAGCACTATCTTGTCTTACAAGGTATTCCATTTCTCCACCACTCTTTACATGAAAAAAGGTCTACTCTTCTCCCTCTTGAATATTCCTCCTATCGCCGTCCATGCTGTTTCATGTTCCTCCCATTCCCATCTGATAAATCTATTCTGTGTTTGTCATGAGCATATCCCCACCAACCCTTCCCTCCTTCATTGAAAACATAATATGCTCTCCAAGCATCTCCTCATAGGGCTTGCTCTCCAATCCGGGTATCATCTTGGTGGCTGTTTGCTGCACCCCATGTACAACAATGTGAAGCCCTTCTTCAGCAATGTGAGCCGGTAATGCTCACAGTACCCCTCTTGGTGCCTGAATAATGACGAGAAAGGGGCAGGATAACCTCTTCATCAGGAGGAGATGCATACCACATTCTATTCCAGCATTTTGTTGTCTTCTGCTGCTTCCTTCCTCCAGTGAACAGAGTTATTCATGCTATCCGTAATGCTTACTACTAGGTACCTCTCCTCAACTGTACCTCTTTTTGAGTGCCGATACCTCCCCTGGTTCCTGGCTCTGACATGCTTAACATTGCACTTCTCGGTATCGAACCCCTACTGCCATGAATTTGTTCAGTGCCCCAGCCATCACTGCTGGTTTCTGAACCCATCATCCCCCACTTCTTTAATTTTTTTCAATGGTCTTTTTACACCTTTGGCCATGCGGCATGTATCGGCCGTCTACCTGTCTCCAGTCACTATACCACCCCTCAGCCCTCCCTTTAAAATGTTCCATTTTGGTCTGCATACATGTCATTGCATTCCTGCCAGGTGACTGCCTAAAATGTCACACATAGAATCATAATCGTAGAATGGGATGGTAGATACGGACTACTTTTCCCACCTAGTCTGCCCATTTCCACAGTTAACGTATAAGCCTCTACCCCCCCACTCAAACTGCATTATGTCTGTCCCATGCATTCCTGAATTCCCCTCTTTTTGACTCCACATCCTCCTCTGGAAGGGTGTTATATGATTCAACTAACTTCTCCATGAAGAAATACTTACTCACATTACCTCTGAGCCATCCCCACTATAACTTCAAATTGTGCCCCTGTATTCTTGCACATATTCTTTTCTGAAAGATGGTACCCTCTTGTAATTTTTTGATTCCCTTGAGCTTTATTTCTTTATTTCTGTATTGATTTATTAGTTTTAATCCTGTGTCTATGTTCTTACCTTCCCCATGTTGGCCACTCTCTTCAGGGACTTAGTGGTGACCAGAACCTGAGTCCTTCCAGGAGATATCCACATATATAGTTGCCATCTTCTTTTTCCCCCTAAACCCTCTGGATAACCACCAGACTGTGGTGGAGGATACCCCATTAAACACACCAGGCACTTATTGTAGCATGCAGCCAATGCATGGTGCCCCCAGAATCCCTGATCACTGTCCTGTAAAGCACATCTACCATTGCTGACATGGGGAGCAGTGGCATGCACTGAAAGCCAAGGGGTCTGGTACATGCTGAGATGCATCCTCCAGTATGGCTATCTGTTGACCTTGAACACTCCCATTTATGCTGCTTCCTCCGGCACCTGCCACCCGCAAACAACCAGGTTGTGGTACTGCATCGTGGCCTGTAGGTCCTCCCTCCCAAGAGGAGGCAAGAAGCCTTTGGTCACTCAATACTTCTCCCTTGCCAACCACCCAACAGGCAGAGCTCGTTCCTGAACCAGGATCGCGTGTGCGGCGCGAGGTGTCTCATGATGTGCCTCATCCATCAGTGTCACCATGCTGGTGCCCCTGAAGGATTTTGTAAGTTTCTAATACCCCATCTTCTGGTACCATCACCACTCTTCCACTTTTTGATGCCCACATTTACTGTCCACACATCTATGCACTACATTCAATCTTTCTTCACCTTTTGTGACTCCTACATGTCGAAGTTCATTGTAATTGCCATTGAACAGTTGGACCTTTAGATGGCCATTAACAATTTATTTACCATACTCCACTTGACTATCATTGCAAGTAATCACTATCCATACATTAGATATTCATTCGATATGTGGCATGGTGCAAAAAATCTTGCAAAACAAATAGTGACAGTAAGTATAATTCCATACAAAATGATGATGTTCATATCATTACTTTTCACAATGGCACACTGTAGTTTCAGACTGAGGATAAGGCTAACATTCCACCATTTGTGTCATGTTAATCAGGCCTAGGACTGCAAGACTAACCCTACTGTAACTTTATTCTGTATATGTTTGTTGTCAACTTGTAAGCACCACTGTGTAACGCTAAGCAAAGAAACATGCTCACATTAATCTGTATACTGTGTTCTCATAAATCTGTTTGTTTGTCCAGACATGGAGCCTTTGCAAAGGAGTCTTTGACTCAAAGGTTGTAATTTCTGAAAATTAATAAATAAATAAAATAGCATGAAACTTATTCTGTTCTAGGCTTCACAACAACATGGTTCCAAGGCTTTAATCACATGGTGTTGCGACATTGTGAAGCATTTCTGGTACTGTTGCCAGCAAGCTGATACCTATACAGACTTCATGGTAGTAGAGAACATCATTCTTTGTTTAAATTCAGATCACATTAGCTTGTAACGCCCTGTTGACAGAAGTATTGTAATTGTTTGATTTGTTAATTTGCTGTTGCAGGCAGTATGGGTTGAAGTGGCTCACCATGTTTTGAATGTTCATCAGTGGGAGTTTACACATGGATTAGGTGGCATAAGAGAGAGCAGGCATGAACACATGGAAAATGCTCACGACAAAGACTGGCTTGAGCCTGGATCACCGGCACATCTTGAAATTATCAAAATTGTGACAGACAAGTGGTTTCACCACACTGTACTACGTTACATAACTTTCAGGTAACTTGTTTTACAATCTTGTACTGCTGTCTTTGTATGTAGGCATGTACATCTTCACAAGTTAGCTTTATCAGTATATGCATGGCGGAATATATTGGCTGAATTGCATTGTCCAATGCATTATATACTTCTTATGCATGAACTTTGAAGAAAAAAGCTTACCTAACTAATGCTTACTTCATCTTGGTCCACCGCTGAATAAGCATTACAAAGCATACAATTTATAATCTTTTAAAAGTTGAGGATATGTGCAGTCCCATCAATAAGCGATGATATATTACTGTACTGCTAAAAGTTTTTCTTTGATGGCAGCATAACTATCGTGGTTTCATGTCATTCTCACACAGTTCCCAATGCAGATTATTTTTTTGCTGTGTGAGTACCTTTAGCATATCTCAAACTGCATAGTAACATGACCTTCAACATCTTGGCATCATCCATATATGTTTTTCAGTATATCGATTTTGAAGTAAAAAACTCAATAAAATTATATGTTCACTCTAGCTAACACTGGACATGGGTGTAACTTTTGCCTTGCAGGTCATCACAGCACCCAAGTCTTATGGCACAATTTTACCTTTGATTTGCATGCCCAGAAACAGTCCTCTTAGCAGACTCTCCCTAATCTGGTTTAGCAATTAAGTCTTGTGTCAGACATGCTCATCATCTGATGTTGTTATTGTACAGATCAGACAACTGACCTTTTTCTAATTAATGAATGTCTTTTATCCAGCAGTTAGATGCTGACACACTCCCTGTGACTTATTTTTCAAGTCTGACTTCTTTCTTTTTGTTTACATCAGGAGCACATCTGACCTTGAATAGTTCAGGCAACATATTCTTATGTATTCATCTAAGCGATTTGCCTATACCTTTCTGGTGTACCACGCCCGGAACTATTTGGCAGCCATAGACTACAATCAACATGTGTCATGTCCATGTTTGCTCAATGCAAGAGGGGAGAAGGTGTAAGTATTTTCTAGCAATTTTATCTTTGGATTAACATTGTGCTTTTCACTTGCTAGTTTAATGGCTATGTTAATGTAGGCTATGCAATTTTGTGCAATATGCATTACTATGATTTAAAAACATGATTTGATGTGGCATACTACTCCATAATCGTAAGAAATGACACATTCACAAGTACTTATACAGCTAGCGTGTTTTCACTGTAATATTTATGACACAATTTAGTGTTTTAATCTGGCTGCTCCTTCCATCAGTTTTCCACATAGAGAAATTATTTTGTTCGTGTTTCTCCACACTATCCCTTCGATGTAATGAAAAGTCTTCTTCGTTGTAATTTCATGTCTATGTGTGCTTTTCATTTGCCATTGTATGTGTTAACTCTTTCTGAAATGAGTAAAGTCATGTACAACATCTTGGATAGTTCACTCATTATGTTTTTATGCTTTTGCAGATATCATCGTCTTTCTAACAAGTGAAGTTGTAGATGGATAGTAGTTGCCAAGAAGTCACCGAAAGAGTACTCCTATATCCCACAGATGATGGCTGATGTTCTACTTGAGCAAATGCAGAGTAACTGCACCATTACAACTCATTCAACATTAGCAACCGATGATCCATGCCACATTCAGCTCAACATTACATCCGTTCCACCATCATCCACTCAAGAGCTTATCCAGCAGCATACCTCATGATTTGTTCATTGACCGTTGCCCTCAAAAACATGTGCTACGTGCAATGCACATAGATGCAAGAAAGAAATGCACATTCAAGTTCAGCGACAGCACTACAAACTCAATGTCATTGTGGTATGTGGTCATTAGGTACTTTTATGGCAATCACATACCACTCAGAGCAGTTTGGTACAACACATCCGTTAAAAGGTAAAAAACCTAGGACTCTGTTCTGAATTGTGTGGAACAGTTAGAGTGCTAGATACCCTTGCAGACAATGGCTGACTGATTGTCTTGTACTACCAAGATATGGCAAACGCACACAATGATGTACACTGTTACACTTTATAGTTAGGAATAGAGTTCCACATCATACTGTTGTATGCTTTAACACAGTTAGTATAGCTAACACAGTGTCAATGCATAGCACATTACTCCATTTTCTCATTCAGGATGACGGGATAATTCCATGATCAATTGAATTTCACCTTTTGTGTCATGACAAAATGTACAAAGTGTTTGCAACTGAACATCTGTAGCAATGTGCAGCAGCATGTGGCAGAAATAGTTTTCCAAATCCTGATTTTTACTGTTTAATGCTGATGGATTTATGCACTTATGAGTACTTAAACACATGTTCAAATGTTTCATGGCTAAAGCAATTACTAAAAACCATAGAAGTGTATACCAGCAGTGTTCATTCTTTCACAGTGTGTTGTGTATCTGCTGTTAAAGCACACCCAAGGAGGAGGAGGTGAAACATGTCACCAGTTCAACAGTTATTGATGTTATATCATGCAAGATTGCCAAACTTCCAACTACTTTATAGAGATTCATTGTAGATGTTAGTCAGTGTGAGGTGAATTGCTACATTGGAACAGCAAGTATGATTAAGTCAACTGGTGTGCAAAAGATGGGTGCTGACAAAATGAGCAGACACAAAAGACCATAAGGCATACCCTGCAGTAATTTTATCATGTTTCTGTAGTCTGAATAAATTTGTTCATATTCCTGTGACAGAAATGTATTTTTCATGTCACATTTACAAACATGTGTCTGCAAAACCATGCTATTTCAGAAGCACGTACTATATGATCTCATACATTTCAGTGATGTGTCAATACATCATGTATATGTATAATTATAAACACTAAACGACAACCAGATGTCTGTTATATGCTGATCACTTGGTGCTATTGCACCCTGCTGCCCTTGGTATCCCACACACACAGTCAGGGTGAATGTACTTTGTTGACACCGTTTCCAGTCTCCGCAGACAGTGATGTTACACTATGTGAAACCCTAGTGTCCTCTGGCCTTTTCTTCTACATTTTGTGCTTCAGACACATAACACCACAGTTTTGGATTTAGCTGCACCCTGAAACCTACTTCCATTGACCCAAATGTGCAGGGCTGCTGTGCCATGTGCACCCAAGCACACTGGAAGCGCTGCTGTTCCCTGATGTCCCACATCATTTGGTATGACAGATAATGCTTCTGCATCATGCTTACCACTGTCAGACACATCGTTTTCAGTCTGACATTACAACCAAAATATCACATGACCATATTTATTGCTGCAACATTCAATACATGATAATTTTATGTATCATTGGAATGTGATATATTTCTTAGGAAGCTGTTGCACATCAATGATTAATACATAAGCTGTGTAGGAACAGTGTGAGACTGAATTCGGTGCACAGAGTGCCAAACTATGCTGTCGGAAAGAACGCAGAGCATAGAGGCAAACGTTGTACATTAAGAAAAGCTCAAGGTCACAAGTGTGTAATCAATCATGTACTGGGGTGTGGTCAGGGATTTCAGATCTGCACACCAAGAGGACTTAGTGGGTCTCCACCTAAGAGGACTCACGTCCCCTTCCCCTGCTTGGGTGTAGACAGACAATATAGAAATGTACATCGAGACTGTGTTTGTTCCCTAAGACAACCACATACTGGCCAAGAGCCAGTAAAGTTGTATTGTCCTTGGGATACAAAGAGAGTAGTAGTGACCAGTATGTGGGTGTCTTACGCAACAATGCATAGCATTTGCATATAGCCATGCATGGCTACAGCCACTGTCATGAGATATAAACGTTTTATTTAATTTGCCAAAATGAATCAACATACAAGGTCTCTGTGTACATTTGTATATTGTCTGGCTGTCCAGTCCTGCAGAATTACAGAAAGGTGCTGTATTTTTGTTGTTAGTTTTCATTGAAAAAGGAAGCAGTTCAGAGCTTATTTGCCATCCTCCGTAAATAAAATTGCGCACCACGGAGTGCTTGGCGTATGCCTGCCTACACACATGAGCATGAATACTGAAAATGAATCATGGTTCTTCAGCTTCGACACGGCAGTCATGGAAACAATTTATGAACCACAGACTATGGTTGGTGGTGTACTGCGATTTTACCCTTCCACCAGAGAATTGAGAATGTTCATACCAATAATCGTCCTTGCCTTCTGTATATGATCCAAAATGTCACCTTTTTCCATCGATTTATTTATTTAAATCATGTCAATTTGTCAGTGTGCATCTTCATTGTAATCACTTTATTGATAACACATGCAGGCACTGATTATGGAAGTGTGGTCTTTCTCATTCAAGCCTCGCCCCTGTGACTTTCTGTTGCCCTACAAGTGCTGAGTGGTTTGACTTTATTGATATGTCAACCATTGTACTACGTCTTTTATATGTGATGTTTTAGCTTGGTCTGTGCTTCAATTTAATAAATACGGTGTTTTGATTGCTACCCTGGAGTGACGTGTGTTTTGTTAAAATACTGGAGAGTGATGAGTATCAGTGCCCCTAGTCTATGTACCAAATTGCCATGAAGTAGTGGCCGTGATGGATGTGGGGCAACAGGATATTGTGGTGACACCAGAAACAGGGTAAACAGAGAACCATGACTGGGATGTCAGCTTAAGAGGGTACACAAACTACCAGAGTGACTGGGAGTTTAAAAGAGGATGAGGAGGAGTTCTCTATGTGAGTGAAAAAATCAAATGAATGCAACTAAATGGTTAATAGGTAGTATATCAGGTACTGTATCATAAAAGGTAAGCTCAAAAAGGAATTTCGTCAGGAAACATAAGGGAACCCAGCGGTATGAAGATCGGTAGGCATGCCAAACTTCCCTAAGGTACGCAGGGAAGGCATTAAGGCAGTGTGGCGTTAAACATTATACAGTCAGAAGCGACACAAGTCACAAGTGTGGTACCTCGAGGATAAGTTCTGGGGTCAGTCCACATCAGTTTCTTCTTCAGTTACATTGCAGATGGACTGGAGGGTACTGTTTGTCTGTTTGCAGATGACAGCAAGATCTGCAACAGAGTAGATGTAAACAGATGGTGTTGGCAGAATGAGAAAAGATCGGGATAAACTAGCAAAACGGCCAAAAGAGTGGCAACTGTTGTTTATTGCAAAGAAGTGCAAGATCATGCACATAGGAAAGACAAACCATGAAGCCACCTATAGGCTGTGAGGGAGTTGCTGGCAGTCAGACGGGAACAAATGAGACCTGGGCATCATCATCATCGCTGATCTGAAATCATTCAAGTAGACCACTAAAGCATTCTGTAATACTAGGTGGATGTTGGGGTGTCTTAGAAGGGATATTACAAGTTTGAAGAGGGAGGTAATAAGCATTTTTCACAAGACACTGTTTAAGCACCATCTTGAGTTCTGCATCATTACTGGATGCCGCAACTCATGAAGACATCACCCAATTTAGGCAGTCCATAGAAGGGTGGCCAAAGTTGCCGTTGGAAGTAAGGCACCTTGGTATGATATGTAGAAATATGTTTGCCGAGCATAGTCCATGGCCAGGTCTCTGTGGTACAAGTAAAGCTGCAATGGAGGAGTGGGTTTTGTTATGGATTACGGAGTCTGTGATGGTAAATAGTGAGTGTAGTCAATAGTCAGTTGCAGAGAGCACACCTCGTTCGCTATAAAGTGTGCAGTGGTGCTTGAGGTGCCCATCTATGGCATAGGAGAGGCTAGGGTGTTCCGAACCATGGGATTCAATCAGTGGTTGAAAAACTGGTGTGGAGCTCAGGGATTTGGCTTCATTGGGGACTGGGGGTCCACCTGGAGTGATTCAAGCCTATATTGGCATGATGGGCTGCATCTGTCCGGGAGGGGAACCAGGATCCTAGGTGAAAGGTTTAAATGCTTCATTGTCAAAGCTTTTAAACTAGCCAAGGGGAGGCACTGGAAAGGAGCAGGAAATCTAGCCCCCAAATAATCACGGTAGTAAGTGCAGCAAACACCAACATAGAGGTGTCGATGGGAGAAGGGCAGGGGTAAATGGAGAAAGTGACAAAGGCAAGAAGGACAGGGATGTGGCAAAAGGGAGTAAGGCCATCAGGAAGTGGAGGGTAATGAGTACCAATGCCCATAGTCTGGGCAGCAAGCTCCCTGAGCTGGTGGCCTTGATGGAAGAGGGATGCATGGATATCATAGCAGTCACAGAAACATGGTACACAGAGAACCATGACTAGGATGTTAACATACCAGGGTACATAACCTACAGGAGAGACAGGCAGGGGAGAAGAGGGGGAGGAGTAGCCCTCTTGTAAAGGAAGGATAAAAGCAACTGAACAAAAGAGTAAACAGGGAGGAGAGGAGGCACTGTGGGTCCTTGGAGACTGGAAAGGGCACCACAATCCACTTAGGGGTTGTGTACAGACCCCATGTCAGGGGAGGAATGGACAAGAATATGATAGAAGGCATTCTTAGAATGGCAGAGAAAGGAGATACTGTTGAAGGGAGACCTGAATATGCCAGATGTTAACTGGAGCACATTTGCTGCAGCCACATCCAAGAGCAGGGCAATTCTTGATGCCCTACAGATGGCAGGCATTAGACAGCTAGTTTCTGAACCCACTCGTGAGGAAGCAATCTTAGACCTCGTACTCTCAAACGGGGGCAGTGAGAGGATCTGTGATCTAGAAGTGGGTTGCCATCTGGGGACAAGTGACCATCAAACAGTGTGGTTCACATTAAACTCAGCTACAGAGTCACGCCATACAAAAGTGAGGGTACTGGACTTTAGGAGGGCTGACTTTGGCAAGATGGGAGAGTGCCTCAGAAGAGCACTAGCAAACAGGCTAGAAGGAGGTGTGGAGCAACAATGGGGAATCATCAAAACTGCCATCACACAGGCAACAAGCCTTTGTGTGAAGCAAATAAACAAATCAAAACAAAAGAAAAAGCCACTATGGTTCTCAAAGAGGTGGCTGTGAAGTCAGGAAGAAAAGATAGCATCTCGAAGTATAAGGAAACACAGAAGGAGCAGGACAGAGCTATACCAGTTAAGGCAGAAGGAAGCAGGGAGGGAAGTCAGAATAGCAAAGGCCCAAACTGAGGAAAAGATGCCAACTCAGTTAAGAAGGGGATACAACCTTTTATAGGTACATCAGCGAGTAGAAAGACAAAGGGAGGGATAGTGAGGCTGAATAGCATGAGCGGTGGGTGGGCAGAGGGGACAGTGAAAAGCAGGGATACTGAACGAATATTTCTGCTCAGTATTCACAAAAGAGGAGGGGGAAGTGCCTAATCCAATTAACAGAAGCACTCTTGATAGGAGGGGTCGATCCCAGTCCTTTCACAGAAGAAAGGGCTCTGCAAGAACTCCTAAAACTGAAGGTGGACAAAGCAATGGGTCCTGATGGAATTCACCCCAGAATTCTAAAAGAATTAAGGAGGAACTAGTGAAACCACTGGCTACTCTTTTAATAAATCATGGGAGGATGGTGTGGTACCGAGGACTGGAGGGAAGGCGGATGATTCCCTTCATAAAAGTGGGACAAGACAGAGGCAGGAAACTACAGACCTGTCAGTCTGACCTCTGTGGTAGGAAAGTGATGGAGTCACTTCTGAAGGAAAGAATAGTTGAGTACCTAGAGGCCAGTGGAGCACAGGACCCAAGGCAGCATGGGTTCACAGAGGGAAGGAGTCATGTCAGGCGAGATCTAATAGATTTCTTTGACTGGGTGACCAAAGTAGTGACCAGGGAGGCTGTGGACATGGCTATCTGACTTTAGCAAGGCATTTGACACAGTCCACACAAAGATTATAGTCAAATTAACCAGCCTGGGAGTGGGTCCCAGGGTGGTAGCCTGGGTAAAACATTGGCTGCACAACAGGACACAGAAGGTAATTGTAAATGGAGTCCACTCTGAAGATAGAGGGTTACTAGTGGGTACTGCAGGGTTCAGTATTGGTCCAGTCCTTTTTAATGTCTTCATCAGTGACATTGCAGAGGGACTGGAAGGAAGATGCCTTTGCAGATGACACAAGATCTGCAACAGGGTTGATACACAAGGAGGCGTGGAAAGGATGAAAAGGACTTGGCAAGGTTGGAGGAATGGTCAGAAGTATGGCAGCTAGAATTCAATGCAAA
This sequence comes from Neoceratodus forsteri, assembly GCA_016271365.2. Lineage (NCBI taxonomy): Eukaryota > Metazoa > Chordata > Ceratodontiformes > Ceratodontidae > Neoceratodus > Neoceratodus forsteri. Next base: position 107,300,262 of record CM057458.1, read on the forward strand.
GAAGTGCAAAATAATGCACCTGGGAAACAGGAACCCAGGGAAAGATACACAATGGGTGGGGAGGTAGTAACAACAACAAAAAGGAAAGGGACTGGGGTAATCATATCAGATGACCTTAAGGTTGCAATCAATGTGAGAAGGCAGTAGGGAGGGCTGGGGGTATACTGGGATGTATAGGAGAGGCATCAGCAGCAGAAAACAGGAAGTTGTTATCCCTCTGTACAGACAGTTGGTGAGACCCCATCTGAGTACTGTGTCCATTTCTGGAGACCTCATCTCTGCAAGGACATAGACAGGATAGAGGTAGTCCAGAGGAGGGCAAATAAAATGGTGCAGGGTCTGCAAAGAAGCCGTATGAGGAGAGACTAAAGGAGCTTAATATGTATACCCTTGAGGAAAGAAGGAGGGGGACATGATAGAAACTTTTAAGTACCTCAGTGGAATCAACAAAGTCCAGAGGGTAGCATCTTTCAGAAAAAGAGACTTACAAGAACAAGGGGACACAATTTAAAGATAGAAGGAGGGAGGTTCAGGGCAATGTGAGGAAGTATTATTTCACAGAGAGGGTAGTGGATGCATGGAACAGCCTTCCTGAGGAGGTTGTGGGGTCTAAAACTGTGGGAGATTTCAAGAATGCATAGGACAGACATAAGGCAATTCTTGTGAGGGGTAGGAAGAAATAGGCTGTTGGTTAACTAGGATCTGTGGCCTATCCTGTAGGTAGGGAAAAGGGCAGACTAGATGGGCCTAGCGGTCCTTATCTGCGGTCAAAGTCTATGTTTCTATGAGGTGATGGGAAGAGGAGGCATACCAACATTTGTTGTTAAATGTGACATCCCATTTATGGAGAGCAGTCTTAGGGGCATCAGCAAAATTGGAGACAGCATATGTCAGTGCTGGTAGCAGAATACCCTTGGCAATTGCCAATTTGGCGGATGTTGTTATCAGGTGCAAAGTATTATAGGCAATTCCAAGTTTGCCAATCATAGGTTTAAAGTATGTGCTGACTGAAATCAATGGATTTATCAAGAAGGACTACCCAGTACTTTAAGGATGTGACACAGTTGGACATGGTTCAATTTCAGAAAAATAGCAGGACAAGTGGACACAGCATGAGATTAGAGGGAGGCTGATTAAGGGGTAATGTGAGGCAGTTATTTTGCACAGAAATGATTCCTAGATGCATGGAACGGCATACCTCAGGTAGTGGTGGATATGAATACAGTGCAGGGCTTCAAACAGGCATGTGATGGGCATAAGGGAGCAACACAGAAGGGTATGAATAGATAGAACAGTGAAAACACTGACACTTGCATACTGTGTGACCTTGGGCATGTCACGTATTTTCCCAGTGCTCTCCGGTTGCACCTGTAAACACACTTTATGCTTAGTGTACCTCTCCTTGTTAAACAATTGGGAGAAAAACTATTATGCAATGGATTTAACACCGTCCCCAGTAAAAGATTAATAAACAAATTATCAAGCCTGGAGAGGAAAATTAGGACATAATACCTGTCCTGACTGCTGCAAAAAAAGAAGTTGCTTACACCCCCTAGCAGTAACAAATGACAAAGGATGAATACTAGTGGTGATGCTGGCAAAGGAGGACAAAAGTGGAAGTGGTGGAAGGTGGTAACCTTGAATGCTAGGAGCTGCTGGACAACAATGGCATCACTTCAGACTTTCATATCAGCCAGTGAGGTATACATTGCAACCATCACCTACACATAAGGCACCCAATACAATGACTGGTACCGGTCAATACCAGGGTACAGTATATTTCTTAAGGACACAGTGATTGGTAAAAGAGGGGGAGTGACACTGTAAGTGAGTCAAAGACAGAAGTGTGCATGTCATGAGGGGGAGCCTGGTATTATGAAGTCACTGTAGGTGCAAATACGGGATCCTAAGCTTATGACTATCGGGAAGGAAGTGGTGCTCAATCCACCCTGCGAGACAATACAGTGAGACACGAAAGTAGCGTAAAAGATCAGGAGGACATGAGAGAAGGGTGGTGTGGAGATTTCAGGGGATGTCAACATGCCCCTAGTAGATTGGAGTATCCCAAGATCTGAGATAGAATGGCGCAGGTACTGATGGGTGCTTTTCTGGAAAGCTTCCAGATGCAAATGTTCAGTGAGCCAACCTGGTTATGGAACTAGCCGTGAAATGGTGATTTTTTTTGAGGGAATTCTGGGTGGCAGAACAAGTGGAGTCACACACAATTGGGTGGTGTGGGGGGAGATATCAGGAGGGCTGATAACGTGAGGATGGGGTACATTCTAAACCGTTACCTGGCCCTAATGCAACCAAGTATTACGAAGGTGGAGAAACACTGATTCAGGTACATTTGGGAGAAAAGGAACTGTAAGTACAATATCATATGGTTTAGAAAGGAGGGTGTTTCAGTCTAAGTGGGAGGCCATAAGGAAGAATAACTTAATGTTTACTTCTGCTCGGTATTTACTAAGGAGAAGAGGGTGGTGATAACCAAGGGTGAAGGGAGTGCAGAAACACAGAACGGGTGGTGGACAAGTGGAACACCCTGCCAGAGGAAGTGGTGGGGGCTGAAACAATCACAGGATTTAAGAATGCATGGGATACACATGAAGGAATTCTGGAGGTCAGGGGTATGGGGCAACAGACTTCTAGGAAAACAAACTGAACTTACAAGCTCAAATGGGCAGACTGGGTGGGCCATAGGCCCTTATCTGCCGACACTGTCTATGTATCTATGTATCTATGTAACAGAGGGGGAGGTGTAACTGATAGGTCAATAATGGAGCAGTGAGATCTGGAGGGTCTGGATGTTCCATGATAACATGTCACTGAGCATAAAGAGCAAGACTGGTGTGTTACCTGGCAACACCAAGAATAGAGAGTGGTGGTGGATGACCTAGGGGGAATGGCATGGGTTGCGGGCAGATCGGGCACAAACTAGAGAGGCACTGAGGTGCTGTTCAAAGTCACGTGTGGTGGGACACCAATGGACATGACATGAGAATGTATGGATGATGGTTCATGAGGGAGATTAGGTAACTGTTCTATACCAACAGGGTGCTATCTGGCCGTAATGCTTCACTGTCATAAGAGTGGACTGCTTCAAAAGCGTATTATCACCGTGTCATAGGTGCATAAGTAGAAAATGACATCAAATTCTAACCTCCTGGTTATGGCACTTGCGAGCCCATGGATTCGCTTCCCTTGTCTCAATGAAGTGATTGCAGTGAGGCATGTGCTTCTGCATCACCAGCCCCTCACTGCTCCCAACACGGTCTGGTGAGATATTTCTTCCTGGGCATCCATTGTACTGCATGTTATCAAACCAGTTGTATCTGGGCATTGTGTTCTGTGCCTGTAGCTGGCTCAGCACCGTGGTGATCTAGGAAATCTCTTCCCACTGGCCTGTAGGAGATGTTTATGCTGACAGTGCCTGTCACAAAACCAGTTCAATTATAACAGCACACAACTTACCCACAGATGTTCAGTCATCAAGGTTCCACATACTAACATACTTAAATGACAGCATAAGATGCATAATGGGCTTTCGTGTCAGCTCATTTGGTTAGGCCCCACTCTGTGAGCTGACCTTGCTGTGTCTCCCATCTTCCTTCAGACCACCCCAACTGAGCCTGCTCTATTTACCCCCTTCATGTACTTGAATACCTGTATTATGTCTCCCCTGTCCCTTCTCTATTCCAATGTTCACATGAGGCAAGTAAAGTCAAAGAGGGACTGAGGGCACAGAAGGTAGACAAGTCACCAAGGCCAGATTATATTATCCCAAAGGGTGCTGAGTAAGATGGCAGAGGTGTTGGCACAGCCACTGGCCGATCTGTACAGCACCTCACTGGAGTTGTGATGTGTGCCACTGGAGTGGAGGATGGTGCAAGTAGTGCCATTACACAGCAGAGTTTGCCAAGGGACGAACCGGGTGATTATTGTCTGGTAAGTTTCATATCCATAGTTTGAAAACTCATGGAAATTATACTAAGGGATAGACTTGTGTCATACCTGGAGGAAAATGTCCTCCAGGAAGTGAGGCATCATGGGTTTGTTACAGGGAAGTATTGTCAAACCAACCGGATACAATATTATGAGTGGGTAACGGGAGAGCTGGATGAGGGTCCTGCTGTGGTTGTGCTTTACTTGGACTTCAGCAAGGCCTTTGATTCCGTGCCTCATGGGCAGCTTGGGAGGAAGCAAAGTGATGTAGGAGTAGGAGCAAAAATGATGAACTTCATTAAAAGCTGGATGCTGCAACGGATGGTGGTGATTGGGGAGCTCTCACCCCCAAGGCCAGTGACAAGTGGGGCATCACAGGGCTATGTGTTTTGGCAAGAATTATTTGGACTCTTCATATCAGACCTTGGACATCAGGGTGGTGAGCATGGTAAGTCAGTTTGCAGATGACAACAACATTGGATCAGTGGTGGAGAGAGAGGATAGGTGGAAGCTGCTGCAGTGGGACCTAAGCAAGCTAGAGGAGTGGTCAGAGAGGTGGCAGCTGGTATGCAATGCAAAGAAGTATAATGTTATGCACTTTGGAGTGAAGAACCCAAGGAGAGAATATTGGCATGGGGTGGGTTAAGCTGGGGATCACTGAGGGTAATGATAACAGAGACTGTGAACAACACTGCCCAGTGCAGGAAAGTTGCTGCCAAAGTGAACAAAATACTGGGGTGCATAGGGAGGAGGGTTTCGTCCTGGCAAACTGAGGTCTTCTTGCCCCAGGACAGATCACTGGTAATGCTGCTCTTATAGTATTGTGTGCAATTTTGGAGGCCATACAGAAAGCGTGATATCAAGCTGCTGTAGGGGGTGCAGAAGAGTACAACAAAGATGATATGTGTAATAGTGGAGAGAGACTATGACAGCAAGCTGATATACCTCAATATATACTCTGGAGGATAGAAGGGACAGGAGAGACATGATAGAGACATTCAAGCATCTGAGTGGGGTCAAAAAGTATGGGCAGATGGGGTCTTTAAGTTAAGGAGAGGGGTCACCAGGGGTCATGGGCTAAGAATGGAGGATGAACGATTTAGGAAGGAAATGAGAAGACACTATTTCACAGAGAGAGTGGTAGCCAAACGAAACACCCTACCAGAATGGGTGGTATTAGGTAAATCTGAGAACCACTTCTAAAGGGCATGGGACCAGGAACATGGAGGAGTGAGGTTGGGTTGTTGCAGTGACATGGCAAAAGGGAGGGGTGTGGGCTGCACACTCGTACATACTTAGATGGTGTGTTCTGTTTATGCTGGTATGTTCATATATTTATCTCTTTGATCCTTTACCCATAGGTACCCAGAGCCACAGATAATTTTTGTTTTCTCCTCGCGACCCATTACATGAGTTCAATGTCCCTTTTTAAGTGTGGCCTCCAAAACTGCAGACAGTACTCGAGGTACAGCCTGAAAAGCAGTTATACAGAGGTAGTATGCTTCCCTCCCAACCCTAGCCCATCTGGAGGCGTTCTCTCTCGTAATGCTTCCCAGCATCTTATTTGCCTTGGCTGCTGCACTCCTTCAAGTCTCAGAGAAGTTCACCTTAACATCCACCACCAACCCTGGCTCTCTCTCAGCCTTTGAGACTTGCAGCATTCCACCCCCCCACTGGGTAAACACTTGGCCAGGGTTTCTGTCATCCGGGGCCAGTACACTGCATTTCCCTGCATTGAAACTCAGTCCACAGTTCCTTGAGCAGTTTTCCAAAGCATCTAGGTCACCCTGTAGGGCCAGCTTCCCCTCTTACTCATCCACTGCCTGCAACCAGCCTTGAGTCATTTAGAAAGATACTCGTATCAATACTGATACCCTTCATTTTGTCAGAGGCATAGGCGTTGTACCAGATGGAGCCAAAGATCGATCCTTAAGGGGTCCACGCTCTCCGTGGAGATGAGACTATCCACTGAGCGATGACCATCTGGGTCCACTCTGACAGAGTTACATATCCATCTGAGCAAGTTTCCCCACCCTCATTCAACCCTGTCTATCCAACCGTCACCTGTGAGTCACCAAGTCTAATGCCATTTTGAAGTTGAGAAAGAGGACGTCCACCACCCTACACAGCTCCAGGGAACTCGTCACCCAATCGTTGAACTCTGCTAGCATTATCAGACACAATTCACATGGGATGAAGCCATGCTGTCTGTTGTCTATTCACACCATCTTTTATTGTTATAACACTAGCCCATCCATGGCAATACTCTCCATCACCTTCCCCACCACCGATGTCAGTCAGGCGTGCCTGTAGTTCCCTGCCTCCTCCACTGACCCTCCATTCTGGAGGTGCACGATCTGCACTGTCCACATAGAACAGTGCATGAGTGCAAGCTTACTGGAAACAGTGCAAAAATTAACATCACAAATATGAGAATTTTCCAATGTTTGAAAGGAAGCACAATCACAATAGTTTTAGCCTTGGTAGACAAGTGCATATGTTTAAGTTCAAGTTCAAGTTTATTGCAGGAAAGCTCTGTTGAGCAAGCTCATTCACAAGGAGGTCCTGAGGTATACATACATTACAATGAAGTTCTGTGGCAGACTTACAGACAAATAGTTAAGTGCTTACATCAAAAGAACAGAGTTCATAGCAATAAGAGCTAGCATCATCATACACAACAGGCAAAATGATAAAGAGCACCCAAGATGCTCTCGGCTCATGAAGAGCAATTTGTGCTATTTGTCAAGACAATACATTACATTCATTGGAAAATAACAGTAAATCCATAACAATTCAATAAAGATTCCACCTAAAACACTGATCGTGGTACAAAATAGAGTTAAAGAAGTGTAGGAATGTAACCTGGGAGATCAAGGGGTCACTGGTTTGAGTCCTTAGTAAGGGCAATTCATTAAAGGCAGTTGCAAGTGACTTTTAAATTAGCCAAAACTAACATTTTAAAGAAGTTAACAGGGACAGTACTGGCTAATTTCAAAAATGATTGTAGTCGATTCCAAATAGTTGGCAATGAGCATGAAATAACATGTTTCCCAAAGGAGGTGCGAGTCCTAGGTACGTCAAGCAGGAAAAACTTGGACTTCCTATGTGAATAGGCACTGCGTGCTATAAGTATTAAGGAGGATAGGTATTGCGGGAGTTTATTCTGAAGAAGTTTTAAAGTCCATGTACCTATGTGGACTGTCCGTCTAACGGAGAGCGAGGGCCAACCGACTAAGGCATAAAGATAACAATGGTGGGTAAGAGGGGTGGAGTTTGCTATGAATCGTATATGTATGATTGTTTGCATGACATACAGGAGCCATTGACCTTTCTATGCACTGCATTCTTCAGCTTTCACAGTGCAGTTGGGCTCAGCTCAGAACACTTATCAGCCACTTAGCTTTGTGTTGCTCCTGTTCTCCCACACACAAAAAAAAATGAAGCAGAAGAACAGCAGCAATGAGTTAAAAACTGACCTATAATGATTCTCACTAGCTGCCTCAATTAGAGAAATTAAGTGCTTGAAACTGTTCTCAACTGATGAATTCTACTCTTTCTTTGTGATTGTCCTGTTCTGCGAGACAAGCGAGAAAGTGAAGTGCAAGGACACTAGAAAACATTTGATAATGCACCTTAAATGAGTTTCAAACTGCACTGTCTTGCAGCCTTGGACTCTGTCTGACTTTAATTCATCCTCTAAACAGCAACCACTGTTTCAAAGACCAAAAAAAAAAAATGGTAGAGTACTATCAATATAAAAATGTAGTTAATAATACAGCACATCAGCTGACAGAACTCAATCTGCATATATACACCTGTTCATATCCTTAAAGGCACAGCACACTGAATCAGGGATAGAGACACTCACAAGCCCGCACACACTAAAACAAAAAAAAAAATTAGCATAGGTAAAAGGAAGGCACACAGTCATATGGGGAGTGGTGCAGTGCACTGGCTGTGGAGTAACAGTCTTCCGAGAGACATTCCAGAGACTGCGTTGCTCCCCTGAGGGAGAATGTTGTTTGTTTCAATGCTGACCTGGCAAGCATTTGGGAAACCTGCTCCCCCACCCAGGGACCACCACTGCCACTGCTGTTGCCTCAGAGGTTGCCAAGGCAGGAGCATGTTTGGATCACGGTGTGATCAGGGATGTTGAGGGTGGCAGAACTGAGGCACATCCCTACAGTTGTACCTGTCCAATTCATTGCCCACTGTGGTGGAGCATGATTACTCTATGAAGGCACCCTACATGGAGACCAAGGAGCATGCTGGGAGTCTTAACAATGTTGGCCCACATGGGAGTGCCCCATGGTGCCCTCAGTGGAGGGAAAAAACTTCAGTTGGTGGACTCAGTTGTTAGGGTGGAAGAATTGGAGAAGAGAGGGGTAAGGGAGGTAAGGTGCCTTCCCAGCGCCATGTCTTTGAGGGACAGGAAACAAATCAGCAGGATCGTGGGATCAACTGCTACAGGGAGTGAACAGGATGTCCTCATCCACCTGTGGATAAAGGACATGGCTCTGACTGGGATCAGAGCAGTGCAACAGGAGTTTGCAGACTTGTGGCGGGACCTTAGACAGGTAGCATACATGTTAACTGTCACAAGTGCTAGCTGTGTATGGCATGGCAGCTGCTCGGGTAGGCCACATCATGGGATACAAGGACAGGTTGAAAAACTGGTGCATAGCTCCGGTATTTGAATGGAATGCATACTGGGGCTACACCTTGAGGGATGAAGGCATATAGTGGTGCGACATTCTGCATCTTTCCAGGAAGTGATCCCTGATCCTAGGTGATAGGTTTAAATGCTTGATTGGCAAGTGTTTTAAACTAGACAAGAGGTGAGGCACTGAGAAGGCAAAGTTATATCCTCACCAATGCCGCCCAAAAAATCATGGTCGTTACTGAGGAAAACACCAAGATATAGCAGTCAAGAGGAAGAGTGGCTGGTGCAAATCGAGCAAAAGACAAAGGCAATCAGGACCATGATGGTGCTAAAAAATGTAAAGACATAAAAACAAAGTAGAGGTTAGGGAGTACCAATGCTAGTCATCTAATTAAAAAATGAACAGAAACGGTGGTCTTGATGGAAAAGGGATGCCTGTATATCATATCAGTCACAAAAACATGGTACACTGAGAAGCATGACTTGGATGTCAGCTTACCAAGGTACACAATCTACAGAAGGGACATGGAGGGAAGAAGAGGAGGAGGAGGATGACCTCTTTATGTATGGGAATGGATCAAAGTGACAGAAGTAAAGGGTAAACAGGGAGGAGAGGAGGCAATATAGTTCACCATGGAGACCAGAAATGGCACCACAATCCGCACAGGGTTTGTATACAGACCACTGTCTCAGGGGAAGGAAATGGACTAGCAAATGATAGAAGACACCTTGAGGGTGGCAGAGAAAGGTGAAATATTGCTGATGGGGGGACCAGATTATATCAGATGTTAACTGGAACACCTTTGCTGCAGCTACATACTACAACTTTGACAGTCTCGATGACCTACAGGCAGCATGCCTCAGAAAGCTAGTTTTGGAATCCACTCATGAGGGGTCATTCTTCGACTTTGTATTCTCAAATGGCTCATGAGAAAGGATCTCTGATCTTGACAGCGGCTGAAAAGGGGAACCCGTGGGCCAAACTAAACATGCATTTAGGCACCATGCTGTCACCAGTTCCCTGTGAGGGTGAGGTGCAAATGCACTCTGTGCATAAAGAAACTGTCTAAGATAGGGTCTGAGGCCAGAGAAAACTTTTGGGACAAACATAATGTAGGCAAAGTGAATGAAAATAGGTTAGATAGTCCAGTACAGCTTGGTCACCAGTCTGTGCTGTGTTGTGCCAGGCCCTTATCGAACATTTATAAGATATGATCTGGAGCAAATTAAAACATTGTCTCCAGATGATGTGCATACCAATGCTACAGCTCGGATAACCACAAGGATGCTGGACCACAAGTCCAATGAATGTAAATAGGTTACATAGTCAAGCACTGCTAGGACCCCAGCATGTGCTGATACCAGTTCCTATTTCAATAATTAACAGAAAAGAACGTTTACAGTTTGAAGCACAGATTTCTTGGTAGTGGAGGGCAGACAGTAACTGCTTAAAATACACAAGACACTTTCAGCAAAATGAAAGCCTGAAAATTGTTGGCCCTCAAGAGCCCTTCCTTGAGCCTGAATGATTTTAGGTTCTGTGGTTGGAGAACCCCTTGTTTTTAAGTTAACAGATTTTGACCCTGAGGAAGATGTATTTTTTCAGACACAGACATATAGAGTATCATAAAAGTACCGTGACCACCTGGCACAGTCTAGGGCTATCAAGACAATTGATGCAGACTGGGACCTAAGCTTGAGAAGTAGTCTTGCATGACAAGAGGGAAGGAAAAAGTGCATGAAGGTAATTCCAAGACCAATACTGAGCCAGAGCATACAGGTGGATTGTTGCAATATCTAGTGGTCTGCCATAGTACTATTGCATGTGGTGGTTGTAGTGGGATACAAACAAGTTAATCCTCTGGGGTGCACAACCTTCTACTGCTTGCTTGCAGCACCTGATCTGAATAGACTGCAGGGGAACCTCATGGAGCATCATAGACTTTGTATTACCATAAATCATGAGCAGGGTGGGCTGAGATATTATCCATCCCTGCTTTTTGTGAAGTGCATTGAGTTAATACTGTCTGTTCTGACCTGTCCCACCCTCCCTGTACTAGTTGAGAAAAGCCTTTATTGGCAGTTACAGTACTGTTTGCTCCTGTAGGTTTATGTGCGAGTCACTCTGCGCTTGACTGTGTGCCTTGGTTGGTGTGGACACCAAAATAGGACCACCACTGCAGTAAGGATGCACATATTGCTGGAACAATGGATGGGTGCTCTTGCAAACTATCATTTGTCAATCCTGAATGTCTGATTGCTGTTATTAGCATTGGAAATGCAAGAGTTAGAACAGATGCAGAATAAGAATGGCAGTGAAGTATTGAACATCACAAACCCCATCTCCATCCTGCAAACAGCACAACGCATGTATCGTTTTCTGTTTTATATGTCTAAAGTCAGCCAAAAAAAAAAAAGGGGTTTTTTTTCCTTTTTTTGTTTTCATATAAACAGGCACATGTGGCATGCTACGGTGGGCTCATGGTGTGCCACAAGAGTGTCTGAGTAGGGAGGGTTGTAGCCAATGGTTGGGGCTTTGTGCACACACACACTGGCACACAAACAGTGGTGGTAGGATTTACAGCACGGTGATAGGGAGTGTGATCCCCGTAAGCAAATCAAGGTGGATGGGTCACGCGGATGGTAACTGTCCTGCATTGATGTGTCACTCCCTCATCACAGCGGTATGCCTGACATTGCAATGACTAGGCAGCCCCTGATTGTGGGGATGAAAAAGTTGTAACCTGGTGTCACTTATACAGAACCAGTGTCATCAGGACACTGGTACTGCATTGGTCCACCAGGGCCAAGTCCACAAAGGCAGTGCTGCCTTTTGATGCCACAGTGCCACAACTCCACAACCCATTTTCCTCCTTTGCTGCCGCTGAATGGTGATTGCGCAGGCTCGCAAAATGACATAAAAAGATGGACCACTCCTCTTTAGGTTAGTTTCCTCAGTTCACCATTGAAAGGCATGTAACATTGTTTTTGTCACTAGAAGTAATTTTGAAAGATGGACCTTGGCCCTAAAGAGTCCTGAGGTGAAATCGAATGTCTCATTTATACGATGGATTTCAGATCTGTGCCAGTGGCAGGTACCATGTGGGCAGTAGCTGAAGACACTGCCTCACAGTTTTGTGGCTTGTTTAGAATGAATGAGCCTGCCATCAGCGTAATTCTTTTTAGACCAGCCAGAGTCAGGTGGGCCCTAACTTGTGGTGTACTTAGCACTGCTCCTATCAACTGTAATGCCTGAGCAGCATAAAGGACAGACTTTACTTCGATTTATTAGAAACCCTAGAGCCTCCAAGAGACCCTGGGTTGATTTTAAAACCACCAGACAGTCAATATGTATGGGAAAACTGTGACACCTCGTCTTCAAAGGTGCGCTGCATCCACGGCCCAGCAGGTTGTGTACACACTTATAGAGTCACACGATGTGAATCTGTAAGACTCTGTAATGGGGATGTGCACCCCAAAATTGGATGGGCATGGGGATGACAATAATTCCCCTTTTGGCCCGTTGGCAGAATCAGTGACCAAGTTATCATTGTGAACTATGTCCTTGCCCAGAATTCTAAGACCGCTCTTCTCCCCATTTTATTAGAGGTCTTTGACAGTAACAGGTTTTGAACTCTGTTACCATAAGTTTTCTGTGTACATCTGTACATGGTTAGAAAACATTTCCTTTTACTGTTGGAAATGATTTTGAACTTGGGGCAACACAAAACTCACTACATGACAGACCATTTGCATGTAGTGCCTGAGTAACCTGCTGTGGGTACTGCTGATACTGAGGCAGTGCACCGGCATTATTAGAACAATGGGGTGTTGATGTTAAATGATCGGCCTCTGACTACCCTTCCATGTGTTTCAGTGGTTGGAGAAGCAGTCTTTGCAGAATTGCTACTGGAGTTGGTTTTGTATTTGTGAGCTAAGCCTTTATCCTTCTCCCAAGAGTGCATTAACATGGACTGTTCTCCCAGAGTCTTTCCTCATGGGTCATGTCCCCTGCCCATGGATGATTTGATTTCCTCCGTACGATCCCCTGTCAGAGTGTAAAGTCCCTCTTTAAATGTGGTCTCGAAAAATGCTCACAATGCTGTGGTGTGGCCGAACCAGGCAGTTGGTGCAGGGGTAGTACCACTTCCAGCTTTCGTGAGGCAATCCCACTGTGGGATGCATCCCAGTATACTATTTGCCCTTGCCACTGACCTCCTACTGGTCTTTGAGTTGTTCATTTTTACACTGACCAGTACTCCCAGGTTCCTCTCTCCCTAAGCAATATAAATTGGGTATCCTGCCAGTATATAGACTAGGCCTTGATTTCTGAATTCCAGGCACAGAACCTTCCACTTCAACTGACTGAATATGAGTATCGATTTTGCAGGCCAACATTCCAGAGCTTCCAGACCCTCCTGAAAGGCCACCCTCACCTCTTACTGATCCACAACTGCACCCAGCTTTGAGTCATCTGCAAAGACACTCATTGCACTCCGGATCCCCTTCCTTGTGTCTGAGACATTGGTGTTGAACAGGATGTGGCCCAGCAGTGCCCGCTGGATAACCACACCAGTAACACACTGTGGAGATGAGGCAACCACCACACTCTTACTATGCTCACAGAGCCAGGTTCCTATCCATTTGAACAACTCTCTCACTGCACCCATATCCTTCAGTTTAGCCATCAGGCCACTGTGGGTAAACGAATCAAAACCTGACGAAGATCAGAAAGAGGACGTGCAACCACCAACCTTGGTCCTGTGCCCTCATCACCCAGTCATAGAACTACACAAGGTTCATCTGACATGATCTGACCAGGACAAAGCCATGCTGCCTATCATCCAAATAGCCTTTTTGCTACAGTAACCTCCATAGCCTATCCTTGACGATACCCTGCATCACCTTGCTTAGCACCAATGTCTAGCAAATGGGCCTGCAATTGCCCCACTCCATACCTGACATGTTATCAATCGGTATGACATCTGACACCATCCATTCTTGGAGTACCCATCCAGTGCTCAAAGACATGTTGCAGAGTTTGTACAGGGTGCATGCCAGGCCATCTGCAAGTTCCCTCATGCCCCTGTAATGCATCTCATCCGACCAAGGTGCTTTCTACATAAGAAGGGACCTGAGGCCTTTCATTACTCTGTCTACCATCATTTCAGCCTCCACCCCCCCCCCCACTCAGATTGGTCTGGTCACCTTATTTCTATCATTCCCGTCCCTTCATGTGGTTTGCCACTGCTACACCCACAATACATTTCCCCCTTCCCACCCACCGGTTAAAACTGATGTAAAGTACTCATCTAGGACCACTGCCTGTTCAAAAGTCTCTGGTTACCAACCCTCCCATATCCTTCTCCTGTCAATCTGCCACTTACTTTCTTTTTTGCACCCTGTGTGTCTAACTTACCACTTGTCCCTACTCCAGATATCCCTAGCCAATGGACTGCTCATCTTTAACCTCAGCAGCCCCTGCTCTCACCACCCTGCTGACCCCATGTGGCTGTCCCATCATACTCTGACTGGTAACTTTCAAAACTTGCACAATTTCTACACCTCTGTGCTGCCTTCGTGTTCCTCAACATGTATTGAACCTCCGCAGTCCACCATCACATTTTTCCTGCCTTACAAAACTTGTCCCTTTCCCTTGCACATGATGTGGTAACCTACTGTATTCCCCTTATACTGATCTCCCACCTGCTCGCAGCATTCGTATCTGGCCTTATCCTGTATAAACAATCTTTAAGGATCCTTTCCATCTCCCTGAATTCTGCATCACCTTTTTTGGGTCATTACCTTCCCTGTTTGGCTTTCCTCAACTCTAGGTTCAACGGGTACCTCAACTGTAGACCCCAAATCTGAGCACTGTCTGCCAGGAATATGTCCAGTGTCTGGTCCTCGATTATCGGATTAACCCACCTGCTGGTTCAGGCACTTGTCCTTGAAAAAATGCAGCAGCCTCATACTGATCAAATTTGTGCATTTAACAATAAATTTAATCCTTGACTATTTAAAAAGGAGCATAATTGAAATATTTTTTGCCTTTGAAGACAAGTGCATATGTGTGAGTGTTTGCATGACAGAATAGGTAACATTGGCTTGGCCATGCACTCCATTATTCAGCTGTGGCAGTGCAGTGGGCTCAGTTCTAGACACTTATCAACCAGTGATCTTTATGTTGGTCTTGTTCAAACCCACCCAAAACACAATTGAAGCCAAGAACATGAGCAAGTAGGTGCAAACAAACCTATATTGTCTCTCAGTGACAATCTGAATGAGAGAAATGAAGTGCTTGAAACTGTTGTCAACTGCCTAATTCTATGTTGTCTTTGTTACAGTCCTGTTGTGTGATACAAAAGCCAAAATGAAGGTCAAGCACTATAGAAAATAGGTGATAACGCACCTTGAATGATCTTCAGATGTGAGTGTTAATGAGGTCCATAAAGGGCTTCAAACTACACTATCCAGCAGTCTTGCTCTCGGTATGACTATTACACACCCTTTAATCACCAACTACAGTTTTCAACCAAAAAGAAACAATATTGAGACACAAAGATTGAGTGAATTGTTTTTTAAATGACAAAGCAAGTGGACAAACTTAGTGTGTCTACAGACAGTGTGTTCTAGTCACTATGTCAATGCATAGACTAAACATAGCATTGGCATATCTAAGACCAAATGTCATGGAGTGTTCACCTACACCCACGGAAAGACAGATGATCAAGTGGATTCTAACAGAGGATACCATAAAGTAAGTTAACATTGGACTTGCTCAGCTTTCCACACACAAAAGGTGATGGAAGAACCAGACTCTGGCGTGCTGATGCCCCACTAAGGGGACATTAACCTCTAGGCACCAATCTGACCACTGTCCGCTAGTACCACGTGCAGTGTCTGGGCCTCACTAGTTGGCACATCTACCGGTGGAGTCAGACACTTACGCTTGCGAACATGCATCTGTCTCTGATCACTGGCCCAGTGGAACGGAGGGTTGAGTTGCTGGATGCTACTACTTTTGCTGCGCCATTGACCCGTGTTTGGGAATGAGCAAGTGTTGCTGGAGGTCTGCAGGGGAGGTAGAGAAATAAGCATCTGGAGGACTGCTCTCCTCTCCCAGAAATGAGAGAAGTCTGAAAATATATAACATCTGCCACTGCTCCCTGGATACTGGTGATGACAGTCTCCAAATATGTGCATGCCATGTTGACGTCATCCATTACCACTATCCTTCTCTTTCTTAAACCAAAGTGTAACTCAAGATTTGCCAACAACCAGTCATCCAGAGCATCAGCCAATGCAGGAGGACTGTATACCATGCAAACCTTGACTCCATTACCCCCCTGCATTAGCATGTTGACCCAAATTGCCTCCATGGTCCCCCCCATCCTCCTATACCCATGTCATTTCTGACTAACATTGTTGAACCACCACTCACTCCCTCCTATCATTTCTGAAAATAGTGTAGCCCTGCCAATGTAGGCCCCACATTTCCTTTTTGGTCCAGGTCTAAGTGACTGCTGCCACATCCACCACTCACTCAACTAGCATTAACTGGAGCTCAGGGCGTGTGTACTAAACTGTCATTTATCATGACCACCATCTACCACTTCTCGTGCATCTCCTTTCACATGATTCAGCTTCCATTTATCAGCCCGCGGGCATGGATTCGATTGTAGGGGAGCTTGTACTAGATCAGACCACACATGGATGCTGTTAGTGTGACGGAGAACATGAAGAAAGGTGCAGGATGCTACAAGGTCCCGGTACAAAAGTAAGGCATAAGCATGACAGTGCCAACAAGTGGTGTTGTTGTGCCAGGGAGGTGCATGAGGTGGTGAGGATAATGTTTCTGACTATTCATGTTTTAAGTGCTATAGGAGGGATAGGGAAAGGGTTGAGTACCAGTTGATGGCTCAGAGTTGTACCAGAGTGGTGAGGCAGGAGATACCACAAGCTAATGGGAGGAAGTGAAGCAAGCAAAGTCTAGAGTTCAGACAGTGTTGGGAGGACTGAAGAGGCTAGGGTTCATGCTGGACCAAATCTGGAAGGGGTGGGTGGTTGAATGGGTGGGTGGGCTGGGATTGAGAAATGAGGAGTGCATAGGGTGTGGGAGGTCCTTAGTGCTGTAAAACTGATAATGCACCGGGAAGGATGGGCTGCAGCCGATGGTTATGAAGGAATGAGCAGGCGGAGGGACAACAAGGTCCACTGGATACACTCTTTAACAGCTGTCTGCAGACAGGATGGGTGCCTCAAGACTAGAGGGTTGCCTATGTGGCGACTATCCACAGAGGGGTCTAGGGAAGAGATTGGGAATTATAGGCCTGTCAGCTAAAGAGTGTTTGACTAGAACTGATATCATTCAATACAAGTTATTGTTAATAAACCTGCTTGCACAATGCTAAAAGTCAGCATTGTAGCAGTGTTCTACACCACCAGTAGAGAATATCTGGTTCATACAGTGGAGACAGAGGTTTGACCATTCATTGTTGTTCTACAAACAGATATCTATGTGAACCAAAGCTCTTTTACAGATCAGTGTGAGACGTTGACACACACACAGGACCCGTGGCGATGGCACGCTACAGTACTGCAACCCAAAGTAGTCTAATCAATATGAATGATGATCTGATGACTCAAATCAGGGAAATAAATGTGTAATACCTGCAGTATGAAAAAGCACATTTTATTTTCAAGGACAATGAGAATTAGTAATGGAAATATTGACAGTTAAAAATGTATGCCAAGCAATTTTCATTCAAGACATAAATGAACCACACAGTCGATGAAACACAAAGTAGCGGGGCACATGTAAGTATTTTCAGTATCAAATATGGTGGTCCGGATGGTAACCAGTATACTGTCCCGATGGGTCAGGGTATACATCTCGAATGCGCCACACACAGCAGCTTGGAACTGGAACACGTATTCGTGGACCCAGACGTCCCAGTCACCACAGAATGTACTGGTGGTAAGCAGAATGTCTCCTTGATCTGTTGGTGTCTGCATTTGGTGGCAATAAAAACATGTCCTGGCGATAGCTAGAAGCCAATGACAGCACTGCAGGATCCAAAACGAGGTGCTCCATTTCCTAGATGAGAAGAGAAACAATATTTCAGTATTTTGTCTTTCAAATGTCAAACACCAGAACGATGTACAGTGCAACAGTACCAACAGTTAATTGCAAGGCAAGCTTGCCAACAAAAGAAATGGCCTGACATATGCTTGCAGCAAACATGCAAATGTCATGAATTTTTTTTGTATATAATAGTGACATGATTTACCATAATGATGGAAATCCCATTATAGCAAACACAACCATGGTTTCCATCAGTGTGAGCATCATCACTTAGGAGTCACTATGTGCTAGACAAAACCACAGTTTCGTTTGTGCAATAATGAAACAAATGGAAAATGCCTTTGCACTGAGAGTTGGCATTACATAGCTCTAATCGGTGTGCATCAGCACAAAGTAACCATCGTCTGAATCATAGAAACAAAAGTGTAACATAAATCAAAGAAAGGAGACTGGGCGGTCAATAACCCCAAGTGTAATGCCGTGAACAGCAAATAACTTGTAGGTTGTGTAATTCTGGAGGCAAATTGAGGAAAACTAGCAATTTTCATAGACAAAATATGGTGGCCTGTGTCAGCTGCAAAGTGTGACACAACCTCATGCTCATATGCTGTTGCAAACAAGCTGTGGTCTTACGTTTGTGTAGAATCTATACCCTGTGGTGTGTTGGCAACTTGTCACCACACACAGCAGTACTTATTGCATTCTATACATAATCAAAGCAGCTATAACAGAAATGTTAACACAAATGCAACATCAACTTCCTGCACAAGCCTTCTATACTTTGGAGCTGAAACCGTTACAAAATAGTATGAGTTATGACAAAGATGCGTCACTGTGTAAATGCATACAGCCATGGCCCTGTATTTGATTCCTTAATTCCAGCCGGTTACTCATTGATTCACCACTTGAGACTGGATAACAGGTGAAGGAGGTTGCGGTCTGTTGTAAGACTGAAGTGTGCCTCATGAATGTAACATTTGAGGAGGCAAAGTCATTTGAGTGTACTGTGGTGGCTGGTGTAAGCTGTAGGATCCTTCTCATACACTGTGCACCCGGGATGGGAAATGGTTACTTCTTGAAGTGGCAGACTTCATCATCGATATGGCATTTGAGTCACCAAGACTGATGGTACTGGGGACTTTAATGCATGGGTGAATGATGTCCTGCCATTTGGACAGCACTTCTTCCAGCTGATGATATCTCAGTCCCATGCAAGGTGATGCCACCACTGTGGTTTGCAGTTTTCCACACTGTCCATTACCAATGTCATATGCCTAATTTTGTTGCACGCTGTGAACCACACTGTTGAAATATGCACAGTGATAATAGGAGAACAAATATGGGGTGCAGTAGTACGTACTGTCAAGTCAGAAATGCAGTCACCAGGTGCAAATCCGCAGCATACATTTTCAATTGCAGATGACATGACTCTGCACTTCCGGCACACACACCAT
The DNA here is from genome assembly GCA_016271365.2 of Neoceratodus forsteri. NCBI lineage: Eukaryota > Metazoa > Chordata > Ceratodontiformes > Ceratodontidae > Neoceratodus > Neoceratodus forsteri. The sequence continues at coordinate 107,319,415 of CM057458.1, forward strand.
TCCGGCCCATCACTGCTTATCATGGCAGTTGTGTTTGACAAATCTGGCTGTCTTCTTTTGAGTATATTGAAAGCGCCCTGGACTGTGAAGAGCAATCTCAATGCAGAAGTCAACCAGAGCATCCACGCTCATATTGCAAATTTTTCCTATTAGAAACATGGGAGAATGAGAGAACAATCTGTCAGCTGCTGCCTAAACACATATACTGTTCATACAGAAGCAATACACCACAGTGAAAAGCAGTGTAAAATGAATGTGTTACCATATAGTTATAACATAGGAAAGTTTCAGCAGAAAGGACACGGGAAAACCTAGTCTGCCCAGTTGAGTAGCATCCCGAAATCTCCACCCTTATTTCACCCCTACTTTTAACAGACACCTGTGTCTGTGCACTACCCTCTGACCACCCACAACACTGAATTCTCACCCACCAATTCCCTACAAAGCCAAATCCAGCTGTTGACCACACTCTCGGTGAAGAAGTTATTCCTGATGTTGCTGTTAAACATGCTACCCTCTACCCGAGATCATGAAGCCTGTTTCTGGGACATTTACTAACTAGAAGTGGTTCTCACTAGTCATCTAGTTTAATTCTGTTAGGTACTTGAAGTGCTCTGTCATAGCCTCTCTCAGTCCTGAACTCCAGAGGTACATGTCCCAGGATCACAGCCTCTCCTCATCTGACAGGTGACTAAGACCATTCTCCATCTCAGTTGCCCTCCTCTGTACCACTCTACCCTCTCTGCATCCGTTTTTTGAACAAGGCCCACAGATTCCAGATAAGGCCGGACCAGCTGGGTGTAAAGGGAGAAATCACATTCAAGCCCAGAAAGACAGCGATGCCCAGGTACCTCTCCTCAATGGTACCCACTAGTTGCTTTACCCCCAGTGTGTATTACCTTCTCCCATTCCTTCTGCCCGGGGCATGAATTTGCATTTTACAATACTGAGGGATAATCTCAACTTCATGGCACACTACTACTGTTTCCCCTCATCCTGTATGTCCAATCAACTGCAGATTTTGACATCATCCTCAAACTGGCTCACTGACCACAAAACCCACAGCTGCGTCACTTATAGAAATGTTCAATGGCATGGAGGACAGCACAAATACTTGGAGCATGGCACTTGTGACTGACTACTTGCACAAGGGTACTCCGTCTACTAACACCCTCTGCATTCTGCACTGAACCAGTTTTGCACCCATCCTATAACCACCTTCCCTAGCACGAGGAAATCCATGTTGTGTACCAGCACAACGTGCGGTACCGTATCAAAGGCCGCAATGAAATCAAGGCAGGCTATGTCCCCAGAACATACCTGATCAACAACTCTAGTGACCCAGTCAAAACATCCAAGCAGATTTTTCTGACAAGATATGACCTTGGTAAAGCAATGCTGAATTGGGTCAAGAAGGGTGCTTGCCTCCTGGTTGTCTGAGTCTTCCCACAAGCACTTTTTCAATGACCTTACCAAACACTGATGTCACACTCAATGGCCAGTAATGATTCAAGTCATACAACCACACCCCATTTATTCAGAGGCGGCACAGTCATGCACTTCCATTCAGTTGGGAATACTGTGGTGTGCAAGGATGCATTGAACAGATGGGTTAATGACAATGGAGCCTCACCAAGCTCGCTCAACCCCCTTGGGTGAATACTATGTTGCGCCTTTATCTTGTCCACCCTTAGGTCCCTGAGCAATTTTGAAGTCTCTTCTTCCCAGAATGTTAATGTGGCCAACACCACCACCACCATCTGGGAAGAAGTGACCACCAACCAGTGTGGTTCATGACCCAGTCAAGCCATACAAAAGTGAGGCTTCTGGACTTCGAGAGTGCTGACTTTGGCAAGATGGGACAGTGCCTTAGCAAAGCACTAGCAAACCGGCTAAAAGGAGGGGGTAGAGCAGCAATAGAGAAACTTCAAAACTGCCATCACAGAGGCAACAAGATCATGGTCAACCAGTTCACGACATGTTTCGCGACTTAAGCACGGTGTCTGATTCAGTGACCAATAATAGCCAGTTAGCTAAACTGTAGGAAATGGAGCCAGGGACACAGTTGTTAAGATGGAATGAAAATTGGTTCTATGAACATGATTAGAGTGTGGTGGCTTGGGGAGTGGGGGGCTTGCATCATACACAAGGTTTGTTGCTAGTGGGGTGCCAAAAGTGGCCAGTACTGTGTCAACTCCTGTTCAGCGGCTATGACTCCAAAATAAGGAAGGGGACCAGGAGTGGAATGAAGTCTCTGTGAAGACTAATAAAATTTGGTGAGGCAGTGGATGAGGAGGAGGAGGTGGCCTTACTGGAGGATATGGAGGATCCGGAAGGTGGCCAGGAATATGGAAACTCAACTTAAATGGGGAGAAGTGCATGGTTCTGCACCAATTAATCAGAAATCCATGCCAGGATCATACCTTGGGAGGAGACAAAATTCAAGTCACAGAGACTGAGAGGGATCTGGTGGTAGTGCTAGTGGCCCACAGCACAGGCACACTGATCTGACCTCCTCATTCTGGCATCCACCAACACCACAAGGTGCTTTGCAACCATCAAAACCTGAAGTGATCTGCCCCCTTACACCACAATAACTAATAAGTCCATTACAGCATGCTCCGCATCGATTGCAGTTGAAAATGAACACATAAGTGTGGAGTCTGCATCAAGCCTTGTCGTGCACCTTGGCATTCACTAACAGTGCATCTCCAACACAGTTGAAGTCTGAAAGTACTCTACACCAGTAATATAGGTGACAAACAGTATGTGCTTCATCAGCTACTATGGTCAATGGGAATCTGCCAACACCAGTGTGGCATAGCGTATGGTTCACCTACACATGCAGTACAACAAAGTGCACTGTAGCACGGTTCACATTGATGCACATGAGGTGGACAAGGACAGTGGTGTAATTTTGATAACACAGTAAGTGACAGTTCCTTCTCTGCAAACATATGTCTGAATGCATGATTTACTTACTGGTATTGGATTCCACATTCAAGTGTCATGCAGCAACGTAACAGTACACCTACTGATGAGTGGAAAACTACTACTCATTACCAGCAACAAGTAATTACTGTATAAAGTTACAAGAGACATGGAAATGGCATAGCACGCAATTGCAAGGAAAGTAATAATGCTATGTGCTGGCATTAATGCAGAAGCACAGTATTCACATGTGGTGGATATGCATTAACATTAACAATGAATAATGGAACATATTGAAAGAAAATTAAATTACTCACCCTTAACATGACAGCACGCTGCTGAGTACAGCTGACTCCCACTGAATGAATACTGTTGACTGAGGAGCTAACACGGGCACGACCATGTGCATGTCCACGGCCATGAACATGGCCTCTTTGGCTCTACGTCCTTGGCTGCGGCCACGCAACACAGGCACACTGCTGCTAGCATCATCACTGTTAAAACCAACACTTGGTGCAGGATCACATGATTCAACTGTGTCATTCAAGGACCAATCAATACTGCTCACATCGGACAGGGAAGAAGAGTAGTAGTTCTAAATATAGGAAGTAATGGAATGAAAAAATAATACTTGATTAAAAAATAAAACAGTTACTCAGGTAACCGTGTTTAACGAAGAGCTGAAGTCATATTATATGATAACATATGTAGCATGAACTGTGTATTTGCAAGTGTTGACACATTGGCAGGGACCCTGGTTTTCAATTTTCACCTTTAACACCGGTCACAATCATGGAATCTTGCTTGGTTTGTGGATTTTGAATTGTTGTACCAGTGCATCATGGAAATTGCATGTCACTGCACAGAATCTCTATGATTTCAGCACTTTTTTTTTATTCTCTCTTTCTATGACCCCTTCTCACAGCATTCAGTCTCCACTTTTCAGGCTGGGTATCCCTTAGCTTCACCAGCAGGCAATGCTCAGGAGCTCCTGTGGTGCTGCCCCTATCCTGCCTGGGCTGTACCCTGCCTGGTGGAAAGGGAGGGGACCCCAGGATCCATCCACATGTCTTTGGTGTGTGTCTGGCAGCTCAGTGGGTCCCTCATGGAGCCTGGTTATGAAGTCTGTGGCACCTGGGTCCCTTCTGCCAGTGGTCAACGTGGGGTGATTGTTGCTGGTTTTCTGGTCTCTGTCCTGAGGTGCTGGCACTAGGGAGATTCAAGGAGGTAGGTCACATAGAGACATGCCACTGCTCCAGATCCTGGCTAGGGTCCTCCCTCCTGATCACTCTGCAGCACCATTGCATCACCACCCGTGGTCACACAGGTGGTGGTAAAGTAACCAGGACCTGCAGCCACACCCTCCTGGAGGAGGAGAAGTCCCAGGTGCTCGATCCAACTCCCCTGGCCATACCTCCAGCAACCCTGGCTCACTGGCATTGCAAGCAATAGTGCTACCGCAGCACTAGCAGGCCGACTTTGCTGCATATAGAGTCAGTAAGGAAATCACACGCACAGCTTTGTTGTAATCAGCCATTCAGTTTAGCCACCCATGCCTAGTGGTTAGAGTAATAAGCAGTGAATGAACTGCGTGCATCCAGCATACTTGGGTTTGATTCCCACAACCTCCACTTGCATACTGTGTGACTAAGCAAGTCACTTAACCTTCCCAGTACTTCTAGGTCACTCCTGAAAACATGCAGTTCTGCCTAGTGGGCCTTACCTGCTTTACAAAGAATATTAAAAAAGTACCAATATATGTTGACTACATCATAGAATAGTAGTGTGTGTACCATGTAATTTACCCGAGTTTTACTTGTGCTGCAATAATTTTATATAGGTAAAGATAAATGTTCAGATACATTGTAAGTGTTTTATCAGCTTGTTTTTAGATTTTAGTCAGGTGTTTATTGCATTCTTTGCATATAAGCATCTAGGTTGTAGATTGATAACAGTAATGCTGCATTTAGCAACTAGCTTATTCATGTTTATAACCAGTAGGGCCAGACACAATCCTCAGTTGTTTAAATGAAAACTAGTCTGAATGAAAATATGTTCACAAGGAAGAAACTGCCTTACTACTTATGAAAATACTTCAGTTAGCACCCCATTTAGGTGAATGGGATCATTTGCAGCTTTTCTCCCACCTACTGTTTCAGTCTCTGTGACAACAAAAGGTTTTCTGATATACTGCTTCAACAAAAAGCAAATGGCCAGAGGATTTTGAAAGCACAGTCAATGACATACAGAAGGTAAGACATCAGGGTCTGTATGATGCTGGTGGGCAGAGTAGTGCTCAATTCACATCTGAACAAAGACATGAAAACTGGGAGACACCTTTTCATGGACACCAGGGAAAAAAAGATGCATCCACATGTCTGGTAGATGCATAAATACATTGAACGTCCTCCACTAATCACTTGTGGAATTTTAGGTGAAGACACTTTATTTCAAAGAAGCAGAATCAAGCAATTTTCACCCCTGGTCATTCAATCCTTCATGCCTGACAAGGCACCAGACCATCACTGCTGAGTGCCGACCACCATCCACTGCCCCTTACTGCTGTGCTACCAGTTAACACAAAGTAACCCTTCATTGAGTGGGCCCCTACCCTGTGGGAAGCTAACAGGGAGAGAATTGCCTAAAGAGCTTCCAGTGTATCCTGGGCATGGCAGGGGTCAGCATGGACACATGTCTGGGGATTCTGGCTTATGGAGGGAACAACAGCTGTCCTTCAGTTGGGTCAGTGGGTGTTTTACCATTTTCTTTGGAGCATGACAGGCCACATGATGGCAAGGCACAAGCTGACGTCCGTCACGCTCCCTCCTGCAGTGAGGGCTGACATGTTGTCGTGTCTCTGGCCTCCACAAGGGGCCAGCAAATGCTGAGCCATGAACCCACCCTCCATCCCAGGAGAAGGTGAGTGGTCATTGGACACTCAAGCTTTCACCCACCAGCTGGCCCTCCAACACCCAAGTCTGTCTCCTTACCCTGGTCAGCAGTGTCACAAGCAGAAATCCAATTCAGGCAGTTAAATTATAGATATAAAAAAACAAAGGTACTCCACCTTAGTGGTGATGGTTCAGATGAATTCACATCTGAGTTCTAACAAACAAAGAGACCAAGTCATTTGTAACTTGTGCATGTGGGGTGTGGGTGCTGAAGAAAGGGGATCATAGTGCTGTCACTACTGCCATCACCCCAGAGGGATGTGGACTGCATTGTTGCTACTGCCATCACACCGATGGGGTGGGGGTTGTAGTGCTTCTGTCATCACCACTGGTGGATGGGGAATGTAGTACTGATGCTGTCCCACCGGAGGGATGGGGACCATAGTGCTGATACTGCCATCACATCTGAGGAATGGCAAACGTAGTACTGCTGCCATCACACCTAAGTGATGGGGGCCACAGTGCTGCTGCTGCTTCTGTAACACTTGAGGGAGGGAGTGAGGCTGTAGTGCTTTTGCTGCTGCCATTACACCAGAGTGATGGGAGTCATAGTGCTGTTGGTGTTGCCATCGTACCTGAGGGATGGGGCTGTAGTGCTGCTTCCATTACACCTTAGGGATGAGAGCTATAGTGTTGCTGCTGCCATCACATCTTGAACCTAAAATAACTTTAAATTGGTACAAGGATGGAAGGATGTGTAATAGTGTAAATCAAAATTGATAAAATGCATGTTAACAGAGTTAAAATTTGTTAAATAAAGTACACAAACCAAACACGGGTAAGCGGATTTTGACTAGCAGACACCAGTGACAATACCATTTTTACAATGTGCAAAATGGAATATGCCCTTTCTCAATCCCGGTAAACCAGTGTCCCTGTGAATTGGTTAAACAGAGCCACTAGCAGACCTATTTCATTGTTCACTAGAGTCAGACATGGTACCACAGAACTGGCAAACAGCAAATGTAGTGCCACATCATCAAAGAGGTCCCAAGGATGATCCAGAGATTTACAGACCAGTCAGGCTGACCTCCATAGTGGGCAAGCTCGTGGAGAGCATACTGAAGGAAAGGCTGGTGGAATATCTAGAGGAACATTGTCTCCAGGATGAGAGGGAGCATGGGTTCGGGGGGAGATCATGTCAAACAAATCTGTTAACTTCTTGGACTGTCACTAAGGCAGTAGACAGGGGCCAATCGGTAGACATCCTCAATCTTGATTTCAGCAAGGCCTTTAAATTTGTGCCAAAAAAATGGTTGATCAGGAAGTTGGTGGATTTTTAAGTTGGGGAAAAGATAGTCAGAGGGTGGAAAACTCGCTGTGGGACAGAACCGGGGGAGTGATGGGGGTAGAGTTATCTGGCACGAAAGAGGTAACCAGCGGGGTCCCACAGGGCTCTGGGCAGGGGCAGGTTTTTTTTTTAATTTAATGCCCCTTCTCACCACTTTTGAGGAACTTTGACAGGGATCCCTAGGCTGAAGTCCACTAATCCCTCCACGGGTACCGCTTGTGATGCCATGTGGACCAGCTTCAATCATACCTCGGCATCCCACCACCGGGTGGGGCAGAGGGGATCTCCCCAATTCTCTACTCCAGTTCCATTAGTGTGTGTCAGGAGTTCAGTGTGTGGCATACACCCAGAGCAAGGTTATTGATTCTCGGGAGAAGTCGTGTCTCATCTATGTCCTCTTTGGCAGGGTTTTTCCTTGTGTTTCTGGACCACCGCTCAGGACGTCGACATGGTAGGAGAGCCTAGGGGTGGAGAATACCTCAACGTGCCGATGCTCCAGCTCTCTGCAAACATCCTCCCCCCTTTGTAATGCATGTTTTTGCGCACCTCCACCCATGGTCACCCATTTGGTGGTATTGTGGCAGGACAGAAAAACAACACTCCCGGAGGACAAGAGCAGCCTCTGGGCACTGAATCATCCTCCCACGACCGGCCCCCAGCTCCACAGTCGGTTCCAAAACATGGGTCAATGGCTCCGTGAGCAGTCACAGTAACGCTGCGCTGGTGAGCCGGACCAGGGACAGTGTTGGTTCAATGTCTTTTGAATGACATTGTGGATGGCATAAAAGGTGAAATGTGCCTATTCGGAGATTAAACTGTGCTCTGTTGGAGAGTGGACACAGCTGAAGGGATACGTGACCTACATGGAGATCTGGAAAAGCTGGGGCAGTGGTCCTGGATATGGCAGCTTTGCTTCAATGCCAAGAAATGCAAAGTTATGCATACTGGAGCAAAGAATACAAGGACAGAGTATTAGCTGTGTGTTGTCTGAGTATCTGCATCAGACGAGGAGAAGGACCAGGGAGTGATGATAACTAGTGAACTGAAGCACTCCACGCAGTGCAAGAAAACAGCAGCAAAGGCAAGAAAGATGCTGGGATGCATAGCTGGGGGGGAATCAGTAGTAGGATAGAGACGGTTATACTGCACTTGAACGGGTCACTTGTAATGCCGCAGCTACAATTTGGAGTTCAGTACTGGTTCCCACACCTAAAAAATGCTGGAGAAGGTACACAGGAGGCCTACAAAGATGATAGCCTGTCAGCAGGGAAAGGATTACGAGGAGGCTGAGGGAATGAACATGTACTCCCTGGAAGACAGGAGAGAGGCGATGAGAGGAGAGAGACACACACACACACACACACACACAGACAGAGACAGAGACACAGAGAGAGAGAGAGAGAGACAGAGAGACACAAGAGACAGAGAGAGAGACACAGAGAGAGACACACAGACACAGAGAGAGCACAGAGACACAGAGAGACAGACAGAGAGAGAGACAGAGAGAGAGAGACACACAGACACACACACTCAGAGACACACACACACACACAGACACACACACACACACACACGCAGACACAGCACACACACACAGAGAGACACACACACACACACACACACACAACACAGGGAGACAGAGAAGAGAGAGAGACACACACACACAGACACACAGAGAGACAGAGAGAGACACACACAGACAGAGAGAGAGACAGGACAGGATTGGGACATTCAAGTACTTGAAAGGGATAAATAAGGTTGATAAGGAGTGGCAACCATATCACAAGGGTGGGAGGCTTACAAGGGAGGCAAGGAAGCACTTCACAGAGAGGGTGATGGACACTTGGAATGCACTGCCGGAAGAGGTCATGTCATTGAAGAGATTGGGCAGCTTTAAGAGAGGCTGGGATAGGCATGGGGAAGGTAAGAATCATGGGTAGGGAGGATGAGAGGAGTGTGGATGGACCAAATGGGCTTCTTTGAATGGCTTATTTGTATGTTCGTATTCACACTAGAGATTATAGCCGTCCCTACTTTTCTGTGGGACCAGGTTGGCAGAACAGTAACATTTGCCTTAGAGCCACTACAGTGTTGGTTTGTAATCTATGCGGGCAGTACCAAACTACCACATCAAAGTGGCAACTTGCAAGCATGACTTCACATCCATGGCAATGGTTAAAGTAATCTGGATGGAGGAAGGAACAGTAACACTAGATGAAAAAACAAAGACATAAAAGAATTGCTAGACTAAAAAGCAAAAAATAATTTCTGTGATATAAATAAGGCACTTCCGTAGTCACACTGTTTATACCACTCATAAGGTAGCCACTGTGTAACACTTATATATTTAAATTTATATTCGATCTCATGCTCAGAACAAAATTTAATGGACCATTACAAACAACAGCATGTCAAGAAATGAAAAAGTTTTACTCTCATTATATAGAGCTTACGTCAGACCGCATATTGATTATTGTTCCCAGTTGTGGTCCCCATATAAAAAGGATATCACACAGCTAGACAGAATCCAAAGAAAATTCACTAAACAAATAAAAGGCATAGGAGACTTGGATTATGAGAGTAAATAACATTACGCTAAACCTTATGGGCTCGATTATCAAAGCTACTGCATGTGTGCAGGGCTTGTGCCACAAAGAATGGATAAAAGCTCCTCTTGTGCCAAAAGATGCACCAGGAGCAATTCTCAAAGGCAGCCTGCATCAACTGCTGGCTGACTGCCCCAAACGAGGCTTGTGCAGCCCATGTTCCCAAAAATGGACTGCAGCACGGCGCTAGGGGGCTTGCGGCAGACACAGGCTGCCATATCCTCTAATGTGGGATACTCAGAACACTTCCAGATGGAGAAATTTTAAGTACCCTTAGACCAGACAGGGCTGGTCAAAGGTTACTTAGAAAATTCTCCTCTGGGAGAGTTTTACCTGTTCTTGGCAATATGCTGAAGTCCCTGATCCCAAATATCCCTGAAATGAGTGTATAAAAAAAATGGTGGTCTACGGGCCCCGATCCCCGCTGTCCCCTGAAATGACTGTATTAAAAACAACTGGTGGTCTAGTTGCCCCTACCCCATCCCTGCTGTCCCCTGAAATGACTGTAGTAAAATAACCTGGTGGTCTAGTGTCCCCCTCCACAATCTACGATGTCCCCCGAAATGACTAATAAAATAACATGGTGATCTAGTGGCTCCCCTCCCCGATGTCCCCCAAATGACTGTAATAAAATAACTTGGTGGTGTAGTGGCCCTCCCTTCTTGATCCACGATGTCTCCCCAAATGACTGTAATAAAATAACCTGGTGGTCTAGTGGTCCCCCTCCCTGATCCCCTATTTCCACCAAAATGACAGTATTAAAAAACCCTGGTGGTCTAGTGGCCCACCCACCTGGCAATGACCTACCGCGCTGTTCTCCTCCAATCGCGCAACTGAGCCAGTGACTGGCACAGCCCACAGCTCACCATCACAGCCAGCCACCGACTGAGCTCTGAATGAGAGCATACTGTATATAGTATGCGCTCAGTGAGCTCTCGGTAACTAAACACGTACTATATACAGTACATACCCATTCATAGCTTAATCAGTGGCTGGCTGTGGTGGTGAGAAGTAGGCTGTGCCAGTCACCAGCTCAGTTACAGGATGAGGAGAGCAGGGTGGTAGGGCACTATCGGGTGGGAGGTCCACTAGACAACCAGGGGATTATTTTAATACTATAATATCGGGACGTTTTTTTCTTTACAGGGGCATTGGGTTCACTGGGATGGGCTCCCAGCGTGCCACCTGAATGTTTTTGAGAGTGTGCTGCTGATGGGGGATTGGGCACCACCATCAGCACAAAAGTGAGGGCACAAGAGCAGGGGGGACTGGGCACCTCGGCACAACTCTCCTGCCTCTCTTTGGGGGCCTGATGCAGATGGGAGGTGGGCTCCCACATTGGCTTTGTTCTAAAGGGAGGGGACATAATGCCGACAGAAGTGGGCTCCCCGTCGGCAGAGATTAAGTGGCACCGGGATGGAAGACGAAGGGGATTGGGGCCCCCATTGGCAAAAAGACGCTGCTGTGGGGAGGGGCACATGCTGCAAAGGCAGGATTGGGCAACCCCTCGGCACTGGGACCGGATTAATATTGTTTGTGAACACAGCAGCAAGCCACCACCATGTTCACAAACAATATTATAGTAGCAACGTTATGCTCCAACTCCTTATCCTGACGTGATGTAATCCGTAATGGTTACGGGTCGCTCACTCATTGTAGCGAATTGCTGACGCTGCAATGACGAGGTGCCCCTGATTGCTGCGGCAAAAATGTTACAATTTGGTGGCACGCTGTTTGAACTAGTGTCAGCAGCAGCGTGCCATGGCATTGGGGAAAGCGGGCCAAGCCTTTACAGGCTGTGGGTGGATTGGCCACGACAGAGTCTCGCCTCCACAACCTACTGCTGGAAAGCGGCTGCAATATGTTTCTTGCGCAAGAGCACAATCAACATAAAAATTATTATTGGGTGTGAAAATGTCTGCATTAATGTGGGGCCCTAAATAAGGGCAAAACAGGGCTCTTTCAATACCAAAAAAAAAAAAGTACACTGGGGTGATAAAAATGGTAACCTAGTGTGAGTAGCTCCAGGACTCAAGATAAGGTACTCTCAGCTTATGTTTCACCAAGATTAGCAAGGAGAGCTGGGCACCTATATAAATGAGCAACAATAGCCGCAACATGTACTTCTGCACTTTGAAGACTTTACACAAGAAAAACATGGATAAACAATGCAACACAGCACACCACACCATCCACCAACATTTCCCACAATAACCTAGCACTTTATCAAGTTTGAGAAAGCTTTAGGTTACTGCATGAAATGGTGGCAGGGGTGATATAACAGACTTTACGCATGCCCAGATTTACAATTATGTTGAAAATTGTAAACATTGTTTATGTTCCCTATGCTAGACCTCTACTTTAAAAGTGCCACAAACATAAGTTGGGGCTGTTTCTTAAAGGGGGAGGTGGATTTTGTGTAGTCAAAAAGCATTTTTAAGTTTAAAACTTTGTAAGGTGGCCATAGGCATTGGGACTAGCAAAACAAAAAAAGTCACTGTGCTCTATTTTTTCTGTCTTCACAGACTACTGAAATTATAAAAGTGCAGTGGCTTTGGGGGTGGAATCCAGACCAAAATGAAACGTTTTCTAACACTGGGACTGCAGCAGAGCAGTTCTTTACAGACCAGTAATGCTCTTGTTAAAAAAAAAAATGCATTTTGGTAGATAATTATTGATCCCTTCTACTGTTCCAGAATAAAATGTTTGACATTTACATACAAAAACATGAAATCTGTCAGCAGAAAAGAAAAGCTTGGCCCACCCCATCTGCCCCGATGGTCCCTGCCTAATCTGTCTCCTGAGACCTTAACTGCCTGTAGCAACCCAACCTCCTCCATGACTGTTTTCTGATACAGGCCTATGACCATCCCAGACATGCTTGAAGCCCCACCACTATTTTTGATTCCACCACTTTGGCTAGCTGTCTGTTCCAGGTGCCTACCACCCTTTGAGGGAAGTATTTCTTCACATCCCTCTGAAACTACCCCCACCCCACGCAGCTTTGTTGCATGGCTCCTGGTCCTGGTGCTCCTTTTATGTTTGCTTGCGCATCACGAGCAAGAAACATTTTGTGGCAGCTTAGAGAGAAGCAGGTTGTGGAGGTGCGGCACTGTGATGGCCAATGCCACCACTGCATTTCTGGCTTGGCCATCTGTAGCGGACGTGGTGGCATGCTGCAGCTGACACTAGTTCAGCAAGCATGCCACCAACTAGAAATGATTTGGCCCTGGCAATCAGGAAGCACCTCATCATTGCAGCGTCAGCCATCCACCTCTCCTTTGGATCTCAATAATCAGAGGACAAGCTGATGGTGAAATGGTGGGTGGTCCCTGACTGTTGCAGCCGCCCCCTGTAATAGTCTTGTTTAATCACTCTCTCTCTCTCTCTCTCTCTCTCCCACTCCCTTTCTGCCCTGGACTGCAGTTTTTCTGGTACCGTTAGTGTCAGAGGATCATGTATCCTACTCTCTACATCTGTCACTGCGCCTCTCAGCTGTGGACCAGACAGGGACTGAGCTCTCATCTCCCCTCCTATGTCCCTTCCCTCAATTCTGAGCTCTGTCCTGTGCACCCCAGACCTGTAGGCGGTCATTTCATTGGAAGTTCCGGACACTGATGCAAAGGTCTGGATGCACCTGATAGACAGCCTGTGGCATGTATATGTATGGCTAGGCATTACCTGGTAAATCCATTGTTAACCAGTAACTAGTTACCCCATAATGGTGACATGCATGCTAGCGTTAAGGGGTAAGTAGTTACTGGCTAACAACAGACTTACCCAGTAACTCTGAGCCGCGTGTATACATGCCACAGGCTCTTTATCGGGTGAATCAAGATCTTTAAGCACTTTCCTGTGGAGTATCTCATCATAGTTATTTCCCCTTCCCTGACCAGGCCGATCAGAACTTCAACAAGCTCAGCAGACTGCTGCCGCCTGGACACCCTCACCCCCGTCATCAACTCTGCAACATCCAATGCCAGCTGAGTACAACTCTAGAGACTCAGACCCTCAGTGTACATCCCAACAGTAGCAGGGAACGGATAAGGAAGCAACAGTAGCAAGCAGTGGAGCTGGCCAGACTCAAGGGAATCATACTCAGGATGGAGCCCGAAGGAACCAACCTGCCCAGCACTGCTGATGTCTGAATGTGATGGAGGGGCTTCAAACCTTACACTCCTCCCCATTTACTTTTTATTAACTAGAAGAGACACACTAAGCTGAAAGGTTGTGTATAGCATTCATTCATTCATAGGTTCATTCTTGGTTCTTCCCTGCTCCACTAGTCCAGCACTTTGTCTTGCGTAGGTGCCTTTCATTAGTCTGCAGGGGTTTCCTAAATTCAAGACTGTATTGAACCTCCGGCAAACAGAGGAAAAATTGATAGTTACATAGGAGAAATATAGACGTCCTGACACTTCCTGGGCTGTCTCCAAATGTAAGCAGAACTGCTAATTGCAAGAGGTGAATGCATCTTACAAAGGTGTGCAAATAGGTAGCTCAACGAAAGGGCGAAACAAAGGGAAAGCACAAATAAGAAAGTTTGTGGCTGTATACACCGAGTGATGCACCAGTTTATAATCGAAAATACCCATACTGCAATTAGCATTTAAATAATTATTGACAGATGAACGCAATGTGGTAATAGTAAAGAATATCAGCGCTAGCTCACCAAATGGTCAAGTGTGTGTGTGTGTGTGTGTTTTGAAGGTTCCAATGTGCTTCATGCCCGTCGAGTACTATGGCTTTTCACTCATCAAAACGGTTCCTGTGATTGCTTATTTATTAAAAGTCTAAATGTCAAGTACATAGTAAGAGTTCGATCGACTGCAATGTGAACACCTGTACACAAGGCTGCATACATTCAAAAAGGTCCGCTTTTTTAAATCAACGGATCTCTCACTCCATATTAGAAGTGCAGTACTGAAGTCTGTTTCATTGTTTTCAAGCCAGAGATGCCAAAGTCACCATATGCATAATACCATTTTCATCCTTTCGAAGATTATTCATTACCAACTTTTCCTTGCAAAGTGTAACCGTCCTCTACTTGAGTCCAATAACAAACATAATAAAAGAATGTACTTTTTTTATTCCTAAGATGTTCAAATGAAATGTGAAAGAAATTCATAAAAATATATGAAGACCAGTTTGATTGGTTACACTCCTACAGACCAAGGCAAAGACTGCTAGTTTTCTGCACTTATTAAATTCAATAGGGTCATTGCATTTACCTCACATTTATCTAAGTAATTAAGACTTTACTGTTGTAAAATACACAAACACATTTCTACATTATGTTGGGGGTTCCTGTTAGTGTGTCGGAGCGATTTTAGTTTGTTGTTTTAGAAAAAGAAAACACTGATGAAAAATCACCAGCACTTGAACGTCCACTTCACTGTTGTGATAAAGGCTTTTAGCTTGCAGTGTGTTTCATACACATAAAAACCTGAAATCTTTATTTGTACAAAGGGATTTTGAACTTGCTGATTATATATTAATCAATTGTGTAATTGGACTATTGGAGCTGTCATTTTATTGTGATATAAGGAAAAGCAGACGAGCTATACTGAAAAAAAAACTATTTACTAAAACCTATTGTTTTTTATGATTTGTTTTGTACTAACCAAACTTTTTGTCTGCAATTACAGACCAAACCTATTTTGTTTCTTTAGAACCGAACACCTTTTTATTGTCTGTGAATGTCAAAATGGCACTTTTTGTACCACCAGCTCTGTGGATGCATTAGATACGAAACTGTATTATTTATTGTCGGGCTACAGGAGAGTAGTTATTAGAGTGGTTTAGCGGCAAAATTATACTGTAATTTATGGGCAACTCCATGATTGGCCCTGCAGTTGATTTTACTGATTCTTCCATGCAGGTTCTGAAGGGTTATAAGAATTTTTTTTTTTGGAGAGGCAGGATTACAGAAATATGTAATTGAAAACCATGATAGGTATTACAAAATACTAAACTGTGGCAGTGAATCACTTTCGCATTGAATGCGGTCTTATGTTTTGACCAGAGTACTGCGAGACCAATAAATAAGCTACAAGTTTCTTGATCACTGCAGGCAGGCACTGGGGGTAATTTATTTTAAGTGGAGACTGGACACTATGTGGCATGGCTAAGTGTAGGAGCCAGGTTTTCTTTATGGGATTGGGGGGGGGGCAGTGATCCAGATCTTGGGACTTGCTTATCAAATCATAGAGAAATAAAATCATGGGGGTGATATGGGTCGGTATCTATCATAACAAGAGAAAACAACCATTCTGTGTTCCAGTGTAAATTAGTTACCCCGTTTACTGTCCTAATGAGAAATCACATTCTTTAGGATCACAGCAGCTCACGTTTTCATAGCGGAGCTTCAACAGCTGGACTTACTTTGCAGATCCTTGATAAACAAATGCAGACAAAGCTGGATGCTGCAAAAGTAGGGGTTTCAAGGGTCGGGTTTGTGTACTGGTTGGGAAAAGGTTTTTCAGGCAAGAGGGGTCAGGAAAGTAACAGTGGAGAACATTAACAGTGGGAGTATCGTACCCATAGAAATAATCATAGTTGTGCAGTGCTACATTTAAAAACACAGGTCTACATGAATTTAAACCCACTTGCACCAATTAACAATATATATGTGACAGAAGCTAACACAAGAGCGCATGAATAAAAAAAGTAAGAGCGCATGAATAAAAAAAGTAAAATTACAATCACGCGACATTGCAAGGAGGATTTGGATGACAACTCTGTGAGACAGAGTTCGACACAGATGACAGACAAATACCGATGGGAGGTAAATGGGGACCAAAATATAAAGGCACAAGTGGAGGAAGGCGGGAAGGAAGTAGCTATTAATTAGTGGCCAGGGTCAACACATCCCCACCTAATTAGAAGCAGGAGCGTGAACATGCACGTTGGTTTTAACAGAGAGATTTGGAACAAAGGCAGGGCTACACTCCGGACAAAATGCAGACTTAGAGGTTTATTTTATCAAAAGTAAATACACTAAATTCAAGGAAAAAGTGGAGGGATTTAATCGAGGAGCAGAGTTAAGATTTGGTTGCAAAGGTGAGTGCTAATCTGTGCAAATTAGAATTTATCTCAAAATCTGACAGTGCAGCTTTAAGGTGTTGTTGAACTTATTGCTACTTTGCCTCTGTATCTGTTGTTGAACCACATTTGTTTTTGGCTTCACATCCAGCATCCCGCCCCCAACCAGATTGAACTTTCCAAAATCTAAGTTTGTTTAGAATATTCTTGTTGATCCTCAAAATGCCCACAGAGACATGCAAGCAAAGCTGTTTCTCACCATGGCACTGCTGCCAGTGAATAAGATTGTCTATGGGCGTGGTAATGCCATGATCACAGAAGTGCATTGCTGATGTGGAAAGATTTCTCCTTCAAAGTTTTTACAGCGCAATCAGTAACTTCATTCATAGTTGGAGGAGATGATGTTTCCCAGCTGGTGGTACGAGTATTGTTGCCTCAAGTTCCACTTCTGACCAGTTTTCCTTATCCAAAAATACAGTGAAGTGTGAAGCAGTGCCAGTGAGTGGCAGTGTAGATGATATCATACTCCCCAGTAACATCCCAGTAACTGAACATGAGGATTCTGATCATCATATCAACAATAGCATGCTATGTGACATTTCTTGCACCATGGTTCAGGTCACTCATTCGCCATGCAGTGATTCACAGTGTGGTGAAAAATTATGAGATGGTGGTGGTGTTGATGGTGATGAATCTGATGATGATGATGTTGCTGTGGTTGCAACATGCAGTCCACATGCCAGCATCCCAAGCAGAAGATGTGGATGTGGGTGATGTTGATGAATATGATGATGATCACTACTGCATCAAACGCCATTAAGGTGGCATTAAAACACCATTAAAATCACCATTAAAAATCCCCCCCCCTCGGGTCACCACCTTCCTGCATTGTTCCCCCCCCTCAGTCTCCACCCACAGCACTGCTAAAGCCTCCCGTATTTTCCCCAGGGTAAGGACCTCTATGGCCCAGAGATCCTTTTGGTATCGAGCTCCCTCATGGTTCAATTCCCTCCCAGCCAACATAGCTGACTCAACTAAGCTTGGACCTTTCAAAGTCTCACTCAGAAGCCATCTGACAAGCACTCGCTGCTGCAACTGCACATAATCCCCCACCTGCCCCTTACCCTCACCCCAAGGTTAGGTCTGCCCTGTCAATTTTTGCTGTATATGCCTGGGGTCTCGTGCAACATCTGCAGTGCTGACTAATGTAATAAAATATCTCTGGTTGCTACCTGACGTGGCACCCGTGTACCTATATTATGACTACTGTGATCTACCTATTACCAAGCTTGCACCACCAGTGAATGCTTGTAACACTGGTTGCTTTTTTAATCTAAGCGTTATGTACTGTACTGTTTTGTTTGCTGTGATGTATTGCTCTCTTGACGAGGTGCCTTTGTAAATGAGTCTCTGACTCAAAGGTCTGTAAACCGATGATGTAATAAATAAATAAATAAAAATAAATACATTTTCCATTAAATTCCCATTAATCAGTACATAAATAATGGCCAAATTAACAATGTGATTTATGTGAAAGCATTAAAATCCCATGAAATGTAATGTTTTTTCATGTGGTTGCATGCCATTAAATGTTTAATGGCCCTTAATGTTAAGTGTCCATTTAATGGTTAGTTAGCCATGAAATAAATAGCCATTACTTAAGTGCCATTAATTTAATGGTCTATAGACCATTAATATTTTTTACCATTAAATTAGTTTAATGGTCTATTTTAATGGATTTCAACCATTAAGTTTACTGGCCATTAATGCAAGATAATGGCCATCAAATGTGCCATTAATCTTACTATTGGCCATTAATTTAATCTGTATTTTGAATGTGTGTATTAATGGCCATTGAATCATAGTTATATATTAATGGCATAATTAATGCTATCCTTCCCATTAAATGATACCCTTAATATCCCAATAATCGGTACATGAATAATGCTATCATTACATTTTTCTCTCTTTTTTAATGGCCATTTTTCTTTTAATGGTATTGCATGATTTCAATGGTGCTATTTATAACATAATATGCCATTACTAACATACTAACATACTAAAATGGCAGCAGAATAGGCCTAATGGTCTCTCAGGTCTGCTCGATTTTCAGCACCCGCACTGAGAGCCAATTTTGGTCCCCCCCCTCCCCCTTGGATTATACTGTCCCCAGTCCCAGATGTTCCACCTGTATTGGGCCTGGTCAGATTTACCCTCACCCTGTACCTGTCCCATCCCCTCTTAAACCCGTCCACAGTCTCCACCTCTACCAGCTCCCTGGCAGTGCATTCCATGGCTCCACCACCCTTTCAGTGAAATAACATCTCCTCCACTCCCCTCTGAGCCTGCTCCCTTCCAGCTTACGCTTGTGACCTCTTGTTGCCCCACCCTCCTTCCTTTGGTGCACCCTGACTGGGCCTCCTTTACTGATCCCTTTCATGTACTTAAAGACCTCTATCATGTCCCCCCCGTCCCTTCTCTCCTCCAGGGTGTACATGTCGAGCTCCTTGAGCCTCTCCTCATAGGTCCTCTCCCCCAGGCCCCAGATTATTTTTGTTGCCCTCCTTTGGACCCTGTCTAGGAGTGTAATGTCCCTCTTTAAATGTGGTCTCCAAAACTGTACACAATACTCGAGGTGTGGCTTAATCAAGCAGTTGTATAGTGGAAGGATCACGTCTGCCTTTCTGGAGGTAATCCCCCTGGCAATGCATCCCAGCATCCTATTTGCCCTTGCCGCTGCCTCCTACAGGTCTCTGAGTTGTTCATTTGACATCTCGCTATCCCATGTCCCTCTCACCCTCTGTACTTGAATCATGTCTCCTCCCAGGGTATACACAGCCCGGATTCTGACTCCAGGTGCAGAACTTTGCACTTCCCACATTGAATTTTAGTTTCCATTTTCCAGACCACCTTTCCATAGCCTCCAGATTCTCCTGCAAGGCCACCTTCCCCCTCCTCCCATCCACCACTGCACCAGCTTTGAGTCGTCTGCAAAGAGACTCATCTAACTCCTGATCACCCTACTGATGTCTGAGATATGGCGTTGAACAGCAGTGGCCCCAGCACTGACTCCTGGGGAACCCCACTAGTAAACCCACCTTGGGATGAGGCTAACCCTCCAACCACCACCTTCAGAGTATGCTCAGAGAGCCAATTTCCTATCCATCTTAACAACTGTGTCCTACTCCAATTTCCTTCAGCTTAGCCAGCAGGCCACT
The DNA here is from genome assembly GCA_016271365.2 of Neoceratodus forsteri. NCBI lineage: Eukaryota > Metazoa > Chordata > Ceratodontiformes > Ceratodontidae > Neoceratodus > Neoceratodus forsteri. The sequence continues at coordinate 107,339,456 of CM057458.1, forward strand.
GTTGAGTACCGAATCAAACGCTTGCTAATGTCCAGAAATAGGACGCCCACTGGCCTACTCTGGTCCAGGCCATCACACCCAGTCATAGAACTCAACAAGGTTTGTCTGGCATGATCTTCCCATGACAAAGCCATGCTGCCTATCGTCCAAGAATCCAGTTTGCTCCAGTAACCCCCTAGCCTTTCCTTGACAATACTCTCCATCACCTTGCTGATCACTGATGTCAGGCTAATGGGCCTGTAGATTTCCGCCTCCTCTCTTGATCCCCCCTTGTAGATTGGCATGACATGGGCCACCCTCCAGTCTTGGGGCACCCACCCAGTCCTCAGAGATGTTGAAAAGCTTCCCTAGAGGGACTGCTAGGACATCCGCCAGTTCCCTCAGCACCCTGGGATGTATCTCATCTGGCCAAGGTGCTTTCTCCATCTGAAGGTACCTGAGGGCTTCCCTTACTCTCTCTACTGGGATTTCAGCCTCCACATCCTCCCCCTTTTCACCCTGCACTGCTGGGCCCGCACCTGTCTGTCGTGGCCACTCCCTTTCCCCAGACCCATCAGGGCACTGGGTCTCTACCAGTCCCACCCCTTGCTCCGGTGTGCCCCCGCTCCCCTCGTAAGATATAGCCCCTCCATCCCCCCTGGTAAAAACTTAGGCAAAGTATTAATTTAGGACTTCTACCTGTTCCCCCACCTCCTGTGCCCAAGTATCCTCTATCCTTATCTTGCTGATCTGCCCCCTTCCTTTCTTTTTTTCCCGTATGTATCTTAAGAACCCCTTGTCCTCCCTCTGGATCCCACTGGCCAAGGACTACTACTTTTTTGCCTTAACTGTTCTTACCCACCCTGGTGACTCTCTTGGTTGTCAGCTTATATTCCTCCTGATCCCTTTCACCCCTTGCACTTGAAGCGCCTATGAGCCACCTTCTTTTCCCTCACCACCTCCTGTACCTCCCGGGTCCACCAGCAGGGTTTTCTGGCCTTACTAAACTTATGCCTTTCCCTTGTGCAGGATCTGGTAACCTCCTGTATTTCCTTCCTAATGATCCCCCACCTGTTGCCAGCATCCATATTTGGCCTTATCCTGTCCAGACGATCTTTAAGGATCCTTCTCATCTCACTGAAGTCTGCACCCCTAAAGTCGGTTCCTACCTTCCTTGTTAGGCTTTCTTCCCCCCCAGGTCCAGGAAGAACCAGACTGTGGCGTGATCACTCCCCTCCAATGGGTCCCTCACCTCTAGGCCCCTAATCTGATCACTGTCCGCCAGGACCACATCCAGTGGCCTCCCAAGTTGGATCACCCACCTGTTGTGTCAGAAACACATCCTGGAAGACATCCAGCAGCCTCTGCTCTCTGGCCTATGGTAATGTCATAGTCTTCCAGTCTGTTCCTGGGATGTTGAGATCCCCCATTACTACTACCATTCCCTTTCCCAGTCTAAAGTGTCCCTTGAGATTTGCCACCAAACTTTCTTCCAGGACCTCCGCCAGTGCTGGTGGCCTGTATACCACTCCAACCTTTACTTTCTTACCCCACTGCATCAGCAAGGTGACCCAAATAGCTTCCACATTCCCCTCTGCCTCCTCTACCCCTCCAATATCCATGCCATTTCTGACTAACAGTGCTACATCGCCCCTCTTCCCTCCCCCCTATCTTTTGTGGACATAGTGTAACCCTCCAGGTTTAGGTCCCACTTGTGCCCTTGAGTAGTCCAGGTCTCAGTGACTGCTGCCACATCTACTTCCCCCTTAACTAGCATCACCTGGAGCTCGGGCATTTTATTTCCTAAGCTGGCATTTATTAGGACCACTCTCCACCACTTTTCCCTCCACTAATTTCTCCCCCTTGAGCTCCCATTTCTCAGCTCCTGCACCCTACCTGGTAACCCATTTCCATGTCTCCCTAGCCCCCCAGAGGAGTGGAGACCATGGCCCTTATTTATTGTACCTGCTGTCACTGTCCCTTTTTTGATCCCTCCCCCCTTCACAAGTTTAAACCCCACCTTTCGCTGATGAACCCAGCTAGTTTGAGCTTAAGGATTTCCTTCCCCTCCAAATTAATGTGGAGCCTGTCCCTAGCGTATAGCTCCTTATCCTCCCAGGTCTTCCCCCCAGCCCCCCACCAGGCCATACCCCAATTCCCCACACCACTCCTTAAGCCACTGATTTATCTCCCTAATCTTTATCTTGTTTTCCCACTAGCCCTTGGCACCGCAAGATTTCTGAGAAAGGAGATTCTTACAGCCTATGGAAAGATCCAGAAGCAAATGATTTGATACCTTTTAATGGACCAACATAGATGTAACAACATCATTTGCTTCTGGATCTATTCTTGCAAGGACCAATTCGGCAACTACTAAATCTAGATTTCAGCCTATGGAAAGGCATACCCTAGTCGAATCCTGGAACGTTGACTGAATTTCTAGTTCACTATTACCATTTATGTAATTTGTCCCCAGGTGCACTAGAATGTCCAGGGTCCCCCCCGTATTCCCTTGCCAATGAATACAACTCATGCTTGGCCTTGGGCACCATCAGGACTGGGTGGCATTTGGTTCTGATCAGACAGGTTTTACCCTCCTCCTGCCCCTCCCACTGGATGCCTCTGATTATGGAGTCCCCCAATAGCAGTACTCTAACCTCCCCCTTGCCTCCCTGTTCATCTCTCGGGTTCCCCCTCCTTCCTTGCCCCACCTCATCCATTCATCTGGATTTTCCCTTCAACTGGCTCCTCGCACCTCCCACAATCTGGGTGTTGAAGGTAGCCCCTTCACTATTGTCCCTGGTCACCTCCTCTACCAGTGTCCGGGCCTTCTTTATCACCCCCACCCTAGTATCTTTCTCTGTATCTCTTTCCTCTCTCCTTACTAATCCATCCATCCTATCTGTTTGCCTACTTGGCTTTCTGTTCGCTATCATCCCATTTACGTCCTGCGCCTTCCTGCCTGTAGTGCTCCCCTGTTCCATACCATCAGCCTCTCCTTGTTCCCCTGATCATCCTTTTTCTTCTCCCCACCTACCTCTCTTCCCCAATCCTGTCTGGGACCCCCTGTGTTGCACCCTTGCATCTTGCCCCTTCACCCTTTCTATTCGTCCCTGCCCCAACTTCACCTGCATCATCATCTTCATCATCATCATCCTCCTCCTCCTCCCCCACACACCCCTCTTCTACCAATGGGTGTAGAGGGTTAAAACAATTTCTGAGCCTTAGACCATCCACCAATACTCACCCTGTCCCTACTGCCCCTCTTGGTTTCCTTTGGACACCCCAGACTCTTGCCTACTGCTGTGGAAATTTACACCTTTGGCCCCACCTGCCAGGGTACCCTAGAGCCCCTGTGCACCCCTTCCTCTTCTCCTAGTGTGAGCATCTCTCTTCATTCCTCCCCAGCTTGGAGGCCCCAGCACCTAGTGCTTCCATGTAGGTGATCACTTACCTCCTACCACTCCAATCCCCCCAGCACCCTAGCTGCCTTCAGAACCCCTCTACCTCTTACTTAAGCTGTGCCAGCTGATAGCACTGCTTGGCATCCCCAAACTTCCAAGCCCAGTCCAGTATCATGGCCGCACCACACCCTGTGCACCCAACCACCCACTCAAAGATACCTGCTCTAGTGATATGCGGTCCCTTCCCCATCATCACAACAGGCTTTTCCAGGCCAAATTACCAACTCAGTGGCTCTACAGTTTCTCGAGCTACCAGTACCTATACCTATGTGATCCCCCCCATACAGCATGCACATTTTTAAACTTGCAACTTTTGAGTGGCTGAACTTTTCACCACCTGACAGTTAGCCTTAAGAATTAGCTTATAGGGGAAGTTTACAACTCCCTAAGCTCCTCCCTCCCAGCCTTTAAACCCAACCCCTGTGGCCCTTCCGTATTTAAGAAAGGCTAATACAAGGGGTGGTTGGGAAACTTCCCAGAAAGATGTTTTAGGAGTTAGGCCAAATTTAAAACACAACAGCAAAACTTGCAAAACTTATGAGAAATATAACTTAGCTCTCCAGAACTTCATCACATCTTCAAACTTCCACTGCTACCTCTGCCCACAGCAAGAAGATTTAAGATTTAACTATCCTCGCCCAGCCGCTAACAGAAAGTTTACCTGATATATTCCAGTTGAAGGCCCTCCACAATATCCAACTAACACACTAATCAGCAATTCACTGTGGATGCTGCACTCCTATTTGAGAACTACCTGTGTTTTTTCCATGCCCCGTGGCTGCATTTTTGGATAGAATTACATGAGCTGCACCTGAAGCTCTTCCTCCAATTACAGGGCAGGTGTTCCCCTATAAATAAGCTGTGCTCTGGAGAGGGAGGGATTAGGGCCTACACCCAACTCTCACGAGAGTGTATCAGCCCTGTGTCTGCCTCTCACTGCTCCTTCAAGCACTGCAACCTCCTCCGGAGGAAGGTCCCACACAAACATTGTGTTAAACAAGTCAGGACTCCTGCCCTAAAGTCCACAGACTGATAAGAATTTAAAGCTTATCCAGCAACTAAAATCCTTTCCCCAACTGCTCAGCAAAAGCAGGTTCACACAACATCTGCCAGACCCTAACTGTTTCTGCAGTACTGTTATGTGAGAAGCCCTGTTATTTAAGCCCCAATAACCTGTAAATTGATCCTGGCTGAGAAGGACAGAAGCTTCCAGAAAGCTGCTCACAATAACTGTAGAAAAGATAAATGAATATCCAGCTTCCCCTATGGATCCCCCACACCACACAACACTATTACACAAATCAGCACTACTTCTTAAAGTCCACAGACTGAAAAAGAATTTAAAGCTTATCCAGCACCTAAAATCCTTTCACCAACTGCTCAGCAAAAGCAGGTTCACACAACCTCTGCCAGACCACAACTGTTTCTGCTGTTTCATTACGACCCAGGAATTTTAATGGCCCATTAATTGTACTGAATTAAACCCTGACTGTTATGCATCAAAATTCACCATTAAGTTGTTTTTGCTGAGCTAATTACTGTTACAGAAAACACCGATGAAGAGCAGTATCCATCAGCATGCAATTCCCTTGAATATAAAGTCTGGATCATTATCTGACAATAACACACTAATTGCATTTTAGCTGTTTACATTATAAACATGAAACCTCAATAGTGCTGACTGCAATGTGGTTATAGTGTGTTTCAGTCTTTATGTGTATGGTGTTATATAAACTATAAGAAATACCTGCTCTCTTCAACACTGTCACAATTGATCTTTTTAAAGCCGATGTATAAGCTGTGATCGCCATGTAATACAGCTATACAGCCCAACATCCTGTTGGCTTTTGCTGCTGCCTTATTCCTGCACTGGGCTGAGTTGACTATTCCCATTATAATCATCCCCAGGTCCGTTTTCTCCTCTGTGTTCCCCAACTGTACCTCTCTCAGCTGATGGCTCCTCCTCTTGATTTCTAAGCTCAGAAATGCATACTGCTGCATGCCAGCACTAACTCTCAACTGCCATCAGCATCAGAGCCACTCCTGTGGTTGAGTCAAGTCCCCTGCAGTCCTCTACCCTCTTTGATGTCACCACCACAGCTCACATCTTGGTATGGTCTGTGAAGAGCCAGGAATTACTCTGGGTCCCGTGTGGAAATATCTGCTTAGAATAACCCTAAACAGCACTGGCCCCAGTACCAATCCTGTGACACCCCCTTGGCCTCCTGTTGCAGCAGGGGTTTCACGCTCCACCACCACTTTCTGCCTGCCCTTCAATCACTTTGATCCATCAGCCATCTTAGTACCCTCCATCTTTTAGCTTCCTTCTAACCTCCCATGTGGCACTGAACTGAGAGGCACTGCTGAAGTACAAGTATAGGACATCCACTGCATGGTCCATGTCCAGCTCCCTGGTCACCCAATCATAGTCCTCAATCAGGTTTGTTTGGCAGGACCTGCCCGAGATAAACCCATGCTGCTGCCTGTCTTGGAGCCCACTGTCCTCCAAAAAAGTCACCAGTCTCTCCTTAAGGATTGTCTCCATGAGCTTACCCACAATGAATGTGAGTTCTACTTGTCTGTAGTCACCTTGATCATCCCTTGGGCCACCTTTGTGAATGGGCACCACATGGGCTAACCTCCAGCCCTGTGGTATGCATCCTATGTGCAGAGAAGTATTGAACAGGTCAGCCAGTGGTCCTGCTAGGCTCCCTGCCAGTTACTTGCATACTCTAGGGTGAATGCTGTCTGGTCCAGGTGGCTTGTCCACCCACAGTGCCTGCAGCCCTTCCAGTACTCTGCCCATCATAATTTTTACATCTGTTACCCTCTCCCCACCATCCCATGAGGTATCTGCCCCCCACCATGAATACAGAACAGAAGTAGTCATACCTGCTCCTCCCCCTTCTCTACCCACCCCTCATCTTTCTTAATTCTCATTATCTGGTCCCTGTTCTTTATTCTTTCACCTATGTATCCGAAGAAGTCTTTCTCTCCGTCCTTAATGCCCTGTGCCAGCCTCAGATCTCTGGATGCCTTGGTGGCTTAGACTAGTCTTGTAATCTCCCTGGACTTCTTTGTATACTCCTCCCCATCTCCCCCCTTCCTGATCTCTTGAGCATTTGGAAAGCTCTCCTCTTGGCTCTCACCCCCTCCATTACCTCCTTGGTCAGCTAGCTGGGCTTCTTTGTCCTTCCCCTTCTTGCTCTGTACCCTAGTACATGCCTCAGTAGCCTCTGCCAGCCTTGCCTTAATAATGCCCCATTTTAGATTGGCATCCATGGTGGGTTGGCTTCCCTTCAGATGCCATGTCAGGATTTCCCCCATCTTATTAAAGTCTGGCCCCCTGAAATCAATCACCCTGGCACCTGAACCTCCTGTAGTTGCTTCTCCATTGTAGTGTGAACCACACTGGTGATGATCACTCCCCAGCTAGTGGGCCCTCAACCTCCAGGTCTCTTACAGCCTCCCATTTGATAGTACTAAGTCCAGAGTCCTTCCCAACCTAGTTGGCTCAAGCACCAACTGCACTGGGAAGCTATCATGGAATGCTCCCAGGATAACCTGCCCTAGCACATGCAATGGTTGGTGTGCTCCAGTCCACCCCAGGTCGGTTAGAGTCCCCTACCACTGTTTCCCTTCCTGCAACCCTCCTACTTTAATCCAAGTCCCTGTGCAGCTCCTTCCCTTGAGTTGGTGTCCTATACACCACCTGTCTCCTCAGTACCCTGCCCTTTGGATCCTGAAACTGCATCCACAGGACCTCTGCCCTACCTTCCTCCCCCTCTTCCCTAATGCAATGTATTTCTTCTCTTACATTGATCGCCACCCCCCCTCCACCTTTCCTGTTTGCCCTGTCTGTCCTGAATAGCCTGTATACAGGGATCATCATATCCCAGTCCTGGTACTGGGTGGCCCAAGTTTCTGTTATGGCTACAATTGTTACCTGCCCACTGCCAAGAAGCCTGCAACTCAGCCAATTTGTTTCCCAGGGTCCTCGCATTTAATGATATTGCCCTGCATCCTTCTCCTATCCTTCCCCACCCGATTTACCCCATTACTTCTACCCAGATGACCTCCTGGCTTGGAGGGTAGGCTTGTCTGGCTCCCTCTTTGGAAACCTTCCTACCACTTTCCACTTGCACCCCCCTTTCCTAGTTTAAAGCTACCCTTTTTGCTATGTACCCCTCCATCTCCTGCTTTTCAGCTATACCCCTCTCCCACTGCTACCTTCCTCCAACTGCCTGACCCTTGTTCCCTCCATTCCCCTTCCCCCCTGTCTCCCTCTCCTGGTGCTCCACCAACTCTCCATCTTCTACCTTTGTTGCCAGCACTGTACTGCAAGCCTGCTGCCTGCCACCGCTGTATTGTCCAGTGTTGGCCTCTTCCCCTGTACCTTGACATGCCTTCAACACTTGACCCACTATCAGATGTGAACCTGCACTCCCTCCCTCCACCACCTAATATCCTTCTCCTGATGCTCTCTCCTGTTACCCCCTGGGAGAGGTCCTCCTGGCCCCTTTCTCATTCTGTCTGCCAGCATCATATCCAGCTCTCTGAAAAGCTGTTGCAGTCCTCCCTCCAGCTTCTAAAACCTGTGGCAGATTAAACACCCTCCTAGTCTCCATAATATGTTCATCCCAGTAGCTTAGTAATAAATAAAATATAGGGACTTACCTGCCTAGGGAGTCATAAGTAGGAGTCCAAAGGGGTGCTGTATACTGTTCCTGTAAAATAAAAGATAGAAAAGGGGTCACAAAGGATCTGCAGCTCTTTGAGGGGTGGGTCCAAAAGAGATGAAGGGACAATATAAACATAAAAATATACTTGTCTGATGAGATTTAGGAAACCTCATCCTGTCAGACCTGTAACAAATAAAATAGAAAAACAGGTATAATAAAAAAGGAATCATCACCCATCCTGTCAGAGCTGTTAAAATAAAGACAAAACAGGTTAATATGAGGAAAATACAATAGGGAGGGCTAAGGCCACTCACCACTAACTCATGAAGGTAGATATTTTGCATACTGAGAAGGCAGAGACTCAGTGAGCCCCATGCAGTGCATCATAACCCAGTTCGATAGCTACCAGGAGACCAGCAAGACCATTGACATAAAATAACCATCCCCTTCTGAATTAAGTTACACTGTCTCATTTTCTTACATCTCACCAGTCTGTCCATTTGGAAACTGTAATTTAACAGCAATGCTGATAAACAGGGAGACGGATAAGCTGTGATGATCAGGAAGGAGGATCGAATAGAGTTTATAAGGGAACATTGTTTAACCAGGAGTAGCACACTAAGCGAACTTGTTTCCAATCGACCAGGGAGCACAGAGAAGTTAAGTGACTTGCTCAGGATCACACATTATTCACCTAGACAGCTGTGTGATTCATACCCAGTCTCTAGATCTGCAGCTCAGAGCCTTAACCCACTGCGCTATACTGCCTCCTCAATAGGTGGAAATCCATTTCTGCTTCTTTAGCAAGGCTCACACAAAGTGCATTGCTTCTGCAATATATGGGAATAAACTGCTGCAAAGAAAACAAGCATTTGTCAATGCTGATTGTTTGCTTGCTGTCGTTAGCAGTGGAAGTGCAGGAGTTAGACAGATGCAGTACAGGAATGGCACTGAAGTATTGAACTGATGCTAACTACACCCCTCACCCCTGCAGAGATGGACAGGCATTGGGGTGTGCCTTTGGGTCATTGCCCATAATGGTCACTACATATCACCTCACCCCTACCCTGCAGACACTGACAAGTGTCAAGGTGTGCCTAGTGTGTATGGGTTTACATTCACCTCATTCCATTAGGAAATACACTGAAATAGGCACAGTATAGGAGAATGGGGTGAACTCTGGGGCAAAGGGTCCAAGGCACACCTCGATGCCTGTCACTGTCTGGAGGTTGGGGGTGGGGTGGAATGGCATGAGCATTACTGTCAACAATCCCAAGTCACACCCCTGATACGTGTCAGTCCCTACAGGGTAGGAGTTAGGGTCAAAAACCCTAATGCCCTGGGCGTTTCTTGGTATTTTCACTTCAAGTTTTTCACATGGGCTTTTTGAGACCCCACTACATGAACAGTGACACTATCAGTTCATACGGTGAAAGGTGATTTTGCACAGGGACTGCGCCATTTGGTGCCACAGTTACGAAAACACATTTTGAACAGGATGTGAAAAGTGACAGGTGTACTGTTCATAAGGAGGTGTAAAAAACCGCATTGTTGAAAATCTGGATTGAAAATATAAAAAAAATGGTGAAGTCACGAGAGTGCGTAGAAACTGCTCAATGTCAATCAATCAATCAATCAAGTCTTTATTTTTTTTTTTGAAATTTAAGGCTTTATTGATTTTACATAAAAAAAAAATAACATCAGGTACAGCATACCAACTCTATAACCATACAAAACATACCAAGAACTAATTACAGGATAGTAGAAACAGAAGTCAAAATCCCGGTCTTCCTCCCTGCCATCCCCCCAAGAAGGTGCACTTCCACCTCAGGGACAACCTGAGGAACACATGGATATGCCAGGGGATATACCTATTGGAAAGTTTAAGCAAACAACTTAATCAAATCAAACAAGGGCATCACAAAATAGATTCATCAGGGTATCTCCGGCAGGGATCAGTGAAGATACAACACATACAGTTTACCCCACTTTTTTTGAAAAGCTGACATAGTATATCTGGCGCTGGCTGTAAGTCTTTCTATCTTAAAACACCTAGTGATTTCTTCCAACCATTCATCATAGGTGAGGATTGCTTGGTCTAGCCAGTGCCTAAGTACTAGCCTTTTGACAGCCATCGAGATCATGGCCATGTGGAATTTCTTTTCTTTACAATTAATGTTCGGGTATAAACCTAAAATACAAACTTCCACTGAAAATAGATCTGCCAGACCTAAAACTGGGTCTAGATTATTGCGAATTGAGTGCCATAATGAGGCAACTTTGACACAAGACCAGAATATGTGCGGTAGATTCCCCACCTCCATGCCACATCTGGTACACTTATCAGATTTAGATGCACCAAATCTTACCATTTTCAGTGGTGTATAGTACATATTGTTTAAAATATAAAATTGGATCAGTCTATTCCTATCCAATTTAATGAATTTGTACACATTCTTCCAAATTTGGGTCCAGGACAGAGAGGGTCTGAGGTAAGGGGCCATATTCTGGAACCAGCTAAAGCTCAGGAAACTTTGTAGCAAGCAGATAATTATATATCTTAGCTACACAGTGGGAGTTACTAACACAAGCTTTAAGTTGTTCCAAGAAAGGTTTAACTTGAGAGAGTGAATTCACCAGCCCAAAATTCCCACCAATCAAATGCCTTAGTTGGTAAATCTTAAAAATACTTTGGGGCAGTTCCATTTTGCAAATATGTCATCAGAGGAACCAAGAGAATCTTGTGAGTAAGGTCCTCTACCAAGCAATCTTGCATTTGTGGGAGCCAGGTTCGTGAAATCATGTGTCCGCCTATCCTAATATTGGGTTGAAAGATATTGGTTGGGCTAAATCCTTGGTGAATAGAATTTTAAAGCAATTCCCATATTGGCTTAAAACTTTAACAGACACCCCTATCACTGAGTCCCGGAGAGTTTCCGGTAAGGAAGAGAAGTTGTAATAAAAAATGTGGTGGGGTAGAATGTTATGTTCTTCCATCAGATTAAGTTCCAGCTCCAGCTATGTGGGTATATAGCCCTCATTCGGAAGTTTAATCCATTTACCTAATTTAGCTAGGTGACTGGCCCAATAGTAGAATTCAAAATTAGGCAGGCGTAGGCCTCCCTTTCCCTAGGTAAACATAGCTTCATGAAAGCCGTCTAGGTTGCTTGGCACCCCAAATAAATCTACTTATTATTGAATGAATTTTTTGAAAAAAGGTTATAGGAAGCCAGACATTGAGAAGGTTCAGGGGATAAAAAATACGTGGCAATATATTCATTTTAATAATATTAATACGCCCTCCTATAGCAAGGGGAAGGTTAGCCCACCTGGTAAGATCTTTTTGGATTCTATCCAGTAAATCTTCCAGATTGAGCTTCTTAATCATCTTTTCATCTCTAGTTAAATAGATGCCTAAATATTTGCGATGGTTCGAGGCCCATTTCATCCCAAACTGGGAAACATCATCCTGAAGTTGGAGTGAATTAAGTGGGAATATCACCGATTTGGATAGGTTCAACCTGTAATTAGCTGCTCTACCAAAAGACCTGACTATCTGCAGAACTTCTATTAAGGAAGTTTCAGGATTGACCAAATGTAAAAGGATGTCATCTGCAAAGGCTGACAGGGTCAAAACTCGTTGAGCAACAACACAGCCTGAAATCTTAGGTGAAGTTTTAATTTGAAGCAAAGGGTTCTAAATACAAATTGAATAGGTATGGGGATAATGGGCATCCTGACGCAGTGCACCGAATGTAATAGAAAACAAGACGAAAACATCCCATTGCAGTAGACCTAGCAGGAAACCTATAAACTGCTTTTATCCAACCAATAAATCTGTCTGGGAAACCCATTTTGCTTAGAGTAGCCACAGGAACTCCCAACTAACCGATCAAAGCCTTCTCTGCATCTAAGGCAACTAGGGCCATGGGCAGTTGGGACTCCTGGGCTACTCAAAAATGTGATCCAACTTACGGATATGGTCTATAGCTGATCTCCCTGAACAAAGCCTACTTGCTCATCACTTAATAAAACTTGCCATACCTGTTTAATCCTTAAAGAGAGAATTTTGGTTAAGATTTTGATATCATAATTAAGTAATGAAATAGGTCTATAACTGGCTGGATCTAGATTGGGCTTATCCATTTTAGGAATTAAAATAATGGTAGCCTCCAGCAAAGTACGGTCCAATGACTTAGAGGAGAGAATATAATTAAACAACCTAAGAAGGGCCGGAGCAATCTCCTTACAAAATATTTTATAAAAATTGGGAGGAAGGCCATCAGGCCCAGGAGCTTTATCCATAGGCAAATGTTGAATGACCATCTCAACCTCGTTCAGACTGATAGGGGAAGAAAGCAAATCTCGTTGAAGCGGATGCAATTTGGGGAGAGGTAGACCTTCTAGAAAGGCTGTGGTATCTGCCTCAGATGTTAAGGAAGCTTTACAACAATATAACTCTTTATAAAAATCTTCCAAGACCTTCACTATCTCTCTAGGTGTAGTTTTAATTGACCCATCACTAGCCTTGAGAGCAGGAATTAACCTGGAGTTTTCCACCTCTCTTAACCTAAGAGCCAATAACCTCCCAGGCTTCTCTCCCTGATCAAAGTAGCATGCTTTAGATTTTAGAATAGCATACTCCGCTTTATCTCTAATCAGATCTTCATATTCATTCCTGAGCTTGCATAACTTTTCTAAATCCACCTGAGAGTTAGAGGAGGAGGAGAGAGTCCTTTCTGCCTGTTTAATCTTGTTAGCCAAAAAATTAATTTTCTCCTCCCTCAACCTCTTCCTCTGGTGGCTATTTTAATGAATTAGCCTCTAAGGAAGCATTTAAATGCACACCAAACTAAGTCCTCTCTGGAAACTGAGCCTTGATTAATTTAAAAAAAGAAATCTTATCTTTAAGATGGTGATAGTATTTTCATCCTTTAGAAGTTGCGTATTAAGCTTCCAAGAGGTATCTCTCTGTCCGGGGGGGCTGGGAGAAAATCTTATCCATACCATAGCATGGTCCGAGATGACAATCGGCTCAATACCAGTCAGGGAGATATTGACCAAAAGTGCAGTGCTCACCAGAAAGTAATCTAATCTGGACCATGATTTATGTATGGACGAATAGTATGTGTAGCTACGATTAGAGGGGTTCAAAATTCTCCAAGGGTCACTCAAACCCAGAAAGTTGCAGAAGTCCTGGAGGGCCAGTTGATCCATTGTAGGGGACCTAATGATCTTGGAGGTCCTGTCTAGGACCTGTGAAGGGGAGATATTCCAATCCCCACCCAGGATGAATACAGCCGGAAGAAATTCACTTAATCTGATTGATAACTGCATAATAAAGTTAGGGTCTCCGCCCACTGGGCCGTATATGGCCCCTAAAACCATCTCCTGGTTGTTGAGCATTCCTTTGACTAAAACAAATCTACCTTCTGGATCCTGAATACATTTCTCAAGAAAAAAGGGAACATTACATTTTATCATGATAGCCACACCCCTGCTATTTTTGGAACCCTCAGCAATAAAAACCTGAAAAAAATCCTTGGCATTTCAATAATTTGGCTTCAGAAATTAAAATGTGGGTTTCCTGTATAAATAAAATGTCCACACCTCTAAGAGAACAGTTTAATAAAATCTGCCTTTTTTTCGATACCTCTCTGATACCCCTGACATTCCAAGAAGCACACTTAATATGCCCTAAAACCATTGAACAGCAAAATATAGAAGTGTAACAAACAGCAAGAACCCCTGGCAGTATGAGCCAACCCTCTACTTAGTGGCACCTTCCACCCACCCTCCAAATATCTACCCCTATAAACCCCCAATGTACAATACATGAAAAAAACTAACCACCTGAGTGTAATTCCAAATCTCATCTATGAGTCCCCAAGTAAAAACAGATTGGGGAAAACTTGAGCAGTATAAATCTTATCCCCCCACCCTTCCCCATTAAAGTAGCCGAAGCCCCTCTCTTGTATAATCCCAAAATGTTAACAGTGGTTCCAGGAATAACACAAGCCTTGGAAACATCCAGACATAATATAGAACCAGAAACCTTCCCCAAAGGTACCTTAACCAAAACGAGGCTTACTAAGTCCTAAAGCATGAGAAAACCCATAACAACACATGAAAAGACTAACCACATGAGTGTAATTTCAAATCCTTCTTTAAGTCCCCAAGTAAAAACAGATTGGGAAAACTGGAGCAGTAAATCCTATCCCCCCACCCTTCCTCATTAAGGTTACCCAAACCCCTCTCTTCACATAATCCCAAACTATTTACAGTGGTTCCCAAAATTAACAAAACCTTGGAGACATCCAGGCATAATATGGAACCAAGACCCCCCCAAGGTACTTTGGCCAGTAGCGAGGCTTACTGAGTCCTAAAGCATGGGTATACCCATAATTAATTCTAGCTTATCCCCCACACGGTGATGATTAAAACTAACCACCCATCTCGTCGGTCCTAAGTACCTCAGACTCCCAGATTAGACCTGAGGACAGAGTTCCCTAGTGCTTAGTTCCTCTCAGGCTTCCCCACCCCCAATCTTCTGTGCTACAGTAATACCTCTTCTACCATGCGCTGGCAGCTTAAAACAAACCCAATATTGATTGGAAGAAAGTTTTAAGTTCTTACTTCCCATTCCGTAGGCCGTCCTCCCGTTTACTCGGACCTCCAAGAGACTTGGCAAACCAGCACCAAAGCCTTGAATAAAATACGATGGCTACAATCTCAAAAAACAGGGTTCTACCACCGACTCCCCTGCACCGCCATATCGGAATACTCGGCTAGAAAGTTTCCGGAAGATGCACAGACAGACCTGAAGGTCCGATCACCAAATGTGTCCTCCGGGAACCGCCCTCTCCCTACCAGTTCCTCTATCTCTGCGTCTGATGGAACTGCAGGCACTGCAGATGCGAACAGGCCTACTGGGCCTCAAGGCCTACTACGCATCCCCAACACCCTCGTACTCAAACAACCCACCGGAGACATATAAGGTAAGCCCCATCTCAATGAAAACCCGAAACATTCTATATGGGCCGAGCCACTTCTACAGGTTAAAGTAAAATAAAGGATAAAAGAATATAAAGAAATATAACAGCTGTTTTAACAGGAATGAAACAGCAGGCAATTCAGTTCAGTCCTCCTTGAAGAGGTTCGGGAGCTTCTTCATGAGATCAGGGAGTGCTTGATCTGGGCTATCATACCCATGCCAAATTCCATCCAAAGATATTTTCAACCTGGCAGGGTAGCTCATTCTAATTTTATCCCAGCTGCAATCAGTCTTTTAACTATGGGATGAAAGGCTGATCTTTTCTGTCGGATCTCGTCACGGAAGGTCTTGGGTGATTCGGTTTTGCACTTATCCCACTGAATTGACTCAGCTCCTTTACTTTGGTCAGCACATGCTGCTTCTCGATGAAACTTAGAAACTTAATAATAATCGGTCGAGGGGCATCGGGTGGGGTCTTGGTATTAATGGCGGTGTGCCCTTTCAATATGATATTGCTGCTGAAGCGGTGATGGACCTATGATTTTGTTAAGTAGATGCTGCACAAACGTATGTGTCTCCCTTCCTCCAACTCAGGCAGACCCAGGATTAAGATATTGTTCCTTCTACTCCTGCCTCTAAGTCTTCAGTCTTCAGTTGGAGCTTTTGTACTTGCTGCCTCAACTTAATAATTTCTGGGTCGACTCGGCCCCTCCAGTTTTCCAAGGAGGATGCCCTTGCTTCCATATCGCCCACCCTCCGTGATAGATCAGTAAAGTTGCTCCTTATTATTTTTATTTCACTGGAGATCTCCGAAGCGTTTCTTTAAATGGGAGTAGTTCTTGGAGAAATCGATCCTCCATAAGCAGATTGCACTGAGAAGCAGGTGACCCTTGTTTTGTAGGTTGATTAGTGTTGGTGTTTCTAGCCTTCTTGGCGTTTTTCTCCGGAGTTGTAGGCGGAGTGTGTTTAACCCCAGCCAGCTTCATTTCCGATTCCATCGTCTCCTCGACTGAATGGCCTTGTCTTTTAGCAAATAAATGGTTGATAGTGGTCACAACAAGTAGAGGTACCGATGGTGATAAGAAAAAAGTTGATATAAGCGCTCTATATCGAGTAAATATCAATTAATTGGGGTGGTAGACGGGAGCTCAGAGGAAAAGCAGCTACCAGACACCCTGCATCATGTGACCTCATCAAGTCTTTATTTAACCAGGCGTTCCTCGTTGAGCAGAAGCTCATTTGCAAGATGGACCTGGGTGGAGCATGAACAATTGTATATACAGGTCAACACAGGTATTTACAAGGCAATACAGATAATACTCTTTACAGACAGGAAGAAAAAGAAGTTCATATGTACATAGAATTATACAGATATTGTACAGATTACACGGTATTTACATACATAGAAGTGTCTATAGGAAGATAAAGCAGGTTATCTAAGGTTGCAGGAGGAAGTAACGGAAGAAAAAATAAAATAAAAATATACACCGGTAGAGGTGAAGGTAGGAGGAAGGAGGGAGGGAGGTAGGGGAGAAAGGCTAGGAGGGCACGGTGCACAGAAAGGGTTAAAACAGGATGTAGAGAAGGTGGATGGAGAAAAGGAGTATGTGTGAGCCCCAGGATTGAATGCTATAAAGCACGGGCATGGTAGGATGTCACAACCCAGGTAGTGAGCTCCCATCCGAGGTTGGGAAAGGAAGAATAAGGGGATGGATGGGCCTAGTGTTGATAAGACAGGGGGAAAAGAGAGAGAGAGAGAGAACAATTAGGCTGGTGAGGAGCAAGCTGGGGGGTCAATACTTAAAATTGGGTCTAGGCGTGGCTATATACCAGTGCAGACATCGGTACTGGGTCTGAGTCGGTGAAGCAGTTACATACTTCTCTGATTGTACGGAAATAAAGCGTCTTGAAGGCATTTATACCGATTAGAGTGCTTAATTTGAGGTTTTTTTGTAGATCGTTCCATAAGGTAGGTAGCACAAAGCTTATGGCTTCCCTGCCGAAGCGGGATTTTGCTTTGGGTACTTTAAGTGTAATAGCTGAGTAACTTCTTAACGCGGATTTCCAATTATAATCAGGGAAGACAGCAGGAGATATAGTAAGGCAGCTTATTAGAGATGGCTCATAGGTCCAGAGAGCAGCGTTTCTGTGGTGTCTGAACTTTAGTGATGTCCACCCCACTGCCGCATATAGGGTGAGTGATGCGGTCAAGGGAGTCCCATTATAAACCTCAGTGCTCGATGGTAGAGTGTGTCCAGTTTAGCCATGTAAGAGTTGGGGCATTGGCTGTAGAAAGTCAGCGAATCAACCAATGATAGGAAAATGGATTGGACCAGTTGTTTCTTGGCATCTCTTATGAGAAATTGGTTGATTCTAAAAACAGTCCAAGCCTTTGCCAAGTCGTTTAGCAAGTCCTCGATATGTTCAATGAAAGAGAGTCTTTGGTCTATCAAACTCCCAGATACTTGAATTTTGTAACAAATTCTAGCTTTTCACCTAGAACTGTGGTAATTTGGGGAACTGTCCCACTGGACACAGGGTTAGCTGTACGGATAAAAGGGAGAGGAATATCGCTTTAGTTTTTTGGCATTAAGGAGTAGCTTTTTTGGAGGTTGGCTTTGCAAAGGTTGAATTCTGACTGTAGGTCATTGCAGGCAACTTCAGGTGTTAGGCGACTCACGTGAGAGAACTGTATCATCTGCAAACAGATGGATGTTGGCTTCTTTTATACAGTAGTCGATGTTATTAATGTAGATTGCAAAAAGTAAGGGCACTAATATAGAACCTTGAGGTACCCATCTTTGCAGAGTTTTTTGGGGACAGACCTCCTTCAGCTTTAACTTGTTGAAGGTGCCCTGTAAGATAGTCAGTAAACCAAAGCAGAGAGGAGGAGTCCACACCTATGGTTTGAAGGAGGAGAGGAGCAGACTATGGTCGACGTGTCAAAAACCTTGCTTAGATCAATGTACACCCGTAATGTAATTAGTTTGAGGATTTTTACAGCAATTTTCAACATAGGCATTTTGGAACCTCGCCCATGAGCAGTGTCACTATGATTTTCTTAATCTGTCCAACACTAATTTCCCACAGCGATCGCGCTATTCTGCATTGTAAGTGCAAAAACACATTTCGGCCACCGTGTGAAAATTGACAGCTGTACTGCTCATAAAGAGGTGTGTAAAAATGTCAGTGTTGAAAATCTGGACTGAAAATATTACAAATTCATGAACTTAAAAGGGTGCATGGAAATTGAGCAATGCACTCATGTAACACAGTCATTTTATGGACTTTTGTCACCAAATTTTCGACAAAGCAATTTTAATACCTTTGCTCATTAACAGTGTCACTGTGATTTTCTTAATGTGTCCCAAACATTGAGTTAGCAAACTGAACGTGCCAATGTGTGCTACATTTGTGAAAACACATTTTGAGTGAGATGTGAAAAACGACAGCTGTACTGTTCATAAGGAGGTGTGGTGAAATGGCAATGTTGAAAATCTGGAGTAAAAATATTAAAAATTCTCAAAGTTACGAGCGTGTGTAAGAACTGTGCAACGCACACTCATAAAACAATCATTTTGGGGAATTTTTTTAACAAATTTTCAACATAGGGTTTTTGGTGGCCTACCTCATGAACTGTGACATTGTCATTTCGTAAATCGATCCTGAAAGGTGATTCCACGGAATGACCGCGAAATCACCTTTCAGGACCGATTAACAAAATGACAGTGACTGAGTTCATGAGGTGGTGTCCCAAGAACCCCATGTTGAACATTTGGTGAAAACAATTCCCCAAAATGGCTGAGATATGCACCAAAGTTGAAAAAAAAAATGTATGCCATTATACAGCTTACTGGCATTTCTTCAGTTTGTGGTCGGCTTTGAAGAGTGCAGACATATTCCCGGTCCTTCAAAGATCATTGCGCTAGCCTCCGGAGGTAAGTATAGGGTGTTGGAGGTGGGTGCACAGAGGGTGGGCAAGGTTGGGGAGGGTGAGTCAGTCAATAAGGGACCGTTTTTTCTTACAGGCTGTGTTTTTTTTAGGTTGTGTTTTTTGTTTTTTTTATGAAGACGACATGGGACTTTTGCCAAGCTGGGGTGGGCTCCCAGCGTGCAGCTGAAAAGTTGTTTTGGGGGCCAGTGGAGCCGATGTGGGATTGGGCACCCCGCTGGCCATACGGACTGTTGCCATGCTGGGGTGGGCTCGCAGCGTGGCAGTTGGAAGGTTGTTTGGGGGATCAGTGGAGCTGATGGGGGATTGGGCACCCTGTTGGCCATATGGACTGTTGCCTTGCTGGGGTGGGCTCCCAGCGTGGCAGTTGGAAGGTTGTTTGGGGGAGCAGTGGAGCCGATGGGGGATTGGGCACCCCTTTCAGCCATACAGTGTGTGGGGGAGGGGAAGTGCATGAGCATGCTGGGTGGGCTCCCAGCATGCTACTTCGTTGGTTGTTGGGGAGGGAACGGAGCTGTCTATGACAGCTTTTCAGATGCAGTGCCGACGTGTAGGCACTTTGTATGCAAATTGCCTACACATTACCACCACTGATTGTAGTGGTGTTTTACTGTGAACTGTACGCCACTGCATCTGAACTGCTGTCATAGACAGCTTGGACATTTATTGGTGTGGTGAGGCCGTGCCTGCAAGAAGGAGCAGGGCATTAAAAACGACGTGGCACACCTACGAAAACTCTTATGGTGGCACTATGTTTCTTGCACATGCGTGCAAGAAAACATAAAAAAACTAGCTTCCAAGCCTGTCTGCAATATCCCCCCACTAGAATAACAAATTACTGGAAAGAAGCAGAGGAATGCACTAGGGGGAAGGAGCCTGCTTGTAAAATGCAGGTTTAAGGCCCCCCACACACGAGTGAGCTAACTGCATCCCTAAGGCCAGTTTTTCATACTACGTTCACTCCAACAAAATTTATGCAGTGTGAATTTTTTTTCCAGGCTAGAGCTTGGCTGGCTAGAATCGTAGTGTAAATAAAAAGATTGCTTTAAAGGGGCACTGTCTGCTTTTCCCCTCGATTTGTGCTCAATTTCCATCTGATATTCTACAAGCACATAATTGTAAGTCTGTGACCATAGAATGCATCCAAATAAAAGTAAAAGTAAGCAGCTTACCAATTTTCATGATTTAAACATTATTTTCATTACTGGCGTCCCAACTTAAAACCTCCATGCCCGGGAGAGCTGTTCATGCAGAGAGCAGCGCATCTACTGGGGACATGGTCCAAACCTTTGTTCTAACATTGGCATGCCAAAAACATTAAATCCACAGGAGAAGGGTAATCTAAATTGTTTGATGTGTTTGCGTTAAAAACCAAGGACTCGTTCTAGCACAAAATACTTTCAAAAGCTGGTGCCTGTTTGAAAGGAAGCATAATCACAATAGTTTTAGCCTTGGTAGACAAGTGCATATGTTTAAGTCTCAAGTTCAAGTTTATTGCAGGAAAGCTCTGTTGAGCAAGCTCATTCACAAGGAGGTCCTGAGGTATACATACATTACAATGAAGTTCTGTGGCAGACTTACAGACAAATAGTTAAGGCTTACATCAAAAGAACAGAGTTCATAGCAATAAGAGCTAGCATCATCATACACAACAGGCAAATGATAAGAGCACCTAAGATGCTCTCGGCTCATGAAGAGCAATTTGTGCTATTTGTCAAGACAATACATTACATTCATTGGAAAATAACAGTAAATCCATAACAATTCAATAAAGATTCCACCTAAAACACTGATCGTGGTACAAAATAGGAGTTAAAGAAGTGTAGGAATGTAACCTGGGAGATCAAGGGTCACTGGTTTGAGTCCTTAGTAAGGGCAATTCATTAAAGGCAGTTGCAAGTGACTTTAAATTAGCCAAAACTAACATTTAAAGAAGTTAACAGGGACAGTACTGGCTAATTTCAAAAATGATTGTAGTCGATTCCAAATAGTTGGCAATGAGCATGAAATAACATGTTTCCCAAAGGAGGTGCGGTCCTAGGTAAATCAAGCAGGAGAAAACTTGGACTTCTATGTGAATGAGCACTCGTGCTATAAGTATTAAGGAGGATAGGTATTATGGAGTTTATTCTGAAGAAGTTTTAAAGTCCATGTACCTATGTGGACTGTCCGTCTAACGGAGAGCGGGGCCAACCGACTAAGGCATAAAGATAACAATGGTGGGTAAGAGGTGGAGTTTGCTATGAATCGTATATGTATGATTGTTTGCATGACATACAGGAGCCATTGACCTTCTATGCACTCCATTCTTCAGCTTTCACAGTGCAGTTGGGCCCAGCTCAGGACACTTATCAGCCACTTAGCTTTGTGTTGCTCCTGTTCTCCCACACAAAAAAAAAATGAAGCAGAAGAACAGCAGCAGTGGTGGAAAACTGACCTATAATGATTCTCAAGTGTCAAATTCTACTATTTCTTTGTGATTGTCCTCTTCTGTGAGACAAGAGAAAGTGAAGTGCAAGGACACTAGAAAACATTTGATAATGCACCTTAAATGAGTTTCAAACTGCACTGTCTTGCAGCCTTGGACTCTGTCTGACTTTAATTCATCCTCTAAACAGCAACCACTGTTTCAAAGACCAAAAAAAAAAATGGTAGAGTACTATCAATATAAAATGTAGTTAATAATACAGCACATCAGCTGACAGAACTCAATCTGCATATATACACCTGTTCATATCCTAAAGGCACAGCACACTGAATCAGGGATAGAGACACTCACAAGCCCGCACACACTAAAAAAAAAAAAAAAATTAGCATAGGTAAAGGAAGGCACACAGTCATAGGGAGTGGTGCAATGCACTGGCTGTGGTGTAACAGTCTTCGAGAGACATTCCAGAGACTGCGTTGCTCCCCTGAGGGAGAATGTTGTTTGTTTCAATGCTGACCTGGCAAGCATTTGGGAAACCTGCTCCCCCACCCAGGGACCACCACTGCCACTGCTGTTGCCTCAGAGGTTGCCAAGGCAGGAGCATGTTTGGATCACGGTGTGATCAGGGATGTTGAGGGTGGCAGAACTGAGGCACATCCCTACAGTTGTACCTGTCCAATTCATTGCCCACTGTGGTGGAGCATGGTTCCTCTATGAAGGCACCCTCTGTGGAGACCAAGGAGCATGCTGGGAGTCTTGACAATGTTGACCCATGACAGTGCCCATGGTGCCCTCAGTGGAGGAAAAAACTTCAGTTAGTGGACTCAGTTGTTAGGGTGGAAGAATTGGTGAAGAGGGGGTAAGGAGGTAGGGTGCCTTCCAGCACCATGTCTTTGAGGGACAGGAAACAAATCAGCAGGATCGTGGGATCAACTGCTACAGGTGAACAGGATGTCCTCATCCACCTGTGGATAAAGGACATGGCTCTGACTGGGATCAGAGCAGTGCAACAGGAGTTTGCGGACTTGTGGCGGGACCTTAGACAGGTAGCACACATGTTAAGTGTCACAAGTGCTACCTGTGTATGGCATGGCAGATGCTCGGGTAAGCCCACATCATGGGATACAAGGACAGGTTGAAAACTGGTGCATAGCTCCGGTATTTGAATGGAATGCATACTGGGCTACACCTTGAGGATGAAGGCATATAGTGGTGCGACATTCTGCATCTTTCCAGGAAGTGATCCCTGATCCTAGGTGATAGGTTTAAATGCTTGATTGGCAAGTGTTTTAAACTAGACAAGAGGTGAGGCACTGAGAAGGCAAAGTTATATCCTCACCAATGCCGCCCAAAAATCATGGTCGTTACTGAGGAAAACACCAAGATATAGCAGTCAAGAGGAAGAGTGGCTGGTGCAAATCGAGCAAAAGACAAAGGCAATCAGGACCATGATGGTGCTAAAAATGTAAAGACATAAAAACAAAGTAGAGGTTAGGAGTACCAATGCTAGTCATCTAATTAAAAATGAACAGAAACGGTGGTCTTGATGGAAAAGGGATGCCTGTATATCATATCAGTCACAAAAACATGGTACACTGAGAAGCATGACTTGGATGTCAACTTACCAGGTACACAATCTACAGAAGGGACATGGAGGGAAGAAGGAGGAGGAGGATGACCTCTCTATGTATGGGAATGGATCAAAGTGACAGAAGTAAAGGGTAAACAGGGAGGAGAGGAGGCAATATAGTTCACCATGGAGACCAGAAATGGCACCACAATCCGCACAGGGTTTGTATACAGACCACTGTCTCAGGGGAAGGAAATGGACTAGCAAATGATAGAAGACACCTTGAGGGTGGCAGAGAAAGGTGAAATATTGCTGATGGGGGGACCAGATTATATCAGATGTTAACTGGAACACCTTTGCTGCAGCTACATACTACAGCTTTGACAGTCTCGATGACCTACAGGCGGCATGCCTCAGACAACTAGTTTTGGAATCCACTCGTGAGGGGTCATTCGTTGACCTTGTATTCTCAAATGGCTCATGAGAAAGGATCTCTGATCTTGACAGCGGCTGAAAAGGGGAACCCGTGGGCCAAACTAAACATGCATTTAGGCACCATGCTGTCACCAGTTCCCTGTGAGGGTGAGGTGCAAATGCACTCTGTGCATAAAGAAACTGTCTAAGATAGGGTCTGAGGCCAGAGAAAACTTTTGGGACAAACATAATGTAGGCAAAGTGAATGAAAATAGGTTAGATAGTCCAGTACAGCTTGGTCACCAGTCTGTGCTGTGTTGTGCCAGGCCCTTATCGAACATTTATAAGATATGATCTGGAGCAAATTAAACATTGTCTCCAGATGATGTGCATACGATGCTCCAGCTCAGGATGACCACAAGGATGCTGGACCTCAAGTCCAATGAATGTAAATAGGTTACATAGTCAAGCACCGCTATGACCCCAGCATGTGCTGATACCAGTTCCTATTGCAATAATTAACAGAAAAAACGTTTACAGTTTGAAGCATAGATTTATTGGTAGTGGAGGGCTGACAGTAACTGCTTAAAATACACAAGACACTTTCAGCAAAATGAAAGCCTGAAAATTGTTGGCCCTCAAGAGCCCTTCCTTGAGCCTGAATGATTTTAGGTTCTGTGGTTGGAGAACCCCTTGTTTTTAAGTTAACAGATTTTGACCCTGAGGAAGATGTATTTTTTCAGACACAGACATATAGAGTATCATAAAAGTACCGTGACCACCTGGCACAGTCTAGGGCTATCAAGACAATTGATGCAGACTGGGACCTAAGCTTGAGAAGTAGTCCTCGCACATGACAAGAGGGAAGGAAAAAGTGCATGAAGGTAATTCCAAGACCAATACTGAGCCAGAGCATACAGGTGGATTGTTGCAATATCTAGTGGTCTGCCATAGTACTATTGCATGTGGTGGTTGTAGTGGGATACAAACAAGTTAATCTCTGGGGTGCACAACCTTCTACTGCTTGCTTGCAGCACCTGATCTGAATAGACTGCAGGGGAACCCTCATGGAGCATCGTAGACTTCGTATTACCATAAGTCATGAGCAGGGTGGGCTGAGATATTATCCATCCCTGCTTTTTTGTGAAGTGCATTGAGTTAATACTGTCTATGCTGACCTGTCCCACCCTCCCTGTACTAGTTGAGAGAAAGCCTTTATTGGCAGTTACAGTACTGTTTGCTCCTGTAGGTTTATGTGCCGGAGTCACTCTGCGCTTGACTGTGTGCCTTGGTTGGTGTGGACACCAAAATAGGACCACCACTGCAGTAAGGATGCACATATTGCTGGAACAATGGATGGGTGCTCTTTCGCAAACTATCATTTGTCAATCCTGAATGTCTGATTGCTGTTATTAGCATTGGAAATGCAAGAGTTAGACAGATGTAGAATAAGAATGGCAGTGAAGTATTGAACATCACAGCAACCCCATCTCCATCCTGCAAACAGCACAACGCATGTATCGTTTTCTGTTTTATATGTCTAAAGTCAGCCAAAAAAAAAAAAGGTGTTTTTTTTCCTTTTTTTGTTTTCATATAAACAGGCACATGTGGCATGCTACGGTGGGCTCATGGTGTGCCACAAGAGTGTCTGAGTAGGGAGGGCTGGTCAATGGTTGGGGCTTTGTGCACACACACACTGGCACACAATACAGTGGTGGTAGGAGGTTACAGCACAGTGATAGGGGAGTGATCCCGTAAGCAAATCAAGGTGGATGGTCACGCGATGGTAACCGCCTGCATTGATGTGTCACTCCCTCATCACAGCGGTATGCCCTGACATTGCAATGACTAGGCAGCCCCTGATTGTGGGGATGAAAAAGTTGTAACCTGGTGTCCTTATACAGAACCAGTGTCATCAGGACACTGGTACTGCATTAGTCCACCAGGGCCAAGTCCACAAAGGCAGTGCTGCCTTTTGATGCCACAGTGCCACAACTCCACAACCCATTTCCTCCTTTGCTGCCGCTGAATGTTGTTAGCGTACATGCAGATAACATAAAAAGATGGACCACTCCTCTTTAGGTTAGTTTCCTCAGTTCACCATTGAAAGGCATGTAACATTGTTTTGTCACTAGAAGTAATTTTGAAAGATGGACCTTGGCCCTAAAGAGTCCTGAGGTGAAATCGAATGTCTCATTTATCGATGGATTTCAGATCTGTGCCAGTGCTGGTACCATGTGGGCAGTAGCTGAAGACACTGCCTCACAGTTTTGTGGCTTGTTTAGAATGAATGAGCCTGCCATCAGCGTAATTCTTTTAGACCAGCCAGAGTCAGGTGGGCCCTAACTTGTGGTGTACTTAGCACTGCTCCTATCAACTGTAATGCCTGAGCAGCATAAAGGACAGACTTTACTTCGATTTATTAGAAACCCTAGAGCCTCCAAGAGACCCTGGGTTGATTTTAAAACCACCAGACAGTCAATATGTATGGGAAAACTGTGACACCTCGTCTTCAAAGGTGCGCTGCATCCACGGCCCAGCAGGTTGTGTACACACTTATAGAGTCACACGATGTGAATCTGTAAGACTCTGTAATGGGTGTGTTCACCCCAAAATTGGATGGGCATGTGGATGACAATAATTCCCCTTTTGGCCCATTGGCAGAATCAGTGACAAAGTTATCATTGTGAACTATGTCCTTGCCCAGAATTCTAAGACCGCTCTTCTCCCCATTTTATTAGAGGTCTTTGACAGTAACAGGTTTTGAACTCTGTTACCATAAGTTTTCTGTGTACATCTGTACATGGTTAGAAAACATTTCCTTTTACTGTTGGAAATGATTTTGAACTTGGGGGCAACACAAAACTCACTACATGACAGACCATTTGCATGTAGTGCCTGGAGTAACCCTACTGTAGGTACTGCTGATACTGAGGCAGTGCACCGGCATTATTAGAACAATGGAGTGTTGATGTTAAATGATCTGCCTCAGACTTCCCTTCCATGTGTTTCAGTGGTTGGAGAAGCAGTCTTTTGCAGAATTGCTACTGGAGTTGGTTTTGTATTTGTGAGCTAAGCCTTTATCCTTCTCCCAAGAGTGCATTAACATGGACTGTTCTCCCAGAGTCTTTCCTCATGGGTCATGTCCCCCTGCCCATGGATGATTTGATTTCACTCCGTATGATCCCCTGTCAGAGTGTAAAGTCCCTCTTTAAATGTGGTCTCCAAAACTGCTCACAATGCTGTGGTGTGGCCGAACCAGGCAGTTGGTGCAGGGGTAGTATCACTTCCAGCTTTCGTGAGGCAATCCTACTGTGGGATGCATCCCAGTATACTATCTGCCCTTGCCACTGACCTTCTACTGGTCTTTGAGTTGTTCATTTTTACACTGACCAGTACTCCCAGGTTCCTCTCTCCCTAAGCAATATAAATTGGGTATCCTGCCAGTATATAGACTAGGCCTTGATTTCTGAATTCCAGGCACAGAACCTTCCACTTCAACTGACTGAATATGAGTATCGATTTTGCAGGCCAACATTCCAGAGCTTCCAGACCCTCCTGAAAGCCACCCTACTACTGATCCACAACTGCACCCAGCTTTGAGTCATCTGCAAAGACACTCATTGCACTCCGGATCCCCTTCCTTGTGTCTGAGACATTGGTGTTGAACAGGATGTGGCCCAGCAGTGCCCGCTGGATAACCACACCAGTAACACACTGTGGAGATGAGGCTGGCCTCCCAACCACCACACTCTTACTATGCTCACAGAGCCAGGTTCCTATCCATTTGAACAACTCTCTCACTGCACCCATATCCTTCAGTTTAGCCATCAGGCCACTGTGGGTAAACGAATCAAAAACCTTGACGAAGATCAGAAAGAGGACGTGCAACCACCAACCTTGGTCCTGTGCCCTCATCACCCAGTCATAGAACTACACAAGGTTCATCTGACATGATCTGACCAGGACAAAGCCATGCTGCCTATCATCCAAATAGCCTTTTTGCTACAGTAACCTCCATAGCCTATCCTTGACGATACCCTGCATCACCTTGCTTAGCACCAATGTCTAGCAAATGGGCCTGCAATTGCCCCACTCCATACCTGACATGTTATCAATCGGTATGACATCTGACACCATCCATTCTTGGAGTACCCATCCAGTGCTCAAAGACATGTTGCAGAGTTTGTACAGGGTACATGGCAGGCCATCTGCAAGTTCCTCATGCCCTGTAATGCATCTCATCTGACCAAGGTGCTTTCTACATAAGAAGGACCTGAGGCCTTTCATTACTCTGTCTACCATCATTTCAGCCTCACCCCCCACTCAGATTGGTCTGGTCACCTTATTTCTATCATTCCCGTCCCTTCATGTGGTTTGCCACTGCTACACCCACAATACATTTCCCCCTTCCCACCCACCGGTAAAAACTGATGTAAAGTACTCATCTAGGACCACTGCCTGTTCAAAAGTCTCTGGTTACCAACCCTCCCATATCCTTCTCCTGTCAATCTGCCACTTACTTTCTTTTTTGCACCCTGTGTGTCTAACTTACCACTTGTCCCTACTCCAGATATCCCTAGCCAATGGACTGCTCATCTTTAACCTCAGCAGCCCTGCTCTCACCACCCTGCTGACCCCATGTGGCTGTCCCATCATACTCTGACTGGTAACTTTCAAAACTTGCACAATTTCTACCTCTGTGCTGCCTTCTTGTTCCTCAACATGTATTGAACCTCCAGTCCACCATCACATTTTCCTGCCTTACAAAACTTGTGCCTTTCCCTTGCACATGATGTGGTAACCTACTGTATTCCCCATACTGATCTCCCACCTGCTGCAGCATTCCTATCTGGCCTTATCCTGTATAAACAATCTTTAAGGATCCTTTCCATCTACCTGAATTCTGCATCACCTTTTTTGGTCATTGCCTTCCCTGTTTGGCTTTCCTCAACTCTAGGTTCAGCGGATCCCTCAACTGTAGACCCCAAATCTGAGCACTGTCTGCCAGGAATATGTCCAGTGTCTGGTCCTCGATTATCGGATTAACCCACCTGCTGGTTCAGGCACTTGTCCTTGAAAAAATGCAGCAGCCTCATACTGATCAAATTTGTGCATTTAACAATAAATTTAATCCTTGACTATTTAAAAAGGAGCATAATTGAAATATTTTTTGCCTTTGAAGACAAGTGCATATGTGTGAGTGTTTGCATGACAGACAGGTAACATTGGCTTGGCCATGCACTCCATTATTCAGCTGTGGCAGTGCAGTGGAGCTCAGTTCTGGACACTTATCAACCAGTGATCTTTATGTTGGTCTTGTTCAAACCCACCCAAAAACACAATTGAAGCCAAAGAACATGAGCAAGTAGGTGCAAACAAACCTATATTGTCTCTCAGTGACAATCTGAATGAGAGAAATGAAGTGCTTGAAACTGTTGTCAACTGCCTAATTCTATGTTGTCTTTGTTACAGTCCTGTTGTGTGATACAAAAGCCAAAATGAAGGTCAAGCACTATAGAAAATAGGTGATAACGCACCTTGAATGATCTTCAATTGTGAGTGTTAATGAGGTCCATAAAGGGCTTCAAACTACACTATCCAGCAGTCTTGCTCTCGGTATGACTATTACACACCCTTTAATCACCAACTACAGTTTTCAACCAAAAAGAAACAATATTGAGACACAAAGATTGAGTGAATTGTTTTTTAAATGACAAAGCAAGTGGACAAACTTAGTGTGTCTACAGACAGTGTGTTCTAGTCACTATGTCAATGCATAGACTAAACATAGCATGTTGGCATATCTAAGACCAAATGTCATGGAGAGTGTTCACCTACACCCACACGGAAATGACAGATGATCAGAAGTGGATTCTAACAGAGGATACCATAAAGTAAGTTAACATTGGACTTGCTCAGCTTTCCACACACAAAAGGTAATGGAAGAACCAGACTCTGGCATGCTGATGCCCCACTAAGGGGACATTCACCTCTAGGCACCAATCTGACCACTGTCCGCCAGTACCACGTGCAGTGTCTGGGCATCACTAGTTGGCACATTGACCGGTGGAGTCAGACACTTATCCTTGCGAACATGCATCTGCCTCTGCTCACTGGCCCAGTGGAACGGAGGGTTGAGTTGCTGGATGCTACTACTTTTGCTGCGCCATTGACCCGTGTTTGGGAATGAGCAAGTGTTGCTGGAGGTCTGCAGGGGAGGTAGAGAAATAAGCATCTGGAGGACTGCTCTCCTCTCCCAGAAATGAGAGAAGTCTGAAAATATATAACATCTGCCACTGCTCCTGGATACTGGTGATGACAGTCTCCAAATATGTTCATGCCACGTTGACATCACCCATTACCACTCCCTTCCCTTTCTTAAACCAAAGTGTAACTCGAGATTTGCCAACAACCAGTCATCCAGAGCATCAGCCAATGCAGGAGGACTGTATACCATGCAAACCTTGACTCCATTACCCCCCTGCATTAGCATGTTGACCCAAATTGCCTCCATGGTCCCCCCCATCCTCCTATACCCATGTCATTTCTGACTAACATTGTTGAACCACCACTCACTCCCTCTTATCATTTCTGAAAGTAGTGTAGCCCTCCTAATGTAGGCCCCACACATTCCCATTTTTGGTCCAGGTCTAAGTGACTGCTGCCACATCCACCACTCACTCAACTAGCATTAACTGGAGCTCAGGAAGCGTGTGTACTAAACTGTCATTTATCATGACCACCATCTACCACTTCTCATGCATCTCCTTTCACATGATTCAGCTTCCATTTATCAGCCCGCAGGCATGGATTCGATTGTAGGGGGGAGCTTGTACTAGATCAGACCACACATGGATGCTGTTAGTGTGATGGAGAATGTGAAGAAAGGGGTGCAGAATGCTATATGGTCCCATACAAAAGTAAGGCATAAGCATGGCAGTGCCAACAAGTGGTGTTGTTGTGCCAGGGAGGTGCATGAGGTGGTGAGGGATAATGTTTTTGACTATTCATGTTTTAAGTGCTATAGGAGGGATAGGGAAAGGGTTGAGTACCAGTTGATGGCTCAGAGTTGTACCAGAGTGGTGAGGCGGGAGATACCACAAGCTTAATGGGAGGAAGTGAAGCAAGCACAGTCTAGAGTTCAGACAGTGTCGAGAGGACTGAAAGAGGCTAGGGTTCATGCTGGACCAAATCTGGAAGGGGTTGGGTGGTTGAATGGGTGGGTGGGCTGGGATTGAGAAATGAGGAGTGTATAGGGTGTGGGAGATCCTTAGTGCTGTTAAAACTGATAATGCACCCGGGAAGGATGGGCTGCAGCCGATGGTTATGAAGGAATGAATGGGCAGAGGGACAACAAGGTCCACTGGATGCACTCTTTAACAGCTGTCTGCAGACAGGATGGGTGCCTCAAGACTAGAGGGTCGACTATGTGGCGACTATCCACGGAGGTGGGGTCTAGGGAAGAGATGGGGAATTATAGGCCTGTCAGCTAAAGAGTATTTGACTAGAACTGATATAGTTCAATACAAGTTATTGTTAATAAACCTGCTTGCACAATGCTAAAAGTCAGCATTGTAGCAGTGTTCTACATCACCAGTAGAGAATATCTGGTTCATACAGTGGAGACCAAGGTTTGACCATTTATTATTGTTCTACAAACAGATATCTTTGTGAACCAAAGCTCTTTTATAGATCAGTATGAGATGCTGACACACACACACACAACCCTTGGCGATGGCACACCACAGTAATGCAACCCAAAGTAGTCTAACCGATATGAATGATGATGTGATGACTCGAATCAGGGGAAGCAATGTGTAATATCTGCAGTATGAAAAAGCACATTTTCTTTTCAAGGACAATAAGTATTAGTAATGGCAATATTGACAGTTAAAAATGTATGCCAAGCAATTTTCATTCAAGACATAAATGAACCACACAGTCGATGAAACACAAAGTAGCGGGGCACATGTAAGTATTTTCAGTATCAAATATGGTGGTCCGGATGGTAACCAGTATACTGTCCCGATGGGTCAGGGTATACATCTCGAATGCGCCACACACAGCAGCTTGGAACTGGAACACGTATTCGTGGACCCAGACGTCCCAGTCGCCACAGAATGTACTGACGGTAAGCAGAATGTCTCCTTGATCTGTTAATGTCTGCATCTGGTGGCAATGAAAACATGTCCTGGCGACAGCTTGAAGCCAATGACAGCACTGCAGGATCCAAAGCAGGTGCTCCATTTCCTAGATGAGAGAGAAACAATATTTCAGTATTTTGTCTTCAAATGGCAAACACTAGAACGATGTACAATGCAACAGTACTAACAGTTAATTGCAAGGCAAGCTTGCCTAACAAGAAATGGTCTGACATATGCTTGCAGCAAACATGCAAATGTCATGAATTTTTTTTGTATATAATAGTGACATGATTTACCATAATGATGGAAATCCCATTATAGCAAACACAACCATGGTTTCCATCAATGTGCGCATCATCACTTAGGAGTCACTATGTGCTAGACAAAACCACAGTTTCGTTTGTGCAATAATGGAAACAAATGGAAAATGCCTTTACGCTGAGAGTAGGCATTACATAGCTCTAGTGGGTGTGCATCAGCACAAAGTAACCATCGTCTGAATCATAGAAACAAAAAGTGTAACATAAATAAAGAAAGGAGACTGGGCGGCCAATGTAACCCAAGTGTAACTCACGCGAACAGCAAATAACTTGTTGGTTGTGTAATTCTGGAGGCAAATTGAGGGGAAAACTAGCAATTTTCGTATACAAAATATGGTGGCCTGTGTGTCAACTGCAAAGTGTGACACAACCTCATGCGCTGTTGCAAACAAGCTGTGATCTTACCGTTTGTGTAGAATCTATACCCTGTGGTGTGTGGCAACTTGTCACCACACACAGCAGTACTTATTGCATTCTATACATAATCAAAGCAGCTATAACAGAAATGTTAACACAAATGCAACATCAACTTCCTGCACAAGCCTTCTATACTTTGGAGCTGAAACCGTTACAAAATAGTATGAGTTATGACAAAGATGCGTCACTGTGTAAATGCATACAGCCATGGCCCTGTATTTGATTCCTTAATTCCAGCCGGTTACTCATTGATTCACCACTTGAGACTGGATAACAGGTGAAGGGAGAATTGCGGTCTGTTGTAAGACTGAAGTGTGCCTCATGAATGTAACATTTGAGGAGGCCAAGTCATTTGAGTGTACTGTGGTGGCTGGTGTAAGCTGTAGGATCTTTCTCATACACTGTGCACCCAGGGATGGGAAATGGTTACTTCTAGAAGTGGCAGACTTTGTCATCGATATGGCATTTGAGTCACCAAGACTGATGGTACTGGGGGACTTTAATGCATGGGTGAATGATGTCCTGCCATTTGGACAGCACTTCTTCCAGCTGATGATATCTCAGTCCCATGCAAGGTGATGCCACCACTGTGGTTTGCAGTTTTCCACATGTCCATTACCAATGTCATATGCCTAATTTTGTTTGCCGCTGTGAACCACACTGTTGAAATATGCACAGTGATAATAGGAGAACAAATATGGGTGCAGTAGTACGTATCTGTCAAGTCAGAAATGCAGTCACCAGGTGCAATCCGCAGCATACATTTTCAATTGCAGATGACATGACTCTGCACTTCGCACACACACCATTCCGGCCCATCACTGCTTATCATGGCAGTTGTGTTTGACAAATCTGGCTGTCTTCTTTTGTGTATATTGAAAGAGAGCCCTGGACTGTGAAGAGCAATCTCAATGCAGAAGTCAACCAGAGCATCCACGCTCATATTGCAAATGATTTCCTATTAGAAACATGGGAGAATGAGAGAACAATCTGTCAGCTGCTGCCTAAACACATATACTGTTTATACAAGAAGCAATACACCACAGTGAAAAGCAGTGTAAAATGAATGTGTTACCATATAGTTATAACATAGGAAAGTTTCGGCAGAAAAGGACCGGCAGGAAAACCTAGTCTGCCCAGTTGCGTAGCATCACCGAATCTCCACCCTTATTTCCACCCCTACTTTTAACAGACACCTGTGTCTGTGCAACGCATTCTGACCACCACACAACACTGAATTCTCACCCACCAATTCCCTACAAAGCCAAATCCAGCTGTTGACCACACTCTTAGTGAAGAAGTTATTCCCGATGTTGCCGTTAAACATGCTACCCTCTACCCAGAGATCATGAAGCCTGTTTCTGGGACATTTACTAAACTGGAAGTGATTCTCACTAGTCATCTAGTTTAATTCTTTTAGGTACTTGAAGTGCTCTGTCATATGTCCTCTCTCAGTCCTGAACTCCAGAGGGTACATGTCCCAGGATCACAGCCTCTCTTCATACGGCAGGCGACTAAGACCATTCTCCATCTCGGTTGCCCTCCTCTGTACCTACTCTACCTTCTCTGCATCCGTTTTTTGAACAAGGCCCACAGATTCCAGATAAGGCCGGACCAGCTGGGTGTAAAGGGAGAAATCACATTCAAGCCCAGAAAGACAGCGATGCCCAGGTACCTCTCCTCAATGGTACCCACTAGTTGCTTTACCCCCAGTGTGTATTACCTTCTCCCATTCCTTCTGCCCAGGGCATGAATTTGCATTTACAATACTGAGGATAATCTCAACTTCATGGCACACTACTACAGTTTCCCTCGAATCTGCATCCTGTATGTCCAATCAACTGCAGATTTTGACATCATCCTCAAACTGGCTCACTGACCACAAAACACCACAGCTACGTCACTTATAGAAATGTTCAATGGCATGGAGGACAGCACAAATACTTGGAGCATGGCACTTGTGACTGACTACTTGCACAAGGGTACTCCGTCTACTAACACCCTCTGCATTCTGCACTGAACCAGTTTTGCGCCCATCCTATAACCACATTCCCTAGCACGAGGAAATCCCTGTTGTGTACCAGCACAACGTGCGGTACCGTATCAAAGGCCGCAATGAAATCAAGGCAGGCTATGTCCCCAGAACACACCTGATCAACAACTCTAGTGACCCAGTCAAAACATCCAAGCAGATTTTTCTGACAAGATATGACCTTGGTAAAGCAATGCTGAATTGGTCAAGAAGGCTGCTTGCCTCCTGGTTGTCTGAGTCTTCCCACAAACACTTTTCCATGACCTTACCAAACACTGATGTCACACTCAATGGCCAGTAATGATTCAAGTCATACAACCACACCCCACTTATTCAGAGCAGCACAGTCATGCACTTCCATTCATTGGGAATACTGTGGTGTGCAAGGATGCATTGAACAGATGGGTTAATGATGATGGGCCTCACCAAGCTCGCTCAACCCCTTGGGTGAATACCATGTTGCCCTTATCTTGTCCACCCTTAGGTCCCTGAGCAATTTTGAAGTCTCTTCTTCCCAGAATGTTAATGCAGCCAACACCACCACCATCATCTGGGAAGAAGTGACCATAACCAGTGTGGTTCATGACCCAGTCAAGCCATACAAAAGTGAGGCTTCTGGACTTGAGAGTGCTGACTTTGGCAAGATGGGACAGTGCCTTAGCAAAGCACTAGCAAACCGGCTAAAAGGAGGGGGTAGAGCAGCAATAGAGAAACTTCAAAACTGCCATCACAGAGGCAACAAGATCATGGTCAACCAGTTCACGACATGTTTCGTGACTTAAGCACGGTGTCTGATTCAGTGACCAATAATAGCCAGTTAGCTAAACTGTAGGAAATGGAGCCAGGGACACAGTTGTTAAGATGGAATGAAAATTGGTTCTATGAACATGATTAGAGTGTGGTGGCTTGGGGAGTGGGGGGCTTGCATCATACACAAGGTTTGTTGCTAGTGGGGTGCCAAAAGTGGCCAGTACTGTGTCAACTCCTGTTCAGCGGCTATGACTCCAAAATAAGGAAGGGGACCAGGAGTGGAATGAAGTCTCTGTGAAGACTAATAAAATTTGGTGAGGCAGTGGATGAGGAGGAGGGGAGGGTGGCCTTACTTGAGGATATGGAGGATCCGGAAAGGTGGTCAGGAATATGGAAACTCAACTTAAATGGGGAGAAGTGCATGGTTCTGCACTAATTAATCATAAATCCATGCCA
This sequence comes from Neoceratodus forsteri, assembly GCA_016271365.2. NCBI lineage: Eukaryota > Metazoa > Chordata > Ceratodontiformes > Ceratodontidae > Neoceratodus > Neoceratodus forsteri. Next base: position 107,375,061 of record CM057458.1, read on the forward strand.
GGATCATACCTTGGGAGGAGACAAAATTCAAGTCACAGAGACTGAGAGGGATCTGGTGGTAGTGCTAGTGGCCCACAGCACAGGCACACTGATCTGACCTCCTCATTCTGGCATCCACCAACACCACAAGGTGCTTTGCAACCATCAAAACCTGAAGTGATCTGCCCCCTTACACCACAATAACTAATAAGTCCATTACAGCATGCTCCGCATCGATTGCAGTTGAAAATGAACACATAAGTGTGGAGTCTGCATCAAGCCTTGTATGCACCTTGGCATTCACTAACAGTGCATCTCCAACACAATTGAAGTCTGAAAGTACTCTACACCAATAATATAGGTGACAAACAGTATGTGCTTCATCAGCTACTATGGTCAATGGGACATCTGCCAACACCAGTGTGGCATAGCGTATGGTTCACCTACATGCAGTACAACAAAGTGCACTGTAACACAGTTCACATTGATGCACATGAGGTGGACAAGGACAGTGGTGTAATTTGGATGACACAGTGAGTCAGACAGTTCCTTCTCTGCAAACATATGTCTGAATGCATGATTTACTTACTGGTATTGGATTCCACATTCAAGTGTCATGCAGCAACGTAACAGTACACCTACTGATGAGTGGAAAACTACTACTCATTACCAGCAACAAGTAATTACTGTATAAAGTTACAAGAGACATGGAAATGGCATAGCACGCAATTGCAAGGAAAGTAATAATGCTATGTGCTGGCATTAATGCACAAACACAGTATTCACATGTGGTGGATATGCATTAACATTAACAATGAATAATGGAACATTTTGAAAAGAAAATTAAATTACTCACCCTTAACATGACAGCACACTGCTGAGTACAGCTGACTCCCACTGAATGAATACTGTTGACTGAGGACTAACACGAGGCACGACCATGTGCATGTCCACGGCCATGAACATGGCCTCTTTGGTCTCGTCTCTGGGGCCACTGCAACACAGGCACACTGCTGCTAGCATCATCACTGTTAAAACCAACACTTGGTGCAGGATCACATGATTCAACTGTGTCATTCAAGGACCAATCAACACTGCTCACATCAGACAGGGAAGAAGAGTAGTAGTTCTAAATATATGACGTAATGGAATGAAAAAATACTTGATTAAAAAAATAAAACAGTTACTCAGGTAACCGTGTTTAACGAAGAGCTGAAGTCATATTATATGATAACATATGTAGCATGAACTGTGTATTTGCAAGTGTTGACACATTGGCAGGGACCCTGGTTTTCAATTTTCACCTTTAACACTGGTCACAATCATGGAATCCTGCTTGGTTTGTGGATTTTGAATTGTTGTACCAGTGCCTCACGGAAATTGCATGTCACTGCACAGAATCTCTAAGATTTCAGCAATTTTTTTTTTTTTTATTTTCTCTTTCTATGACTTCTCACAGCATTCAGTCTCTACTTTTCAGGCTGGGTATCCCTTAACTTCACCACCAGGTAATGCTTAGGAGCTCCTGTGGTGCTGCCCCTATCCTGCCTGGGCTGTACCCTGCCTGGTGGAAAGGGAGGGGAACCCAGGATCCATCCACATGCCTTTAGTGTGTGTCTGGCAGCTCAGTGGATCCCTCATGGAGCCTGGTTATGAAGTCTGTGGCACCTGGGTCCCTTCTGCCAGTGGTCAACGTGGGGTGATTGTTGCTGGTTTTCTGGTCTCTGTCCCTGAGGGTGCTGGCACTAGAGGAGATTCAAGGAGGTAGGTCACATAGAGACATCCCACTGCTCCAGATCCTGGCTAGGGTCCTCCCCTCCTGATCACTCTGCAGCACCATTGCATCACCACCCGTGGTCACACAGGTGGTGGTAAAGTAGCAGGACCTGCAGCCCACCCTCCCTGGAGGAGGAGAGAAGTCCCCCAGGTGCTCGATCACTCCTGGCCATACCTCCAGCAACCCTGGATCGCTGGCATTGCAAGCAATAGTGCTACCGCAGCACTAGCAGGCCGACTTTGCTGCATATAGAGTCAGTAAGGAAATCACCGCACAGCTTTGTTGTAATCAGCCATTCAGTTTAGCCACCCATGCCTTGTAGTTAGAGTAACAAGCAGTGAATGAACTGGGTAATACAGCATACTTGGGTTTGATTCCCACAACCTCCACTTGCATACTGTGTGACTAAGCAAGTCACTTAACCTTCCCAGTACTTCTAGATCAGTCCGAAAACAACAGTTCTGCCTAGTGAGCCTTACCTGCTTTACAAAGAATATTAAAAATACCAATATATGTTGACTACATCATAGAATAGTAGTTTGTGCACCATGTAATTTACCGAGTTTTACTTGTGCTGCAATAATTTTATATAGGTAAAGATAAATGTTCAGATACATTGTAAGTGTTTTATCAAGCTTGTTTTTAGATTTTAGTCAGGTGTTTATTGCATTCTTTGCATATAAGCATCTAGGTTGTAGATTGATAACAGTAATGCTGCATTTAGCAACTAGCTTATTCATGTTTATAACCAGTAGGGCCAGCCACAATCCTCAGTTGTTTAAATGAAAACTAGTCTGAATGAAAATATGTTCACAAAGAAGAAACTGCCTTACTACTTATGAAAATACTTCAGTTAGCACCCCATTTAGGTGAATGGGATCATTTGCAGCTTTTCTCCCACCTACTGTTTCAGTCTCTGTGACAACAAAAGGTTTTCTGATATACTGCTTCAACTAAAAGCAAATGGCCAGAGGATTTTGAAAGCACAGTCAATGACGTACAGAAGGTAAGACACCAGGGTCTGTATGATGCTGGTGGGCAGAGTGGTCTCAATTCACATCTGAACAAAGACATGAAAACTGGGAGACACCATTTTCATGGACACCAAGGGAAAAAAATGCATCCACATGTCTGGTAGATGCATAAATACATTGAACGTCCTCCACTAATCACTTGTGGAATTTTAGGTGAAGACACTTTATTTCAAAGAAGCAGAATCAAGCAATTTTCACCCCTGGTCATTCAATCCTTCATGCCTGACAAGGCACCAGACCATCACTGCTGAGTGCCGACCACCATCCACTGCCCCTTACTGCTGTGCTACCAGTTAACACAAAGTAACCCTTCATTGAGTGGGCCCCTACCCCTGTGGGAGGCTAACAGGGGAGGAGAATTGCCCTAAAGAGCTTCCTGTGTATCCTGGGCATGGCAGGGGTCAGAACGACACATGTCTTGGGATTCTGGCTTATGGAGGGAACAACAGCTGTCCTTCAGTTGGGTCAGTGGGTGTTTTACCATTTTCTTTGGAGCATGACAGGCCACATGATGGCAAGGCACAAGCTGACGTCCGTCACGCTCCCTCCTGCAGTGAGGGCTGACATGTTGTCGTGTCTCTGGCCTCCACAAGGGGCCAGCAAATGCTGAGCCATGAACCCACCCTCCATCCCAGGAGAAGGTGAGTGGTCATTGGACACTCAAGCTTTCACCCACCAGCTGGCCCTCCAACACCCAAGTCTGTCCCCTAACCCTGGTCAGCAGTGTCACAGGAAATCCAATTCAGGCAGTTAAATTATAGATATAAAAAACAAAGTTACTCCACCTTAGTGGTGATGGTTCAGATGAATTCACATCTGAGTTCTAACAAACAAAGAGACCAAGTCATTTTGTAACTTGTGCATGTGGTGTGGGTGCTGAAGAAGGGGATCATAGTGCTGTCACTGCCATCACCCCAGAGGGATGTGGACTGCATTGTTGCTACTGCCATCACACCGATGGGGTGGGGTTGTAGTGCTTCTGTCATCACCACTGGTGGATGGGGAATGTAGTACTGATGCTGTCCCACCGGAGGATGGGGACCATAGTGCTGATACTGCCATCACATCTGAGGAATGGTGAGCGTGAGTACTGCTGCCATCACACCCTAAGGGATGGGGCCACTGTGCTGCTGCTGCTGCTCTGTAACACCTGAGGGAGGGAGTGAGGCTGTAGTGCTTTTGCTGCTGCCATTACACCAGAGTGATGGGAGTCATAGTGCTGTTGGTGTTGCCATCATTGCCTGAGGGATGGGGCTGTGTGCTGCTTCCATTACACCTTAGGGATGAGAGCTATAGTGTTGCTGCTGCCATCACATCTTGAACCTAAAATAACTTTAAATTGGTACAAGGATGGAAGGATGTGTAATAGTGTAAATCAAAATTGATAAAATGCATGTTAACAGAGTTAAAATTTGTTAAATAAAGTACACAAAACCAAACACCGGTAAAAGCGGATTTTGGCTTAGCAGACACCAGTGACAATACCATTTTTTACAATGTGCAAAATGGAATATGCCCTTTCTCAATCCCGGTAAACCAGTGTCCCTGTGAATTGGTTAAACAGAGCCACTAGCAGACCTATTTCATTGTTCACTAGAGTCAGACATGGTACCACAGAACTGGCAAACAGCAAATGTAGTGCCACATCATCAAAGAGGTCCCAAGGATGATCCAGAGATTTACAGACCAGTCAGGCTGACCTCCATAGTGGCAAGCTCATGGAGAGCATACTGAAGGAAAGGCTGGTGGAATATCTAGAGGAACATTGTCTCCAGGATGAGAGGAGCATGGGTTCGGGGAGATCATGTCAAACAAATCTGTTAACTTCTTGGACTGTCACTAAGACAGTAGACAGGGGCCAATCGGTGAGACATCCTCAATCTTGATTTCAGCAAGGCCTTTAAATTTGTGCCAAAAATGGTTGATCAGGAAGTTGGTGGATTTTAAGTTGGGGAAAAGATGGTCAGAGGGTGGAAAACTCGCTGTGGGACAGAACCCGGGGAGTGATGGGGGTAGAGTTATCTGGCACGAAGAGGTAACCAGCGGGGTCCCACAGGATTCTGGGCAGGGGCAGGTTTTTTTTTTAATTTCTGCCCTTCTCACCACTTTTGAGGAACTTTGACAGGGATCCCTAGGCTGAAGTCCACTAATCCCTCCACGGGTACCGCTTGTGATGCCATGTGGACCAGCTTCAATCATACCTCGGCATCCCACCACCGGGTGGGGCAGAGGGGATCTCCCCAATTCTCTACTCCAGTTCCATTAGTGTGTGTCAGGAGTTCAGTGTGTGGCATACACCCAGAGCAAGGTTATTGATTCTCGGGAGAAGTCGTGTCTCATCTATGTCCTCTTTGGCAGGGTTTTTCCTTGTGTTTCTGGACCACCGCTCAGGACGTCGACATGGTAGGAGAGCCTAGGGGTGGAGAATACCTCAACGTGCCGATGCTCCAGCTCTCTGCAAACATCCTCCCCCCTTTGTAATGCATGTTTTTGCGCACCTCCACCCATGGTCACCCATTTGGTGGTATTGTGGCAGGACAGAAAAACAACACTCCCCGGAGGACAAGAGCAGCCTCTGGGCACTGAATCATCCTCCCCACGACCGGCCCCCCAGCTACCACAGTCGGTTCCAAAACATGGGTCAATGGCTCCATGAGCGGTCACAGTAATGCTGCGCTGGTGAGCCGGGACCAGGGGACAGTTTGGTTCAATGTCTTTTTGAATGACATTGTGGATGGCATTAAAGGTGAAATGTGCCTATTCGGAGATTAAACTGTGCTCTGTTGGAGAGTGGACACAGCTGAAGGGATACGTGACCTACATGGAGATCTGGAAAAGCTGGGGCAGTGGTCCTGGATATGGCAGCTTTGCTTCAATGCCAAGAAATGCAAAGTTATGCATACTGGAGCAAAGAATACCAGGACAGAGTATTAGCTGTGTGTTGTCTGAGTATCTGCATCAGACGAGGAGAAGGACCAGGGAGTGATGATAACTAGTGAACTGAAGCACTCTCCGCAGTGCAAGAAAACAGCAGCAAAGGCAAGAAAGATGCTGGGATGCATAGCTGGGGGGGAATCAGTAGTAGGATAGAGACGGTTATACTGCACTTGAACGGGTCACTTGTAATGCCGCAGCTACAATTTGGAGTTCAGTACTGGTTCCCACACCTAAAAAATGCTGGAGAAGGTACACAGGAGGCCTACAAAGATGATAGCCTGTCAGCAGGGAAAGGATTACGAGGAGAGGCTGAGGGGAATGAACATGTACTCCCTGGAAGACAGGAGAGAGAGCGATAGAGAGAGGGAGAGAGACACACACACACACACACACACACAGACAGAGACAGAGATGCACAGAGAGAGAGAGAGAGACAGAGACACAAGAGACAGAGAGAGACAGAGAGAACACAAACACAGAGACAGAGAGACACAGAGAGACAGAAGAGAGAGAGACAGAGAGAGAGAACACACACAGACACACACACTCAGAGACACACACACACACACAGACACACACACACACACACAGCACACAGAGCACACACACACAGAGAGACACACACACACACACACACACACACACACACAGGTGAGACAGAGAAAGAGAGAGAGACACACACACACAGACACACAGAGAGAGACAGAGAGAGAGAGACACACACAGACAGAGAGAGAGACAGGACAGGATTGGGACATTCAAGTACTTGAAAGGGATAAATAAGGTTGATAAGCAGTGGCAACCATATCCCAAGGGTGGGAGGCCTTAGAAGGAGGAAGCACTTCACAGAGAGGGTGGTGGACACTTGGAATGTGCTGCGAAGAGGTCATGTCATTGAAGAGATTGGGCAGCTTTAAGAGAGGCTGGGATAGGCATGGGGAAGGTAAGAATCATGGGTAGGGAGGATGAGAGGAGTGTGGATGGACCAAATGGGCTTCTTTGAATGGCTTATTTGTATGTTCGTATTCACACTAGAGAGTATAGCCCCACCCCCTACTTTTCTGTGGGACCAAGTTGTGCAGAAACAGTAACATTTGCTGCAGAGCCACTACAGTGTTGGTTTGTAATCTATGCGGCAGTACCAAACTACCACATCACAGTGGCAACTTGCAAGCATGACTTCACATCCATGGCAATGGTTAAAGTAATCTGGATGGAGGAAGGAACAGTAACACTAGATGAAAAAACAAAGACATAAAAAGAATTGCTAGACTAAAAAAGCAAAAAAATAATTTCTGTGATAAATAAGGCACTTCCGTAGTCACACTGTTTATACCACTCATAAGGTAGCCACTGTGTAACACTTATATATTTAAATTTATATTCGATCTCATGCTCAGAACAAAATTTAATGGACCATTACAAACAACAGCATGTCAAGAAATGAAAAAGTTTTACTCTCATTATATAGAGCTTACGTCAGACCGCATATTGATTATTGTTCCCAGTTGTGGTCCCCATATAAAAAGGATATCACACAGCTAGACAGAATCCAAAGAAAATTCACTAAACAAATAAAAGGCATAGGAGACTTGGATTATGAGAGTAAATAACATTCGCTAAACCTTATGGGCTCGATTATCAAAGCTACTGGCATGTTGCAAGGGGCTTGTGCCACAAAGAATGGAGCAAAGCTCCTCTTGTGCCAAAAGATGCACCAGGAGTAATTCTCAAAGGCAGCCTGCATCAACTGCTGGCTGACTGCCCCAAACGAGGCTTGTGCAGCCCATGTTCCCAAAAATGGACTGTGGCACGGCGCTAGAGGGCTTGCGGCAGACACAGGCTGCCATATCCTCTAATGTGGGATACTCAGAACACTTCCAGATGGAGAAATTTTAACTACCCTTAGACCAGACAGGGCTGGTCAAAGGTTACTTAGAAAATTCTCCTCTGGGAGAGTTTTACCTGTTCTTGGCAATATGCTGAAGTCCCTGATCCCAAATAACCCTGAAATGAGTGTATAAAAAAAATGGTGGTCTACGGGCCCCGATCCCGCTGTCCCCTGAAATGACTGTATTAAAAACAACTGGTGGTCTAGTTGCCCCTACCCCATCCCTGCTGTCCCCTGAAATGACTGTAGTAAAATAACCTGGTGGTCTAGTGTCCCCTCCACAATCTCCGATGTCCCCGAAATGACTAATAAAATAACATGGTGATCTAGTGGCTCCCTCCCGATGTCCCCAAATGACTGTAATAAAATAACTTGGTGGTGTAGTGGCCTCCCTTCTTGATCCACGATGTCTCCCCAAATGACTGTAATAAAATAACCTGGTGGTCTAGTGGTCCCCTCCTGATCCCTATTTCCACCAAAATGACAGTATTAAAAACCCTGGTGGTCTAGTGGCCCACCCACCTGGCAATGACCTGCGCTGTTCTCCTCAATCGGCAGCTGGGCCAGTGACTGGCACAGCCCACAGCTCACCATCACAGCCAGCCACCGACTGGCTCTGAATGAGAGCATACTGTATATAGTATGCGCTCAGTGAGCTCCGATAACTAAACACGTACTATATACAGTACATACCCATTCATAGCTTAATCAGTGGCTGGCTGTGGTGGTGAGAAGTAGGCTGTGCCAGTCACCAGCTCAGTTACAGGATGAGGAGAGCAGGGTGGGAGGGCACTACTGGGTGGGAGGTCCACTAGAAAACCAGGGGATTATTTTAATACTATAATATCTGGACTTTGTTTCTTTACAGGGGCATTGGGTTCACTGGGATGGGCTCCCAGCGTGCCACCTGAATGTTTTTGAGAGTGTGCTGCTGATGGGGGATTGGGCACCACCATCAGCACAAAAGTGGGGGCACAAGAGCAGAGGGGGACTGGGCACCTCGGCACAACTCTCCTGCTACTCTTTCGGGGGCCTGATGCAGATGGGAGTGGGCTCCCACATTGGCTTTGTTCTAAAGGGAGGGGACATAATGCCGACAGAAGTGGGCTCCCCGTCGGCAGAGATTAAGTGGCACCGGGATGGAAGACGTAAGGGATTGGGGCCCCATTGGCAAAAAAGAGCTGCTGTGGGAGGGGCACATGCTGCAAAGGCAGGATTGGGCAACCTCGGCACTGGGACGGATTAATATTGTTTGTGAACACAGCAGCACAGCAAGCCACCACCATGTTCACAAACAATATTATAGCAGCAACGTTATGCTCCAACTCCTTATCCTGATGTGATGTAATCTGTAATGGTTACGGGTTGCTCACTCATTGTAGCGAATCACTGATGCTGCAATGATGAGGTGGCCCCTGATTGCTGCGGCAAAAATGTTACAATTTGGTGGCACGCTGTTTGAACTAGTGTCAGCAGCAGCATGCCATGGCATTGGGGAAAGCGGGCCAAGCCTTTACAGGCTGTGGGTGGATTGGCCACGACAGAGTCTCGCCTCCACAACCTACTGCTGGAAAGCGGTTGCAATATGTTTCTTGCGCAAGAGCACAATCAACATAAAAATTATTATTGGTGAAAATGTCTGCATTAATGTGGGCCCTAAATAAGGGCAAAACAGGGCTCTTTCAATACCAAAAAAAAAAGTACACTGGGGTGATAAAAATGGTAACCTAGTGTGAGTAGCTCCAGGACTCAAGATAAGGTACTCTCAGCTTATGTTTCACCAAGATTAGCAAGGAGGCTGGGCACCTATATAAATGACAACAATAGCGCAACATGTGCTTCTGCACACTTTGAAGACTTTACACAAGAAAACATGGATAAACAATACCACAGTTCACACCACACCATCCACCAACATTTCCCACAATAACCTAGCACTTTATCAAGTTTGAGAAAGCTTTAGGTTACTGCATGTGAAATGGTGGTAGGTGATATAACAGACTTTACAGCATGCCCAGATTTACAATTATGTTGAAAATTGTAAACATTGTTTATGTTCCCTATGCTAGACCTCTACTTTAAAAGTGCCACAAACATAAGTTGGGCTGTTTCTTAAAGGGGAGGTGGATTTTGTGTAGTCAAAAAGCATTTTTAAGTTTAAAACTTTGTAAAGGTGGCCATAGGCATTGGGACTAGCAAAACAAAAAAGTCACTGTGCTCTATTTTTCTGTCTTCACAGACTACTGAAATTATAAAAGTGCAGTGGCTTTGGGGGTGGAATCAGACCAAAATGAAACGTTTTCTAACACTGGGACTGCAGCAGAGCAGTTCTTTACAGACCAGTAATGCTCTTGTTAAAAAAAAAAATGCATTTTGGTAGATAATTATTGATCCCTTCTACTGTTCCAGAATAAAATGTTTGACATTTACATACAAAAACATGAAATCTGTCAGCAGAAAAGAAAAGCTTGGCCCACCCCATCTGCCCCGATGGTCCCTGCCTAATCTGTCTCCGCAGACCTTAACTGGCCTGTGGCAACCCAACCTCCTCCATGACTGTTTTCTGATACAGGCCTATGACCATCCCAGACATGCTTGAAGCCCCACCACTATTTTTGATTCCACCACTTTGGCTAGCTGTCTGTTCCAGGTGCCTACCACCCTTTGAGTGAAGTAGTATTTCTTCACATCCCTCTGAAACTACCCCCCACCCCACGCAGCTTTGTTGCATGGCTCCTGGTCCTGGTGCTCCTTTTTATGTTTGCTTGCGCACACGAGCAAGAAACATTTTGTGGCAGCTTAGGAGAGAAGCAGGTTGTGGAGGTGCGGCACTGTGATGGCCAATGCCACCACTGCATTTCTTGGCTTGGCCATCTGTAACGAATGTGGTGGCATGCTGCAGCTGACACTAGTTCAGCAAGCATGCCACCAACTTGAAATGATTTGGCCCTGGCAATCAGGAAGCACCTCATCATTGCAGCGTCAGCCATCCACCTCTCCTTTGGATCTCAATAATGCAGAGGACAAGCTGATGGTGAAATGGTGGGTGGTCCCTGACTGTTGCAGCCGCCCCCTGTAATAGTCTTGTTTAATCACTCTCTCTCTCTCTCTCTCTCTCTCCCACTCCCTTTCTGCCCTGGACTGCAGTTTTTCTGGTACCGTTAGTGTCAGAGGATCATGTATCCTACTCTCTACATCTGTCACTGCGCCTCTCAGCTGTGGACCAGACAGGGGACTGAGCTCTCATCTCCCCTCCTATGTCCCTTCCCTCAATTCTGAAGCTCTGTCCTGTGCACCCAGACCTGTAGGCGGTCATTTCATTGGAAGTTCCCGGACACTGATGCAAAGGTCTGGATGCACCTGATAGACAGCCTGTGGCATGTATATGTATGGCTAGGCATTACCTGGTAAATCCATTGTTAACCAGTAACTAGTTACCCCATAATGGTGACATGCATGCTAGCGTTAAGGGGTAAGTAGTTACTGGCTAACAACAGACTTACCCAGAAACTCTGAGCCGCGTGTATACATGCCACAGGCTCTTTATCGGGTGAATCAAGATCTTTAAGCACTTTCCTGTGGAGTATCTCATCATAGTTATTTCCCCTTCCCTGACCAGGCCGATCAGAACTTCAACAAGCTCAGCAGACTGCTGCCGCCTGGACACCCCTCACCCCCGTCATCAACTCTGCAACATCCAATTGCCAGCTGAGAGTACAACTCTAGAGACTCAGACCCTCAGTGTACATCCCAACAGTAGCAGGGAACGGATAAGGAAGCAACTTAGTAAGCAGCAGTGGAGCTGGCCAGACTCAAGGGAATCATACTCAGGATGGAGCCCGAAGGAACCAACCTGCCCAGCACTGCTGATGTCTGAATGTGATGGAGGGGGCTTCAAACCCTTACACTCCTCCCCCATTTACTTTTTATTAACTAGAAGAGACACACTAAGCTGAAAGGTTGTGTATAGCATTCATTCATTCATAGGTTCATTCTTGGTTCTTCCCTGCTCCGCCTAGTCCAGCACTTTGTCTTGCGTAGGTGCTCCTTTCATTAGTCTGCAGGGGTTTCCTAAATTCAAGACTGTATTGAACCTCCGGCAAACAGAGGAAAAATTGATAGTTACATAGGAGAAATATAGACGTCCTGACACTTCCTGGGCTGTCTCCAAATGTAAGCAGAACTGCTAATTGCAAGAGGGTGATGCATCTTACAAGGTGTGCAAATAGGTAGCTCAACGAAGAAATGGGAAACAAAGGAAAGCACAAATAAGAAAGTTTGTGGCTGTATACACCGAGTGATGCACCAGTTTATAATCGAAAATACCCATACTGCAATTAGCATTTAAATAATTATTGACAGATGAACGCAATGTGGTAATAGTAAAGAATATCAGCGTTAGCTCACCAAATGGTCAAGTGTGTGTGTGTGTGTGTGTTTTGAAGGTTCCAATGTGCTTCATGCCCGTCGAGTACTATGGCTTTTCACTCATCAAAACGGTTCCTGTGATTGCTTATTTATTAAAAGTCTAAATGTCAAGTACATAGTAAGAGTTCGATCGAATCAATGTGAACACCTGTACACAAGGCTGCATACATTCAAAAAGGTCCATTTTTTAAATCAACGGATCTCTCACTCCATATTAGAAGTGCAGTACTGAAGTCTGTTTCATTGTTTTCAAGCCAGAGATGCCAAAGTCACCATATGCATAATACCATTTTCATCCTTTCAAGATTATTCATTACCAACTTTTCCTTGCAAAGTGTAACGTCCTCTACTTGAGTCCAATAACAAACATAATAAAAGAATGTACTTTTTTTATTCCTAAGATGTTCAAATGAAATGTGAAAGAAATTCATAAAAATATATGAAGACCAGTTTGATTGGTTACACTCCTACAGACCAAGGCAAAGACTGCTAGTTTTCTGCACTTATTAAATTCAATAGAGGTCATTGCATTTACCTCACATTTATCTAAGTAATTAAGACTTTTACTGTTGTAAAATACATACAAACACATTTCTACATTATGTTGGGGGTTCCTGTTAGTGTGTCGGAAGCGATTTTAGTTTGTTGTTTTTAGAAAAAAAGGAAAACACTGATGAAAAATCACCAGCACTTGAACGTCCACTTCACTGTTGTGATAAAAGGCTTTTAGCTTGCAGTGTGTTTCATACACATAAAAACCTGAAATCTTTATTTGTACAAAGGGATTTTTGAACTTGCTGATTATATATTAATCAATTGTGTAATTGGACTATTGGAGCTGTCATTTTATTGTGATATAAGGAAAAACGAACGAGCTATACTGAAAAAAAAAAAAAAAACTATTTACTAAAACCTATTGTTTTTTATGACTTGTTTTGTACTAACCAAACTTTTTTGTCTGCGAATTACAGACCAAACCTAGTTTTGTTTCTTTAGAACCCGAACACCTTTTTATTGTCTGTGAATGTCAAAAATGGCACTTTTTGTACCACCAGCTCTGTGGATGCATTAGATACCGAAACTGTATTATTTATTGTCGGGCTACAGGAGAGTAGTTATTAGAGTGGTTAGCGGCAAAATTATACTGTAATTTATGGGCGACTCCAGTGCTTGGCCCCGCAGGTGATTTTACTGATTCTTCCATGCAGGTTCTGAAGGGTTATAGGATTATTTTTTTTTTGGAGAGGCAGGATTACAGAAATATGTAATTGAAAACGATGATACGGTATTACAAAATACTAAACTGTGGCAGTGAATCACTTTCGCCCTGAATGCGGTCTTATGTTTTGACCAGAGTACTGCCGAGACCAATAAATACGCTTACAAGTTTCTTGATCACTGCAGGCAGGCACTGGGGGGTAATTTATTTTAAGTGGAGACTGGACACTATGTGGCATGGCTAAGTGTAGGAGCCAGGTTTTCTTTATGGGATTGGGGGGCAGTGATCCAGATCTTGGGACTTGCTTATCAAATCATAGAGAAATAAAATCATGGGGGTGATATGGGTCGGTATCTATCATAACAAGAGAAAACAACCATTCTGTGTTCCAGTGTAAATTAGTTACCCCGTTTACTGTCCTAATGAGAAATCACATTCTTTTAGGATCACAGCAGCTCACGTTTTTTCATGACGGAGCTTCAACAGCTGGACTTTGCAGATCCTTGATAAACAAATGCAGACAAAGCTGGATGCTGCAAAAGTAGGGGTTTCAAGGGTCGGGTTTGTGTACTGGTTGGGAAAAGGTTTTTCAGGCAAGCGGAGTCAGGAAAGTAACAGTGGAGAACATTAACAGTGGGGAATTGGTATCGTACCCATAGAAATAATCATAGTTGTGCAGTGCTACATTAAAAAACACAGGTCTACATGAATTTAAACCCACTTGCACCAATTAACAATATATATGTGACAGAAGCTAACACAAGAGCGCATGAATAAAAAAAGTAAGAGCGCATGAATAAAAAAAGTAAAATTACCAATCACCGCGACATTGCAAGGAGGATTTCGGATGACAACTATGTGAGACAGAGTTCGACACAGATGACAGACAAATACCGATGGGAGGTAAATGGGGACCAAAATATAAAGGCACAAGTGGAGGAAGGGCGGGAAGGAAGTAGCTATTAATTAGTGGCCAGGGTCAAGCACATCCCCCACCTAATTAGAGGCAGGAACGTGAACATGCACGTTGGTTTTAACAGAGGAGATTTGGAACAAAGGCAGGGCTACACTGCGGACAAAATGCAGACTTAGAGGTTTATTTTATCAAAAATAAATACACTAAATTCCAGGAAAAAGTGGAGGGATTTAATCGAGGAGCAGAGTTAAGATTTGGTTGCAAAGGTGAGTGCTAATCTGTGCAAATTAGAATTTATCTCAAAATCTGACAGTGCAGCTTTAAGGTGTTGTTGAACTTATTGCTACTTTGCCTCTGTATCTGTTGTTGAAGCCACATTTGTTTTTGGCTTCACATCCAGTCCCCCGCCCCAACCAGATTGAACTTTCAAAATCTAAGTTTGTTTAGAATATTCTTGTTGATCCCTCAAAATGCCCACAAGAGACATGCAAGCAAAGCTGTTTCTCACCATGGCACTGCTGCCAGTGGTAAGATTGTCTATGGACGTGGTAGTACGCAGTCACAGAAGTGCATTGCTGATGTGTGGAAAGATTTCTCCTTCAAAGTTTTTTACAGCGCAATCAGTAACTTCATTCATAGTTGGAGGAGATGATGTTGTCCCAGCTGGTGGTACGAGTATTGTTGCCTCAAGTTCCACTTCTGACCAGTTTTCCTTATCCAAAAATACAGTGAAGTGTGAAGCAGTGCCAGTGAGTGGCAGTGTAGATGATATCATACTCCCCAGTAACATCCCAGTAACTGAACATGAGGATTCTGATCATCATATCAACAATAGCATGCTATGTGACATTTCTTGCACCATGGTTCAGGTCACTCATTCGCCATGCAGTGATTCACAGTGTGGTGAAAAATTATGAGATGGTGGTGGTGTTGATGGTGATGAATCTGATGATGATGATGTTGCTGTGGTTGCAACATGCAGTCCACATGCCAGCATCCAAGCAGAAGATGTGGATGTGGGTGATGTTGATGAATATGATGATGATGATCACTACTGCATCAAGCGCCATTAGGTGGCATTAAAACACCATTAAAATCTGTTAAAATCCCCTCGGGTCACCACCTTCCTGCATTGTTCCCCTCAGTCTCCACCCACAGCACTGCTAAACTCCCGTATTTTCCCAGGGTAAGGACCCTGTATGGCCGAGATCCTTTTGGTATCGAGCTCCCTCATGGTTCAATTCCTCCCAGCCAACATAGCTGACTCAACTAAGCTTGGACCTTTCAAGTCTCACTCAGAAGCCATCTGACAGCACTCGCTGCTGCAACTGCACATAATCCCCCACCTGCCCCTTACCCTCACCCCAAGGTTAGGTCTGCCCTGTCCAATTTTGCTGTATGCCTGGGGTCTCGTGCAGCATCTGCAGTGCTGACTAATGTAATAAAATATCTCTGGTTGCTTACCTGGCGTGGCACCAAATGTACCTATATTATGACTACTGTGATCTACCTATTACCAAGCTTGCACCACCAGTGAATGCTTGTAACACTGAATTGCTTTTTAATCTAAGCGTTATGTACTGTACTGTTTTGTTTGCTGTGATGTATTGCTCTCTTGACGAGGTGCCTTTGTAAATGAGTCTCTGACTCAAAGGTCTGTAAACCGATGATGTAATAAATAAATAAATAAAAATAAATACATTTTCCATTAAATTCCCATTAATCAGTACATAAATAATGGCCAAATTAACAATGTGATTTATGTGAAAGCATTAAAATCCCATGAAATGTAATGTTTTTTCATGTGGTTGCATGCCATTAAATGTTTAATGGCCCTTAATGTTAAGTGTCCATTTAATGGTTAGTTAGCCATGAAATAAATAGCCATTACTTAAGTGCCATTAATTTAATGGTCTATAGACCATTAATATTTTTACCATTAAATTAGTTTAATGGTCTATTTTAATGGATTTCAACCATTAAGTTTACTGGCCATTAATGCAAGATAATGGCCATCAAATGTGCCATTAATCTTACTATTGGCCATTAATTTAATCTGTATTTTGAATGTGTGTATTAATGGCCATTGAATCATAGTTATATATTAATGGCATAATTAATGCTATCCTTCCCATTAAATGATACCCTTAATATCCCAATAATCGGTACATGAATAATGCTATCATTACATTTTTCTCTCTTTTTTAATGGCCATTTTTCTTTTAATGGTATTGCATGATTTCAATGGTGCTATTTATAACATAATATGCCATTACTAACATACTAACATACTAAAATGGCAGCAGAATAGGCCTAATGGTCTCTCAGGTCTGCTCGATTTTCAGCACCCGCACTGAGAGCCAATTTTGGTCCCCGCCCTCCCCCTTGGATTATACTGTCCCCAGTCCCAGATGTTCCACCTGTATTGGGCCTGGTCAGATTTACCTCACCCTGTACCTGTCCCATCCCTCTTAAACCCGTCCACAGTCTCCACCTCTACCAGCTCCCTGGCAGTGCATTCCATGGCTCCACCACCCTTTCAGTGAAATAACATCTCCTCCACTCCCCTCTGAGCCTGCTCCCTTCCAGCTTACGCTTGTGACCTCTTGTTGCCCCACCCTCCTTCCTTTGGTGCACCCTGACTGGGCCTCCTTTACTGATCCCTTTCATGTACTTAAAGACCTCTATCATGTCCCCCCCGTCCCTTCTCTCCTCCAGGGTGTACATGTCGAGCTCCTTGAGCCTCTCCTCATAGGTCCTCTCCCCCAGGCCCCAGATTATTTTTGTTGCCCTCCTTTGGACCCTGTCTAGGAGTGTAATGTCCCTCTTTAAATGTGGTCTCCAAAACTGTACACAATACTCGAGGTGTGGCTTAATCAAGCAGTTGTATAGTGGAAGGATCACGTCTGCCTTTCTGGAGGTAATCCCCCTGGCAATGCATCCCAGCATCCTATTTGCCCTTGCCGCTGCCTCCTACAGGTCTCTGAGTTGTTCATTTTGACATCTACCGCTATCCCCATGTCCCTCTCACCCTCTGTGACTTGAATCATGTCTCCTCCCAGGGTATACACCTGGCCCGGATTTCTGACTCCCAGGTGCAGAACTTTGCACTTCCCCACATTGAATTTTAGTTTCCATTTTCCAGACCACCTTTCCATAGCCTCCAGATTCTCCTGCAAGGCCACCTTCCCCTCCTCCCCATCCACCACTGCACCCAGCTTTGAGTCGTCTGCAAAGAGACTCATCTAACTCCTGATCACCCTACTGATGTCTGAGATATAGGCGTTGAACAGCAGTGGCCCCAGCACTGACTCCTGGGGAACCCCACTAGTAACCCACCTTGGGGATGAGGCTAACCCTCCAACCACCACCTTCAGAGTATGCTCAGAGAGCCAATTTCCTATCCATCTTAACAACTGTGTCCCTACTCCAATTTCCTTCAGCTTAGCCAGCAGGCCACTGTTGGGTACCGAATCAAACGCCTTGCTAATGTCCAGAAATAGGACGTCCACTGGCCTACTCTGGTCCAGGGCCATCGACACCCAGTCATAGAACTCAACAAGGTTTGTCTGGCATGATCTTCCCATGACAAAGCCATGCTGCCTATCGTCCAAGAATCCAGTTTGCTCCAGTAACCCCCCCTAGCCTTTCCTTGACAATACCCTCCATCACCTTGCTGATCACTGATGTCAGGCTAATGGGCCTGTAATTTCCCGCCTCCTCTCTTGATTCTCCCTTGTGGATCGGCATGACATGGGCCACCCTCCAGTCTTGGGGCACCCACCCAGTCCTCAGAGAGATGTTGAAAAGCTTCCCTAGAGGGACTGCTAGGACATCCGCCAGTTCCCTCAGCACCCTGGGATGTATCTCATCTGGCCAAGGTGCTTTCTCCATCTGAAGGTACCTGAGGGCTTCCCTTACTCTCTCTACTGGGATTTCAGCCTCCACATCCTCCCCCTTTTCACCCTGCACTGCTGGGCCCGCACCTGTCTGTCGTGGCCACTCCCTTTCCCCAGACCCATCAGGGCACTGGGTCTCTACCAGTCCCACCCTTGCTCCGTGTGCCCCGCTCCCTCGTAAGATATAGCCCCTCCATCCCCTGGTAAAAACTTAGGCAAAGTATTAATTTAGGACTTCTACCTGTTCCCCCACCTCCTGTGCCCAAGTATCCTCTATCCTTATCTTGCTGATCTGCCCCCTTCCTTTCTTTTTTTCCCGTATGTATCTTAAGAACCCCTTGTCCTCCCTCTGGATCCCACTGGCCAAGGACTACTACTTTTTTGCCTTAACTGTTCTTACCACCCTGGTGACTCTCTTGGTTGTCAGCTTATATTCCTCCTGATCCCTTTCACCCCTTGAGCACTTGAAGCGCCTATAGACCACCTTCTTTTTCCCTCACCACCTCCTGTACCTCCCGGGTCCACCAGCAGGGTTTTCTGGCCTTACTAAACTTATGCCTTTCCCTTGTGCAGGATCTGGTAACCTCCTGTATTTCCTTCCTAATGATCCCCCACCTGTTGCCAGCATCCATATTTGGCCTTATCCTGTCCAGACGATCTTTAAGGATCCTTCTCATCTCACTGAAGTCTGCACCCTAAAAGTCGGTTCCTACCTTCCTTGTTAGGCTTTCTTCCCCAGGTCCAGGAAGAACCAGACTGTGGCGTGATCACTCCCTCAATGGGTCCCTCACCTCTAGGCCCCTAATCTGATCACTGTCCATGAGACCACATCCAGTGGCCTCCCAAGTTGGATCACCCACCTGTTGTGTCAAAACACATCCTGGAAGACATCCAGCAGCCTCTCTCTCTGGCCTATGGTAATGTCATAGTCTTCCAGTCTGTTCCTGGGATGTTGAGATCCCCCATTACTACTACCATTCCTTTCCCAGTCTAAAGTGTCCCTTGAGATTTGCCACCAAACTTTCTTCCAGGACCTCCCCGGTGCTGGTGGCCTGTATACCACTCAACCTTTACTTTCTTACCCCACTGCATCAACAAGGTGACCCAAATAACTTCCACATTCCCTCTGCCTCCTCTACCCCTCCAATATCCATGCCATTTCTGACTAACAGTGCTACATCGCCCCTCTTCCCTCCCCCCTATCTTTTGTGGACATAGTGTAACCCTCCAGGTTTAGGTCCCACTTGTGCCCTTGAGTAGTCCAGGTCTCAGTGACTGCTGCCACATCTACTTCCCCCTTAACTAGCATCACCTGGAGCTCGGGCATTTTATTTCCTAAGCTGGCATTTATTAGGACCACTCTCCACCACTTTTCCCTCCACTAATTTCTCCCCCTTGAGCTCCCATTTCTCAGCTCCTGCACCCTACCTGGTAACCCATTTCCATGTCTCCCTAGCCCCCAGAGTGAGGCCATATTTCCTATTTATTGTACCTGCTGTCACTGTCCCTTTTTTGATCCCTCCCCCCTTCACAAGTTTAAACCCCACCTTTCGCTGATGAACCCAGCTAGTTTGAGCTTAAGGATTTCCTTCCCCTCCAAATTAATGTGGAGCCTGTCCCTAGCGTATAGCTCCTTATCCTCCCAGGTCTTCCCCCCAGCCCCCCACCAGGCCATACCCCAATTCCCCACACCACTCCCTAAGCCACTGATTTATCTCCCTAATCTTTATCTTGTTTTCCCCACTAGCCCTTGGCACCGGCAAGATTTCTGAAAAGGAGATCTTACAGCCTATGGAAAGATCCAGAAGCAAATGATTTGATACCTTTTAATGGACCAACATAGATGTAACAACATCATTTGCTTCTGGATCTATTCTTGCAAGGACCAATACGGCAACTACTAAATCTAGATTTCAGCCTATGGAAAGGCATACCCTAGTCGAATCCTGGAACGTTGACTGAATTTCTAGTTCACTATTACCATTTATGTAATTTGTCCCCAGGTGCACTAGAATGTCCAGGGTCCCCCCCGTATTCCCTTGCCAATGAATACAACTCATGCTTGGCCTTGGGCACCATCAGGACTGGGTGGCATTTGGTTCTGATCAGACAGGTTTTACCCTCCTCCTGCCCTCCCACTGGATGCCTCTGATTATGAGTCCCCAATAGCAGTACTCTAACCTCCCCTTGCCTCCCTGTTCATCTCGGGTTCCCCTCCTTCCTTGCCCCCACCTCATCCATTCATCTGGATTTTCCCTTCAACTGGCTCCACGCACCTCCCACAATCTGGGTGTTGAAGGTAGCCCTTCACTATTGTCCTGGTCACCTCCTCTACCAGTGTCCGGGCCTTCTTTATCACCCCCACCTAGTATCTTTCTCTGTATCTCTTTCCTCTCTCCTTACTAATCCATCCATCCTATCTGTTTGCCTACTTGGCTTTCTGTTCGCTATCATCCCATTTACGTCCTCGGCCTTCCTGCCTGTAGTGCTCCCTGTTCCATACCATCAGCCTCCTTGTTCCCCTGATCATCCTTTTCTTCTCCCCACCTACCTCTCTTCCCAATCCTGTCTGGGACCCCTGTGTTGCTGCCATCTTGCCCCTTCACCCTTTCTATTGTCCCTGCCCCAACTTCACCTGCATCATCATCTTCATCATCATCATCCTCCTCCTCCTCCCCCACACACCCCTCTTCTACCAATGGGTGTAGAGGGTTAAAACAATTTCTGAGCCTTAGACCATCCACCAATACTCACCCTGTCCCTACTGCCCCTCTTGGTTTCCTTTGGACACCCCCAGACTCTTGCCTACTGCTGTGGAAATTTACACCTTTTGGGCCCCACCTGCCAGGGTACCCTAGAGCCCCCTGTGTACCCCCTTCCCTCTTCTCCTAGTGTGAGCATCTCTCTTCATTCCTCCCCCAGCTTGGGAGGCCCCAGCACCTAGTGCTTCCATGTAGGTGATCACTTACCTCCTACCACTCCAATCCCCCCCCAGCACCCCTAGCTGCCTTCAGAACCCCTCTACCTCTTACTTAAGCTGTGCCAGCTGATAGCACACTGGGCATCCCCCAAACTTCCAAGCCCAGTCCAGTATCATGGCCGCACCACACCCTGTGCACCCAACCACCCACTCAAAGATACCTGCTCTAGTGATATGCGGTCCCTTCCCCATCATCACAACAGGCTTTTCCAGGCCAAATTACCAACTCAGTGGCTCTACAGTTTCTCGAGCTACCAGTACCTATACCTATGTGATCCCCCCCATACAGCATGCACATTTTTAAACTTGCAACTTTTGAGTGGCTGAACTTTTCACCACCTGACAGTTAGCCTTAAGAATTAGCTTATAGGGGAAGTTTACAACTCCCTAAGCTCCTCCCTCCCAGCCTTTAAACCCAACCCCTGTGGCCCTTCCGTATTTAAGAAAGGCTAATACAAGGGGTGGTTGGGAGAGCTTCCCCAGAAAGATGTTTAGGAGTTAGGCCAAATTTAAAACACAACAGCAAAACTTGCAAAAACTTATGAGAAATATAACTTAGCTCTCCAGAACTTCATCACATCTTCAAACTTCCACTGCTACCTCTGCCCACAGCAAGAAGATTTAAGATTTAACTATCCTCGCCCAGCCGCTAACAGAAAGTTTACCTGATATATTCCAGTTGAAGGCCCTCCACAATATCCAACTAACACACTAATCAGCAATTCACTGTGGATGCTGCACTCCTATTTGAGAACTACCTGTGTTTTTCCATGCCCGTGGCTGCATTTTGGATAGAATTACATGAGCTGCACCTGAAGCTCTTCCTCCAATTACAGGGCAGGTGTTCCCCTATAAATAAGCTGTGCTCTGGAGAGGGAGGGATTAGGGCCTACACCCAACTCTCACGAGAGTGTATCAGCCCTGTGTCTGCCTCTCACTGCTCCTTCAAGCACTGCAACCTCCTCCGGAGGAAGGTCCCACACAAACATTGTGTTAAACAAGTCAGGACTCCTGCCCTAAAGTCCACAGACTGATAAGAATTTAAAGCTTATCCAGCAACTAAAATCCTTTCCCCAACTGCTCAGCAAAAGCAGGTTCACACAACATCTGCCAGACCCTAACTGTTTCTGCAGTACTGTTATGTGAGAAGCCCTGTTATTTAAGCCCCAATAACCTGTAAATTGATCCTGGCTGAGAAGGACAGAAGCTTCCAGAAAGCTGCTCACAATAACTGTAGAAAAGATAAATGAATATCCAGCTTCCCCTATGGATCCCCCACACCACACAACACTATTACACAAATCAGCACTACTTCTTAAAGTCCACAGACTGAAAAAGAATTTAAAGCTTATCCAGCACCTAAAATCCTTTCACCAACTGCTCAGCAAAAGCAGGTTCACACAACCTCTGCCAGACCACAACTGTTTCTGCTGTTTCATTACGACCCAGGAATTTTAATGGCCCATTAATTGTACTGAATTAAACCCTGACTGTTATGCATCAGAATTCACCATTAAGTTGTTTTTTGCTGAGCTAATTACTGTTACAGAAAACACCGATGAAGAGCAGTATCCATCAGCATGCAATTCCCTTGAATATAAAGTCTGGATCATTATCTGACAATAACACACTAATTGCATTTTTAGCTGTTTACATTATAACTTGTAAACCTCAATAGTGCTGACTGCAATGTGGTTATAGTGTGTTTCAGTCTTTATGTGTATGGTGTTATGTAAACTATAAGAAGTACCTGCTCTCTTCAACACTGTCACAATTGATCTTTTTAAAGCCGATGTATAAGCTGTGATCGCCATGTAATACAGCTATACAGCCCAGCATCCTGTTGGCTTTTGCTGCTGCCTTATTCCTGCACTGGGCTGAGTTGTTCATATTCCCCATTATAATCATCCCCAGGTCCGTTTTCTCCTCTGTGTTCCCCAACTGTACCTCTCCCAGCTGATAGCTCCTCCTCTTGTTCTTAGCTCCGAAATGCATTACATTGCACTTCTTGGCACTGAACCTCAACTGCCATGTGTCCGACCACTCCTGTGGTTTAGTCAAGTCCCCTGCAGTCCTCTACCCTCTTTGATGTCATCCACCACAGCTCACATCTTGGTATAGTCTGTGAATAGACTGATCTTACTCTGGGTCCCGTGTGAAATATCTGCTATGAATAACCTAAACAGCACTGGCCCCAGTACCAATCCCTGTGACACCCCACTTGTTTCTGCTGTTGGCAATGAGAGTTTCCGCTCCACCACCACCATTTTCTGCCTGCCCTTCAATCACTTTGTGATCCATCTGACCATCTTAGTACCCTCCCGCATCTTTTAGCTTCCCTTCTAACCTCCCATGTGGCACTGAACTGAAGGCCTTGCTGAAGTACAAGTATAGGACATCCACTGCATGGTCCATGTCCAGCTCCCTGGTCACCCAATCATAGTCCTCAATCAGGTTTGTTTGGCAGGACCTGCCCGAGATAAACCCATGCTGCTGCCTGTCTTGGAGCCCACTGTCCTCCAAAAAAGTCACCAGTCTCTCCTTAAGGATTGTCTCCATGAGCTTACCCACAATGAATGTGAGTTCTACTTGTCTGTAGTCACCTTGATCATCCCTTGGGCCACCTTTGTGAATGGGCACCACATGGGCTAACCTCCAGCCCTGTGGTATGCATCCTATGTGCAGAGAAGTATTGAACAGGTCAGCCAGTGGTCCTGCTAGGCTCCCTGCCAGTTACTTGCATACTCTAGGGTGAATGCTGTCTGGTCCAGGTGGCTTGTCCACCCACAGTGCCTGCAGCCCTTCCAGTACTCTGCCCATCATAATTTTTACATCTGTTACCCTCTCCCCACCATCCCATGAGGTATCTGCCCCCCACCATGAATACAGAACAAAGTAGTCATACCTGCTCCTCCCCTTCTCTACCCACCCCTCATCTTTCTTAATTCTCATTATCTGGTCCCTGTTCTTTATTCTTTCACCTATGTATCGAAGAAGTCTTTCTCTCGTCCTTAATGCCCTGTGCCAGCCTCAGATCTCTGGATGCCTTGGTGGCTTAGACTAGTCTTGTAATCTCCTGGACTTCTTTGTATACTCCTCCCCATCTCCCCCTCCTGATCTCTTGAGCATTTGGAAGCTCTCCTCTTGGCTCTCACCCCTCCATTACCTCCTTGGTCAGCTAGCTGGGCTTCTTTGTCCTTCCCCTTCTTGCTCTGTACCCTAGTACATGCCTCAGTAGCCTCTGCCAGCCTTGCCTTAATAATGCCCCATTTTAGATTGGCATCCATGGTGGGTTGGCTTCCCTCCAGATGCCATGTCAGGATTTCCCCCATCTTATTAAAGTCTGGCCCCCTGAAATCAATCACCCTGGCACCTGAACCTCCTGTAGTTTGCTTCTCCATTGTGAGTGTGAACCACACTGAGTGATGATCACTCCCAGCTAGTGGGCCCTCAACCTCCAGGTCTCTTACAGCCTCCCCATTTGATAGTACTAAGTCCAGAGTCCTTCCCAACCTAGTTGGCTCAAGCACCAACTGCACTGGGAAGCTATCATGGAATGCTCCCAGGATAACCTGCTCCCTAGCACATGCAATGGTTGGTGTGCTCCAGTCCACCCCAGGTCGGTTGAAGTCCCCTACCACCACTGTTTCCCTTCCTGCAACCCTCCTACTTTAATCCAAGTCCCTGTGCAGCTCCTTCCCTTGAGTTGGTGTCCTATACACCACCTGTCTCCTCAGTACCCTGCCCTTTGGATCCTGAAACTGCATCCACAGGACCTCTGCCCTACCTTCCTCCCCCTCTTCCCTAATGCAATGTATTTCTTCTCTTACATTGATCGCCACCCCCCCTCCACCTTTCCTGTTTGCCCTGTCTGTCCTGAATAGCCTGTATACAGGGATCATCATATCCCAGTCCTGGTACTGGGTGGCCCAAGTTTCTGTTATGGCTACAATTGTTACCTGCCCCACTGCCAAGAGAGCCTGCAACTCAGCCAATTTGTTTCCCAGGGTCCTCGCATTTAATGATATTGCCCTGCATCCTTCTCCTATCCCTTCCCCAACCCGATTTACCCCATTACTTCTACCCAGATGACCTCCCCTGTAGCTTGGAGGGTAGGCTTGTCTGGCTCCCCTCTTTGGAAAACCTTCCTACCACCTTTCCACTTGCCACCCCCCCTTTCCTAGTTTAAAGCTACCCTTTTTGCTATGTACCCCTCCATCTCCTGCTTTTCAGCTATACCCCTCTCCCACTGCTACCTTCCTCCAACTGCCTGACCCTTGTTCCCTCCATTCCCCTTCCCCCCTGTCTCCCTCTCCTGGTGCTCCACCAACTCTCCATCTTCTACCTTTGTTGCCAGCACTGTACTGCAAGCCTGCTGCCTGCCACCGCTTGTATTGTCCAGTGTTGGCCTCTTCCCTGTACCTTGACATGCCTTCAACACTTGACCCACTATCAGATGTGAACCTGCACCCTCCTCCACCACCTAATATCCTTCTCCTGATGCTCTCTCCTGTTACCCCTGGGAGAGGTCCTCCTGGCCCCTTTCTCATTCTGTCTGCCAGCATCATATCCAGCTCTCTGAAAAGCTGTTGCAGTCCTCCCTCCAGCTTCTAAAACCTGTGGCAGATTAAACACCCTCCTAGTCTCCATAATATGTTCATCCCAGTAGCTTAGTAATAAATAAAATATAGGGACTTACCTGCCTAGGGAGTCATAAGTAGGAGTCCAAAGGGTGCTGTATACTGTTCCTGTAAAATAAAAGATAGAAAAGGGTCACAAAGGATCTGCAGCTCTTTGAGGGTGGGTCCAAAAGAGATGAAGGGACAATATAAACATAAAAATATACTTGTCTGATGAGATTTGGAAACCTCATCCTGTCAGACCTGTAACAAATAAAATAGAAAAACAGGTATAATAAAAGGAATCATCACCCATCCTGTCAGAGCTGTTAAAATAAAGACAAAACAGGTTAATATGAGGAAAATACAATAGGAGGGCTAAGGCCACTCACCACTAACTCATGAAGGTAGATATTTTGCATACTGAGAAGGCAGAGACTCAGTGAGCCCCATGCAGTGCATCATAACCCAGTTCGATAGCTACCAGGAGACCAGCAAGACCATTGACATAAAATAACCATCCCCTTCTGAATTAAGTTACACTGTCTCATTTTCTTACATCTCACCAGTCTGTCCATTTGGAAACTGTAATTTAACAGCAATGCTGATAAACAGGGAGACGGATAAGCTGTGATGATCAGGAAGGAGGATCGAATAGAGTTTATAAGGGAACATTGTTTAACCAGGAGTAGCACACTAAGCCGGAGCTTGTTTCCAGATACGACCAGGGAGCACAAGGAAGTTAAGTGACTTGCTCAGGATCACACATTATTCACCTAGACAGCTGTGTGATTCATACCCAGGTCTCTAGATCTGCAGCTCAGAGCCTTAACCCACTGCGCTATACTGCCTCCTCCAATAGCAGTGGAAATCCATTTCTGCTTCTTTAGCAAGGCTCACACAAAGTGCATTGCTTCTGCAATATATGGGAATAAACTGCTGCCAAAAGAAAACAAGCATTTGTCAATGCTGATTGTTTGCTTGCTGTCGTTAGCAGTGGAAGTGCAGGAGTTAGACAGATGCAGTACAGGAATGGCACTGAAGTATTGAACTGATGCTAACTACACCCTCACCCTGCAGAGATGGACAGGCATTGGGGTGTGCCTTTGGGTCATTGCCCATAATGGTCACTACATATCACCTCACCCTACCCTGCAGACACTGACAAGTGTCAAGGTGTGCCTTAGTGTGTATGGGTTTTACATTCACCTCATTCCATTAGGAAATACACTGAAATAGGCACAGTATAGGAGAATGGGGTGAACTCTGGGGGCAATGGGTCCAAGGCACACCTCGATGCCTGTCACTGTCTGGAGGTTGGGGGTTGGGGTGGAATGGCATGAGCATTACTGTCAACAATCCCAAGTCACACCCCTGATACGTGTCAGTCCCTACAGGGTAGGGAGTTAGGGTCAAAAACCCTAATGCCCTGGGCGTTTCTTGGTATTTTCACTTCAAGTTTTTCACATGGGCTTTTTGTGACCCCACTACATGAACAGTGACACTATCAGTTCATACGGTGAAAGGTGATTTTGCACAGGGACTGCGCCATTTGGTGCCACAGTTACTGAAAACACATTTTGAACAGGATGTGAAAAGTGAGTTGTGTACTGTTCATAAGGAGGTGTAAAAACGGCATTGTTGAAAATCTGGATTGAAAATATAAAAAAAATGGTGAAGTCACGAGGGTGCGTAGAAACTGCTCAATGTCAATCAATCAATCAATCAAGTCTTTATTTTTTTTTTTTTTTGAAATTTAAGGCTTTATTGATTTTACATAAAAAAAAAATAACATCAGGTACAGCATACCAACTCTATAACCATACAAAACATACCAAGAACTAATTACATAGGATAGTAGAAACAGAAGTCAAAATCCCCGGTCTTCCCTTCCCTGCCATCCCCCCCCCCCCAAGAAGGTGCTACTTCCACCTCAGGGACAACCTGAGGAACACATGGATATGCCAGGATATACCTATTGGAAAGTTTAAGCAAACAACTTAATCAAATCAAACAAGGGCATCACAAAATAGATTCATCAGGGTATTCCGGCAGGGATCAGTGAAGATACAACACATACAGTTTACCCCACTTTTTTTGAAAAGCTGACATAGTATATCTGGCGCTGGCTGTAAGTCTTTCTATCTTAAAACACCTAGTGATTTCTTCCAACCATTCATCATAGGTGAGGATTGCTTGGTCTAGCCAGTGCCTAAGTACTAGCCTTTTGACAGCCATCGAGATCATGGCCATGTGGAATTTCTTTTCTTTACAATTAATGTTCGGGTATAAACCTAAAATACAAACTTCCACTGAAAATAGATCTGCCAGACCTAAAACTGGTCTAGATTATTGCGAATTGAGTGCCATAATGAGGCAACTTTGACACAAGACCAGAATATGTGCGGTAGATTCCCCACCTCCATGCCACATCTGGTACACTTATCAGATTTAGATGCACCAAATCTTACCATTTTCAGTGGTGTATAGTACATATTGTTTAAAATATAAAATTGGATCAGTCTATTCCTATCCAATTTAATGAATTTGTACACATTCTTCCAAATTTGGGTCCAGGACAGAGAGAGGTCTGAGGTAAGAGGGGCCCATATTCTGGAACCAGCTAAAGCTCAGGAAACTTTGTAGCAAGCAGATAATTATATATCTTAGCTACACAGTGGGAGTTACTAACACAAGCTTTAAGTTGTTCCAAGAAAGGTTTAACTTGAGAGAGTGAATTCACCAGCCCAAAATTCCCACCAATCAAATGCCTTAGTTGGTAAATCTTAAAAATACTTTGGGGGGGCAGTTCCCATTTTGCAAATATGTCATCAGAGGAACCAAGAGAATCTTGTGAGTAAAGGTCCTCTACCAAGCAATCTTGCATTTGTGGGAGCCAGGTTCGTGAAATCATGTGTCCGCCTATCCTAATATTCGGGTTGAAAGATATTGGTTGGGCTAAATCCTTGGTGAATAGAATTTTAAAGCAATTCCCATATTGGCTTAAAACTTTAACAGACACCCCTATCACTGAGTCCCGGAGAGTTTCCGGTAAGGAAGAGAAGTTGTAATAAAAAATGTGGTGGGGTAGAATGTTATGTTCTTCCATCAGATTAAGTTCCAGCTCCAGCTATGTGGGTATATAGCCCTCATTCGGAAGTTTAATCCATTTACCTAATTTAGCTAGGTGACTGGCCCAATAGTAGAATTCAAAATTAGGCAGACGTAGGCCTCCCTTATCCCTAGGTAAACATAGCTTCATGAAAGCACGTCTAGGTTGCTTGGCACCCCAAATAAATCTACTTATTATTGAATGAATTTTTTGAAAAAAGGTTATAGGAAGCCAGACATTGAGAAGGTTCAGGGGATAAAAAATACGTGGCAATATATTCATTTTAATAATATTAATACGCCCTCCTATAGCAAGGGGAAGGTTAGCCCACCTGGTAAGATCTTTTGGATTCTATCCAGTAAATCTTCCAGATTGAGCTTCTTAATCATCTTTTCATCTCTAGTTAAATAGATGCCTAAATATTTGCGATGGTTCGAGGCCCATTTCATCCCAAACTGGGAAACATCATCCTGAAGTTGGAGTGAATTAAGGGAATATCACCGATTTGGATAGGTTCAACCTGTAATTAGCTGCTCTACCAAAAGACTGACTATCTGCAGAACTTCTATTAAGGAAGTTTCAGGATTGACCAAATGTAAAAGGATGTCATCTGCAAAGGCTGACAGGGTCAAAACTCGTTGAGCAACAACACAGCCTGAAATCTTAGGTGAAGTTTTAATTTGAAGCAAAGGGTTCTAAATACAAATTGAATAGGTATGGGGATAATGGGCATCCCTGACGCAGAACGGAATGTAATAGAAAACAAGACGAAACATCCCATTGCAGTAGACCTAGCGAGGAAACCTATAAACTGCTTTTATCCAACCAATAAATCTGTCTGGGAAACCCATTTTGCTTAGGTAGCCCCAGGAACTCCCAACTAACCCGATCAAAGCCTTCTCTGCATCTAAGGCAACTAGGGCCATGGGCAGTTGGGACTCCTGGGCTACTCGAAAATGTGATCCAACTTATGATATGGTCTATAGCTGATCTCCCTGAACAAAGCCTACTTGCTCATCACTTAATAAAACTTGCCATACCTGTTTAATCCTTAAAGAGAATTTTGGTTAAGATTTTGATATCATAATTAAGTAATGAAATAGGTCTATAACTGGCTGGATCTAGATTGGGCTTATCCATTTTAGGAATTAAAATAATGGTAGCCTCCAGCAAAGTACGGTCCAATGACTTAGAGGAGAGAATATAATTAAACAACCTAAGAAGGGCCGGAGCAATCTCCTTACAAAATATTTTATAAAAATTGGGAGGAAGGCCATCAGGCCCAGGAGCTTTATCCATAGGCAAATGTTGAATGACCATCTCAACCTCGTTCAGACTGATAGGGAAGAAAGCAACTCGTTGAAGCGGATGCAATTTGGGGAGAGGTAGACCTTCTAGAAAGGCTGTGGTATCTGCCTCAGATGTTAAGAAGCTTTACAACAATATAACTCTTTATAAAATCTTCCAAGACCTTCACTATCTCTAGGTGTAGTTTTAATTGACCCATCACTAGCCTTGAGAGCAGGAATTAACCTGGAGTTTTCCACTCTCTTAACCTCTAAGAGCCAATAACCTCCCAGGCTTCTCCCTGATCAAAGTAGCATGCTTTAGATTTTAGAATAGCATACTCCGCTTTATCTCTAATCAGATCTTCATATTCATTCCTGAGCTTGCATAACTTTTCTAAATCCACCTGAGAGTTAGAGGAGGAGGAGAGAGTCCTTTCTGCCTGTTTAATCTTGTTAGCCAAAAAATTAATTTTCTCCTCCCTCAACCTCTTCCTCTGAGTGGCTATTTTAATGAATTCGCCTCTAAGGAAGCATTTAAATGCACACCAAACTAAGTCTCTCTGGAAACTGAGCCTTGATTAATTTAAAAAAGAAATCTTATCTTAAGATGAGTGATAGTATTTTCATCCTTTAGAAGTTGCGTATTAAGCTTCCAAGAGGTATCTCTGTCCGGGGGCTGGAGAAAATCTTATCCATACCATAGCATGGTCCGAGATGACAATCGGCTCAATACCAGTCAGGAGATATTGACCAAAGTGCAGTGCTCACCAGAAAGTAATCTAATCTGGACCATGATTTATGTATGGACGAATAGTATGTAGCTACGATTAGAGGGGTTCAAAATTCTCCAAGGGTCACTCAAACCCAGAAAGTTGCAGAAGTCCTGGAGGGCCAGTTGATCCATTGTAGGGGACCTAATGATCTTGGAGGTCCTGTCTAGGACCTGTGAAGGGGAGATATTCCAATCCCCACCCAGGATGAATACAGCCGAAGAAATTCACTTAATCTGATTGATAACTGCATAAGAAAGTTAGGGTCTCCGCCCACTGGGCCGTATATGGCCCCAAAACCATCTCCTGGTTGTTGAGCATTCCTTGACTAAAACAAATCTACCTTCTGGATCCTGAATACATTTCTCAAGAAAAAAGGAACATTACATTTTATCATGATAGCCACACCCCTGCTATTTTGGAACCCTCAGCAATAAAAACCTGAAAAAATCTTTGGCATTTCAATAATTTGGCTTGAAATTAAAATGTGGGTTTCTGTATAAATAAAATGTCCACACCTCTAAGAGAACAGTTTAATAAAATCTGCCTTTTTTCGATACCTTCTGATACCCTGACATTCCAAGAAGCACACTTAATATGCCCTAAAACCATTGAACAGCAAAATATAGAAGTAACAAACAGCAAGAACCCTGGCAGTATGAGCCAACCCTCTACTTAGTGGCACCTTCCACCCACCCTCCAAATATCTACCCTATAAACCCCCAATGTACAATACATGAAAAAACTAACCACCTGAGTGTAATTCCAAATCTCATCTATGAGTCCCCAAGTAAAACAGATTGGGAAAACTTGAGCAGTATAAATCTTATCCCCACCCTTCCCCATTAAAGTAGCCGAAGCCCCTCTCTTTGTATAATCCCAAACTGTTAACAGTGGTTCCCAGGAATAACACAAGCCTTGGAAACATCCAGACATAATATAGAACCAGAAACCTTCCCCAAAGGTACCTTAACCAGAAACGAGGCTTACTAAGTCCTAAAGCATGAGAAAACCCATAACAACACATGAAAAAGACTAACCACATGAGTGTAATTTCAAATCCCTTCTTTAAGTCCCCAAGTAAAAACAGATTGGGGAAAACTGGAGCAGTAGAAATCCTATCCCCCCACCCTTCCTCATTAAGGTTACCCAAACCCCTCTCTTCACATAATCCCAAACTATTTACAGTGGTTCCCAAAATTAACCAAAACCTTGGAGACATCCAGGCATAATATGGAACCAAGAACCCCCCCCAAGGTACTTTGGCCAGTAGCGAGGCTTACTGAGTCCTAAAGCATGGGTATACCCATAATTAATTCTAGCTTATCCCCCACACGTTGATGATTAAAACTAACCACCCATCTCGTCGGTCCTAGAGTACCTCAGACTCCCAGATTAGACCGAGACAGAGTTCCCTAGTGCTTAGTTCCTCTCAGGCTTCCCCACCCCCAATCTTCTGTGCGCTACAGTAATACCTCTTCTACCATGCGCTGGCAGCTTAAAACCAAACCCCAATATTGATTGGAAGAAAGTTTTAAGTTTCTTACTTCCCATTCCCGTAGGCCGTCACCTCCCGTTTACTCGGACCTCCAAGAGACTTGGCAAACCAGCACCAGAAGCCTTCGAATAAAATACGATGGCTACAATCTCAAAAAGAAACAGGGTTCTACCCACCGACTCCCCTGCACCGCCATATCGGAAATACTCGGCTAGAAAGTTTCCGGCGGAAGATGCACAGACAGACCTGAAGGTCCGATCACCAAATGTGTCCTCCGGGAACCGCCCTCTCCCTACCAGTTCCTCTATCTCTGCGTCTGATGGAACTGCAGGCACTGCAGATGCGAACAGGCCTACTGGGCCTCAAGGCCTACTACTGCATCCCCCAACACCCTCGTACTCAAACAACCCACCCGGAGACATCGCAAGGTAAGCCCCATCTCAATGAAAACCCCGAAACATTCTATATGGGCCGAGCCACGACCTACAGGTTAAAGTAAAATAAAGGATAAAAAAGAATATAAAAGAAATATAACAGCTGTTTTAACAGGAATGAAACAGCAGGCAATTCAGTTCAGTCCTCCTTGAAGAGGTTCGGGAGCTTCTTCATGAGATCAGGGAGTGCTTGATCTGGGCTATCATACCCATGCCAAATTCCATCCAAAGATATTTTCAACCTGGCAGGGTAGCTCATTCTGAATTTTATCCCAGCTGCAATCAGTCTTTTAACTATGGGATGAAAGGCTGATCTTTTCTGTCGGATCTCGTACGGAAGGTCTTGGGTGATTCGGTTTTGCACTTATCCCACTGAATTGACTCAGCTCCTTTACTTTGGTCAGCACATGCTGCTTCTCGATGAAACTTAGAAACTTAATAATAATCGGTCGAGGGGGGATCGGGTGGGGTCTTGGTATTAATGGAGCGTGTGCCCTTTCAATATGATATTGCTGCTGAAGCGGTGATGGACCTATGATTTTGTTAAGTAGATGCTGCACAAAACGTATGGTGTCTCCCTTCCTCCAACTCAGGCAGACCCAGGATTAAGATATTGTTCCTTCTACTCCTGCCTCTAAGTCTTCAGTCTTCAGTTGGAGCTTTTGTACTTGCTGCCTCAACTTAATAATTTCTGGGTCGACTCGGCCCCTCCAGTTTTCCAAGGAGGATGCCCTTGCTTCCATATCGCCCACCCTCCGTGATAGATCAGTAAAGTTGCTCCTTATTATTTTTATTTCACTGGAGATCTCCCGGAGCGTTTCTTTAAATGGGAGTAGTTCTTGGAGAAATCGATCCTCCATAAGCAGATTGCACTGAGAAGCAGGTGACCCTTGTTTTGTAGGTTGATTAGTGTTGGTGTTTCTAGCCTTCTTGGCGTTTTTCTCCGGAGTTGCAGGTGGAGTGTGTTTAACCCCAGCCAGCTTCATTTCCGATTCCATCGTCTCCTCGACGAATCGCCTTGTCTTTTAGCAAATAAATGGTTGATAGTGGTCACAACAAGTAGAGGTACCGATGGTGATAAGAAAAAAGTTGATATAAGCGCTCTATATCGAGTAAATATCAATTAATTGGGGTGGTAGACGGGAGCTCAGAGGAAAAGCAGCTACCAGACACCCTGCATCATGTGACCTCATCAAGTCTTTATTTAACCAGGCGTTCCTCGTTGAGCAGAAGCTCATTTGCAAGATGGACCTGGGTGGAGCATGAACAATTGTATATACAGGTCAACACAGGTATTTACAAGGCAATACAGATAATACTCTTTACAGACAGGAAGAAAAAGAAGTTCATATGTACATAGAATTATACAGATATTGTACAGATTACACGGTATTTACATACATAGAAGTGTCTATAGGAAGATAAAGCAGGTTATCTAAGGTTGCAGGAGGAAGTAACGGAAGAAAAAATAAAATAAAAATATACACCAGGTAGAGGTGAAGGTAGGAGGAAGGAGGGAGGGAGGTAGGGGAGAAAGGCTAGGAGGGCACGGTGCACAGAAAGGAGTTGGTAAAACAGGATGTAGAGAAGGTGGATGGAGAAAAGGAGTATGTGTGAGCCCCAGGATTGAATGCTATAAAGTACGGGGCATGGTAGGATGTCACAACCCAGGGTAGTGAGCTCCTATCCGAGGTTGGGAAAGGAAGAATAAGGGGATGGATGGGCCTAGTGTTGATAAGACAGGGGGATAAGAGAGAGAGAGAGAACAATTAGGCTGGTGAGGAGCAAGCTGGGGGGTCAATACTTAAAATTGGGTCTAGGCGTGGCTATATACCAGTGCAGACATCGGTACTGGGTCTGAGTCGGTGAAGCAGTTATATACTTCTTCTGATTGTACTGGAAATAAAGCGCCTTGAAGGCATTTATACCGATTAGAGTGCTTAATTTGAGGTTTTTGTAGATCGCTCCATAAGGTAGGTAGCACAAAGCTTATGGCTTCCCGCCGAGCGGGATTTTGCTTTGGGTACTTTAAGTGTAATAGCTGAGTAACTTCTAACGCCAGATTCCCAATTATAATCAGGGAAGACAGCAGGAGATATAGTAAGGCAGCTTATTAGAGATGGCTCTATAGGTCCAGAGAGCGGCGTTTCTGTGGTGTCTGAACTTTAGTGATGTCCACCCCACTGCCGCATATAGGGTGAGTGATGCGTGTCGAAGGGGAGTCCCATTATAAACCTCAGTGCTCGATGGTAGAGTGTGTCCAGTTTAGCCATGTAAGAGTTGGGGCATTGGCTGTAGAGGAAGTCAGCGTAATCAACCAATGATAGGAAAATGGATTGGACCAGTTGTTTCTTGGCATCTCTTATGAGAAATTGGTTGATTCTAAAAAACAGTCCAAGCCTTTGCCGAAGTCGTTTTAGCAAGTCCTCGATATGTTCAATGAAAGAGAGTCTTTGGTCTATCCAAACTCCCAGATACTTGAATTTTGTAACAAATTCTAGCTTTTCACCTAGAACTGTGGTAATTTGGGGAACTGTCCCACTGGACACAGGGTTAGCTGTACGGATAAAAGGGGAGAGGAATATCGCTTTAGTTTTTTTGGCATTAAGGAGTAGCTTTTTTTGGAGGAGTTGGCTTTGCAAAAGGTTGAATTCTGACTGTAGGTCATTGCAGGCAACTTCAGGTGTTGGGCGACTCACGTAGAGAACTGTATCATCTGCAAACAGATGGATGTTGGCTTCTTTTATACAGTAGTCGATGTTATTAATGTAGATTGCAAAAAGTAAGGGCACTAATATAGAACCTTGAGGTACCCATCTTTGCAGAGTTTTTAAGTGGGACAGACCTCCTTCAGCTTTAACTTGTTGAAGGTGCCCTGTAAGATAGTCAGTAAACCAAAGCAGAGAGGAGGAGTCCACACCTATGGTTTGAAGGGAGGAGAGGAGCAGACTATGGTCGACGGTGTCAAAAACCTTGCTTAGATCAATGTACACCCGTAATGTAATTAGTTTGAGGATTTTTTACAGCAGATTTTCAACATAGGCATTTTGGAACCTCCGCCCATGAGCAGTGTCACTATGATTTTCTTAATCTGTCCCGAACACTAATTTCCCACAGCGATCGCGCTATTCTGCATTGTAAGTGCAAAAACACATTTCGGCCACCGTGTGAAAATTGACAGCTGTACTGCTCATAAAGAGGTGTGTAAAAATGTCAGTGTTGAAAATCTGGACTGAAAATATTACAAATTCATGAACTTAAAAGGGTGCATGGAAATTGAGCAATGCACTCATGTAACACAGTCATTTTATGGACTTTTGTCACCAAATTTTCGACAAAGCAATTTTAATACCTTTGCTCATTAACAGTGTCACTGTGATTTTCTTAATGTGTCCCAAACATTGAGTTAGCAAACTGAACGTGCAATGTGTGCTACATTTGTGAAAACACATTTTGAGTGAGATGTGAAACGACAGCTGTACTGTTCATAAGGAGGTGTGGTGAAATGGCAATGTTGAAAATCTGGAGTAAAAATATTAAAAATTCTCAAAGTTACGAAGTGGTAAGAACTGTGCAACGCACTATAAAATATTATTTTGGGGAATTTTTAATAAATTTTCAACATAGGGTTTTTAGGCTCACCATGAATCAGATATTGTCATTTGAATAATCCTTGAAAGGTGATTCCACGGAATGACCGCGAAATCACCTTTCAGGACCGATTAACAAAATGACAGTGACTGAGTTCATGAGGTGGTGTCCCAAGAACCCCATGTTGAACATTTGGTGAAAACAATTCCCCAAAATGGCTGAGATATGCACCAAAGTTGAAAAAAAAAATGTATGCCATTATACAGCTTACTGGCATTTCTTCAGTTTGTGGTCGGCTTTGAAGAGTGCAGACATATTCCCGGTCCTTCAAAGATCATTGCGCTAGCCTCCGGAGGTAAGTATAGGGTGTTGGGAGGTGGGTGCACAGAGGGTGGGCAAAGGTTGGGGGAGGGTGAGTCAGTCAATAAGGGACCGTCTTTTTCTTACAGGCTGTGTTTTTTTTTAGGTTGTGTTTTTTTTTTTTTTTTATGAAGACGACATGGGACTTTTGCCAAGCTGGGGTGGGCTCCCAGCGTGGCAGCTGGAAGGTTGTTTTGGGGGGGGCCAGTGGAGCCGATGTGGGATTGGGCACCCCCGCTGGCCATACGGACTGTTGCCATGCTGGGGTGGGCTCGCAGCGTGGCAGTTGGAAGGTTGTTTGGGGATCAGTGGAGCTGATGGGGATTGGGCACCTGTTGGCCATATGGACTGTTGCCTTGCTGGGGTGGGCTCCAGCGTGGCAGTTGGAAGGTTGTTTGGGGAGCAGTGGAGCCGATGGATTGGGCACCTTTTCAGCCATACAGTGTGTGGGGAGGGAGGTGCATGAGCATGCTGGGTGGGCTCCCAGCATGCTACTTGGTGCTGTTGGGGAGGGAGCCGGAGCTGTCTATGACAGCTTTTCCAGATGCAGTGCCCGGCGTGTAGGCACTTTGTATGCAAATTGCCTACACATTACCACCACTGATTGTAGTGGTGTTTTACTGTGAACTGTACGCCACTGCATCTGAACTGCTGTCATAGACAGCTTGGACATTTATTGGTGTGGTGAGGCCTGCCTGCAAGAAGGAGCAGGGCATTAAAACGACGGGCACACCTACTAAAACTCAGATGGTGGCACTATGTTTCTTGCACATGCAAGAAACATAAAAAAACTAGCTTCCAAGCCTGTCTGCAATATCCCCCCACTAGAATAACAAATTACTGGAAAGAAGCAGAGGAATGCACTAGGGGGAGGGAGCCTGCTTGTAAAATGCAGGTTTAAGGCCCCCCACACACGAGTGAGCTAACTGCATCCCTAAGGCCAGTTTTTCATACTACGTTCACTCCAACAAAATTTATGCAGTGTGATTTTTTTTTCCAGGCTAGAGCTTGGCTGGCTAGAATCGTAGTGTAAATAAAAAGATTGCTTTAATGGGGCACTGTCTGCTTTTCCCTAGTTTAGCAGCCAATTTCCATTCTATACAGCACACACCGTTCATCATTGTATGCATCCATTAGCAGTAGCAGCTATCAATTGTTTATGACGGACATTATTGCATGTCCCCGCTCGTATAAATGATGCAGAGAACGCCATGTTGGGGACCGCGGTTTAAACAGTATTTTTATTGGCATGTTAAACATTGCCTAGAGGTAATTCAGTTGGTGTATGATAAAACCAGACACTGCCCAGCACAAAATACTTTCAAAAGCTGGTGCCCAACCCCGCACATGCGCAGTCGCGGCACTATCTCGCACATGCGCAGGATCTTTTTCCAAGCCGCCACTGCACATGCGCGAGATTTAGGCAGTAGCTTTTGAAAGTATTTTGTGCTAGAATGAGTCCTCGGTTTTTAATCGCAAACACATCGAACAATTTAGATTACCCTTCTCTTGTGGATTTAATGTTTTTTGGCATGCCAATGTTAAAATGCGCTGTTCGGGACCGCGGTCCCGGTAAATGCACATTCTCTGCACGGAACAGCTTCCTGGGGCATGGAGGTTTTAAGTCGGGACGCCAGTAATGAAAATAATGTTTAAATCACGAAAATTGGTAAGCTGCTTACTTTTGCTTTTATTTGGATGCATTCTACAGTCAGACTTACAATTATGTGCTTGTAGAATATCAGATGGAAATTGAGCACAAATCGAGGGGAAAAGCAGAGAGTGCCCCTTTAAAACTTACCTCACTGCTGTCCTTTAGTCACACATGTAGCAGCAGATCCCCTGTCTGACATGCTGACTGCTCCTTCAACCGTTAGAACAGAACCGGATGTGAACTCTAACATTGCATGCAGTATGCCAGAAGCAGCACTCTGTTCTACCACAGTGGTTTTAGTTGTTTTAACTGTTTTAATTTACAACAGAAGCCAAACTAAAGCTCAGCAGCACACAAATAAAAACATTCAGCAGCCTCTTGAATGAGGATTGCAAAAAAAAACTTAACTATAGTAGCAGTCAGTTCACAAACAGAAATTTAAAGGCACAGTACTTTATTTTATTGGAATGTAGTCATTGTTTTGCTGATTTTCAATCTAGTTTGGGTGTCTATATGATATGTGTCTGGGTGATAACTTTTCTGTGAGCTAAAAATGCAAAGGGGACATGTAAGGGGTATTTGTAAATGTATGGGGAAATTGATTATAGAAGAATAGAAATGTATATGTTGCACTCCATGGTTGTCAGATAGCAGCTGGACTAGGAAGTGAGTGGATCGCTGTGCTGGCAGTCGCTTTCACAGGACTGGCAGTCAGACTGTGGGGGAGAGGTCCTCTGCAGGTGAGGGGGCCATTACCACTGGGGTGTGGGGAATGGTAAACCACGAGGGAATATGACAGAGCTGTGTACCAGATGATGGGGGGGGGGGCCAGAAACCACTAGACCACCAGGATATATTACAAAGAGGTGTACCGGGTGATCAGGGAGGGGCATTACTAGACCACAAGGTCGTTTCTGTTACGTGGCAAACATAAATGGAGGGGAGCCACTAGACTGATCTTGAAACTGATGGGTGTTAAGGGTCTGGTGTGCCCCATACTTATCTGACTGATCATGCCTCCCTACCTCGGCATTTTGAAGCATGTAGTGCATCCACAACCATCATGGCTGTCCAAGTGTGAAGCATGACACTGAGTAGCCAGGGGCAACTGACTGCCCATCTATACCTGGTCTCAGTATACCATTGAGATATGTACTTTGGAAACCAGAGCTGTTGATAGCGCTGTTTACTCAGCCTGTCTATATGGCATGCCTCTGGCTGCTCCCCGTGTCATACGTCACACTGGGACAGCGGTGGATAGGGGTGTACCGCACACTTCAAAATGGGGGCAGGAGGGAGGCAGGATCAACCAGATGCAAGATAAAGTAAGTTAAAATTAATACACTTTGCAAGTAAGCTAATCGGGCTATGACTTACACCCAGGCATGGCCTGATTACTGATGGATGTTTTCTTTAATTTCTCTTTCACAATGCTCTCAGGGACACATAGTGAGTAAAGTAGTTGTGAGACTCAGTCCTAGGACTCCACGTTCAGAGTTCTGCATACTAGCCATCATCTCATGTTGCCCCCCCCCCCATGCCACTCACTGTCAGGGTCACAAAATGGCAAAAGTGACCTAGCTGAGATGCATTTCATTAGTTACAACTCGTGTACACATTTCTACAGGGGGCTTTAGCTCAGCATTGTACTTCCTTTCCACTTCCACATTGGCTGGTCCATGAGAAAGCAAGCAGCAAAATTATGTTTTATGTACTCATGAGCACAGGCCTCCATGCCTAGGCACGCACAACTGTCTCCCTGCCTATTGAGCCTATCACCCACTCACTCCTGCCCACCTTGGGGGTTCTCTCCTCACAGGCCACACTGGGCCACAGATTTCAACAATAGGCCCTGTGCGCTCTTCCACCCTTTCTCTGTCATGTCTCCAGTCCTCTCCCTCCTCACAGGCCATGCACTTGGTATGCCTCTGCCCATGGGCTCCTCAGGCTACCTTTTGGTCTCGGTATGTCACGATTCCCCTCTCACAGGTCACTTCTCTTTTCTACAGCCTTGGTGATGGACTATTGTTCCTGAACACCCCCCTGCTACACTCACTATGCAATACTCTCTCACACAACAGCGTCTGCCATGCTGACGTGCATTCGT
This sequence comes from Neoceratodus forsteri, assembly GCA_016271365.2. NCBI lineage: Eukaryota > Metazoa > Chordata > Ceratodontiformes > Ceratodontidae > Neoceratodus > Neoceratodus forsteri. The sequence goes on from CM057458.1 coordinate 107,415,555, forward strand.
GCACTCCAGGGACTGGTGACACTTCATGTGTGGACTTCTGGGACATGCAGTTTTGAACAAGCACATCCCTCCCATGACCAACGGTAAACACCTACATGACAAAATTACAACTCCTAGGTGCATCGTGTCATTCACTTTCGCAAACATTTCATGCTGGAGTTCTGCTGGGAACTGGGAATTGTAGTTCTGTACTGTCCAGAAGCATGTGTGAGGGTGGCCCCACCTTCCTTGTCACTGGGCCACCCATCTTTACCCTGTTCTAGACTAATCAGCTGACCTTCCTCCTTGCATTTGAAATCCCTTTCCCACCCACAGACCAGCCTTGTCCCCCCCCTCCCCAGCATTGCTGTGCTGTTCAAGGAAAAGGTGCTGCCACACATGTGTTGTGAGCACACTGCTGGTTTTTGGCTGTGGGAGTCCAACAACATGGAGAGGGGGGGGTCCAGTTGCAGAGGGGCCTGATCTGGATAGGCTGACCACATACCTCTCAACTGCCCCTCATGAGGCTAGGTTCATGGCATACACTCCTTCAGTGCATGGTAACATGTCAGTTCATTCCAATCTATCTGCTCCATGAGAACTCATGCTGTACTATTTCCTCTGATGTTAATCAGCCCTCTGTATAAATCATTCTCTGACAATTCACCCCCAGCATAAATTTTATATGTTAAACTCTGGGGGGGGGGGTGCAATTTGGGAACAAATTGGGCAGGGAGCCAATTGACACTGGAATGAATAAATGAATAGTACTGAGCAAGTTATCACACAGCAGATTAACCGTTGACATGTCATGTCATCTCAGTGGACTCCAGCTGTAAAAGATGCAGGCTCACCATTATGGCTCACATTTCCCACCTCCCAATCATGTGTACTGGTCCAGGTGAGGGAACTTTTGTGTAGATTTCAATTCTGGATGCTGGGAAGTACCTGTAAGACAAAAATTACACCGGAGTCACATAGGAGCCATAGTTCTTAGGGGAAAATACAGATAAGACCAATAGTAGATAAAGGTATACTTATCTGATAAGCACAAGTCAAAGTCCAGTCAGTCCTATGGAAGTAAGGTAGAAAATATATGTTTGACACATAAAATTGTCATTAATGCAGTGGCACAACGTAACCATAATATTCAATGGACAGTTTTAATGCCATTAATGTGGTGGCACAACATGGACATATAATTGTCTATGGCAATGTGAAGCTCATTTGGACAGTTTTAATGGCCATTAATGCATTGGTGTAGCATGAACATAGTTTTCATGGCAATGAAAAGCTCATTTCTCAGTTTTAATGGTTATTAATGGAAAAGCATGTCATTTTCATGACCATTAAACTCTCAGCTGAGACATTTAACGGCCAATAATGTAGTTAATGACTACAAGGATAGTTTCCATGGCAATGAAACTAGGTAATTACATTTTAGTGGTTATTAAAAGTTCATTGCTATGTTTTAATGGGTGTGAAAAAGGCCATTAACTGTATATTAAATGAAATTTAATGGCTGTACAACACCAGTTAAATATTTAATGGATGGTGGTAATGGTTAATTAATGCCGTGGATGAGTACATTAATGATTTTTACCCATGAAACCACAACAATTAATGGAAATGTAATAGGAGAACAAATTTCACATTAAACATGATTTAATGGGGTAAATTAATGGGTTTGCATGAAATTAATGGAAAATTAATGGATTTTAATGGAAATGTAATGTATATCGATGCAGTAGTGGATGATTGGTTATGATGATGATGATGACCCAGTAATAATGATAGGTCCAGTTGTCGTGGTGATCAGTTGCAGTCCAAGTGTGTCCTGCCTGAAAAATCATGTAGCACACCCCCCACTTCATGGCTTAAAAAAATGGAGTCCAATAAGCAGCATCAGGGACATGTTAAAACTAGAGCATCTCAATCCCTTGCTTGGGACTTTTTTGTGCAAGATGCAAATGATGAGTCAGTTGCAATCTGCCAGGTTTGTCATGCGCATGTGAGTCGAGGTATAAAGGGGAGCCATCTGGGCACAGAGGGACAGTATACGCATCTTAAGAACAGGCACATGGCACTGTGGACCCAGCACAAGATGGCAGCTAATACCACAGTGGGGCGTTCACCCTCGCCATCAACCATAATGAGCATGTTATCCACTTCCATGACTGTAAAATCAAGTAGGAAATTACATGTGTGCAGTAGTGATGAAATAAGAGCAGAGGATTAACACAGGCATGATGAGGTGGAGGAGCATAATGATTGTGAAATGTTGTCCAGTGGTAGTGAGAGTAACAGTTTTGGTGGTGGGGGTGGTGGTGGTAAATGCAGTATATCTAGTGCAAGTGGTACATCAACCCTGGTTGGTAAATCAAGGAAAATAACTGCATTTGTGAGTTTGTCGTCATCACCTGTGCAACTGTCTTCATCACACGTCCACACTCCACCTCCTGCCATTTGCAGAGCAGAACAATTTGTCATCACACCCCATGTAAAACGTTTGTCAGCCCACCTTACAGAATGTTTTTGTGCATAAGCTGAAGTACCCACCCAATCAAACAGTGTCACGTGAACTTAACGCTGCTGTAGCTCAAATGCTGGCAATTGATCTTTTGCCCTTCTCCTTTGTGGAGATTTCCGGGTTCTGGTGGTTTGCTGCACGTGCCTGTCCAAAATGTAAAGTCTCATCCAGGACATACTTTTCCACCCGTGCTGTCCTCAAGTTGTACCGTACTGTGTCCATCTCTGTAAAACATGCCATTCAACATTCCTCCTCTCCATTCATCTATTTAAGCATGGATATGTGGACAAGTGGCAAAACAGCAGGGAGTTCATATTTGTCTATAACTGCACATTGGGCACAGCTGCCGGGTGATGTTTTTGCTGTTAGTAGTGTGAATTATTAGTGTTGTAAGATGGAGTGTCATGGTAGCAATCTTCCAGGAATTCAACAGCATGCAACGATTGCTATGTGCAATGTGACCTGTTCACACACTGGTGAAAACATGTTGGACTTGGTACTGATGGAAATTGACAAGTGGCTGAACCCCCTGTCCCTGAGAGCTGGGTTCACAGCAAGTGACAATGGGTCAAATGTGGTGAAATGCATCATTACTGGTGGCTTTGTTTGGGTTCCGTGCATGGCCCACTGCTTAAATCTTGTGGTGCAGGAGTTTCTGCAGCACCCTGATATAAAGGAAATGCTGACAGCTGCACGCCATATCTGTTTTCACTTTTCACGCTTTGCAAAGGTCCATGACCAGCTTCAGCAGTTGCATATCCGAAACAGCCTCCCTCAGCACCGCTTGAAGCTGGAAGTTGTCACCCTGTGGAACTCCACTTTATACATGGCAAAGAGGTTGTATGAATAATACAAAGCCATCTCAGAATATCTTGACATGCACACTAGCCGTGACACTTCCGGGGCCTCCATGTCTATGACGATTGAACAGTGGCGCCTCATGGACTCTGTAATAACAATTTTGAGGCCTTTTGAACATGCCACAGAGGCAGTGAGTGGCAAGTCTGCCTCCATTAGCCAAACAGTTCCACTGCTGCAGGTGCTGAGGCAGACATTGGTGAATGTACAGCATAGCCTTGATGTTGCCAGAGACAGTGCTAGCAGTATGTTGTTAAAACACATGCTGACAGTATTCGACCAGAATCGTCACATCTTGAGCATTCAGCGTAGTGACAACTTTGCAATAGCAACAGTGCTAGACCCACGATACAAACGTGGAATTGCTTCAGTACTGGAGAGCAAGTCTGAACAGGTAACAAATGTCAATGGGCAACTGGTGCACTTGGTTCATGGGGCACAGAAGTCACGTGCCAAGGTCAGCAAACCTCAGCAGCATAATCAGGCTGAAGGTGAACCTGGAGGAGTATCAAGCATATCCTGTAAGGGGCAGAGGACTGCAGTTCCAGGTGGTCTGTCATCAAAAGTGGTTGGCGTTAACCCACTTTGGGAGTATTTGTCCCAAGTGGGGATTTGTGCCATAAATGATTCTGGAGAACAGGATGATGCATCAACCACTGGACTTAGTGCAGCACAGAGAATGGTTGAGTCATATTTGTCTGAAAACAGGCATCGGTCAGTAACTGATGATCATCTTTTATACTGGAGTGGAAAAGTCAATGAATGACCATAGCTGACCGCAGTGGCACTGAAGTACCTGACATGCCCGCCCTCCAGTGTAAATGTCGAGAGGGTATTCAGCTCAGCAGGTGAAATAATTCAGGATCGTCATACAAACCTCTCTCCTGAAAATATCAGTTTGCTAACATTCATAAAAATTAATGAGAAGCACATACTAGCTGAGACTGCAACCTCAGTATTCGTACCCCAGCCTTGTCATGGTTTTGCTGATTTAGAAATGGACCATCCTGGTGGCACTGGCAGTGGCAGCATGAAAAGGCCTACCACTGACGTAGATGATGACACAATGGTGAAAGAATTTCCCAGTGGTCAGAATTCAGACATAGATGACTGTGAGGGCAGCTTTCTTTATGAGGATGATAATGAGGTTAATGTTGGCAGGTTTTAACTTAAGTGGTTAAAAGACTGTCACATTTGTTGTATGATACATGTTTTCTTTTTCATAAAGTTAAATGAGTGTCCCACTCAGAGTGACTCAAATTCCATATGTCACGTCATATTTGTAACACAGAGCACATTATACAATGGCAAGGAAATTTCCTGGACTGTAATTGGTCAAACTGGGACTGGAGCCAGGATGTTATCCCAGCATAACATCCCGACTGTAGTCCCAGTACAGACGGGACCGCATCAATAATTTAAAAACAAACGCTCCTCAACCTTGTCTACCAGCAGCTTCAGTAACCCGTGTGCTGCTTGAAATCGTCTGTCCCGGCCCAGCTCACCAGTGACACAAGACTCAATTTTTCTGCCAAAACAATGATAAATGGCCCACCCCCACCACACACAAACAAAATATTATTTAAAAAAAACTATAACATGGATTCAAGAGTGCGCAGCGAGTGAATGAGTGTAACGCTATTCAAACTGCCACCACGCAGCTCTCGTTCACACGCTCGCACTTGAACGAATTTGCTGACATAATTTTATTTAAAATAAAATTTCCTTCCTACCAAGTCCCGACGTTCATTTCAGTCACCACATCCTCCTGGCACCAGTCGGACAGCGGAAACACCACAAACCACACGCGGCGGGAAAGATCCGAAACACAGACACGGAAGCAATATTAAAAACCGACGTTACTGTGAGGAAAAAATAACAAACGAGGACGTTACTGTGGGGAAGTACAAAACCAGCAACTTAGTCAGATATAAAAGACATTAACAGCAGCTCCACCCACTGGTCACAACAGTAAAACAGCACTATTTTTTTAATAAGTACACCTACACATGAAATAAACAGCAAAAAATCAACTTTTTAAATATAGTTTTTTATCTTTTCATTTTTTTTACAATAGCGAGCCATTGTATAATAGGAATAATGCCCTCCAGGGTGGGTGTTATGCTGGGATAACATCCGCCTTGGGTGTTGGAGCGCCCTCGGCCGTTGGCCTCGGGCCCAACCACCCAAGGTGGGATGTTATCCCAGCATAACACCCACCCTGTCGGGCATTATTCCTTTAATATATCCTGGCCCCTGTACCACCACCATAAGACTGCTTTTAGCCATTGCCACTATAGGGAATGTCACAGTGTGCTCCCCTGGACCACCATCACCATAAGATCACTGTTAGCCACTGCTACCAGAGGGAATGACTTTGTGTGCTCCACTGGACCATTACCATAAGACTGCTGTTAGCCAGTGCCACTATAGGGAATGTCACTGTGTGCCTCTTGGACTACCACCATGAAACTGCTGTTAGCCACTGCCATCAGGGGGAGTGACATTGTGTGCCCCCTGGACCACCACCACCACCATAATACCACTACTAGCCACTGCCACCAACATAGGGAATGTCATTGTGTACCCACCTGGACCACCACCATGAAACCACTGTTAGACAGTGCCACTGTAGGGAATGTCACTGTGTACCCCCCTGGACTACCACCATGAAAACACTGTTAGCCACTGCCATTGGGGGAATGACATTGTGTGCCCCCTTGGACCACCACCACTATAATATCACTGCTAGCCACTGCCACTACCATAGGGAATGTCACTGTGTGCCCACCTAGACCACCACCATGAAACCGCTGTTAGCCACTGCCACCGGGGCCATGACTTTGTGTGCCCCCCTGGACCACCACCACTATAATACCACTGCTAGCCACTGCCACCACCATAAAGAATATCACTGTGTCCCACCTGGACCACCACCATGAAACTGCTGTTAGCCAGTGTCACTAGGGGCAAATGATTTTGTGTTCCCCCTGGCCCACCACCACCATAATACCACTATTAGCCACTGTCACCACCACCAGATGCAGGAAGATGTGAGAGGGAATGTCATCATGTGCCTCAGCTGTGACCACCACCACCCACCACCACCATTGTGACAATGTCTTCCATTACATGTCTTGACCATGCCAAGGCAGAGGAAGTTAAAAAGGAGACCACATCCATTAGCCAAAGGCACAAGGTTTCTTACTATGAATACTATAAAGTGAGAATGTGTACTAATGGTTTTCATGCTATTCAACTTCCTTTAGCTATGTGTTTTGTTTTCTGTAGCTTTTCCGAGCTGCAATGGTCAAACACATACAGTCAACTTATTTTGTTTTTTTACGGGTAACAACAATGGAATGTCCTTCGCTGAAGGTCTGTATCAATGGTACAGCAGCAGTACTGTCGACAGGAACCTATGGGATATCCATTTCCAGTCCATACCGGTAAGTATATAAATTTTATTTCATCTATTCCTTTTTTTTTTATAACAGTGCAAAACATTTTGATTATAAACTAGGTGACCTGTACATCACAAAAAATATTTCTGCAACATATCATGCACTGTATTCAAAATTTGCAGCTGCAGCCATGACAGTGTTGAAAAAGTTTGACAGGTCATGTTACTTGACAAGATGTGGTTTTAAAATGTAACTTGAGTTGAGACACAGGGACACTAACACAGTTTATTTGTTACAGCCTGGTATTTAAATTGTTATCTGATGATTGCACTAGGACAGCTTGCTATCTGTGTTAATCCAGATAACCGTGGTGGAATAGCCATGGCTTAAACATAATGCCTTACTGCTGCAATCAAGTTGTAATACGTTCTTCATTTCTCTTTTTAGGAAGCTTCCAGAAACTTTGTGGTGTCATAGTTGCCTATTCAAAGAACGACTTCAACATCATGCCCCTCCACCAGGCTGGGGCAGACATGCAACAAGCAGAAGTTGTTTGAATCGATGATAACCATGACCATCATTGCTGGATCTGAGAATAAGGAACCAAATAAGAAACCATTAATGAGATCTACTTGCAAATATGCCCCCCCCCAAAAAAAAATACTTACCTTCATTGGCTTGACAGCATTCCATTTCCAATTCCAACACCAAAATTTCTCATCAAGCATGGGAAAGTGCACACCAACATTATGTTGCCTGTGATACAAAACAATACAATGAGTACATGTATATATATGTCAACCCCCTACCAAGAAAATACATTGATATAGATGTGTGTGTGTATATATATATATATATATATTAGGGTAGCACGGTAGTGCTACCATAGTTAGGGTTGAAGAGCCATTTCTATGTTAAACCCCAAAATTTTGCACCTTAACAACTTTGCAACCGTTTGATGGATTTGGCTGAAATTTGGAATACATGATCAAGAACCATAGGCCTTGGGATCTGCCAAGTTTTATAGTGGACAGATACACGGCTGCGGAGTTATTAAGCGTGATCTGCGCGCGTGTTTATGCTTTTTCTGGAATTCTATGGTCACGCGTACAGGTCGCACGGTTCATGCGACTGGCCCAAAATCTTCAGAGAACGTCCCTGATGTGTCTTTCAAAGATTTGGTAAAAAAAATATTAAACGGTTCAAAAGTTATTAAAAAAACAATTTCCCATTATAAGTCAATGGGAAAAGTTAACAAAAAGTTTGACAGTGTCGCAAATGCATTTTTACTTTCGGAAATGGCCGTTACTTTTGCAAATCCACCATTTTGTTTTCAGTTTGTGATCAGAAAAATGGTTGGCATTTAAATTTGGGACTCTCTAGCAACCTAATTATTTTTGTATTTACCTAGTCGGACCCTGATGATGCTAGCCATGTCTTTATTTTGGGGTAAAACACCCCAGAAATATGTTTTTCAAATTTCTGGAAAAAATACTTTCACAAATTACTTTCGTGCTCACGAAAGCGTCATAACTTTTTTGTGAAAGCTTTCGTAAATTGTGACAGTAGTTTTCTAGCCTGTGGGAAAGTGACAGCAATTCTTTGGCATTGCGCTGCAAAATAACGGTTGGGAGTTTTGGGCTGAAATTTGGAAGGAACGCAGCCGACATCTTACAGATGTGCCTTTCATATTTTGGTGAAAAAATATTACACAGCGGCAAAGTTATGGCACTCTAAAGTTGATGTTTTTTCCCATAGGATAAGATTACGGTGACCAACACATTACAGGAATTGTTTGGCACCCTGCTGCAAAATAACGGTTTGGTCTTTTTTCCTGAAATTTGGAGGAAAGACAGCCAACAGCCCACAAATGTGCCTTTCAGTGGCTTGGTGAACAAATATTACTGGGAGACAAAGTTATGGCACTCCAAACTTCTCTTTTTTCCCCACAGGATAACATTACGGCATTCGCCGCGCCTTTCAGGGCCCGTACCTCGGAAACGATGTGAGATACGGACTTTTCATTGGAAAAATGCTTAGCTCCCTAGTGGGGGCTAAGCAAAAAATTAGCCAGGACAGTTGTAAATCATATGACTTTTAAATTTTTTTTCTACGTCATACGGTTCCTGAGATATAACCTATTTAGTATTCCAAGTCCTCATTTTCTGCTCCGATACCCATTATTATACATACATTCTTTGTACTCACTGTCTTTCTCTATGCATGTTTTGGGGAAAACCAGCCTGTGCACTTACATTACTGTTACTGTTGCCCTTTCCACTTGCGGTTCCGTACCCATTTCACTTACCGTTGACGTCTGCGCCACCATGTGCGTTATCCTTTGCATTTTCATTTGTGCTTGCGTTTCTGTTATTTTTTGCCATTTGTGTCTACAGTACTGTTTCTCTTTCTGTTTTACTTAGAGTCACCATGCCCATTGAAATTTCCGTTTGCAGGCATCATGTTACTATGTGACAACACATTACGTGGCAGACCGTTCCCGTCTACGCCACCGTGTGTGTTACCCTTTCTGTTCTCATTCACACTTGTATTACCATGTGCACCACTGTTAGCACTTCTGTTTGCGTTGCTGTTCCTGTTACTATGCCTCAAGACATCACGTGGCAGGAGCGCGGGAACCCCGCTGCTGCATTACATTCACTGTTTCTCGTTATCATTCTCACAAAGAAGGGAAATTAGAGGCAAAAAACTCTGTTTAATGCATTAGTTAGGGTTGTTCCACAGTGACAAAAGTGAGGAAATTCAGTGTTAGGCTTGAAAACCCCCCTTGGACCCCCTGCCCACCCCCCAACCGGCATTGGGGTGTGCATTGGGGTCGATGGTCCTAACTCTTCCACATTCTCCTATACTTCTGCTGCTTTTACACATGTGATGGGGTGAGAGTTAGCTGATGACCCCAATGCACACCCCAATGCTGGTGGGGGTGGTAGGTCCAAGGGGGTTTCAACCCTAACACTGAATTTCCTCACCTTTGTCGCTGTGGAACAACCCTAACTAATGCATTAAACGGAGTTTTTTGCCTCTAATATATATATATACATATATATATATATATATATTTATATATATGTATCTATCTATATATCAACTCACCAAGGCTACTATTAGTGTACACACAAAGGGCACCCTTCCATCTGGTTGAGGTGACGGCATTGCAGCACACTTTGGAAAAGCAACAGTTGTTTCACTGTCATCATTTGTGATGGATCACTGAATGGTCATTCATGTTATGGTATCCCTACTTCACACGTTTTGGCAAGACACTGTGCATTATGACATCATCATCACAGTAAGGTCAATACACACAGCAGCATTACATGTAAGTGCCACAGCAACAGTAGCACTTATGAATTTTCTGGATCAAAGACAGTTGCATTTTGGGGTTGCACAATAATTCTGGGGCCTGTGTGTGTGTGTACTGCATGCCGGACTGAGTGCTCCATTAATTCTAGGACACTTTGCATTTCATGTTACACTCTCATTTCACTTTGTCAGCACTTGTGAATTTTCTGGACCCAAGACAGTTGCATTTTGGGGATGTACAATAATTCTGGGGACTGTGTGTGAGTATTGCATGTGTAAATGAGTGCGCCATTAATTCTGGGAGGCTTTGCAATTCTTGTGCTGCAATTTCACTTCATCAGCACTGGGGAATTTTCTGGACACAAGACAGTTGCATTTTGGGATTGGGAATTCTGGTGAGTCTGGTAAATATTTTTGGAGCCTCAGTAATGTTTACTTTCTGTCATGCTGTCATGAAGTATTTGTTAAAAAGCAGGACTGAGCAGTGCAATTATACTGTGCTAAACTACATGTGTGCAGTCCATCTTCTTTCCTGTGTGTGCAGACACTGTCCAGCTTCAAATTGCAAACATGTATATATATGCTGATGCTGACTTTTTGAGGTGTTTATGGTATAAAGAATAAAGATAAGAATATATAGATAAGAATATATATTGTATATTTTATTTATACCATTAACGGCAGCAGGCAAAGTGATATGATATGTTTTCAGAGGTCTTGGGCCAATGTGCACCTCAATCACTCACACAGACACAGTGCACACATGACTTTGCAGAGATAATAGCACAAAAAATCATGTATTTAAACAAACCATACCGAAAGGACATAAAATATTGCTGAGGCACCCAAAATATTTTATGGTTTACAGACATGTTCAAGTCAGAATATGTAACAGGTCCTGCAGTCCACTGCCACCACACTGTGCTACCACTGGCACTGTGTCATGCTATGGTCTACATCAACTTGCTGCAAAACTGACACTGCCAGTGTAAACTAGAAAGACATATTCCAGAACAAGTAATGAAAAGAAGGAATGTGGTAGTACAGTGTGCTGGCAGTGAACTGGACCTTATATATTTTCTGACTTTATAATGTCTGTACACCAAGAAATATTATGAGTGCATCAGCAATATTTCATGTCTGTTAGATGCCGTTTGTTGAAAAGCAGGATTTTTTTGTTGCTATGTTCTCCTAACAAATAAAATATGTGTTCTATATTCTTATCTTTATTATTGATACCATAAACATAGCAACAAGTCAGACAGCAATCAGCATATATATGTTTGCAAGAAGCTGGACAGTGTCTGCTGTACATACACATACAGGAAAGAAGACTGACTGCACACATGCAGTTTAGCACTGTATACTTGCACTGCTCAGTCCTGCTTTTCCACAAACAATCTGCCACAGAAAGTAAACATTAATGAGGCACCAAAACAGCACACACACACACACACACACTTAACAGAAGGAAGGGGGGCCAGAATACAAAGTGTCATGCACATAGAAGACAACAAAAAAGGGCATAATTACATACAAGGGTCGAGGATGGTGGAGGAATACATTTTATAACACAGCTGGGAAGGTGTGGCGGGGGAGCACATGGTGTGAGAAACAAAAACTAATTTGGGATCCCCAGGTGGTCCAGCAGCAGTTCCAGCATGTGCATAATTTGTAACTGATGTCCCTCTATGCGATCCAACCTCTCCTGGACAGCACTCACCCTCTCATTCTTTTCCTTGACAGCACTCCAGAGAACTGCCAGGTCAGCCCACATTACAGGCAGTTCTCTGGGGTCCACACACATTCTACAGGCTCAGCTGCTGCAGGTGGTGGTGGTGGTGGGGAGGGTGCTGGTTGAGCTACAGGTGCTGTTCTGGCCCTCCTCCAATTAGGGCCATTGCCATGCACAGCTGCACCGTCTGCCACAGAAGGTCCAGCAGGTGCAAGTCTGACCCTTTCTGTGGCAGCCTTCCACTCCAACTGGTGATGGTTCAGCATACAGATGTGCTGGCCTCTAGTCCCTAGGTGAGTCCCCGGGGGCCATGGCACACCTCCACCTGACTTAGGTGGCACCTGACCATGCTGCTGTCCCCCCCGACAGAGTCAAAAACTTCCAAAACAATGGAGGTGTGGGGAGGACCAGGCACAGGCAAGGGAGGGCCAGATGCACTGGCAACTGGCTGGTCACGGTGCTCAACAGTAATGAAATCTACACCTGGGCCCGGGGGCACAGGCATATCCTGCTCCAGAGGACCTGATGCTGGAGATAGTGCTGGACATGGTGGTGGTTCAACTGCCTCAGAGTCAGGAGGAAGTGCTGGTCCTGCTTCTGGTGTGGGGGAACACTCAAAATTGTGGATCGGTCCAACAGGAACCAGTGGCCATGCCCCCCCATGCATGCACATGGTGCAATGCCTACCACGCTCTCCCAGAACAGCCCCAGCCCCAGACATTCCCTCACCCTGGTCCATCTCTCCTACTGCACTCCCTCATTCCAAGCAATGACTACTCGACTTGACAGAAAACACACTGTCACACAACACACACACAGTCACACTGACACAGAAACAACTAACTACTTATAAAGGTAAGAAAAAAAATAATTTACAGAAAGAACAAATTAAGTAAAAAAAATACAGGAAAGACAAAAAAAATGTTGCTTTTAAAAAAGCTATTGGGTCTAATTCAAAGTTTAAATCTCCTCCTCGCTCCGATCTCCAAGTCTCAGGCTGTCTCACAGTCACAAAACAACATACTCCTCTCTCTCCATCTGCACAGGAGAAAGTGAAACTATCTCCTTGGCAAGGCACTTCCTTCCTGCCTGGCTAAAGAGCATGTGACTTACAGTACTGTAAGTCATGTGATGTGGGGGGCTGCCAAATCTGTAACATGAAGTGGATCACTTACAATCATAATTAGGAACGCAAAGTCTGTTTAAAACAATGACTTCACCTTACTTCGTGTTACCATTCCACCTTAACGTGAAATGGTAATGACAAGGTGAAGTGAGCATTTTACATTGCCCACTCTACATAGCGGAGTGGCAACTTGAAGTACCCACTTCGCCTTCACTTCACTGTCAGAATTTAAATTTGCTGCATCTCTACTGATGATGAACCATAAGCTGACTGAACTGATGTTGGCCCTGATATGCTGCTGCTGCTTTAGGCCCATCCTCATGAACCTCACCTGACTGAACTGATAGTGGCCCTGATGCTGATGCTGCTGTCTAGCGAAGAACCTCAGCTGTCTGAACTGATAGTGGCCCTGATTCTGATGCTGCTGTCTAGTGATGAACCTCAGCTGACTGAGCTAATAGTAGCCCTGATAATATGCTTCTGTCTAGTGATGAACCTCAGCTGTCTGAACTGATAGTGGCCCTGATGCTGATGCTGCTGTCTAGTTATGAACCTCAGCTGACTGAGCTAATAGTGACCCTGATAATATGCTGCTGCTGCTTTAGGTTTATTCTCATGTGCTTCTACCGCTCTTGCCATCATATATGTCTTGTGATGAACCTCAGCTGATTGTACTGAGAGTGGCCCTGATGATGCTGCTGCTTTAGGTCTGTCCTCATGTGCTTCTCCCACTCCTGCCATCTCATATGTCAAGTGATGAACCTTGGCTCACTGTACTGATAGTGGCACTGATGCTGCTGCTGCTTTAGGCCCATCCTCATGTGCTTCTCCCACTCCTGCCATCTCATATGTCTGGTGATGAATCTCAGCTGACTTAACTGATAGTGGTCCTGATATGCTGCTTCTGCTGTTTTATGCCCATTTGCATGTGCCTGCCACACTCATACAAACATACAAAGAAGCCAGCAGTAGAAGTCCACTTGGTCTGTCAAGTCTGCTCATGTTGCAGGGTCCACAGCTTGAGCTACTGTCACTGCTCTCACAGCCCCATTCCTCCCATCCTCCCTACCCATGACACTTACCTCTCTTAAAGCTGCTCACTGTCTCCAATGAGATTACCTCTTCTGGCAGCACATTCCAAGTGTCCACCACCCACTCTGTGAAGAAGTGCTTCCTGATCTCCCTCCTAAACCTCCCACCCTCCAGCTTAAGACTGTGCCCCACTTGTGTTATGGTTGCCACTCAGCTTAAAAAGACTCTCATTATCAACCTTATTTATCCCTTTCAAGTACTTGAAGGTCCCAATCATGTCCCCTCTGTCTCTCATGTCTTCCAGGGAGTACATGTTCAGTTCCCTCAACCTCTCCTCATATGCCTTACCCTGCTGACTAGCTATCATCTTTGTAGCCCTCCTCTGGACCTTCTGCAGCAGGTTAATGTCCTTTTTGAGGTGTGGGCACCAGTACTGAATTCCATACTCTAGATACAGCCTTACAGTGACCTGTACAAGGGCAGTATAATCTCCTCTGTCCTACTACTGATCCCCCTAGATATGCATCCCAGCACCTTGTTTGCCTTTGCTGCTGTTTCTTGCACTGTGTGGAGTACTTCAGGTCAGTAGTGATCATCACTCCAAGGTTCTTCTCCTCCTCTGAGGCAGATACTCGGCTCCACCCAGGTAGTACTCCATCCCAGGTTTCTTGGCTACAATATGCATAACTTTGCATTTGGCATTGAAGCAAAGCTGCCATCCTATATTCATTCTTATATCCAGTGCTGCCATCTTATATGTCTGCTGATGAACCTCAGCTGACTGAACTGATAGTAGCCCTGGTAATATGCTACTGCTGCATTAGGAAAAAGATAAACACACTGGGCAAGAGGAACTAGTAATGTAATGTGTAATGTCTCACTCTATCAAGCTGCTCAGACTGCTGAGAAAACAAGACCCAATTTCTACAATTGGATCCATGGAATATCATTACATGGAAACAATAAGTCTGCCGATATGTATGTGCACAATGAATATCCATGGAAAAACATTCCAGCAGCTATTTTAAACAGCATCAATGCATGGAGGAATAGTATTCTGCAGAAGAGAACATCAGCGGAACCCTAGTACACTGATTGCTGCTATCATTAAATTAAAAGCAAGGACACCATTATGATACACTGCACAGTGTATATACATGTCTCCAGTCTAGCAGGAATCAAGTAGAAGAAATGTCATTAAAATTCATCCACTTCATTATATGGAAATAGAATTTTAATCTTGCAGAAATATGAACCATGGAAATTGTTGGTCATCAATGTAGTATATTGCTGCATTTTTTTTCTCTTTTTGTCTCCAGAGCTGACTGCCACACATCAGCCTGGTCACAGCGCCACCGTGCTTCCACCTCCTGGCCACTTGTGCTCTTGCTCAAGTACCACTAACTTACCCCCAGAGGGCGGGGATGCGGAACTCTTGGTGCCACATGAGTAGTGATTGCCTGGGGAGAGCTGGACCCAGAGGCTAATTGAAGCCGGGGGCAGACTTCACTAGTGTGGTCAGCTGTGAGGAGTTTTTCCCTTACTTTTGGCAGGGGTTGGGACATGCAATGACATCCAGCATCTGCCCCACCCCTCAGATACTGACACTGGTCACTGTGCGAGCCCCAAGCTTCTGCCAGGGGTCCATCGTGTGCCAAGCACTACCTGCACCCTCCCCCCGAAGTAGAAGAGCAGTCTGTGGGACCCTCAATCCTACTCCCCCTGGCCGGCTCTCCAGTGACCTGGGTCCATTCCCAAACCCGGGTCACCAGCGTCGCAAGTGGAAATCTAACCACTGTGCCAGCAGACCGGCTATATTGCTGCATTTAAAATACAGGCAGAATTTTGCTGGAACACCAGGTTTTCCATGCAGAAAATTTTGCCGGCGGAATGCCCATTCTGGCAAAATTCCCCACAGCACTACTCGGTATGCCTTCCTGGTGAAATTTGTAAATAAATAAATATATATGGTCATGACCACATCATATGAGCTATATGGGTTGGTGTGTGGTGACATCTCTTACACTCATTCTGGATATGTATACCCGTTTTCACCAGCTGGTCTGGGGTCTGATGAACATATATCATTCTCATAGTGCCGTCCAACATCATTGGTACCTACACATAAGATAGCTGATAAATAATCTTTAGTGATTAGTTTGTCTATTCTTTGATATCTGTTATTCTCACACCTGGAAGACAAGTGACTGTGGTATGGAATTTGTCATGTTTGCAGATATTAGTATCAGAAAAGCATATAATAGAATCACCAAAGACTAATTTCTGCATTGTATTTTTACCATTAATTATGGTTTTGCAAACTTGGCTAGGTGTTGCAAGTGCCCCTGATGACCCAGTGTCCACTTCAGAAGTTGGAAATTCAGATGCATTAGCAAGAGATGAATATCTGTTAGATAAAATAACATCCGCATGACTCAGTGCCCTTCTACCCCTTTTCTTAGAATCTTTTGTTACAAAACACCACTGTTCTTTATCATTTCCTAAGTCACCATTTCCTCTTTCAGTGGAATGCTCACTACAATGTGAATCTCCGCTGTCCTCTCTTGTTCTATTTTTGCAGTCCTTTTGAATTGTGTGTGTGTATGTACTAGGTACCAGATTTGATTAAACTAGTATCATGCCTTTCTGCAAACTTTTCTAACTTCTCTTTTACGTCATGCAGTTCCATTAGTAATGTTGCTGTTTAGTGCACTTAAGGCATGCTATTTTTCATAGCACCAATCAGACGAGGTCAGAGTATAAATAAAACAGCTACAACACTTTATCACTGAACCCTCATTACAGAGTCATACCAAATCCTCAGAATGACTCACATATTCCATGGTTGTTCACAAATTAGAAACATAGAAACATAGAAGTTGATTGCAGGTAAGAACCGCTAGGCCCATCCAGTCTGCCTGTATAACCTACCTGTGTCAACAGCCACTGATCCTACTTGATCATTGGCTTTAGCTTCTCCTTCCCACCTCTAGGGTTCCCTTATGCCTATCCCATGCATGTTTGAATCCCACCTCTGTGCTTGCTCCTACCTTCTAAGGGGCAGGGTATTCCATGCATCCATCACCCTTTCTGTGAAAAGGCATTTCCTCACATTACACCTTATCCTGCCCCCCTCCAATCTCATATCATGACCCCTTGTTCTGGTACCTCTCCTGTCCTGAAAGATGTCTTACACAAGCACCTTGTTTATGCCCTTAAGATACTTGAAGGTTTCTATCATATCTCCCTGTTCCCTCCTTTATTCCAGTGTATACATACTGAGGTCTTTCAATCTCTCCTCATAAATCTTCTGTTGCGAGTCCTGCACCATCTTCATCACCCTTCTCTGAACCGCCTCCACCCTGTCTATGTCCTTGCAAAGGTGCGGCCTCCAGGACTGCACACAGTACCTCAGATGAGGCCTCACCAGTGTTTTGTACAGTAGTATCACCACCTCCCTTCTTCTGCTGGTGATACCAAATCCCATGCCACAACACTAAAAGCAGCAAAGAGAAAACTAATAAACTCACTAAAAAATTAAGAATAAATAGGATGGGTTTACTCCCTTGCCTCCCTCGGCAGGCGCAGGCACACACACTTGCCTGGACTTCTGTGACTCCTCCACTTACAGAGGTGCTGGCTTTATCTGGCTGGGACCAGAAGTTGGGGTCTATGAACTTCTGGCTCCCTGAACACCCTTCTAAAGGTTTACAATTGACTGTAAGGGTTGTAGCCTGGACTTCCGGTGACGTCACCACTCTGAATGGCCGCTTAGGAGAGGAGCTTCTGCACATTCCACTAGATTAAACTCCCTAACCTAACTTAACAGACTCCAAGATAGTAGAAAACTTGGCGATAATGTCTGGGAGTAAAGATAAAGTGAAGTTGCGTCCTGGGATAAACAAAGATAAGGCCGAAGCAAGTGGATTCAACAGACGGCCTATCTCCAGCCGTAGTGTATCTCCGGCAAGCAGTGTGGCCGGTAAGCAAGATTTTGATACAGACAGGGAATGTGAAATGCTTTCTAGGACTCGATAGGAGACGCTTTTAGCTGAGATTCGGGCGTTTCGGGCGGAGAACAAAAAAGAGTTTTCAGCCCTTCAAAGCAGATTAACGGAGGTGGAGGAAAGGCTGGAGCGCTTGGAGGAGGCAGTGGGGGAAATTGCTGAAGAGACCTCGTGCCTACACCAAGCTGTTGACTTCTTAGTTGACCAACATGAAGTACTTCACAACAAGTTAGTAGACTTAGAAGCGCATTCCAGAAGGGATAATCTTTGCATCTATGGCCTCCTGGAGGAGTCGGAAACTGGCAAGATGGAAGACTTTCTGATTGACCTCCTTAAAGATGTGTTAGCCCTCCCCCCAACATTTCAATTCAAAATTGAGAGAGTGCACAGAGCTCTGGTACGTAAACCCACAGAGCAAACAACTAGGCCACACTCGATTGTGCTAAAATTTTCCAGTTATAGGGACAAAGAACTGATTTTGAAAACAGCGTGGGCCAAGAAAAACGTCACATATAATTCTTCTAGATTGCTGTTTGATAATGACTACCCGACAGAAATTATGAGGAAAGGGGTAGCTTATGCTCCAGTTCTGAAAATCCTGAAGGAGAAAGGAATTCGTTTTCAAACACCATATCCCGCAAAGCTACGGGTCTGCTGGGACTCTGGTAACAGAATATATACAAGCCCTGAAGAAATTATCCCGGAACTGAAGAAGAGGGGATGGAGTTTCCAGCCGTCTGGTCCTGCGCCGCAGGAAACGTGTCCCCCCCCCCGCTCGCAATGGCAGAGCCTTCCGAACAAGCGAGCAGGCTCAGGCAACCACAGAGGATTCCGTTCAGTGCAAGAAATCAAGGAATTTATCGTGAGAGCTTATAATCACCCCAAGGAAGCAGTCCCTGAAGAACAGAGTCCGAACATCTGAACAGGTTAAATAAGAAGCAAATGAAGGTGACTGTCTGTTTCTTCAGCCCCTAAGTAGTCGGGGTTGGTGCTGAGGCCTGGAGATTCCGAGACATTGCATTCTTAATTATGTTATCAGCCTGGCATTCTTTACTCCTATTTCGTTTCGCTCTAGTCTGTATTGAAGGCTGTAAATTACAAAAATGACTCAATTGATTAAAACGCTAGAGTACTGTTAGAATTCTGCCTCTCTAGGTGCAAGTAAACTAGAAAGCTGAAGTGGGCTGTGCTGGGGAAATGTTCCTGTTCACCAAATGTATCCCCCTGGGGCCTTTTCAGTTACTGCCCCTGTGGGGAGACTTATAGGGAAGGCAGTCATGTTTGTTGGCATGGTTGCTCCCCTTCTGTGGTTGATGTTACCATTTATTGACCTCAATAGTTTAAGGGGTCGGTGAGGCCTGACCAGATGCTGGGTCACACTTCCTCCCTTAGGGTCCCAGTTCCTCTATAGGTCTGTGGTTCCCTTACTCAGAGGGGTAACGTTTATACCCTCATTCTCTGGAAGTATGACTGTAAATAGGTTTAAGATGTTAGAGTTTGTTCTACTTAAGTATTTTGTTAACTTAGTAAATGTGCACATTTTTTTTAAAGTTTGTCATTCCAAGATAGATACGTTGTATGGGATAGGCTCAGATTGTAAGCAAATGTCGACTTCTGCAGGGTCAAAGAAAGAAAGTCCTTTCTTTGCCACGCTTTTTAAGGACTCAAGTTGGGCCATCCCTACAGAAATTTCACCCTTACTAATTGGGACAGCTCAGAGTATCAAGTATAAATCCGATGGCGAACTCAACTACAATTAGGGTTTGCTCCCACAATGTTAATGGGTTAAATAACCCAATAAAAAGATACAGAGTGATAGCCTCCCTTAAAAGGCTGAAACCGTCATTTCTTCTATTTCAAGAGACACATCTAAATAAACAGGAGCACCAAAAGCTCTCCAGATTTGGATTTTCCATAATAGTGGCCTCAGTCTACAGAGGAGGGAAGAGGAGAGGGGCGGCGGTTTTGGTCCCCAAAAGTATTCCTTTTCGTCTAATAGATTCTTATGCAGACCCAGAGGGAAGGCTTGCCTTGGTTGTGGGCCAGCTGGAAGAGTAAGGTATCACTCTAGCTTCAATTTATATTCCCCCAGGAGAGGGACCAGAAGTGAGGAAAAAGTTATTCCAGAGAATCATGGAGAGACACAAGGGAGTATTAATAATAGGAGGTGACCATAACTTAACCTCTTCACAACTCGATACCTCTAGTATAAACCCCCCTTAAAAATCCCCAGCACAATGGGCAATGCAGTCCTACTTTTTGGGAGCCCAATGGGTAGATGCCTGGAGATACCTTCATCCCAACAAGAGAGAATATACGCACTTTTCAGCCCCCCATAAAGTATACACATGGATAGATTATATTTATGTCTCTAAGGAACACCTATTTAAAATTCAAAACTGTTTACAAACCCCCACGGTCCTATCAGATCATTCCATTTTATCACTTAACATGATCTGGGAGAGGGAAAAAATTAATACTCTATGGAAATTCAACAATTGCCTGCTAAACATAAAAGATTTTAAGGAAATGATTAAGCACAGAATTAAACAGATCTTAACTGATAATAGGCAGCAGGGGACAAAGGATGGTACTCTTTGGGACACCCTTAAGGCTGTCCTTAGGGGTGAGATAATAAAGTAAGCAGCACAATTTAAAAAGAGACAACAGGTACGCCTTGATAAACTTCATAAATAACTCCAGGAGCTGCGGGCCCAACATGCTGCAGGGGATGAAGGGGTTTTTCCCCTCCTACAGGCCACGAAAGATCAAATTCAGGGGATTCTTGATATTCGTACAGAGCGGGCTTTACAATTTATCAAACAAAAATACTACGAAGGGGGCCCTAGAGCGACTTGGCTACTATCTCATAGACTCAGACAACATAAGACCCGATCTAACATTACTCAGATCAGAGACCCGAATTCTAAGAAGGTAGTCACTCTCCCTAAGGGGATAGAGCAGGCTTTTCAGGCCTACTACAGTACCTTATATCAGACCGGGGGTGAAGGGGATGTTCAGGAAATGAAGGCCTTTCTGAGGGGTCTTGAGCTTCCGGGGCTTTTGGAGGAACAGAAACTTTTTCTGGAGAGACCAATCTCCCCCCTGGAGTTGACTCAGGCTGTCTCGGCCTTAAAGACATGTAAAAGCCCTGGCCCAGATGGATATACAGGTGATTTTTATAAGACTTTCACGGAGGACCTTTCCCCTACCCTGTTAGCTGCTTGTAGGGGTGTTCAGTTGGGTGAACCAATTCCAGGCTCCTGGCAGTATGCCTATATGTCCAACATCCCAAAACCAGACAGGGATGTTACATCCTGCTCCTCGTACAGACCCATTTCTGTCCTTAATATAGAGTACAAAATTTTTGCATCTGTAATATCTAAAAAGTTTGAATCATTTTTGCCTGAGGTAATAGACTTGGACCAAACTGGGTTTGTGCCAGGACGTCAAACGCAGGATAACATAAAAGAACATTACTTTTACTACATCAGGTGAGGAGCAGGGGTTCTCCGTTTCTTCTGCTTTCTCTGGACGCAGAGAAGGCATTCGACCGTGTCGAATGGCCTTTTCTGTGGGCAGTACTGGGGAGGACTGGAATCTCACAATCAGTTATCAATCTCATAAAATTAATGTATACAGACCCCAGAGCATATATTCGGATAAATGGCTCTTTTTCTAGTCCCATCTCATTATCTCGTGGCACCAGGCAGGGTTGCCCCCTGTCTCCCTTATTGTTCGCAATATATTTGGAGCCCCTGGCTCAGATTTTGAGACAGGAACCGGGTCTGTCTGGAATAGAGCTAGCACCTGATACTCATAAGCTAGCTCTCTATGCGGATGATCTCCTGATCTATATGACTGACCCTGAGGTCTCCCTTCCCTCCCCGTGGAATATACTTAACAAATTTGGAGAACTGTCAGGATACAAAATTAATCAGGCCAAGACTGAAGTGTTAGCCATGAATTTTACTCCCTCTGCAGGGCTTAGAAATAGGTATTGTTTCAGGTGGGATTTGAAAAGTATCAAGTACTTGGGGGTCCAGATTGGTCTACCTGATGAAGATCTTTTCTCTTTGAATTACACCCCCTTTCTGCTCAAGACTGGTGCAGAGTTGGAGAGGTGGAGAGCTCACCCTCTGTCCCTTCATCAGAGAATAGAATCCATTAGGATGGTGGTTCTTCCCCACTTTCTTTACCTAGCCCAAACTCTTCCAATGCAGATAACAGATGCCTTCGTCAGGACACTACAGAGGAAGGTATCTGCTTACATCTGGGGGAAACAGAAACCAAGGGTTAGCCTCTCAGTTTTGCAGCTTCCTAAACAACAAGGAGGCATGTCCTTACCTAATTTCAGGTTATATCACCTACCCTCCCAAATTCGATTACCACTATACTGGCTAGACACAAAGTATATAGCCAGGTGGAAATCAGTGGAGACTCAGGAGGTGGAGCTCCGAGATGTTCTTTGCACTCTCCTCTCCTTTCCCCCTGACCTAAAAGTAGAGAACATAAGCAATCCATTTACTCGATCCACACTGAGGTCCTGGAAAAAGGTGCTATCCTCTCAGGAATTTAAAAAATGGAGACATGCCATGCTCTCCTTACCTTACATAGGTGCCTTTGCTCTGGCCAAGCTGGATAAGGGATACCTTAAATGGCAGAAAAGGGGCCTGCATCTGGTATACCATTTTATGCCACAGGGAATAATTTTAGCATTTACAGACTTAGTCCAAAAATATGCTATCCCTTACTCAGACAGGTTTAGATATTTTCAAACCCGGAATTACCTTAGTTCATTAAAGGAGATCATGTGGAAGGATAGCCTTCTCCCTGGACTCCTAAAGACCCTTCTGGGAGTGATAGATGGGAGACTGATTCCACCTCATATAATTTCAATGCTGTATAAAGGTCTACATTCCCTAAAAGAAAATCCCTTAAACAAAAACAGACTAGCATGGGAAAGGGATTTGGGAGTCGGTGTACCCGTTCCCCTTTGAGAGAAGCATATAAGAACAATGCAGAGGGGCACTGGTTCTGGACGATGGAAGGAGTTTGCCTGGAAACTAACAGTAAGGTACTTTAGAGCTCCAGTTGTGATTCAGAAGTACAGCATTCACCTGAATGCAGATTGCTGGAGGCGATGTGGATGTACCCAAGCCAACTTAGGCCACATGTTTTGGTCCTGCCGGGTTTTACAACCCTTTCTTGTAAGTTTTCACAAGGCCATTCAAAAAATAATAGCCTCAGATATAACTCGAGACCCCCTGTTTTTTCTTTTTGGAGAGTACCCCCCCGGGTCATATAGATATCTCAACAAGGAACTTTATCAACCTGGCTTCCCTTGCTGCCAAAAAAGCTATTACTAAAAAGTGGTTGTCCTCCTCGCCTCCCACTCTGGATCAATGGCACCAATTAATGATAGATATTTACAGGATGGAAAAAATTACTGCCACACTAAATAAGTCTCAGACTGGCTTTGAAAAGATATGGAGAAGATGGGTAATATATATTATACCTATTCGACCAGAGTTTGTACCCTAAACTGAGACCTCTGATCCATAATTAATTGATTTACTTTGTGTACCCTTTAAGTAACATTTACGACAACAACGTGAAAAATGATGAAATATAATCTGTATGTGCACTTTATGTTTACTCTTTTTAATTATTTATGTTTTTCTTTTTTTTTTGTAAGCTCCTTTGATTGTATAGTTAAATGGAAATGTTTTTTGCTTTCTTAAGAGTATGTTCCTTATTATAAAAATAAAGATTGAAAGTTCAAAAAAAAAAGGGTTGTAGCCTGCCTTTAAAAAGGGAAATAGTGCCCCTAAGGCACACGCAGGGCACATTTTACTGTGACAAGTCTCACAGCAGTATTCCCTCGTTCCAGGGATCAGAGGTCACAGCTTCCCCCACAGTGAGCAGAACTATTAAACACTGCCCTACACAGCCCAAAAACAGCTTTTTCAGGGCTATTTAGCAAACATTATGCAGCACTAACCAGGTTGCAGAGGTACTGACTTTATTAGGCTGGGACTGGAAGTTGGGGTCCATGAACTTCCGGTTCCCTGAACACCTTTCTAAGAATTAAAACTATTTGTAAGGGTTGTATCCTGCTTTTAAAAAGGCAAGCTATCATCCCCAAACCATACAAAGGGCACCTCTTACTGTGGCAAGGCTCACAGCAGTAGCACCTCGTTCTGAGGGTCAGAAGTCGTAACTTTCCCTGACAGGGAGCAGAACAATTAAAACACTGCCTCCAACAGCCCAAAAACAGCTTTCCCAAGGCTAGTTTAGATAAAATTATGTAGCACTAACCTGCACCTCACAGAGGTGCTGACTTTATTTCACTGGGACCGGAGGTTGCAGCCTTTGAGCTTTCGGGCCCCTGAACACCTTGGCAAGGCTTATAGCAGCAGTCCCTCATCCCAAGGGTCAGAAGTCACAATGTTCCCCCACAGTGAGCACAACTACTAAAACACTGTCCCACACAGCAAAAAAACAGCTTTCTCAGGGCTAGTATAACTAAAATTATGCAGCAGAGGACAGGACAGTAGTTGGGGGGGGGGTGAAGTCCAAACTTGAAGAACCAGGGCTGTGCAAAAGCAAAAATTTCAGTATATTGAAGCAAAAGATTCCCCAGACTCCACCACAAGGGAAAAAGGGACCAGCATGCTCAACAGGCAGGCACTCCTGGACAGCTTGCCAGAAGGTGGTTCAGATCCCAAAGGGAGAAGAGAATGGTACACACAGTAGGGGATTCAATTGTGAGGAGCAAGAGGGGATGTGGGTTTCCATGTCAATTGGAAATGAAGTGGTTGGCTGTTTCCTGGCTGATGGAAGTTATGAGATATGGACGGCCAGAATCAAATCCTGGCAGATGGGCATTCCATGCTCAGATAGACTACTGCCCAATAAGGGAAGGAGCTCTGTTGGATCTGGTGCCCACCAACAGTGAGAGGATTACAAATGTATTAGTCCTGGAACCATATGGTGACGGTACCAAAGAACAGTGGCACTGGAGGTCCAGATAGGGTCTGCCAAACAGACAAATGCAGCAAAGGT
The DNA here is from genome assembly GCA_016271365.2 of Neoceratodus forsteri. NCBI lineage: Eukaryota > Metazoa > Chordata > Ceratodontiformes > Ceratodontidae > Neoceratodus > Neoceratodus forsteri. The sequence continues at coordinate 107,440,618 of CM057458.1, forward strand.
ATAGGACTTTAAAAAGACAGATTTCAACAGGATAAGGGAGTTGTTTTAAAGAGTCACATGGAGAATAGGACAAGTAGAAGAGGTGGAGGAAAAAATGAGAAGAATTTAAAAAAGCAATGTTTGAGGAAGTAGAAAACTAAACTGGGAAGGTGTCAAAGGGAAAAAGAGGTCCAATGTGGTTAATGGCTGAAGTAAAGACGGTGGTAAGAGCCAAAAAAGGTGTTCCTGAAGTACAAAGAAAACCAAATGGGGAGGGCAGAAATGTGAGGGATGCCATGAATGAGATGGAATTCAGGTTTGCAATGAGAGTAAAGAAAGGGGAAAAAGCACTCTTCAGGTACATGCGGGAGAAGTTCAAGATTAAAGGGGTATTGTGAGGCTGATGAGAGAGAGAGAGAACAGTTTGAAGGAGAGGGATGACTGGAAAGCAGAGGTACTGAACAAATATTTTTATTCAGTGTTTACTAAGATGGGCCATTATCAAATATGGGATTAAGAGCAGAATACAGGAAAGCAAGTGCTCATATAGCATGGCACAAAAAACAGGTAGTAGGGTGTCAGAAATGCTCTAAGAGTTGACTGTAGATAAATCTATGGGAGCTGACAGCTTACACCCGAGAATGCTTAAGGAGATAGTGGAGTTGCAGGACCACTTGCAGACAGATTCAGCTGTTCACTGGATATAGCGGTGGTCCCTAAGGACTAATGGACAGTGGACGTGATCCTTTGACACAACACTGGAAGAAAAGATGAACCTGGCTATTACAGACAAGTTACCTTGAGGTCTATAGTTGGAAAAATTGTGGCGTCTATACTAATGGTAAAACAAGTGGACATCCTGGGGGAAAACCGGATACAGGACCCCAGACAACATGGGTTCACAAGACTAAGGTCTTGCCAGATCACTCTGATCAACTTCTTGAACTGGATGACAAGGAAAGCTGATACAGGACTGGCAATTGATGTAGTGTACTTGGATTTCAGCAAGGCCTTTGACTCAGTCCCCCACATGAGGCTGGTCAAAATATTAAAGGACCTAGGGGTGGAGGTAAAAAATTGATGACTTGGGTAGAGAACTGACTGAGGAGAAGAATACAGATGGTAGTAGTAAACGGGGAGATTTTAGCAGCAAAATACATTACAGGGAGATATCACGTAATGTCAGCAAATGCAAATGAGCAAGCCCGACTTACGGCGAATGGAATATAGCTTCTCTCCAACTGTTGCCCATGGTTCTGGTCAGAACTCCATGAACCTTCTACTCCGGGTTTCTACTCTGGCAATTCCTGTTGCATCAGTCCACCTGGGATATCTGGGCAATATCCACCAGATAACATCCTTCTTCAGCCAGTCCAGACAATTCCTGCAAGTTATCCCACTTCTAACATCAAGTCTGTGGAGGGGTTGTGGAATAACTGATGGACCAGACGCCGAACTTCAAGTTCAACACACAATCTCTGTGTGATGTTTATTCAAAATACAGAAAAAAAAACCTTCAGCAATGGCATATTTCTTCTTTAGTACATCAGATAGCAGTAACAGACTATGAATATCCTTTCTCTGCACTTAGCCAGCACCTACTGACACTGATCTCTGATCTAACTATTCTTTAGTGAAAACCCTTCATCCCTATGTGGGCCACATTTGCTTGGGTAGTGGTGGCACAAAAAGGAAAAAAAACAAGCTAAAAACAAAGAATCTCAATGCAGAATAACTGAAAAAAAGGGTTACCCCAAAGGTCATTGGCAACAAATCAAGTTTCAAAGAAATACAACATCATACATACTTCCATAATGCAAATCACCATGACACTTCAGACTTGTTCAGTTTATAGCAATTTACATGCATTTTAAATAGCACAACTAACTTAATTTCTATAGTAGTCACCTAGTACTTTTTACCTTTATCAAAAACATTTACAGTCATGGTATTTTCAACATTTACAGGCTTCATAAACACAAGGTATATACATCAAGATATTTTATGGCATAGTGCTATTACATACTAAATCCAACAACAATAAATACAACCTGTTTTGCATATGCTAGGAGGTCACAGCAATAACCTCCCTATATGAGGACCCGAGAGGGAAACAGAAAACGAAAGAGGACACCATAGCATAGGCAAGAAAGGGTAGGGGAGTGCTCTTAGGAAGGCCAACCTCATGGACTAGAAATTGTAAAGAATAGAACAGACTAAGAAATAGAAGAACTCTTGCAACAGATTTAAGAAAAGGTTGGTCCTCAAGACTGGCAGGAGCTCCCAGTCACAAGCATACAATATAATCATATTAGAGTCAGTTAGTACATAAGTGCAGAGTACAGATAATTGGCTGTGCACAGACTCATAGCCCTAGACATTGATTCTACACATTAGGAGAGTATACGAAAGCAGGTGGAGATGTTTAGAGAAGACTAGGTACAGTTCCCATTACAGACAGGAGGCTTGTAAAATATTTTCTTATATTGTCTTTTGAAGAGCGTAATGGTCTTGCATGAGAGTAGTGAGTGTGGAAGGTCATTTCACTTTTGTGGTGCTGCGAAGGAGGAGGATCTTCTTCCAACAGCTAGGCAAGTCTTGGGCAGACCCAGCATCGGGAGGTGTGAGGACTTTAGTGCTTGTGGGAAGGGTTTCAGGATTAGTAGGTTAGATATACTCAGAGGAGGTGGGATGTGTATTAGCTTGAAGGTGGTGCAATATACTAGGAATTATGTCTGGCCATGAAAGATGGCCAACCCAAATTTTTCAGCACATTACAGTGATGGGCATGAGATGGGGCCTTAATTTCAAATCAGGCAATTCTGTGATAGGCCATTTTGAGTTTGTTCAGGAGTGAAGTCTTAGAGGAGTGGATTATAGAGGCACCGTAGAAGAGGCCTGGGAGAAGGGTGGCAGAGGCAATAGTGCTTCTTGCACTACTTGCGAGGTAGGGAGCAGTGCAATATAGAAGGCCTAGATTCTGATTAGTAGTCTTAGTGACACAGCTTATATGCTTATCAAAGGATAGATGCTTATCAAGTACTACACCCAGGTATTTAAAGGAGGTAACATTTTTGAGTTGAATGTTAGTGGATGTTTTGATAACCAGGGGGGCTGTGAGGCTGTGTCAAAGCAGATATGGTGGAACAACATGGATTTAGTCTTTTTTATTGTCAGAACTAGTAGTTTTTTTTTTTTGACTCTGTTTCTGCACCCCTACTGGAGGAACTCTCTCCGGCAGTCACCTAACCTGCTCTCTACCTCCCGCTCTGACAACCTTAGATACTCCCCTCACTCCGACCAGCTACACCCACTGGATCTAAGCCCCCAAGGGGAAGGACCACCCTATCCTCCCAGGGTGCTCTATCTACAGCATAGAGTGCCAGTTGGAGTGTCGGCCACAAGGACAGTGAGGTGCCCAGCACTGGGAGTGTGGTGCAGATGGTGATGCCATCATCGTCTATCCTCCAGAGGGGGGGGTTTCCACTTTTTTTTGTTTCCATTTACCCCAGAGCTCAGATATGCAATGGTGTCCGGGCACTAATGCCAATGCCTGCCAGAGCTCTGCCCCCTCGCAATGCTTGTTGATGCAATCTTGGCTTCCTACAGGCACCACCAGAGGTCGCGCTTGTGCGATGCAGCCTCTAGAGCCCACCCTGGGAAGAGAGAGCAGTCTTCTGGATGCTCAATCTCTTCCCTCCTCTGCCAACCCTGTTGTGGCCTGAGTCTGTTCCCGAACCCGGGTCACCGGTGTGGCGCAAGGTGTGGCGTCCAGTGCCTCAACCCTCAGTGCCACCGGGCTGACTAGTAGGTTATTTTTAAACCATGTTTCTAGAGTCTGAAAGTCATTTGTTAGGTGAAAGTTAATACTTGAGATGTCACAGGAGGATCTATATAAGATGGCATCATCCACATATAGCTGAAGTGATGCCCCTCCACAATTCAGAGGAAGGTCATTAAAGAATATTGAGAATAGGAGAGGCCCTAGAATTAATCCCTGGGGAACCACATCAGCGACAGGAGATAAGGTTGAGATGGTACTGGCCCATTTGACACATCTAAACCTATTCTCTAAGTAGTTAGAGACCCAAGAGAGAGAGTTTTTGTCAAGACCAAGGTGGAGAAGCTTTCAGGTGAGAAGTGAGTGGTTGACTAGGTTGAATGCCTTCATTACATCGATAAAGACTGCACCAGTGGCTTTACCCTGGTCCATAGCCTGGAATAGATCATTTGTGACCCTCGGGAGAGCAGTTTCAGTCCCATGCAATTTCAGAAAGCCATGCTGGTTACTAATGAGGGCATCGGTCTGTTCAAGGTATGATGATAGTTTATTATAAAGTATTCTTTCTTGGATTTTAGCAATTGGACTCAAGATAGATATGGGTCTATAGTTTTTGATAAGGTTGGTTGGACCACTTTTATGTACTGGGACAACAACTGCGGTTTTCCATTTGTCTGGGGTCTGGGATGGTTTGCGTGAGGAAGGATCTATTGATTAGGCAGGAGATCAAGTAGGCAAGTGCAGGTGCACCTATTTAAAGAAATTTGGGTGGTAGGGAGTCAAACCTTGGTGAGCTATCCTGGTTAAGTCCCCTTAGCAATTTAAAGACCTCTTTTCAGGAGGTAGTTTTTAAGTGGAAGCGTGGGTGTGGAAATTCCAGGTGGCTAGCTAGTGGCACAGAACAATTAACAGGAAGGTTGGGTTTGTAGGCATCAAGGTCCGTAAAGAAGTGGCTTAGCCCTGCTGCTATCTCCATGGGTGAGGAATTTAGGAACAGCCAGATCTACAGTAAGAGAGCACTAGCTCTCAGAGGGTAAGCCTGATCAATATATGTTAACAGAGCAGAGAAGACTTCAGGTTCAGATGATCTAATAATCTTGTTAATAATACAGCCTAGGGTATTTTTTATTTATTCATTTATTTATTTATTTAAATGTTTCACCAGGAAGGCACACTGAACAAGTTGCTCATCTCCCGGTGTGACCTGGGGGAGGGGGGGGTACAATAGGATGAAGAATTAGACATACAGTTTAACATTTAAGATCTAGGAGAAATTAAACATTCAATTACATTTATAACAAGACATATGGTTAAAAAACATCATAAATAATCATACAGTATTTAAAGTCATGGCAAGGATGTAGATAGCTATCCTGAACCACAGAATACAGTGGTGGGTCAGATGGGTAACAGACAAAGAAAAGTAATAAATGTTATTATATGTAATATCACATTTGGTCATATTACATCTGCTAGCATTGTAGAAAGAGATGAACCCATAAGTAAGGCTTGGTAGATGGACACCCTAGGCTATAACAAGTCTAGTAACAGGATTCAAGGATTATCTAACTTTAAAAGCAAGCCCTAGTTTAGTGTTAACAGATTTACAAGCATTTGCAGTATGTAAGGTGAAATTAAAGGTAGGATCTAGCATAAGGCCTAGATACTAGCGGTGTGCAAGTACTGAATAGTATATCCTAAATACTATGAATTTTGCACTATTCGTTCGTTATTCCGATATGAATAATGACTAGTGGCACAGTTCATGCTATTTCTATTTGGGAAATACTATCTGAAAAAACAAACAAACAAAGGAAATAGCCCCCTCATCCCACCCCCACCTAATCCTTTGAAATACAACCCCTTGCCCCCAACCCTCTGCTACAATCCCAGTCCCCCCTCCTCCCCCAGCACACACAGTTTCATGTTTCCATTCAAAAAATCTCCAGCGATGGGCAACTGGCAAAATCCCCTCCCACAGTCAGCCACTGTCTTTAACACTTTTCAATTATCGAAAGCAATATTTCCCCCCAACCCCATGGCAGCACCCAGCTGCCACCATCCTAGTTGCTATTTCTTTACTGTATCTTTAAGAGACTCCAGATACAAAAAGTAGTGTTTCAGATGCAGGTCAGCTTTTGAAAAAGTGCCATGGAGTGAAAAATGTCAGGTGATGTCAACTATAGGAGTGGGGGGGGTTAACAACCACGCCATGTCGGTGTTCTTTGCTTCAGTTTACCTACAAGCAAAAATCTGGAGTCAGTAAGGACTGCATGATATGCACATTCACTGTTTGTACAACAATAAAAGCAGATGATTTAGGTAAACTAGTTCTTTTGGATTTCTTAGGTGGCAATGTGGATATTGGATATTTCATATATGTAACAAGCCTTAAGTAGGCGCCAGTCATCTGCAGCTCCTGTTTTTGTATTGCCTGACAGTGGCACTTCTGTGCCCAGCTTGTGGTTCCAGAGCCAAGAGAGTTTTTTCTTAGTCCCATGGTTAACTGCCATAGTCCTCAACAAAAGTCAAAGCACAGTCAGAGCATGTTCAACAGTTTTCAACCATGACTGAGCATGGTGCCATGATTCTCACTGGGGATTCTTCCCTCTCCCAACTGTCATGGCATGCAAGCTCTCTGGATTCACTTTGAGCTGTTCTCTCTAGTACAGAGTCCTTTATTCAGTGACTGGGTGCAGAGGACAGTGACTGTTGCTGCAGCTCATTAGCTCAATATATTTAAACCAGACATGAAACCCACTTGCACCCCACTCAAACCTCAGGACTTGCCTAAAACAGAGCAGACAAGCCACAAAAAGAACCAAGAGTCTGTTAGTTTAATTACACCTGTACTGTGAGACTTTGTCACTTCTCATCCTTTTTTTTCCCACCCCATGCCTGTGATCTAATAATACACTATACAATTTTAAGTATACAGTTTCCACACCCACACATGATTCTTTTTTGCATTTTATACACCGATTGACTTTTCTGCCTTGCTTAAGGAAAATGGGAAAATCTAATTATTATGATTTATTCAACAAGCTTTTATGCAGGCTGGGTGTAAAGAAAATAATCTGTTCAACTACGAACTAGTCTCAGAGTCTGTGAATGTTTAGTAGAGCCACAATTCCCATAAAATGTGTCTGTTCTGTGTGACACTGGAGTGTGAACAGGTGGGATTGGTGAATCTTACTGGACTGGGGAAGGGTCAGGGATTTATTCTGAAGGAAGAAAGAAAGAAAGAAAGAAAGAGAGAAAGAAAGAAAGAAAGAAAGAAAGAAAGAAAGAAAGAAAGAAAGAAAGAAAGAAAGAAAAAGCATTTGTCAATGCCAAATGTTCACTTGCAGGTATTTTCAGTGGTGTTTGGTACTTACGATACTTTACCCTAACACCCCGGGCATTTGCTAGTATTTGCACTGCAAATTTTCAACATGGCCTTTTTGTTACCCCCACCTCATAAAAGCATTTGGGACCACTTCTGATGAACAGTGGCACTGTGATTTTGTTAATGTGTCCTGAACGTTGATTTCCCACAGTGACTGTGCCATTCTGCACCATATGTGAGAAAACACAGTTTGGGCAGGATGTGAAAAATGACAGTGCTGCCATTCATAGGGAGGTGTGAAAAGATGGCAATGTTAAAAATCTGGAGTGAAAATATTAAAAAGTCTCAAACTTATGAGCGTATGTGGAAACTGTGCAACGCATGCTCGTAACACAGTCATTTCGTGACTTTTTCACCAAATTTTCAACATAGGCATTTTGTGAACTCTGCTCATGAACAGTGTCACTATGATTTTCTTAATCTGCCCAGAACATTGACTTCCCACAGTGACCTCACCATTTTGCACCATATGTGCGAAAACACATTTTGGGTAGCGTGTGAAAAATGACAGCTGTACTGTTCATAAGGAGGTGTGCAAAAATGGCAATGTTGAAAATCTGGAGTGAAAAAATTACAGATTCACGAAGTTACGAGTGTGTGTGGAAACGGCGCAATGCATGCTTGTAACATAGTCATTTTTTGGTTTTTGTCACCAGATTTTCAACATAGACATTTTGGGACCTCTGTTCATGAATAGTGTCACTGTGATTTTCATAATCTGTCCCAAACATTGATTTCCCTCTGTGACTGTGTCATTGTGTGCTGGATGTGCAAAAACACATTTTGGCCAGGATGTGAAAAATGACAGCTGTACTGTTCATAAGGAAGTGTGAAAAAATGTATTTATTTAATGAATTTTGTTGACCTGGTAGGCCTACTGAGACTAGAAGTCACTTTTTCAAGGGTGACTGGGGGGATGCAGATGCCAACCAAATGAAACTGAACCAAATTAGCCGCATCTTCTGATCTCCCTTTTCGGGTGGCTATGCCGGAAGCAAGTGGTGCCATTGATAAAGATTCTGTATGGGTACCCCTACCATTTTGTGACAATTCTAATTATGATCCTGGGAGGGATGCAGCTGAAGCTCATACACCTGTTATGAGCAGCATGCAGGAAGAGCTTGAATGGGCTGAACAGATTTACCTGGCAGTAAAACATAAGGTGGACGAGGAGAAGAAACGCAAATGAGAGGAGTCTTCCTCGCTGCTGCAGATGCCGGATAATGCCTCCAAGGTGTTTGCTGGTATGACTCCTGGGTCCTCCTTGGATGGTGCAAGGCAGATTCGTGTGTCCCAGCAACCACACAATGACTCAGAGTCTTGGTCTGTGAAGCGAGCTCTACACAGCACAAGCTGGATCCAAACCAATTCAGGTACATGGGCCCCTGTCCCAGTGATTCCTTTACCAGGATCTCCTTATTGCTCCCCACTTCCTGAGGGGTTGGAGAAGGCTTCAACATCTAATACTGACTCGGGTATTCTAGGCATATAAGTATATCACCCCCAGCAAGTCCATAATCCTGGATAGGCTTCAGTTCTGGCCTTTGGCTCTATTTCGTATTCCCCCCTTGACCTTGCAAGTCAGGATGTGGGTGTTGTTGGACTTTCAGATACTCAGACAGACCTTGGGAGAGAGCTGGGATTCACTGTTGTGGGTTCATCAGTGATAATGATTTGCCAGTTGGAGGGGGATATTCCTCAAGGGGATCTGCCAGAGGGAAGTAATGCTGCACCTCCCAATGTTCCTACTTATGGTAATTTATTTAAAAAGCCTTTGGATCTCACTAAACAATGCTTTGCTGTGCATCTCAGGTTTTTGGGGGCCACTGAGGACATGCCTAATAGGTACTTTCTGGGCAAAGCGCTGTTGAAACAGACCCTGGGGTTCTCCCCCTTGGAGGTCTATGCCTTAATTCATATGCCTGGGGAGTCTACTTTTGACATTAGTTTCTGCATATCTACCATTTTGGATCACTTTTGGGAGAAATATGCTATTTTAAAAACACATCCTGCTTAGACACGGTCCCAGACCATTCCCCCTCACTAAACAATCATTTAAAGTTATAACTGTCTTTTTCGAAATGAGGGAGTGAACATCTTTGATATTTTATATTGGCTGGAGAAGAGGTGCATGGTGTAGGGAAATCCAGAACCGATCCTGGATGATGAAGAATTCTGGAATGGTGGTTGGAGGGTGAAAGTTAACCTCCTGCAGACTGATGATGGGTTGCAACATCTCCCTAACTTTTTATTTTGGGTGTGATATGCAGTTTATTTTTTACCTGAGACAGCCTCACCATTGTTATAAATGTGGGTCCCCTAGACATCTGAGCTGAACTTGTGATGTCATTAAATGGGCTCCGTGTGGAGACATTGGTCACTTGATGTTCCATTGTAGGGGTACTTTAAAGCGCTCCTATGTGAGGATGAACATTGCTTTATGGATTGTCCGTGGGCTGCTCATAATACAGATAACAGGGATTATGTTAGCCAGGATTTTTATATTAACTCTGCTATGAGATCCATGAGGTGGATAGTGCCTCAGGCCCCTCCTGCTGCTAGTCCCGAAGCTGCTTTATTGCCCGTTTCTCAAACCCCTCCAGAGAATGCAGTGATTGAATCCCCCACTGCAGTTGCACCCTCTGAGGAGAAGAGGGGTGATCCAGGTCTCAGCATCATACCTCAGGATGAGGTGGCTTCCTCTTCAATGCCTCCCCCTCCTCTCCCAGATGTGGAACCTTTCCAGGCAGTGAGGGTTCGAGGTAGTCTGAAACAGAGTCGACAGATGAAGAGTACAGTTGCTGATGTGTCTGTCACTTCTCAGAATAAATATAAGGCTTTACCTATGGAAGATGGGGATCTGGGTGCAGAATCAGACTCTGCCTCTGTGCATTCTTCAACTGTGGAAAGGGGATCTGAGGGGGAGCTTCCTGTGGATTGTTCCAATCCTACACCCCTACCTAGACAAATGGGTACTAGAACCTGGGTTCAGAAGAAATGTATCGTTGAATGTGAACAGCATTAATTCTGGAAAAAAAGGGTCTTAACTTATGCTCAATTTGATAACACTTTATATGACTTTATTTTTTTCAGGACACTAGATTGCATTATGCACGTTGCTGGTTCTGCCTGGGTGGGTGGGGAAATATTCTGGTCTGGAAGCCTGTAATGGGGTAGGAATCTGTGTCAATGTTGTTGATGCTAAGGTTATCTACAAGATGGAAATTGTCCCTGGGAGAGCCCTAGTGCTTGATGTTCATCTTCAAAACATGGATCTTCGATTCATAAATGTGTATGCTCCCCAAAGGAAAGCAACTAGTATTAAGTTGTTGTATGCCTTCCTGCCTTATTTATTTACCTCTAGGCATGTACTTTTAGGAGGGGAATTTAATTGCAGTAGGTACAAGATGAATAGGGGGTTCTGATCTGATAAAACTTATTGTGATGTCTCTTGCCTAAATACCCTCCTCTCACAAATGGGGTTAAAGGATGCTTTTGCACTATCTGGGGCTGTGCCACAAAAATGTATTTGAGGGGTTCATATGCCACTAAAATTGATTATTGTTTATCTTGGATGCATTGGAGATCACTAGCAGACAGGCTTCTACAGTGTCTTCCTCTGACCATGCTATGCTTAGCCTTAAGATGACTAATTTTGAGGCTATGGGGAGGGGTTCTGGATATTGGAGGATAAGCCTCACCATTTTGTCTCTTCCTCTGGTTTATGAGGGATTTTTAAGGGTTTTAACAGCTAAGAAGTTGGTAAAATTATTATATGATGATCTTTATGATTTGTAGGAAGATATGAAGGAGGATATCCCAGATTATTTTAAGCAGATTGGGAAAATGAATGGGAAGTATAAAGCAGATGCATATAAGATATACCAGGCAGAATTGTATTTTTTTATTTTATTTTTATTTTTATTGAGTACAATCGGAATTACAATCCTTTGAGTCACAGACTCTTGCAAAGGCTCCACGTCAGGTTACAGGGGGTGGAGGGTAGACAAATACAGTAATGACAGATGAGAACAGGTATTATTTATAGATTTCAGTACAGACAATCTTTTTTACAAAGGCTCCACGTTGGTTACAGGGGGTGGAGAGAAACAAAGACAGTATAAGACTAACATTGACAGGTACTATATACAGTTACAGTACTGGCAGGGCAGTCGAGAAACTTATTTAGTAGGTGAGATCATTAGGAGGCATACCTGCAATCCCTAGACAGAGATTTGTAGGATGCCATTTTGTAGGGTCTAGGGAGTCCCTGAGTCAGGAGAAGCAGTGGGAGAGGAGGGTGGGCAGATTTAGCCGCAGTCACATTTAGCATTTTCCGTAAGTTGGGTTTTAAGACCTGATTTGAAGAGTGAGATGCTATGGGACTGGGACAATGTGAAGGAAAGTGTGTTGAGCCATAAGTGGGGGCATGGTAGCGGAAAGATCTTTGCCCAAGGGATGTTCGACAGAGGGGAACCAGGAAAGATGATGTGGCTGTGAGTCTTGTATTACGCCTGATGGGGGCTGGGCTGATGATTGGGAGTAGACTGATGGGTGCAAGCTGGAGGTGTATTTTTTTTGCGAGAATGCAGGTGTGGTATTTTAGTCTTTGTTGGAAGTTTAGCCAACCAGTCAGTGTGTACAGATCACAGGTATGGATGAGTCTGTCACATCCTGTTACTAGGCGGCAGGCTTTAATAAGTGCAGTGTTTATGCTGCTAAGGGTGGTGGTGTCAGCTGTGCCATAAATAACAATCCCATAATCGATTAGGGAGAGGATGGAGGAGGTGACTGCTAGCTGCATGGCTTGTGCAGGTAGGCTGTTTTTGAGCCTGTAGAGGGTACCCACTCTAGTGTTGACCACAGACGAGAGGAGACGTATGTGTCTGTGGTAGGAGAGGGAGGTATCCAAGGTGATACCCAGGTATTTAAAGTGTGTAACATGTTCCAGTAGGGTGCCAAGTGAGTTGTTAATTTGGAGTGCCGTTTGGCTGTGTGGGCTTTGGCAATGAGCAAAGATCATGGACTTAGTTTTGCTATAGTTTATGATCAGGCAGTGATCAGTGAACCAGTTCTATAGCTCCCCGAAAAAACCCTGAAGGGCAAGTTGGAGGGCATTCGGTTGAGGGTGTTTCCAGTACAGAACCACATCATTGGCATAGAGTAAGAAATGACTGCTGCATGCTTTAGGGAGAGAGTTTAGGAAGAGGATGAAGAGCAGAGGGACCAGAATAGACCCCTGCAGGACTCCTGAACATACAGCTTTGGAGATGGAGATGGTGGTGTTTATCCTAACATGCTGTGACCGTCCTGTGAGGTAGTCCTTGAACCAGGCCGTGGCCTCAGAGACCATATTTAGTTGTGGAAGGACATGGAGGAGTAGTTCATGACTGACCATGTCAAAAGACTTGGTCAGATCTACATAGATGGCCCCTGCTATCGAGCCTTGGTCAAGGGCCTCGTGGATGAATGTGGTGAGTTCAGTGAGTGCAGTGACAGTGCTATGGCCAGACCGGAAACCATGCTGTTCCTTGCTGAGGAGGTTGTGTTTAGTTAGATGTTTTGTTAGCTGGTCCGAGACTATTTTTTCCAGGGCTTTGGAGAGAGGAGGAAGTATTGAGAGAGGTCTATAGTTGCTGGTGTTGGTGGGGTTACTGTTCTTCAGAATGGGAGTGATTATGGCTTTCTTCCAGGTTGAGGGGAACTGGCTGAGGCATAGTGAAAGGTTGAGAATTTTTGTAAGGTGGGGTAATGTGACATCGAGGGTAATCCTAATGAGTTTTAGGTCTAGTGAGTCATTGCTGTAGTGGGTATTGGCGATAGCTTTGGTGATATAACATTTAGCCACATCACAAGGGATGACTCGGAGCCAGAAAGGGGGTGTGAAGTCTTTATTCAGTGTTTCAGGTGGAGGGGGGGTTTTGGTAGGGTGGAAGAAATTTGAAGGGAGGATATGTGAGAGGTCGGAGAAGGAGTTGTTAAGGGCTTCTGCGATATTGGTGAGATCTTGAGTTACTTCCCCATTTAAATTCAGTTGAGTAGGGGTTGGGGAACGGGATGTACCACTGAGTTCTTGTATATTGTTCCAGAATTTTTTTCTGTCTCCCCAGGAGGAGGAAAGGGAATGCTGGTAATAATTAGCTTTTGCCTACTGCGCAGCCCATGCGCATTTATTGCGTGCCTCCCTATATAGCTGTCTATCCTGGGTGCGTTGGGTGTCAATGGCCCTGTGCCAAAGGTTGTCCCTCTGTTGCATAAGGTTTAGGAGGGAGGGTGTGATCCAGGGGGTTGACCTGGTTTTCACAACTTGCTTTGTGAGGGGAGCAAATATATCACAAGCTTTGTTGAAGGTTGTTATAAAGTAGGTGAGAGCAATGTCTACTGACTGCGTGGTGTATATGGGGAGCCAGTAGCTATTGAATAGATAATCTTTGAGGTGCTTTAGGCCTCCTTTTTTGAGCCTTCAGTGCCAGGAGGTTTTAGGAGGGGCAGGGGGCAGATTACCCGACCACCAGCAGGTAACCGTGGGGTGGTCACTGATTGAGTCTGGGAGCACAGTTGCCTGGGTGAGGTTACGTGGCCTGTTGGTAAAAATGAGGTCTAAGAGGGTGGAGGTCCCTGATCTTGTGTCCCAGCTTGTCGGAGCGGTGACTAGTTGGGTAAGGTCCAAGGCCTGGGAAGCGTCTTTGTAGCTGGATGCGGCTGGGGATAGCCAGTCCACATTGAAGTCACCCATTAATATGGTTTCATTAGTATTAGGAAGGTGGGAGATAGTGTGTAGGATAGACTCAAATGTGAGTTTCTGGTTTCTCGGGGGGATATAGGCCGAGATGATGTGGATTGTTTTTGAACCCAGACTAAGTTTGACAGTTAGTGTCTGGGCTCCATGTTGTGGTTTGGGGGTATTAACAACGGTGGCATTGAGTGTGGATTTAATGAATATTGCGCAGCCACTGCCTCTCTTACTGGTTCTATCAGCCCTAAAGGTAGTATAGTTACTTAGGGAGACAGCATCATTGGGGATTTTATCAGCTAGCCAGGTCTCAGAGAGGGCTAGTATGTCTAGGGCATGTTGGGCAATCCAACCTTGTAGAAGGGTGTCTTTTGGGTAGGCTGCAAATATTAAGTGATGCTAGCAGCAGTCTTCCCTGAGGTTTGTTTGAGGAGATTTTTGTGATGGGGGGTCTTGGGTTGGGGTGGATATTGCCAGATAGGAGAAGAAGTAGGAGGGTGTGCCGCAGGAGGGAAAGCCTGCAGAGTTTGGGAGACGCATGCTGGGAATGGTAGGGTGACTGTTTTTTTTTGTTGTAGGCGGGTACTGGAAGACTCAAGATGATGCTGGGTAGGAGGGAGATGGAAGTGAGGGGGATGAATGTAGTGTTAGCGTGAGTAGAGGTTGGCTGGGATGTGGGATGGGGGAAAGCTGAGGTACAGTGCTTACCCGTATTCAGTGTGGATGTTAATGTGGGTGTGTGAGAGTAAAAGTCTTTTGGATCGAATTGGCATGGGCGTGGGGCATTGGGGGGTCTGGGCCAGTAATTATCAGTGATAGCTGAGGGATTAGGGTTGAAGATAAGGTGGTGTGGTGTAGGAGCCACTGGGGGGGTTGTAGAGCAAAGAGTGTGAACCTGGAAGTCAGTAACGCTGTGAAAAGTAGGAAATGCATTGTGTGTGTATTAGGTGTGAGTAAAGAAACAGCGGCCACTAGAGTTGGATTTGTATAACCTGCAGTTGGAGAAGTTGGCTGATAGGTTATTTTCACCTCATCACCTGACTAACTCAGGCTATAAATTTGAGAGCCAACCAAGGGTGGTGGTGGGGGCGGTGGGGAGCTGAACGCGTAGCGTTCGGTAGGGCTCAGCCTGGGCAGCAACTCGTGGTGCTAGGCAGCTTGTTTTGCCGGAGAGTCGAGAGGCAAGGCTGGGGGCTGGTGGCCATTTAATAAAGGTGCCAGAGGCCAACGGTCATGACAACAGCCTGTTGCAGGTGAGCAGGTTACCTGGGTGAGTCTTTTGTTCTGGGCTTCAATGGGCAGGGAGAGCTTCAGGGCACGCCCTCGCGACCTCCAGTCTCCATGGGGGAGGGGGGTGGTCTCTGTGGAGAAATGAAGAGAGGAGCGGGTTTAAATAAGCAGAAGGGAGGGGAATCGATTAACTTTCAGGGGCCGGGCTGGTTATGGGTGGGGGGAGACGAACAAAGGAGCTACTGGCTTCTCAGGAAACAGGGCTAGCGGAGCTACTGCATGTTGCAAAAAGCACTTTTAAAGTTCACAATGCAAGCCCAAGAGAGTTTTCCCCACGGTGTGCTAACAAAGACATGCTGTAAAATGCACAATTCAGATAACAAAAACAGTCCCCAATAGGTTTCACACAGGGGAGAAATCAGTGATTTCTACTCGGGGGCAATGCAGCGAGGCAGAGCTTACTATTCAAAATTACAGGCAACTACACAATAGAACTGCTTGCTCCTTATTTTTTTTTTTCTTAAATTTGTTCTAAATACTGCCACCAGGTTCAGAGTTCTGCTCCGTTTCAGCCTGGGCAGCAACTCATGGTGCTAGGCAGCTTGTTTTGCCAGAGAGTCGTGCGGCAAGGCTGGGGGCTGGTGGCCATTTAAAAAAGGTGCCAGAGGCCAACGGTTGTGGCAACAGCCTGTTGCAGGTGAGCAGGTTACCTGGGTGAGTCTTTTGTTCTGGGCTTCAACGGGCAAGGAGGGCTTCAGGGCAGGCCCTCACGACCTCCGGTCTCCATGGGGGAAGGGGGTGGTCTCTGGGTGAGTCTTTTATTCTGGGCTTCAACAGGCAGGGAGGGCTTCAGAGCAGGCCCTCACAACCTCTGGTCTCCACGGGAGAGGGGGTTGGTCTCTGCGGTATTCCTTGATGTCGCAGCAATCCCAGACTCGAAGGGATTTGTCAGCCTCAGTTTCTGAAGTAAAACAGAAATTAACCGACATACAGTTTGATCGATACAAATCATTGGAAGCTGAAAAACGTTTTGGCACACAAGGGAAGCAAGATTATGTTAACCCATTTCAATTTGAGTTTGTGCAAAAGCAGAAAAAGTGTGTTTCTCATTTGACTACTGTTGAAGGGAGGATGGTAACCCAGAGATCTGATATCCTGTCTGAAACTGAACATCATTTTTTGGACAATGTAGCAATCTCCTGGCCTGCCACTTGATGGCAGGGACCAATAGTTTAGGGATTGTGCCCTCCCCAGTTTGTCTCAGATTGATCTTGTTGGCCTACTTCAACCCATTTCTAAGCAGGAGATACTGGGAGTAATTGGATCTTTGTGGGAAGGCTCCTCCCCTGGATTGGATGGCTTGTCTTATGAATTATATAAACATATTTTGGGTCCTTTGCTGGAGGAAATGGTGGAACTGTTTAATGATATGCTTTCCAGGCCCATTTTGTCCCACAGTAGGAATACAGGTTTAGTCTCTCTCTCATACAGATCAGGAGATAAATCCCTGTTAACTAATTGGGGTCCAATTTCTTTGTTGAATAAGGACTTTAAAATATTTAGCAAATTTTTGTCAACTAGATTAGCTCTCGTGGCAGAACATCTTATACATCTGACCCAGACCTGTGCTTTGCCTGGTAGATCCATCTCTGATTCCTTACTTTTGATATGG
Organism: Neoceratodus forsteri; assembly: GCA_016271365.2. NCBI lineage: Eukaryota > Metazoa > Chordata > Ceratodontiformes > Ceratodontidae > Neoceratodus > Neoceratodus forsteri. The sequence continues at coordinate 107,457,401 of CM057458.1, forward strand.
GAAATAGTGGAACAGGGACATACAGGTGAAGCGTCTGGCTTTTTGTTGGCTTTGGACCAGAGTAAAGCGTTCGATGGGATCCTGCATGGGCACTTATGGGACTGTTAATATAGATATGGAATTCCAGGTCAGTTTATTAAATGGATACAAACCTATTATGGCCATGCTGTTGTTAAGCCATATCACTTGTTAGAGAACCTATCTCCATTTTAGGGCTTTTTTTCGGTGTGGGGATATGACATTACTGAATTGGTTGATAAAATTACAACAGGCTCAGACTAAAGTGAACATGTGGAGGATGGCCAAATTAAAATGAGTTTTTATGGTTAAAACCTTTTTACTTTCCTTATTTATACATCTTAGTGGGGTTTATGCCCTCCCAAAACAGTTGGAAACTAAGTTATGCAGTTGTTTTTTTAGATGTATTTGGGGTAGTAGACTTAGTCCCATTAAAAGGGGGATTTTATTTTTACAGAAATCCCACGGAGATTTGAAGATGATTAATCCAGTTCCCTTTTATTTCTCTAACTATGTCAATATTAATTTGAAGCTGGTTCTTTTGAGTAAAGATAAACTCTGGATCCTATTGGCAAGGGACTCCTTGGGATCCTTACTTCCTTATTGGCCTTTACATGGAGAAATTCTGATACAAAAGTCTTTAACATCCTTGCCAGACTATTTTTACGCTTGCAATAAAAAAAGCAATGGGTACTGATGAAAAATCATGTTCTTGTGCTTTCTAGGAAGGCCTTATACGATCATATTATGGGGAGATTTTTTGTTGTACCCGCATCATTTTCATTGAGATCTGTACTGAACAGGGACACTATTGGGAAAATGTTGATGTGTGCCCATATTCCGGCCCATATGTGGGATGTTACCGTTCATGGTAAACTCAATGTAAAGGGTAATCTTAAGCATAAGGGCTTGGAGGGCAGATATTGCCCTCGGCCTACCTGCATTGCCACTGTTGATGCTATGGACCATTTGTTATTTTTATTTTTAATTTTTTACCTCTTTTATGCCCCTGCCCTTCCGTCGTTGGTCTGCTCTGGTCACGGACCCTGGATCCCCGACCACCGGACATTGCCGAATCCCCCAGGTCATCCCTGGCTTACCCCCCAGAGAGCGGGGCCGTGGTACTGACCCCCTTTATCGGCCACGGAACTGTATCTGGTTAGGGGGAATGGCTCCGGTGGCCAATCAGGGCAGTCCAGGGCAGAGTGTCATGTAGACGCAAGGCAGGGATTTTATCCCCTTATGTTTCCCCACCCTCGAGGAGGCGGGGACGTGCAATGACGCCAGCGTCCGGCCCGCCTACCTCACCCCTCCCTGACCTCAGGCTGGTGGCGTGAGTTCTCCCAGCCTCCATGGAGCCCTCATCCGCGCCGGATACTGGTGGAACCCTCCCCGAGAAGAGAGAGCGCTGCCCGGGCGCCAATCCTTCTCCCCAGCCGCTTTTCCACGACCCGGATCCGCTCTCGAACCCGGGTCGCCGGCCTCGCAAGTGGAAATCCAACCGCTGCACCGGTGGGCCGGCCCATGGACCATTTGTTCTTTGAATGTCCTTTCATTTCTCGGTTCTGGGGTATTGTCCATAATGGATGGAGTTGTATGCCTTTTCAGGGCCCCACCCATGATTTCCTATATTGGAGTTTGGTTTCCCATTCTGGGGCTCTTCAAGATAGACAGACATTGTGGGTTATGCTAGCCTGCTTTAAGTACTACATTTGGAATGTGCGATGTCATTTGTCATTACAACAGCTGTTTATTACGGAAGACCAATTGTTTAATATGATTGAAGCAGCTATCTCAAGAATTAGAAATCAAGATCAGTCTCTTTTATCTGTGCAGGTTTTCCAGTGCTGGTGGGGGAGTAGACACTGGATTCGGTAAGGTGGGAACCTGTCCAGAGTAAGTAGTCATTGTGTTGCCATGTCAGAACACATGACAGAAGGGATCTATGATACTTTCTTTTACCTTGCAGTTGTCATATCATGACATGGTATTTTCTTGTTGGTGTTCTAATCATGATGTGTTTTTTCTTTCCCCTCCTTTGTTTTTAGGTTTTTGTTTCTTTTTATATGAGTTGTGTGGGGTAACACTGATTCTTTTTTAACTTGTTTTTTCTTTCTAGTTTATGAACCAACTTCCCTGTTTCTGTGGTGAGGTGGGTGGTAGGGGGATTTTTCTTTGCAGTATGGGGGACATGTCCAGATTTGTTACATAACTAACATTTTCAGTTGATTCATGGCTTTACTGTTCATCAATAAGATGATGTATGACTGTAATACTTAATTTTGGATTATTTTGTTTTCTGATTTGCAGTTCAATGCTGTGTGCAGTCAACACCGTTTGCTACTCTCTATTTTGAAGGCATCATCAAAACTCACCTACCCATTTAGTGGGAGGGGGGTGTTTTGTTTCAGTTTATTATTACTTAGAGTTAGGATTGCTGTATGATGAAATACATATTTATGTTTACCTTTTTTCTTCTTTTATGATTTAGTGTGAAGTAACACCAATTTGTATGTAATTTTTCTTTTCATTTTTATTACATGGGGTGACATTTTGTACTATTTTTGTTTCTGACCTTTGTTTGGTTTTATGAATTTGTGTGTGCTGTAACACTGTTTGATGATATTTGTTTTACAGTTTGGAATGAAAAATTCCCCTAATCTTTTTGAGAAGTGCCATGGGATCTTTAACATCCACCTGAACTACCACCAGAACAGGCAGATGGGACCTCGGTTTAACATCTCATCTGAAAGATAACACCACAGGAGTGCAGCACCCCCCTCATGCTGCACTGCAGTGTCAGTATTGGGATATTAACCCAAGTGCCTAGTGTGGGGATAGAACCCACAGCCTTCTGATCTCCTGGCATCAGAGGCAAGTATGCTACCTGCTGAGCCACTGACACTGGCAATGTTGAAAATCTGGAGTGAAAATTTTACAAATTCTCAAAGTTACGAGTATGTGTGGAAACTGCACAACATATGCTCATAACACAATAATCCTTTGGAATTTTTTCACCAAATTTTCAACATAGACTTTTTGGGAGTCCACCTCATGAACAGTGACACTGTCATTTAATTACTTGGTCCTAAAAGGTGATTATGCACAGTGATCCCAAAATCACCTTTTGGATTTGAATAACCACATGCCAGTGACTGAATTCATAAGGTGGGGTCCAAGAACCCCATGTTGAAAAAAAGGTGCCAAAATTCATAAAAATAGCTGAGATATCCATCTAAGTTTTAAAAAAAAACATTTATGCCATTGTACAGCTTACCAGCATTTTTTCAGTTCATGGTCAGCTTTCAAGAGTGCAGACATGTTCCCACTCCACCGAAGATCATCGCACCAGGCTACAGAGGTAAGTATGGGGTGAGGGGGGTGTGGGAAAATGGGGTTTTCAGAGGGTGGGTGTGGGTTGGGGAGGGAAGGAGACACCGGACACAAAGAGGGACAACTTTCTGTTTTCACAGGTTTAAAAAAAAAACAAGACATTGCAGGATGGTTTTCACACTTACAGGGACAATGGGCATGGTAGGGTGGACTCCCAGTGTGCCACCTGGGTGTTTGTTGGGGGGGCATGGAGCTGATGAGGATTGGGCACCCTGTTGGCACATGCAATGTGGTTGAAGAGGGCAATAACGAGGGAGTATGGAGGAGAGCAGCAAAGGGAGGAAGTGGGAGGGATTTCATTAGCAGCAGGAGGGAAAAGGGTGACGTCAATATGGTAAATACAGACATGTTACCACTCCTGATTGCAGCAGTGCTTTTCTTTTAACTGAAGACCACTGTAGCCAAAGTGCTGTCATAGACAGCTCATGCATCCATTGGTGTGGTAGGGTCATGGCCGCTACACCGAGCACTGAATTGGACAGGAGGGTCACACACCTCCAAAAAGTCATACTGTCCCAAAATGTTTCCTGCACATGCACGCAAGTAAATGCAAAAAAAGGAATGACAGCTAGAGAGCGCAGAAGCTTCTCCCTCCATTGAGGGGGTGAAATGTGCTTCAGCCAGAAGAAGCAAGGAAGATGAAAGATGGAAAAAGATAAAATAGTACCACATAAGAAATTAGAGAAAAGAAAGAGGCAATGAAAACCAACAGAGCATGAGAGTTGAGAACACTCAGTGCCTACAGGCTTAGCTTGCAGAAGGCAGAAATGAAGTAATGGGGTAAGACTACATGGGATAGACACAAGAGAATTTCAGAACCAAGGGATGGGTGTAAGCCAGAGTCCAAGTAAGTTCTCTGATGACACTACAGACAGTGAATTTACGGTAGACTAGGTGGCACAAGTGGTCATTATCTACCAACAACTTCTATGATTCTATCTTACTATGTTTCTAGCACCTCAAAAAATGCAACCAGGGTCTGTGAGGAGCCACTCCAGGCCTTTGAGGTGGTGGAGGAGAGCAGACTTGAGCAATGTATGTGGTGGGATGATTTTTCTCTTTTCATGCCCGGAAACAGTTTCTATATGTATCATACATTTGCATGGATATTTAAATAGTAATTTTGCCCTACAGTAGTTTTTGTGTGTAAGCCTTTTGTTTGTTTGTTTGCAGAATCAGGGCACACATGTGAAGTCACAGGGGAGTCAAGGAGAAAACCTTTGGTAATTCTGGATGATAATATCACTGTGACAGGAACAGTCATGTGTGCTGGGCATGAGCTGCCAATCTACCTGTCTGTGCCTCATGAGTTCTCATGTAAGTTCCCCCTACACTGGACTGGAGCTGAGGACAGGTTGCAGGAAGATAAGGGGAGCTCCTCAGTCAGTATTGGGCATTCTGAGAGTGACAGAGAGAGACTGTAATGGGGGGGGGGGAGTAACATCAGACTTGATAGTACAAGAGGGTGGATAACTGTATACAGAGCTGTAAATGGAAACAATTCACTGGAGGAACCCTCCACTTATTGTAATATCAGATATAGCTGACAGTGGTCTGGGGATAGGTTTTTCATGATATGTTACCTTTTTACATTTTATTTTGGAGGTTTTATGCTTTTGGGGGGTGCATTTTATACAGGAGCAGCCCTTCCTATTTTGTTCCTGGAGCGCAGGCTGACTTTGCATTTCACTCACATAACTAAGCTTGCCCGGGTTCCTTCTGCCATTTTCACAACTGGCTATATAGCTGTAGCACCATGCCTCTAGGTGCAGAAGTCAGACTATCCAGGTCTGCATGTATATAATAGGGATCCTGAGTATGTATAGAGTGTCCCTAATGTAACAGATCCCATGTAAGCTCCTATTGTATATGTTATTGAGTGATATTAATTGTGTAGATGGCTCACTGTAACACAAGGATCCTAAGAGAATGTGCTACAGTGTGTATCTGTGTCCCTGTAGCCATAATCCTAATGATTGTACCCATTCCACAATGGATGGTGGCTAAGGCCATGGATCACCAGAGACTTTCTCCATCAAGGTTTTTTCTTTCCTGAGTGCCAAGGAGGCTGTAAAGCACTCGTCTATTGCCATTTTAAGTTAGAATTTCTGCTGTGAGTTGGGGTCAGACAATGACATGCCTTGTCCTACATCCTGCCATTCTCTCTCTCTCTCTCTCTCCTCTGGAAGTCACACTCCATTTGGCTATCACTGATCACCAGCTATCAGCTATGTCATCACATTATTCATCCGTGTTTGCTGCTCTTGCTTCACAGTTCTTTTGGGAGTCTTTCGAAGGTATCTTCAGACAAAGGAATCCACTCTTTTGACACCTGAAGGGGTGGAACCCTCACCAATAAGATTCCTTTTTAGCATACCATTAGCCAAGGGAATTGCACTCTTGTGACACCTCTAGGGGTGGAAGTCACCCCAGTAAGGATTCATTTGCCTTCCTGGTACCTCAACAGGGTAGAAGTCCCTCAGGGGACAGAGACTGAAAATGACCAAGTAACTGCAATGACATTCAACATCCTACCTTACACTAGCCATTGGCTACCAACAAATTGCACAAGCATTACTTCACATTGTGGTTGTGCATGCCCATTAAATGAAAAAGGGTAAAGCCTGTGATTTGATGTGTGGGAATATTGCAGCCACGCACTCTACTTGGTCTGTATAAACCAGCTTCCGTCAACCTAACTCTGAAGCTCCTTTTCTTTGCTCCCACCATCCATCCCTCCTCCTCCAGCAGCTAGCCTCTCTTCTTGGGCTATCCCCTAAGGTACAATACCTTTAGACATGGGAATCACATTCCTCTAGCACCTCTGGTGTAGAACCTGCCCCAAAAGAGTGAGAATGGCCAAAGTAACTACAAGACAGTCCACATTCTACCATACACTAGCCTTGTACAATCATTACTCCACACTGTGGTTGTGTATGTCCATTAAATCCATGTCGTCTTTTGACCTACAGTTCACTTGCCTCCAAGAAACATACTATCTTTTTCATTATTATGAAATGTAGCAGTTTACCCACATTAGATATTAGGCTGATGCAGGTGGCTCACTAAGTGCTACAATTTGGAAACTACTTTCAGAAATTCTGCCAGCCTTTAACAACTGTATCCTTCATAGACAGTAATTGTCAAATCTCTCCCTAACAGAAAAAGTGTTGCCACTGTTTAAAGGCACAGCTGCATGCATCCTGAAGTTGTAACCTAACTCCAATAGATTATTTACAGAGCGGGAGCATGAACAGCTGTAGCAGAAAGAAACCGCAGGGCACAGCATGCACTTGCTGCCATTACATTTGTTCTGCATTACACCATAAATGTGTTGCTCGAAACTCATTGTCGCATGTTTCTGTTCCATGGACTATTAATGGCAAAATCTGGCAAAAGTAGAGCATTGCAGACCTCTTAATATTCACATCATCGAACACTGATCCTAGAGAAATCCTAAATAGTCATGTCAATTAAAGAAAAAAAGGAATGTGTGCACTCAAGACCTCTTTGGGGTTCCCATCCAAACTTGAAAGATGCAAAACAAAAACTGAAAGAATAAAGGAGAATGTGCACATAAACAATGGTGATTACTGTATTTTATTTTAAAATGCAGCAGTGCATATAACCATGGTGTATAAAAAGTCTCTATAAGGCACCAACAGAGAACTCACCAAATCACTGCATTTTGACTAGGTCTGACACCCATAAATGGTAAATTTAAAAATGTAATGTTGCAGCATGTATTTGGAGCATCAGACCTTCAACAACAAGTACAGATCTGTAAAAATCTTTGAAAGCACTGCCAGCAACAAAGAGAAAAAGTAACAGTGGGTCCACAGTAACACCTTGTTATTGCAAAATGAGGCTCACTAGATTTTGCCTAGCACACCTTTATTTGAAGTCAACATGCGTTTATAAACAACAAACAGCACATTAATTACAGGCAGCAAAAACATCAAGTCGGCCATGTTGGTCTGCTGTAGGCGTGACAACTCAAGGCAAGAAGTGCCACAGTGTTTCCATGTGTCTTCATTATGCAGCAACCCAGTGCAGGCGGACACCATTTGTATGTTTGTTTGCCAAAAATACAGTTAACGTATTGCTATGATTCTAAGAGAAGGCATTTGTGGGCTTGGTCCTTCTTCACCAATCACTGCCCTAGAATTAGTTATCTGCTCTAAATTCCACCCACCCTACAATTAGTTTCTTTTTTCACTTTAAGGCAGTTAAACAGGCAATGGATGGATATGCACAGTAGAAGCTCATGTGTTCATATGTACCTTTAACGTTCCCAATGGGAACATCCTAACATACTAACATACTATTTGCCAGCAGATTAGGCCTTATGGTCTATCGAGTCTGCTCGAACCTTAGATCCTTAGTTGGGTGCCGAGGCTCTCCCATCTCTTGTGCTCCTGAAACCCCTATCATCCATCCCCACCCCCCCTGGGACAGGCCATCATCTGATACATCCACTTTCTGTGTCTGTCCCACCCTCTCTTGAAGCCCTCCACTGTGGATCTCTGAATCAGCTCGCCAGGCAGTGCATTCCAAGGGTCCACCACCCTCTCAGTGAAAAACCTCCTCCTCTTTTCCCCCCTCACCCTTCCACCTTCCAACTTCAAACCAAGCCCTCTGGTGATACCTCCCTGCTTTAGTCTAAAGATCCCCTCCATGTTTACCCTATTTATTCCCTTGAGGTACTTGAAGACCTCAATCATGTCCCCCCTGTCTCTCCTCTCCTCCAATGAAAACAGGCAGAGCTCCTCAAGTCTGTCCTCATACGTCAAATTCCCTAGCCCTCATACTCATCTTAGTTGCCCTCCTCTGTACCCTCTCCAGGAGCTGTATGTCCCTCTTCAAGTGTGGTCTCCAGTACTGTACACAGTACTCAAGGTATGGTCTAACCAGTCCATTGTACAGCGGCAGAATCACTTCCTTGCTCCTAGAGGTGATCCCCCTTACGATGCATCCCAACATCCTGTTTGCCTTGCTAGCCGCCTCTCATGCACTGCCTCAGAGTTATTCATACATGCATCCACATGACCCCTAGGTCTTTTTCCCTATTGAGGCCTCCAGTGCCTCCACTCCCAGGGCGTACCTGTGTTTAGGGTTTCCCAGACCAAGATGCAACACCTTGCACTTAGTGATATTGAAATTTAATTTCCATGTGTGAGCCCAGCTTTCCAGGGTGTCCAGGTCCCCTTGCAGGGCCAACCTCCCCTCTTCTCCCACAACTACTGCTCCCATCTTGGAGTCATCCGTGAAGAGACTCATTTCGCACCCTATACCCTCCCTAATGTCCGATATGTATGCATTAAACAGGATTGGACCCAGGACCGAGTTCATGTACCCCACTACCAACCTTTTCTAGGGTTCGGGAGAGCTCCCACAGACCACTACTCTGGGTGCATCCAGCTAGCCAGTTTTCAATCCATCTGACCATCAAAGGGCCTACTCCTAACCCCATCAGTTTCTCCACCAGACCATTGTGAGGGACAGAGTCAAACGCCTTGCTGAAGTCCAAGAATAATACATCCACAGGCTTTCCCCTGTCCAGTTCTGATGTTACCCATTCATAGAACTCCACAAGATTGGTTTGACATAATCTACCTGGCACAAACCCATGTTGCCGACTATCCAGACCTCCCACCTCCTCCAAGTACACCTCCAATCGTTCCTTTAGTATACTCTCCATTAATTTTCCCACCACCGAGGTCAAACTGATGGGTCTATAGTTACCTGGTACTTCCCTCGACCCCCCTTTATGGATTGGCACCACATGTGCCTCTCACCAATCCCTAGGTACCCTCCCTGTCTCAAGTGACCTGTTGAAGAGCTCCACCAGGGGTGCAGTCAGTATGTCTGCCAATTCCCATAGTACTCTCGGATGAATGCCATCCGGCCCAGGAGATTTGTCTTTCTTTAGGGCCTTGAGGGCTAACCACACCCTTTTGGTGGAGATAGCATCATCCGTCCCCTCCACCTTACTGGCCTTTTTATCCTTATCCAGATGTGACACCCCTGGGGTACCTCTCCCTCCCTCTTGCTCCATTTCTGTTGCTCCCCTGATCCCACTCACTGCCGCTTCTATCCCCTTCATGTCTTGCTTTGTAGATATCCCATCCCCCTCACTAGTGAACACAGAGGCAAAGTACTAGTTAAATATCTCTGCCTGGTTCCTCGCCTCTTCCACCCACCCTCCTTCTGATCTCAATCTGCTGAGATGGCCCTTAGGTTTCTCCGCTCCCCAATATACCGAAGAACCTCCTTTCCCTCCCTTACCTCTGTAGCTAGCCGCTGCTCTTTACTGGACTTTGCTCCCCTCACCATACGGGTGACTTTTCTAGATGCAAGATGGTACATTTCCTTATCCCTATCCCCTCTTGTTGTTTTATATTTTTTGTAGGCCGCCTTCTTTTCTCTGACTGCTACCTGTACCTCACTGGACCACCAGCATGGTTTATGTGACCTTGCTCCCTTACGTTTCAACTTAGCGCAGATCCTCACTGCCTCATGAAGTCCCCATTTTATGACCTCCCATCTCCTTTCCACACTTGTCATTGATGTAATCCCCTTCAAGTGATCCTTGAGAATATTTCCCATGCCCTCAAAGTCTGCCCCCCTGAAGTCCACTGCCAGTGTCCTAGATCTCACCCCCCCTTCCCCTATACTTATTTGAAACCAGACAGTATTGTGGTCGCTCATAGTCAGGGGGTCCTGTACAACCAGGTCCCTTACCAGAACCCCATCTGCCAGAACCATGTCCAGGACATGCCCCTCCCTTGTGGGCTCCATCACATGCTGTGTTAAGAACACATCCTGGAAGCCATCCAGCAGCCTCTGTTCCTTGGCCACCTTAGAGGACATGGTTCCCCAGTTTGTACCTGGCATATTAAGGTCCCCCATCAACACCACTCCTTCCCCTTTTGGTCCACACTGGGCAATGATGTTGTCCAGTAAACTATCCTCTAGAACATTGCTCATGCTGGGGGGCCTATATACTACACCCAGCTTGACCTTATCTCCTGCTAGAGATCGTAAGGTGACCCATAAGGCCTCCACGTTTCCCTCTGCCTCTTCTACCCTAGCAATTTCTATGTCATCTCTAATGAACATAGCCACTCCACCCCCTCTGCCCTCCTTTCTATCCTTCCTAAGCATAGTGTACCCCTGTACGTCTAGGTCCCAGTCATGGTTTTTGTTGGCCCACGTCGCCGTGATTTCATAAGATTTTTTGACTGCTCATATGGTGCTGTTGAGCAGTTTCTTTCTCTAGCTGATGGGAAAGGCAGAGATATTGCATGAGAGAGTTGATTCCTTTATGTGTTGTCAACAATTTAGCAGCATGGCTTGTAGAAACAGCTGATTTCTTTGTGCATTCTGGCCTTCAAACCTGATCTCCACTCCATGATTACTGGCATCACTTGTGTTTCAATTTGCCAGTCAGCAGCACTTCTAACCTGCCTGCCTGCCCACTCTTGTATGATTACTGGCGTTGCCCAGTGTTTTTTTCATGGTTCTGCGACAATAAAATTAAATGAAATATTCCAAGCCTGGTTTGTGCACAGCTTTCTTCCTTTGTTTGCAGCAAAAGTCCAATGCATTGCATGGCTTTTTGTAGGGGCTCCTAAGTGGTGGACCCCTGAACAGCTTATCAGTTTCCAACTTGAGCATTTTGTGGGGTTTCCTGAAGATCTGGAGCTCCAAACAACTGCTCCACCACCTAACGTGGCTTTATGTGGGTGCACCTGAGGAGCCACATCCCTGGACAGCTATTGGGCAGCTTATGTTACTCCTTGATTATTCCCACCAGCAGTTTTTAATGGGCCTGGCAGTTAGTGAAGTGTGTACCATTTCTGTGGGATAATGTTGCATATGTCATGGAGTTTGGTCTGACCACCAGACTCCGATGATGGCACAAATGTCAGTTAGTTCACTCAAGTTACTGGGCTGTCTGCCTGATGATGCTGCAGATATCAGGGGGTTCACTGAAGCTACCAGATTCCCTACGGGGTGCTTTTCTTGTTGTAGAACTGTTGTTGAGTTCTCTTTCTTGCTACCAGACTCAATATTGCCCAGCATTGTGGTTATCAATGAGTTATGCCTAGGCTAAAGGACTCCCTCCTTGTCAATGATACTGTACAATTGTCAGGAAGTTCACTCTGCTACTGGGCTCCCTGCTGCATAATGTTGTGCTTGTGCATGAGTTCACACCAGCTATCAGTTTCCCTGCTGACTGACATGGCACAGATTCAGGAAGCAGAAGCACTCTGTACCTGAACAAAACAGAATGTTCAGACAAAACCTGTAAAGGTGAAGCACCAAGGCATTTTCTGCCTGTGAGGATCTGTCTGGACTTGCCCTAATGCAGTTGTCAGGGAGTTCCATCTGGCTACTGGACCCCTGCTTAATGATGCTATTGTTTTCAGGGAATTTGATGCAGTTACCGGACTCCATGCCAGCTTATGCTTTCATTGCCAGACTTTTCTGCAGCTATCAGACTCCAGGATGGTCAATGATGCTGCATATTTCAGGAAGCACATGGCTCGCATACCCAGATAAACTGCATGCAGCTGGCCATTAACCTATAAGACAGCATAAGAACTGCATCAACTGAGACAAACTAAATTCTGATCAGCTTTTCAAAACATAAAAAAGACTGTAAATTAAGAGGGTATTTATTTATTTATTTATGTATGTGGTGGGTCCAGTGATCTGAGGGACTGTTTTCAGGAATGAGCCAGACTGTCAAGATGGCACCTACAACAGTCAAAGAAACATACCGTGCATAATAAATGGCACATGTAGAATTAATACAGGTGTATAATGAAGTAATGCAGATAAGTGACAGATTATGGCCCACAATGCAAAGTCATGAAAAAAGATAATTACTGTTAGGCCCACTGTACTAAGCCTGGAAATAGGCACAGAAAAGTCCACTATAAAGAGAAGATGTTAGCAGCACAGGATACAATAACATCATGACTGGATTGGTCATAATATCATGTATGATATACTGTAAAATATGACTAACAACTAAGCAGACAACTGTATCAAGACCTGCCTACCAGTCTACAGTGGTCTTAACAGCAATTTAGCATGCAGCTGTGTTTTGTGTCACCACAATTAAGATACGCGTATTAGCGTAATCAACAGCACAAAAGGTGAAAGCCCTCCTAGAACCTCTGTACATGGTGCAGGAACAGAGGAATTAAAAACAGCATTGTCTAGTGCCTAGAGCACAAGCTTTGGAAGCCAGAAACATAGGTTCATGTCACACCATAGCCACTTACTCTGTGATGTTGAGCAAGTCTCTAACCTGTCCTTTGTCCCCTTGCTGCAGTAAAACTAAGTAGAAGCAGGACCCCCATAAAATTGAAATTTTGCACATCAGTTGGGCTATCTTATATAAAATGTAAAAAAGAAAAATCTAATTGTTCATTTTAAAATAGTCTCTATTCACTGTTTTCACACAGCCAGACAAACTCAGACTTCTTTCTCTTTGAGAATAAAGGAAAAGAGAACAAGAAAACTACTTTATCCTTGTAAGGAAGAGACAGCTTATACCTCTGAATGTCTTTTCTAATTCTAAACAATCCCTCATTCTTGCAGCTGAACAGTTTTATTTATTTTTATTTATTTATTGAATGTTGTTGACTGGGTAGACCCACTGAGACTAGAAGTCGCTTTTTCAGGGGCAACCCGGGGGGGGATACAGATGGTAACCAATTTAAATTGAACTAGATTAAGCTGCTGGTGGTATTTTTAGTGAATGCAGGAAATTTGGCCAGAACACTGGGGAACTTCCCCTTCCCTTTTCACAGGGTCACTGTTGCTCTGTGAAGGAGGGATTGCGGACTCCAGTCCAGGAGATGTAGTTGCAGGAGATGGATGTGTGTATTTTACTACTTCAGGTGCTGTAGACACCACAATGGAAATTACAGAAAAGGGCTACTCAGATGTCTGTGAAGATGCTAATAGTGAATTATGCCACTAGGACAAAATGTTACCATATTAAATGTAGTGGTAAATGCATCACGGTGTAAATGCCACATGAATATTTCATTGCCTGACAAAACGTAGCAGTAATGTTGCCGCATACTCAAGCAGCGACATTATGCCAGTCCATTAATTAATATAACTCTCCTAACCTGTGCTGACTTCAATGTATTGCTTTACACCATTACTCTGTCACTTCATAGAAATAATTACATCTTTATTTTTTCAGGGTGCTGCGAAGCGCTGAAGCATTTTAATAAAAGATTTTTCAATAAAAGTTTTAATGCCCCTGTACAGCACAACCTGAGTTTCAAGCACAAACACAAGAACATGCTTTACTGTCTCACTCCCATTAGCTCTTATGCACATCAACTTTTATGCACATCAGCACCTCCACTGCAGCTCGACCCTTTCTGGCCAAATCACCTACTTGTAGCACCACCTACCTGTACAACCAATATGAGAGAGTGATGTAACATCATCTGTTATGCACACACCTGAATTTAGCCATGACATTTGGTCCAGCAATATTTTAATTACGTGACCAATATGTGTGCTGCAACTTGTCACAGCGACGTGTTATCCGCTTCTTTTTGTCTGTGACATTTTGTCCAGGGACATTACCTCCACTTTCATGAATTACAGTTGGAAAAAAATGTTAACTCAGATATGGCACTATCTTTGAAAGAAAAACAGGCAATACTGTATTCAAAGCTGCAAAAAGTAGACACAACTAAATGTGGAAAAAGCTCACCAAGAAGAGGACCATAAAAAAAAAGTATGGTGTATCAATCCCCAGGTCAGTTGGAACAATCCACAGCTAATGATTTTGTGTTGGAGCCCTCACGGGGGATACAGTCTCAGCGCCAGCTTCTCCAGACAACATAGACACATGGCAGCACACCGATGATGACACCACATGGATGCCCGAATGGGCATTGCAGAATGAAGGACAGACTCTAACATCTTCAGCCACCTGGACTCTAGATGCTGCTAACCTTCGACCCAATGACCAGAACTTGAATAGGAACAGGGCTGACGTAAACCTAGAATGTATGGAGACTGAAAACACTCAACAGTCACAAGCCGAGACTTCAGGTACCATTTCCTTTTCTCCCTGCATTGATAATACACAGGAGCCTGAGGCTAATACAGAAGCCTCACTGATAGGAGGAAGGAATGGGGAACAACCAGAATTTTCCAAATAAAACCCTATGGGGTCTGACTATAACCCCAAACATGCAAGTTTTGTTTGAAACCTGTAGAACTTGCAAAGCGAAAATATGCAGTATACCACCGGTATTTGGGAGGCATGAAGACAATTCCAGACAGGTTCTTTGTGGGTAAGAGCATGATTAAACAATCCTTGGGTTTTTCACCAAGAGATGTATATGCCTTGATACACATCCCAGGTGAAACCACCTTTGACATCAGTTTCAGGACCCCAGAACTATTGGAAAGTTTCTGGGGGAAAATACATAACATTGAAAACAAACCCACTCTGGATACCTTTTCAGGCAATTCCTCTAACTAAACAGTCATATTGAGTAATCACTGTCCTCATCAGAAATGAGGGGTTAATATGGATGACATTCTTTTTGAAAGAGAAAAGGTGCACTGTACAAGGTAGTCCTGAACCTATAATGGATATAGAATGCTTTTAGAATGGTGGCTGGAGAATTAAAATAAAACTGCATTACAAGGGTACAGACCTTAAACATTTGCCTAACTGTGTTTACATAGGCAGAGACAAAGGCTTCATTTTGCATTCTGGGCAACCCCACAGATGTTCAGATGTGGGTTGGCAAGACATAGTAGTCCAAATTGTGAAGTCCTAAAATGCACCCAATGTGGAGAAGTAGGACATGCAGGGTACCATTGCCAGAATCCACTAAAATGTAACCTGTGTGAAAAGGGGGTTCATTCTTTCATGGACTGCCTGTGGGTCTCCCGTAACACTGAGAATGCAGACTTTGGGGTGTAAGGCCTTTACTTTAAATAATCTAAAGCCAAGACAACCAGCCAAAACCCAAGACCTCCCACTGAGTCACACCCAAAATCCTCTACAGTAGTTCCTGAGAGCAGAAAGACAACCCATAAAGTGACCTTTCAAAATCCCTCTCAACTTACTGTATCTATAAGTTCAACGTACCAACAGTCCAGTGACATTCCTAATATACAGTCTCTACAAAACATTGTAATGAAGGCAGTGACAACCCCTAAAAGAAATCTACTGGATAATTTACAATCTTGTCAGGCAACAGTTCCCACTTATGGAGAAACTGCCAAGAAGTAACAAGCTCCAGTGTTTCACCTCTCTGTGTAGTTGGTCTGCCTCCAGCCATTGCCCACTCATCCAGCAGATCATCCTCATCAGGGTCTCCACCTCCAGGGTGTTGTCTCTCGCTCCTCCAGTCTACCTCAACCTGCCTCTCTTCATTGTCTTCAGGCTTGGCCTTCTTCTGAGCTCCCAGGTCCAGTCCAGGCAGCAGCTTCTCTCCATCTGTTGGCCATGGTTCTGGTCAGAACTCCATGGACTTTCCTCTCTGGGTTTCTACTCTGGCAATTCCAGCTGCATCAGTCCACCTGGGATATCTGGGTGATATCCACCAGAAAACATCCCTCTTAAGGCAGTCCAGACACTTCCAGCAAATTATCCCACTTCTGGCACCAAGTCTGTGGAGGGGTTGTGGGATAACTGATGGACCAGACACTGAACTTCAAGTTCAACACCCAATCTCTGAGTGATGTTTATTCAAAATACAGGCAAAACAAACGTCAGTAATGGCATATTCCTTCTTCAGTACATCAATTTGCAGTAACAGACTATGAATGTCCTTTCTCTGCACTTAGTCAGCACCTACTGACACTAATCTCTGATCTAACCACTTTTCAGTGAAAACCTTTCATCCCTATGTGGGCCACATTTGCTTGCATAATGGGGGCACAAAAAGAAAAAAACAAAACAAGTAAAAAACAAAGAACCTCAATGCAGAATCACAAAAAAGGGTTACCCCAAAGGGCACTGGCAACAAATTAAGTTTCAAAGAAATACAACACCATACATACTTCCATAATGCAAGGCATCATAGGATATGTGCAAATCACCGTGACATTTCAGACCTGCTCAGCTTACAGCAATTTACATGCATTTTAAATAGCACAACTAACTTAATTTCGATAATAGTCACCTAGTACTTTTTACCTATATCAAAAACACCTAGAGCCATGGTATTTTCAACATGTACAGGCTTCAAAAACATAAGGGGCAGGATTCTCAAAGAACAGCAAAAATTCTGCAGCTGCGGGAAAAAGGCTTGCAGCACTGCGGAAATGCAGTTGCATGATATTCTTAAAGAAAATCCTGCAGCTGAGGGAAATCCTCAAAAAGTCCTGCAGCTACGGAATTGCAGCAGCTGCTGGAATCCCGCAAGTGCTTCAAATCCACAGCTACGGATCTGAAGCTGTGAAAATAGCTAAGGAGGCACAGCAGTAGTAAATCTACCTAGCTGAAGCAGCAGACTTTAACATTGCTGCCATAATATGAAGCTGACAGCACACACAAAGAGACTTGCAACCAGTCCCTCCACTGGGGCCACTGCAGTGCCACAGGTACCAGTAATACCATGGTACCACAGTGGCCGACTGTCACTGCTGGTTGTCCCTCCCTGGGGTGTTCCTGTGGCCTGCAGGGGTAGCACTTGCTGCAGACTGGCCAGGCTCCACTGCCTGTGGGGCTCTGTCATGGGTTGCACTGTGTCTGGTGGTTGTTGCTTGTTGCCATATCATGGTAATGTGTGCATTTGTTGCTATACCAACAGCCACTGCTATACTATCTGGGATGCTATTACCTGTGCCTCACCTCCAGCTTGATTGATTCCAATTGTTGGGGCACTACTGCAGTTTGCTGAGGGAGAGTTACACCTCATTCCACTGTGTGTAACATTTTTTCTGCAACTGCAGTAAACAACCTGGGTGAGAATAGCCTTTCAGGGTCTCTGCCTTACTTATCTCACACCTTTTCTTTCCTCAGGGACTTCCGCAGCTGCACTTTTTTCCACAGTCTGTAGTGTTTTTTTCAACAGCCGCGAAGCTTTTTGTGAATAGCACTTAGAACAATCTACCCTTTTTTTCCATAGCTGAGGCAGTTTTGGGGACTTAGAGAAGGTTTTGCACCTTCCAAAAGCTTTGTGAATCCAGCCCAAGGTATATACATCAAGATATTTTATGACATAGTGCTATTACATACTACATTCAAGAATGATGAACACAACTTGTTTTACATACGCTTGAAGGTCACAACAATAACCTCCCTGTACGAGGACCCAAGAGGGAAAAAAAAACAAAGAGGACACCATAGCATAGTCAAGAAAGGGGAGGGGCGCCCATAGGTGGCCAACCTTATGGAATAGAAATTGTAAAGGATAGAATAGACAAAGAAATAGAAGAACTCTTGCAATAAATTTAAGAAAAAGTTCGTCCTCAAGAGTGGCAGGAGCTCCAGTCACAAGCATACAATATAATTATATTAGAGTCAATTAGTACATAAGGGCACAGTGCAGATAATTGGCTGTGAACAGACTCATAGCCCTAGACATTGATCATACACACCAGGAGAGTACAGGCAAGCAGGTGGAGATGTTTAGAGAAGATTAGGTACAGTTCCTATTACTGACAGGACGCTTGAAAAATGTTTACCTATATTGTCTTTTGAAGAGAGTAATGGTCTTGCATGACAGTAGTGAGTGTGGGAGGTCATTCCACTTTTATGGTGCTGTGAAGGAGAAGGATCTTCTTCCAACAGCTAGGCGAGTCTTGGGCAGAACCAGCATTGGGAGGTGTGAGGACCAGAGTGTTCATGGGAAGTATTTCAGGGTTAGTAGGTTAGATATACACCTTTAAACCCTTTCAAGATTTCAAGATGGCGGCCATGCTGGGCCAGCCATCCATTTTATTAGTTTAGCTGCTCTGAGTTTTCGTCATTTATACTGTTTCTATCATTTTATTTATTTATTGTTTGATGTTTTATTGTTTGTTATGTGATTTGACAGCTATATAATTTATTATAGATTTGCTGCGACGGCCATTTGTTTTGTCAACCATCGCGTTTGGACGGTGACCTGCCGGAGTGGATCTTTGCTGGATGTGGTGCTGTGAGAGGTTCCATCTCAGTTTTCTTCCGTGAACTGCTTATGAACTGCTGCCCTGCTACTGGTCTGTTTTTGGGCAATTGTGGGATTGACTGCCGGGTTCTGAGTCTTGAGGATGGTTGCTGACTCTCGGATTCTAGATTCCCCTGGGGCTGTGTGGACCTGAGTTATGGGGTCAGTCATTAGTTCACCCTCGGCGCCAGTTCCTGGTTGGCGGTACTGAAGTGGTGTTTTGAGAATAATCTTTTTCCGCGAATTGTCATTTGTGCTGCTGTTCCTGAATCTGTTTTGAGGAGGAATTTCTGGAATTGTGGGAGCGATGTATAATAACGTGGATTGTGAAAGTCTGCAGAATTGCCAGTGAGAGTGGTGGACTGTAGACTGGTCTGGCAGGCTGTGACGGTGGGCACCTGGTTTGGGGACTCCCCGTGGGGATAGAGGGAACTAGCTGGAGGGAGGTGGTAAACTCCTTCTCCTGTACTACACTGTGGCTACCTAGTTTATCTGGGTGACTCTGGTGGGTTAAGTGGGGTGTCTCACTTCTGGGAGCCTACCTCTAAGCTGTGCTGAGCCAGTAAAATCAGCATCAAGGTTGTTTTCTCCTTCTGAACTGGCTAATTATCTGACTTTTTGATTGCTTTCCCACTTTGTTCCTGATCAAACTTCTGGCAGTTGGATAGTTTCCATCCAGCAGAAATCCTGATCAGGTTTGAAGATTTGGAATTATCTTGGTGTGCTGCAGCGGAGGTCCAATCGTTATTTCGATGCTGATAGTGAGAAAGACTTTGTCTATAAGGACAGCCCAGGTTTTTCGGTGGTCTTGACTTTGACTCTGTTTCACTTTGGATTTGGATTGAAGAAACTGGTTTATTAATTTTTATCATTTGGACGACCGGGTGGTGAGAGGACCCTGTGTCCATGTATTTTATTTATTTTATTGTTTATGTTATTATCATTGTTTGGCATTGAGAGTGCTGCCCTCTCTCCCCAGTGGTGAGAGGATTTGGTGGGGAAGGAATTAATTATTTTAGTGTATGTTGTTTTTTACCTCTCTTCCCTGTGGTGAGAGGACTGGGTGGGGAGGGGGAATTAATGAATTATTTGTTGTATTTTGCTTGGGTCTAGGGGGTGAGAGCCCTTAAATCAAAATTTTGAGATCTATTTTGTGTTTTAATTCAGACTTTTATTTAGCTGTTAAATCATCATATAGGGTTTTGTATCTAATTAGTTTTGTGGAGTGGGTTAATTTTGTATTTTGGGACTGTTTATTTGTTGTTACTCGCTTAGGGTGCTAAATATGTGTTGGGATGGCACAAGGACAGTCGGGTATTATTCCCCCTCCAGGCTCTAGGACCTCTGTTCTTTCTCCTGTCCTCTCCTATTGCCAGAAGTGTACAGATGGTGTAGGGCTTTGGGGACTATTAGAAAAAGAAGGAGGACGAGGGTTGAGCCTGGAGAAGGAATGGAAAGGAGTGGGCGGATAGAGATAGTGGGGACAAGGAGATGCCCTGGGGCGAAATGGGTCCAGGAAAGGGGTCCTCCCTGTCTGATTCCCATACCCAAGGGTTCTGCTTGTAGTCAGCCGGTAGCACAGTCATCCTCGGATGCTCATCCTACTCGGGCGGTGTTGTGCAATGCCAGGTCTACCAAAAACAAGACTGCTATTATAGCTGATTTTGTTGGAACATCAGACCTGGCATGCATCAATGAGACCTGACTGGATGAGAATGCTGGCCCAGCTTTGGTGGCAGCAATTCCAGCCAGATACTCAGTGATACACCGCCAGAGGATGGCTCATAGGGGCGGGGCTGTTGCTATCTGTTTTAGATCGGAACTGGGCCTAGTGGAGGTACCAGTGGGAACTACCAACTCCTTTGAATGTATCATGGGCAAGGGTGTGGGGTGCAGGATACTTCTCATTTACCATCCACCAGGTGATGGGAATGCTTTCCTGTGGGAAGTCGCAGACTTCATTGTCGACCTGACATTGGCATCCTCCAGATGGTTGGTTCTGGGGGATTTCAATGTCTGTGTTGACGATGAACTCTCACAGTTTGGTCAAGTCTTTCGCCAGTTAAGGACTTCATTGGGCTTTACACAGCTCATTTCCTCCTCAACCCATATTGGTGGACATTCACTGGATTTGGTGTTCCTACTGGGGATGGAGATATCTGATTTGGTGGTGGAACCAGTCGGATGGTCTGATCATCACTCCATTGGGTTCAGTTTTGAGGCCACCCCTAGTAGGCCAGCCCCTATGGAGCTGGTCCATTACTGCCCTTTAAGGGGCGTTTCCCCAGATGGCCTGATGGCAGTGCTGGACCTATCAGGCCTACAGAGAGATTGCATGGATCCAGGAGACTTGGTACTTACCTATAACAAGGCAGTGGCAGGGCCCCTGGATTCCATTGCTCCTATTCGTGTTCATCCCCTCACTCTTTGCCCCAGGTCTCCTTGGTTTGATGAGGCTTTGAGGGAGTTGAGGAGAGTTGGACGAAGGTTAAAGAGGTGCTGGTGGAGGTCGAGCCTGGACTGTGACAAACTTAGTTTGATGGACCACTACGTGGTCTATCAATCCTCAATCTCTCGTAAGAAGGCAGAATTTCTGTCCAGAGAGATTGCTGCTGCATAAAATAGACCAGCTCAGCTTTTCTGGACTGTAGACAGATTGTGCAATCCAATCTGTCTTCAGCCCAGAAAAGCCTTTTCTCAAGAATGGTGTGAGGAGTTTGCTCAGTTCTTTTCAGATAAGGTTGCCACAATCAGGTCTGATATCCATTTGACCCTTCCTAATGGGAGTTGTGATGGTTAGCAGGAGATGTTGGACACCCAGTTTGTGTGGTCTGACTTCAGCCTTCCCACAATCAATGACATTGTGATGATCATTCAATTATTGCGTCCAACCAACTGTGGTTTGGATCCGGGCCCCAAACGTCTCCTAGAGGGCTGTGTGGATAAAATTGGTCCGGTCCTTGCTGAGATAGTCTGGAGGTCTTTGGAGAGGGGGAATTTTCCAAATCCTCTGAAGGAAGTTGTGGTTCAGCCCCTTCTAAAGAAGTCCTCCTTGGACCCGGATTGTCTGGCTAACTACAGGCCTGTCTCTAACCTGCACTTTGTGGGTAAAGTTATTGAGAAGGTGGTCACGTTGCAGCTGGATGATCATTTGACCAGCGACAATGTTTATGATTCTCTCCAATCTGGATTTAGGAAAAGACATAGTACCGAGACAGCTCTTGTCTGGGTACTAAATGACCTCCTAATAGCGAGAGATCGAAGGACTCGTACCAAAGTTAAAAAATCGATTTAGTGAAATGACCCTTCAATATCAAGTAGCTAAAAGTTGGAATTGTCTTCCTCCTTTTTTACGTGAACTAACAACTACTGATCATGTTTTAAAAAATGGCCTGAATCACGAACTCAGTTTTCGTTGTTGTTGTAATAGGTGAAATTAATGTAATTTTAAAAATGCTAATATGCCTGTTATTGATGAGTTTGTAAACTCTGATGTATTGTTTTGTACTTTTCTGTAACCTGTATTGCTATAAATGTATAGTTGTAATAATTTTGCATAATGTAAACAGGTAAGCCTTGTGAACAGGGATTTTCGGAACCCTAATGGCTGTATCACTGTATAAATAAAATTTTACCATACCATACCATACCATACCATCTTGGTCCTTCTTGATCTCTCTGCAGCATTTGGCACTGTGGACCATGGTGTGCTATTGGAGCACTTGCGGTTTATCTGTGGGCTCTCTGGTACAGTCCTCAGTTGGTTTCGATCTTTCCTCGAGGGTAGGACTCAGAGGGTGGTGTCTGGGATTTTTTCCTCGGCATCATTCCCCCATATCCAGTGGGGCGCTGCAGGGTTCCATTTTGGCACCCATGTTGTTTGCGGTGTATATGCTGCCGTTAGGAGCGATTATTAGGTGGTACGGTCTGAGTTTTCACTGCTATGCAGATGATACTCAGCTGTACATGTCCTTTGTGCCCTGCCAAGATGCTGTCTTTTTGGTCTTTAACAACTGGCCCTGCAATCTTGACTGATTCAAACTGTTTTGCTGGGCTCTGTGCCCATAGACCTCAGTGGGTTTCGGAAGAAAATTTTTGTTAAATTGCTAGACAGCTGGCTTATTTTTCTGTTAAAGTCTCAATTAATGTGTAGACCAGTCTTGATGTTCTTAGCACTCAACTTCTAAAAACTCTGTGTCTCAGCCGATAATCTAGGCTAAATTACTAGGCTGCTTGCTATTTTTTTGTCAAAGTCAAAATTAATTGTGTAGACCTGCCTAAATGTTTTAGCATTGAACTGTAAAGTGCAGATAGAAACTGCTGTAATTCAGAGCTGTGAAGTAATTCCTGCCCCTCTGCATTCATTCTTTCTCTCCACCGTCCCCCCTGCTGCTAAACCCTGCATCTCTATTCTCCTTCTCCCCTTGTAAATTTCATATTCTACTAAATCTCCCCTCTGTCCTCCCCCTGGTGCCAATTCTAGCTTATTTTCTTGTTCATGGCAGCTCTCCCCCACCTCCCTCTGCCACCCCTCTTTCTCCACTGCACATGTCCCTGATTTACTCTCCAGTGTCACACTTTGTTACTACTGTGACTCACAATCTGTTGCTCCGTTCCTTTCCTCAGATCTCTCAGCCCCTGATCAGGGAAACATCTGAGTGGCCGGGGCTATCTGGGCCAGCCGTCCACACCACCACTGCTCACCTCCAAGGAACCCTCCTCTTGCTAGTAAGCTTCCAGGCCAAACTGGGAAGTGCTGAAAGGCTCCCATTGGCTGCTGCCTGTTGCTTCCATCTCCCGTTGTGCTCTGCGCGGCCACTGATTGGCCCTGCAATCTTGACTGATTCAAACTGTTTTGCTGGGCTCTGTAGCCATAGCCCACCCCCCTCACCCACTTCCCACCTTAATTTAATAGGCCTTAGCTCCACCCACTTCTGCCCTTTCATTTCCTATTGGATACTCTCTCTCCTGTACCTCCTCTCTTTACTGCCCACTTTCCCTCTTCCCTGCTCCTCTTCCCCCTCTGCTAATCAACTCAGTCCCCTCACTGCCCCTGCCTCCTTTCTGTGCCTGACACCCTCCTTATATCTCCTAGTGCCAGTCACTCTGTCACTCCGTCACTCCGTGACTGGTCAACCCCCTTTGGCATTCTGCGCTCACCACACCCTTTCACTCCTGAACTCTATTCTAGCTGCTTCCTCCTGTCTCCTGTCTTGTTACACTCTTTAATGCCCCTCCACTACCTCTCTGCTACATCCTCCTCTTTTTGCTGCCCTTGTCTCCTCATTGCCCCACCCTCTGCCTGTTCTCCCTCAGCCACCTGCATACCTAGTTTCCTTGCCCCCAGAGCCTCCACCTCACTGCCTACCTCCCTCACTTTCACTAGCTGCCTCTCCACCTACCCAGCACCCCTGTGCCTGATCTTCCCATTCACTGAATCATGTATGACACGGTACTCTATACCCTTTCTCCTCACATTGTTCCCTCTTCCCTCCTACATCCCCCTGCTTATGTTTCCTGACTGTCCGAACATCTACCAACTCACGCTCTCTCACCTCCATGGGACCCTCCCTCTCGATCTCATGTTCCGCCTTGGGCATCTCCAATCACTCCGAAATAGCCCTCTCCCCCAAATGGCCATTGGGTACTTCCTCTGTCCTCCACTACTACTGCCACACTTTACCCATGGCTCCACCCGTTTACCTACCCTGGTGAATCTCGGAGTTCTCTGGCCCAAAAAAATATGTGCCGGTCATGGGTATCTCACATCAGTACTCTAAAACGTATACTTCTTCTCCTGCTATTGTCAGGAAACATTCATCCCAATCCCGGACCAGCCCCTACAATAAGAACAAACTCAGACCAATCAACCAGGATCCCTGTCAATAATCTCATTTAACATATGCAGTCTTCTTCACAAAATTGATGCCCTTCAGACTTTTGCCTGCCAGCATAACCCAGGCATACTAGCAGTCATAGAAACCTGGCTCTCACCTTCGGTTCCTGATCATGCTATCACCCTCCCTGGGTATAATGTCTACCAGCTTGATCGAACATCAAAAAGAGGTGGTGGCTGAACCCTGTACCTTAAGGACATGATCCGGGGGCACCTCATCAACTTAAACCCCCAAACCACCACTGCACAGATTCTTCCTGTCAAGATCCTTCTTGGTGCACACAATAAAGCTATCACAGTTGACAGAGTCTACATTCCACTGAGAGAGCAAGGTAATGGGCTTAACGCAGTCCTGGAGTTTACCAGATCTGTCTCACCTGATTCAGAAACCATCCTCCTTGGTGACTTTAATATTAAGTGACCTGCTGCAGAGGCAGGAGCATACAGGGACTTGATAGTGGCAGCAAACCTTTCTCAGATGGTTAGCTCCCAACCAGGACAAACTATAAAATGGGTACCAGCACCCTTCTGGATTGGATCATAACAAGCCATCCTGCCAGGATCACAAACACCACTGTCCTCCCTGACACACTTAGTGACCACTCCCCCGTCATCTGCTACTGGTCCAATAAATTCATCAAGCCCACCCCAAAACCATTACTAGCCAGGTTCTACCTAGAGGCAAGCTACCTCAGCTCAAAACCTTCCTTCATCAACAGGATTGGTCCCCAGTTTTCACTGCGACCTATGTGAACACCGCACTGGAACACTTCATCAGGATCTTCAACCAAGCATGCAACATATTTGCACCCTTCAAGAAGCACAAGGCCAAAGCCCTGTGTAACCCCTGACTCACCAGAGACCTACTTAGATGACTAAATGCTCAAGACCACCTTTGGGAGATTGCCAGAAACACCGGGAGACAAGTTGATATTGTTAACTATAAATGTGCACAAAATGACTGCACCAAATATTTCCGGGATACGAAGACCACCTATTTCCATAATGCTCTCACTAACTCATGGAGCAATGGTAGGGACTTCTGGAATAACATTAAAGAAGTCACCGGGAAGCAACCTAAATCACCCCAATCAGTACTCAGCATAAATGGTGAAATTACACTTGACCAGAAACTCATTGCTGATACATTCAATGACACCTTCATGGACCTCAGTGCTGTACTCCCACAGGGTTTTTTCGATGAGGTGTTTCCCCTTGCCCACCCAGCCACCTCCAGCCACCCTCCTTTCTACTTTAAAGCAGTAAAAATGCATCAAGTCTGCAGCTACGTTATCAAAACCATTTGCAACTCCAGAGCCAGCAGTGACTCCCTCGACCTCAAATTGCTATCACTCACACTTGAAGAAGTACTCCGACCACTGGCCAGGATTTTCAACCTCTCCCTCAGCCTCAGCTAGTTCCCTGACCTATGGAAATCTGCCACGGTAACCCCAATTCATAAAAGTGGTGACAAAACAGCTACTGAGAATTACCGTCCAATTTCCATTCTACCTCCACTCTCCAAGGCCCTAGAAAGGATTGTGTCAGACCAACTCACCGACTTCCTAGACAATCACAACATCCTGTGCAAGGAACAACATGGCTTTAGAAAAGGTCATAGCACCTCCACGGCGCTACTTGAATTCACTGGTGCAATTCATCACTCACTCGATAACAGTCATCTTACTGGGTCCACCTTCATTGACTTAACTAAAGCCTTTGATACCGTTAACCACAATCTCCTACTTGCCCATCTTTGACTAGCAGGGCTCTCACCTAACTCGGTGAACTGGTTCAAAAGCTACTTAGACAACCATTCCCAAAGAGTGAGAATTGCTGACACACTCTCAGACCAAAGACCAGTCCGGCCCGGTGTCCCACAGGGCTCAATCTTGGGCCCCCTCCTTTTCAGCCTTTTTCTGAACTCACTGCCAGAATCCTGCCCTGAACAGATCTTACTCTATGCAGATGATGCTGTCATCCTGGCATCCCACCATGATCCAGTCCATCTACAAGGTAACCTCCAACAGGCCTTCTCTGCAGTCGAAAAGTAATTCACAAAACGCAGACTTAAACTTGACCAGAAAAAAAACAAAGACCATGATCTTCTGCAGCTCCCCAAAAAAACACAAAAAATATCAGCTCTCCATTAAAACCAAGCAAGGAATCACCCTCGAACAAGTTCATACCTTCAAATACCTCAGCCTCACCCTTGACTGCAATCTCTCCTATGTCTCACACATCAATAATGTGGCAAAAGTAGCCAACACCAGGATTGGCCTACTCTTCCGACATAGGAAACATCTAACCCCAAAAGCTGTGTCCATAGCTGTCCAGAGCTCCATCATCAGCATCATTGACTATGGTCTCATTATCTAGGATCTGCCACAACCTCATCTCTCAGGTATGTTTCGACTTCTCTTAATCAAGCCTGCCGACTCATTACTGGTTCCCACCGTCTCACCCACATCTGCGACCTCTACTCCAAAAGAGGCTGGCTGCAACTGAACAACTGAATCAAATACCAAATCTGCATCACTGCTAAGAAAATCATGATGGGAAAGGCACCACCAGGAGTCAGCACCGTCCTCAAACCCAAAATCACCAACTGCAACATCAGGAGCTCTAAGCCCCAAATCCTTCAAATCCCCCACTGCCGCACGTCCCAAGGCCAAAGGTCATTTGCATACAGGGCTCCGAGTTGGCTGAATGAGCACTCTAGTGACACCTCATCCTCAGCAATGCTTGGAGTGTTCAAAAAAAAGCTACGCCACTCCATAATTGGCACCTCCACCTGTGCTTGCACCCCATAACATCTTCATTCCCTGTGCTGCTTCTGACCTTATAGGTGTCAGGTTCTGCCCTCTCTTCTTGTACTTATCTGTCCAATGCAACTTCTA
Organism: Neoceratodus forsteri; assembly: GCA_016271365.2. Taxonomy (NCBI): domain Eukaryota; kingdom Metazoa; phylum Chordata; order Ceratodontiformes; family Ceratodontidae; genus Neoceratodus; species Neoceratodus forsteri. The sequence goes on from CM057458.1 coordinate 107,484,775, forward strand.
ATGCACTTGCCCTGTGTCTGTCCTGACAAGGCCCCTCGGTTGCCTCACCCTGACCCTCTACACCTATGTCCTCCTCTACCCTCAGCCCTCTCCCCTTCTTGCCCTCTTCCTCCTATTGTTTCTTGAGTTACTCATCACTCAGTCTGATTTTGTCAAGCAAAGTTACTGTCTAAAACCATGTACCTGTAACTGTTTTAGGTTTTAATGTCTGTTACCCTGTAACCAGCATGACGTGAAACTTTTGTAAAAGAACCTTGGCTCAAAGGTACTTTATAATCCTAGACACAAATAAATAAATAAATAAACTGTCTTGCTGAAATCCAGGACTGGATGAATGTGAGCTGGCTGTGGTTGAACCCAGAAAAAACTGAGGTGTTGGTTGTGGACCAGGGTCGCCGGGAGGCAGGTTGTTGGCGAGATCACCCTCAGGTTTATGGCTTGGGGGTGTCCGGCTAACTACCTCAGACCAAGTGCGGAACCTGGGTGTTGTGTTTGATGACTGTTTGACACTTAAATCTCAGGGTGTCATCAGTTGTTAAAACCTCCTTTTACCATCTGAGGAACATCGCTCGGGTGAAGCACCTGGTTCCTCCAGACGATCTTCCTACTTTGGTCCACGCTTTCGTTACCTCGCTCCTCAACTACTGCAATTCCCTTTACCTTGGGCTACCGGGGGTTGAGATTTGCCGCTTGCAGCTAGTGCAGAATGTGGCAGCCAGGCTATTGCCTGGTTCTTCTAGGTCCAGTCATATAACGCCTGTGCTCCGCAGACTGCACTGGCTGCCAATTTGCTGGCGAATGACCTTCAAGGTCGGTTTGCTGACCTATAAGGCCCTACATGATCTGGGACCTGGCTACCTGAAAGATCTCCTTTGTCCCTACTGTCCCTCCCACTCTCTCTGATCCACTGATGAGGGATTGCTAGAGATTCCCAGGGTTCGATTAAAAACTTTAGGGGCCAGATCTTTAAGTTTAATGACCCCAACCCTGTGGAATTCTCTACCTCGACAATGCGAGATTGCCCGACTGTCCAAATCTTTAAGGAGGCTTTAAAAACATATCTCTTTAGCCTAGTGTACAATGAGTTTTGAACGCTGTTGTCAAGTCTAATTTTAATACTGTTTTAATTATTTATTGTTTTTATCATGTAATGTATAGGTGCCTTGGTTTTGGAAAGGCGCCTTTTATAAATAAAGATTGATTGATTTATTCAGAGGAGGTGGGATGTGTATTAGCTTGAAAGTGGCACAATATACTGGGAGGTTATGTCTGGCCATGAAAGATGGCCAACCCACATTTTTCAGTACGTCACAGTGATGGGCATGAGCTGGGGCCTTAATTTCACATCGGCATTTCTGTGATAGGCCATTTTCACTTTGTTCAGGAGTGTAGTCTTAGAGGTGTAGATTATAGAGGCACCACAGAAAAGGCCTGGGAGAAGGTTGGCAGAGGCAGTAATGCTTCTTGCAGTACTTGAGAGGTAGGGAGCAGTGCGATATAAAAGGCCTAGTTTCTGAATTGTAGCCTTAGTGACACAGGTTATGTGCTCATCAAAGGATAGATGCTTGTCAAGTACTACACCCAGGTATTTAAAGGAGGTAACATTTTTGAGTTGAATGTTAGTGGATGTTTTGATAACCAGGGCCGGCTGTGAGGCTGTGTCAAAGCAGGTATGGTGGAGCAACAAGGATTTAGTCTTTTTTATTGTCAGAACTAGTAGGTTATTTTTAAACCATGTTTTTAGAGTCTGAAAGTCATTTCTTAGGTCAGAGTTAACACTTGAGACATCACAGGAGGATTGATATAAGATGGCATCATCCACATATAGCTGAAATGATGCCCCTTCGCAATTCAGAGGAAGGTCATTAAAGAATATTGAGAATAGGAAAGGCTGTAGGATTAATCCCTGGGGAACCCAGTCGGTGACAAGAGATAAGGTTGAGATGGTACTGGCCCATCTGACACATTGAAACCTATTGTCTAAGTAGTTAAGAGACCCGAGAGAGAGTTTTTGTCAAGACTAAGGTGGAGAAGCTTTCACATGAGTGGCTGACTAGGTTGAATGCCTTTATTAGGTTGATAACGACTGCACCAGTGGCTTTTCCCTGGTCCATAGCCTGGAATACATCAGTGGTGACTCTCAGGAGAGCACTTTCTGTCCAATGCAATTTCAGAAAGCCATGCTGGTTACTAGTTTCATAGGTTTCATAGGTACGTCAAGCTATGTAGACATTGTGTCCTTGAAGCTTGCCAAAACATTAATAATTTTGAAATTTAATCTTGTCTCCAAATGCCAAATCAAGATTTATTTTAAATGACTTCATGTTAGAACTATCAACAACTTCGACTGGGAGTTGATTTCATATGGGAATGACCCTATGGCTAAACCAGTGTCTTCTTCATAACAATTTCCATTTGGGAAAATATAGTTGTTTAGTATGACTTCTAATGGTAGATTTCTTATCAATTGGAGTAATTACTAGTTTGTTAATAAGGGTGGGGTCATTTATTGCTCTGTATAGTAGGCATATATCACCCCTTAGTCTTCTGTACTGGAGAGAGTATAAATTACATCATTTCAGTCTAGTCACGTATGTCTTGTTTGACATTCCTATAAGGACTTTAGTAAATCTGTGTTGTACTCTCTCGATTTTTAAGATATCATCCCTATAATATGGGAACCAGACCCGAGCACAATATTTGAGATGTGGTCTCACCAGGGCAATATATAAAGGGAGTAGTACTTCAATCCTTCAACTAGAAATATGCCTGAGTATACAATTAAGATTTTGATTAGCTCTGTTAATTTGTGTCTTGCAATGAGTTCTGAATTTTAAGTCGGGGTTAACAATTATACCCAAATCTCTTTCCTGATCCATTTCCAATAGGACTACATTCCCAAGTTTATATTTTTGATGTTTGTTATGCATGTCTAGGTGCATAACTTTGCATTTTGAGGGTTTAACATTAATTTGTTAATACTGGACCAAGTCAAGATTTTATCCAAGGCTAGCTGAAGAGCTGTGCTACTTTCTGAGTTTTTTAACACAGCACCTACTTGACAGTCATCTGTGAATTTAAGTAACCATATATTGGGGTTGCTGATAGGGTAGAGACATAAATATTGAAGAGACATGGTCCCAACACAGACCCCTGAGGGACACCGCTGGTGACAGGAGCTCAGTTAGAATACTCTCCATTTATAGTGACCCTCTGCATGCTTCCTTTTAGCCAATTTGTTACCCAGTTGACTATGTATGTGTTTAGATTAAATACTCTCAAGGTACTGATAAGTTCATAATTTGGCAATTTATTGAACGCCTTGGCAAAATCCAAGAAGACAAGGTCGACAGATTTACCCTGATCAATTTCTTTAGTTACTAACTCATAAAAAGTTAATAAATTAGTTTGACAGGATCTAGTTTTGGTAAACCCATGCTGGAGTTGGTCTACTAACCCAGATTTATTAAGATACTCCTGTATATATTCTTTGATGATGCTTTTGAGTATTTTGCCCATTAGAGAAGTTAAGCTAATAGGCCTGTAATTCTCTGGATTAGTTTTAGGCCCTTTTTTATGGATGGGTACCACCATAGCTACATGCCAATCTTGAGGGACTTCCCCAGTATTAAGTGAATGTTGCAGAATATTAGTAAGGGGAAGACAGATATTTTTGGTAAGCTCTTTTAATACCCTAGAGTGGATTTCATCAGGGCCTGGTGATTTATTTTCATCCAATTTACTTAACTTGTCCAGGACTACATTGAGTAATATGGTAAGTTCCCCTACAGAAGATAGATTAACTGTATTCTCTACCCCATCATTACTTTTATTGAACACAGTACAGAAGTATTGTTTCTGGATATTGGCGGCTTCTTGATTTGTAGCCAGTGTCCCATCCTTATTTAAGAAGGGTCTTCTAGTGTTTACTTTCCCCCTAGTTCTATTGACATGAGCAAATAATGCATTTTTATTTTCTTTAACTCTGTCAGCCAAGTACAATTCATACTTGGATTTTGCAGACTTAATCATAGTTTTAATGTTTTTAACTATTAACCTGTACTTAGGAACATGGTGAGTGAACCCTTTTCTTATTTTTCAGAAAAGTCTTTTTTTTTGTTAATCATACATTTGATTGAGGAATTAAACCATAGAAGGATTATTGTATGACTATTATTATTCATTTTTTTGTTTTAGGGATATTATTGTTAATGAGGTATTTAAGTTTTCCGATCATTAGCCCCCATTTACCCTCAACTGACTGATTAATGAAATCTTTGGGCCAATCCCAGTGACTGAGGCTAATTTTTATAGTTTCAAAATCAGCTTTGTGAAAATTCAAGGTTTCAGTTAACCCAGTGGCTGTTGTTTTAGATTCCCAGTAACCTGAAAGTAAACAATGTTGTGATCACTATTGCCCAGGTGCCTACCTATATTAATAATAGAAATACAATGCTCAGTATTGGTTAATATGATGTCTAATATTTTGTAATTTCTTGTAGGTATTGTGCTTTTTGTTCTAAACCCAATTCCTGAAACAAGTCCATATAATGGCATTCGGGTTTGCTTACTGTTATGGCCGTAGGCCAATCAATATTTGGTACATTAAAGTCATCAAATATCATAAGGTTATTAGATGAATCCAAGTTCCCTATGTAATATAATAGTGTACTGTCATTTTCAGAAGATATGGAGGGGGGTCTATATACCAAACCTAAAATAAAGGGGGGACCAGTCTGGGGGAGAAACTTTGATCCACAATGATTCCAGGTTAGGAAAACTTACTGGGATTTCTTTGCTTATTAAATTATTTTGTAGATAAATGGCCACACCTCCACCTTTCCTATGGACCCTACTTTTAGAGTATACATTATATCCCTGGATGTCTTTATCCCAAGGATTATTTGCTTCCCACCAAGTTTCAGTGACCAACACAATTTGAAAGTTGTTTGTTTCAGGAAGATATTTGAATTCTTCAGATTTATTGGTTAGACTTCTAGCATTGATTAGTACACCTTTCCAGCCTGTGTTATTAAAGCTAGGTAGATTAAATGATTGGCTTGGTTTCATATGGTCAGTAGGGGCCCTCTCCCCATGATCCAGTTTAAATGGAATTTAATAACTCTATTGATTTGTTTCCCCAGAATCCTAGACCTGAGGTGGTTGAGATGCAAGCCATCCCCTTTAAAACAAGCTGGATCTTTGAAAGAAGTGGAATGTCCATGAAACCTATATTTTTTGACAGACAATATTGTCTTAGCCAGCTATTTACTTTGTAGATCAAGTGATTTTTATATAAATTTTTTCCGATGGTAGGCAATAACGCAGACATAATTATTTCACCCCCTCTATTTTTAATCTGATCAAATACATTTTTCAAATTTAACTGTATGTCTGAAAAATCACACGTGTACAGATCATTTATTCCAAAGTGAATAATAACTAAGGGCTTAGTGGTATTTTCAAGAAATCCTTCTAGTAAGACAATAATATCCCGAGTCCTAATCCCGGGAGTATGCTCACTGTAGTAGATTCCTTACACCCTTCACATACCATTGCATCAACCCCCCCCTTAGTATAGAGTCACCTATTACCACAATATCCCTATTATAAGGTAAGCTAGCTTCTACTGGTTGTGATTTTTTGGGAACATTAGGTGGTGGAATAAATACTGGGGTGAAGTTTTCATCTGAAACCTCGGTGTCTACTGGCAGTCTTTCATACCTGTTAGATAGGCTAATTTGCTGAGAATCCTGGCTGGGAGGAAGGCATGGGGGAACCATAGTGATATTGTTTGTTAAACTGGGGGGGGGAGACAAACACCTCAGTTGCATCTAAAATAGTATGATGCATGTGATTGATACTGGTTTCTTTCACTGCTTCATTGATAAAAGTTTCTAGCAATGTAATCTCTTTATAAGTTTCCTGTCTCCTACGTAACTGACATATTTTTTCTAAAAGAGAAGTATTTTGGGTACACTTATCACACACAAACTCCTGATTGTGTGTAATTTCTGGGTACATGTTGCACTGATAGCACATTTTTTTCCTGGTGCTCTTCCCCTTTTTTCTCTTTGCGTGTGCCATTGGAAGTAGCCAAACAGTAAACACAGTAAGTTATCCTGTTTTATTTCCTACCAGACAAGATGTAGATCCTATATCCTCCTGGTATCCTGTGTCCACAGCGGACACAGCAGACACACGCAGATGTGCATGTCTCTACGCACGTCTCTGTGCGCGATGCAGTGCCCGAGGTGTGCCCTGCTCTGCTCGCCCTGCTCACAGAGGGGCTCACTAATATAGCAAGATTGACCCAGAAGTGGAGCTTGGGGTTACGAGTGAGACTCGAAAAATATAAGTTTTAAAAACACACAATTACAGCCCAAAAGTCTTAACTCCTGTATTGGTGAACAGTTACATTTAGGATTTAGGGTAACACTGCCTTAGAAACACAAAACGTGGTTTTAAAATAAGTGCTTTGGTAGACTGTCAGTCTCTCTTCCAGGTTACCGGGTATCAACCAGGGCTCCCTCACAAACACGAAGGTATATTAGACAAATAAAAGTATATTGCACTAGTTGTAGCACTCCCGAAGGTGCCCCACACTTCAGCAGCTGCCAACTTGATTAATTTTGTGCTTTGTGAGGGCATTGGTCTGTTCAAGGTATGATGATAATTTATTATAAAGTACTCTTTCTTGGATTTTAGCAGTTGGACACAGATTAGAGATGGGTCTGTAGTTTCTGATAAGGTTGGTCAGATCACTTTCATGTACTGGGACAACAACTGCAGTTTTCCATTTGTCTGGGATGGTTTGCATGAGGAAGGATCTATTGATTAGGCAAGAGATTAAGTAGGCAAGCGCAGGTGCACCTATTTAAAGAAATTTGAGTGCTAGGGAGTCAAATCCTGGTGATGTGTCAGAATTAAGTCCCCTTAGCAATTTAAAGACCTCTTTTCGGGAGGTAGTTTTTAAGTGGAAGAGTGGGTGTGAAAATTCCAGGTGGCTAGCTAGTGGCGCAGGACAATTAACAGCTTTGTAGGCATAAAGGTCCATAAAGAAGTGGTTCAGCCCTGCCGCTATCTCCATGGGTGAGGTATTTAGGAACAGCCAGATCTACAGTAAGAGATCACTGGCTCTCAGAGGGTAGGCCTGATCAATATGCTACTCCTGGTTAAACAACTAAAAAAAAATATATATATGTGTTAACAGAGCAGCCAGGGCTTCAGGTTCAGATGATCTAATAATCTTGTTGATAATACAGCCTAGGATGTATTTTATTTTATTTTATTTATTTATTTATTTAAATGTTTCACCAGGAAGGCACACTGAACAAGTTGCTCATCTCCCAGTGTGACCTGGGGGGGGTACAATTGGATGAAGAATTAGACATACAGTTTAATATTTAAAATAAACAGGAAATTAAACATTCAATTACATTTGTAACAAGACATATGGTTAAAAAGCATCATAAATAAGCATATAGTATTTAAAGACATGGCGAGGATTTAGATAGCTATCCTGAACTACAGAATACAATGGTGGGACAGATGGGCAATAGACAAAGCAAAATAATAAATGGTATTATATGTAATATCACATTTGGTCAAATTACATGTGCTAGCGTTGTGGAAAGAGATGAATCCATAAGTAAGGCTTGATAGATGGAAACCCTGGGCTATATTAAGTATAGCAGCAGAATTCAAGGATTATCTAACTTTAAAAGCAAGCCCTAGTTTAGTGTCAACAGCTTTACAAGCATTTGCAGTATGTAAGATAAAATTAAAGGTAGCATCTAGCATAAGGCCTAGATACTAGGGTGTACAAGTACTGAATAGTATTTCCTAAATACTACGAATAATGCACTATTCATTCATTATTCAGATATGAATAATGACTAGTACCACAATTCATGCTGTTCCTATTTATGAAATACTAAGTAAAAAAACAAACAAACAAAAGAAATAGAGCCCCCCCAGCCTAATCCTTTGAAATACAACCCCCAGTCCCCAACCCTCTGCTACAATCCCAGTCCCCCCACAGCACACACAGTTTCATGTTTCCATTAAAATAAATCTCCAGTGATGGGTAACCAGCAAAATCTCCCCCCAGCCGGTCACTATCTTTAATGCTTTTCAATTATCGAAAGCAATATTTCCCCCCACTCCCATGGCAGCACCCAGCTTCCACCATTCTAGTTGCTATTTCTCTACTGTATCTTTAAGAGACTCCAGATACAAAAAGTAGTGTTTCAGATGCAGGTCAGCTTTTGAAAAAGTGTCATGGCATGAAAAGCGTCAGGCGATGCCAACTGTAGGAGTGGGATGAGGGGGTTCAGCCACCATGCCATGTTGGTGTTCTTTGCTTCAGTTTACCTACAAGCAAACATCTGGTGTCAGCAAGGACTGCATGATATGTGCATGTACTGTTTGTACAGCAATAAAAGCAGTTCATTTAGGTAAACTAGTTCTTTTGGATTTCTTAGGTGGCGATGTGGATACTGGATATTTCATACATGTAACAAGCCTTAAGTAGGTGCTGGTCATCTGCAGCTACTGTTTTTGTATTGCCCGACTGTGGCACTACTGCGCCCAGGTTGTGGTTTGAAAGCCAAGAGAGTTTTTTCTTAGCCCCATGGTTAACTGCCATAGTCCTCAACAAAAGTCAAAGCACAGTCAGAGCATGTTCAACAGTTTTCAACCATGACTGAACATGGTACCATGATCGTCAATGGGGATTCTTCCCTCTCCCAACTGTCATGGCATGCAAGCTCTCTGGATTCACTTTGAGCTGTCCTCTCTAGTACAGAGTCCTTTTTTCAGTGACTGGGTGCAGAGTACAGTGACTGTTGCTGCAGCTCATTAGCTTGATATATTTAAACCAGACATGAGACCCACTTGCACCCCACTCAAACCGCAGGACCTGCCTAAAACAGAGCAGACAAGCCACAAAAAGAACCAAGATTCTGTCAGTTTCATTACACCTGTATTGTAAGACTTTGTCACTTCTCATCTTTTTATTTTCCACCCCATGCCTGTGATCTGCACTGTACCATTTTAAGTTTCCACACCCACACATGATTCTTTTTTGCATTTTATATACTGATTGACTTTTCTGCCCTGCTTAAGGAACAAGGGGAAAATCTAATTATGATTTATTCAACAAGCTTTTATGCAGGCTGGGTGGAAAGGAAATAATCTGTTCCACTACGAACTAGTTTTAGAGTTTGTGAATGTTTAGTAGAGCCACAATTCCCATAAAATGTGACTGTCCTGTGTGACCCTGGAGTGTGAACAGGTGGGATTGGTATATCTTACTGGACTGGGGGAGGGTCAATGATTTATTCTGAAGAAAGAAAGAAAGAAAGAAAGAAAGAAAGAAAGAAAGAAAGAAAGAAAGAAAGAAAGAAAGAAAGACAGACAAGCATTTGTCAATGCCAAATGTTCACTTGCAGGTATTTGCATGCTGTTTGGCACTTATGATACTTTACCCTAACGCCCCAGGCGTTTGCTGGTATTTGCACTACACATTTTCTACATGACCTTTTTGTGACCCCCACATCATAAAAGCATTTGGGACCTCTGCTGATGAACAGTGGTACTGTGATTTTGTTAATCTGTTCTGAACGTTGATTTCCCATAGTGAACGCACCATTCTGTGCCACATGTGCAAAAACACAGTTTGGGCAGGATGTGAAAAATGACAGCTGTACCATTCATAGGGAGGTGTGAAGAGATGGCAATGTTAAACATCTGGAGTGAAAATATTACAAATTCTCAAACTTATAAGCTTATGTGGAAACTGTGCAACGCATGCTCGTAACACAGTCATTTCATGGACTTTTTCACCAAATTTTCAACATAGGCCTTTTGTGACCTCTGCTCATGAACAGTGTCACTATGATTTTCTTAATCTGCCCTGAACATTGATTTCCCTCAGCGATCTCACCATTGGGCACCATATGTGCGAAAGCACATTTTTGGATAGTATATGAAAAATTACAGCTGTACTGTTCATAAGGGGGTGTGCAAAAATGGCAATGTTGAAAATCTGGAGTAAAATTTACAAATTCATGAAGTTACGAGTGTGCGTGGAACTACGCAATGCATGCTCGTAACATAGTCATTTTGTGGTTTTTGTCACCAAATTTTCAACATAGACATTTTGGGACCTCTGTTCATGAACAGTGTCACTGTGATTTTCATAATCTGTCCCAAACATTGATTTCCCTCTGTGACTGTGCCATTGTGTGCTGGATGTGCAAAAACACATTTTGGCCAGGATGTGAAAAATGACAGCTGTACTGTTCATAAGGAAGTGTGAAAAAATGTATTTATTTATTTAATGAATTTTGTTGACCTCGTAGGCCTACTGAGACTACAAGTCCCTTTTTCAGGGGTGACTGGAGGCAGGAGGGTTACAGATGGGAACCAAATGAAACTGAACCAAATTAGGATGTTGGTGGTATTTTTAGTGAATGGGGGAAATTTGGCCATGACACCGTGGAAACTCCCCATCTCTGCTGACAGAGTGTGCTGTGTCTCTGTCTGCCAGGGCTATATCTCACTTTGATTGAGGATGACAGTGGTGGAGGTTGTGTAACGGACATTTGGTCCGTTCCCATTTCAGTAGTGAGAGAGAGATGGCTGGCAATGGTCTTATTACTGGCCAGGGAGCCACACCTTCTGATCTCCCTTTTCCGGTGGCTATGACGGGAGCGAGTGGTGCTGTTGATGAAGATTCTGTACGGGTGCCACCACTATTTTGTGACAATTATAATTACAGTCCCAGGAGGGACAAGGCTGAATCTCATATATCCATTATGAGCAGCATGCAGGAAGAGCTCGAATGGGCTGAATAGATTTATCTGGCAGTAAAACATAAGGTGGATAAGGAGAAGAAACGCATAAAGGAGGAGTCTTCCTCCCTGCAGCAGACACAGGATAATGCCTCCAAGGTGTTTGTTGGTATGACTCCTGGGGCCTCACAGGATGGTGCAAGGCAGATTCCTGTGTCCCAGCAACCACACAATGACTCACAGTCTTGGTCTCCAGAGCGAGCTCTACATGGTGGAGGCTGGGTCCAAGCCAATTCAGGTATGTGGGTCCCTGATCCAGCGATTCCTTTACCAGGATCTCCTTATTGCTCCCCACTTCTCGAGGGGCTGGTGAAGGCTTCAACATCTAATATTGGCACCACAATCCGCACAGGGGTTGTGTACAGACCCCCATGTCAGGGGGAAGGAATGGATAAGGATATGATGGAAGGCATTCTTAGAATGGCAGAGAAAGGGGAGATACTGTTGATGGGAGACCTGAATATGCCAGATGTTAACTGGAGCACATTTGCTGCAGCCACATCCAAGAGCAGGGCCATTCTTGACACCCTACAGGTGGCAGGCATTAGACAGCTAGTTTCGGAACCCACTCGTGAGGGAGCAATCTTAGACCTCGTACTTTCAAACAGGGGCAGTGAGAGGATCTCAGATCTAGAAGTAGGTTGCCACCTGGGGACAAGTGACCATCAAACAGTGTGGTTCACGTTAAACTCAGCTACAGAGTCAAGCCATACAAAAGTGAGGGTACTGGACTTTAGGATGGCTGACTTTGGCAAGATGGGAGAGTGCCTCAGAAAAGCACTAGCAAACAGGCTAGAAGGAGGTGTGGAGCAACAATGGGAATTATCAAAACTGCCATCACAGAGGCAACAAGCCTTGTGTGAAGCAAATAAACAAATCAAAATGAAAGAAAAGCCACTATGGTTCTCAAGAGAGGTGGCTGTGAAAGTCAGGAAGAAAAAGATAGCATTCCGGAAGTATAGGAAAACACAGAAGGAGCAGGACAGAGCTGTACCAGTTAAGGCAGAAAGAAGCAGGGAGGGAAGTCAGAATAGCAAAGGCCCAAACTGAGGAAAAGATAGCCAACTAGTTAAGAAGTGGATAAAACCTTATAGGTACATCAGCGAAGTGAGAAAGACAAAGAGAGGGATAGTGAGGCTGAATAGAATGAACGGTGGGTGGGCAGAGGGGGACAGTGAAAAAGCAGGAATACTGAATGAATATTTCTGCTCAGTATTCACAAAATAGGAGAGGAAGTGCCTAATCCAATTAACAGAAGCACTCTTGATAGGGGGGTCGATCCCAGTCCTTTCACAGAAGAAAGGGTTCTGCAAGAACTCCTAAAACTGAAGGTGGACAAAGCAATGGGTCCTGATGGAATTCACCCCAGAATTCTAAAAGAATTAAGGAAGGAACTAGTGAAACCACTGGCTACTCTTTTTAATAAATCATGGGAGGATGGTGTGGTACCGGAGGACTGGAGGAAGGCGGATGTGATTCCCCTTCACAAAAGTGGGACCAAGACAGAGGCAGGAAACTACAGACCTGTCAGTCTGACCTCTGTGGTAGGGAAAGTGATGGAGTCACTTCTGAAGGAAAGAATAGTTGAGTACCTAGAGGTCAGTGGAGCACAGGATCCAAGGCAGCATGGGTTCACAGCGGGAAGGTCATGTCAGACGATTCTAATAGATTTCTTTGACTGGGTGACCAAAGTAGTAGACCAGGGAGGGACTGTGGACATGGCCTACCTAGACTTTAGCAAGGCATTTGACACAGTCTCACACAAAAGATTGATAGTCAAATTAACCAGCCTGGAGTGGGTCCCAGGGTGGTAGCCTAGGTAAAACATTGGCTGGACAACAGGACACAGAAGGTAATTGTAAATGGAGTCCACTCTGAAGAAAGGGCGGTTACTAGTGGGCACCGTAGGGTTCAGTATTGGGTCCAGTCCTTTTAATGTCTTCATCAGTGACATTGCAGAGGGACTGGAAGGAAAGTATGCCTTTGCAGATGACACGAAGATCTGCAACAGGGTTGATACACAAGGAGGCGTGGAAAGGATGAAAAGGGACTTAGCAAGGTTGGAAGAATGGTCAGACATATGGCAGCTAGGATTCAATGCAAAAAGTGCAAAATAATGCACCTGGGAAACAAGAACCCAGGGGAAGAATACACAATGGGTGGGAGGTAGTAACAACAACAAAACAGGAAAGGGACCTGGGGGTAATCATATCAGATGACCTTAAGGTTAGCAAGCAATGTGAGAAGGCAGTAGGGAGGGCCGGGGGTATACTGGGATGTATAGGGAGAGGCATCAGCAGCAGAAAACAGGAAGTTGTTATCCCTCTGTACAGACAGTTGGTGAGACCCCATCTGGAACACTGTGTCCAGTTCTGGAGACCCCATCTCCGCGAGGACATAGACAGGATAGAGGCAGTCCAGAGGAGGGCAACTAAATGGTGCAGGGTCTGCAAGAGAAGCCGTATGAGGAGAGACTAAAGGAGCTTAATATGTATACCCTTGAGGAAAGAAGGGAGAGAGGGACATGATAGAAACTTTCAAGTACCTCAAGGGAATCAACAAAGTACAAGAGGGTAGCATCTTTCAGAAAAAGAGACTTGCAAGAACAAGAGGACACAATTTAAAGATAGAAAGAGGGCGGTTCAGGGGCAATGTAAGGAAGTATTATTTCACAGAGAGGGTAGTGGATGCATGGAACAGCCTTCCTGAGGAAGTTGTGGGGTCTAAAACTGTGGGAGAATTCAAGAATGCATGGGACAGACATAAGGCAACTCTTGTGGGGGGCAGGAAGATATAGGCTGTTGGTTAACTAGGATCTGCGGCCTATCCTGTAGGTAGGGAAATGGGCAGACTAGATGGGCCTAGCAGTCCTTATCTGCCGTCAAAGTCTATGTTTCTATGTTTCTATGACTCGGGTATTCTGGGTATACAAGTATATCCCCCCCAGCAACCCCATAATCCTGGACATGCTTCAATTCTGGCCTCTCTCTCTCTATTTCATATTCCTCCCTTGACCTTGCTAGTCAGGATTTGGGTGTTGTTGGACTTTCAGATACTCAGACAGACCTTGGGGGAGAGCTGGATTTCACTGCCGTGGGTTCATCAGCGATACCGATTGGCCAGTTGGAGGGGGATATTCCTCAAGGGGATCTGCCGGACGGAAGTAATGCTACACCTCCCAACATTCCTACTTATGAAAGTTTATTTAAAAAGCCTGTGGATCTTGCTAAATGATGCTTTGCTGTGCATCTCAGGTTTTTGGGGGACACTGAGGACATGCTCAATAGGTACTTTCTGGCAAACTGCTGTTGAAACAGACCCTGGGGTTCTCCCCCTTGGAGGTTTATGCCTTAATTCATACGCATGGGGAGTCTACATTTGACATTAGTTTCTTCATATCTACCATTCTGGATCACTTTTGGGAGAAATATGCTATTTTAAAAACACATCCTGCTTGGGCATGGTCCCAGGCCACCCCCCTCACTAAACAATCATTTAAAGTTATAACTGCCTTGTTTTGTAATGAGGGAGTGAACATCTCTGATATTTTATATTGGCTGGAGAAGAGGTACACAGTTCAGGGAAATCCAGATCTGATCCAGGATGATTAAGGATTCTGGAATGGTGGTTGGAGGGTGAATGTTAACCTCCTGCAGACCGATGATATCTCCCTAAATGTTTTTATTTTCGGCGTGATAAGGGCTTTATTTTTTACCTGGGGCAGCCTCGCCGTTGTTATAAATGTGGGTCCTCTAGACATCTTAGCTGCACTTGAAATGTTATTAAATGTGCTCAGTGTGGAGACGTTGATCACGCAATATTCCATTGTAGGGATAATTTAAAATGCTGCCTGTGTGAGGAAGAGCATTCCTTTATGGAATGTCCCTGGGCTGCTCATTATACAGGTAACAGGGATTATGTTATTCAGGATTTTTCCATTAACACTACTACGAGATCCATGAGGCAGATAGTGCCTCAAGCCCCTCCTGCTGCTAGCCCCGAAGCTGCTTTATTGCCCATCTCTCAACCCCCCCAAGGGAATGCAGTGATTGAACCCCCCACTGCAGTGGTGCCCTCTGAGGAGGAGAGAGGTCATCCAGGTCTCAGCATCATACCTCATGATGAGGTTTCTTCCTCTTCAGTGCCTCCCCTCTTCTCTCCCAGATCTGGAACCTTTTCAGGAAGTGAGGGGTTGAGGTAATCGGAAACAGAGTCGACAGGTGAAGAGTATGGCTGCTTATCTGTCTCTAACCTTTTGGAATAAATATGAGGCTTTACCTATGGAGGATGGGGACCTGGGTACAGAATCAGACTCTGCCTCTGTGCATTCTTCAACTGTGGAAGGGGGTAGGTCTGAGGGGGAGCTTGCTATGGATTTTTCTGATCCTACACCCCTAACTAGACGAATGGGTACTAGGACCTGGGTTCGGAAGAAACATTGAGGACCTTATCTGGTGACTCCTGCTTTGTATAACATTGCTGTCAGAGGGGGGACAGCTCAGGGTTAATGTGAGGAAGTATTTTTTCACAGAGAGGGTGGTGGATGCATGGAACAGCCTTCCTGAGGAGGTTGTGGGGTCTAAAACTGCGGGAGAATTCAAGAATGCATGACACAGACATAAGGCAATTTTTGTGGGGGGTAGGAAGAAATAGGCTTTTGGTTAAATAGGATCTGCAGCTTATCTTGTAGGTAGGGAAATGGGCAAACTAGGTGGGCCAAGTGGTCCTTATCTGCCATCAAAGTATATGTTTCTACGTTGCATCGTTGAATGTGAACAGAATTAAGTCCAAAAAAAAAAGGGTCTTAACTTATGCTCAATTTGATAACACTTTATATGACTTTATTTTTTTCAGGACACTAGATTGCATTATGTGACAGAAATGCAGGCTGCTAGTTCTGCCTGGGTGGGTGGGGAAATATTCTGGTCTATGGGGATAGAAGCCTGTAGTGGGGTAGGAATCTGTGTCAATGCTGTTGTTGCTAAGGTTATCTACCAGGTGGAAACTGTCCCCGGGAGATCCCTATTGCTTGATGTTCACCTTCAAAACATGGATCTTCGATTCATAAATGTGTATGCTCCCCAAATGAAGGCAACTAGTACTGAGTTGTTGCATGCCTTTCAACCTTATTTATCTACCTCTAGGCATGTACTTTTGGGAGGGGATTTTAATTGCAGTAGGTACAAGATGGATAGGGGGTTCCGATCCAATAAAACTTATTGTGATGTCTCTTGCCTAAATACCCTCCTCTCCCAAATGGGGTTGAGGGATGCTTTTGCACTACCTGGGTCAGTTCCACAAAATATATATTTCTGGGGTTCATACACCAATAGAATTGATTACTGGTTTATCTTGGATGCGTTGGAGATCACTACCACACAGGTTTCTCCAGTGTCTTCCTCTGACCATGCTATGCTTAGCCGTATGGTGACTCATTTTGAGACTATGGGGAGGGGTCCTGGGTATTGGAGGATGAACCTCAACTTTTTGTCTCTTCCTCTGGTTTATGAAGGGTTTTTAGGGGTTTTAATGGCTAGGAAGTTGGTAAAATTATTGTATGATGATCTTTATGATTGGTGGAAAGATATGAAGGTGGATATCCAGGATTATTTTATGCAGACTGGGAAAATGAATGGGAGGTATAAAGCAGATGTATATAAGATATACCAGGCAGAATTGTATTCCTTGATGTCACAGAAATCCAAGACTCGAAGGGATTTGTCAGCCCCAGTTTCTGAAGTAAAACAGAAATTAGCCGACATACAGTATGATTGATAAAAATCATTGGAAGCTGAACATTTTGGCACACAAGGGAAGCAAGATTATATTAACCCATTTCAATTTGAGTTTGCACAAAATCAGAAAAAGTGTATTTCTCATTTGACTACTGTTGATGGGAGGATGGTAACCCAGAGATCTGATATCCTGTCTGAAATTGAACATCATTTTCGGACAATGTATCAATCTCCTGGCCTGCCACTTGATAGCAGGGACCAATGGTTTAGGGATTGCGCCCTTCCCAGTTTGTTTCAGATTGTTCAAGATGGCCTACTACAACCCATTTCTAAGCAGGAGATACAGGAAATAATTGGATCTTTGCGGGAAGGCTCCACTCCTGGATTGGATGGCTTGTCTGATGCATTATATAAATATATTTTGGGTCCTTTGCTGGAGGAAGTGGTGGAACTTTTAATGTTATGCTTTCCCAGTCTATTTTGCCCCACAGTATGAATACAGGTTTAGTCTCTTTCATAAACAAATCAGGAGATAAATCCCTATTAACTAATTGGAGACCAATTTCTTTGTTGAATAAGGACTTTAAATTATTTAGCAAACTTTTGTCGAACAGATCAGCCCTCATAGCGGAGCATCTTATACATCCGATTCAGACCTGTGCTTTCCCCGGTAGATCCATCTCTGATTCCTTACTTTTGATATGGGAAATAGTGGAACAGGGCCATACAGGTGAAGCATCTGACTTTTTGTTGGCTTTGGACCAGAGTAAAGCATTTGACTGGGTCCTGCATCGGCACTTTTGGGACTATTTATATAGATATGAATTCCAGGTCAGTTTATTAAATGGATACAAACCTGTTATGGCCATGCTGTTGTTGAGCCATATTGCAATTGCTGGATTGGGAAGGAAAGTGAGGTTGTGAGAGGGGTGCATCAGGGCTGTCCTCTTAGCTTGTTGTACATTTTTTTCCAGTGATCCCTTATTGTGGAAGATAAACCAATCATTTGACCTAATTGGATTGTCCTTTTCCAGTACAGATCTTCAGATTCGAACTGTGGCATTTGCTGATGACCTCTGCCTCATTTTGATGGAAGAGACCCCATGTATTAGCACTGAAGGGTTTTGTCTTCATTTTCTCGTATTTCAGATTCTAGGATCAACTATCATAAGAGTAAGTGTATGTTTATTGGGGAGGGAGATCAGACAACTGAATCAATGATTGGTATACTGCTTGTTAGAGAACCTATCTCTATTTTAGGGTTTTTGTTTGGGTGTGGGGACACGGCATTTCTGAAATGGCAGGTGAAATTATAACAGGCTCATACTAAAGTGACCATATGGAACAGATGGAGGATGGCCAAATTAAAACGAGTCTTTATGGTTAAAACCTTTTTACTTTCCTTACTTGTACACCTTAGTGGGGTTTATGCCCTCCCAAAACAATTGGAAACTAAGTCATATAGTTGTTTTTTTACATGTATTTGGGGGAGTAGACTTATTCCCATTAAAAGGGGGATTTTATTTTTACAGAAATCCAATGGAGATTCGAAGATTATTAATCCAGTCCCTTTTTATTTCTCTATGTCAATATTAATTTGAAGCCTGTTTTTTTGAGTAAAGATAAACTATGGATCTCCTTGGGTATGGGACTCCTTGGGATCATTACTTCCTTATTGGCCATTATATGGAGAAATTCCGAAACAAAAGTCTTTAGCGTCCTTGACAGACTATTATTATGCTTGTTCTGGCAAAATAAAGCAATGGGTACTGATGAAAAATCATGTTCTTGCACTTTCTAGGAAGACCTTATATGATCATATTATGGGGAGATTTTTTTTTGTTGTACCCACATCATTTTCATTGAGATCTGTACTGGACAGGGACACTATTGGAAAAATGTTGATGTGTTCTCGTATTCCGGCCCATATGTGGGCTGTTACCTGGTTGTCCATTCATGGTAAACTCAACATAAAGGGTAATCTTAAGCATAAGGGCTTGGAAGACAGATAATGCCCTCGGCTTACCTGCATTGCCACTGCTGAGGCTATGGACCATTTGTTCTTTGAATGTCCTTTCATTTCTCGGTTCTGGGGTATTGTCCATAATAGATGGGGTTGTATGCCTTTTCAGGGCCCCACCCATGTTTTCCTACATTGGGGTTTGGTTTCCCATTCTGGGGTGCTTCACGATAGACAGACATTATGGGTTATGCTGGCCTGCTTTAAGTATTACTTTTGGAATGTGCGATGTCATTTGTCATTACAACAGCTGTTTATTACGGAAGACCAATTGTTTAATATGACTGAAGCAGCTATCTTAAGAATTAGAAATCAAGATCAGTCTCTTTTATCTGTGCAGGTTTTTCAACACTGGTGGGGGAGTATCTGCTGGATTCGGTAAGGTGGGAACCTGTTCAGAGTAAGTAGTCATTGTGTTGCCATGTCAGAATAGATCACAGAAGGGATCTATGATACCTTCTTTTACCTTGCAGTTGTCATAGCCTGACATGGTATTTTCTGTTGTGGTGTTCTAATCATGATGGGTTTTCCCCCCCTTTGATTTTAGGTTTTCTTTCTTTTGTAACTTGTTTTTTCTTTGTATTTTATGAATCAACTTCCCTACTTCTGTGGTGGGGTGGGGGGGGGGATTTTTGTTTGCAGTATGGGGGCATGTCTAGATTTGTTACATAACTAACATTTTCAGTTGATTCATGGCTTTACTGTTCATCAATAAGATGATGTATGACTATAACTTAATTTTATATTATTTTCTTTTCTGATTTGCATTTCAATTTTGTGTGCAGTCAACACGGTTTGCTACTCTTTATTTTGAAGGTATCATCAAAACTTTCCTACCCATTTAGTTGTGGGGGGTGGTGTTTTGTTTCAGTTTATTATTACTCAGAGTTAGGAATGCTGTATCATGAAATACATATTTATGTTTACCTTTTTCCTTTTTTTATGATTTAGTGTGAAGTAACACCAATTTGTACATAATTTTCTTTTCATTTCTATTATATGGGGTGACATTTTGTACTATTTTTGACCATTGTTTGGTTTTGTTATGAATTTGTTTGTGCTGTAACATTATTTGATGATATTTGTTTTACAGTTTGGAATGAAAAATTCCCCTACACTTTTTGTGCCATGGGATCTTTAACATCCCCCTGAACTACCACCAGAACAGGCAGTTGGGACCTCAGTTTAATGTCTCACCCAAAGGATGGCACCTCAGGAGTGCAGCATCCCCCTCATGCTGCACTGCAGTATCAGTACTGGGATATTAACCCAAGTGCCTGGTGTGGGGATAGAACTCACAGCCTTCTGATCTCCCGGCCTCAGAGGTGAGTGAGCTACCTGCTGAGCCACTGACACTGACAATGACAATTTTGAAAATCTGGAGTGAAAATTTTACAAATTCTCAAAGTTACAAGCGTGTGTGGAAACTGCACAACATACGCTCATAACCCAGTAATTCTTTGGAATTTGTTCACCAAATTTGCAACTTAGGCTTTTGGGGAGCCCACCTCATTAACAGTGACACTGTCATTTCATTACTTGGTCCCAAAAGGTGATTATGCACAGTGACCCCCAAATCACCTTTTAGGACTGAATAACCACATGCCAGTGACTGAATTGATAAGGTGTGGTCCCATGTTGAAACAAAGGGACCAAAATTCATAAAAATAGCTGCGGTATCTATCTAAGTTTAGAAAACAAACATTTATGCCATTATGCAGCTTACCAGCATTTTTTCAGTTCGTGGTCGGCTTTCAAGAGTGCAGACGTGTTCCCACTCCACCGAAGATCATCACACTGGGCTCCAGAGGTAAGTATGGTGTGAGGGGTGTGTGGGAAGATGGGGTGTGCAGAGGGTGGGTGTGGGTTGGGGGATGGAAGGAAGCACCAGACACAATGAGGAATGGTTTTCTTTTTCACAGGTTAAAAAAAAACAAAAGGCATTGCAGAATGGTTTTCACACTTACAGGGACAAAGGAATTGCTGGGGTGGACTCCCAGTGAGCCACCTGGGTGTTTGTTGGGGGGGCCTGGAGCCGATGGGGATTGGCCGCTCTGTCGGCATATACAATCTGTTTGGAGGGGGCAATAATGATGCAATGGGGAGGAGAGCAGCAGAGGGAGGAAGTGGGAGGGATTTAATTAGCAGCAGGAGGGAAAAAGGTGATGTCAATATGCTAAATTCACACATATTACCACGGCTGATTGCAGCTGTGTTTTTCTTTTAACTGAAGACCACTGCAGCCAAACTGCTGTCATAGACAGCTCGCGAATCCATTGGTGTGGTAGGGTCGTGCCCGCTACACTGCGTGCTGCATTGGACAGATGGGTCACACACCTCCAAAAGGTTTTACTGTCCCAAAATGTTTATTGTGCATGCACACGCAAGTGAACGCAAAAAAGGAACAACAGCTAGAGAGCTCAGCAGCTTCTCCCTCCATTGAGGGGGTGAGGTGTGCTTCAGCCAGAAACAGCAAGGAAGATGAAAGACAGAAAAAGAGAAAAGAGTACCAGATAAGAAATCAGAGAAAAGAAAGAGGCAATGAAAACAAACAGCATGAGTGTTAGTTTGCAGAATCAGGCCACACATGTGAAGTCACAGGGGAGTCGAGGAGAAAACCTTTGGTAATTCTGGATGATGGTATCACTGTGACAGGAACAGTCATTTGTGCTGGGCATGGGCTGCCAATCTACCTGTTAGTGCCTCATGAGTTCTCATGTAAGTTCCCCTTACACTGGACTGGAGCTGAGGACAGGTTGCAGAAAGATAAGGGAGAGCTACTCAGTTAGTACTGGGCATTCTGAAAGTGACAGAGAGAGACTGTAATAGGGTGGGGGAGTAACATCAGACTTGATAGCACAAGAGGGTGGATAATTGTATACAGTGCTGTAAATGGAAACAATTCACTGGGAGAACCCTCCCCTTATTGTAATATCAAATATAGCTGACAGTGGTCTGAGGACAGTTTTTTTCATGATATGTTACCTTTTTACATTTTATTTTGGAGGTTTTATGCTTTTGGGGGGTGCATTTTATACAGGAGCTGCCCTTCCTAGTTTGTTCCTGGAGCACAGGCTGACTTTGCATTTCTCTCACAAAACTAAGCTTGCCTGGGTTCCTTCTGCCATTTCCATTACTGGCTATATAGCTGTAGCACCATGCCTCTAGGTGCAGAAGTCAGACTATCCAGGACTGCATGTATATAATAGGGATCCTGAGTATGTATAGAGTGTCCCTAATGTAAGAGATCCCATGTGAGCTCCTATTGTATATGTTATTGAGCTATATTAATTGTGTAGATTGCTCACTGTAACACAAGGATCCTAAGAGAATGTGCTACAGTGTGTATCTGTGTCTCTGTAGCTGTAAATCCTAATGATAGTACCCATTCCACAATGGATGGTTGCTGAGGCCATGGATCACCAGAGACTTCCTCCATCAAGATTTTTGTTCTTTCCTGAGTGCCAAGGAGGCTGTAAAGCACTCATCTATTGCCATTTTAACAGAATTTCTGCTGTGAGTTGGGGTCAGACAATGACATGCCTTGTCCTACATCCTGCCATTCCCTCTCTCCTCTGGAAGTCACACTCCAGTTGGCCATCACTGATCACCAGCTATCAGCTATGTCATCACATTATTCATCCGTGTTTGCTGCTCTTGCTTCACAGTTCTTCTGGGCTTCTTTCGAAGGTATCTTCAAACAAAGGAATCCACTCTTTTGACACCTGAAGGGGTGGAATCCTTGCCAATAAGATTCCTTTGTAGGGTACCATTAGCCAAAGGAATTGTACTCTTGTGACACCTCTAGGGGTGGAATTCACCCCAGTAGGATTTATTTGCCTTCCTGGTACCTCAACAGGGTGGAAGTCCCTCAGGGGATGGAGACTGAAAATGACCAAGTAACTTCAATGACAGTCAACATCCTACCTTTCACTAGCCATTGGCTACCAACAAATTGCACAAGCATTACTTCACATTGTGGTTGTGCATGCCCATTAAATGAAAAAGGGTAAAGCCTGTGATTTGATGGATGGGAATAAAGCAGCCACGCACCCTACTTGGTCTGTATAAACCAGCTCCTCCAACCTCATTCTGAAGCTTCTTTTCTTTGCTCCCAGCATCTACCCCCCCAGCAGCTAACCTCTCTTCTTGGGCTATTCTTTAAGGTACAATACCTTTAGACATGGGAATCACATTCCCGTGGCACCTCTGGTGTAGAACCTGCCCCAAGAGAGTGAGAATGGCCAAAGTAACTACAAGACAGTCCACATCGCACCATACACTAGCCTTGTACAATCATTACTCCACACTGTGGTTGTGTCTGCCATTAAATCCGTGTTGTCTTTTGACACGCAGTTCACATGCCTTCAAGAAACATACTATCTTTTCCATTATTATGAAATGTAGCAGTTTACCCACATTAAACATTAGGCTGATGCATGTGGCTCACAAAGTGCTACAATTTGGAAACTACTTTCGGAAATTCTGCCCAGCCTTTAACAACTGTATCTTTCATAGACAGTAATTGTCAAATCTATCCTGACAGGAATAGTAGTGCCACTGTTTAAAGGCACAGTTGCATGCATCCTGAAGTTGCAACCTAACTCCAATAGTTTATTTACAGAGCGGGAGCAAAAAAAGCTGTAGCAGAAAGAAACCGCAGGGCATAGCATGCACATGCTGCCATTACATTTGTTCTGCATTACACCATAAATGTGTTGCTCGAAACTCATTTTCATATGTTTCTGTTCCATGGAATATTAATGGTAAAATCTGGCAAAAGTAGAACATTGCAGACCTCTTAATATTCCCATCATCGAACACTGATCCTAGAGAAATCCTAAATAGTCATGTGAAAGAAAAAAAGGAATGTGCACTCAAGACCTCTTTGGGGTTGCCATCCAAACTTGAAAGATGCAAAACAAAAACTGAAAGAATAAGGGAGAATGTACACATAAACAATGGTGATTACTGTAATTTATTTTAAAATGCAGCAGTGCATATAACCATGGTGTATAAGAAGTCTCCATTAGGCACCAACCGAGAACTCACCAAATCACTGCATTTTGACTAGATCTGACCCACATAAATGGTAAATTAAAAAAATGTAATGTTGCTGCATGTATTTGGAGCATCAGACCTTCAATGACAAGTACAGATCTGTAAAAATCTTTGAACGCAGTGCCAGCGAGGAAGAAAAAAAGTAACAGTGGGTCCACAGTAATACCTTGTCATTACAAAATGAGGCTCACTAGATTTTGCATAGCATGCCTTATTTGTAGTCAACATGCATTTATAAACAACAAACAACACATTAAATGCAGGCAGCAGAAACATTAAGTTGGCCATGTTGGTCTGCTGTAGGTGTGACAACTCAAGGCAAGAAGTGCCACACTGTTTCCATGTGTCTTGGTTATGCAGCAACCCAGTGCAGGCAAACACCATTTTATGTTTGTTTGCCAAAAGTACAGTTAACATATTGCTATGACTATGAGAGAAGGCATTTGGGGGCTTGGCCCTTCTTCACCAATTACTGCCCTAGAATTAGTTATCTGCTCTAAATTCCACCCACCCTACAATTAGTTTCATTTTTACGTTCGCTTGTGTGCATGCCCAAGGAACGTTTTGTCACAGTACGACTTTTTGGAGGTGTGTGACCCTCCTGTGCAGTCCAATGCTCCCTGTAGCAGGCACGATCCTACCCCACCAATGGATGTGCAAGCTGTCTATGACAGCAGTTCAGCTACCCTGGTCTTCAGTTCTAAGAAAACGCCCGCTGCAATCAGAGGTGGCAACGTGTATGCATTTAGCATATTTACGCCACCCTTTCCCTCTGCTTGAAATCCCTCTCTGCTTGCAATCACACCGAACAGACTTTTGCCCCACTATGTAGAGACACTAAATAAAAGATCAATTACATAAAATGTAAAGCAGGTCCGGCAACTTATTTTTTTATGCATGTATGTGAAGTGAACATCAGCGCCAGACACGTCTCCCTCAGGTAGATTGAGACAACTGGTTTACAACCTGATAGAGTTTAGTGAGTTTAGCTGATGCTGCTGCATTAAAGTTATCACCCTTCTATTGTTTAAGATCAAGTATAATGACCTGAAATAAGAAACGGCGTAAAGAGAATGGGGCGACTTGGTGCTAGCTTCCATTCAACTGTATTAAGCAATATTCATCCTGACGTGGAACCTTTGTAAAAGAGCCAAGGCTCAAAGGTATTTGTAATCCTAGACTTGATAAATAAATAAAAAATCAGAAGGCTACATCTTGGGGGAAAAAATACAAAGGCGATGTGGGATGACAGCTAGCCTACAACTAGGTAGCTGAAATACCTTCGATGTATTAGTTAAGCTCATTTCTAAATACACTCCTACCGTATGCACTTAGTGCTGGAGAGATTAAACATGTTTAATGTCCAAACTAGAGTACAGCAAAATATTGTTTTATTTGAAATGCATGCTCAGTGTTTCGTCCTGGAATGTGGCATACTGACCTTAAAATCAAAGGAATGCAGGTGCCTCAAGAATGTGTGCACAGCATCAAACACACTGACATGATGGAAGCGCAGAACACTGCAGAAACTGCTCCTTTATTCTTGCATGGGTTAATTATGACTCGGCGTCAAAGAGTATTAAGCATCTCTCCTTTGATTTCGAGTTAACATCAACTTCTGTACGTGGGCAGCACCTGTTCCACGAGTGAGCAGTTCTGAAGGGCTTAATGATGGATGACCCTCCTAATGCGGAGGGGGAGGGAGGTAGGTAGGTGATAGATAGGTAGATAGATAGATAGATAGAGAGATAGGTAGGTAGGTAGGTAGATAGATAGATAGATAGATAGATAGATAGATAGATAGATAGATAGATAGAGTTATCTAATCAGAGGGACTGGCTGGCAATTGTCATTGTGGTTTTGTACCTACACTGTTTTAGATTTTAACAATGAATGTAGAAATATAATTTCTAGACTAGTCTGTCAGTCTATATATTGACCCTATATTATGCATCAGTGCATTACTTAGGCTGATGGCACAGTGTTTTCTAATAAACTGTATTTGCATTACTCACAGGCGGTGTCTACAGGTATTTTTTTTTTTTTTTTTATTTGGCCTTTTTCTGGCAGAACCACCGGCTGCCATCTGCCCTGGTCACGACCCGAGGAGACCTCTACCCGTCAATTGCTGCTGAGGACCTCGGTCACTCCCCGCTTGCCCCCAGAGGGTGGGGACCGTGGCCACCTTCGCACCCCTCTGGAACTGCACTGGTCGGGGTCCCCAGCGGCGGGGCGGCAATGTGAGGCTCTCCAGGGAGGGCTTCATTGATCAGTGGTCCTGCCTGCCATCTTTTTCCACCTGATTTTTCTCCCTAGAGGAGGCGGGGACGTGCAATGACGCCAGCATCCGCCCAGTCTCCTCCCCCCTCCCCCACTTCGAGCGTCAGTTGTGTGGAACTCCCGGTCTCCACCAGGGGTCCCCAGTGCACCGAGTGCTGCCCGCGCCATCCCCCCGGAGTAGGAGAGATGTCCGTCAGATGCTCGATCCAACTCCCCCCGGCCAGCCCTCCAACGATCCGGATCTGTTCCCAACCCGGGTCGCCGGCATCGCAAGCGGAAATCCCACCGCTGCGCCGATGGGGCGGCGTGTCTACAGGTATACCAAAGGGGCGTTTTGACCTACCTAGACATATGTTCCCTTTGGATCAATGTGAAAATAGCGCAGTGCAATTAGCGCTTACAATAAAAGCGCGTTAAAAAAGCCGCAGCATTTTATTAGTGCTGTTACAGTTAAGCGCAGTGTTATAGTAGTGTGGAGACTAGTTATTCACAGTGGCTTACATCTTTTCTCCAATTCTACTAATACTCGATTTTTGAAAGTAAAAAGCAGCCTTTTTTTCCAGTTTTAGCAACAGACACACACACAACACAGCTGCAGTCTCTACATTCAACTTGCAGCGATGACGGCATTCTTGTTTAACTTATTACCCCTCTCTGCACACAAAACACTTTATTTTTCTTGTAAAAACCCACAGTGCTAGCACAGACTTGTGTTTCTCGCTCAGCGTGATCCAGCTACACAACACTTTGAATTCCTATTACTTGCCCACTGCCTGACTCTGGCCGTATATTATTTATAATAGCCACACTCAGCGAAAAAAAAATAAAAGTAGCACTTTACTTATCAAATATCAGCAGTTTCTCTTTTTATCAGCCGTCTGCGAATAGTGCACACTACTGTCTGCAAACCGCTTGCCAAAAACAAAAGCAACAAGGAAACCATCACTGTGTTCCAGATCCAGACTTTATTTAACACAATAATAAATAGTGAGTAAAAATAGGGAACAGTATGAATGATCAACTACTACAAGGTCGACTCTCAATTGATCAACGCCAAAATACCGACGCGCTCACAAGATCGACAAAATAAATAACGAAAGACGAATGACCGACAGCTCCCCCGGGAACAAGTTGGTAAATGAAAGAAACAAAAAAAGTATATGTCGGTTAAACAAATGGGTGGTAAAATAAGCCCTCTCTATAAGTGGTAGATTGATGGCTTCCCTTCATTGCAGGTGTCATTTTTAGTAAATTTAGCCTCCACGGCTGCCAATCATTTATTTGTTTTCTCCCTATTTGCCTGGATTTTTGTTAAAAGCACCATTATCTGCACCAATGGGAGTTCTGGAGCTACTAGGCCACTATCCCATCAAGGAACTGGCAGGAGAAAGGAATACATCAAGGCTACGAGACCCATGTTTGCCATCTTTTTTGGGTCCCATTCCAGTCTTGGATATTTCAGCTAAGGGTTGTTGTAGCTAGATCCCTGTTAGTTGATAGGTAACCACCATTTAACGATCTAATTTTTCTTTAGTCAGAGCTGGCTTAGAGAGCTGCTGCCATGTTCCTGCTCCCATCTTTCTTTAATTTTAATCAATATAAAAAGCGTCCACCCATTTGGAAAAAAGAAGGAAGGAAAGATAAAGAAGCCATCAATACCATCGGCTTTAGGTCACCGCTGTCACCTCGGCTTTCAAAAGTGCAGTGTGAGCCTCTTCACAGTAGCAAAATGAAATACACATGTGCTGCTTGCCCACACTGCCTGCCATGCACGGTCTATGGCACACAAGAAAAAATATCTCTACCAAATGCATCTGTATCCTGGACTGTTTCCTGCCTCCACAATAACTTCTCTTCACAGGAGACTGACCAGGATGTCTTTCTTTATCCTCAACACAGGAAAAAACCTTTTTGTTTGTTGCTGTCAGCTCGCTTGCCCTTTCTCCCTTCGGACCTTCCATTTCGGCTCCCGCTCGCAGTATACCTTCTGACTGCATCTCCACCATTGAACTAAAGAGCCCTTTTAACCTGTAAGAATGACAAATAAATCTTAGGTTTAGTTTTTTTTTAATCTTTTTTAAAGAAACTGAGTCCCTACCATACTCACAGCCATTCGTTTTCTTTTTGAAGTAACTGTGTAGCATGGTTACTGCTCCAGATTGCAAGAGTCTGATGCTGTTCCTGCCTTTGCCCTTGCCATTTGCATTGTTCACAAACCAAACAAAAAACCTCTATCTCTCCTCTACACTAACTTGTTTTTTTTCTCTTTTAGATATTTCCTGAAGAAGACCTAAGGTTGAAACGTAGATTTTTAACTCTATTTTCTATTTTCAGCGTGCATTTAATATAACCATTTTTTTTGGAAAAAAGGTATATTCCATTGCCTGATTTGCCTCTCTAAACCCTCTGTATAAGTGGTAGATTGATGACTTCCATTCATTGCAGGTCCTCCTGTATTGCCAGCATCGGGAGGGAAAAGTTGAGAGACAGACTGCAGGGAGGCAAGCTCATGGGGTAGCTGTACCCATAGGTACTGAAGGGAGTTTATATTCCATTTAAAGTGATTTTTAGTTTGATCACTGGGGTGATAATGAAACCACAAAATGTCTGCCTTCGTGGCATTAATTTTCTACTCCACACAGCTTCCAAAGTGTTGCAGGATATCACATCGGTGAGGCAGTGAGGTTTCCGGAGAGGACATGTATATTAGCAGATCTTCTGTATATAAAGCAAACTTTTGCAGTCTACCCCCCACCCCAGTTGTACCCTTGATACTGTTATCTTGATACAGTGCTTGGGTGAGGGACTCAAAATATACCGCAAAGAGGAGTGGAGACAGGGGGCAGCCTTGTATCGTACCTCGGAATAAAGGAAAGGAGGGAGAGAGATATCTGTCCATTAGTTTTAACACATGCCTGTGGTCACTGGTACAGTGTTTTCATAGCGGCAAACCTGCCTCAAAAACTTGCATGCCATATCATTTGTACTCCTCCCGGGGGAGCTGTCAGTCATTCGTCTTTCGTTATTTATTTTGTCGATCTTGTGAGCACGTCAGTATTTGGTCGTCGATCAGTTGAGTGTCGACCTTTTAGTAGTCGATCATTCGTACTAGACCCGTAAAAATATAGCCATATAACCACCTCCTTTCTGACTTTTGATGTATCGCACTTCCATGCTGCCAAACAAAAGTGCTATAAGCGGCACACCTGAATCTTGTTTTGTATATGTTGCAACAGTGGCAATAAAGAAGGGAGAAATATAGTGTTGTTGCTAAGAAGAATACATGTGGTAATTGTAATATAATGCACATGCTGCAGGGCTGTGTGGGCAGACTATGCAAATCAAACAATCAGGTATATGTCATTGAAATTGTATTCTGTTTTTTTATATATCAATCAGCAAGCTAATCATTCCAAGTGACGTAAGCTAACAGTGCCATTGTCAGAGTATCAGATGTATTTCATTCAAATTGCATTCCTTTTTGTTCCTTTTGCCATATTTTGCCTTACGGATAAAATGAGCCTATTCGCAGATGACACCAAGCTATGCAGGAAAGTGGATACAGTTGAAGGGATACAGGACCTACAGGAAGATCTGGAAAAGCTGGGGAGGTGGTCCAGGATCTGGCAAATTGGCTTCACTGCCAAGAAATGCAAAGTTATGCATATTGGAGCCAAGAATCCCAGGATAGAGTACTACCTGGGTGGAGTCGAGTATCTGCCTCAGATGAGGAGAAGAACCTGGGAGTGATGATCACTTGTGACCAGAAGCACTCCATCCAGTGCAAGAAAGCAGCAGCAAAGGCAAACAAGATGATGGGATGCATATCTAGGGGTATCAGTAGTAGAAGAGAGGAGGTTATATTGCCCTTGTAAAGGTCAGTGGTAAGACCACTTCTAGAGTATGGAGTTCTGTACTAGTGCCCATACCTCAAAAAAGACATTAACCTTTTGGAGACGGTCCAGAGGAGAGCTGCAAAGAGGTTAGCGGGTCAGCAGGGTAAGACATATGAGGAGAGGTTGAGGGCACTGAACATGTATTCCCTGGAAGACAGGAGAGAGAGATATAGAGGGAGAAAGGGAACAAGATTGGGACCTTTAAGTACCTGAAAGGGATTAATAAGGTTCATAAGGAGAGTCTCTGTAAGCTGAGTGGCAACCATAACATGAGGAGGGAATAGTCTTAAGCTAGAGGGTGGGAAGTTTAGGAGGGAGAGCAGGAAGCACTTCTTCACAGAGAGGGTGGTAGACACTTGGCATGCACTGCCAGACTAGGTCATCTCATTGAAGACAGTGGGCAGCTTCAAGCAAGGCTGGGATAGGCACAGGGAGAAGGTAAGGATCATGGGTAGGGAGGATGGGAGGAGTGGGGAGGGAGGACAGGGACAGTAGCTCAAGCTGTGGACCCTGCAATATGAACAAACTTGCTATACCAAATGGCCTTCTTCTGCTGGCTTCTGCTTATGTTCATATGTTTCTTTTTGTGTGCATGCTAACTAACTGAAATAAACAATTTGGCAAGCTAGTTATTCTGTATGACCTTTGCTATCGATACCTTATCAGACTATTGAAGGTATTTTATTCAAATTGCATCCCCTGGGGTTACTGGTTGAAAAAAGACAACATTTACAAATCAGGAACCTGTGAAACAAATTGTAATCCATTCACTGATGGGTCAGCATGCAAGAACAGGAGACTTATAAGTGGTGTTTCAATACCAGTTTTTATGGTTGCTTGCACACATGTGCAAGAAATCCATTGCGTTGGCTTCCTTCACAAGCAGGTTGTGGAGATGTGGCAGTGTTGCACTGAATGGCAGCAGTCTCTTCTGGGGCTGGTCTGTGTTGCAGCCAATTAGAGGAGGATGCTGTCTATGTTGGCCATTAATGAGCATACTGCTATGCTCAAAGAACCTCGCCCGCTGCAATCAGGGAGCGCCACGTCACGTCACAATCATTAGTTTTTGCTGCGGGGTGGTCCCTGACCGAAGCAGCCAAATACAAGCTGCATTGTGTGGTGTCCTCATGATGACAGCTTCTCTGTCGGCCTCTCACAGTCCCCACAAAGCCAGCAGAAAGCCACTGCCTGCCTCTCCCAGTTGTAAAAGCTGACTGGGATGCCCAATCCTCCTGTCGGCATGCCTCATCCCCAGTTCATTTGCCAATGGAGTAGTCCAATCCCTGTCAGCATGATGTGCCGCCCCATTTGTTGTGTGCCGAGGGGGTGCCCAATCCCCCCTTGGCTCATGTGCTCCCCCCAGCACACTGTATGACCAGGGTGCCCAATCCCTGTCGGCTCCAGCCTCCCCCAAAAGAAACACCCACGTGTGTTGGCATGCTGGGAGACCACCCCAGTGTGCGAAAAAGCGTCCCATATCGTCTATATTTTTTTAAAATCTGTAAAAACAGAAAACAGTCCCTCGTGGTTTTTCATGCCTCCCTCACCAACCTGCATCCACCCACTGCATGCACACCTCCCCACATCCCCCCTCACCCCATACTTACCTCCAGAGCCTGGTGTAACGATCTACAGTGGACCAGGGACACGTCTGCACTCTTCAAAGCCACCCGCGAACTGAAGAAATGCCGGTAAGCTGTATAATGACATAAATGTTTTTTTTTTCAACTTATGTGGATATCTTTGCTGTTTTGGGAACTTGTACCACCAAAATTTCAACACTGGGTTCTTGGGACCCCACCTCATGAACTCAATTACTGTCATTTTGTTATTCGGTCCTGAAAGGTGATTTCACAGTCACTGCATGAAACCACCTTTCGGGATCAATTCATGAACCAACAGTGTCACAGTTCATGAAGTAGGCCCCCAAAAACCCTATGCTGGAAATCTGATGAAAAAATTCCCCAGAATGACTGTTTTACGAGCGTGCATTGCACAGTTCCTGCGCTCGCTTGTAACTTCCAGAATTTTTAATATTTTTACTCCAGATTTTCAACATTACCATTTGACCATACCTCCTTAGCAACAGCATAGTTGTCATTTTTCACATTTCACCTAAAATGTGTTTTCGCACATGTAACGCACAATGGCGCGGTTGGTGTACAAAATCAATGTTTGGGACAGATTAAGAAAATCACAATGACACTGTTCATGAGCAAAGGTCTTAAAATGCCTATGTTGAAAATTCGGTGACAAAAGTCCATAAAATGACTGTGTTATGAACACGCATTGTGCAGTTTCCACTCACCTTCGTAATTTCAAGAATTTGTAGTATTTTCACTCTAGAGTTTCAGCATTGGCATTTTTCCACACCTCCTTATGAACAGTACAGCTGTCATTTTTCACATCCTGACTGAAACGTGTTTTCACACTTCTGGTGCAGAATAGCACGATGGCTGTGTGAAATCAGTATTCAGGACAGATTAAGAAAATCAGTGACACAGTTCGTGAGTGGAGGTCCCAAAATGCCTATGTTGAAAGTCTGGTGTAAAAAATTCCCCAAATAATTACACTATGGGTGTGTGTTCCGCAGTTTCTATGCACGCTCGTGACTTCACCAGTTCTTTTTATTTTTGCTCCAGATTTTCAACAGTACTATTTTTTCACTCCTCCTCATGAACAGTACAGCTGTCATTTTTTACATCCTGTTTGAAATGTATTTTCGCACCTGTGGCCAAATGGTGCAGCCGCCAGTAAAATCACCTTGGCTACATGAACTGGTAGTGTCACTGTTCATGTGGTGGGGTCACAAAAAGCCCATGTTGAAAACTTGGGAGTAAAAATTCCAAGAAATGCCCAGGGCATTAGGGTTTCCGACCGTAACGCCCAACCCTGTAGGGACTGGGAGGCATCAGGGTTGTGGTTTGGGGCTGTCAACAGTAATGCTCATGCCATTCCACCCCTACCCCCACCTTGCAGCCAGTGACAGGCATTAAGGTGCACCTTGGACTCTTTGGCCCCAGAGTTCACCCCATTCTCCTATACTGCACCCATTTCAGTGTATTTCCTCATGGAATGAGGTGAGTGTAAAGCCTGAACACCCAAGGCACACCTCGACACTTGTCAATGTCTGCTGGGTAGGGTGAGGTGAAATGTCGTGACCATCATGGGCAACGACCCAAAGGCACATCCCAGTGCTTGTCCATCTCTGCAAGGTGGGGATGCAGTTGGCATCAGTTCAATACTTCACTGCCATTCCTATATTGCATCTAACTCCTTCACTTCCACTGCTAATGCCAGCAAGCAACCACTCGGCATTGGCAAATGCTTGTTATTGCACTGTCATTTATGAAAGCTGTAAGTAGAAGATTTTTAGTTCAATAGAAGCCATTACTCTATGAAGGAAATTCAGGCTCTGTGCTTCTTTAGACTCTCCCAAGCTGACATACAGAAGATCATTCCTATGGTATCATCAGAAGCTGTCAGTAATACAGCTGATGGGGGGGGGGGGACACCAAACTGTCTTTTAGTGTGAGAGACTAAATAAGAGATAGATATGTAAGGTAAAAAAAGACAAAAGAAACGGAGCCTTAGTAATTTGTATTTCAATGTCACTTTTAATTGCACTGCCATTTAATAAAGCTCAACAGTAGCCATTAGTCTTTAATCCCTCCTTTGTTCATGAAATGTACTATTTTATAGCCAGTGGTTTCATGTCTATTGCTTAAGGTGGCAGTCATTAAAAAAAATAAGAGGTAAAATAATATTTTCACATTGCATGTGCCATATCACTGCCTCTCATAATTAGTGTACTGGGAGAGTAGCACATCTGTTTGTTAGGGGCTGCCTTATTAAGTTTACATGTTGTAGGAGGTGATTAGTGGAGGGAGAATTACTGGTTGTGTCAGAAAGGAGGCATCTGTGTGGGGGGAGGGGGAGTTGAGGGTCCTCTATTTATGTAAACAGGTCTGGGCTGTGATTTTTGTTTCCTTGTTGTTTACATTGCATTAAAGGGTCAGTGACCATCTGTTACATTCCTCAGACAGAGACAAGACAAATGCTAGAGAGAATGTGTTTGTAAATAAAGAAAGCCTCAGAGGTCCAGTTTCACAACTTTTTTTTTTTTTTTAGTCTTTGGTAACCGGGTAAGGCCCACTAGGCACAAGTGCCTGTTTTCAGGGGCGACCTGGGAGCACTGGGTGGTTAAGTGACTTGCTCAGAGTCACACAGTATGCAAGTGGAGGTTGTGAGAATCAAACTCAGGTCTAGTCTGCTGGATGTATCGAGCTCGTTCACACCTCATTCCTCCAACCTCTAGGCTATACTGCAAGCCAACTTGTATGGTTGTAGTCAAGAATAGAGCACACGGAGGGAGCACTAGCTTCCTGGTGAGATTCATACTGGTCCTCAAGACAGCATTCTGCGGAGGGAAGGACAATGTACCACAGACAACTTTGGAGTAATGTAAAATCCACGTTTATAGTTACGGAGAATGTAGTGGTAAGTCCTTGCTGGAGAGGGGCTCAGAAAGGGGAAATGCAGTCTGTGACAGAAGTGATGTAAGAAAAAATCTGTAGCTATGTATTTTGCTAACCCACTTGGTAGCTGTACTGGTATGGTTATGCATAATACATTTGCGTGCATTTAGTCATTCATGTTTTTTTCTTGCACATTTTATCACTTTTTCTATGCCTTTTGTACTGACAATGTATCTGTCATTTGATGTCAAATAACATAATGCT
Organism: Neoceratodus forsteri; assembly: GCA_016271365.2. NCBI lineage: Eukaryota > Metazoa > Chordata > Ceratodontiformes > Ceratodontidae > Neoceratodus > Neoceratodus forsteri. The sequence goes on from CM057458.1 coordinate 107,519,368, forward strand.
GGGAAAAGATGGAAATATAACAGAGAATACGGAATGCTTACATTGAGCCCCAGTGTGAGTGAGAGAGAGTGTGTGTGTGTGTGTGTGTGTGTGTGTGTGTGTGTGTGTGTTTGCCCAGCTTAAAAGTGTTTGTTTCCTTTTTTTTTTGTTTATACTCTGCCTGAAAAATAATAATAAGGCAACTTGCTTCTGCTGGAAATTGTTGAGTACATGATGCTGCTGTAATAAGTAATATGTTCTCAAAGCCTAGTGAAATTGCTATACTCTGAATGGGAATGTGTGATAACCCCCCCCCCAAAAAAAAAATAAAAGCCAATAGAAAAATATGTGTAGTACTTTCTTGTTTTTTTCATTAGATTGATCACAAGAAGCAAGTAGCTTTCTGTTCAAAAAGTAATTTTAGTCGGACAATATATATATATTTTTTTTTTTTTACCATGCTGATTATTTACTTACTGTATGCAATGTACCATTACTGGTATAACCTGTCCTGATCAGAAGGTTTCTTAGACACTGCAATAATGTGAAAGGAGTGACAGTAAATGTTTTCCTTTTTGTTACACAACTACCTGCAGATTTTTTTTTTCATGAATATCTAGTCCCACATTTTACTTATTGTCATGAAAATACAAAGTAATCACATTCTGATAATCAGTCTTACTGTATTAAAACCTTCTTCTAAACCTAATACTTTTCATACACAGTATCTGATTATTAATTCTGTGCTTGTTGTATGGAAGCGATAGATTCTGAAACCTTTTTAGGCCTGTGGTGTGCAGTCTATAGTGTTACTTCTAATCACATTTAGAAACGAGTCCTGTAGGGCAGACTATCCACTTTGATGCATGAATTGCATGCCCAAGAAAGCTATCATGAAACAGTCTATCTTGGCTGGTAATGTGGTGGGAATGCTCCAGAGTTATTTAAACCCATGTTATGAAGTTATTTAAATGCAGTCTGTACTGCAGTGGACTTTGGTTAAAATGCTGCAAAGATAACAAGCATTTGTCAATGCCGAACATTCGCTTGCAGGCATTTGCAGTGGTGTTTGGCACTTATGGTGCTTTACTGTAATGCCCTGTGCGATTGCTGGTATTTGCACAATAAATTTTCAGCATGACCTTTTTGTTACCCCCATTATGCGCTACAGAGGCAGAAACACGTTTTGGGCAGGATGTGAAAAATGACAGCTGTACTGCTCATAAGGAAGTGTGGCAAAATGGCAATGTTGAAAATCTGGAGTGGAAATATTGAAAATTCGAAAACCTAGGAGCATGTGTGGGAACTGTGCAATGCACGCTCGTAAAACAGTCATTGTTGGGAATTTTTTCACCAAATTGTCAACATTGGCATTTTAAAACGTCTGCTAATGAACAGTGTCACTGTGATTGTCTTACTGTGTGCCATACATTGATTTTGCACACCGACTGCGCCATTGTGCACTACATGGCCGGAAACACGTTTTGGGCAGGATGTGAAAAATGACAGCTGTACTGCTCATAAGGAGGTTTGGTAAAATGCCAATGTTGAAAATCTGGAGTGAAAATATTGAAAATTCTCAAACTTAAGAGCGTGCCTAGGAACTGCACAACACACGCTCGTAAAACAGTTATTTTTAGGAATTTGTTCACCAAATTTTCAACATAGCCATTTTAAGATCTCTGCTCATGAACAGTGGCACTGTGATTTTCTTAATGTGTCCCATACACTGAGTTCTCACAGCGACTGTGCCATTGTGCGCTACATGGGCAGAAACACGTTTTGGGCAAGCTGTGAAAAATGACAGCTGCACTGCTCATAAGGAGGTGTGGTAAAATGGCAATGTTGAAAATGTGGAGTGAAAATATTGAAAATTCGCAAACTTACGAGAGTGCATAGGAACTGCGCAACGAACACTTGTAAAGCAGTCATTTTAGAATTTTGTCACCAAATTTTCAACACAGCCATTTTAAGACCTCTGCTCATGAACAGTGTCACTGTGATTTTCTTAATGTGTCCCATACATTGAGTTCGCACACCACGACTGTGCCATTGTGCGCTACATGAAGTGAAAACATGTTTTGGGCAGGATGTGAAAATGACAGCTGTACTGCTCATGAGGAGGTGTGGTAAAATGGCAATGTTGAAAATCTGGAGTGAAAATATTGAAAATTTGCAAACTTACGGAGTGCGTGAGGAACTACGCAGCACACTCTGTAAAACAGTCATTTTTAGGAACTTTTTCACCACATTTTCAACATAGCCATTTTAAGACCTCTGCTCATGAACAGTGACACCATGATTTTCTTAATGTGTCCCATACATTGAGTTTCCACACCGACTGCGCCATTGTACGCTACATGGGCGGAAACACGTTTTGGGCAGGATGTGAAAAATGACAGCTGTACTGCTCATGAGGAGGTGTGGTAAAATGGCAATGTTGAAAATCTGGAGTGAAAATATTGAAAATTCACAAACTTACGAGCGTGCGTAGGAACTGTGCAATGCACGCCAGAAACAGTCATTTTAGGAATTTTCCACCAAATTTTCAACATAGCATTTTAAGATCTCTGCTCATGAACAGTGTCACTGTGATTTTCTTAATGTGTCCCATACATTGATTTCACACACCGACTGCGCCATTGTGCTGCTACATGGGACGGAAACACGTTTGGGTGAGATGTGAAAAATGACAGCTGTACTACTCATAAGAAGGTGTGGTAAAATGGCAATGTTGAAAATCTAGAGTGAAATATTGAAAATTCCCAAACCTACAGCTTGCGTGGGAACCATAACACACTTTCGTAAAACAGTCATTTTTGGAATATTTGCAAATTTTCAACATGGGTTTTGGGACCCCTTCTCATGGAATGATGTCACTGTCATGGTGCTATTCAGTCCGAAGGTGATTTCCACGCAGTGACTGTGAAATCACCCTTCGGGACCGAATAACACCATGACAGTGACATCATTCATGAGAATGGGTCTCAAAAACCCCATGTTGAAAATTTGGTGCAAAAATTCCAAAAAATGCCTGAGATATGCAATAAAGTTGAAAACCCCCTATCTAGCCCATTATACAGCTTACCGGCATTTCCTCAGTTCGCGATGGCCTTTGAAGAGTGCAGACGTGTTCCCGGTTCACCGAAGATCATTGTGCTGAGCTCCGGATGAAGTATGGGGTGAAGGGGGGGGCTGGGGAGCTGCGCGCAGGTGGGGCGGGTTGTGGGAGGGAGACTGGGAGATGCGCCATGGGACCGCTTTCCATTTGCTGCGGTAAAAGAAAAAAAAAACGACAACATGGATATTGCGGCTACCGCCAGTGGCCCTCAGCCGCAGAAGATGGCTGGGTTGAGGAGCCATGGGGATTCGCACCCCCGGCCGGGCAAACTGCCTCACGCTTGCTTACCGCTTGCAGGGTTCCAGTGTGCGCAGATGGCTTGGGGGGGCCGGCGTAGCCAACGGAGGATTGGGCACCCCGCTGTAAAATATCGCTACTACGCTGGGGTGGGCTCCCAGCGTGGCACCAAAGCTTTGGGGGCTGCATGACACGGGGAGTGAAGTGACACGATGGGGTGGACGCGGTGTTCAGTCTAACAGCGGTGGTTTTCTTTGAAGCGAAGACCACCGCTGTCATACACAGCTCCACACCCATTGGTGCAGGACCAGCCCCTGCTCAGCGGAGCACTGGATTGCAAGTACTGTGAATGTATTCTGTTGATCGTGCTCTTTTTTTATGTTCGCTTGCGCGCATGCGCAAGGAACGTCTTGGGAGAATAGGACTTTTTGGAGGTGTGACTTTCCTGTGCAATGCAGTGCTCCATTCAGCAGGTGTGGCCATCCTGCACCAATGGATGCAGGAGCTGTGTATGACAGCAGTGGTCTTCAGTTCAAAGAAAACCACCTCTGCAATCAGTGGTGGTAACGTGTGTGTTTAGCATAATGACGCCTCTGTATGACCTGCCAAAACAAAATCCCCTCCAGCTTCCTCCTCCTGTTGCTGTCCTCCCCGTTGTCTTAGTGATTGCCTACTCGTCATTTCGTTCAGCTGGCTGGATCCCAGAAAAGAATACTTGAGTTACAGTGGATTTTTGCAAACTCACCTACAGTACACATGTGTATAATAAACGCAGTGCAAAGTGTTTCAAATGGATGGAATTTTTCATAGAGTCAACAATTACAGTCGATCGACTGTAAATACAATAGGCGTGTGTAAGATGAAGAGGCTGCCTTCCATATAGTAGTTGCACTCCTTTCTCCAAGAGACACTTTTTAAAACGGTTCGCAAAGTTATTTAAATCAACTGAGATGCTTTCCAAAATGCCAAGTGATTAACAGTTAAATGAACTGAGATGCTTGCCAAAATGCCAAGTGATTAACATTGCATGCAAATGCATCTTAACGGACGTGTTAAGACGCTTTTTCATGTGCACTTAGTACTTAATGTTGTACTTTGATAGGGACAGATACAGATGTCAGTTTGTCATGGAGAACATGTACAAGGCAATGGTGTTTCTTTATTAACATTGCAAATCTAAAAGATAAAAAGGCATCTCACAAAATGCGAAGCGGTCATTAAAAGAACCGCTTGTCTTGGAACAGCGACATGTATAGATAGGCAAGAAACAATACTTTTTCCCGTTCTTGCTTGCCTCTTCCGAGTCTCATGGTAATGACAGCATAGATATAAACAGTGAAATATATAGTGCTTTGATGGGAATACCTTCAAAATATTTGCCCTCTTTTCTCCCCCCCCCCCAACAAGGAGAAAAAGTGAGTTATCCCCCTACCCCTGGTACTTAGAACAGTGTTGATGAGATATGCAGGATTACAGAAAGTGTGTATGAAAATCCGGGAGCAAGTGTGTGTGTGTGTGTGTGTGTGTGTGTGTGTGTTGCAGAGATACATGAGTTGTTTGTGTTCTTATATTGACTGCCTGTTATAAAATAATGCTTTGCATCTGTGTCCAAGCAGAATCTTGCTGCATTACTTAACAAGCATGCTGCCTTTGTGTAATTCTTTCCACAGCCTCAGAAGTTCACCTTGCCACTGGTGGTTGGGCCCGATGCTAGACATCTACCCATAACTCACCAGACCCAAACAATTTCTATCTCACTTCCCTGATCACCCACTGTATGCCACCATGTCTGGAAATAACCATGCCACTGCATACTGCCATATGCCAATACACAATCCACAGTGCACCCTGCTGCCTCATTTCACTGGGGTTGCAGTTTAGTGCCAAAAGTGCCACACACTGCAGATACCTGCAAACGATCGTTCGGCATTGATAAATGCTTGTTTACTTTAAGGCAGTTTAACAGGCAATGGATGGATATGCACAGTAGAAGCTCATGTGTTCATATGTACCTTTAACGTTCCCAATGGGAACATTTCATAGGATTTTTTGACTGCTCATATGGTGCTGTTGAGCAGTTTCTTTCTCTGGCTGATGGGAAAAACAGAGACATTGCATGAGAGAGTTGATTCCTTTATGTGTTGTCAAAAGTTTAGCAGCATGGTTCATAAAAACAGCTGATTTCTTTGTGTATTCTGGCCTTCCTGCCTGCTTTCCACTCTATGATTACTGGCATCACTTGTGTTTCAATTTGCCAGTCAGCAGCACTTCTAACCTGCTTGTCTGTCCACCCTTGTATGATTACTGCCATTGTCACAGGGTTAGCCCAGTGTTTTGTTCATGGTTTTGCGACAATAAAATTAAATGAAATATTCCAAGCCTGGTTTGTGCACAGCTTTCTTCCTTTGTTTGCAGTGAAAGTCCAATGCATTGCATGGCTTTTTGTAGGGGCTCCTAAGTGGTGGACCCCTGAACAGCTTATCAGTTTCCAAGCTGAGCATTTTGTGGGGGTTCCTGAAGATCTGGAGCTCCAAACAACTGCTCCACCACCTAACGTGGCTTTATGTGGGTGCACCTGAGGAGCCACATCCCTGGGCAGCTATTGGGCAGCTTATGTTACTCCTTGATTATTCCCACCAGCAGTTTTTAATGGGCCTGCAAGTTGATGAAGTGTATACCATTTCTGTGGGATAATGTTGCATATGCCATGGAGTTTGGTCTGACCACCAGACTCCGATGATGGCACAAATGTCAGTTAGTTCACTCAAATTACTGGACTCCCTGTCTGATGATGCTGCAGATACGGTATCAGGGGGTCTACTAAAGCTGGGTGCTTTTACTGTTGTAGAACTGTTGTTGAGTTCTCTTTCTTGCTTGTAGGAGCAGTATGCTTTCATCTATTTGAACCTTCTGTTTATATTGGAATAAACATCTTTGCATAAATGTTGAAGTGGTCAGTGAGTTCTATTGCACTAGGAGTGCAGGACTACTTTGGAATTTTGACTTAGCGAGGACTGAGCACACGGTGTTTTGGAGTTTGGAATTCAGACTCAATATTGCCCAACATTGTGGTTATCAGTGAGTTCTACCTAGGCTAAAGGACTCCCTCCTTATCAATGTTACTGTACAATTGCCAGGAAGTTGACTCTGCTACTGGGCTCCCTTCCAAATAATGCTGTGCTTGTCCATGAGTTCACACCAGCTATCAGTTTTCCTGCTGACTGACATGGCGTAGATCCAGAAAGCAGCAACTCTCTGTACCTGAACAAAACAGAATGTTCACCGACAAAACCTGAAAGGTGAAGCACTGAGGAATTTTCTGCCTATGAGGATCTGTACTTGCTCTAATTTACTAGTAAAAGTTTTCAAGTATTTTTTTGAGATTTTGGACAATCCATTTTGTTCTGGTTTGGAGTGCTGCTACTTCCTGTATCTGTGTGTAAATGTGGGATTGCCAGCCCTATAGCAGCATCCCCCAGCAGCCCATTGGGCATGGCTGATTCTTTTTGTGTTGGACTGGCATGGCAGTTCTCAAGGAGTTCCATATGGCTACTGAACCCCTGCTTAATGATGCCATGGTTTTCAGGGAATTTGATGCAGTTGCCAGACTCCATGCCAGCTTATGCTTTCATTGCCAGACTTTTCTCCAGCTACCAGACTCCAGGATGGTCAATGATGCTGCATATTTCAGGAAGCACATGGCTTGCATACCCAGATAAACTGCATGCAGCTGGCCATTAACCTATGAGACAGCATAAGAACTGCATCAGTTGAGACAAACTAAATTCTGATCAGCTTTTCAAAACACAAAACAGACTGTAAACTAAGAGGGTATTTATTTATTTATTTATTTGTTTGTTTGTTTGTTTATTTATTTATGTGGTGACTGGGTGGGTCCAGTGGTCTTAGGGACTGTTTTCAGGAATGAGCCAGACTGTCAAGATGGCATCTACAACAGCAGTCAAAGAAACATACTGTGCATAATAAATGGCACTTGTAGAATTAATATAGATGTACAATGAAGTAATGCAGATAAGTGACAGATTAGGGCCCACAAGGCAAAGTCATGAAAAAAGATAATTACTGTTAGGCCCACTGTACTAAGCCTGGAAATAGACACAGAAAAGTCCTCTATAAAGAGAAGATGTTAGCAGCACAGGATACAATAACATCATGACTGGATTGGTCATAATAATATCATGTATGATATACTGTAAAACGTGACTAACAACTAAGCAGACAACTGTATCGAGACCTGTCTACCAGTCTACAGTGGTTTTAACAGCAATTTAGTATGCAGCTGTGTTTTGTGTCACCACAGTTAAGATATGAGTATTAGCGTAATCAACTGCACAAAAGGTGAAAGCCCTACTTGAAGCTCTATACATGGTGCAGGAACAGAGGAATTAAAAACAGTATGGTCTAATGCCTAGAGCACAAGCTTTGGAAGCCAGAAACATAGGTTCATGTCACACCATAGCCACTTACTCTGTGATGTTGAGCAAGTCTCTAACCTATCCTTTGTCCCCTTGCTGCAGTAAAACTAAGTAGAAGCAAGACCCCCATGAAAATGAAATTTTGCACATCAGTTGGGCTATCCTGTATAAAATGTAAAAAGGAAAAATCTAATTGTTTATTTTAAAATAGTCTCTGTTCAATGTTTTCACACAGCCAGAGAAACTCAGACTTCTTTCTCTTTGAGAATAAAGGAAAGAGAACAAGAAAACTATGTTATCCTTCTAAGGAAGAGACAGCTTATACCTTTGAATGTGGTTTCTAATTCTAAACAAGCCCTCATTCTATCAGCTGAACAATTTTATTTATTTTTATTTATTGAATTTGTTAACCAGGTAGGCCCACTGAGACTAGAAGTCCCTTTTTCATGGGCAACCCAGGGGGGAGGGGGGAAATACAGATGGTAACCAATTGAAATTGAATCAGATTAAGCTACTGCTGGTATTCTTAGTGAATGCAGGAAATTTGGACAGAACACCGGGGAACTTTCCCTACTCTTTTCACAGGGGCCACTGTTGCTCTGGAAAGGGATTGTGGACTCTAATCCAGGAGATGTAGTTGCAGGAGATGGATATGTGAATTTTATTACTTCAGGTGCTATAGACACCACAATGGAAATGACTGAAACATGGAAGTTGATGGCAGATAAGGACTGCAAGGCTCATCCAGTCTGCCCATTTTTTTTTCTACCTTATAAATGTGCCATCAACCTTTGCTCTGTCAGTAGCCTATCTATTCATACTCATCTGTGTTGCTCCCTTATGCCTATCCCATGCCTGTTTGAAGCCCTGCACTGTATTCATAGCCACCACTTCCTGAGGTAGACCATTCCATGCATCCACCACCCTTTCTGTGAAAAATAATTTTCTCACATTCCCCCTTATTTGGCCTCCCTCTAATCTTGTGCTGTGTCTTCTTTTCCTGCTATTTTTCTTTTATTTAAACATGTTAGACTCTTTCACCTTGTTAATGCTCTCAAGGTGTTTGAATGTTTCGATCATACCTCCTGTCTCCCTCCTTTGCTCAAGGGTATACATATTGAGCTCCATTAATCTGTCCTCATATGTTTTCTAATGCAGTCCCTGCACCATTTTGGTTGCCCTTCTCTGGACTGCCTCAATTTGGTTAATGTCCTTGTGAAGGTGTGGCCTCCAGTACTGCACGCAGTACTCCAGATGGGGCCTAACCGGTGTCTGGTAAAGAGGGATTATTACCTCCCTCTTATGACTTGTGATACCCCTACTAATACACCCTAACATCCCCCTAGCCTTACCTACTGCTTTAGAGGTCTGCTTGGATGATTTCAGGTCATCGGTGAAGGTGATGCCCAAGTCTCTTTCTTCCTTTGTGACTGCCAGCAACTCCCCTCCCAGCCTATAGGTGGCTTCAGGGTTTCTCTTCCCTATGTGCATGATCTTGCACTTCTTTGCATTACATCCCAGTTGCCACTCTTCTGACCATTTTGCTAGTTTGTCCAGATCTCTCCTCATTCTGCCCATCCCATCTGGATCATCTGCTCTGTTGCAGATCATGGTGTCATCTGCAAACAGACAAGCCTTACCCTCTAGTCCATCTGCAATGTCACTAATGAAGATATTGAAGAGGACTGGCCCCAGGACTGATCTCTGAGGTACCCCACTTGTGACTTGCATCTCTTCTGACTGTATACCATTTACCACCACTCTCTGTTTTCTGCCCGTCAACCAGTTTGCCACCCAGTTGACTGACTTCTGACCCACCCCGAGCCTACTCAGCTTATTTATCAATCTTCTATGTGGAACAGTGTCGAAAGCTTTGCTGAAGTCAAGGTAGGCAACATCAGCTGCTCCCCCTTGGTCCACCACTCTGGTTACCCAGTCAAAGAAATCTATGAGATTAGTTTGACAGGACCTTTCTCTTGTAAACCCTTGGATCCTGTGCCCCTATGGATTCCAGGTGTTGCAATACCCTTTCCTTAAGGAGAGCCTCCATAATCTTGCCCACTACAGAGGTAAGACTGACTGATCTGTAGTTCCCTGCCTCCTCCCTGCTACCACTCTTGTGGAGTGGGATCACATGAGCCTATCTCCAGTCTTCTGGGACCTCTCCTGTGCTCAGAGACTCACTAAACAGTTCTGCTAATGGCTCTGCTAGTTCCACCCTTAGCTCCTTAAGTACCCTGGGATGTATGCCATCAGGTCCCATTGCCTTGTCCACCCTGAGATTATTGAGCTCTTGTAGGACCCTTTCTTTTGTGAAGGGTGTAGTGCTCACCTCCCTCCCCCCTGCGTCCATGGTGCTGAGCTGTGGGCCCTGCCCTACCTTCTCTTCAGTAAATACTGAGCAAAAGTATCTATTTAGGATAGATGCTTTTACAGGGTCCTCCTCCTCTTCACATGTCCCATTTTCTCCTTTGAGCTTAGCAGTACCCTCTCTGGACTTTCTCCTTTCACTAATGTATCTACAGAAAGTCTTGTCACCTTCTTTTACTGTTCGTGCTAGTGTTTCCTCGGTTTGAGACTTTGCCTGCCTTACTGCCTTCCCTGCTTCCCTTAGGGCAGTTTGGTATGCCTCCCTATCTTCACAACGTTGTGTTCCCTTATATTTCCTGAAGGCCAGCCTTTTGGCTCTGACCTTTTTTGCTACTGTATTTTAGAACCAAAGTGGTTTCCTTCTTCTTTTGCACTTCCTTTTCTGTCTAACACAATGGGATGTTGCTTCAAGTATTGCATCCTTAATGCTTGCCCACTTTGCCTGTACCCCCTCACCTGTGTTTCTTTTTGCCAGGGCTAGTTTAACTCTGTTGGCTATCTTATCAAAGTCAGCTCCTCTGAAGTCCCATATTTTTGCCTTGGAATGGGATGATTTAGATGTAGTGGCCAAATTGAACTATATCTTGTGATGGTCCCTGGCCCCAGGTGACCTTCTACCTGGAGATCTGTGATCCCTTTCCTGTTAGTCAGTACTAGATCTAGGATAGCCCTGTCTCTTGTGGGTTGTTGTACCAGTTGTTTGAGGCCCTCCCCCTGCAGGGAATCTACCATGTGTCTAGTTCTGGCAGATGTTCCTGCTGGTATTGACCAATCTGTATCTGGCATGTTCAAGTCTCCCATTATCAGAACCTCCTCTTTAGCTGTCATGTTTTGCATATCTTCTAACAGTAATGTGTCTGTGTCCTCCCACTGGTCTGGGGGACTGTAGACAACCCCAGTTGTTATGGTTGTCCCATTTCCTATTTCCAGGGTGACCCTCAGTTCTTCTGGCTCCTTATGTGTATTCTGAATTTCAGTAACATTGATATTTTCATTGACATACAGAACTACTATGAAGATGCTAATAGTGAATTGTGGTTGGAACAAGATGCTGACTCAGATATGGCACTATCTTTGAAAGAAAAACAGGCAATACTGTATTCAAAGCTGCAAAAAAATAAAGACACAACTAAATACAGAAAATGCACACCAAGAAGAGGAACATAAAAGGAAAAGGATGGTGGATCACTGCCCAGGTGAGTTGGAACAATCCATAGTTAATGATTTTGTCTTTGGAGCCCACACAGAAGATACAGTCTCAGCAACAGCTTCTCCAGGCAATACAGATACCCAGCAGCACACCAATGATGATACTACATGGACACCTGAATGGGCACTGCAGAATGAAGAACGGACTCTAACATCTTCAGGCACCTGGACACTTGATGCAGCTAACCTTTTACCCAGAGACAAGAACTTGAATAGCAACAGGGCTGACTCAAACCTCGAATGTATAGAGTCTGACAACACCAACAGTCACAAGCCATGACTTTAGGTACCATTTCCTTTTCTCCCTGCATTGATAATATACAGGAGCCGGAGGCTAATACAGAAGCCTCCCTGATGGGAGGAAGACATGGGGAACAACCAGAATTTTCCAAACAAAACCCTATGGGGTCAGACTCTAACCCTAAATATGCAAGTTTTGTTTGAAACCTGTAGAACTTGCAAAGTGAAGAAATGCAGTATGCCTCCAGTATTTGGGAGGCATGGAGACAATTCCAGACAGGATCTTTGTGGGTTAGAACCTGATTAAACAATCCTTGGGTTTTTCACCATCAGATGTGTACGCCTTGATACACATCCTAGGAGAAACCGCCTTTGACATCAGTTTCAGGACCCCAGAACTATTGGAAAGTTTCTGGGGAAAATACATGACACTGAAAACAAACCCACTATGGATACCTTTTCAGGTAGTTCATCTAACTAAACAGTCATATCGAGTAATCACTGTCCTCTTCAGGAATGAAGGGTTAATATGATTGACATTCTTTTGTGAAAGAGAAAAGATGTACTGTACAAGGTACTCCTGAACCTATGATGGATGTAGAATGCTTTTGGAATGGTGGTTGGAGAATTAAAATAAAACTGCATTATGAGGATACAGACCTAAAACATTTTCCTAACTATGTTTACAGAGGCAGAGGCAAAGGCTTCATTTTTCATTCTGGGCAACCCCACAGATGTTTCAAATGTGGGTCGGCAAACATATTAGTCCAAATTGTGAAGTCCTAACATGCACCCAATGTGGAGAAGTAGGACATACAGGGTACCATTGTCAAAATCCATTAAACTGTAACCTGTTTGAAAAGGGGGATCATTCTTTTGTGGACTGCCTGTTGGCCTCCTGTAACACTGAGGATGCAGACTTTGGGATATAAGACTTTTACTTGAAAAAATCTAAAGCCAAGACACCTGTCCAAAACCCAACACCTCCCAATGGGTCAGCTCCAAAATCATCTACAGTAGTTCCTGAGGGTAATAAGACAACCCATAAAGAGACCTTTCAAAATCCCTTTCAACTTACCCTATCTATGAGTTCAACGTACCAACAGTCCAGCGAAGCTCCTAATACACAGTCTCTGCAATATATTTTAGTGGAGGCAGTGATTGAGAAGGCAGTATAGTGCAGTGCTGTAAGGCTCTGAGTTGCAAACCTGGAGACCTGGGTTTGAATCCCACAGCCCCTACTTGCATACTGTGTGACCCTGAGCAAGTCACTTTACTTCCTTGTGCTCTGAGGTTGCACCTGGAAACATGCTTCAGCTTAGTGTGCCTTTCCTAGTTAAACAATCCCCCCCCCTTTCTCCCCCATAACCCCTGAAAGAAATCTACTGGATAATTTTCAATCCAGTCAGAAAACAGTTCCCACTTCTGGAGAAATGGTAACAAGATCAAAGGAGGCCATGGTGTCCCCCTCCCCCACACGCACCTCTTGTGGAGAGACTAATGGAGTTCAAAACTGCACCATCGGGGGGGGCATGGCCTGACCAGGCAGAATATGACAGCATAGTTCAGAATCTCTGCAGGAATAACTGCAATCTAACCTCATCCAGCCTTCACCAGACCTTTCTTTGGTACCAACTCCTGTGACCATCCTATTGCCTGACACAGTTTGTAAGTCATTTTTGATCCATCATCTACTTATATTCAATTGTTCTACATTGTACTGCAGCATACTAGGCCTCATCCTTCAGCATTATGGCAGATCTCCAAGCACAGCAAAGCTCACTTTTTGAGTGGAAGTAATGTTTTCTAAACTGATGGCTGAGATTAATGATCTAAAAACCTCCACCCAACAGAATGTGACCACTCTTGAAACATTTAGCCAGAAAATTGCATTTAATGAGAAAGCAATGGCCTGTAACACCAGTACTATTCATGACCTCCAGGCTACTGTCTGCAATCCAAGATCGAACTATTAAATCCCTACAAGCCAAAATTGACGATATTGAAAATCGTAATCGTCACAACAATTTACGATTTTTTGGCTTCCCTGAAGGTGTAGAATTTGGAGACACTACTGTGCTTTTATTACATGTGCTGCCTGCAATGCTTAAACTGCCTCCTGACCTAACATTAATCATTGAGTGGTCTCACCACACTCTGGGTCCCAGGCCAACATCAGACCAGTGACCAAGGCCCAACATTGCTCGCTTCTTGAACTATTCCCATACAGAATTCATACTGAAATGAACCAGATAAATGGGGAAACTTCAGTGGCAAGAGTTTAATATTTCCATCTACAGAGACTTTTCAAAAGATTTAACTATCAGAAGGAAGGCCTACAATCCACTTAAACAAATCCTCCACCAAAGAAGCATTACATTTGCTCTACGTTAGCCCGCAACACTAAGCCTTTTCTCAGGCTCTTCCTTCAAGGATTTTGAAACCCCTGACGCCTTAGCCAACTATCTGGAGGTCTCTCTCTGTAATCTTACCCTGGGAGGTTCAGCAGCAATTGGCAACACGAACACAGATTTGGTATCCGCATGGAGGGTGAACAATGAGGTGGAGAATGTGGAAAGTGTTTGAACTCATAGCTCCAAGCAGCACCGCAGAACCTGATTTGGACCTCAAGGCAATCAACACAGCTGCAAGAGAAGCTTCTTTGGGGCATTATTCTTCAAGACTTTCATGCTGTTCTAGCAAGGTTTCACCCCAAACACCCCAAGCTGCAGCCTCTCACCTTCAAATCAACCCCTCTATTCCCTTGAGCAATAAGTTTTCTCTCTCTTGGAGGATGACATGCGCTCCTCGCAGGAGGATCTTTCCAAGCAAATTTCAGACAAACATCCCTCTAATTTGGGCCCTTGCCTCAGGGATGTATTTCTGCAGATACTTCATGGGCAGAAGTTGTTGCAAGTTCCCCCCTCAAATCTTTAGGGCCACCATAAAGAAACGTAGGGCAAAGACCAAATGCAAGAACATCAATAATAACAATCCTGCTAATAAATCTAAGGTGTCATTAACTTATATGGTCAGTAATATGGTCACAGTTGCTATATCTTGGTAGGTGTTGCTTCCAAGATACTTAAAGAGAGTGCCAGCACACTTTTTCTGCCTAGCCGCCTGCTCTACAGTCTATGTTACCTGGTTGCTTTCACTTCCAGCGGGTGCAGAAAACAAAGGCTGTACATCGTGGCGCGATCAATTTACTTTTTGTTGCAGTGTTTAAATGAGCAGCTTAAAGGTCTTCAAGGGAACTTTGGTATATCAGCAATGCTTTTTAACCTATTATTTTAGTGTTAGATCTTATACATTACCTCACTAAACAGGATCTCTGTATCTAGCCTTTTACTCTCCAATTTAGCAGTGCATCAGGTTTATAGTCTTTTGGCTGTTCAGTTGCATATCTTCAATCAGTATATATACCCCAATTATTGCCTTTTCTTTTTTCATATGTGAATTATTGTATATTACAAGGCAATTTACCCATTCCCTCTCCCGATGACAGGTTCTTAAGTATTATTGGCAACTACATTTTCTCTATTTCCTTCTCTACGCTCCATTATTCTTACTACCTCCTGTTTACAATATGGAACTATCATTAGCTCTCAAAGAGGCGGGCTATGTTTGGTGGACTGTTGCGAAGGATTGTCAAGCTATGTCTTCCTTATGCTCCTTATTTTACTCAAAGCCTACAGATATTATCGAAATCCACTGCTGTGTGGTCCCTCCTGTTTTGGGGCTCACTGGGCATAGTCTTCTAGACCTAGTCATCCCATATAACACCTATAACCACATGGGAGTGTTAAGGGGGGGAGGCACAGGTCCAAGCAGATAGCTGGGCAAATGTGCAGACTTGGTGGGCCTAGTTCAGTCCTTTTCTGCCTTCACAGTTCTATGAATCTATTTAAGTGATTTTTGAGTAATCGGAGCTGATCTTTACTATGACTATCTCTTCTGTCAACAGTTATCACCAAAGCGTATACCTCTCCACATAATCCTGATTTGCATTTGGCTCAGGGCGTGAGGGCTTAAATTGACCTCCCCTTTCTTCTTCCCCCTCAATATTGTATTTATTATGTACTTATTCTGTAGCACTGCAAAGTATACTCAGAGTCAGTCTAATGTGGTAATGATCTACTTTTCCTTTTATATTTGTTCATTTGCATTCCACCTGGCTCCCTGAATTCCTTGCTCTATGTCTAGGCTGTACTGGCATCTCATATATGGTCCTTTAATTTACTGTTATTTCGAGTTGGTATATCTTGTACTATTACTACTAATGTTTATAAATAAGTTCTGGTGTTTAGCTTTATCCTTATAAATTGTCCTGTTAGCTTAGAATTACGCTGAGGTTATTACAGCCCCTGCCTTTCTTGGTATTATTCCATTTCAGTTTAGCTTATCAGGAATACTTACTTTATTATATTACTGGGATCAGACTTAGGTTTGGGCTGATATTTATAACTGGTCCTCCCTAGTCTCCTCCCTACATTGACGCCCAAGAGTGTGGTGAGAGAATCTCTTAGCCAGTTGGCAAACTCATATCTCCTCACACCCATAAAATGTTTTCTTTGTTATTTAGCTTACTAGTATTGTTGTTGTTGTTAATGACTTTTTTCCTTCCCCATCTTTATTCTAACTTTAATAAGATATCTGTTCCACTCATGTATCATATATCTCACTTTTTTTGGTGTGCATGTTCCTGCCACTCTCTGCATATACGTAAGCTATCTATATTGTATTCTAATCGTCCTCTGCCTCATTTATTTGTCCCTTCACACTCCAGCGATCATTCCCTTTCTTTAACACTAACAATATGAGTGACATACTTTTATATACATTGAATGTGAAGGGACTTAATTCTCCTTGTAAGCGGAAGCAAATTCTTTCACGTCTCAAAAAACATAAAACACAAATTGCTTTCCTTCAGGAAACAAAATTATTAGCAGAGGATGTTCATAGTCTTAAAAAAGATTGGGTCGGTCAGATCTATGAATCATTCTATACCTCAAAAAAAAAGAGGAGTTGCTATTCTTATTCATAACAGTCTCAAATGGTCCCTTGTAAACTCTGTTTCTGATACTGATGGCAGATGGGTGATGGTCAAACTGAATACCAACGCTGGTCCTCTTCTGCTTGTTAATGTCTATGCACCCAACTCCGATTCCCCAGAGTGTTTTCTTAATTTAGCTCAACAGATTCTGTCCTTTAACACTGATAATACACCAGTTATTCTTGGAGGGGATCTTAACTTAGCTTCAGAAGCCAGCATTGACAGAAATAGCCACACTACAGAGGCTTACCCTAGAAGTATTAAAGCCCTGTCATTACTAATGCAAGATGTTGGATTAGCTGATATATGGTGCCTCCTTCACCCTCACGATCGAGAATTGACTTTTTACTCCTCTCTACATAAGACATACAGTAGAACTGACTACTGGTTAGCCTCTCCGGTTATAATGGAAAAAGATATTGATTCATTCATCTCTCCCATCATAATCTCAGACCATTTCCCTGTCAAATTTCAACTTTTGTGGGGCCCATTAGCACCTAAATCTTCTTACTGGCGGTTGGACCCTCTCCATCTCAAAGATCCAAATTTCTTACCCAAGATCAAAGCACAAATTCAGGACTTCCTCTTTCACAATACCCTAACTGAATCTTCTGTGTCCTGTGTATGGGAAGCTCTTAAATGTATGATTTGAGGGAAAATTATCAGTTATACTGCACATAGGAAAAGAGTAAGAGAACAACAGCTGGCTGGCTTGGAAAAATTTCTTAAGGCTAAAGGGAATTTATACTTTTCTTCTAATAAGCACTGTCCTGATTCTCAACTTCATCTTGAAATTCTTCAACTTTCAGAGTTAAAATTAATGAATTAATTTCTCGTAAAACCAAACTGGCCTTGTTTAAACTTAAATATAAGTTTAGGGAACACAGTGATAAAAATGTGAAACTCCTCTCTTACCAGCTCAAAGCACAACAAATGGAATGACATATCCTAAGCCTAAAAGATGAACAGGGTATGATTCACTCTGACAACCCGTCTATTAACCGTATCATGAAAACCTTTTATCAAAAACTATACTCTAATGCAAATCTTCCATCTACTTAACAAATTCAACAGTTCCTTAAATCGTTACATCTTCCTCATCTTTCTACTCTTGAAGCAAATTCTTTAGATGAACCCTTCTCGCTTCAGGAAATCCAGAAAATTTTGTCTTTCTTGAAATCCGGCAAATCCCCTGGGGGTGACGGATTCCCTGTTGATTTCTATAAAATTTTTTCTGACACCTTATGTCCCCTTCTTCTTAATGTTTATCAAGAAGCTTCCAATACTGGCAAGCTTCCCCCATCTTGCACTGAAGCAATCATAACCCTAATCCCTAAGGAAGATACTCACCCCGCAAGTTACAGGCCCATCTCTTTATTAAACATGGATGGGAAGATATTTGCTAAACTACTAACTTCTCGACTTGAATCCCTGATTCCCAAGCTAACTCATTGTTCGCAAGCTGGTTTTATTAAACATAAATCTGGTTCTGATCACCTACATTCCTTATTTAATTTAATTCACAAAGCCAAATCCCTCAAGACACCAGCTACAGCCATAGCTATTGATTTCGAGAAGGCCTTTGATTCCTTAAACTGGGACTACCTTCATCACGTTTTATCTTATTTTGGTCTTTCTCATACCTTTTGCTCCTGGATCAAGCTATTATATAACTCTCCTGTTGCTAAAGTACTTACTAATTCCATCCTTTCCTCTTACTTTCATCTAGCAAGGGGAACTAGACAAGGCTGTCTCCTGTCACCTTCCCTGTTTATTTTAGCCATGGAACCCCCCCTGACTGCTTGTTTACATCAATCTTCTGGCATTATGGGCATACCTGTAAGTAATTCAAGATATGTTTCTCTCTCCTATGTGGATGACCTCTTAATCTTACTCAAAAACCTGAATGAGGCTGGGCCCCTGTTGGTTGATTTGCTTAATAATTTTACTAAAATTTCTGGCCTTGCTTTGAATTATGGAAAATCACAAACTATGACCCTTAATGACCACTGTAAAGCTTTTATGAACATACCTCTTAGATTCCGCTGGTCACCACAGGGTATAACATATCTAGGAATCAAAATTACTAGTGACTTATGGAGAATATGGGACATTAGCTTTAACCCCTTATTTGATAACATCAAAACAATTCTGGACAGATGGAAGCTTCTTAATCTCTCTTTCATGAGGAAAATTGCAGCCATTAAGATATCCATTTCTCCCAAGATTCTTTACCTCTTTGCCAATATTCCTTTAGTCTTAGCATCCTCCTTTTTTGCTAAAATTGATAAATTAATAGGTAACTTTATCTGGGATGGGAAACCACCGAGATTTAACTGCAACAAACTTTGATCACATTGGAAAAAGGGGGATTTGGACTCACCTGGTTCAAAGGCTACCTCTGGGCTTTCCGTATGGCCCAAACCATTAACTGGTTTCAGAAACCCTCCCCTCGCTCATCACTATGGGTTGTAATGGAATCTGCATTGTGCCTGGGAGGAGTTCCCACTTCCTTCATTTTTAATCCCATTTCTTCTAAACTAAAATCTCACCTGACTATATCATCCTCTGTTCTTTATTGGAAACTAACCCACAAATTCCTGAAATCCAATCCAACACCCTGGTTTTATGCCCCCCATATGGGGCAATCCATTGCTCACTCTAGAAGATCACCCAATTTTCTGTCGTACAAGGAGGAACAAAGGCATTTTCTTTCTCAGAGATATCTTGGACCAGAATTCACTCACTCACTCTTAGATCATTCTCAGACTTGCAGGTCACATGAAAACTTCCTAAACAGGACTTCTGTAAGTTTTTACAAATTCGGACAGCTTATAACTCTCTCTCTAGTTTCCGAGTCGTGCCTGAAAATAGTTATTTTATGGCTAGTGCACTTACCCGGTTAACAATAGCTAAATAAAAATAAAATAAATAAATAAATAGTGTATAGCCATACTCTTCTAAACCCATACATCTTGCACTGGACTAATTTATCAGTAAAATTAAATAGCTCCATTTACCAAGACATTTTTGATAATCTACCTAATCAGGCTATACAGGCCAAAAATAAATGGAGTACTCTTCTTAACTACAATATTTCAGATGCACAATGGAGTAATTGTTGGCGTATTGCACATAATACCTTTAAAGATACCCGTAGTTCTTTAATACAAACTAAAATCCTACATCTTTGGTATAGAACCCCCTCTGTGCTTCAACAAATGGGCCTATTAAATAATAATAATTGCTGGCTCTGCAATTTGGCCAACAGGGATCTACTTCATATCTTGTGGTCCTGTGCTCCCATTAATAAGCTCTGGCATAAAGTCTGTTTACTTGCCTCTAGAGTAACAGGACAAAAACTACCTTTCGACCCCAAGCTATTCCTTCTAGGCATCCTTATCCCCAATAGCTGTCTCCTCTCATATGCACATTATAGATGGATAAACATACTTTCTCTTCTGGTCAAACGTCTGACTCTTATGAAATGGAAATCAACTCTGGTGCCTTCTCTTTCAGATGTTCTTCAAAGCCTCTCTCAGTATGCCTCCCTAGACCAATTATCTCATGATACTCATAACCGACTCACCGTATATGACAGATGTTGGCAGGATTACTTCAAGTACATCAAACCTAGTTCTTCTAGACCCTAATTCTTAAAGATATTTAGCCCTCCTTCTTATTTTGCTCTTAGATCAGGTTTTCTCAAAACTTTTGTGCACAGATTTCTCCTCTTTTTTCCCTTCTTCTCTGTTTTCTCCCTCTCTCCTTCCCTTCTTCCTTGCTTTTTACTCTCTTCTTTCTTTCCTTGCACGCGTTTCTCTTATCTTCACCTCTCCATTACTGAACATTGTTCACATTACCACATTTATCGCTTTTTGCAATTTACTGAATGTCTTGCCATAGCCTGTCCTAGCATATATTTCATACATGGTTGTTATTTCTGATCTTATAATACCCTATTGATTGTAACCCTTATGCTCTCCACTTACATCCTGTCTAGGTTTGTGTTTTATTATCAATACATGTATATAAGGCTTCTCCAATATGCTTACCTAAATACTTTGTTTTGTTATGTGATATTTTATACCTTACATGGAGGATAGTCTTCTATTGTATTAGATGTGTGCTTTCTTATATACACGAATTTTAATAAACAGATAAAGGGAAAAAAATAACTGCACCATCTAGAGGTAAGGTGGAGCTGCCAAGAAGGAATAAACTCCCCTAACAGTCTCCATTCCAACATGCAACCCCATCTCAATACTAAAAGAAGGGATGGTAGATGAAGAGGCGGATTCTGATACAGCTTACTGGGCCTCTTCTCAGGCAGAGATGCTCTCTGATTCAGAAAAAAGAAACACCAGACCCCCCCAAACGTAAACAGAAAAGAAGACAGGAACATGATTTCTCCCTTTAAATGAGGCATTATGAAGTAAGGTTAGCCATTTTAAATTCAAATAGAATTTTATCAGAGAAAAAGCATCTTGCGATCTTTGCTTTGTTTTCTGATTATACTTTTGATGTTGTTTTCCTGCAGCCTGCTAAATTGATGACTTTATCTGATATCACAACAGCTAGTAACTCATGGGTTTGTACCTCTAGTTATTTGTCAGGAGGGAAGGATATGTGTCATGGTGTAGGCATATGATTCATGTAACATAACATAAAAGTCTCACACTTGGTGGATATAGAACCTGGCAGGGTTTTACTACTGGATGTCCAGATCCATGGGATAGATTATCACCTAATCAGTATATGCACCCCTCAATAGAAATTGACCAGAATGGAACTGCTGCAAAATGTGCAGCCACAATCTTTTTCCACAACTCACAAAAAAGTTAGTACAGGTGTAATCAGCCAGGGCTCGGGTTGATGTTATTTTTAATTTTTTTTTAGCATTGTGTAGTGCATCCATTTTGTAACCCACTACCTGACTGCCTGGGTTCGGGGAGAAAACTGTTGCTCGGCATTTTGGTTAGGTTTGAAACTCTGCACAGGGACACCCAAGTAATTCAGACACAGGAAGCAGTAACTGAAATGTTCAAACCAGGAGTGGGATTCTTGAGTGTGGCTCTTATTCACAACAACAACAACAGAATAATAAAGCATAGATGGGCCCCCATGGGGCTACACTCCCTGGTAATGCAGATTAACGGAGATTAGAACACATCTTCTTCACAACACTGCAACCCTCAGGTTCTGAACACACTGGGCTCGCGCCCAAACTAGTACTCTTCTCTTGGATTCCCTGGCTTGGCACCTCGGCCAACACTGAGACATTTCTCCATATGGCATGGATATTTAACTGGTGGCTCCCTCTACCACCCAGGAGCACTTCCTAGCTCCATAAGGGAAAACATCATCCTCAATCCCACATCTGGGTACTTTCTGCGAACACTGGCCAAGTGCCCGGAAGAAAGCTATAGGTGCCCAAAGTAAACCCGTGGAGGTAAATCTGGTTACTCCAGATGGGGGGGTCTACCACCTCTCACTCCCAAATCCATACCCGGCCATTCATTGGGAATCAACACCTTTCTCGTGAACCTCCCTGGTTGTAGAATGCTATCTCAAAATGAATAAGGTTGTTGAATGCTATCTCAAAATGAATATCACATTTAACACTCTACTCCTCATGAACTGGTGTCCTGACTTGTAATGTTCTTTAAGTGGCTATGTGCATCCTGTAGAGTCCCACTGATGCATTTTAAGTTATACACAGACTTCAAGCACTGCACTTGGCTGTCCTTCCCTAACCTCACAGTAGCAGATACTTTACACACTGTCTCGGTGAACACATGGGCTCTAGAACAGAGCAGACTCACCAACTGGTTTGTCGGTGCCTCCGGGATTCTCACAATTTAAAAACACATCTTGGTACCTTAGTACTTGTTCTACAAATACCAGGCAGCTTTGCATCCTTCAGCAAGGCTAGGGGATTACCCCTGAAATTCTGGACTCTTCCCGTGTCCCTCCAGGGATGGGGCACTGGAACAAGCTGGGAAGCGGTCTCTACCACTATGTTAGGTTTCTTCTGTGTCTCTATCTAGGGCAAGAACACATGCCCTCTACCTCTGGGTAGCTCTATAGCACAGCTAAACTGTGAGGGGCTGCCACCTGCAGCACACCTTCTTCTTCCACTGAGTCTGTCTCTAGACTGACTAAAAATTCCCAATGTTCTAAGCTAACCCCTTGCTGCAGCATTCCAATGTTGCTTATGCTACTGCGAGAATTCTATATGATGTCATCTCTCCAGCTCAGCTGAGACTGAGGACAGAGTGAGGCAGTGTGAAACCCATTTAACTGGTGTCTCACAAGCTGCCTTTCCCTGTCTTCCACTAGATGTAAGTGGGATTTTTGTAACCCCAGGTGACAGGGGGTTACACCCACCCTTGGCCAGGAAAATGACTGTCCACAGTCATTATTTACCCAGCCCAGGCCATCTTACCCTATGTGTTGACTACGGGGAAGTAGTGCTACCTTCTCCGCTACCATGTGCCAGCTCAGGCAGACAACACTAAGGGACTAGAGGCCTTTGGCTGCTGCATCAGCCTCCACTCTATGATGTTGCTATGGATACCTAGTAGCCCTGGTAGAATTGTCCAGAGCATAGCCCTAATAGATCAGTACTGCGGCCCTTATGGCCAGTCAGGACCACTGCCTGTCTACTCCCTCTAGCCCTCTAGGGAAATCTATCTGACTCTAACCCAAATTTCCCAAAAACAAACAGAGGAATCTTTCCCAACCCTGGACACCTGCAACCAAACCCAAGGAGCTAATGCTACACTCTATATATTACTCCCGCACTCCCCCACAACCATACCTGTGCAAGGAAAAGTTACACACAGTAACAACAACACTGTACTTTAAACATTACTACATTAAAGTACTATGAGAAACTCCGCTGTGCCCTCTTCCTCTTTTTGTCTTCTTTTCTGGTCTTCTTGTCTTCTTCAGGAACACCTACAAGAAAAAGAAAGACAAACACCCCTAATCTGCAAACACAGTGCTATCTAACCCCTACCATCAAAACACTGGAGAATCCCAAAAATATTTTTTAGAAAAGTAGAAAAACAGTAGAAACAGTAAAAACAGTAGAAACAACACCATTATTTACAATACACATTATGGGGATGGAAGGCCCTAAAAGTCCCATCTAGTGACAACAGTGCCCAAAGGCAAGTCCAATTACGAGTCTCTCCAGAGCTGGAGCCCATGAAGCACAGTTCTAGCAGGCTGAAATCCCAAAGAGGAGAGTCTTTGAGGACAGTTCAAACATCTGGAATCTGCCAGTGTAGGGTGTGTACTGCAATGTCATTAGAATAGAAAAATCGGGACTTACCAGTCCCTTGTAGAACAAAAACAATACGGCACCTGGTTCCACTGAAGGATCTCCCTAGCAGCACTCTTCAGATACAGCAGGGCAGACTTCTTCCAGAAAAGACAGGATGGCACATCTGGAATCTGTTGGGATGATGTCATCTAGGAGATGGAACCTTGGAACAGGAAAGGAAAAACAGCTGGTCTGAAGTCATCCAAAATCCCAGGTGATGAATCAGGATACAGCTGGGCTGGTGTCCTCTATGGATATGAAGTCATCTGGTAGGCCAGTCGATGGAATCTGAAAAGCCAGTACACTGCAAGGCTGATGAATGTGGGACACCTGGTTCCTGGAATGACAGACTGGAGGAACAACATAGGTATGGCAATGGCTGGATGGCAGCACTGGCTGCCACTGCTCTGCTCTCCATTTGGTAGGCATGGGCACATTTGCAGGAAGGTCCCTGAATTGTGGAAAATAGCACAGTGGGTCAGGTGCAAGAATTATTATCACATCTGGGCGCTCATAATTCACATTGTGAAAGGTTTCATTGCCCTCTCCATCCATGATTCAAACAGTGTCTATAAACAATGTCCTGCCCACTTTCCACTGTCTGAATTTTACTTGTAACACTCTGTCTCTGAAAAATCTGCTTGCACCAGGATGCACATGTTTTGTGGCCTCTTCTACTAGCCAGGATTTCCTATTTCTTTCAATCTCCTCCCAGACTCTCCAAGGAAAGGTAGGAAAGAATATCCCATAGATCTCATTCGCCTTCCTACGAACCAGTCTTTCCTCTTTACTACACTTGGTCAACTTGAGATCTCTGGCCTGACTTGGAGGTGGCCAGTCCTGGTTCTGCCAACTATGCATATTCAATGCAATGTAAAATGGATATTTGGCTCCTCCTTGTGGGGGGAGGGCTGTGGAATCACTACTCTCTCCTACTTTTTGCTCCTCTGAGGCAAGAGCTTAAGGCTGTGGATCTGCACCTTCTTCATAAGGCCACATGGGTTTCCTCTCATCTTCTTCCTCATTAAGAATCTGTTCCCAGGAGTGAGCAGTCATCTTCACTCCTGAGACTGTTCACTCTTCACTGGGCATGGAGGTTGACACCTCCCATTCAAGGGTCTCTCTCATCTCATCTTCTCCTATGAGACTTGGGCTAGGCCCCTCTCTCCAAGGGTCTGCTGATGCTCCTTCCACAGTGTCTCTTTGTGACCCAGACTCGGAGGCATCAGTACTTTGCTCTGCCCATAGATCTGCACCCTCCTGCTTTATGCCACCCTCTACTGAGCCTCCTCCAACAGGCTCTACATGGTGCTGTGTGCTGCCAACTGCAGATTCTTGAAGCTTTGTCCATGTGGGAGCCAAGCAAATCTTGGGTGCTTTCATCAGACCATATTTCTCTAGGCACCCAGAACAGTGAGGAGCCATGAAGACGTTCCCTTCCAGTCTTTAAGCACATTACGCACACTCTAACTGGATATCCAGGAATCACCACATGAGGAGGCAAACATCCCCTGTAGTAACATCTTTCAATGTCTCTCAACTTGTTAACTTCTTCTACTATCATAGCCCTGGCATGATCCGGGTAATGGGCTGATCCCGAAGTTATGACTGCAGAGAAAAACAAACAAACGCTCACTGTTATTTCAAGTCTCACTTTGTTGGAAAAGTTTTTACAAAATGGCTCCCCTGCTTCTGTGTTTACTTTACTACCCCACCCAGTAATGGCAGTGACAGCACTCCTGTGCATCAACATTCTGTTTCTGACTCAAACCACTGCGCATCCAATTTACACACTCTACTGATAAAGTTCACTCAGACTGCATAAACTGCACTGGTTGCTCTCTTAGCACATTTATATGATTTCTGCTGGACTTCTCATTCACTTTTCAATCACTGTTCTAGCTTAAAGCTCCCTGGGCTGGCAGTATAGCCTAGAGGTTAGAGGAATGAGGTGTGAACAATCTTGGTACATCCAGCAGACTAGACCTGAGTTTGATTCTCACAACCTCCACTTGCAAACTGTGTGACACTAAGCAAGTCACTTAACCACTCAGTACTCCCAGGTTGCCCCTGAAAGCAGGCACTTGTGCCTAGTGGGCCTTACCCAGTTACCAAAGACTAAAAGGAAAAATAAATAAATACATAAATAAAGCCACAGTATTTCATCACACAGGATTGCCTGTAAATTTGTTGTATCTGTCATATAACTCACAGTCTCTCACTTAGCTTTGAAAATTATTCTGTTGCTGAACATATAATTATGCTCACAGTCTAATGCTCAGAATTCTTGTTTTAGCTGATTAACTTGATACAGTCCTTCTTTGCAAAACAATCACACTGTTACACACAGATTCCGCTGGCTTTAGATGAAATCACACACAGTTTGACTTGTTTCTTAGGATGGTACTCACTTAATCAGTAGCTGGTTATTGCGATGGAAAATTCGGCCTACAGCCGGTCTTGGAGGCCTCTGGATTGAAGGAGGCTGCCAGTTCAGCCGATTGCCCATCCAAATACTATGCTCCCTTTCCAGATGATTGATATGTGGGTTGAGCCCAATTTTAAACATAAAAGTCAGATTCTACTAGTTTTACAATATTTTCAGTCACCGCAGTGTTCTTCTTGGCAAGCCAGTCCACACACACCTCTCTCTCTCCCTCTCCCTCTCGAACACTGTGCAGTCACTCTAGAGCTAGCTTGGGGGCAGGACTGATTGCATTCTCACCAATCACTCAATAACATGCAAAAGAGCCTCTTTCTTCTCAGGCTCTTCTTCACCACGTTGATCATCGAGCATTCAAAATTTAAACTGCAAACCACACTTTTTTTTTCAACTGTAGCTCCTCAGTGGGAGCACCATTTCGACCATTTTTTATTGCATTTTATTCAGCAACTCTCTTAGTCCATACCACAAGCACTTCCAACTTCTAGGGCACAAATCTATCTTTGTTTCCCACAACTTTCCACACTTTTTTCTGTCACACAACACTTTAAAAGCTGGCAAACATTGTAATTAGGATGCAGGACAAGGGCATACACTTTTGGGCTTTACTGTTCCTTGGTAAACAGCACAATTACAGTAGCATATGGACAGCAGCACACAGCGGCACATTTAGTTGGCAATGCTTCTGATTTTTGGGCTACCTACTACAAGACAGCCAAATGCTAGCCACCATCTGAGTAATCTTTCTTGCTTTTCTTCCAATTCTAAACCAAATCCCAATGGTAGTCTCAAAGTTGTAACCAGCCAGGGCTCAGGTTGATGTTATTTTGTGTTTTGTTTTATTTAGCGCGGTGCGGTGCCTCCATTTTATAACCCACTACATGGCTGCCTGGGTTCAGGGAGAAAACTGTTGCTCAGCATTTGGGCTAGGTTTGAAACTTCTGCACAGGGGCACCCCAGTAATCCAGACACAGGAAGCAGTAACAGAAATGTCCAAACCAGAAGTGGGATTCTAGAGTGTGGCTTTTATTCCCAACAACAACAGAATAATAAAGCATAGATGGACCCCCATGGGGCTACACTCCCTGGTAATGCAGATTAATGGATACTAGAATACATCTTCTTCACAACACTGTAACCCTCAGGTTCTGAACACACTGGGCTCTTGCCTGAACTAGTACTCTTCTCTTGGATTCCCTGACATGGCATCTCGGCCAGCACTGAGACATTTCTCCATATGGCATGGATATTTATCTCAAGGCTCCCTCTACCACTCAGAAGCACTTCCTAGCTCCATGAGGGAAAACATCATCCTCAATCCCACGTCTGGGTACTTTCTGTGAACATTGGCCAAGTGTGCGGAAGAAAGTTATAGGTGCCCAAAGTGAACTCGTGGAGGTAAATCTGGTTACTCCAGATGGGAGATCTCCCACCTCTCACTCCCAAATCCATTCATTTGGAATCAACACCTTTCTTGTGAACCTCTCTGATTGTAGAATGCTATCTCGAAATGTATATCACATTTAACACTCTACTCTTCATGAACTGGTGTCCTGACTTGTAATGTTCTTTCAGTGGTTATGTCCATCCCTGTAGACCTCCCACTGTTTAGATGCATTTTAAGTCATACACAAAGTTCAAGCACTGTACTTGGCTGTCCTTCCCTGACCCCACAGTAGCAGATATTTGACACACTGTCTCAGTGAACACATGGACTCTATATCAGAGCAGACTCACCAACTGGTTTGCAAGTGCCCCAGGGATTCTGGCAATGAAAAAGCACATCTTGATACCTCAGTACTTGTTCTACAAATATCAGGCAGCTTTCCCTCTTTCAGCAGGGCCAAGGGATTGCCCCTGAAATGCTGGAATCTTCCCCCATCCAGGTGACCAGGGGATTACACAGGTTTTCAGTAATGTTTTTCTACAAACTACTAGGCTTCCCTATAGCATGTTGAAGAGCTTAATATTTTTCTTACATAAAGCAGGAGACAGAGAACATTTAGATACTGTAATTGGAGGCCAAATAATTTATTACATGCAGATAGTAAATTACTGGCAAAAATACTGAATAACCGTATAGCCCCAGCATCAGAAAATGTAATCCATCCATCTCAGTGTTGTACTGACCCAGGCAGAAATATTATGGATGGTCTTATATTTCTAAGAGAGATTATAGAGAAGGGAACTACAGAAGAACTCATGGGATATATAGTAACATTGCATCAGGCAAAAGCTTTTGACAAAGTAAACTATAAAAGTTTATGGCTATGTATGAAAGTCCGTGGGTTCCCTGATCAATGTATAATGTGGATAACAGCAAGTTACACGAATGCTATAGTTAGACCCTATGTAAACGGTTGGATTGGACAGGCCTGCCCAGTATCCAGGGGAGTGAAACAGGGATTCCTCCTTGTCCCTACCCTATATATTTTGACACGTAATCCTCTTCTCTATAGATTACAGAATTGTGAAGATATTATGGGTGTTTCTGTCCATAGTGAGGATCAAGACATAAAAACTATAGCCTATGTAGATAATTTATGCATAATACTAGTTGACAAACCCTCAAGCATGGAAGTGCCCTCTTACTAGAAGGTTATAGGATCTAAGATAAATTATGGGAAAAGCAAGTGTTTACCCATAGGAACAGCACCAACAGAATAAACTGTTTTTCTGTATAGTCTAGTCCAGACAGGGATACACACAATTTTAGATATTTATTTTGGGCAAGGGGATTCCAGCATATATAACTGGAATTTATGTTACAAGAAGGACAAAATAAAGTTAAACATTGGAATACATGGTACATGTCTAAAACCAAATGAATCTATCTGATTAAAACCTTTTTATTAACTATTTTTCTACACCTATGTGCTGTATCCCCCCCCCAACAAAACAAATAGAAACAACTATATATATCTGTTTCTTTCAATGAGTGTGGGGTAGCCAATTGAACCCGATTAAAAGAGAAATTACTTATTTAAAAGTAAAATATGGGCTATTACACATGGTACAACCATTTTTTTTCTTTACCATATAAAAATATAAAATATTTATTAACAAATTGTTCACTTGGGAGCTTAAGCAACAGGTTGGTAGAAAAGAGGCCAGGAGTTATATTTTGTTTTAAACTGAAATATTTGAATAGTTTGTTAGTGAAATTAGTTCTATGTGTTAAAAATTAGTACCTTGAATTTGAACTGATACTTGGGCTGTGATATTGTAGGTTTGGGGATAGATGTTTGGCAGGGAAAATTAGAAGGTAATTTAAATGTGTTGTTTGCCTGGTGTTTGGTAAGAGCCTCCACCCACCCTGTTTTGTAGGCTTTCTTAAATACTGAAAAGCCACTGGGGGTTGGGATTGAAGGGCTGAGTATTTCTGTTTGGGACTGAAATTTGAAGCAACAGGAGTTGGTGGGCCTGTGACATCATACAGGTACCTGGAGTCTGCTTACACACACTGTTAGTGGGACTGACACATACTGGACTGTATGTGTTTGTGAGAACTTGGGAACTTTATTGGTGGGGTTAAAATTAGGTTTGTAAATAACTACAGTCAGTATAGAGAAACTGTACTCCAGGGAAAGGGACTGAGAAAAGGGTGTGCTATTATAAACAGAGGGATAATCAGGGTGGCCATATTCCACCATGGCAGGCATCTTCGGAAGGGTTGTAGGCTGCACAGGCTGTGGGATGGCAATAATTCTAAATTGGGCATGGAGAGAGGGGCTGCCCACTCTGTGAGACAGCTATCTTGTATCAGGGTGAGAGTATATTGGTTAAGGAGTAAGCTGTGGGAGCTGGGGGGTGTCCAGGATAAGGGTGTGGATATGGGCAGCAGAAGGGTGGGGCTGAGGGAGGCTGGGGCAACGCTCTGAAATTACAGGACATTATGCTACAGCAAGCAGAAGGGGATATTAGGACAGAGGACCCTTAGATAGGGAAGTTGATGCTAAGGGGAAAGCGTACAGGGTGAAAATTCTGAATTCAAGAAGACTGGAGGGGGAAGAGTCAGGAGGGGCTGTTGTGAGGAAGCCTAAAACAGCAGACTGTGGGAAGGGAGCTCCTAAGGTGAACAGTGCAAGAGAGGAAGAAGAGGGTCAGTTTAGAGATGCAGTCAGGGGAAACTCGGGTTACTTGATGGAGGCTGACATAGAGTGTCACAATAAATTTGAGATACTAAGCATCCTAGAGGGGGAGGAAGGGGTTGGTGGAAATGAGGAAACTTATACAGAGGCCGGGGGGAAGGAGTCAGATACCCATAGGGCATCACAGAACAGCTATGGAAAGGATAGACATAGTCCCAGAGGGAGAAGGGGAAACATATATGTTAAGCAAATGGGGGAGATGCAACATATTCCAGACATGAGGGAGGAGAGCATGATTGGAGAGGAACTGGGAGACAAGGAGGTGGGAGAGGAGCCCCCTCAGCAGGAAGGCCAGTACCAGATGGGGCCCTAGCTAAAGGGGACCCACAGAGAGCCTCTGGAGACAGGGGTATTATTACAAGGGGGATGAGGGTGCGGGGAAGGGGAAACCATCAGGCCAGGATAAATGGTTCAGATAAGAGAGGTTAAAGGGACACCTATTCAGAGGGGTTTGAGTTAAGTGGGCAAAATAGCAAGGAAGCAGAAAGGGAGGGTGACAAGGGTCTCTAATAAGGCAGGAAGACTCCATGAAATTGCAATGATGAATAAAGTGGGGAGGGGGCTGAGAGGGCATAGTGGAGGTAACCATAAGGATGATGGCGGTGTTAAGGTTCTGTTACTGGGAGACTCGATGATTAAGGGTATCCATTGGGAGGGACAGGGGATGGATGCCATAGCCAGGTGAAGGTAGTGAGTATCTCTCTGGGCTGACAGTGCACAGAGCAAAGTTCATGGTGTATGAAATGGTTAGGATTGTGGAGGAAACCGATTTCCAGTGCATTTGGGAACTAATGATCAGAGGAAATATTATGGAAATCCAAGCAAGGTTCCAAGAACTTGCCAGAGTCTGTCGGGATAATGGATGCAACATTTCCTTTTCGAGATATTGCCAGTACCAAAAGGCCTCAGTGGAAAAAAAATAGAAGCTCACAGAGGTTAATGAATGGCTCAGGAAGTGGGGTGAAGAGAATGGGTTGGGGTGTTGAGGAACTGGAATGGAGTTTAGGAGGATAAGGGACTATATCCAGGACAGGTTTCATCTTGCCCCATTAGGGAAGGAAGTCCTTAAACAGGGATGGCTGACTACATACAAGAAAGGTGGGGTTTAAACTTGTAGAGGGGAAGGGATAAGGAGAGGGGCTGACAGAAGCCCTCCTCAGATGAGGAGTAGCCTTCAAGCCCAAGGGGGGGAGGGGGGAAACAGACTGGAGGTGGAGGTTTCAGGAGGAGCAGGGGGAGGATGGAAGTATAAGGAATCTGGGTGGGGTTCGACAAAAAGGATCAGGGATAAGGGGTGGGGGTTAGTGTTAGTAAATGCCAGGAGCTTGGGAAACAAGTTGCCAGAGTTCCAGGCCATGCTGTTCGAGGGGTGGATGTGGCGGCAGTCACGGAAACGTGGGCCAACAAAAACCATGACTGGGACCTAAATGTACGGGGGTACACTATGCTTAGGAAGGATAGAAAGGAGGGCAGAGGGGGTTGAGTGGCTATGTTCATTAGAGATGACATAGAAATTGCTATGGTAGAAGAGGCAGAGGGAACGTGGAGGCCTTATGGTCACTCTACGATCCCCAGCAGGAGATAAGATCAAGCTGGGTAGCATATAGGCCCCCGGGATGAGTGATGTTCTAGAGGATGGTTTGCTGGACAACATCATTGCCCAGTGTGGTCCAAAAGGAAGGAGTGGTGTTGATGGGGACCTTAATATGCCAGGTACAAACTGGGGAACCATGTCCTCTAAGGTGGCCAAGGAGCAGAGGCTGCTGGATGGCTTCCAGGATGTGTTCTTAACACAGCATGTGATGGAGCCCACAAGGAGGGGCATGTCCTGGATGTGGTTCTGGCAGATGGGGATCTGTAGGGACATGGTTGTACAGGACCCCTGACTGGGAGTGACCAATACTGTCTGGTTTCAAATAAGCATTGGGGAGTGGGGTGAGATCTAGGACACTGGCAGTGGACTCAGGGGGCAGACTTTATGGGCATGGGAAATATTCTCAAGGATCACTTGAAGGGATTACCTCAACAACAAGTGTGGAAAGGAGATGGGAGGTCATAAACGGGACTTCAATGAGGCAGTCAGGATCTGCGCTAAGTTGAAACGTAAGGGAGCAAGGTCACATAAACCATGCTGGTGGTCCAGTGAGGTCCAGGTAGCAGTCAGAGAAAAGAAGGCGGCTTACAAAAAATATAAAACAACAAAAGGGATAGGGATAAGAAATGTACCAGCTTGCATCTAGAAAAGTCACCTGTATGGTGAGGGAGCTAAGTCCGTAAAGAGCAAACTGCTGGCACAGGGAACATGGAGGGAAAAGGGGTCTCCGGCACATTGGGGAGCGGAGAAAACTAAGGGCCATCTCAGCAGATTGAGATCAGAAGGAGGGTGGTGGAAGAGCGAGGACCAGGCAGAGGTATTTAACCAGTACTTTGCCTCTGTGTCTCACTAGGAGGGATGGATATCTACAAAGCAGGCACAAGGATAGAAGCAGCAGGAGTGGGATCAGGGAGCAACAGAAATGGAGCAAAAGGAGGGAAAGGTACCCAGGGTGTCACATCTGGATAAGGATAAAAGTCAGTAAGGTGGAGGGGACGATGATGCCATCCCCACCAAAAGGGTGTGGTTTGCCCTCAAGGCCCTAAAGAAAGACAAATCTCCTGGGCGGATGGCATTCATCCGAGAGTACTATGGAATTGGCGGACATACTGGCTGTACTCTGGCGGAGCTTTTCAACAGGTCACTTGGAGACAGGGAGGGTACCTAGGGATTGGCGAGAGGCACATGTGGTACCAATCCACAAAGGGGGTCGAGGAAGTACCAGGAAACTATAGACCCATCAGTTTAACCTCGGTGGTGGAAAATTAATGGAGAGTATACTAAAGGAACGATTGGGGGTTTACTTGAGGAGGTGGAGGTCTGGATAGTTGGCAGCATGGGTTTGTGCCAGGTAGATCATGTCAAACCGACCTTGTGGAGTTCTATGAATGGGTAACATCAGAACTGGACAGAGGTAAGCCTGTGGATGTATTATTCTTGGACTTCAGCAAGGCGTTTGACTCTGTCCCCACAATGGTCTGGTGGAGAAACTGATGGGGTTAGAAGTAGGCCCTTGATGGTCAGATGGATTGAAAACTGGATAGCTGGACGCACTCAGAGAGTAGTGGTCTGTGGGGAGCTCTCAAACCCTACAGAGGTTGGTAGTGGGGTACCACAGGGCTCGGTCCTGGGTCCAATCCTGTTTAATGCATACATATCAGACATCAGGGATGGTATAGGGTGTGAAATGAGTCTCTTCGGGATGACTCAAGATGGGGAGCAGTAGTTGAGGGAGAAGAGGGAGGTTGGCCCTGCAAGGGACCTGACACCCTGGAAAGCTGGGCTCACACATGGAAATTAATTTAATATCACCAAGTGCAAGGTGTTGCATCTTGGTCGGGAAACCCTAAACACAGGTACACCCTGGGAGGAGGTGCTGGAAGCCTCAACAGGGAAAAGACCTAGGGGTCATGGTGGATACATGTATGAATAACACTGAGCAGTGCAGGAGAGCAGCTAGCAAGGCAAACAGGATGTTGGGATGCATCGTAAGGGGATCACTCTAGGAGCAAGGAAGTGATTCTGCCGCTGTACAATGGACTGGTTAGACCACACCTGAGTACTGTGTACAGTACTGGAGACCACACTTGGAAGAGGGACATACAGCTCCTGGAGAGGGTACAGAGGAGGGCAACAAAGATGATACGAGGCTAGGGATTTGACTTACGAGGACAGACTTGAGGAGCTCTGCCTGTTTTCATTGGAGGAGAGGAGAGACGGGGACATGATTGAGGTCTTCAAGTACCCCAAGGGAATAAATAGGTAAACATGGAGGGGATCTTAGACTAAAGCAGGGAGGCATCACCAGAGGGCATGGTTTGAAGTTGGAAGGTGGAAGGGTGAGGGGAAAAGAGGAGGAGGTTTTTCACTGAGAGGTGGTGGACCCTTGGAATGCTCTGCCTGGTGAGCTGGTTCAGAGATCCACAGTGGAGAGCTTAAGAGGGTGGACAGAACAGAAAGTGGATGTATCACATGATGGCCTGTCCCGGGGGTGGGGATGGATGATAGGGGTTTCTGGAGCACAAGGGATGGGAGGGTCTCGGCACCCAACTAAGGATCTAGGTTCGAGCAGACTTGATAGACCATAAGGCCTAATCTGCTGGCAAATAGTATGTTAGTATGTAAATTCAAACAAATTATAGTGCCTCTGGGTTTTAGATCACATTTACCCTTGGTTACAATCATGGGATGATAACCTAGCAATCCAGAAACAAAAATCATTATAGGGACTGCCTTACTTTTTATACTACATATTTGGAAAACTAAAAGTGTGGGCCATTACCAAATAAATGTTTTTAACATTCACCATTAAAGACTTATATCAGCATATTTTCACCAGATATTTTGGTGAATATCTGGGATATTGGATAAGGGATCAATTTCAAATAAAACATATAGGAAATATGCAAACTAATCCAAGGATACAAGGTAAAATGTGGGATGCCATGTGGTTCTGCACACATGGAAACTTAATGTAAAGAACAATCTAAAACAACGATAAGTCTGACAGAGTATGTCATACAGAAAAAGGATGTTTAGGAGTACCAGAAACTATGAAACACATATTCTTTCAGTGCCCCTATATTTTACTTTTCTGGTCTCTTCTCTAAGAGAAATGGAAAAGAAATCTCCCTTTAAATTGCTGACAAAGGACATTTTACTTTTAGGCATACAAGGCCATCAAAAAATGGAGGATAGTGAGTACCATTGCCTGTAGTCTAGGTAACAGCCTCCCTGAACTGGTGGCCTTGATGGAAGAGGGATGCCTGAATATCTGGAAGTCACAGAAACATGGTACACAGAGAACCATGATCAGGGTGTCAACATACCAGGGTACACAATCTACAGGAAGAACAGTGAGGGAAGAAGAGGAGGTGGAGGAGTAGCTCTATATGTAAGGGAAAGGCTCAAAGCAATGGAATTAAACGGTAAACAAGAGGAGAAGAAGCGCTGTGGGTCACCCTGGAGACTGGAAATGGCACAACAATCTGCACAGGGGTTGTATACAGACCCCCATCTCAGTGGGAGGAAATGGACAAGGAAATGATAGAAGGCATCCTTAGGATAGGAGAAAGGGGAGATTTTACTGATGGGGACAGGAATATGCCAGATGCTAAATGGAGCACCTTTGCTGCAGCCACATCCAAGAGCAGGGCCATTCTGGATGCCCTACAGGGGGCATGCCTCGGACAGCTAGTGTTGGAACTCACTCGGGAGGGAGCAACCTTAGACCTGGTACTCTCAAATGGGGACGGAGAGAGGATCTTGGATCTAGAAATGGGTAGCCATCTGGGAACAAGTGACCACCAAACAGTGTAGTTCATGATAAACTCAGCTGTAGAGTCAAGCCATACAAAAGCGAAGCTACTGGACTTCAGGAGGGCTGATTTTGTCAAAATGGGAGTGTGCCTCAGAAAAGCACTAGCAAACATGCAAGAAGGAGGGGTGGAGCAAAAATGGGGAAACATCAAAACTGCCTTCACAGAGGCAACAAGGCTTTGTATGAAGCAAATAAATCAAAATGAAAGAAAAAAAAACACTATAGTTCTCAAAACAGGTGGTGGGGATGGTTAGGGAGAAAAATATAGCATTCAGGAAGTATAAGGAAACACAGAAGGAGCAGGACATAGAACTGTATCCGTTAAAGCAGAAGGAAGCGGGGAAGACAGTCAGAATAGAAAAGGCCCAAAACCAAAGAAAAGATAGCCAACTCAGTTAGAAGGGGGTTAAAACCTTGTATAGATACATTAAGGAGTGAAAAAAAGACAAAGGGAAGGATACTGAGGCTGAATAAAGAAGAGGGTGGGTGGGCAGAGAGGGGCGGTGAAAAAGCAGGGATATTGAATGAATACTTCTGCTCAGTATTCACAAAAGAAGGGGAAGGGGAGGTACCTTATCCAGTCAATAGAAGCACTCTGGAAAGGGGGGGTCGATATCAATCCTTTCACAGAAGAAAGGGCTCTGAAAGAACTCCTAGAACTGAAGGTGGACAAAGCAATGGGGCCTGTTGGGATTCGACACAGAATTATAGAAGAACTAAAGGAAGAACTAGTAACACCACTGACTACCCTTTTTAACAAATCATGGGAGGATGATGTTGTACCTGAGGACTGGAGTAAGGCAGATGTGATTCCCCTTTACAAAGGGGAGCAAGACAGTAGCAGGAAACTATAGACCTGTCAGTGTGACCTTAGTGGTAGGGAAAATGATAAGATCATTTCTGAAGGAAAGAATTGTTGAGTACCTAGAGAACAGTGGGGCACAGGACCCAAGGCAGCATGGATTCTAGGGGTGAGCAAAAGTTGTGAATTCTGTGGATATTGGAGAACTTTTGCCATTGGCTAAAGCAGGATTTTCCATGGATTTTCACCAAGTTCTGCAGACTTTTTTTTTTGAACTGCAGAAAAATGCATATAAACTGGGAATTTATTCTTTTCACAGTTTAATAAACCATCAATGAATGAGCATCTGCTTCTACAACCGTGCTATTATTCACTGACAATTCATTGGACCACTGGTAGTGGAGGAGATAGGAGTGCTGTGCTGGTGGCCTGCTCAGGGGCAGGGTGGGGAACGGAGTTCGGTGGTGGCAGATGAACTGTCAGAATGGTGTTCATGGGGGGTCTAATAGACACCAAGGAATTGAGATTATTTTTTTTATAAGGGATCTGGGATGGGGAGATCCACTAGACACCAGGGAATAGAAGAGGATGAGTTGGTGGACTGCCAGCTGTTTATTTGTGGACTAAGGAATCCAGGATAGGGAGGGGGTCTGCTAGACATCAGAGAAATAAAATGTTTTGGGAGCCATGATCGGTTGGGGGGCACTAGAAACCATGAGGGTTAAAGGAAGGGATTGGAGGTATTACTGGGACCTCCAATCAGTGGGGGGGTGGATTAATAAATTAAACTGCAGTTAAAAAAATCCTCAGAAATGACCACTGGCAGTGATCCTTTCTGCAGATTTTTTTTCCACAGTTTAATAAATTTTCCCTCAGTTTTTTATATTTTTTCCACAGTTTTAAGTCGGCATTTCCGTGAAAGTTCTAAAAATGATTCACAAACTTTCACCAAAATTCCACCAGTGGAAATTATTTTTCACTCATCCCCTAATGGATTCACAGTGGGAAGGACATGTCAGATGAATCCAATTGATTTCTTTGACTGGGTGACCAAAGTAGTAGACCAGGAAGGGGCTGTGGACATGGCCTATCTAGACTTTAGCAAGTCATTTGACACAGTCCCAAACAAAAGATTAATAAACAAATTAGCCAGCCTGGGAGTGGGTCCCATGGTGGTAGCCTGGGTAAAACATTGGCTGGACAACAGGATGCAGAAGGTAATAGTAAACAGAGTCCACAGTGAAGAAAGATAGTTTAGTAGTGGGGTACCATAGGGTTCAGTACTGTGACTGGTCCTTTTAATTGTCTTTATAAGTGACATTGTAGAGGGACTGGAAGGAAAAGTATGTCTCTTTGCAGACGACACAAAGATCTGCAACAGGGTTTATACACAAGATGGGGAGGAAAGGATAAGAAGGGACTTGACAAGGTTGGAGGAATGGTCTAATGTATGGCAGTTTAGATTCAATGCAAAGAAGTGCGTAGTAATGCACCTGGGAAACAAAGACCCAGGAGAATAGTATACAGTAGGGGGTGAGATACTGACAACAACAACAATGGAAAGGGACCTGGTGGTAGTTATATCAGATGACCTAAGGGTGGGCAAGCAATGTGAGAGGCAGTAAGGAGGGCTGGGGGAAATATTGGGATACTTAGGGAGAGGCATCACCAGTAGAAAACAGGAAGTTGTTATCCCTCTGTACAAACAGTTGGTGAGACCCCATCTGGAGTACTGCATGCTGTTCTGGAGACCCCATCTTCACAAAGACACAGACATGGTGGAAGCTGTCCAGAGAAGGGCAACCAAAACGGTCCAGGGTCTGCACCAGAAGTCATATATAGAGAGAGAGGCTAAAGGAGATTAATATGTATACCCTTGAGGAAAAGAGGGAGAGGGGGACATGATAGAAACTTGTAGCATCTTTCAGAAAAAGAAATGTGCAAGAACAAGGGGGCACAATTTGAAGATAGAGGGGGGACAGTTCAGAGGTA
The DNA here is from genome assembly GCA_016271365.2 of Neoceratodus forsteri. Taxonomy (NCBI): domain Eukaryota; kingdom Metazoa; phylum Chordata; order Ceratodontiformes; family Ceratodontidae; genus Neoceratodus; species Neoceratodus forsteri. The sequence goes on from CM057458.1 coordinate 107,558,151, forward strand.
ATGTGAGGAAATATTTTTTCACAGAGAGGCTGGTGGATACATGGAACAGCCTTCCTGAGGAGGTCATGGAGTCAAAAACAGTGGGGGAATTCAATAATGCATGGGACAGACATCAGGCAATTCTAGTAGGAGGTAGGAGGAAGTAGGCTGTTGGTTAACTAGGATCTGCACCTTATCCATTAGGTAGGAAAATGGGTAGAATAGGTAGGCCAAGCAGTCCTTATCTGCCATCAAATTCTATGTTTCTATGTTTCTATACTACCTCAGGTGTGCTCTAGATATAACTCAAGTACCATACAGTTGGTACTATGAGTATCACCACTGGATCCATTCCCTCCACTTGGAAAACAGCTCAAGTAGTTCCTTTACTCAAATCTGGTGATCCCATGGATCTCAATAATTACAGGCCCATTTCCATCCTATCAGTTCTGTCCAAGATGCTCGAAAAGTTAGTAAACTCACAATTAAGGGTCTACCTGGATAACAATAACCTCCTAAACACAGTACAATCAGGATTTAGATCAAGGCACAGCACCATTTCAGCCCTAGCCAAAGTAACCAACGACTGGCAGACTGCTATGGATAAGAAGAATAGTACTTGTGCTGTGTTCCTGGATTTGAGCAAAGCATTTGACACAGTGGATCATGAATCACTGATCACCTCCCTTGGTTCAATAGGGTTGGATTCTCTTCACCAATTGGTTCAAGTGCTATCTATCAGACAGATCAGACCTGGTAAAAATGGAAACCATCATCCACTTTAAAACCACTGCTAAGAGGTGTACCGCAAGGCTCTATTCTTGGCCCCATCCTCTTTGCCATCTATATTAATAATATTGATGCTAACCTCACTCAATCAAACATCCATCTGTTTGCTGATGATACTGTGCTATATGTTAGCAATCCTTCATTGTCTAAAGCCTGTGAACTGCTACAATCTGAATTCTCCATCCTACAACACAACTTGCTGGATAAAAAACTACTTCTAAATGCCAAAAAAACAAAAGCTATGCTCTTTTCCTCACAAAGTTGCTCTGCCACTACCCCATCATCTACCACCCTACAACTAACCACATTACTTGGAGAGAAGCTGGAATACGTTGATAACTTCAAATATCTTGGTGTCTGGATTGATAACAAACTTGACTTTTCCGTATACATATTGAGGAGCTACTAAAGAAACTGAGACAAAGGCTTGGTTTATTTTTAGAATAAAGCACTACCTCAACAGAGACTCCAAAAAAGATTAATCCAGGCTTCATTCTATCCTCATTGACTATGCTGACTTTCTGTATGGACACTGTTCACTCTTAAATAAACTGGACACCCTATACCACAGGTCCATCAGATTCATTACTGACCTTCCTTCAGCACCCACCATTGTTCCCTTTATAAGGCAGTTAACTGGTCATCATTACAACACAGAAGAAACAGGAATGCTGCAATTTGATTTTCAAAGCCTTATCAGGCAAGCTACCTACCACATCTCGGACTGTTTTACTCAAATCACTTCTAGGCCATACAACCTAAGGATCAGCAAAATTATCATTCTTAAGGTCCCTTTGCCTGCACTCAGCTTGGGAGGGCTGCTATCAGCCACTACTAGCAATTGTTTGGAACTCACCCAAAAACCATGAAGCTAAATAACCTCCCACCCTTAATATCCTTCAAAAGATTATTCACCACCCTATTCCCAGAACTCTGCAACTGCTTCCACAAGGCCTAATCCACTACCTTTATCTACCCCCTTTTTCTGCTCGTGTTTCTATATGCTGAAAACTCCAGTTCCCAGTCCCAAGATTCACCCTCAAAATGCCTGCTAGGTCCTATAATCTACATATTAACTCTGATGCCAACTGCGTATTGTCTGACAGATTAAAAGTGTTAATGCCTTGTACATATGTATATTGTTATATACTAGCACTTATGTCATTGTATTTCTGTTTTTTGTTACCCATGTCATTGTATTACTGTATATGATATCCTTGTCAATGTAATAACACTTGCACTTCTTGACCACTCAGGTCCATCTTGTAAATGAGCTATGCTCAATGATGTTCGTCTGATTAAATAAAGATTTTTGATTGATTGATTAAAATATAAACTTTCAAGTACATCAAGGGAATCAACAAAATCCAAGAGGGTAGCATCTTTCAAAAAAAGAGGTGTGCAAGAACAAGGGGGCACAATTTGGAATGGCCTACCGGAGGAGGTTGAGGAGTCAAAAACAGTGGTTGAATTCAAGCATGCATGAAATAGCCATAAGGCAATTCTGGGGGGGGGGGGGTAGAAAGAAGTAGGCTGCTGGTTAACTAGGATCTGCAGCTTATCCATTAGGTAGAGAAATGGGCAGACTGGGTGGGCCAAGCGGTCCTTATCTGCCGTCACATTCTATGTTTCTATAACATTTGGCACAGTAGATGCCAACTTACTTTATACCAACAGGAAAATACAGCAGAGCAATTATTTTGGGCTATCCAAAATGGTGTGCTAGAAATAAAAAGACATGAAAAACTTATAAGAATCAACATGTAAGTCTTGATAGCAACATATGGAGTGTACAGAGAAAATATAAGGTGGCTATATCAGCTTAGGTGAATTGTATTACACAAATACACTCTCACAGGAAGGGGGTATTGCTTAATTACCCCTCCTGACTGCGATCTGACTGAGTTTTTATTAAGTGATTTTGAAGTTAAAATTAACAATTTTCCCTATCCTTAAAGTAGAGGAAGAAGGAGAAGGGTATATGAAGAAATGTTTGCTTTGCTTTCTTATGAGTTCAGTTTGAGGTTTCTTTCATAGGACTTTTAACCATGCTTTGTAATATTATTGGATTTTGAACCACAAGTAGTGGGGGGGAGGCATAGTATGAATTAATACTTGCTTGTTTTTTTATTATTTAACTATTTTTTAAAGAACCAGAATGTACTATATTAGATCTGTTTTCTTTAAAGTTTCAATAAAAATTCCCTTATTTTAATGGGGGGAAGGGGTAATAGCTCAGTTCCTATTTCACTCATTATTTGTTCTGTATATGTGGATGGAAGAAGATATGACTACAAATACTTATCTGATTTTTTTCCCTTTGATTTGTATATTACGTTGAGGTGGGAGAGTGGGGTCAGGGTATGATGTAATACCTGTTTAAGTTTTATTACTGTTTCTCATCTTCATTTTATTTTCCATGTGAATTTAACATGTCCTGTATTACTATTATTTGACTTTGACAGTCTTAATAAAAAAATCCTCCTTCTCTGACTGCAAGGGGTGCTGTCACTACCTGTGGACAGGATGGAGGAACTCAGATTGGAGCTGGACAGAGAAGGAGGAGGAGGTGAACACAGTGAGTTGGCAAAAAATTTGGGCTTGGCTTCACAGGCCATAACTTCAGGATTTGGAGAGGAGATGGAGGCAGCTGAATGCATTTTGTAACAGATGGCCCGCAAATTGTCTCACAGACAACCAAAAAAAAAATATTGGGAGAAGAAGAGATGGAAGTAACAAGCTTAGCTTACTGTCAGCATCTGAATCTATGGAATTCACAAGTGATTGAGATTTACAGGATGCTGAGTGAAGATTGTCTGTGGTGCTGGAGAAAAGGAAGAATGAACTTTTCACTCAAATGTCAGCGGCTGAAGCCATGTACCAAAAGGAGATAACCCACTTAGAAGAAAAAAAAAAAAGTTAGCGGCAAGGAGAAGCGTCCCCCAATATTCAGTAAACTAAAACCTCAAAAGTATTTGTTTTTGGTGCAAAACATCCTGCATGATCAGGCACAGCTGCCAGCACATCCTGGCACTTCATCATTGATGTCTGGACCCTGAATAAGGCACTACAAGGAGCAGACTGGGTGCAGTCTGCATCAGAAACTTGGATCCCAATTCAAACATCCCGGTGTCTGAAACAGATTTGGCACCTCACCTCAACATGGCAGCAGCTATCACAGGACTTCTCTCCTCTTCCATGGGAATTTTTGACTGAAGAAGCAGGAGTCACTACAGCAAGTACCTCAACCTCTTCACATACAGCAGAAAGTATTTATTTTTCACCACTGGAAACTGTTAATGAAGATGTTGTTGAGGCCCTTACAGAGGTCACACTATCTGGTATACCCGAAAATGCTGCACAAGTCATTATGGCAGGGGAAGCACCTACTGCTTCCAAAAAAAACTCATGCCTCAGTCATTACCTATGCAAGTTTGTTGAAAAAGTCTCTAGAGCAAGCAAAACATAGGCTCATAGTAAGAATCAAGTTCCTTGCAGGACTGGAACTCCCTCCAGACAGGTTTTATGTGGTAGACAATTACTAAAGCAAGATCTAGACTTCTCCCCTGCAGAGGCGTATGCTCTAATCCATGCCACTGGGGAATCAACCTTCAACATTAGCTTTCATTCTGCACACCTTTTGGACAGATTTTGAACTTCCTATACAATACACAAACATCTTTGTGGGACCCCTTCCAGGAAATACCCCATAAAAATAACTTTCAAACTGGTCACAGTATTGTCTCATAACAAACGGGTCAACATCTCTGATATTGTATTCTGGCTAGGGAAGAAATGTGGTGCAAGGTACTCCAGACCCCATTGTTGATGGGTAGGGTTTCTGGACTGGAGGATAGAAAGTCAGGGTGAAACTAAACCAGAATGATTTGGGTATAAAGCACCTGCCTAATTGTTTCTATCTGGGCAGGAATACAGGCATCTTGTTTTACCAGGAACAACCTCACTCCTAATACAAATGTGGGTCCCACCGACACATCAGCAACTCTTGTGAGGTTCAAAAATTCTTACATTGTGGATCCATGGACCATTCTAGCTTTAACTGTATTGCTACACCCCTATGTCACCTATGTGATGAAGGAGAACATTCTTTTCTAACCTGCCCATGGGCTGCCCATAACAAGAGCAATGCAGACTTTGCTGAAAATTACTTTTATGTAAGAAAAAACAACCAGACAGGCACAGATGCCTACCATAACAATGGAGATCGAGACCCCCTCCAGAACCACCAAGCCCAGTACCTCCACAGAGCCTGGTCATAATATCTAGTGCTTCATATATTTCTGCAGTTCCCCCTAAACACACTGAAGAACCAGTCTCAGGTTTGACTCTGCTCCAGACCCCAGAAAGGAATTCTCTTGGAACTGAGGTTACAACTCCAGATGAGGAGATGCCCCCCAACACGGAGAATTTGACCTTTCAAACTGTTCCTAAAGGAAAATCTAGGAAACCCAAGAATAAAACTGATCAAGAGAACCCCATCTCCCTGCAAAATAAAATTTCCACACTGCAGTGGGGTGATATGGAGATGAATCAAGATTCCAGTGCTACATCTGGACACTCCTCCCAAATTGATGGTGTTTCAGAAGGAGATAAGAGGTGTATTTATTTACCCAAGGTGGAACCTCCCCCCCCAAAAAAAGAGAAGGATGGGGACAAGTTCCAATCGACAAAAACAAAAATGCCTGGCTGACAATATGAAGCATGGACTATGATTTGTTTATTAAATGCCTTATTAAATGTTTATTGTCTAAAATTAAATAGGGAGAGAAAATTCACCTTTGCTTGCTTTGCAAACAATAAGTATGATTTGATCTTTTTCAAGGTACCTGTTAAGCAACTTTGCATGACATACAAATAACGAGTGCTGATTGGTTATGGGGACCACCTATCGGTCCATTGGGGAGGATATCTGCAGTGGGTTAGGGATGTGTGTAAACAACCTTTCCTTTATAGTTATTTGAATAGTCGATATCTTTCCAGAACAAGCACTGTTTTTAGATGCTTCCTTTGAACAACAAGATTTTAGTCTTATTAACGTATATGCACCGCAAGATAAGTCTGGGCAGATTCACCTACTCACTCTTATTCAACCTTACCTTTTACATCTAGGGCTATATTATTAGGAGGATATTTTACTATAGCAGGTTTAAGTGTGATAGGGGTTTAAGTACTAACAAAATCTTTTGTGATGCAACTTTCGTGAACAAATTACTTATTCAGACTAAACTAAGAGATGTGTTCTGCTCACACTACAGAACACCCCAATTTGCTTATTTTAGAGGGAAATTAAGAATCAGAATAGACTGCTGTTTTTTGTTACCTTTCCTCCCAGTAATGTATTCTTCAGTATTGCTGGTAGCCACTTCAGACCACAGCCTGTTGGAGGTCAACATTTCTCCTTCACCTGACATTGCTATAGGTAAGGGCTGTTGGAGATTGAACAGTACCTTACTAGAAGATATGAACATTACACAGTGCATTAATACTATTGAGGCAAGGAAATCATTATTTTTTTGTGTGATTCACCTGTTGACAGGTGGGACCAGAGTAAGTTAGATTTTACTTCCTTCTTCAAACATATTGGGAAAATGGTAGGACATCATAGGAACTTAACCTATGAAACACTTAGGCATCAATTATATAAACTGTTTTCCTAGCAAGCATACATAGCACAAGATTACTCTTCCCAGATTCAGCTGAGAAAGCAGGAGCTGGCATCACTCCAATACAACAGACTCAAGTTCCTGGAGTTTGGAGCCCAAGGAAACTAAATCCAAGTTAACCCTTTTGACAGCTGCCTTACACAAACTGGGATAAAAAACATTACCTCTGTTAAATCATCCCATAAGGGACCAGTTACAAGGAATAACAATATTCTGTTGGAAATAGAACAGTGAGGCCCAGAAATTCAAACTGCACCACAAAGTAGTGCAATAGCAAGAGCAGGCACAAGTTCAGTGTGCCTATGCACAAAACATGCAATATTCAAACACTGTGCAGGCCAAAATGCGCCTGCACCACACAACTGAATATTGCACCAACTGCACCATGGCACAACCAGGGATGCACAGTGGCGCAGGTCTGATGTGCAGTAGCACAACCAGGGATGCTCAGTGGAGCAGGGTAGCAGTGCATCAGCACAACCAGGGATGTGCAGGGGCAGGATGCAAGGGTTCACCACCCATGGAAGTTATGGGCAGAGAAGCATGCAGCAGAACAGACATTGCCCCCCACACCACATGAACTGCACAACCAGAGTAGAGCTGAAAGAACCACCAGCCCATGGACACCAGCAACAATCCCACAGCTGGGGCATGGTGCCCCAGCACACCCCCTGGCAAGCTGTGACCGGAACACAAGGAGGTCTGGCCACCCCATGCTACACCACCCCACCAATGCAGAGCACACCCTACACAGTGATCCCCAGACACCCTGCCCAGAAGCAGCACCCGACAGTGCATGACACCCCATGCATGTCACCACCCCCACTGTGACAATGCAATCCTGTGCACCATGGAGCCATGCAAGGCAGCCCCACCACGAGCACCCTGCAATGGGTGGCAGCAGCCACTGATGCAACAACTGCAGACACAGTGCCACCCTGCACGGCCCCCCCCCGAGGTACAGCTGAGAGACTGACCCTGCATCGGCACATGAGGTACCCCACATGAGACAGGGCCTGCCCCAGACCCCACCACAAGTGGTACAGCACCCTGCACACCCTCCCAAGGACACACCCCGTCCCAGCACTGGCCCCAACAGCCAGCACAGATGCCCACAGTGGTGCATGGAAGCAAGCACCACACAGGATGCAACACAGTGTAGACAAACACCCACCCATACCCAAGGGCACACCAACACAGGGACACAGTAGTGGGGCAACAAACCCGCTGGCATGCAGCCACAGCAGCTGTGTACCCATGGTTAGCACCCCTCCATGGCACAGGTGTACCAGCCACCCTGTGCATGCACTATGAATCCATGCACCACCAGCATGCGGCCAGAGCACAAGTAATGGACATTGGAGCACATCCCCTGCAACAGGCACAAGCGACAGCATGGAGGGGGGACAACAACAGCTGAGGCCACAGTGCCACCCGAGGCAGACATGCACCATACCGGTGATAGGAGGCAATCTGGCATTGTGCCGGGTACAGGGGTTGTCCAGCATGGACAGCCACCACTGACATGCCAGCAGACCATGCATAGCACAGACATGCAAGGGTGTCAGCTGCACTGGCCATGGATAGTCTGACAGGGGCACCATGGACACAGTGCATGCACTGTGGACCACTGCACACAGGTGTCCAGTGCACAGAGAACAACACACAAACCACAGACAGTGATCAAGTCCCCCGCACACACCATAGGCAGTTCCCTGCTGGAAACACACACACGCCCATGCCTGCACCACCCCTGATGCCATGCACACCACTGCAGCCGAGCACCTGTAGCCTGCTGCAAATCAGAGACCACCACAGTTGTCATAACAAAATGCATGTATTTAAATGAGGTAACAAAAAACTATGTACAAGTATTTATGGGGGGAAGGGCCACAAAACAGGTGGGGGTGGGCATGGGGCAGGGGTGAACAAATGAGAGAGTGAAGAAGGGGTGTGAGGATGGGTCCAGGGGGTTAGTTGAGTCAGGGGGCATGGAGGGCCTAGTGCCTTCCCCGCTCTCCACTCCTGTGGTGCCTATGGGTTCTTCTCCTTCGGACCCCGTCCCACTCCAGTCGCTCAAGGATCACAAGGGACACCCTCACCAGCTGCAGCAGCTCCTGCATGTCTCTTTCCAAGGCCATCCAGTGATGTCCACCTAGGACAAGGGAGCAGATTCAATACGTGTGACTGTCCATCCCCCTGCAGCCCACCCATTGTGCATGGCATACAGCCATGGGCCACAACCCTGTGATGGTGTGTGACCACCCACGGTGACCGTGTCTACAAGACCTGAATACCCAGACACACACAGCCACATGGACCACTGCACACACCCACCACCCAAGTCCTGCACAGCACCACCGTGGCCATACAGTGACATGGCTATGTGGTGCGAACGCAGTGTCACAGCCATGTACCAGGTGCACGCATGGACCACTAGCAACGTACACCCACACATGCAGTGCCACAGGACAGTGCTGAGTGTACCATGTGGTGTGCACGTTGGTGGTGTCAAGGGCTGGTGGCCAAGCCCCAACACCTACCCTCAACACAGCATGCAATGAAGTTCCCTGAAGAAAGGCACGCACCTGCATCTGAAACATCCGGGTGCTGCTGTACTATGGGCACTCCACCTCATCCCTGTTGCCGGGCAGCATCACGGTCTCACTGTACCCATGCCGCATGAGCACAGCATCTCTCCTCAGGGCTTAAGGTGCAAATACGGAGAGGGGAACATCAGTACAAACCAGTAGCAAAGGCCCCCCCCGGTGTGTGCGATCCAGCACAACCCAGCCATGCCACAACCCCACCACCACCTCCACCACCCATACTGGATGGCCCCCACCCCCCTGCATGGTGGACACATGCACACCACAATACCCAGATGGACGAACGCTACCAGTGTATGGATGGAGCACCTACCTGGCCGTGGCACTGCACCTCATCTGGTGCATGCCCATAACCGAGCCAGCCTATCAGGGTTCCTCCGCTGGAGGTCCCTATAGCAGTGGCAACACTGCTGTGTGCTGTGGGCGATCCCAGTGGCCTCCTCCATTGCCTCTTCCACCTCCTCCCACACAGCACTTCTGGGCCTTTCAAAAGGGTCTTCCCCAAACAAGACTTCAGCATGGGACTCAACAATGGCCACAAGATTGGCCAGTTCTAGCGGGCTCCACATTGCTGTTCTCCTGCGTGCCACCATTCTTGCAGCCAGGATCACAAAATGGCACTCTGTAGTGCACGTCCCCCATGTGCAGATGCTGCGCAGTACAGCCCTGCCATTTCCAATTGCACTGTCACCGAACAGCGCGATAGGGGTGCACCCATGCAGATGCATGGCGCCTAGGGGGCAAAGGTTGACGACAGGGTCAAAGGTCTGTCATGCATGGACCGCCACAGTGCTATTTGGCCTCCCTGCATATAGCGCGGTAGGATGCCTGTGTGTGATGCCCTGCACTGGCCTACCGCACTGTGGCACCATGGCGCCTATGGCGCTCTAGGCCATGAGCGCCACACGCATGATCAGTGCAGTAGCACCACTAGCACAGTGGTGGCCATGCCCTGCACTGCCTCCCATGCTCAGCACATCATCAGCATGGCAGGTGTCAGCATCAGCACCCCGGGCATGCGCCGTGTGGTGCCTACTGCGCACATCACAGAGCTGGGCCTTTGCCTGAGCACGCTCAACACAATTACGCAAGGTGCAACAGCGCAATATTCAGTCAGCATATGCAAATCAGCACATCAGCAATTCCATGGCGCTGTCACTGTATTAGCATCCACTTAAAGTAGTGCCTTGCCTCATTTGCATGCCTTGTGCTATATAAATGCGACATGGGGCTGCAGAGCACAAAGTTCGGTATTGCAGTCTATTGTGGTGGGTTGCAAGCTGTTTGGAAGTGTGGACTGTGGTGTGTGGGAGATGCATGGGACTGCACAATCAAAGGTAACACCTGTCATTCCCACAGGCTCTATAATGACCGAATGTGAGGAAGAGGAGGAACAGGGATGTAGGAGAAGGAGAAGGCCCAACTTCATCCAGGTGGAATCAGATGCCCTGTTCGAGGCCTACCTTGACAGGGAACTGCTGCTCAGTGGACAGCAGGGAACACCACAGGCCCATGCTGTGGCATGGGGTGAGGTTGTGCATGCTGTGAACCCGCATGGCAGCCACCAGCAGTCCATGCAGGAATGTAAAAAGAAGGTCGGCACGGACAGGAGGAGAATTAAGGACAAGGTGGCTGCCATCAGGGCAGCACATGCTGCAACTGGTGATGGACAGCCGGATGTGCCATGTCTGACACCACAGGAGGAGTGGGTGGCTGGCAGCATGTGGTGTTGTGCCATAGAGGGCATTCCAGGTGGTGGCTTCCAGATGGGTGTCAGCCCATCACTGCATGGTAGGTCCTGTGCTGTCACTGTGTGGGAGGTGGGGGTAATGCCACAGCGTAGGGCGGAGACATAATGCTACTGTGTTCCCTTATAGCTCCTGAGCATCTACATGGGTCAGTGGTGGTGGGTGTGTTCACCGTGGGTGATGCCCTAGACACGGAGGAGTGCCTATCCTCCTCCACAGGTGTCTGAGGGTCAGGACTACCACATACTTGCCTGTCTGTCCAGACTGAAGATGTTGGTGCTGGTGCGGGACGAGGTCCTGCCTGTGTCCCAGAGTGACAGCAGCCACAGACTCCAGCATGCTGGAACACAGACTGGTGCCAGATCAGGCACCGATGATGATGGATCACACATCCTGGACAGTGATACGTGTGGGCCACAGGATGGCCCCACAGCAGGAAATGGCATGGGCGTAGCCTTGGGTAATGCTGTCGCGGAGGCCTGCATGACATCACAGTCCCAGCCTGTGCCTGTATGCACCAGTGGGGCAGCACTGGTGTGCGTCCAGGCTGGTGGGGCTGTTGCAGCCACTTCAGTGGCACCAGTGAGCCCTGGTGATCAGTGGCCGGAGGGACAGTGCCAGCAGTCAGCCAATGGGGATGGGGGGACAGTGTTGGGGGGTTGCGTCAGTGCACCATGTGTGGACGTGCCCTGGCATGGCTCTGGTGTGCAGCACCCATCATCAAGGGGTGCTGCCCAGCATGGCCAGGAACACCATGAGGGACAGCATGATGATCAGGCGGATTACCTCTTTGATGAGCACAGCTGCCTACTCCAGGTTTCAGTGGATCAGCAGTTGCAGCTTGTGATAGCGGGTGGATGCACTCAGTGTGGTTCTGCACCATGCAGAGGAGTGACACAGCAGAGACCACTGTCTGCTCCTGGCAGAGATGGCCCGGCAGCGGGAGGATGTGACTGCTGCCATTGACAAGCAGACATGTGATTTCACTGCTGTCATGGCCACATTTGGCACCCAGTTCATTGCCCATGCACTGCAGACACCGCGCAATGTCATGTCCACCCCCCCCTTCCCAGTGTCATGTGACACCTTCCATGTTGACACCAGGTTTGGCTGAGGACATACCGAGCACGCCTGGCACTGGCATGTTTGGTGAGCTGCAGACCCCTGCGTGAACACAGTCGCATTCCCGCAGCATCACCCCTGGGGGACCGTCAGTGCCCCCCAATGAGGCCAATGGTCAGCCTTGCATGGCAGGCAGGTCTCAGTGAGGCCACCCACGCATCTGTGGTGGCTGTGGCACTGTGCCGTGTGACTGACCTGTCTCCCACCATGGGCACTATCTGCCACTGCCCTGTGTGCAGTGTGTTGTGCAATGTGCGATGCATGGGTGGGGTACCCGTCCCTGCACACACATGGTCCATGTGCACACCCTCCCGGCTGCTGGCCACTGGGGTTTGTGCATGATGATGCCTGCATTGCACTGCCCACCAGTGTGCAATGGTGCCCAGCATCTGAGACATGCTCAGTGATGGCCACTGGGCATGGTCATGTGTGGACCTGTGTGTGGCTAGGGGTTGCAATTGGGGTTGGCATGCTTTCTTCCCCTTGTGCATGTCTTGCGGGGGTGTGTGTGTGTGTGTGTGTGTGTGTGTGCATGAGCACATGTCGTGTTTGGCCTTGCCCATCCCTGATGGCATTTGTGGTTCCACACTCAGACCCATTCTCTTGCTGCCATCTGCCCCTGAGGTTCATCCATACCTGTCTGTGGACTGTGCCCTTGCCATCGGTGGTTGCACTTGGTCCCGTGACCTACCTGTGTTGGCTGAAGGGCTCCTTTGTGATGGTGTCCCGGCGCAGTTGTGCCATCCGGATCAGGCGGGGGTCCCTTTGCCCAGGGGGTGGCTTCCCATTACCATCTGGACCAACGTCCTCATCGTCCCCATCGCTGTCCTCCCTTCGACCTCTACGGCTATCCCACAGTCATAGGTCATGTTGTGCAGGATGCAACAGGACAGGAATAGCCCACAGGCCTTTGAGGGACTGTACTGTAGGGCACTGCCAGATGTGTCCAGGCACCGTAACTGTGCCTTCAGCATCCTGAGCACCCGCTTGATTACATTACGTGTGGTGGCATGTGCCTCACTGTAACATTGCTGCGTTGGGGTCGCGGGGCACCGGTATGGTGTGAGCAGCCAGTGACGGATCGGGTAGCCACTGTCACCTGTGTGTAGAGGGTGGACATTAGTATGGTGGTCTGCGTCGCTCTGCCATGGGCCATCAAGGCCAGTACCCGGGGCACCTATGACTATACACCCCCCACAGCTGCTCATGTCATCCTGCGTGATGTGCATACTCACCCACTAGATGGCCAGTAAGGATGTCCCCACTCTCGAACCTGTGGCACAGTGCAGACTGGTGCCAGATGAAGGCATCATGTGCTCCCCCAAGGTGCATGGCACAGACATTGGTTATGCATCCCCTGGCATTGCACACCACTTGGCAGTTAATGCTGGCAAACCTCTTCCGATTAATGTATGGTACACCATCCGGGCCAGGTGGTGTACGGATGGCCACATAGGTGCAGTCAATGGCCCCGAGCATACCAGGCATACATGCTACCCTGTGGAACTCTTGTATGTGTGCTGTGCACTCCGTCTGTGTGCTGGGGAAACAGATGTACTCCACAACATGTGGCAGCAGTGCACTGAGGAATTGTGTGAGTAGGCGTAATGCGGCCGACTGGGTTATGCCTGTTGTGTCCCCTGTTGGTCTTTGGAAGGTGCCCGTGGTGAGCAGGCAAATGACAGCTGTCACCTTTGTCTCCACTGACAGAGCATGGCTCCGTCGTGTGGGTGCCTGCATCTCATCACTGCACAGCTCACAGATCCGCCTCAGGATTGCCCGGTTCAGGCGGTACTGTCCCACAATCTCTGTATCAGTGTAGTGTTCGAAGGTGATACTGGCTCGGTACCGCCTGTTGTGGGCGTACCGCCGATGGTCCCTTCCACAGCTGTGCCTCCCTGCTGCCTGCCTTCTCACACCCCTCATTACTGCCTCCATCTGGAAGGTGGCACTGGCCATGTCCCTGGCTGGTGTTCCCCACCTGGCAGCTGTTATCCCGTTCAACCTGCTGTCCTTTGTGATGCTCCCCTGCACCGGGTACACCTCCGGCCTTCGGCTGTCCTTCCTACTGCTACTGCCCTCAGTCCACTGTGGCACTTCCCTGTCACTCCTGCACAGTAGCACAGGCTCCCCACTCCTGTCCAGTTCCTGGTTGTTTCCAGGTGTGCCCTGTCCTTTTCCTGCCCAGTCTCACTCACTGCTACCCTCTTCCTTGTTGCTGTCACCTCGCTCCCACCTCTGGCTTCCCTGTAGCGTTCTTGTGCCTCTCTCTTGTTTCTTTTTATTTGGGATCATTTCTGCTATCACACAACTTCTGCTAGCTCCCCTATTGTGCATGGCACATGCTGTTGAATATCGCATTGCGCCATTTATTCATGGTTCGTCCCCCTAGGGTTGTGCATGCATTCATTACCATTGTGCTCTTGCGCATTGCAACTTGTGCAGCGCAGCTGCCTCCCGCTGAACATTGCACAATGGCGCATTTTAGTACTTTCACTGGCACATCTCTGTTGTGCATGGCACATCCCTTTTGAATATCTGGGTCTATGTATCTACCCGGTTTGGCATAGCTCATTCTGGTTCTTATAAAACCATTGAATGACTCCAAGCCTGCCACTTACCGAAGCTTTCACCTTTGGTTAGAAAACTCTTACTTAGCCCTATCACAACTAAGGAATTATCTTCCATCATTTCACAGCTCACATCTGGAACAGCTCTTGGATCAGATGGGATACCCCATATTTTTTATAAGACAATAATCTCACACTTATTACCAGAATTAACAGAATTGTATTATTGTGTGCTTAACAATGACATACTCCCAAAAGATATGTATTCTGGTTTGATCATTTAACTTCATAAGTCTGGTGGTAAGGAGCAGTTAGCAAACTGGAGGCCCATCTCACTACTGCACTGCACTCCAATTTTAAAATACTAACAAAACTACTAAGTAATAGACTGACCACTGTTGTAACCTCCCTTAAACATCCCACAAAGGCCTGTCCCCTTCTGGGCAGGAACATTTCTGACATTTTAATAATACTGAGGGAAATTTTGGCACGTGGACAAAACAAGGAACTTACAGGATACATATTAAGTACTGACCAATCTAAAGCCTTTGATAAGGTGTCCCATTCATACCGCTGGACTTGTATGACAGAATATGGTTTCCACATGAGCTTTATTTCATGGGATAAGTTATGTAATAGATATGCCTACAGTATTTCAGTGTATGGATTGGTAACACTTGAGCAGTGAAGGTATGAGTCTGCCAGGGGTGCCCACAGGAATTTGTTGTAAATGGGGATTTATTTCTCCAACAAATCAGCCTGTATAAAAATAAACTTTTAAACAAACAAACACAGAGTCCAATCCTATACCTTCTTACTTTGGATCCCCTAATCTGTACAATAGATCCAGAAGCACACACATAGTACTGAACTCGCACAGACATACTATTAATATGAAGATGACTGACAAACCAGTGGGGCAATACTTCAATCAGACTGATCATTCCATCTCAGATATATTACTAATAGTCTTAAAAGGACATTTTAAAGATATACAAGAGATGGACTTTTGAGATCAGGCTTATTTTACTTCTCAGTATGGTAGCAGATGGCATGAACATTGATTTGGGTTTTATGACACATTACCCTACTTAAACTTACACAGATCTTTACTTCAAAGGATAGACATTTAACAGGACTTCAGTGTGTTGTTGTTTTTTGTTTTTATTCTAATAGGATCCATTTTAACTAGTTACCTACATGTTGGTTTCTCTCCTAAAAACTTGTGTGTCTGTGTTTTGTGTGTGTGTGTGTGTGTGTGTGTGTGTGTGTGTTACGGTAGGGGGATGGTGTGTTATCTTGTGGTGGGCGTGTTTTGTGCGTAGGTGGGGGTAGAGTAACTGTGTGTGTGTGTTGGGGTAGAAGGATGGTGTGTTGTTTTTTGTGGGGAAGCAGGTTGTGTGTATGTGGGTAGGGGTGGGGAAATAAAGTGGGGGTTGTGGTTGTGGTTATATGGAGGAAAGGCTTATTTCAGGTACGTCATACTGATTTTATTGTGTGTTAGGGCTCTTGGTTCATATTCATAGTGAATATTTACCTCTTTCTACTAGTTATCTTCTACTTGGTGGGAAGGGTTTAATTCCGCTGGGTTTTTATTCAGATTTCTAAGACTGTTACCATACATATAGTAATCTGATTATATACTGATACATTATTGAACTCTGAACATTTTAGGATTCATGAACTTATTTTCTAAGGGGTCCTTAAGAGATATGTTTTTTTTCATTTGACAATTATTCGGACAATATCATCTGGTAAAAATATTGTTACAGTACTGAAGATCTTACTGTTCATGGAGTTTGTTAACTGGTTGAGATTACAGTTTGAAAAATGTCTCCAGATAGGTTTAATTCTGTATAAATGTGTGAAAAATTGTTCATACTAGGGAACTTTTCTTTATACCCTCATATTTCTATATATAAAAAAATTCTGTTTTACAGTTTTTTAACATACAATACTATCAAATTTTAACATGCATTTATGTGGGTATTAAATCTAAAGGACTTGCTTTTATTTAACAATGCATTCACATAACACGCTCATTGATTCATAATTAAACAATAAGGTATGACCAGAGGTTATGTTAATATTCTGGTTAATCACCCCCTTGGGATGTAATGGGGCATGTGGCAAGGCTCTGGGGCTACCTTATTGCTATTATCATAATTGGGTTTCATTGTATTGCAGTTTTACTATGTTGTACTTTATTTACTTCAGATATTATTAAATAATGTAATAAAATAGTCCCTCTGCCAAAGGTTAACGTTAAAATTGTGGTTTGAATGTGCATTCCTGAGTGTGTCCTAATGTAATTAAGTTTTTGTTGTTTTTTGCTACTTGCTATCAATGAGTGTTATTCTTGGGAGCCAGTATGTACATGTCATTAATGCAGCTGAGAGCTACTGACATTGGAGAACTGCAATCAAGACCATCAATATCTGAATGCATAAACAATGATCTCTGTATCTGACACCTTGCTACTGGGGATCCTGCAAATGGCATTTCAGTGAAAGAGTCATTGTGAGCCGATTACAAAATACATATATTTTTCTGCCTCAGATGATGAGATCCCTGAAGTATGCAAGGTATGCTGTCTGAACTGCTCTTTCAAAAAAAGTGTTTTTCTCTTTTCTCTGCTGTCACTCTGCTAGTATAAACTGTCATCTTCCACCACAAATTTCACACACACACACATGCACATGTGCATACAAACACATACCCTTACCACTGTGCACATCCTGTGTGAGTTTCTGCCATACCCAAAGGAATTTAAATGTTTGAATGTGTTAGGGAACCCTCACACAGGACATTCTTCATCTGACGAAAAGGAAAAAAAAAAGTATTCTGTTAGGAAGGAGAAGGCACCCTCAATACCTCAACTACCCTTCTGAATCTGAATCTGCAGCACCTAGACATGGAAGCCTCGATGCTGAACAGTGGGCATTGGCTAGAGTGCTTCCTGGAATCTGACATAAACAGAATTAACTGTAGCGCAACATAGGTTTAAATTAAATGCCTACATTTTTTTACAAATAGCAAATGAGACCCTTGTATTATTCTGGTTCCCATACTTTACTCTGGCTCCCCTGATCACTGCAATAATGGCTGGAATAAAATGAGCGTTATCCTTATTAATATACTTGTCCACCCAACTGTGCTTCTGTTGGGAATGGGACAGCAGCAGTGAAGTGTGGTGGTCTGCATGTATTACAATCACCTTCCCGGCTGGCTCGTAGCTGCAGGTTGATTCGTCAGTTTACTTTTTTTTTAAAACAAAATGCATTTCTCCATTGACAGTAGGGACTCAGACCCTTCAGTGGCCTAGGAGGCATTGGCTCCGGCAGCAGGACATTGTGCTTGTTTGCAATTGAATCTATACTGCTCTACTTGTCTGCAGATGACAGGTACTCCTCCCCTAGTGATTGCTTGTATTTTTTGAAGTCAGGCTGCAGGCAACTAAAAATACAGAAAATGGTGGTACTGGTGTTTTAGATAGGATTAGAAGGGACAAGACAGGACCTCTTGGAAATTTTACTTGTCGGGAGTCAGATGGTGAACAGGAAGCAGTAGATAGACTCTTTTATAGTCAGTTATGTTGTGGATTTTTAACATTTATTACACATGGTTTTAGACACACTCAGGTTAAAATGCCTTTAAAAAAAAAAACAAAAGCATGATAACAGAAATGAAATGGATATTTTTCAAATCTTTTACTAATCAGATTACCATTATGCTGCTAATTT
Source organism: Neoceratodus forsteri (assembly GCA_016271365.2). Taxonomy (NCBI): domain Eukaryota; kingdom Metazoa; phylum Chordata; order Ceratodontiformes; family Ceratodontidae; genus Neoceratodus; species Neoceratodus forsteri. The sequence goes on from CM057458.1 coordinate 107,576,395, forward strand.
CATGTTAGACTTTACACTGTCCAGCATGTCTATCACATAACATAATGGTGGCTCTACATTCTAGCTATGCAATTTGTAAAAAAAAAATTAACTAGTCCCAGGCAGATTAATGTTCTTGCATGTTGGCTGGACAAGCACGTTAATAAGGAGATTAACAAAAGGCTCTCAGAATGTCAACAGCCAATAAAATTACAGCATTCCTGAGACACTTATAAAAAGTTAAGTTAGTGGAACTGTCTGCTCGAGTATTCATCTCATCTGCACATGTTGACATGTGACCTTGGCATGATTCTCAGCAGTAGCAAACTGGCAGAATCAGGTTCCTTCATTTCAATCTCTGATGTTTGTTAAAAAAGTTATTTTAAAACTAATGAGAATTATTTCTGTTTTTTTCTGCATGATCTGGCTGTTAATAAAATGTGATTCTCTAAAAAACTGGCATAAGCTTCCAAGGAGGGACTTGATTGGTCTGAAAGCTTAGGGACTGTTTTCTTTCTTTCTTTCTTTCTTTCTTTCTTTTCTTTCTTTCTTTCTTTCTTTCTTTCTTTCTTTCTTTCTTTCTCAGACTTTAGGATTACAACCTTTGAGTCAGGGACTCATTTACAAAGGCTCCAAATCAGGAAAAACAAATACAAACACTTAATACATATAGACATAGAATGGCAGCCAAAGGTTACAGTTTTTTTCAGTTATATAATATTGCAGAATCAAGATCAGCTATACGTTGCATTGAATGTGGTACCGAGAGCTGTATTTTACAGTTTTCAAGAGAACAATAAGTTTGCTGATAGAGGGAGGGAGTACCAGGTTTAATATTTACAGGTTTAATATATACAGTGAAGTAGATAATTAGACAGATATCTTGTGAGTGCAGCCAAAGGAGACAATGTTAATAGGTAATGTCTGGTAGCCCTATTGGTAGGAGCTCAGTGGTGGGGTGGTCCCTTAAGATGATAGCTAGATGACCCGGCACTAGCTGGTACATAGGCAGTGATGTGAAGTGAGAATGTGCTCTTTGAGGGTTGACTTGAAAGGTCCTAATTTGGAGAAGAAGGAGGAGAAGACATCAGAGGGAAGTTTAGTGTACCAGACTGGGGCCCTGTGTGGGAATGACCTTTGGGCTAAGGAGGTTCTAACCCTTGAGATGGACCACACCCGTCGGTTGGCAGTGCAGGTGTTCATCAAAGTGTGAGAGGATAGAAGAGATGCAGAAACCAGCAAAGGGGTAAGCCACAGGTGCATTTTCTTTGTGAGGAGACATGTTTGGTAAAATAGCCTTTCATCCAAGGTGAGGAGATTTGTCAGGGCATATAGGGTACAAGTGTGGGTATGCTTGTCTGCCCCGGAGAAGAGTCTGCACACTTTGTTTATGGCCAGGTGGATTTTATTAAGGGCTATGTGGTCAGCAGCTGAGTAGATAATGAACCTATAATCAACTAGGGAGAGGACTGAGGAGGTAACAGTCAGATTAAGGGCTTCCGGAGGTAGGCAATCCTTGTGCCGAGACCATAGGTCTATACGGACATTTATGGCTGATGACAGAGTGTCAATGTGTGAATGGAAGGAGAGGCTGGAATCAAATGTAAGGCCCAGGTATTTATATGTATGGACCTGTTCTAGAAGAAGGAGAAAGTGGGAAAGGATTGTTAGCTACCATTCTTGGCCTTATTCTGTCGGTGGGCAAAGAGCATGGTCTATGTCTTTTTTACATTGACCACAAGTCTTTGGTCTATGAACCAGTTTTCAATCTGGTTAATTGCATGTTGGAGGGAGGACTGCAATACTGTGGGATCTAGGTGCGAGGTAAAAAGAACCGCATCATCCTCATAGAGTACTAGGTTGCCAGAGCAGGAATTGGGCAAGGTGTTTAGGTAGATTTGCTGAATAATAGAGGGCTGGGGATGGAGCCTTGAGGAACCCCAGAGTGGACTGGCAGGGTGGCTGAGAGGGTGTTGTTTATTTTGTCACATTGTGATCTAGTGGTGAGGTAACTGGTAAACCAGGAGACAGGTCCTTGGGACAGACCTATGTAGTGGAGTGTGCTTAAGAGTAAAGGGTGGGAGACTGTATCAAAGGCCTTTGACAGGTCGATGAAGAGAGCTCCAGCTAGGTGTTTTCTATCCAGGGCAGAGTGAATAAAATTAGAGAACTCAGTGAGAGCCGTAGTTGTATTGTGCCCAGATCTGAAGCTATGCTGCTCCCTGCAAAGTGGGTTATGGGCAATCAGGTGCTCAGTGAGTTGGGTGGATATAGTTTTTTTGAGGGCATTCGAGAGTGGTGGGAGAATGGATATGGGATGGTAGTTACTAGGGGAGGTGCTGTCACCACTCTTCAGTATTGGGGTAACTGTGGCAGTCTTCCAGGCTGCCGGGAACTGCCCCAGACTTAGGGAGTGGTTAATGAGGTCAGTCAGTGGGGAGAGGACTGTATCTAGTGCTAGATGTAGGATTCTCATATTAAAAGAATCTTTTCAATAGCAAGAGCCACTGAGTGCTTTAATGAGATAAGGCCTTGCCTCACTCGTAAAACTCACCCTGAAATGGAAGGGGGGATGCTGGGTATTAGGGGGTGAGGTTGCAGGAGTGGGGTTGAAGAAGTTATTTGGGAGCAATACACTAAGGGCAGAGAATGACAAGTTGAGGCAGTTGGCGATAGCCAGTGGGTCGGTGTTAGGGACATTGTTGACAGTTAGTAAGGGGGGAGGGATCTGGGATTTGCTGTTGAGTTCCTTGTTATTGTCCAATAATAACCGAGCATTCCCCCAGGAGGAGGCAAGGGTCATTTGGTAGCAGCCCAATTTGGCCTGTTTTATGGCCCAAGTGCATCTGTTATAAGCCGCTTTATAGGCTTGCCTGTCCGCCTGCGTGCCGGATGTGACTGCTTTATGCCAGATATCATCTCTGTGCTTTAACTGTTGGAGCAGTGCAGACGTGACCCAGGTGACATTAAGTTTCTTGGATTGCACTTTTGCTAGTGGGGCATAGATGTCACATGCTTTATTAAAAGAACAGGTGGCAGTCGCTGATGGTTTGTGGGGGTGGGAGGTGAGGGAAGAAGACCCTTGAGGGGAAGGCTGAGGGGTCCAAGAAGTAGGATAGTAACAGCGATCATTAGGGGCCTGGGTGGTCCGCATGACAATGGGTACCCAGCAAGTGGTGATAAGGGGGCAGTGGACAAGTGTCAGTATAAAGGGGGCACTCCAATACCCATAATTGTGGTGGTCTCTATGGCTCAGCGGTAGGGTAACAGACTATGGTTTGTTAGGGTGTAGTAATTTGCTTTAGGTAAGAAGGACCCAGGATGAGAAGTGTTAGGGGAGAGAAGTGGGAAGAGGAATGCAATCTCCAAGAGTTGTTGCCCTCTAGTGGCTTTGCAGTATAATTTGCAAATGGAAAAGTAAAAAAAAAAAAGCTAGAAAAATTAACAATACTGTTCCACTAAACATCTGTAACATCTATGTTGGCCCTATAAAAGGTATCAAACCATTTGCTTCTGGATCTGTTCTTACAAAGACCAACATGGCAACTAAACTAATTCTGAATGCATCTAATCTATAGAATACATGCAGAACCGCAAATTCTAGCACTTTCCATATCCAGTCAGGACAGGACACTGAGATAAAAACCTTGGCCTATGCCGATGGCCCCTGTCTTATTTTGGCAGATCAATACTCTGACTCTTTAGAAAAGCCTATATTTAATTCATTTTCTGACATTTCAGGATCAAGAATAAATTTTCAGAAATGCAGGTGTTTACCGATAGGGTCATCCTGGCATGGGGTCATAATGTCGCAAGCTATTATGCTGCATGGCAAAATCGCGCTGCCAATACAGCACGATTTCTGCCATGAGGCACAAGTCTTTTTTCTGTTGGAGGCTCCACCCCCACGCCTCCCGTTATGGGGGACAGCACCCCCCTAACCCCCAATAAAGATTCTCAACTCCGGGGGGTGGAGGGTTCAACTCCGAGAGTACAAGTAAAAATAAGTTTCTGGGACCAGGAATCAAACTCGGTCCCAGAAGCAGCACCTGCGTTCCTGCTGCTGTGGCTCAGTCCTGTGAGCCACAGCAGTTGCTCAGTGGAACCCACTCCCAACAGAGGTCTTATCCTCTGCCTGGGAAAGCACTAGCCATAATGTTGTACGCTATTAAGCGTGCAACATTATGACCTAGTAGGGGTCATCCCCACCTCATGCCACATGTTTTTGACATCCCTATTGCTTACATTGGATGTAAGATTGTAGGTATATATTTTAGACATAATGATTCTTCATATTTGAATTAAGCAATAAGGCACGACAGGGTGTGGTATATCATGGGATGTCGTCATGCCTCAGGTGGTTGGGCATGAGGCCGCAGGCCAAGTGCGTCCAACCATCCAAGAAGTGATGATATCTCATAATATACCACACCCTGGAGTGACTTATTGTTATTATGAACTGAGTTTCAAGTTTTATAAATAAAAAAATAAAAGAAACAGGTTTTAAAACATTTTATGAATGGGGTTTTGGGTGGTGTAGGAGTACATTTTGACAAAATAGTTCTCAGACAGTAGACAGCAAGGAGACTGGTGGCGCTGGAACTTTTTGAAGCCATGATGATGTAGCCCAATATCATCACCACTTCAAAGAGCTCTGGGCCAATCAGATTCCTCAATTTACGATCCTCAGTTCATAATTGGGAGTATACAATTAACAGTGCACTAGACTGAGTGGCCAAGTGGAATAAATGGAGGATGTTTTTTATGGTTAAAACTTATCTAAGCCCCATGTTTCTATATCTACAGTAAGTTATGCTTTCCCCCACCCCAAACCTTGGAAAAAATACTTTCAAGATGCTTCTTCCTATGTATTTCGGGAAGCTACCTAAATCCCATAAAAACTGGAACTCTGTATTTGGATGTAGCCTTAGGAGGATTACAGATGATAAATTCAGTAGCATTTTATTATAGTATTTTCATTTTCTCCAATATTAAACTCATACTTACAGGATGCCTTTCCCTGTGGACCCCATGGATAGCAGACTAAGTGTTCTAACTTTTACAAGCATGGGGCCCTACATCCACCATCTTCAGACAAATCAGATTAGCAGATTTACCAAAATATTTCACAGAAAGTATTGGTAAACTGAAGCTGTGGAAACTTACAAGAATGTCCCTCATAACCAAAGATAGGAAGCAGTTTTACTCCAAAATTCAGGAAAGTTACTACCTGTTTCCCTCTGTCTTTTTATTTAATCCATCAGAAGTTCAATACATCACTGATATGCTAATTGATCAAATGATTCTACCCCATATGTGTGATTTAGTCTGATTATGTGCCCATGGAAAGCTACAAGTTAAAAATAATTTAAAACATAAAGACAAGATGAAGCAATGTTGCCCACGCCAATCTTGTCATGAGCAATCCAAAACAATGAACCATTTGTATTTTGAGTGTCCCTTTGTCATATCCTTTTGGACCCTCCCAAAACTAGATGGATAAAATTCCCGATCTACATTATCACCCCAAGGGTATTATTTTGGGGGATTTTTCCAAGCCATGACCTTCCTTACAATTCTAGCTTCTTTCAAACTATTATTGCATGTCTGAAATACTGAATTTGGCAGGCCAGATGCAGACTGACCCCACAATGAATTGAATGGCAACCAGAACAAGTTTAACATTCTATTTTAGAAAATGTTTGCCTATCTTAGCAAGAACAAAGTCCTGTATATGTACACAGGCTCAATATTTGGATCAATGGATGCACTAGAATGGTTTATTTAATACCTTGTTGGTGGAGCAAGGTGGTTTAAACCCAAGACATTGGATTGTTATATTAAAGATGTATCTCATTTTGTTTAAATTTTGTTTTCATTCCTTGATTAGCTGTTTTAGTTAGATCTCCAGTTTAAAGCTATAGGTGCCTCCAGACAAGTGTACCTTTTGTTCTCAGTGATGATTGTATCCATGTACTTTTCCTTATTTGATATGTTATGATGTAAAATAACATGCTTTTTTTGCTTTCTGTATGGTGTCATATATTTTTGAATAAAAACTCCCCCTACTCTGACAGTAGGAGGCACTGCTGGCCTTCTGCAATGATGGCCTACCTGGGTGTAGGTGAGAGTAGGGATTCTTGACCGCTTGCTGACTCCACACTGGATATGGAGATTTCTGAAAGGATGTAAGCCTCTGTTTTGATGAATTTAGCAACTGACCCATTACAGGATTTTACCTCCATGCCTAAGCTGTTTTTCCCTGTGGCAATGAAAATGCATTTGCCTCCTGCTCACACTGCTCTCAGTGACAGAGAATCTCTCTTACTGGCTGACCCCTGTTGAGAAATGGTCTTCAGGAACAGACAGTGCACCTATTGTGAATGATGGACTTTTGTGAGTCCCAGGATTCTAGTTTGGCACAAAGTTTTGGACTTGACGTGCTGCTGATGATGCAGACTTCACCCACTCAGGAGATTTATCTCATGCTCATCTAGCTGCACCAAGACACACTGGAGTCAAATACCTTTCCGGAGCCAGCCACAGCTCCCTCTGGTCTTCTATTGTGTCCCAACCCTTGCTGCAGTTTGTCTAGTATAACAATTCAGTTAGCATTGAATTTGCTTCAACCCTCGTCTGTGCTGCACTCTGCTGATGTGGCCCCAATTGCAACTTTGCATACACTGGCAGCCATCTGGGCTGCTCCTTCAGCCACTCCATTTTCACTTATATGCCCGGAGCCAATGCTTCATGCTGCTGGTTTACAGGTCCTCGAAAGCCATAATTTGAGCTGTTTGCTGTCCATGAAGCCTCCAGCTGCTGGTAACCTGGTCGGATTTACTGGTGCCTAATGGCCGTTTTACTGGCACAAACAATTTTAAGAGCACTGTGCTTGACTGCTCTCCATCAGTGCATGATTCAGTGAAAATTGCAAACAGGTCCTGCAAAGCTCAGAGTTTCAGAGGACGTTCCACTGACTTTTCTGATTGAACCTGCCGTCTCAGTCCTGGGACAGCCAGCCCCTTTACCTCAACAAGCCCCTGCCGTACAGCCAGTCATGCTTGGAACAGCACCTTACACAATTTTCAAGAAGCTCTTTTCACTATTACAGGGTCGCCTAACAAGTTGTTTCCAGACCAGTCCTTGTGGCTCCTGATGCAGGGTTTGAGTTGTTGCACACAGACCACATGGCTATGTCCTGTCTCTTAGACCACCTCTAGAACCTGTGTCTATTACTCCTGCTTTGGCTAGAACAACTTCAGTCCCCTTTCAGGACACACTAGGTTCTTTGGTTTCTTCAGATGTCCCTGATACTTCAGCTATGCCTCCTCCACCTGTCTTCACTGATGTTTCTTGTAGACATTCCCTTTGACTTCAAACACCTCGTGGGGGCCTGCAGTCAGGAAATTCCAAGGCTCTTCTTCTCCTCCAGAATAGATTCCATTTGCTTACTCCCCTGAGAAATTGGAGACATACCAAGGCCCTCCCAGGCCTCCATTAAATACTCTCTCACCCCTCCCACTTTGGACCTCTGCACCAATCTGCTCAGCACCCTCTGCCTCAACCAATTACACCTGCATCACCCACAACTTACTTTTTCCCTCTCTCCCCCCCCCAGTATTACTGTGCCTCCCTCCTATCCCTTAACCATGGTGGCCCTAAAGCTGATACCAACAGTATTAGTTGTTGCTTTTATAGAAACAGAAACACAGAATTTGACGGCAGATAAGGACCGCTTGGCCCACCTAGTCTGCTCATTTTCCTACCTACCAGATAAGCTGCAGATCCTAGTTAACCAACAGCTTACTTCCTCCTACCCCCCACTAGGACTGCTTTATGTCTGTCCCATGCATTCTTGAATTCTCCCACTGTTCTTGACTCCACAACCTCCTCAGGGAGGCTGTTCCATGCATCCACAACCCTCTCTGTGAAAAAATACTTCCTCACATTAGCTCTGAGCTGCCCCCCCATCTTCAAATTGTGCCCCTTTGTTCTTGCACATCTCTTTTTCTGAAAGATGCCACCCTTTTGGACTTTGTTGATTCCTTGAGGTACTTGAAAGTTTCTATCATGTCCCTCTCTCCTCCTTTCCTCAAGGGTATACATATTAAGTCCTTTAGTTTTCTTCATATGTCTTCTGGGTGCAGACTCTGCACCATTTTGATTACCCTCCTCTGGACAGCCTCCGCTCTGTCTATGTCTTTATGAGGAGATGGGGTTCTCCAGAACTGCACACAGTACTCCAGATGGGGTCTCACCAGCTGTCTGTACAGAGGGATAACAACTTCCTGTTTTCTACTATTGATGCCTCTCCCTATGCATCCCAGTATCCCCCTTGCCTTCCTTACTGCCTTCTCACATTGCTTGCCCACCTTTAGGTCATCTGATATAATTACCCCCAGGTCTCTTTCCATTTTTACTGTTGTCAGTATCTCACCCCCCCATTGTGTACTCTTCCTCTGGGATTTTGTTTCCCAGGTTCATTACCTTGCACTTCTTTGCATTGAATCTGAGCTGCCATACATTTGACCATTCCTCCAAACTTGCCAAGTCCCTTCTCATCCTTTCCACTCCATCTGGTGTATCAACCCTGTTGCAGATCTTTGTGTCATCTGCAAAGAGACATACTTTTCCTTCCAGTTCCTCTGCAATGTCACTTATAAAGAGATTAAAAGGACCGGTCCCAGTACTGAACCTGCGTGTACCCCACTAGTAACCCTCCTTTCTTCACTGTGGACTCCATTTACTACTACCCTTTGCTCCTGTTGTCTAGCCAATTTTTTATCCAGGCTACCACCTTGGGACCCACTCCAAGGCTAGCTAACTTGTGTATCAATCTTTTGTGTGGGACTGTATCAAATGTCTTGCTAAAATCTAGGTAAGCCATGTCCACAGCCCCTCCCTGGTCTACTACTTTGGTCACCCAGTCAAAGAAATCTATTAGATTCATCTGACACGACCTTCCCATTGCGAATCCATGCTGCCTTGCGTGCTGTTACTCACGGACCTCTAGGTACTCAACAATTCTTTCCTTCAGAAGTGATTCCATCATTTTCCCTACCACTGAGGTCAAACTAACTGGTCTGTAGTTTCCTGCCTCTGACCAGCTCCCACTTTTGTGAAGAGGAATCACATCCACCCTCCTCCAGTCTTCAGGTACCTTCCCATCCTCCCATGATTTGTTAAAGAGAGTAGTCAGCAGTGTCATTAGTTCTACCCTTAGTTCTTTTAGAATTCTTGGGTGAATCCCATCAGGCCCCATTGCTTTGTCCACCTTCAATTTTATTACTTCTATTAGAACTCTTTCTTCTGTAAATGGACTGGTATCGACTCCCATCTTCAGAGTGTTTCTCTTGTTTGGTTTAAGTACCTCCCCTTCCTCTTCCTTTGTGAATACTGAGCAGAAATATTTGTTCAGTCTCCCTGCTTTTTCACTGTCACCCTCTACCCACATTCCCTCCCCTTTATTAAGCCTCAGTATCCCTCCTTTAGTCTTTCTTCACTCCCTAATGTACCTATAAGAGGTCTTATCCCCCTTCTTAACAGAGTTGGCTATCCTTTCCTTGGTTTGGGCCTTTGCTGTTCTGACTGCCTTCCCAGCCTCTTTCTGCTTTAACTGATAAAGTTCTCTGTCCTGCTCCTTCTGTGTTTCCTTATATTTCCTGAATGCTATCCTTTTCTCCTTAACCTTCCCTGCCACCTCTTTTGAGAACCATAGCGTTTTTTTCCTTCATTGTGTTTCGTTGATTTGCTTTACACAAAGGCCTGTTGCCTCTGTGATGGCTGTTTTGATTACTCCCCATTGTTCCTCCACCCCTCCTTCTTGCCTGTTTGCTAGTGCTTTTCTGAGGCACTCTCTCATTTTCCCAAAGTCAGCCCTCCTAAAGTCCAATACTCTTGCTTTTGAATGGCTTAATTGTATGGCTATGTTTATCATGAACCACACTGCTTGGTGGTCGCTTGTTCCCAGATGGCTACCAACTTCTAAATCTGAGATTCTTTCTCCGTCCCCATTTGAGAGTACCAGGTCTAAGATTGCTCACTCCTGAGTGGGTTCCAATACTAGCTGTCTGAGGCATGCCCCCTGTAGGGCATCAAGAATGACCCTGCTCTTGGATGTGCCTGCAGCAAAGGTGCTCTAGTTAGCATCTGGCATATTCAGGTCCCCCATCAACAGTATCTCCCCTTTTTCTGCCATTCTAAGGAAGCCTTCTATCATTTCCTTGTCCATTCCCTCCTCCTGAGATGGGGGTCTGTATATATATATTACTGCTCTGCCTCAATGTGCAAGAGGTTGCATCCTCCCACCCAAGCTGTCAGCTAATGATAACCACTGCTCTGCATTACACTCCTGGCATGATAACTGGGATCCATTATAATAATCCCATGTACCACTGCTCCCTACCATGGCTTACTCCTTATCTCCTGAAGCCCCATACATCTGGCACACTGAGTTACCTACTGGCTGTGGCAGCCCTCTGCAATAAGGCTAGTCAACCCTTGCACCAGTGCACCAAGACACGCAGACTTCTAATAAGCAAGCAAGCCTTCAAAATTCTTAAAGCCTCTGTCATGAGATTTCTTTTAATACTGCTTCTCCTATCAGGAAATGTTGACCCTAACCCTGGACCACATGGACCAACTGCCTACCCCCAGAATAGAGCAACAGGGTCCCTCACTCTAGCATCCATTAATGTCTGTAGCCTTCTTAGCAAACTCGATAACCTCCAAACCTGGATCCAACAACACAATCCCGACATCCTCTCGGTAGTCGAAACATGGCTCACCCCCAAGATCCCTGACTCTGCGGTAGCAATTCCCAGATACTCAATCTTCAGGATGGACAGGATCTCGAAACCGGGTGGTGGCTGCACCATATACTTGAAAGATTCTCTCATGGGACACGCTATCCAAGTTCCAAACCTGGGTTCACCATCTCAGATCCTCACTATCAGAGTTCTTCTAGGGGCCCATAACAAAAATCTTACTGTAGTCTCCATATATATACCCCCTAAGAACCAGGATACCAGCTTCAAGTAACTGAATGGAATGTCTCTAGGGACTGCGCCATAGTATGGAGACCATAATAATGGGGGACCTTAATATCAACTGGCTTGCACTCGCGGCCTGCATCTATAAGGATACTGTTACAGCACAGCACCTCACTCAGCTTGTCCCCTCTCCTATGAGAAACAATTACAGAACAGGGACCAGCACCCTAATAGACTGGATACTGTCAAATCACCCTGAAAGAATTACTAAGGTGTCTGTCCTCCCGGACTCGATAAGTGACCACTCACCTGTGATCTGCTCATGGGCTACTAAAATCACTAAGCCCCCCCAAAAAAAATCATTTACACTTGGGTTCTCAAGCAGGGACACCTACACCTGCTAAAATCTCATCTAAGCAGTCTTGATTGGTCTAAAATTGACACTCTCAAGGATGTAAATGAAGCACTGGAACTGTTCATCAGACGCTTTACTACAACTTGTGACATGTATGCACCACTGGTCAAGAAGAAAGTCAAAGGCATATTGAACCCCTGGATAAAGTCTGTACTCATAGTGCAGCTCAAACTAAGGGACCACCTCTGGCATTGTGCCTGAGCCACAGGAGCAAAAAAGGACATCCAACTTTACAAAACAGCAAGAAATAGCTGCTCCTGGTCTATTCGGAATGCCAAATGCAAACACTTTAGAGAGGCACTTTCCAACTACTGGGGAGATGGGAAAAAATTCTGGAATAACCTGAAGGACCTTACGGGGAAGGAAGCTAACACACCACCAACTATGCTCAACATTGATGGTACACCTACGCTCAGCCTTTATACGATCTCTTACACATTTAACAACGCATTCTCTAACCTGAGCAGCGTTCTACCGCCTGATTTCTTCAATGTCCCCACCTCCAACTCCACCTCAATAACGTTGTCCCAAGCACACCCTACCCCACAGTTCTTCTTCCAAGAGGTCCCTATGCACCTAGCCAGAACCTACATACGCAAGGCCATCAGCAAAACCGGTTACAGTGGTGACTCCTTTGATCTGAAGCTGCTTGCATTAGTTCTTGATGAGCTCCTTGAACCCCTGACAAAGATATTTAATCTTTCTCTAAGATTGGGTCAATTCCCATCGTTCTGGAAACAGACGACTATCACACCAATGTACAAAAATGGAGACAAGACGCTACATACCAACTACAGGCCCATCTCCATCCCCCCCATCTAAAGCTCTGAAACGAATAGCCTCTGATCAACTTGTGGAGTTCCTGGATAAATATGAAATCCATTGCCCAGAGCAACACGGATTCTGGAATGGGCATAGTACCACCACGGCACTGCTGGGGTTCACTAGTTTCCTCCATAACACCATTGACCAAGACATGTGTGGTGGGGTGGTATTCATTGATCCAACAAAGGCCTTTGACACTGTTAACTACCCACTACTTCTCGATCAACTGTCCACCCTTGGCATCTCCAAACATGCAGTGAGCTGGTTTGCTAGTTACCTTGGGGACAGGGTCCAATGTGTCAGGATAGCTGGAGTCACCTCAGATGAAAAACCAGTCCTCTCAGGTGTCCCCCAGGGGTCAACATTGGGACCACTACTCTTTTCTCTCTTTCTTAATGGCCTTCCTAGCACCTGCCAACAGAGAATATTACTTTATGCGGATGATGCAGTACTATTCTCAAGGAACTGAGATACTAGCCTTCTAGAAAGTCACCTACAAAGCGACTTTAGGTGTGTTGAAGATTGATTTCGCTCACATAAACTTGTTCTGAACTTTAGCAAAACTAAGGTTATGACATTCTACAACCCACGGAGCAAGTACAAAGCTCTGCTCTTCAAAATCAAGAACCTAGCGGGTGCCTCACTTGAGCATATTCCTGAGTTTAAATACCTTGGCATCACCCTGGACAGCTCACTTACATTCTTACATCATATAGGTAATGTGGCAAAAGCTGACAATATACGGATTGGTCTGCTCCACAAGCACAAGCATTGCCTGACCCCCGAAGCCCTCAGACTGGCTATCTATAGCTCTGTTACCTCCATTATTGACTATGGTCTTGTCATCTACGGCTCTGCCTCCCCAACTGCTCCCTGGAGGATATCTGTTACACTCAACAAAGCCAGTAGGCTCCTAATGGGTGCCTCCCACCTAACTCACACTTATGACCTAGATGCCCAGGCTGGATGGATACCACTCATGAGCAGAATTCGATACCAGACCTGTCTACTCACTAAAAAATTCTCCTTGGCACATGCTGCCTGGAGTTGCAAAACTCCTTACCACCCACAGCAGCACCCAACCTACACGGAGAGCTCTTCAACAGATGTTCCAGGTCCCCAGATGCCGTACCACTATGAGGCAGAGATCATTCTAGCACAGGGCTCCTCAGTGGTACAACACCCTTAACAAAGAAGCACTTACAGCTGCGACTCTAGGTCCCTTTAAAAGGGAACCTCGACGCTCCATTGCCTCAACCACGCAGTGTGACTGCCCCTCCTAAACAATGGTTTTCACCTTGTACCAGTGACAGTGGTGATCTGGACTCCTGACTCCTTGTTCCTCTTTTGCTCACCCCCCCCGCACTCCTCCCTTTACCCACCCCTCCCCTCACAGCTGACACTAGACCCAAGCCACCATCACCAATCTCATGCCACCCGCCCCTACTAACTGACAATAGCCATTGCCTGCTCACTCTTCTCTGCCTTTCTCCTCTCCATTTGCTGTTCTCCTTCAAAATATACTCATGCTGGCAATTGCTGAATCTCTCTGCAAACCATTGTATATATCGTGCTTAGTCAAACTTGAATGTAATACATGTATCTATTGTTTCCTTTGTTTTGTCATTACCCTACTTCCTTTGACGTGGAACCTTTGTAAATGAGCAGTCCCTGCTCAAAGGTACTTGTAATCCTAGAGTTTACTAAAATAAAAATAAATAAAAATACCAAAGCGGAATTCCATTCCGATTCCTCTTCTTTGCTGTCACTTGAACTGACAGGTTCCCTGGATACTGATGCAATGCCACAGTGCAGGTTACTCCTCAAAAGAAAAAAGATGGTCCCTCACCAAAGTCAAATTTAAAACAGAAACATAAGCAATCACTTTGGGATTGCCAGTCCTGTTTTCTTTGGGTTTTGACATTTTTCATTATATTGTCATTCCTTCACCTTTCCTTCTTGAATGGGAGTTGCAACATTAAATGTTAAAAGCATTCTCAATCTCCTTCATTGGAAGGTTATTCTGCAAGTCATACAGGACTCCCATGCAGACATAATTTTTTTTACAGGATACTAGGTTACGCTCTTCAGCTGATGTCGCCACTACTCAAAGACTATGGATGCCTGATATCTCCTATTTTTTCCCTAGGCACTGAGCTGTGCTCAGGGGTTGTCATATTGTTTAACAATATTTCTCCCACAGTTACAAAGTTGCTGGATTTATAGCCAGGTCAAGCTCTACTGCTGGATTATCTGATTGATGACTCTGCATTTCATTAGATTGTTCTTCATGCCCCATAGTCTAAATTCGACAGGGTTATGCTGCCTAAATTGTTTCAACCTTATTTATGTATGGCTGAAACAATAATTTGGGGGGGGGGTATTTAATTGCCCTTACAGTTAAGGGATGGGGAGGCCTGCACAGCAAAGCTGTTTTTTTACCATAATAGTTTTTATTGTTCTTTGTTATAAAGCATCATACAACATACAATAGGAAGTAAACCTGTTTAACAGCTATGAGTTGTAAAATACATACATTTAACAATGTAATGCAAAAGAGTGAAATAAAGAAAGGAGACAATTAACACAATACTTAATTAATAATGTATTGTATCACATATTTACTTCTAATCTAAAGGGGTTACTTACTGAATAAACCATATGAGTTTATCTTTAAATATAATTTCCATAAAAACTGTCCAATATGGAATTGCCTACTTCAAATTCCAAAAGGGTGTCCATATTTTATGTAGCATTTCTAGTCTATTTGCTATGGAGTAGCAAATTTGTTCATTTTAAACTGATGTACCATCTGAGCATACCATTCAGTAATAGTAGAAGTTAGCTTGCTTTTCCAATTCTGTAGTATGAGTCGTTTAACACTAAGAGCTGCGTATGAAACCCATGTTTTTTAATATTTATCTAAATCCAAAGACTCTGGAAATAGACCTAAAATGAAGATCAGAGGATTTGATGGTAACTATATCCCATCAATTTACTAGAAATAGTTATAATTTCCTTCCAAATAATTTGTGCTTTATGACAGTCCCATAACATATGCTCTAAATTTGCATGTAAATGATTACACCTCCAGCAAGTGCCATTTTCTTGATACCTCATTGCATTCAATTTTGCTGGACTGTAGTAATATCCATGCAAGATTTTATATTGAATCAACCTACCTTGAAGTTCTTTATAGATTCTATTGGCTGATTTCCATATCATATCCCAATCTTCTTCCACTATGCCAAGATTCAACTCCTCTTCCCATTTCATTTTAGCCTTAATGGTCAGACAAGTATCTATTAGACTGTCAGTCAGGATTTTATAAATAATTCCTTCACCTTTCTTAAGTGTTGTTATACTTATCAGATGCTCCCAATCCTCACAAGATGATAGGGTAAAGTCTGGGTTTAGTACAGTTAGATCTCTGAGTTGCTCCCTTAGTTGTAAGTAGTAGTGGAACTGATACCGTTGAAGATTATATCTGTCTTTGAATTCCTGAAAGGATAGTACAGATCTGCTGTTTAAGTCTATTATAGGAGCCAACCTAGTAATACTTAGTCTTGCCCAGTCTTTATTAGTGTAGCCTTTTTTCCCTTCTGTCAGTCAAGGATTATCCCATAAAGGCATTGAATCTCATGGGTTTAGTTTAGGGTTGATATCTTTTATATTTTTAAGTGCCAATGTAGATCCCACAATGCAAGGATTGTCTGCTAGTTTTGCATTCAATGGGATATAAAAATGGTCAAAAAGGGAATTAGGTCTAAGAATCTCTTTCTCCATACAGAACTTAGCCATAAAGGCTGTGGGTCACCACTGGAATTTTGTTGTGGGTTTTCTAAATGCTTTAATGCATCTTTAATTATACAGGCGGTTTGATAGCATTCTCACTAGGGTAGAGCAAACCCTCCAGAGATACATGGCATCCTTAGTTTGGAGATACCTAATCTAGGTGGCTTCCCTTGCCAGAGGAAGATCCTTATAATCCTGTTCAGCCAATTAAGTTTTTTGTTTCTGTGAAAAATGGTAAGTTTTGAAATAAATAGAAAAGTTGGGGTGCTATGTTCATTTAACTGTGTTTATTTTACCCCAAAGGGAAAGATTATGTTTCCCCCATCTAGATAAATCTAATTCAATCTCCTTTAACAAAGGGATATAATTAAGGTTAGCTACTTCTTTTAGATCAGTGGACATTTCCAAACCTAGATATGTGATACTACTTTTAAACCAAGACTTATCCAGGATATTGGTCAAGTGGCTCATGCTGTGTTTTGAGATCCCATTTTGTAGTATTTTCATTTTGCCCCAGTTTATTTTAAGTCCCCAAACTCCTTCAAAGTCAGTCAGTGTTGCTTTCAAACTTTGACAAGAGTGTACTGGGTTACTTACTATGATAGGTAAGTCATCTGCAAAAGCAAAGGACTTATGTTCATTGTTTCCAAACTTTATACCTTTGATACCTGGGTGATTATTAATTACATGTAAAAGGGGCTCAAAAGCAAGAATAAAAGGTATGGAGAGACTGGGCAACCTTGCCTAGTTCCACAAGCTAGATCAATCCGTGGGGACAGCATATCGTTAGTTAAAACCTGAGTCCGTGGCTTATCATATAACGTTGTTACCCAATCAGAAAAATCTTTACCACACCCAAATTCAGATAAGGGCGCTGATATAAAAGGGAAATAGACTGAATCAAATGCCTTAAGAATGTCAAATGATAGAATAGCATAGGGCTCTCTTTTTTATTAGCTGACCAAATCAGATTCAGTAGTCTGCGGACATCATCTGCTCCTGATCTATTCTTCATAAACCCCACCTGTTCCTGGCCTACCAATTTAACTATAACATCCTGAACCCTTTTAGCCATCACTTTAGCAAGTATTCTGTAATCAGTATTCATCAATGTGATTTGCTTATAACTGGCACAGTCTAAGCTGTCCCAACCTCTTTTGGGAATCAGGGTAAGATACAGTTGTTGCGTAGTAAGTGGGAGGGATTTATTATCCTATGCTTCATCTAGAGCTGTCTGTAGTTTTGGTAATATTGAAGGGGCAAATTTAAAAAAATCACCTGGGAACACATCGGGCCCTGGAATTTTCCCTGTTGGAAGACCTTGTGTAGCAGTCCATATTTCTTCAAGAGAGATTTTCCCACCTAATGTCTCCCTTTTCTCTTGTTATAAAGAGGGTATCTTAATTCTTGAAAAAAATGCATCAAGTTTATCAGGTAAAGATGCTCTCTTGTATGAGGATAGTTCCTGAAAGAATTTGTGGAATTCTACATTTATCGCTTTATTTTTTGTAAGAGTTACTAGAGAAGAATTTTGTATATCCCTAATTATATTTTGCTGTTGGTCCTGTTTTAGACACCAAGCTAAGAGTCGACCTGCTTTTTCTCCATATTCCCAGTACTTTTGTTTTGTCCTGAAGAGTGCGTATTCTGCCTTATGAGATAGTATGGTATTTATTTCCCCCTTGAGGACTGATATTTTATATAGAAGCTCACCAATAGATGTCATATGCTTTTTAGAGGTATCATTCAGTGCTGTTAATTTCTTTTCTTTCTCGAGCAATTCCTTGTCCCGCTCCTTTTTTTCTTAGATGAATAGCTTATTATCCTCCCTCTAATGTAAGCTTTGTATGCTTCCCAGACAGATACATGAGATACTTCCCCATTCTCATTAATCTCAAAAATCTCCTTTGTGTAATTTGTGATGCCAGATAAGAAATCCTTGTCTTTTAATAAGTTTGTGTTCAGTCTCCATCTGTGTGATTTCTCCTTAGTGTCTCCCAGCATCAAATGTAAACATACCATAGCATGGTCAGAAATAATTGTTATCAATTATAATTTCCAAAATATTTGTGACCGATGTGTCTGAGATCAGTAGATAATCTATTCTACTATATGTTGAATGTCGATTTGACGGGAATATGTAGTCTCTACTTGCTGGATGAACTAACCTGCATGCATCTGTCATACCTAGATCATGCAACAACTTCTTAAGGGATTCCCTAGAATTTGTGTTTGTCTGCATCTTTTTCATGGAGGACCTATCTAAAACAGGATCTAGCAGTTCATTAAAGTCCTCACCTATAATGAACTCATAGTCAGAAAAGGTGCTGATAGTCATAGTTAGTAAATTGAAAAAGACCACCCATTTTGAATTAGGAGCATAAACATTGCATAATGCTACTTTTTGGCCATCCAATAGACCTGTTAGAATCTAATATCTGCCTTCAGTGTCAGAAAAATTAGCATGTTTGTTGAAATAAATTCCTCTTTTGATTAAAATGGCTGTGCCATGTTTTTTAGATGAAAAACAAGCATTTTCAAATTGACCCAACCACGCCCTTTTTAACTTGACGGGTTCCCCCTCCATTAAATGTGTCTCCTGTATAAAAGCTATATCTGCTTTCTTTTTGTTCAAATAGTCTAGGATTTTTTTCCTTTTTACTGGTGATCCAAATCCATTTACATTCCACAAAACCGCCATGTAATGTGACATTTTGCCGATAACTTGGTTATTAAATATGCTATATTCCTTATTTCCAAAAACAAAACTACCGTATGTACTAAAAAGTAAAAGGGCTTGTGTTACTATATAACCTCACTTATAAAACAAAACTATTTAGCTGTAATATTAATATACTATGCTATAAACTATAACAATTTCAACCAGTATTAAATAAGATATAAGGGCCCAGATATTCAAAATGCGCCCAAAATGAGCGCAACAGCAGGAGCAAGCACAAACCAATTGCGCATATGCACAACAGGTGCGATATTCAAACATGGAGCAGAACAAATTGCGCAAGCAACCAACGTCTGAATATTGCACATACTGCGCCATAGCGCAACCAGGAAGGAGAAGCTGAGCCGAAATGTTGCACTATGGCGCAACCAGAGCAGCCCAGCTGAGCAGTCCAGAGGTGCCATAGCGCAAGCAGAGCCCCCCCAGAGCAATGGAACTGCACATCCAGGGAGGCAGGCTGGGGCCCACCGCCAGCCATGCCACACACGGGTACAGGAACACACTGCAGAACCAACACCACACCTGCACACCCAAAGCACAGCATCACTGGGGGTGACGGATGATCTACTGGCCCATGGGGACAAGCCAACAAAGCAATAGCAGAGCCATGACACCCCAGCACAACCACTGGCAGGCTGAGAGTGCCACACACAGGGGTTGACAACCACAGTGCACATCAGCCTCAAGACGACAGCACACTCTGCACTGTGACCTCAAGACACCACCTATGTGCAGTGACTGGCACTGCAGGAAACCATGCATCCCCCCCAGCACATGTCAACACCGTGCAGCACAGAAGCCTACAAGCCAGACACACCCTGTGCACCCAGCAGTGGGTGGCAGAAGACGGCAAGACCAACAGAAAGTCACTGCCATGCTGGAGATACCTCCCCATGCACACACACACACACACACACACACACACACACCCAGGACCATACCACCCCAGATGGCATGTACACCCCTGCAACTGAGCACCCATAGCCAGCTGCAAATCAGAGACCAACACATTATTCATATCAAAATAGAAATGTATATTTAGATATACTACAGAACCATAACAATAAAAACTATTTACAAGGGGGGGATGGGTACAAGGTAGGGGTGTTCAAGGGGTAGGGATGAAAAACTTGGAGAGGGAAGGCAGGATGGTAGGGATGGGAGAAGTGGGAAGGGTAATAAAAGCTATGGGCCAGCTGGCTGCTCGTCCTCTGCCTGGTGGCGCCTCATCCTGTGCCGCCTCCTGCGAAGGCCATGGCACTGGATTGACTGCAGGATGGCCTGGTTGTCCACCAACAGCTGTCTGAGGCCCCGAACATCCCGACCAATCCGCTGGAGAACCTCGAGGCCTAGGAAAATGGGAACACAGTTAATGGCTGTGACTGACCACAACCCTGAACATCACCCAACCTGCAAGCCATATAGCCCAATGTCCTGCACCTGTGATGGCATGCACCCACCCACAGTGAACATGCACATGGCCATCACAAACAGGCGGCACCAGCTATGTGCACCACTGCACACACACACTGCCCATGTCCATCACAGCACAAACAAGGCTGTCAAGTGACGTGGCAACGTGGTGCGATGCCAATTACACAGCTATGTGCCCAGTGCATGCCTGGACCACAGGTGACGCATACACAGACATGCTGTGATACTGGACAGTGATGCATGTCACCTGTGTCGTGCATACAGACATTGATACATAGACAGTGTCAGCAGATAAGGGCCTATGGCCAACCCAGTCTGTCCATTTGAGCTTGTAGGTTCACTTTGTTTTCCTAGAAGTCTGTTGCCCCTTAACCCTGACCTCCAGAATTCTGTTATGTCTATCCCGTGCATTCTGAAATCCCGTGATTGTTTCAGCCCCCACCACTTCCTCTGGCAGGGTGTTCCACTTGTCCACCACCCGTTCTGTGAAGAAATTCTTTCTCATGTTTCCTCTGAATCGTCCTCCCTCCAACTTCATCCCATGCCCTCTAGTCCTGGAACATCTTTTTCACTTCAAAATAGTGTTTCCCTGCACCCTGTTCCTCCCTGTAAGATACTTGTATGTCTCTATCATATTCCCTCTCTCCCCCCTCTCCTCCAGGGAGTACATGTTCAGTTCCTTCAACCTGTCTCCATAGGACTTGTGATGCAAGCCATGCACCATCTTTGTTGCCCTCCTCTGAACCTTCTCTGCCCACTCTACGTCCTTACGTAGGTATGGTCTCCAGAAATGTACACTGTACTCCAGGTGGGGCCTCACTACTGTCTTGTATAGTGGAATTATGACCTCCCTTTCCTGCATGGTTGTATGTGCAGGGCTACTGGTCTCCCCAGCATGCAACAGCATCCATGAAGTCATGATACTCACACTGCTCAAGCAGCTGTGTCTGCCGCTGTTGCTGTTGCTGCTGCTGCTGTTGCTGCCGCTGCTGCTGCTGTTGGGGTGCAACCCATGCTGGCACAGGGGCCCTGGCACGGCCCTCGTCAACCTGGGCCTGCATCCTCACATCCCGGCCTGTGGGAGACATATGTTGAGACAAACATCAGTGTGACTCAAAAGCAGACTGCCCCCTGCCCCAGTGAGAGTGCCTGCCCACACAGCCGTACCCATTCATCTCACAGCTGCACACACTGACACAGCCAACCGTGGCTGAGCCTTCACCTATGCACAGCCACCAAAACACACACACACACCCCTACAGAGAATACAGGTGCATAGATGGTAAACCCACCTGGCCTAGGCACCACGCCCCGCCTGGCACGTGACCGCAGCCTCTCCAACACATCCGGATCCCTCTGGCGGAGGTCATTGTACCGTGCCGCACTGCTCAGCAGACCGGCACCATCCAGTGACCCCCACCAGGTCAGTGGCCACTTGCTGCCACACCTGTGTAGTGCAATGGTGAGGGGCACTCACTACAAAGTGCCCCATAGTGGGGCTCTACTAGGGCCACCAGGTTGGCCACTTCCAGTTGGCTCCAGGACACAGCTCTCCTCCTAGCCATGGTACCAACTTTACAGCAGGCAATATGGCGCCCTGCTGCACCGTAATCCCACGTGGAGATGTTGCGCAATAGACCACCACAGGCTCCAATCGCACTGTTCGAACAGCGCCATCACTACACATAGCGCTGTCACCAGACAGTGCAATAGGGACATACACATGGCAGGCGAACAGTGCCAGGGGGCAAAGGTCATACACAAGGTCATGGGCAATGACGCAAGGCTACGCACAGCACCATCTGACGTATAGGCATCCTGCGCGACGGACCAGCTGTGTACCAGTGCCACAGTGGACTATTGCGCAGTAGTGCCACAGCGCCATATAGTGCCCATTGCTGTAGCGCCACTGGCACAATGGTGGCCATGGCCTGAATTGCCGATCGTGCTCAGCACGTCAGCAGTGCGGCAGATGCCTGCATAAGCTATCTAGGCATGCGCAATGCAGTGTACCACACAGTCACAGATCTGCACCATTGGTTCAGCCGACTCATCCGTATTGCGCAAAGCGCAGATTCACGATATTCAGCCGACACATGCAAATCATCTGATCAGCCATTCAAAGGCGCAGTGGCGCGATTTGCATGTCATTATAGTTGCTCCACTCCTAATTTGCATGCATTGCGCTATAAATGTGTGATAATGAATAAGCGCTGGCAAGATTCTGTTACTGCAGGTGAGAGGTGAGTTGCATGCTGTGTGATGTTCTGGATAATGGTCATGGGAAAATGCTGTAGAGTGCACAGTGACAGGTGTCCACTTCCCCCCATACAGATCGCCATGACCGAGCAGAGCCAAGGTGAGGGTGAGGACGGTGGGCGTAGGAGGAGGCCCAACTTTACAGCAGCAGAGACAGAGGCCCTCTTCCAGGCCTACCTGGATGAGGAGCCAGTACTGAGTGGACGAAGGGGCACCTCTCAGTCCCGTGTGGCTGCATGGGAGGGGGTAGCTCGGGCCGTTAACCTGCACGGAAGCCACCAGCGCTCCGTGCAGGAATGCAAGAAGAAGATGGGGACAGACTGCAGGAGGTTGAAGGAGAAGATGGCAGCCTTCAGGGCGGCACGTGCTGGCACTGGTGGGGGCCCGCCAGTGGTGTTGGAGCTGACCCCGACTGAGGAGACACTGGTCGCATCCATGCAGCGGAGCACTATTGAGGGCGTACCAGGAGGTGGATTCCAGACAGGTGGAAGCCCATCACTGCATGGTATGACATGGTGGTGGTGGTGTTGGGGGGGTTGGGGGGAAGGTTGTTCACATGCACTCACATGTACTCTCTTTCTGTTACAGATCCTGTTCGTCTTCAGGAGACAGTGGTGGTGGGTCCAGGCAGTGATGATGACCTACTGGACATGGAGGAGGGTCCATCCACCTCTATCACCAGCCAGCAGGCACTGCAGCAGCATGCACGCTGGGCCGCCAACTCTGGTGTCGGTGATTCGGGTGCGGGGGGTGCACAGCCTGTGTCTCAGCTGTGACCATGGCTGTAGCACGTACCTGCACCATTGATGATACAAGGACTGCAATGGGCAGTGATAGGTGTGTGTCCTATGACGGACACACAGCAGACCAGCACATGCCCCTGGGCCTTTCTGGTTCCAACTTGTGTACCAGCATGCTGGCACAGTCCTAGGCTGTGCCTGTCAGCACCGGTGGGGCAGCACCGGTGGCTGTGCAGGTGTCTGGCACTGTTGCCAGCACAGTGGTGGAACGAGTGGACCCTGGGGCACAGCGGTTGGAGGGGCAGCAGCAGCAGTCACCCACCAGGTCTGGGGGTACAGTGTCAAGCAGTGGCACATGTCCGCCGCCCTTTGATCCACCCATTCCTGGTCCTGGCGAACAGCGCCCACCCTCAAGGGGTGTTGTGCATCAGGACCTTCCACACCCTGGGGGACAGGATGCCGTTGGGGCACAGTACCCATTGGAGGAGCACACCGCCTGCTGCAGGAATCAGTACAGCTGCAGAGGCGGGTTGCAATGTCCGTGGAGGCACTGTCTGTGTCCGTGGAGTGGCACAGCAGGGAGTGTGCTCTGGACCGTGCTGAGCTGGTTCGTATGCGGACGGATGTGACCGCTGCCATTGACAGGCTGACCCAGGCAGTGGTCTCTGTCGTGGCCACATTGGGCACACAGTCAGGTGCCCCTGTACCGCACACCCCACACAGTTCACTCTCCACTCCCCGTTTCCAGCATCGTGTGACACCAGGCCTGTCGACGCCGGGTTCTGCTGTGGCCATCCCGAGCACCCCTGGTGCAGGTTTGTTCAGCATGCTGCAGACCCCTGTGCGGGCAAGGTCATGTTCGTGCAGTTGGACCCCTGGTGGTGCAACAGTGCCACCCCATGTGGCCCCTGCTCAGCCTGACAGTGCTGTTGGGTCATGGCGGGGCCACCCACGCATCCGCGGTGGCCGTGGGACAGTGCTACATGACTGAGCTGTCTCCCAGTGCAGGCCCTGTCTGGTGCTGCCATGTGTGCAATGTGTGTCATGGTGGGCAGTGCACTGCTGGGTGCTCTGCTCACCATGCCGACGCACAGACTACCTGCACACCCACCCAACTGCTGTCCACAGGTGCGTGTGCATGATGTTGCCGGCATTGTACTGTACACCAAGGTGCAAGGGTGCCCAGCATCTGACACACGTACTTGGACAGTACAGGTGGTGGGGGTGGTCGGTGGTGCTGTGTTTTAGCAATGTCGGTTCTGCAGTGCTGTGCATCTGCCCACGTATGCTCTGTGCCTGGTGTGTGTGTGTCCATATGAGTGCTCACCCCTCCCTGATGGTGTGTTTGTATGCCTGGACCCTTCCACTCCCCTGACCGTCATGCACCTCTGGTGTGTTCCCCTATGTGCCTGTGGTTTGCACAAGGACAGTGTTGGTTGCACATGTCCCCTTGACTTACCTGTGTTGTGCGTAGTGCTCCTCTGTGGTGGTGTCCCAGTGCAGCTGGGCCTGCTGGATCAGTCGGGGGTCCTGCCGTCCTAGGGGGGGCTGCTCATCACATCAACACCGGTGCCACTGGCGTCCCCATCGCTGTCCCCCTCTTCAACCTGTACAGCTATCCCATGGTCTTTGGCCATGTTGTGCAGGATGCAACAGGCCAGGAATATCCCACAGGCCTTTTGGGGGCTGTACTATAGGGCACCGCCGGAGGTGTCTAGGCATTGGAAGCGTGCCTTGAGCATCCCAAACACCCACTCTATGATGTTGCGTGTTGCGGCATGTGCCTCATTATAGCGCTGCTGCACTGGGGTCATGGGGCGCCAGTACGGTGTGAGCAGCCAGGGACGGAGTGGGTATCCGCTGTCACCTGTGTGGAGATAGTCGAGATCAGTCACATTTTCAGGTCCATATTGGCCATATCCCTGTGTGCCAATACCATGGCACCTGTGGCATTCCCACCCTTGCCCTGAGTTTGCATTCCATACATGTGTACTCACCCACTAGATGTCCTGTGGGGATGTCCCCACTCTTGAATCGATGGCACAGTGCAGACTGATACCATATGAAGGCATCATGTGCTCTGCCAGGGTGTGTGGCACAGACATTGATTATGCACCCAGTGGCATCACACACCACCTGGCAGTTGACACTAGGGAATCCCTTTCTGTTCCGATATGCGAGGCCATCGGGGCCTGGTGGCATGCAAATGGCCAAATGGGTGCAGTCTATGGCCTCTAGCACACCAGGCATACGTGCTACCCTGTGGAACTCCTGCATGTTTGCTGTACGCTCTGCCGCCATACTGGGGAACTGGATGTACTCCGCAGCATGCGGCAGCAGTGCACTGAGGAATTGGGTGAGGATGCGTGATGTGGCTGACTGTGTGATGCCTGTGGTGTCCCCTGTCAGCCTCTGGAAGGTGCCCGTGGTGAGCAGGCACATGCAGGCTGTCACCTTGGTCTCCACCGACAGAGCGTGACTCCGTCGTGAGGGTGCCTGCATCACATCACTGCACAGCTCACAGAGCCATCTCAGTATTGCCCTGTTCAGGTGGTACCGGCCCACGATCTCTACATCTGTGTACAGCTCAAAGCTGATGCGGGCACGGTACTGCCTGTTGGGGGCATACCGCCGACGGGCCCTTCCATGGCCATGTCCCCCTGCAGCATGCATTCTCACCCCCCTCATTACAGCTTCCATGTGGAAGCTGGCACTGTCCATCTCCCTGGCTTCTGACCCCCGGCTGGTGTTGCTGTGTTACCCCCGCTGTCCTCACTGCTACTTCCACTGCACCGGGCACCCCCCGCTGGCCTCTACAGACTATGGCCCATGCTTTCCTTGCCTGCCCTTTGCTGTCTGTCTGTCTGTCTGTCTGTCTCTCTCTCTCTCCCCCACTTGGCAGCCTGGTAGCGTTCTTGCGCCGCTTCCTTGAGCCTTTTTATTTTGGCTTATTTCCGCTAGTGCGCAATTTCCGGCTGTGCCGCTCTTGCACATCGCGCAAGTCTTTGAATATCGCATTGCGGTCTTTATGCATGGATCCACCCCCTTCGGTTGCGCATGCCTTCATTTTCATTGCGCTGTTGCTCAGCATGTTTTCGGGGGCGCAACTGCCTCCTTCTGAATATCACTAAATGGCGCATTTTTGACTTGCGCATGTGCAACCCTGTTGCGCATGGCGTAACCCTTTTGAATATCCGGGCCAAAGTGCTTAGAAAGTGAACTTTTAAACAGTTTCAGAGAATAACTGTCAAATGAATGATACAAGTTGGCTGTAATCTACTTCTATTACCCAAAGAGTACTGGATCCAGATCCAAGGTACTGGGCTTGATGAGCTTTAACTACCAAAACATAGAGAGGGGCCCCTCCCTCAGCTTTGACACTTATGAGCATAATAATGTTATGACAATATTTCATTAATGGGTCTGAACTCCAGGTACTAAAATCCATGAGCTGAGCATCCAGGAATGCATAATTCAACTCAATAAATAGAAAGAAGAAGAAAGAGCTGAACAGGAGGCAGGGGAGAAAGGAGCAGAAGTCTTAGGGTAATTAGACCAATAAACACGTAATGAGGCTAAAAACCAGAGGAGCCTACACATTACTGTTTGCCATTCAATTCTTAATTTAGCCCTGAAACATCATATTTATACCAATTACTATATTGGTGGCAGTATAAATGTAGATTAGTTTTTAATGTGAGGAATCCAGGAATGCTGTCTGCACAGCATGCACAAAATTAACAGCAAGATTAAATGAGGGGTCCTTGTGTCACGTAACTGCATCTTACACATGTTGTGCACCTCATCATCTTACCTGTAAGACCCTCTAATCTATAATTATTCCCAGATTCCAACAAGTTCCTCAGTTATGAGTTAATGAAACAAACAAAAAAACCTAATGAAATAAAGGAAAGGCAAAGATTTTACTAAAATGCATTTTCCTGTTATACCTCCGCTTTAGTCTTTTTTCCCTATTGTTTCCTTCCTCAGCACAAACTGTTGCAGTAATATTATGCCTATAATTGTATAGCTTCCTTTACACGAAACCCCCTTCTCTTCAGTAGATGTTAAAATGGAATGTAACCAGGGGAAAAATAACACTAGAACATAACTCTTCACTTGAAATCTGCATGCATAACTAATGCACCGGTCCACATGATCTAAGAATTCAGATAATGCAATGAACAGGTAAAATGAATATGAAAAATAACAATGCACAGAAATAACTTTAGAAATGACTTTAAGCAACCAAGAAATGCCTCACATATACTTAATAGACTAGGAAGTGGGAAGTCCAGCATAATAAAACTTCCTATTTATGAAGTTGCACGACATTGATAAGTTAATTGTTGTCAGCAGGAACCCCACTGCCAGTCAAGTCAGTTATTTCTTACCTCCTTGCAACCTGCTATTGTCCCAGAAAAAGTTAGGAAGGATCACAGTAGCTTTGCAACTCCACCTGGATGAGAGGAGGATCGAGAAAGAACCGTAAGTGAAATGGACATTTCTCAACAAACCAATCAGCACCATGTGACCTAGAGGGTCATAAAGAGAATTATATCCTTTCATGTTGTGGCCATCGGTACTCCAGTGACAGAATCAAGCTGTGAATTCTTCTCTTCTGATTGTAATGGTGATGTTACAAGAGCCAAGCTGGTTAAATAGGTATTTCCCCAACTGCAGGATCTGCTTCTGACACATTGGGCCAGATATTCAAAAGGGCTGCTCCATGCTTAACAGGGTTGCGCATGCTCAAGTCCTACATTGCGATATTCAGCAGAAGGCAGTTGCGCCACTGAAAACAGGCTGAGCAACAGCGCAATGCAAATGAATGCATGCTCAACAGGAGAGGGAGGAATCATGCATAAACTGCACAGCCCGATATTCAGCCGGGCTGTGCAGAGTTGTGCAGGCGCAACCCCCAACCTGAGCCTGCAGGACCTTAAGCCAAAAAAGGCTGTAGAGGCCACCCACAGGTGAGCTGCTGTATTGCAGGGCGCAACACAGCAGCTGCCACCTGTGGCTGGCCCCCAACTCAGTCCCTGTGGCCCCCCCAGCCTGATTGCGGGCATAGTGTACTCCCACCCCACCGGGCCGATCGCGGGCATCAATGTGGCTCCCCCCCTTCCGTTCACATCCCTGGTGGTCCAGTGGACCGTAATGCCCGATCGCTGGCAGAATGTGAAATGAACCCCCGAACACGTTCCTAGTGCCCGATCGCGGGCAGTAAGTAAAGTGAACTCCCCACGAACATCTCCCTGGTGGTCCAGTGGACCGTAATGCCCAATCGCGGGCAGAATGTAAATGACCCTCCCGCCCCACATCTCCCTGGTGGCTAGTGTCCTCCCCACCCCACCCACCCACCCACGAAGCCCCACCACCCGCTCCCCGGCGGCGGCGGGCGGCAGCATCCACCCGCCCCGCCCGGCCGCCCGCTAATCTCGACTGTCAGAGGCTGCACGCCCATTGGTGCAGAGCAAGAACCAATGGGCGAGCAGCCCATACCGTACATGACAGTCCAGATTTGTGAATGAATCATTCCACAGAATGTTCTTGTGTAGGGCATGTGGTGCAATCAACATGCTGTTTTTTTAATATATAACTCGTTGCTTTTAACCACTTGAGATCCTTTATGGTATTGTTCTAAAGCCTTGGCAAAAGACTTTGCATCCCTAGTGGTAGGGAAAGTATGCATTTTTCCATAAGAGTCAACCACAATAAGCATCACTAGATATTTAATATAATACAGAATCCCATTTCTAGAATATTTGTGTTTGACCTCATAGAAGCTCCTTCTCTTCTCCATAACTATTGAAGAGATGCCCTGGAATAACAATATTTTGTTGCCTCTCCATGATAGTTGTTTTTTTTTTTTTCTGGTCAGTCTTTGTATCTGTTCTTTAACTGTAAAACGCAGAAAATTAGCAAGGATTGGTCTGGGTCATTGGTCAGACTGTGGCTTGGGGCCCATTGCTTGGTGACACCTTTCTATTTCTAACACCCACAGCTACTGGTAATCCAATATCTGTGGTTGTAATCTTTGCAGAAAGTCATTCATGTTGCCCCCTTCTTCCCCCTCTGGTACCCCTAAAATTATCAGATTATTTCTCCTGCCTCTGTTTTCTAAATCGTCTATTTTTTCTAATAGATGGTGAATCTGCTTGCCTTGAGAATGGAATTGATCTTCCAAATCTGCAACAGTATCTTTAAACATGTCAATTTGGTTTTCAGAATAGTCTAAATGCTTAGGGACTATTAGTGATTCCTGTTTAAGATCCGTTACCGATTGAGTGACTGAGAAAATTTCTAATATAATGTCTTTTAACATTTCTTTTAGGGACTGTGTATCATCTTTGTCTGCTGCTATCGATCACTCTGAACTTGGGAGAACAGGCTGTTTCCTTCCCACTGACATCGTGGCTGTCATCAAATTGGTTATCTAAATAAAACAGTTGTAAATTGCGCTTTTAGATTAAAACTCACTCAGGTTATTCCTCAATGTTTCTGCTACTGATACAATACAATATTACTGCTCAGACCCTATTGAAAATACTAAAAAATAAATTAAAACATGCCAAAACTGAGGAGCGACTCCTTCAGGCAGCCAACATCATCTGCACCAGTTCGCGCTCCGCACAGCAAAACTGTTGTGTGATTCCTTGTGTCTGCAGACTGTTTGCAGGGAGTCCCACCTGGCTGACGCTTTTTGTGTCCTTCATCCTGCTAGTGGTTTCATGTACCATAGGGCTCAGTATGTGACATGCATTGATTATGTGTTTGTTTCCAAGAGATGCTCAATTTTGTCAGCAAAAATTCCTATTGAACTTTCTGATCATTTTCTCCAACATGTTTCTCTGTCCATTGACCCAACAGGTTTGCCTTAAAAGCCCTGCTGGAGGTTGAACAGCACCATCCTGCAGGACTCTTCCTTTTTTTGACTCCTTAAGATCCCTTTTATGGGCTCATATGTAGGTCCTGAATCATTTCCTGGAAGTAGTGCACTTGTGGGACCATACTAAATCCGTGTTGAGTGCCTTGGCAAAGAGATATTTCCGATCAGCAAGGAGGTCTATGTACCATGCTTATGTTGACAACTGCCATCCACTTTTACCTTAATCTCTTTGGAGGCTGAGCAGGGTTTATCCTTGCAAGCCAAGATTTGTTCTGTAACGGACTGTATGAATGCCTTCCAATATGATAAGGTTAAGTCAATATTATTTGAACATTCTTATTGGTCCCAAAGCACACACCTCTCTGAGGATGTTTTTTCAAAGTTGTGTCACATGATTTCTTTACTTGATGAAACAGGATTGGAACATTTATCCTGTACTGGAATGCTGCAGGTTGTCATTGACTTCATGCTTCAGACAGTTAGTTCCCTTTTTACTCTTGGAGATTCAGCTGCAATTTTTTTTAGACCTCTGTACCACCAGTATCTTTGGCCGATAATTATTTTACCCAACCCATTAGAGAGGCAGAAGTTTTGACAGTAATCAAGACCCTCCACAAAGGTAATACACCTGGGATGGATGGCTTGACATCAGAACTTTACCAGTTGGCACTGTCCCTTTTTGTACCAATGCTCGCTTTTGTTTTTAACACCATTTTGGGCCATATGTCCCTCTCTGGATCAATTACTGAAGCACTTCAAATTTTTTTTATTAAAATCTGGTGATAGACGTAACCTTTCTAATTGGCGACCGATTTGCCTCCTCAATACACACACAAGAGGGGTCGATTCCAAGACTTATAGCGCAATTCACTGGCAGATGTGAGTTGTGAAATGCCCCACAGGGCTGTGGAGGGGTTGGAGGCCACTGGACAACCCTGAGGAGAATGGCAAGTGGGGGAAGCGTACTACCTTGTGGGGCATTGCTCTGGCATGGGGACATGTAGATGATAGCTGCCAACATAGGGCAGCGCTGGCACTGTGGGTGGTGGGGGACTTATGTGGGACCATGTGGTGTTGGCTGTAGGGGCACCAAGCACGGAGATGTGACCCCTGTGGATGTAGGATATGGTTAGACCAGCTAATAGCTGGTCTAACCATACTTATACCATTGTCTGCCGGGGTCCCTCCTGGAATAGTGAATTATCATCCCATCAGCCATACACCTGGAATAGAGCCATAGCTGATGCCAGAAACCCCCTTGAGCCATGTCACAAGGTGTTTCTGGTGTAGCCCACCTTTGGTGCAGGCAGCCTGTGCCATGTCACAGGCCACCTTTCAGAACAGCGGGTGACGTAATGCATGTCTCAAGGTGTGACTTGCACCATGGGGTTTGGCACAAGTTGCCTTGTGACATGCATAACCCATTCTGGAATCAGGCCCAACGATTCTTACAAAATCTTTTATTCATGTTTGACATGCATTTATGCCTCCATTATTCATCTTTTCCAGTCCTGTTCAATTTCTGGTCACAAAATTCAGGATAATCTACTGTTGATTAGAGATGTGGTTGTCAATTATAATTCCCACCAGAAAGATCACTACCTTATTGGGATGGACCAGGCTAAGGCCTTTGATATGATTTCCCATGACTACCTTTTTTTGGTATTTCAGAAGTTTGGTTTCTCTTGCATTTAATTAATTAGACTGGGTTGTTATATTCCCGGTTCTCAATACTTCCACCCATCAATGGCTGGCAGGGACCCCGTGTGTTCCCCCACATTTTGGTGTCCGGCACAGATGCCCATTGAGCCCTCTTCTTTCCATTCTTACCTTAGATTTGATGTTGTGGACGTTGACCAAGGCCTCCCACATATTGGGGATCCCCCATCCTCTCACCTCCCAACCAGTTAAGCTGTCAGCTTATGCTAATAATGCCTGTTTATTCATTACAGATGCCCCCTCTGGCGAACATGCTATTAAAAAAAAATTCTATGTAAATTGCTTACTAACATTACCATGATTACTGGATCCAGGTTTAATTATTCTTTTTTTTTTTTTTTCCATTCAATTTTTATTGAAGTTTACAATACAGAGAATGAATCACAAGGAACATTTAATGTAATGAAATATGATTGCCATACACATTGAGTGGATTCATTCTCTCCCAACCCCCCCTCCACCCTATCCCACCCCTTCTGACGCAGCAGTATAGCATAGAATTAACATCATATACTTTTTAAGGCTACGTTTCACACTTGTAACGAGTACAGGGCTTGTAGAGAACCCCATATTTTATTAAATTTCTTAAGTTTATTGGAAAGACTTGCAATGGTTCTCTCCGTTCTGAGATTTGCAAGGAGCTCTTGGAGCCATTCTAAATAAGACAAGTTGTTAGAATCTTTCCAATGCCTAAGAACCACCTTTTTAACAGACATGGAGATTAAAGCCATATAAAAATTTCTACATCTTACTGTAATAGCAGAAAAATCACCCAAAAGACATATTTCAGGTGTGAACAACTCTGAGAGCCCTAAAAGTGGGTCAGCTTTTTGTTTTATGGTAGTCCAGAGGGGGGCGACCTTGGGGCATTTCCAGAAAATATGGAGAGAATCCCCCGGCAGCGGCCCACATCTGGTACAGAGCGGAGTGAGTAGACACTGCGCCTATCCTGGCCAATTTTTGTGGAGTATAATATATATTATGTAAAATTTTAAATTGCATTAATCTAAGTCTATCCTGGGATAGGAAATTATGGCAATTGTTCCAGATAAGTGACCAATCAAATTCCATGTCTGGGAAAAGGGAAGACCAATTAGAGACAGGGGCAAAGTTATCGGAATATGTCCAAGCAAATAAGGTACTGTATATTTTCGAGACTGCATGAGGCATTCCAGCCAACTCGAGAAGAGAAACCTGGAAATTAAGCTGTGCAGGAAAAGGAGGAGTAACCCCAAATACCTTCAACATGCAATGCCGTAGTTGATATATCTTGAAAATATTAGTAGCAGGAATCATGAACTTATGTAAAATTTCCAGAGAGGGACTCCATTGTCTATCAGGTGTAATGGAATCTTTTAACAAGGAGCATTTTATGGGAAGAAGCCAGTTAAAAGATAAAGGCTTATTATCCAGCTTCAAGTTGGGGTTGCCAATTACTGGCCGATATAGATCCTTGGTATTGTCATATTTAAGAAACGCACACAACTGAGAGTGGGACATAATCGAAACTGCAATGGGATATTTACGTAGGGATAATGGGAGAAGTCCTATTTTAGTATATAATAATGCAGCTGGGAGAAAACCATGTTTCTTAATACTATCCAACTCCACTCTAAGCCAAATCGGGGTATACAGGGAGCGTGCTAATCGCTGCTCTGCTGTCAACCACTGTAGATATTTATTGGCCTGACTGGCCCAATAGTACAACCCCATATGTGGAAGCTTAAACCCTCCTTTGTCTTTAGGAGCAGCCAATTTAAGGAAGGCCATTCTGGGTTTTTTATACCCCCATATAAAAGAGGAGAACATGCTATGGATTTTTTTAAACCAGGATAATGGGAGGTTAATGTTCAACATGTTAAGGGGATAAAAAAGATGGGGAAAAACATTTATTTTAATTAGGTTGATCCTACCCCATAAGGAAAAAGGGAGAAGTGTCCATCTATGAAGGTCTTGGTCTATTTTCTGAACCAATAAATCCAAATTTAACTGTTTGAACCGAGTATTACTCCGGGTTAATATAATTCCCAGGTATTTGATGGAATTAGGCTGCCAAGCAAGCCCGGTGGTAATAATTTCTTGTTTATACACCCTGTGATTCAAAGGAAAAACTAAAGTTTTCCCAGTGTTAAATTTGTAATTTGAAACCCTACTGAATTTGTTTATTATATTAAGAATAGCAGGGATAGATGTGGCAGGGTTGACTATATGCAGGAGAAGATCATCTGCATATGCTGCAACCTTGACCACATGTCCATGTAGGAGAATACCTGAGACATACTGGGCTCTTATTAGTCTCCAGATAAGAGGCTCCAAATATACGTTGAAAAGCAATGGGGACAGTGGACACCCCTACCTTATCCCCACATGGAGTTTAATCGGACTGGAAATCATACCATTACAGGCAATTCTGGCAGAAGGAGACAGATATAGTGAGCGGACCCAACACAGAAATTCATTAGGGAAACCAAATGCCTTCATTGTCACAAACAGGTAATTCCAATAGACCCTGTCGAAGGCCTTCTTGACGTCTAATGAAACTAAGGCCATTGGGGTGATAGCATCCTTAGAAGCCGAAAAGACATGAGCAAGAGTTCGAAAATGATCAATGGACAATCTTCCCTTCATGAAACCCACCTGCTCCTCTCCAATTATCGAAGGGAGAACCTCACTCATACGGTCCGCCAATATTTTAGCTAAGATTTTAATGTCGTGGTTAATTAAGGATATGGGTCTATAACTTGAGACAAGGTCCTGTGATTTATCTGGTTTGGGCAATAAAACTATAAAGGCCTCGAAAAGGGAAGGGTCAGACCCCTGGCCCGAGAGAAGAAATTGAAAAGGGACAACAAGATGGGGGTTAATTGCCTAGAGAATACTTTATAAAAATTAGAAGAAAAGCCATCAGGACCTGGAGTTTTATCAGCCGGGAGGGATTTGATTACTGCAATTATTTCATCCTCAGTAATAGGAGATATAAGTGTGTCTTGTTGAGATTTAGAAAGGGAGGGTAAATGCGAATCTGTCGAATAACTTTGCAGCTCTTCTTCAGAGGGGGAATTAATCATGGGAGCATATAGATCCCGGAAATAGGTAGTAAATACATCTACTATCTCAGGAAGTGAAGTTTTAAGAGGGTCCCCTTCTGAGAGACGGACAGCTGGGATAAATCAAGCTGATTCGAATTGCTTGACACGCATAGCTAACAGCTGCCCGGCTTTCTCCCCTGGATCTGTATAGACAGCATTAGTTTTTAGAATGGCAAACTTGGCTTGCTGTCTTAATAGATCAAGGTAGGCATCTCTTAATTTAATTAAATCTTGCTTAACCGATTCAGAAGAGGCAGGGGAAAGACTACGTTCCATGTTCCTGATTTGGAAAAGAAGGCAAGAGACTTTGTTTTCCCGTTCCTTTTTCCTTTTTGAGGTTAGGCCAATTAAAATACCCCTGAGGAATGCTTTAAGAGCGCCCCATTCCATATCGGGTCGTCATATGGTATTAGCATTTAGAGCCATAAACTGTTGAATTTGAGATGCTATATAATCAACCTTACGGGGATCTTTGAGAATTTGATTATTCAACTTCCATCTACCCCCTTTTTTCGGAAATGAGAACAGGGATATTGTACATACTACCGCGGAATGATCCGAGAGTGGGCCCGGGACAATATTGGAATCTAAAACCCTAGAAAGCAACGTTTGAGAGATGAGAATGTAATCAATCCATGAGGACGTGCCATGTACTGGGGAGACATATGTATACTCCCGGGCATTGGGATGAAGCACACGCCATACATCACAGAGTCCTGCAGAATCAAGAAAATCCCTGAATGCTCTTTGGGCGGGGGAAAGGCCATGGGGGATTCGACCAGACCTATCTACTGAGGAATCAAATACAAGATTAAAATCACCCCCTATAATCATAGGCATACCCAGAAAAGGGTTGAGGACTTCCAGTAGTTTTATGAAAAAGCCTGGGGTATCTGCGTTGGGCCCATATACGAATCCCAGCACAATATCCATGGTGTGCAACTTACCCTTCACAAATAGAAATCTCCCAGAGGGGTCGACAGTGGTTTGGGAGGGTCTGAAAGGGACTGATCTATGTAAAAGCACCATAACTCCCCTACTTTGAGTATTGCCCTGTGCAGCAAAGACCTGTCCCACTTGTTGCCTTCTCAGTTCATCGGCTTCATGATTAAGTAGGTGCGTCTCTTGTATGAATATAACATGTGCTTTGAGGTGACTAAGGTATTTTAACACCTTATATTGCTTGGTTTTATACCTGGCTCCTTTAACATTCCATGTGCTAAGCAAAATATTGTTAATCATTAATCCTTAAGACCCTGGGTATCTGCTTGAAGTCCAAACTATATTGATACATGTTTATTCTTAATGCCCATAGTAAAGTGTCTGCTGCGCCAGCCCACCTTCCCTCCACCCCAAAACAAGCTAATACCAATACCCAACTCCCAAAAGACAACCCCAGTAACCCACTGTAAACCCCAACCCCCTCCCACACCCACCCCATAATCTCATGGTACATGACAACCAGCTCACGTAGACATCTCCCTATTACCCCAGCCCCCCGCCAAATGCCACTAGACTAAATACTATATTACAACATCTAACTCACTTAAACCCGTTCTAACCAACCGACCTAAAGATACAGGTTAATTGCAATCAGCCATGTACAATAATCCTAAGTACACAGGCATTAAAACATAATGATCCTCATCTTAGTTATTACAGATCGTGAAAAATGAGAAGGAAGTCCTGAGGGGAATTACATTACAATCATTTATGGAGAGATTACAGTTGCATAAAACAAAGGCATACAGGGCTTATATTAGCAGCCCTTATGATACTCAAAACTGTACTAGGGAGGTATTCTAATCATACATCCCCCTGTAAAGACCAAGAAGTATCAAAATTTACTACTGTCTAAATCTTTCCCTAGAAAAAACCAGAGTAAAGAAAATAAAAATCATGTGAGAGAAACAACTGTCTCTGGTGCCATCTAGCGGCAATGTGTTCGAAATACAGTCTCCAGCTGGATATCGAGAGCCACTAGATCCATGGGGAAAACAGCAACACAGGCTAACCCTTCAATAAAACAAAGGCATACAGGGCTTATATTAGCAGCCCTTACGATACTCTAAACTGTACTAGGGAGGTAATCTAATCATACATCCCCTTGTAAAGCTAAATCTTTCCCTAGAAAAAACCAGTGTAAGGAAAATAAAAATCATGTAAAAGAAACAACGGTCTCTGGTGCCATCTAGCAGCAATGTGTCCAAATACAGTCTCCAGCTGGATATCGAGAGCAGTAGATCCATGGGGAAACAGCAACACGGGCTATCCCTTCAAAACCATTCCAGAATCAGGGATGTCTTCAGGGCTTCAACACTAAGCAAACAGGCACGCAGCTTGCCCTCGCACCTGCCTCAGATAGCGAGATTTTGATTGGGAGCAATAGCTGTGCTGAACAGCACAGAGAGGCAGGATAGAGATCTTATTTATGTTGAGAAGACAGCGGGTACAGCAGTATGTACAGGCAGAAGTTCTAGGGGAAATCTTGTGAGATGAATCCCATCACTTAGAAGACAAAGAGAGTGAGAAGAGAATGAGACAAGAGAGCGTATACACGATCCAGGACAGATAGGGCGTACATCCCTCCTTCACTGGCCACTTTAAATACTCGAGATCATGTATTACACACTGAAGTTGGGGCTCTGGCCTGAGGTAAGGACGTCCTTGATTCAGGTAGAACGGAATAGGTCAGGGAATGCATTTTTGAGCCCAACCACCGCAGATTCCACATTCTCATATGCAATCCAAGAGCCGGAGACCAGGACTTGGAACCTGGCCGGGTAGCCCACTCTAAATTTGATCCCAGCCGCTATTAATTTTGTGGCTAGAAGATGGTACGTGGCTCGTTTTTGACGTACTGAGAAAGGCAGATCTTGTACTATCCTCAGTTTGGCCCCTTCTCACATAAGTTCCTTGGCTTCTCGAGCTTTGGTCATGAAGTGCTGCTTTTCTTGAAAATTTAAAAAGCAGAAAATAAAAGTCCTAGGGGCAGCACCTTGAGGCAGGATGGGACGTGATGCTCTGTGAGCTCTTTCGATGGAGTATTCAGAGCCAAAAGGGGTAGGGCCGGCGATTTTTTTGATGAAGTGCTTTGTAAACTTGATAGGATCTGTACCTTCCTCACGCTCAGGTAAGCCTATTATTACCGCATTATTGCGGCGACTTCGGCCCTCAAGATCTTTTATTTTGTTTTCCATTCTGGCTACATGCTGCCTTAAGGCTATCAGGTTGGGATTAATTTGCTCTTGTTTGCATTCCAAGGAGTGAATACATGCTTCGTTATCCGACGGTCTTTGGGAGAGAGTTTCCAAAGCATTGGAAATATGTTTAATTTCTCCAGCGATGTTCTGTATTTCCGTTTTGAAAGGCTGAAATTCTTCTAGGAATTTAGCAAGAGTAAGAGGCTCCGTTTCCATACTCCCAGGGCCAATCGATTGCGTCTGAAATGCAGTAGAGGCCTTAGACTTTTTCCGGGCCTTCTCAGGCGTTGTTGGAGGGATATGCTTAGGAGGGTTTTTCTTCATCTCTATTTCCATCTGGCCACCGTCGGGTAGACACCGATTGTTTAGAAAACTTCCAGCAGTTGGAGAGCAGTAAAATAGGTTCTCAAACTTTGCCAAATCAGTATTAAAGCTGACGGGGGACAGGAGCTCGTGAAGGAGAATGCTACTCAGTGGACTGCATCACGTGACTCCAGGTTTAATTATTCTAACTGTTGGATCCTTCCAATCAAGGTAAGTGGATCCTTTCCTTTGACTATTGGTGATGTTGCCATCACCAAGGACCCAGTCAAGATTTTGTGCATTTATTTTGGAAGCTCTAGTTTGCCAGAATTGAATTGGATAAAGGTAGCAGACACTGGGGCTGCCCAGGTGACTATCTGTAATCTTGGCAACTGTCCAAGAAAAAGAGGGTGGGGTGGTTAAAACTGTTCTGCTCTCCATCTTTCTTTATGTAAGTGCTGTTTTTCCCCTTCCTCTGTGTTTGGAAACCAGACTATATAGCATTCTCTTCACCACGGTTTCGGGGGGTAGGCTTAACCTGGTTAAGAGGGATGTTTTTTACCTCCCTTATGAAAATGGTGGTCTGAACATGGTTCATCCCGTGGTTTTCTTTTATAGTGTGTTTTTTTTCCAATACAATATTGTCCCCTTGATATCAGGCCATCCTTCCCTATGGAAGGAATGGGTGCAAGTTTGGATGACACCCCTTCAATTTGAATGGAGCCAGCCTAACCTTCTTTTCTGACCAGCCAGCCATTTTGCTGCATTCTTGGCCCCTTTTTTGACTTGTGATTTGGACCCTGCATAGGAAGGCCTTTTATAAGGTTTTGCTGCCTGCTGAGGCAGATGTTATGCCACGGGTCCCACCTGTCATTTGACAAAAAGCTTTGCTTTACTTAAATTATTCCTTTATTCCTCCCCAATACTGGGATGTAACATGGTTGTGTTGCCATGGCAAACTTAACATAAAAGGCAATAACAAACATAAGAGTGTCACAAAATAATTTTTCCCCAGGGATTGTTGCCATGACATGATTGAATCAATTCAGCATTTATACTTTGGCAATTTTGGTCCTTTTTGGGAACTAGAAGCTTACATGTCAGTTATTTGACTGTTCCTCTCCCGTTAGTTACACTGTATATAGTCAGGTTACAGTTTGCTGTAGTATGCAGTCACGGATGCAGTATTACCAATGTCTACCAGAATTTAGCTTCATTTGTCTCTTGACTGCTATCCCTGTATTCTGTTTTACTGTATGTACTGACTGTACTACTCAGCTTGGACTTTTTGACCTCAGGTTGAGATGTGCACTGTGCCACTTATTCAATTTCTGTTAAACTGCACCTACTTGCCTGTATCCTGTTTTTACTATATGTACTGATTGAACTACTCTGCAAGTATTTTTGACCTCATGCTGCAGTGTACCATGCATTGTATTTTCTGTTTGCCTGCACCAGTGTACTGTATTTCAAATTGTGGACTGCCACTTTATGGCTCAGGTCATGACTGAAAATGGTCCTTTGGATCAGCTCACTTATCCGGTTACCAAAGACATAAATAAATAAAGAAATAGATGAATAAATAAATAAATAAACTTCTTGGGTTGACCATTTTTGGCATTCCATTGCTTATAACGTCTGTATTTCTGAAGTCATGACAGTCAAGTCCTCCAGGTATGATCCTTCTGTACTGCTAATTATTTTTGCCTGCCTTAGAGTGGGAACCTGGAGGGTTCATGGTAAATTTGTGTTGCAACAACAGGTATTGGACCATACTAATATTTTGTGAATGGTAGAAACTGACCTAGGGAAGTAATGTGTAGTGTAACTCACCAGGCTCCCCCAGTCGGTCTGTATTCACCATTGGAAACACTACCCATGGGCAATTTTCTGATCTTGGTGCAGTTTTACTTTTCAGGACTGTTGGTTACAGTGGTATGGGATTTTGTGTGCATTGGTGGTCTTATATTTAATGCTGACCCTTAGTTTTACTTCCATGCACACACTGTTTATTTTTGCTGATTTTGTCATGTGTTCCCTCCTGTTTGTTCCTTTGTTCCTTTTTCCTAGCATGACTATTTTCCTTACTCTAGGATTGTGACTATGCTTGAGTGCAAGTTTTATTTTTTTTCCTTTATTTCCCATGTGTTTCTTGGGATTTGTAAGAACTGTATTATTATTATTAATTGATTTGGTTTCAATAAACAATTCTATTCTTTTCGAGAAGTGCCATAGGATCTTTAACGTCCACCTGAACAACAATCAGAACAGGCAGACGGGATCTTGGTTTAATGTTTCATTTGAAAGACAGCACCCCAGGAGTGCAGCATCCCCTTTATGATGCACTACAGTGTCAGTATTGGGATTTACCCCAAGTGCCTGGTGTGGGGCAGTTAACTAGTGTGGTTGCGCCCTGAGGTTTTCACAGCAACAGTCATTTTTTTCTGTGTTTATAAAACTTTTTATGGCTTAATGTATACTTGATCCATGTATATACATGGTCAGTGTTTAGTATGATATGATCATTGGGATGTAGAGGAACTGGAGTTTGGGGGTTGGACCAAAGCAGTGCTGGAACTGCTTTGAGAGGTCTGATGCAGGGTACTTCTATTCCTCCCACTTGATAATTGAAGAAGGGTATACCAATTTGGTGGTCATAGGACTTGATGCTATGTTTTTATAGGGAGAGAATTTTCAGGACTATTAGCCCTTCCCCCATGCAGTCTAACTGTGGTAGTGCTGGTAATACTAAAGGCAGCTGTGTGGTACTTGTTATCCCACAGGTAACATCAATAACATATCCCCACCTCTCAATAATAATATTAACTTTCACTGTGTGGCACCTTAAAACCCATCCACCCCCTTCCACATTCAAACAGCAGTAGTGCCAGCAATATGTAGCATGACTGTCTTGCACTTGTCCACGCCAGTAGCATTAACAAGCCTTTTATTCTCTCTCACCATAATAAAACAGCCACTGTGTGGCACATATTGTATCTGCCTTCCACCTGCTTATTCTAACACCAGCAGTGGCAAAATAATTAACACCACTGTGCCCCACTTGTGCTCATACCAGCAGCTTCGGTACCCCCCATCCACACACACTCACACACACATGCACACATGCACACATGGTAATACTAAGACCTTTGGTACGGCACTTGTTATAGACTGAACCCCTCCTCCTTGTTATAGACTGATCACCTGCTCCTTGTTTTAGACTGAACTCCTCCTCCTTGTCATAGTCTGAGCTCCTCCTCTGTGTTATCAACTGAGCTGCTCCTCCTACTCATTCTAGTACTGGCAGAGCTGATAATCTTCACCATATTATCTACTGCTGCACATGCTAAGCACAAACATTTCAGAACAAAAACTGGCAAGCAAACATAATTGCCATTGGCCAGTACTTATTTAAAGGTAGACAGCAGGCACAGCATCTCATAGATACATAGATACATAGACAGTGTCAGCAGATAAGGGCCTATGGCCCACCCAGTCTGCCCATTTGAGCTTGTAAGTTCAGTTTATGTTTTCCTAGAAGTCTGTTGCCCCTTACCCCTGACCTCCAGAATTCCTTTATGTCTATCCCATGCATTCTTAAATCCTGTGATTGTTTCAGCCCCCACCACTTCCTCTGGCAGGGTGTTCCACTTGTCCACCACCTGTTCTGTGAAGAAATTCTTCCTCACGTTTCCTCTGAATCGTCCTCCCTGCAACTTCATCCCATGCCCTCTAGTCCTGGAACATCTTTTTCGCTTAAAAATTGTGTATTCCTGCACCCTGTTCCTCCCTGTAAGATACTTGTATGTCTGTATCATGTCCCCTCTCTCCCTCCTCTCCTCCAGGGAGTACATGTTCAGTTCCTTCAACCTGTCCTCATAGGACTTGTGATGCAATCCATGCACCATCTTTGTTACCCTCCTCTGAACCTTCTCTACCCTGTCTATGTCCTTACATAGGTAAGGTCTCTAGAACTGTACACTGTACTCCAGGTGGGGCCTCACTAGTGTCTTGTATAGTGGAATTATGACCTCCCTTTTCCTGCTGGTGATGCCCCTGCCTATGCATCCCAGCATCCTATTTGCTTTACCTGCTGCCTTGTCACACTGTTTCCCTACCTTGAGGTCATCAGAGATGATAATAACCCGAAGATCCCTTTCCTGCTTGGTGCATGCTATATCCTCACCCCTCAACTGATATATTGTGCCAGGGTTTTTGTGCCCCATATGCATTATCTTGCACTTCTTTGCATTGAATTTCAATTACCAAACCCCTGACCATTCTTCAAGTTTCTGCAGGTCCCTTCTCATTCTGTCAACACCCTCTGGTGTGTCTACTCTGTTACAGAGCTTTGTGTCATCAACGAACAGTGACATTCTGCCTTCTAGGTCCTGTGCAATGTCACTGATGATGATGTTGACTAGGACCAGTCCCAGCACTGATCCCTGTGGTACCCCACTGGTCACTCTTCCCTCTGTGGAGTGACAGCCATTTACCACCACCCTCTGTGTCCTGCCACCCAGCCAGTTACCTACCCACCACACTACTGTCCTGCCCACACCCATATTCCCCAGTTTGTGTAATAGTCTTCTATGTGGCATAGTGTCAAAGGCCTTGCTGAGTCCAGATAGCCATGTCCACTGCCCTCCCCTGATCCACCTCCCTAGTCACGCAGTCAAAAATTCAACGAGGTTGGTCTGACATGACCTCCCCTGGTGAAACCATGCTGCCTTGGGTCCTGTAGTCCATTGACAACCAGATGTTCCACCAATCTCTCCTTCAGTAGTGCTTCCATGATCTTCCACACTACTGAGGTGAGGCTGACTGGTCTGTAGTCTCCCTTCTCTTTGTTCCCACTTTTGTATAAGGGACTACATCTGCTGTCCTCCAGTCTTGGGTACTTCCTGTTTCCAGTGATCGGCTAAACAGGATAGCCAGAGGTTCAGCCACCACCTCTCTTAGTTCTTTAAGGACCCTGGGGTGCACCCCATCTGGCCCCATTGCTTTATCAACTCTTATTACTTCCAGTTCCTTCAGGACCCTTTCTCATGTAAAGGGACTTGTGTCCATTTCTGCACCATTCTCACCCCTTGTACTCCCTTCAGACCCATTACCCTCCTCTTCCTCAGTAAAGGCTGAGCAGAAATACCTGTTCAATATATCAGCTTTACTGTTGTCATCCTCCACGCAGCCTCCATCCTCCCCCTTCAGTCTCACTATCCTCCCTTGCCTTTCTTTTTCACTTATGTACCTGTAAAAGGTTTTGTCCTCTACCCACTGATTTTGCAATGTGTTCTTCTGTCTGAGCTTTGGCTTCCTTACTGACCTCCTGCCTCCCTTTGCTTCTTCTGGTACTTCTCCTATCCCTTCTGCCTGTGTCTTTTGTATTGCCTGAATGCAATCTTTTGGCTTTCACTTTCTTTGCTACCTCTTTGGAAAACCATAATGGTTCTCTTCCTTTTCCTCTTGCTAACCTGCTTAATGCATAATTCTGTTGTTCTTGTAATCCCCATTTTAAATACTGACCACTGTTCCTCAACCCCTGATTCCTGCCCCATTCCCCTTAATGCCTCTTTCAAGTATCTCCCCATTTTCCCAAAGTCTGCCCCACTAAAATC
Source organism: Neoceratodus forsteri (assembly GCA_016271365.2). NCBI lineage: Eukaryota > Metazoa > Chordata > Ceratodontiformes > Ceratodontidae > Neoceratodus > Neoceratodus forsteri. Next base: position 107,620,397 of record CM057458.1, read on the forward strand.
CAGGATACGTGTTTTTGTGTGGTTTGGTTCTGCTCTTTCTGTGATTTCAAACCACAATGACTGGTGGTCACTGTTCCCCAGGTGCTCTCCCACTGCTACCCCATCACACTGTCCCTGTTTGTGAGCACAAGGTCCAGTATTGCCTTCTGCCGAGATGGTTCCATGACCAGTTGCTTGAGGAAGGCACCCTGAAGGGAGTCCAGGATAAATCTGCTCCTAGTTAATGTTGCTGCTGGGATGCTCCAGTCCATGTCTGGAATATTGAAGTCTCCAACAAGTACTACCTCACTCTTGTCTGCCATCTTTGGCTAGCATCAGCTCCCTATCTGTTTCTTCCTCCAGGGCTGGTGGTCTATAGACCACACCTGTGCGGATGGCTAGCCCCATTTTCCTTTCCGGCTTAACCCACAGTATCTCTCCCCTGTTTTGTTCCTCCTGGATCTCTGTGGCCCTTATGTCATTTTTCACATACAGTGCCACTCCTCCTCCCTTCCTGCCTGCCCTGTCTCTTCTGAATATGTTGTAGCCAGGTATGGCCATCTCCCAGTCGTGGTTATCATTACACCAGGTTTCAGTGATGTCCACAATGTCCAGGTCAGACTGCACCATGACAGCCTCCAGATCTTCCAACTTGTTGCTAAGGCTCCTGGCATTTGCACACATGGCTTTCCATGATTTGACCTCCTTAGACTGTTTCGCTGTTCTACTCCAGCCCCTTCCTTGGTTGTCCTTTATCCCTGGTTCTCCTTGCTGTCTGCCCTTCTGCTGAATTTTGCCCCTTTTCTGCCTATCCACCTCTTGGGCACTAATCTCCATCTTTTGCACACTGCTTTGTAGAGATAGCCACTCCTCTGGTTCACTGGTTCCACTGATAGCTGTGGGGGGTGAGCAAGTAGGTACCCCCCTTGCTGGCCTTCCACCCCCTGTGCTAGTTTTAATGCTTGTCAATGTAGCATTTAAACTTATCATTGAGTGCTTGGATTCCCCTCCAGGATGGATGCAGGCCGTCAGGCTTGAACAAACCTCCATCCCTTCAGGTGGGTCCCCAGTCACCAATGAATCCAAACCCTTCCTCACAGCACCAGTTCTTCAACCATGAGTTAAAGTTCCTGGTGCATGTACCCCTATGCTCTCCCTTGCCTCTCGCAGCTAGTACTACTGAGAAAGTGACAGAAGTAGCTACTTGCTTGAGACCCCTCCCTAATTTTCTAAACTCTTTCTGAACTTCCTTTGGCTCCCAATTTGCCAGGTCATTAGTACCTAGGTGGATAATGACATCCAGCTCACTCTTCCATCTTGCCTTCCCAGTGATTCCCAGGATCTTCCTTCCATCCCTCCATGCCGTGGTACCTGGTAGGCACCTCACCTCCCTGTCCTCCCCCTCCTGTGTTCCTAGCTGGATCCCTCTTATGATGGAGTCCCTCACCAGGATTCACTTCCTCCTCCTCTGGGGTCCACTGCTTTCTCCGCTGAGGTCACCTCCTTGGCTAACCTCCACATCCTTTCTTTCCACTTCTCTGGGTACCTCTATTTGGTTGTCCCCATTTGCCAGTGTGGCATATGAGTTCTTGAGTGGAATAGGATCTGGATGTACCTCTGCCTGACCACTCTAAACCTCCCTGAGCCCACTGTCATCCAAGTGCTCCTCGTTCTCGGCATCCTTTGAGGCAGTTGCATTGGACTGGGTGGTCTCTGGATAGGGGTGATGGTACTCCTGACCCAGTTTACTTCCTCTCTGAGTCTGGCTACCTCATCCCGCAGTCCAGAGAGATGCACGCAGATAGGGCAGCACCTCAGTGTCCAGAAGGTCTGCCTGAATATGGCTGCCCCACAGCCACTGCATTGTACCACTCCCCACATTATACTGCAATTATAAATTTATTCCACTATTTGTCTGCTACTGAAGCTCTCCTAGTTCCCTTTTTATTAATTTACTGTCCTAAAAATCCTGCCACTGATCCTCAGATACTTTTCTTTTTAAAAAAAGAAAATAAACCAATAAATAAATAAATTAGTCAAAACACTTGTCGTGCTAAGGGTGGGCTTCTTCCCCCTTATGCCCCTCCTACTCCACACCCCTTACTATACCCTGTGTTTAGCTCCTGTCAATCAGATTTAACAGGGCATATAATTAAAAGTTGGGGGAAGGGGAGGGAGGGGGCACGAAAATTTGCAGCAATTAAAGACACCAAAGAAATACACCACCACTATGTTTTAAATTTTCAACTGCCCAAAAACAATTCTAAGTAAAGACAACAAAGAAAGTACAGTGTCACTAAAAGCTCGCAATCTAAGTTTGAAAGAAAAATAGCAATTACCAGTTTCTGTAAAGCACTGAATTGAATATGTTTCCTTCCCCTTCTGGCTTCTAATGAGAAAATAAAACTCACTTGCTACCTCAGCTCTGACTAAGCTTCACCTCCAGTTATCATGTAGTTGAGGTTAGAGGCCAGACAATTAACACCCCTCACCCAAACTACAGGGCAAATCAGACAAGCCAAGACTAAATTTACAGCAATTAAAGACAGCAAAGAAATACACCACCACTACGTTTTAAATTTTCAACTGCCCAAAAACAATTCTAAGTAAAGACAACAAAGAAAGTACAGTGTCACTAAAAGCCCGCAATCTAAGTTTAAAAGAAAAATAGCAATTACCAGTTTCTGTAAAGCACTGAATTGAATATGTTTCCTTTCAATATGCCCATGTGACTTGCTGCAGCATACTTTTGCTGTCTGGATTAGGTAGGCAACAGGCACAGGAGCCAACTGGATGTGCTACCAATGGTTCCGGCAATAATCATTCCAATCTTAACCCCTCCCACTCTTCCATCCTCTTTCCTGCTACCCTCATTCTAACCTGCCCCCTTGCCTTCTCCTGTCTTCTTGCTAACTAACACTCCCCTAGTAGGCTCCAGGTCCCTGCCTCAGCACTTCCCACCCCAATGAGTCTAGCCCTACTCTATGACTACACTTTTTAGCACTTAAGACAAAAGAACTGTTGCCCATCAAGTTCTCACCTCCTTGCATATAGTATTAGTTAATTATTTTACAGAATATATCATCCTCTGTTCCCAACCTAATTTATTCTATATCCTGTAGGTTCTCAAGTTGTTCACTTAAATTTCTTGCCAACCTAGTCTGCTATAAACTATATATCTGCATATTTTTACTTATGTAATCCTTGTTATTGTAATTATGTAACCTTTGTAACCTGATGTACTCATGTTTTTCTAAGGCATGGAACCTCCTTGTATCCGTTAATGTACTTGTAACCATTGTAAAGGATGTTATGCTCTTGTATTACTATGACGTGGAACCTCTGTAAAAGAGACTTTGGCTCAAAGGTACTTCCTAGAAATAAATAAATAAATACCTCTTTCCTACTAATCCCCCTCCTCTGCAATTGCTTTAAATAACCCTTATAGTGTCGTTAATGCCTAGTCTATGTTACTCTGATAGATGTAGCTTGTAATCCACCTGCTCGCTTGTTCCTGCTATGTATATATTGGATAATATTAGTTATCCTGTTTATTTATATATGCTTAATGCCTGATCTGTTTAAGTTACTTACCTGACTTTTCACTGTAATAATTTTTGCAACATTGTTAAATCTCTCTGTATTCTGTATATTATTACTGTATTTATCTATTGTACTGTGTTCACCATTGTCACCCGGGTCATCACTGAAAAAGAGACTGCATGGTTTCAGTGGACTTACCCGGTTACCAAAATTCTAATAAATAACATAATAAAATAAATAAATAAAAAATCTGCAATGTAGCTGTATTTGTTTATTGTCTGGATGGGGAAGAAATGAGGCACAGCAGCCCACAGGGTGGGGCATCTGCCATTAGTTTCAGAAATATGCCCATGTTGAGTTTCAGGATAGATTATGTGCTGGCTGAGACAAGCTCTCAGGCTGGCACAAAGCGCACAGTAACAGTCAATATGTTCAACTATCCAGTGCTGATTTCTCTTTGCTCACCTTTGAAAAATGATTATTCTCTATTCATTTTCCAAGTTAGTTTTCTTAGTGTTTGGTCTAAAAAAATAGCATTATTGAAATTGGAGATCTGCTTGAAAATAATATGTTATTGCCTTAGTATTCCGCATACCCCTTCCCCTGAATAAACACATACACACTCAAGGTCTTGCAGAAATGGCCACAACCATATGTTTATTTAAATTTATTACAGTATTGGAGTGACATGTGCAGCTGGGAGATCACAGCAGACACCTCTGGCCCCAGCACCCCTATTCCAGTGGGCCAAGGAATAGAGGTACCTCCTGGGTAAGTACGCAGCCCCATGAGCAGGGGGGTCATGTGACTGAGTGGCAAGCATCCACTGACATCTGGTGCTGCTGCACTCACTGGCAACCCTGATGAGGTTGTACTGTGACCCCCACCAAACCAGAGTTCAATTGTTGCAGTCTCCCCAGCCTCATGCTGACTAGAGGTGATGGGCACTTTGAGAAAATTCAACCGACTCATCCCCCCTGTTTCCCACTACACCATCAGTCTGCAGTTCTCCCAACTTGTCATGTCACATGACTGTGACTGTTGATTTATTTACCATCCTACCTCTTTCATCACTTTAGAGGAGATGAAAAACCAGGAAAAAAATGTCCTAGGGAAAAACTGGGAAAATTCACTCCCTATCACTTTGTGCAGTAACCCCTATTGGGTCAGTGGGTTCCCTGACTAAATTGGTTGACTCTACCCTGCTTTTACGAGGGTGGATGATCTGAAGAGATAGGCAGAAGAGAAGAAGAACTGCTGGCTCCAATTATCTTTAATCCCTCTCTCTTCAACCTCTCTAAATTGCCACCGCCTAGTGGTCAGCCCGTGTAGTTCCTCCTCCCTGGAGTGGTGTCAGAATTTGTCCCCTTCCCGGGGGGAAGGAACCCTACCTGCCTGCCTACAGCTTACTGGGGAGGGGTCACAGACAAAGGAACATCTGCTGCAATGTTTTGGCAGACTTTTTATTGTCTCAGTTGTCTCCATACCCCTTCCCCTCAATAAACACAAACTCAAGGTCTTGGAGAAATGGCTTCAGCCATATGTTTATTTAAAAATATTACAGTACCTGAGTGGCATGTGCAGCTGGAACATTTTATCAGACACCTCTGGCCCTAAAACTCCTTTTTTAGTGAAAGGCTAACCCTTGTGTGGGCCAAGAAATAGATGTTCCCCTTGTGTTTGTTCCCATTCCCAAGTCCATGGAGATCGTGTGACTAAGTGGTAAGTGACTGCTGCCATTGGGTACTGTTGCACTGGCAGACAACCCTGATGAGGTTGGACTGTGAACTCCCCCCCCCCAGACAGAGCTCAGGACTTGCAGTCAAACAGGCCTCTTACCAACTGAAGATGATGAGCCCTTTGAGAGACTTCAACTCATTCCCACCTTTTCCCATGTACCAGTGGTCTGTGATACTTCCAACTGCCATAAGAAGGATGCAGGCTGACCCTCCAAGCAAAACCTGATAAAAGGAGTCCAACAACATCCTTTGTCCCACAAATGCACACTATACTTGGCAGGAGGTGTTAATATCCTTCTGGTAAATCACAGATCCTGCAATGGACTCCATGAATGATCGCGTTTCTCTACTGATGCAAATTCATGCCAAGTGCATAGTTTTAGAGCCTACTGCATGCTGCTAGAGCATCAATTGAATAAGGTGATACCAAATGAGCACGGTCTTAGGCCACATTCCTTTATAGACCGTAGGTCCTCCTTCATCATTAGGAGCAGATTGATTGTCTCCTGGAGTCCCAGGTCATTTCTGCTCAGATGGATCACAAGGATGTCCAGTACACACCCTGTTTGGGCCTTTGCCACCAACCTGGGTAGACATTCCTTCCAGTGTATGTCTCTCTTGCCCACCGGCCAAATCTGCACCTTCTGCCATATAATTGATAGGTTCCTCCACTCAGTAAATGGACTGCTCTCTCCATTGCTCAATAAATGAGTGTTAAAGGGTTGAATAAAACCCAGTACCATTTATTATGCAGATAGAGTTAAGTGTAAGGATCTTTGTAATTCTTTCCTTTACTGCCTCTCATCTCTCTGACTGCTCAATCAAATTTTGTTGTGAGACCTAGGAACTGATTACTCTGATGGTCTCATGATTCTCTGCCTCCCTCTATCTCCCCAGCTTCCCTTACTGTTTCTTTGTTTTCTTCCCCCTTGTGTATCTGTGGTTATAAAATATATGTGAATCTGTTTTTTTTTTTGCATTTCTTTTTCCCTCCAGTTCACCATCACCCAAGATTCCCTCAGACATATAGCATCCCACCCAGCTGAAATTCCCCATCTCAAGTCCTCCCCTCCATGCTCTGAACCCCAGGATGTCACCTAGAGTGTGTGGCCCCCTGGCTTGCACCCCCGGGTGGGGCCACCACCACTACATTGCTGCTTCTTGAAATCCAGCATCTGCAGGTGGGCTGAGGGTCAGAGAATTTCAGGGACTGGGTGAGTGGGATCAGGCAGTGAGTATGGGGCCATTATAATCATCTACTTGGGAGATGGGGTGTTTCCATTGTTTCTGTGTGAACGTGATCCCCAGAGCTGTGGATGTGAAATGATGTCCACTGTAAGATGAGCATTCTCCCACACCCTATCATGGACATCTGCTGACACCTCTACCCCATATGTGCATAACACCTGGCTTTTGGACCACCAGCCTCCATTGGGATTTGCTGCTACCAGGAAGTGGTAAGCCTGCCCACCCTAGGAGAGGAGAGAAGTCCTCCAGATGCATGATTCTCTCATCCTCTGCTGACTCCCAGCAACCTAAGCCCACTCCTGAGCTTGGGTCACTGGCGATGTGTGAATTGTGGCATTTGGGCCCCAACCTTAAACGCCACCGGTCCAGTTAATATATGTGAATCTTTGTGTGAATCTGGGATCCTTTGGTTTGAAAAATGTATATAGTTAGATAGTTGAAATGATTCCAGAAAGCTATTAGGAATTCAGAGGGTTAACCTTAAGATGCAGTTTGAGCTGCAGAAGCTCATTTGCAGAGTTGTCAACAGGAGATTAGTTTAGAATTAGAGATACCCTTAGAGGAAGGATATTGTTATATTTGAACTGGTTATGTTAAAAAAAAAACATTCTGCACATTTATTTTTAATTTTATTCAATTGTTATTGAGAATAATAAAACTCAACTTGTAAACGTTGTAACTGCTGTTGTTTTTTCTATGCTTCCTGGCAAGATTAAATCAGTATGGAGATGTCGATCGGAGGGTGGTGGTTGTCACCTTAACATTTTGTTGCAGCAGCGGGACTCCAATAGCAGAGGAGGAGGAATGAGGAGGAAGAATCGGAGCATGGCAGGGGATGCCTGGAGCACCTCTGCAGGGAAGTGTTTCATTTTGTATTTTATTCTCTGATCTTCAGTTTCTATATAGTAAGCCAGGAGCAGGGGGACTGACTTGTAGGACTTCTTTTCTTTTGTTTTTCTTTTTTCTAGGTTGTGGGCATAAAAGGCCAAATGAGGGACAACTACTGCCTTGGGGAGAGACTGATTGCCTCACGAGGGAGCTGGAGTAGGCCCAAACCCACACTCCCCATCCCTCCCTGCCCAAACTACTCTCCATTTATAGGTGGGCTGCAGCCTTCTGAATGGAAGGGGAGAACTAGGGTGATGTAGGGCAGGACTGGATGTAACCAGATGCCACATTAGTGTAGCAGCCTGTCCAACACTGCGCTGATGCAATTGGACAAGGGCTACTGATCTCAATTACCCTTTCATGAAGGAGGGACATTTCTATTCAGGGAGATAGATTCTGTATGGACACTGCTGATAGTGCACAGACTGCTTTGTAGGAAACAGCACAGGATAGAAAGGGAGGGATAAGGCTTGTTTAATCATTGCTAGCAGGGCATAGACAGCTTGGAAGGATGCAAGAAGTGCCAAACCAGTGGGGTATCTCAGGGGCAGAACTTTGTTGAGGAAGACAGATGGAGTGGGGCAGGGATGGACACACTGGGGCGGTTATGGTTGGGCAGTTGGGGCTAGCATAAAGGGGGATGGTACGTGGGAGGCAGGATGCAAGGATGGGTAGCACAGGTAGAATTGTGGGATGCAATGGATGTGGCGTGGCAGTTTGGATGAACATATTGTGGAGGCTATGAGAGTACCAATCTGTAACAGGTTGAAGAAGCTGGAATAGGAAGTGCTATGCCTTAGGACAATGTTGGAGAGGATGAGGGAAGGGGTGGGGGCTTTGAGGCAGGGTTTCATTGGGGGAATTACATGAGAACACCACAGGGGAGGAACAGGGGCCCAAGGGAAGGGATGGCAGGGAGGGCAGTAGCAGACCAAACAGGGATTCTAGTATTAGAGGGAAAGTGAGATGTGGGAGGGGAACCTAAACACAGCCATACAAGAGGGGCAGGTAATATGTTTGCTGTGCTGGGAACACTGGGGGGATGAGGAAGAGGTACACAATCTTGGGGGGAAGCAGAAAAAGGTGAGGGAGGGAAATCTATAAGGGACAGGTGGTTGTCAGAGGAGGGAAACAAGGGTGAGGAGGAAAGTAACACTGCTATCAGCAACCTTGCCTACCTCCTCACTGGCTGAGCTGCAAAGAGTTGCTCCACAGGTACGTTCAGCGCCAAAACCACCTCTCAGCCAACAAAAGGATTTTGAACTTATGACACCTGATCACCAATTGGTCTAGGCTGCTAGTGGCGTTTACTGCTGGCTGTTGTGGCGTTTAGATCTACCATGGAAAATTACAGCTGGTTCCTCAGTGTGTCACTAGCTTTACTAGTGCTCAGCTCAATTCTTCGGAACCCTCATCCCTCCTTAAAGTGGAACAACCCCTTGCACTTCTCCCTGTCCTACATCCAACAGCTCCTTTCAGGTAGCCATTCTGGACTATTGGGCTTCTCAGCTGTCTCTGCCGGGGAGTGGGACATCTCCCGTACTGCCTCTGCAGCCTACTCTCCCATCTAGACTTGATACCTCCTACTCTTGGCAAATTTCTGCCAGAACACTAGTGGCTACAACACTAGGCAAGTATAACACCAGGAGTGGGTACAGGCCTACCCATCAACAACGCCTCCCCTATCGCCCAAAAAATAGTGCTTACAAATTACAGTTCGCTGCCTTAAAAAGAATCCTGCTTCTTTTACTATTGTGCTCATGCAATGTCGAACTCAACCCAGGGCCGTTAGACACCCTTGCTTCTCCATCAGACCTGGCAGGTATCAAAGGAATGTCCTTTATGCATCTTAATGCCTGTAGTTTGCTGAAAAAGTTCACCCTTATCCAGGCTTGGGTGAGCCACACCCTACCTGATATCCTAGTGACCACTGAGACCTGGCTTAGGCCAGCCACCCCAGATAATGAAATCAATATCCCAAATTATTTACTCTTCCAAGCAGATAGGCAATCAAGAGGAGGTGAGTGCAATTTATGTAATGGACAAATACTCAGCGGCATGCATAGATGCATCATCCTCCCCCAAAGAATTCGAGTGCTTGACCCTAAAGATCGAACTTTCTCCTTCCAGTGCACTTTGTGTAATAGGCTGCTACAGGCCCCCTTCTGCCGGGCCTCATCTCCTGTCTCACCTCAGTTCCGTACTGGGGCCCAGTTCCTTGGAAACCATTATTCTTGGCAACCTGAACTATGATTGGCTATCAAGTGAATCAGCTCCCTTGAAATCCTTTTGTGACACTCTAGGGCTGGTGCAACTCATTGGTGAGCCTACTCGCCCAAATAAAAGAACCTTAACAACAGCTCCCTCTTAGATGTAATTTTGGTTAGCAAGCCACACCTGTTCTCTCATATCAGAATTTTTCTCAGACATTAGCGATCATTGTATAGTCACCACCATTAGATAAGTGCACTACCCGCGGTTTGTGGCAAAGTTCTCTATCAAGAGGTGCAAACACAACTTTGATTTGTTTGCTTATGTCCACGACTTGAAACATTCACCGCGATGACAGGAATTCTTCCTAGCCAAAATGGTTAACAGGGCATATACTATTTTTTACAATATTTTAAGTGAGGCTTTAAAAAAGCATACATCCTTGGTTAAGGTGTGGGTCAGGAGCAGCACCTGCTGTTGGTTCTCGCCTGAGCTCAAAGTTTCCCTGTTAGAAAGGGATATTTTATGGAAAAAAGCCAGAGGAAGCAAGAATGACTCAGATTGGTGTCTTTTTTAGAGAGCACGTAACAAGTGCGCCAAGTTGGTCAGAGCAGCCAAGGCCATCTACTATCGTTCGGAGCTAGCCTCTGCCTCAAGAAATCCTACAAAGCTTTGGAAAACATTAAAAGACATGTCTGGACACACACCTGGTAATTCCATTCCAACAAAAATTAAGTCCAGTGGCGGCGTTATCACTAACCGATCGGAGATATTGGAAGCCCTCAATAACCATTTTGCAAGGGCAGGGCTAGCATTTGATACTTCTCCTGCCAATGACCTCTGAACAGCTCAGGGCCCACCAACCCACGAGTCTCCCTCTTCCGAGGAGACCTTCTACCTCCTGCCTGTCTCTCTAAAAGAGGTAGAAGACCTACTGCTGCAACTGGACACCAGGAGGGGAGCAGGCTCCGACTTCATAGAGCCATACTATCTGAAATGTGCCTACCATGTGCTTTCGGTGCCAATCACCTACCCATTCAACATGTCACTGCCCCAGGGTAGCCTCCCTCCTCAATGGAAAATAGCCCATGTCATCCCTCTATTAAAAGCAGGTGACCTCTGCTATCTAAATAATTATAGACTGAGCTCCCTCCTCCCCCTCCTCTCTAAATTACTAGAAAAAATTATGTGTGGCCAGCTAGAGGTATACCTAGAATTCAGAAGCCTATTAAACCCAGTTCAGTCTGGATTCAGAGCAAAGCAAAGCACCATAACAGCCCTGCCTAAGGTGACCAATGATTGGCTCCTAGACTTTGACAAGAAGAAGCATGTCTGTGTTGTTTTCTTGGATCTTAGTAAGGCATTCAACACAGTCAATCACAGCCTGCTTCTTTTCTCCCTAAGCACCTTAGGCCTGGACCATAAATCTGTGTGCTGGTTTGGAGACTACCTTGGAGAACAGAAACAGCAGGTTAAAGCTGAAGGTGATCTTTCTCCATTAAAACCTATGCTGAGGGGCATGCCCCAGGGCTCTTTCCTTGGTCCCCTCCTCTTTGCAGTCTACATTAACAACATCAATGACCCCATCAAAAAAGTCAACATCCACTTGTTCGCTGGATGACACTGTACTGTACTTGAGTCGTCCCATGCCGGAAGCAGCCTGTGAAGACCTTCAAGCTGAATTTAACCTTCTACAATACCAGCTCATAAACAAAAAACTTTTGCTCAATGTGAAAAAGACAAAAGCCATGCTCTTCTCCCCCTCCTTGCATGTGGCAATTCCTGCTGAGGGGGGAGATATCACACAAATTACCACTGTTCTTGGAGAAACACTAGAGTATGTAGCTAAATTCAAATATCTAGGAGTTTGGCTCGATCATAAACTTTCCTTCGCTGACCATCTCAAAGTACTACAGAAGAAACTAAGGCAAAGATTAGGACTATTCTACAGAATTAACCACCTGCTCACAAAGGAGGCCAAGATTCAACTGGTTCAAGCTACCTTCCTATCTGCACTGGCTAAGTTGGACACCCTCTACCACAGAGCTATCAGGTTCATTACCGGCCTTCCACTTTCCACACACCACTGCTCCCTGTACTCATTGTTAGGCTGGACTTCCCTTCACTATAGAAAGAATAGAAATGCCACCCTATGGGCCCTCAGAGTGGTGACCAACAAACTCCCCTCATATGTCTCAGATTGTATTCCCCGGAGTGTGTTAAGCACCTACGCTCTAAGGAGCTATTCTCTAATTGCCCTCCAGGTTCCAAGGGTTAAAACTCGTTTTGGCAAAGCTGCTCTAAGCTTCTCGTTACCCACATTGTGGAATGGTTTACAAAGGAACTTGAAGCTGAGCTGCCTGTTAGCCTGAATATCTTCAAGGTGCTCTACGTTCGCTACATGAAAGCACCTTGCAAATGTTTTCCTCACTGCTAGCCCACCAATTACGCAACTCCTCCTTTCCATCCTGATGCTCACCATGTTTCTACCCCTGGCTCTCACTCTTTCCCTATTAAAGGTTCCTGCTGCACCCACCCTTCCATGTCCACTCCAGCCTGGCTAAAGTCCCACCCCATCCATAGTAGTGTCCCAATTATCTACTCCTCCTCCGTCATTATCATAATACACAAGTACACAACAGCCATCGTTACTTTCTGTGGTTTTAGCTCAATTTTTCCCCAGTCAGTAATATATCCCTCCTCTTCTTTACCTCTCTAACCTGCCACCCCAAACACGGCCTCTTTCCCTTATATGTATAGTTGTCGGCTGCCTCACGTGAAAGATCTCTGCTTATAACCCCTGTATGTCTATGGTTGACTGTACCTCTGTGGACTTCTTCAGTTGTAAAATAATGCTGTTTTTTTTAATTATTTCAACCTTGTATTGTACTGTATACACTGTATATACTTTTTATTCCTTGTATATTATTGCTTTTTGTATACCTGCTTCTGTACTGTACTTTGATGTATTCATGACCAGGTCCACCTTGCAAATGAGCCTTGCTCAATGGTGCCCACCTGGATAAACAAAGATTTTGATTAATTTGATTGATTAATTGAAGCAGGGGAGAGGCAAAAAGGGGTGAAATTTGGGGAGAAGAATGGAAAGAAGCAGAGTGGAAGGTAGTGTCACTGAACGTGAGGAGCCTAGGGAACAAATCAGGCCCTCTTGGCAGTGGGGCAGGTGGATATTGTGGCCCTAACAGAAACTTGGATCACCCAGCACCAAGACTGAGATATGATGATCCCTGGATACAAGCTGTTCAGAAAGGAAAGGGCACATTGGAAAGAGGGGGTGGCAATCAATGTAAGGGAGGGAATACGGTGCATAAGGTAGGAGGGAGGAAGGCAGAAAAGAGGCACTGTAGACACAATTTCAGGATTCAAAGGGCAGAGTACTGAGGATAGAGGTAGTGTATAGGGCACCAGCTCGGGGGGTGGGGAAGCTGGATAGGGAGTTTACAGAACAGAACCAGAGGGTTTGCAGGAAGGGGAACACAGTGGTGGTTGGGGACTTCAACCTACCTGGGGAGGACTGGAGCATGTCAACCACTACAAGTGCTAGAGAGCAGGTTATACTGGTGGCATTTCAGGATAGCTTCCTGGTACAGCTGGCACATGAGCCAACTAGGTTAGGAAGGATTCTGGACATTATGCTAATGAATGGGGAGGCCATAAGGGAACTGAAAGCTGAGGACTCACTGGCTGGGAGTGACCATCACTCAGTATGATTCACATTAGGAATGGGGAAGCAATCTGGAGGTTTGGGTACCAGGGAGGTTGAGTTTAGGGGAGCAGGCTTCAACAAGATGAGGAGAATTCTCTTAGGTCACCTAGAGGGAATCCAACCAACCATGGATGCCAATCAAAAATGGGGTATTATAAAGGCAGGGCTGGCAGGGGCCTCTGGGACATTTACTAGGGCACAGAGTAAGAAGGGAAGGGCAAAGAAGCACAGCTGGCTGACCAAGGAGGTCATGGATGGGGTGAGAGCCAAGAGATGAGCTTTTCAGATATACAAGAGATCAGGAAACCAAATAGAACAGTTTACTAGTATTAATCACATTTCTACTAATTGGCCCAATATGGAGTGGGGTGCATTAAAAGCATACTTAAGAGGTTGGGGGTTGGACCAAAGCTGTGCTGGAACTGCTTTGAGAGGTCTGATGCAGGGTACTTCTATTCCTCCCACTTGAGAACTGAAGAAGGGTATACCAATTTGGTGGTCATAGGAGTTGATGCTATGTTTTTATAGGGAGAGAATTTTCAGGACTATTAACCCTTCCCCCATGCAGTCTTACTGTGGCAGTGCTGGTAATACTAAAGGCTGCTGTGTGGTACTTGTTATCCCACAGGTAACATCAATAACATATCCCCACCTCTCAATAATAATAATAACTTTCAATATGTGGCACCTTAAAACCCACCCACCCCCCTCCACATTCAAACAGCAGTAGTGCCAGCAATATGTAGCATGACTGTGTTGCACTTGTCCACGCCAGTAGCATTAACAAGCCCTTTATTCTCCCTCACCATAATAAAACAGCCACTGTGTGACACATATTGTATCTGCCTACCACCTGCTTATTCTAACACCAGCAGTGGCAAAATAATTAACACCACTGTGCTCCACTTGTGCTCATACCAGCAGCTTCGGTACCCCCCATCCACACACACACACACACACACACACACACACACACACACGCACACATGCACACATGGTAATACTAAGACCTTTGGTATGGCACTTGTTATAGACTGAGCCCCTCCTCCTCCTTGTTATAGACTGATCACCTGCTCCTTGTTTTAGACTGAACTCCTAATCCTTGTCATAGTCTGAGCTCCTCCTCCATGTTATCGACTGAGCTCCTCCTCCTCCTTATTCTAACACTGGCAGTATTGATAATCTTCACCATGTTATCTGCTCCTGCACATGCTAAGCACAAACATTTCAGAACAAAAACTGGCAAGCAAACATGCTTGCCATTGGCCAGTACTTATTTAAAGGTAGACAACAGGCACAGCCTCTCACTAGGTATGGCACCATCGGTTCCAATGTGCCCATGTGACATGCTGCAGCATACTTTTGCTGTCTGGATTAGGTAGGCAGCAGGCACAGGAGCTCACTGGATGTGCTACCAATGGTTCCAGCAATAATCATTCCAATCTGACCCCCCCACTCTTCCTTCCTCTTTTCTGCTACCATCATTCTAACCTGCCCCCTTGCCTTCTCCTGTCTTCTTGCTAACTAACACTCCAGCTCCCTGCCTCAGCACTTGCCACCCCAATGAGGCTAGCCCTACTCTATGACTACACTTTTTAGCACTTAAGACAAAAGAACTGTTGCCCATGAAGTTCTCACCTCCTTGCATATAGTATTAGTTAATTATTTTACAGACTATATCATCCTCTGTTCCCAACCTGATTTGTTCTATATCCTGTAGGCTCTCAAGTTGTTCACTTAAATTTCTTGCCAACCTAGCCTGCTATAAACTATATATCTGCATATTTTTACTTATGTAATCCTTGTTATTGTAATTATGTAACCTTTGTAACCTGATGTACTCATGTTTTTCTAAGGCATGGAACCTCCTTGTATCCGTTAATATACTTGTAACCGTTGTAAAGGATGTTATGCTCATGTATTACTATGACATGGAACCTCTGTAAAAGAGACTTTGGCTCAAAGGTACTTCCTAGAAATAAATAAATACCTCTTTCCTACTAACCCCCCTCCTCTGAAATTGCTTTACATAACCCTTATAGTGTTGTTAATGCCTAGTCTATGTTACTCTGATAGATGTATCTTGTAATCCACCTGCTCTCGTGTTCCTGCTATGTATATATTGGATAATATTAGTTAGCCTGTTTATTTATATATGCTTAATGCCTGATCTGTTTAAGTTACTTACCTGACTTTTCACTGTAATAATTTTTGCAACATTGTTAAATCTCTCTATATCCTGTATATTATTATTGTATTTATCTATTGTACTGTGTTCACCATTGTCACCCGGGTCATCACTGAAAAAGAGACTGCATTGTTTCAGTGGACTCACCCAGTTACCAAAATTCGAATAAATAAAATAATAAAATAAAATAAATAAATAAAAAGAATCTACAACGTAGCTGCATTTGTTTATTGTCTGGATGGGGAAGAAATGAGGCACAGCAGCCCACAGGGTGGGGCATCTGCCATCAGTTTCAGAAATATGCCCATGTTGATTTTCAGGATAGATTATGTGCTTGCTGAGACAAGCTCTCAGGCTGGCACAAAGCACACAATAACAGTCAATATGTTTAACTATCCAGTAGTAATTTCTCTTTGCTCACCTTTGAAAAATGATTATTCTCTATCCATTTTCCAAGTTAGTTTTCTTAGTGTTTGGTCTAAAAAAATAGCATTATAGGAATTGGAGATCTGCTTGAAAATAATATGTTATTGCCTTAGTAGTCTGCATACCCCTTCCCCTGAATAAACACATACACACTCAAAGTCTTGCAGAAATGGCCACAACCATAAGTTTGTTTAAATTTATTACAGTATTGCAGTGACATGTGCAGCTGGAAGATCGCAGCAGACACCTCTGGCCCCAGCACCCCTATTCCAGTGGGCCAAGGAATAGATGCACCTCCTGGGTAAGTACCCAGCCCCATGAGTAGGGGGATCATGTAACTGAGCGGCAAGCGTCCGCTGCTATCTGGTGCCACTGCACTCACTGGCAACCCTGATGAGGTTAGACTGTGAACCCCACCAAACCAGAGTTCAATTGTTGCAGTCTCTCCAGCCTCACGCTGACTGGAGGTGATGGGCACTTTGGGAAAATTCAACTGACTCATCCCCCTGTTTCCCACTGCACCATCAGTCTGCAATTCTCCCAAACTTGTCATGTCACATGACTGCGAGTGTTGACTTCTTTACCATCCTACCTCTTTTATCACTTTAGAGGAGACAAAAAAACCAGGAAAGAAATGTCCTAGGGAAAAACTGGGGAAATTCACTTCCCAACACTTTGTGCAGTCACCCCTATTGGGTCAACGGGTTTCCTGACTAAATTGGCTGACCCTACCCTGCTTTTACGAGGGTGGATGATCTGAAGTGGTAGGCAAAAGAGAAGGGGAACTGCTGGCTAAAATTCTCTTTAATCCTTCTCTCTTCAACCTCTTTAAATTTCCACCGCCTAGTGGTCAGCCCATGTAGTTCCTCCTCCCTGGAGTGGTGTCAGAATTTGTCCCCTTCCCGGGGGGAAGGAACCCTATCTGCCTGCCTACAGTTTACTGGGGAAGGGCCACAGACAAAGGAACATCTGCTGCAATGTTTTGGCAGACTTTTTATTGTCTCAGTAGTCCCGATACCCCTTCCCCTGAATAAACACAAACTCAAGGTCTTGGAGAAATGGCTTCAGCCATATGTTTATTTAAAAATATTACAGTACCTGAGTGGCATGTGCAGCTGGAACATTTTATCAGACACCTTTGGCCCTAAAATTCCTTTTTCAGTGAAAGGCTAACCCTTTTGTGGGCCATGAAATAGATGTTCCCCTTGTGTTGGTTCCCAACCCCAAGTGCATGGAGATCATGTGACTAAGTGGTAAGTGACTGCTTCTGTCAGGTACTGTTGCACTGGCAGACAATCCTGATGAGGTTGGACTGTGCCCCCCAGACAGAGCTCAGGTCTTGCAGTCAAACAGGCCTTATACCAACTGAAGATGATGAGCCCTTTGAGAGAATTCAACTCATTCCCCCCCACTTTTTCCATGTACCAGTGGTCTGTGATACTTCCAACTACCATAGGAAGGATGCAGGCCGACCCTCCAAGCAAGATCTGATAAAAGGAGTCCAGCAACATCCTTTGTCCCACAAATGCACACTATACTTGGCATAATGCCTCTGGGAGGAGGTGTTAATATCCTTCTGGTGAACCACAGATCCCGCAATGGACTCCATGAACGATCGCATCTCTCTACTGATGCAAATTCTTGGCAAGTGCGTAGCTTTAGAGCCTACTGCATGCTGCTAGAGCATCAACTGAATTAGGGGATACCAAATGATCACAGTCTTAGGCCACCATTCTTTTATAGACCGTAGGTCCTCCTTCATCATTAGGAGCAGATTGATTGTCTCCTGGAGTCCCAGGTCATTTCTGCTCAGATGGATCACAAGGATGTCCAGTACACACTTTGTTTGGCCCTTTGCCACCAACCTGGGTAGACATTCCTTCCAGTGCATGTCTCTCTTGCCCATCGGGCAAATCTGCACCTTCTGCCATATAATTGATAGGTTCCTCCACTCAGGTCAATGGACTGCTCTCTCCATTGCTCAATAAATTAGTGTGAAAGGGTTGAATAAGACCCTGTACCATTTGTTATGCAGACAGAGTTAAATGTAAGGATCTTTGTAATTCTTTCCTTTACTGCCTCTCATCTCTCTGACTGCTCAATCAAATTTTGTTGTGAGACCTAGGAACTGATTACTCTGATGGTCTCATGATTCTCTACCTCCCTCTATCTCCCCAGCTTTTCTTGCTGTTTCTTTCTTTTCTTCCCACTTGTGTATCTGTGGTTATAAAAATATACGTGAATCTGCTTTTTTTTTTTACATTTATTTTTTCCCTCTGGTTCATCATCACCCAAGACTCCCTCAGACATACAGCACCCCCCAGCCAAAATTCCCCCATCTCAAGTCCTCCCCTCCATGCTCTGAACCCCAGGATGTCACTCTAGAGTGTGTGTGCCCCCTGGCTTGCACCCCCAGGGTGGGGCCACCACTACATTGCTGCTTCTTGAAATCCAGCATCTGCAGGTGGGCTGAGGGTCAGAGAATTTCAGGGACTGGGTGAGTGGGATCAGGCAGTGAGTATGGGGCCATTATAATCATCTACTTGGGAGATGGGGTGTTTCCATTGTTTCTGTGTGAACGTGATCCACAGAGCTGTGGATGTGCAATGATGTCCACTGTAAGATGAGCGTTCTCCCACACCCCTGTCATGGACTTCTGCTGACACCTCTATCCCATATGTGCATAACCCCTGGCTTTTGGACCCCCAGCCTCCACTGGGATTTGCTGTTACCAGGGAGTCGTAAGCCCGACTCCCAGCAACCCAAGCCCACTCCTGAGCTTGGGTCACTGGCGATGTGCAAGGTGTGGCATCTGGGCCCCAACCTTAAATGCCACCAGTCCAGCTAATATATGCAAATCTTTGTGTGAAACTGGTATCCTTTGGTTTGAAAAATGTATGTAGTTAGATTGTTGAAATGATTCCAGAAAGCTCTTAGGAATTCAGGGGGTTAACCTTAAGATGCAGTCTGACCTGCACAAGCTCATTTGCAGAGTTGTCAACAGGAGATTAGTTCAGAATTAGAGATAAAGGAAGTACATTGTTCTGTTTGAACTGGTTATGTTAAGAAAAACATTCTGCACATTTATTTTTAATTTTTATTCTATTGTTATTGAGAACAATAAAACCCAACTTGTAAACTTTATAACTGCTGCTGTTTTTTCTATGCTTCCTGGCAAGATTAAATCAGTATGGAGATGTCGATTGGAGGGTGGTGGGTGGCACCTTAACATTTTGTTGCAGCAGCGGGACTCCAAGAGCAGAGGAGGAATGAGGAGGAAGAATCGGAGCATGGCAGAGGATGCCTGGAGCACCACTGCAGGGAAGTGTTTAATTTTGTATTTTATTCTCTGATCTTTGGTGCCTATGTAGTAAGCCAGGAGCAGAGGGACTGACTTGCAGGAATTCTTTTCTTTTGTTTTTTTTTTTTTTTAGGTTGTGGGCATAAAAGGCCAAATGAAGGACAACTACTGCCTTGGGGAGAGATTGATTGCCTCATGAGGGAGCTGGAGTAGGCCCAAACCCACACTCCCCATCCCTCCCTGCCCAAACTACTCTCCATTTATAGGTGGGCTGCAGCCTTCTGATTGGAAGAGGAGAACAAGGGTGATGTAGGTCAGGACTGGATGTAACCAGCTGGCACATTAGTGTAGCAGCCTGTCCAACACTGCGTTGATGCAATTGGACAGGGACTACTGATCTCAATTAACCTGTCATGAAGGAGGGACATTTCTATTCTGGGAGATAGATTCTGTATGGACACTGCTGATAGTGCACAGACTGCTTTGTAGGAAACAGAACAGGATAGAAAGGGAGGGATAAGGCTTGTTTAAACATTGCTAGCAGGGCGTAGACAGCTTGGAGAGATGCATGAAGTGCAAAACCAGTGGGGTATCTCAGAGGCAGAACTTTGTTGAGGAAGACAGAGGGAGTGGGGCAGGGATGGACACACTGGGGGGGTTATGGTTGGGCAGTTGGGGCCAGCGTAAAGGGGGATGGTACGGGGGAGGCAGGATGCAAAGGGGGGTAGCACAGGTAGAATTGTGGGATGCAATAGATGCTGGGCGGCAGTTTGGATGAACATATTGTGGAGGCTATGAGGGTGCCCATTCTGTAACAGGTTGAAGAAGCTGGAATAGGAAGTGCTATGCCTTAGGACAATGTTGGAGAGGATAAGGGAAGGAGGTGGGGGCTTTGAGGCAGGGTTTCATTGGGGGAATAACATGAGAACACCATAGGGGAGGAACAGGGGCCCAAGGGAATGGATGGGCAGGGAGGGCAGTAGCAGACCAAACATGGATTCTAGTATTAGAGGGAAAGTCAGATGTGGGAGGGAACATAAACACAGCCATACAAGAGGGGCAGGTAATATGTTTGCTGTGCTGGCAACACTGGGGGGGATGAGGAAGGGGTACACAATCTTGGGGGAAGAGCAGAAGGAGGCAGGGCAGGGAAATCTACAAGGGACAGGTGGTTATCAGAGGAGGGAAACAAGGGTGAGGAGGAAAGTAACACCGCTAGCAGGGTGGATGACAGAGACAGAGTAGAGGGGACAGGGCAGAGAGGAGGGATGGAGGGTAGGGAGGGAGCAGCAAAGGGGCAGATGACAGGGTGGGGAGGGGTGCAAAAGGGGGAAGGAGAGTTATTGAGGTGGTATGCTCCAGTGATGGAGACTTTGGGAAAAGGAGGGGGGCGAGGAAAGAGGATGGGGTGTGCTAGTACTGGAGGATTTCACAGTAAAGGGGATCAGATGGGGCAGTAGAGGGGAGAGACATAGTCTAATATGGGTCGAATCTATTCTCAGGTTGATGGCAGACAGGGCAGGACAGTCCATTTTCAAATGCACAGGGAAGGGATGGAGGAAACCACATCTTGTGGTGCATGTGGGTACGAACAACCTGTTGGGAGAGGTGGTGAAAATAGTAAAGGGGAGATTCAAGGAGCTGGGAAAGCTGTAAGAGGAGGTGGGCAGATCAGTGGCCTTCTCAGAGGGTGCTCCCAATACGCTGTGCAAGTACTGTGAGGAAGGAAAGGATAGGCGAGTTCAACGTCTGGCTGAGGGAATGGTGTTGTACCAAGAGTTATGGGATAATAGAGGACTGAGGCAGAACCTGGGACAACAATGACCTGTATGCAGGGGACAGGTTACAAATGAGCAGGGAGGGAAAGGCAGAATTGAAGCAGGGGATAGATGGATACATAGCAACTAGGGTAGCTTTAAACTAGGAAGAGGGGTGGCAAGTTGACAGCTGGTAGGCAAGGTTCCCTGGGAGGGGAGCCAGATGAGTCTACCCCCAAAGCTAAAGGGGAAGGAAGGGGTACACAATCTTCGGGGGAGAGCAGGAAGAGGTGGGGAAGGGAAATCTACAAGGGACAGGTGATTGTCAGAGGAGGAAAACAAGGGTGAGGAGGAAAGTAACACTGCTAGCAGGGAACCTTCCCTACCACCTCACTGGCTCAGCTGCAAAGAGTTGCTCCACAGGTATGTTCAGCACCAAAACCACCTCTCAGCCAACAAAAGGATTTTGAACTTATGACACCTGATCACCGATTGGTCTAGGCTTCTAGTGACGTTTACTGCCAGCTGTTGTGGTGTTTAGATCTACCCTAGGAAATTACAGCTGGTTCCTCGGTGTCACTAACTTTACTAGTGCTCAGTTCAATTCTTTGGAACCGTCATCCCTCCTTAAAGTGGAATTACCTTTTCGCTTCTCCCTGTCCTGCATCCAACAGCTCCTTTCAGGTAGCCATTCTGGACTATTGGGCTTCTCAGCTGTCTCTGCCAGGGAGTAGGACATCTCCTGAACTGCCTTTGCAGATTACTGTCCCATCCAGACTTGAGACTTCCTACTCATGGCAAATTTCTGCCAGGACACTAGGCCAGTATAACACCAGGAGTGGGTACAGGCCTACCCATCAACACCGCCTCCCCTATCGCCCAAAAAATAGTGTTTACAAATTACAGTTTGCTGCCTTAAAAAGAATCCTGCTTCTTTTACTATTGTGCTCAGGCAATGTCGAACTCAACCCAGGACCATTAGACACCCTTGCTTCTCCATCAGACCTGGTAGGTATCAAAGGAATGTCTTTTATGCATCTTAATGTCTGTAGTTTGCTGAAAATGTTTACCCTTATCCAGGCTTGGGTGAGCCAAACCTTACCTGACGTCCTAGTGATCACTGAGACCTGGCTTAGGCCAGCCACCCCAGACAATGAAATCAATATCCCAAATATTTTACTCTTCCGAACAGATAGGCAATCAAGAGGAGGTGGGGTGGCAATTTATGTAAGGGACAAATACTTAGCCACATGCATAGATGCATCATCCTGCCCCAAAGAATTCGAGTGCTTGACCCCAAAGATCGAACTTTCTCCTTCCAGTACACTCTGTGTAATAGGCTGCTACAGGCCCTCTTCTGCCGGGCCTCATCTCCTGTCTCACCTCAGTTCCGTACTGGGGCTCAGTTCCTTGGAAACCATTATTCTTGGTGACCTGAACTACGATTGGCTATCAAGTGCATAAGCTCCCTTGAAATCCTTTTGTGACACTCTAGGGCTGGTGCAATTCATTGGAGAGCCTACTCACCCAAATAAAAAGAACCTTAACAACAGCTCCCTCTTAGATGTAATTTTGGTTAGCAAGCCACACCTGTTCTCTCGTGTTGGAACATTTTTCTCAGACATTAGCGATCATTGTATAATCACCACCATTAGATCCGTGCACAACCCACAGTTTGTGGCAAAGTTCTGTATCAAGAGGTGCAAACGCAACTTTGATTTGTTTGCTTATGTCCACGACTTGAAACATTCACTGCGATGGCAGGAATTCTTCCTAGCCAAAACAGTTAACAGGGCATATACTATTTTTTACGATATTTTAAGTGAGGCTTTAAATAAGCATGCACCCTTGGTTAAGGTGTGGGTCAGGAGCAGCACCTGCTGAAGGTTCTCACCTGAGCTCAAAGCTTCCCTGTTAGAAAGGGATACTTTATGGAAAAAAAGCCAGAAGAAGCAAGAACGACTCGGATTGGTGTCTTTTTAAGAGAGTACATAACAAGTGCACCAAGTTGGTCAGAGCAGCAAGGCCACCTACTATCATTGGCGCTAGCCTCTGCCTCAAGAAATCCTACAAAGCTCTGGAAAACATTAAAAAACATGTCTGGACATGCACCTGGTAATTCCATTTCAGCAAAAATTAAGTCCGGTGGCAGCGTTATCGCTAACTGATCGAGATATTGGAAGCCCTCAATAACCATTTTGTAAGGGCAGGGCTAGCATGTGCTACTTCTCCTGCCAATGACCTCTGCACAGCTCAGGGCCCACCAATCCATGAGTCCGCATCTACCGAGGAGGCCTTCTCCCTCCTGCCTGTCTCTCTGAAAGAGGTGGAAGACCTACTACTGCAACTGGACACGAGGAAGGGAGCAGGCTCCGACTTCATAGAGCCATACTATCTGAAATATGCCTACCATGTGCTTGCGGTGCCAATCACCCACCTATTCAACATGTCACTCTCCCAGGGTAGCCTCCCCCTCAATGGAAAATAGCCCATGTCATCCCTCTATTAAAAGCAGGTGACCCCTGCGATCTAAATAATTACAGACTGATCTCCCTCCTCCCCATCCTGTCTAAATTACTAGAAAAAATAGTGTGTGGCCAGCTAGGGGTATACTTAGAATCCAGAAGCCTATTAAATCTGGTTCAGTCTGGATTCAGAACAAAGCACAGCACCATAACAGCCCTAGCTAAGGTGACCAATAATTGGCTCCTAGACCTTGAGAAGAAGAATCATGTCTGTGCTGTTTCCTTTTTTTTTTTTAATTCAAGTTTATTGATAATACTCAGGTACAATAGATCATTTAAGTTAATTAGCATTACCGTAAGCACAATGCATTCAGCACATTTGTTAGAGTCCCTTATACAGTTAAATCTAGTGATGCAGTACACCCTTGGTATATAACTTCCCAGGACTTACATAAATTAATTGTCTTATACATAAGGGACTAAAGACATGTTCAGGCAATTTCTATTTTCCTAGTAGTCTCCTTCAATCTTTGAACTAAACCTCTATTTCATTCTTCTCCGCTCCAGTTAAGTTACGGGGTCTGGTCCAGGACCCCCTAGTGATGACTTAAGTCCCCTCTCAGGTATTTTTTGCTCTGTTTTGTCCTGATTCTGGTGTACTATGCAATTAGCCTTTAATTTCTCGCTTGGCTGTTTGCCATAACTCCCATCTAGTCCACCTCCTCATAAGTGTTGGGGTTCTGTTATTTATTTTATATGTGAGTTCCTCCAGATCCGCTATTGTGTTCACTATCGATATCCACTCCTCCATGGTAGGGGGGGAAGGAGAGAGCCACCTCCTCATGATGGCCTTGTGTGCCGCAGTAGTCAGAATGGACCACAAATACTGTGCGTCTGGACCTCGGACCTCTTCCGGTGGTGCAACGAGATCAACTCAGGCCAGTCTAATTTACTTTGTGCCAGAAAATTCAGTGATTTCTCTTGATTTCTACCAGAAATTCTGTATTACCTCACAAGTCCAGAAAATATGCTTATGGTCTACCCTCAACTGCGTGCAGCCCTCCAGCACCTACCACGGTAGCTCAGGAGTTCTTTGCCTATGGTTTGGGGTGTGAGAAAATATCTAACTTTAACCGCCACACGAATTCTTGCCAATATGGGACTGAGTTGTGCGGCTGAGAGGAGAAAATTTTCTCCCAATCCGCCTCTTCCAACCTCTGTGTAGTATCTTTTATCCACTTGTTCTTGATAGCTAATAACGCATCCGTCTTTAAGTTGGATAGGGCTTGATAGAGCTGAGAAATCATCCCTTTCTGAGTTGTGGCTGTCACTCCTTTCTGTATGACCTCTATCAGGTGCCTAGCCCTGTCTGGATTAACATCTTTTTTCATTAAGTTAGTTACATAGTTTCTGGCTTGTAAATACCTGAAGTGGTCTGAGTTTTGTAAGTTATAGCTGTTTTTAAGGGATCAGAATCTAATATAGAGCCGCCCTGACAGTACTGGAAAGAAACCCTAAGTCCCTTGGCATCCCAGGTCCGGAACCTTTTATCTAGCTGCCTGAGGTAAAGTCTGGATCGAAGACAGTCTCCTCAGAGGCCATGAGTAATTTCTAAGGTCAATTCTGCCTTAGTCTGTGGAGAGATTTCTAATTGTATCTCTAACCGAGCTAGTTGTGTAGGGAGTCTCTATTTGGTTTATGCACCGACAGAGCATGGTCTAAGTATCTCGAGTCCTCTCCTCCCTCCCTCCCTTCGATGAGTTTCCACACCATACAGGCACAGGGATTAAGCCAGATCATAGCATTTTTAATTGGGCTGCCAGAAAGTAGTCTCTAAGTCCGGAAGGGACTGCCCTCCCTAGTCGGTCGTCTGGAGTATCTTTAAATTAATCCTAGGTTTTGGAGTTCCATATGAATCTAGTTATCATTTATTCCAACCTTGAAAGGTCCCCTTCGTATGTAGAAGGGTATACTGGAATAAGTAAAGAAATTTCGAATTACATTCATAACACTTGGCGCTTGGCACATTTTAAGTACATTGGGAAATTTAACAAAGACCATAAATTCGAAATCTTTTGAAGGAAGATATTAATGGTGAGTAATTCACCTGGAAACAGCTGAGAAGTGTTTTGTGACATAGATTCCCAGATATTTGATCTTCTTGGCTTTCCAGTTAACGGGAAGAGGATGAGATCTCGGGGTTAGGGTTAAAATTAAAGGTAAGAACTTCAGTCTTATTTTTGTTTAGTGTGTAGCCCAATGATCTCGAATTCCTGGAGTATTGACCAGACTTTTTTATGGATTGGGTTAGGTGTGTAAGACTGAGGAGGACATCCGCAAAGAGGAAATTTTCTCTGTTATCCCTCCGCCTGCACTCTCGCCACCTCCTCCGTCCTTCTCACCATCTCAGCCAATGGCTCAATATAGAAGTGAATAGGAGCCGTGAAAGCGGGCATCCCTGACAGTGCCTCTTCTAAATCAAATCTATCCGAGATTCCTCCATTCACTAACATAGGCCTGGGGCCTATAATAGATCGCTTCGGATTACCTTAATAAAAGTGTCAGGAAGCCTCTGTGTCAGGACAGCAAACAAAAGCTCCAAGATACTTTATCAAAGGCTTTTTCTGCGTCTAAACTCAAGAGGCATGTCGGGTTCTTGATCTCTGGACAACATCTATTAAGTTTATCACCGCTCTAATACTGTCTGGGGCCTGTATAATTGGGCAGAATCCTATTTGGTCTAAATGTATTAGTTTAGGTAGTATTCTGTTCAACAGTAGCAGTGTGCCGTGAATATTTTATAGTCCGTATTTAACAAAGAGATGAGCGTCGATTCACAACATATCGGATCTTTGCCTTCCTTATGGACCACAAGTTGTGGCGTACTGCCAGGAGGTAGATAGCTCCTCACCAGTCCACACCCTCTCGAGAACCTCTGTTAAAGAGGGATATTTCACCTCAAAAGTTTTATAGAATTCTGCCCTAATCCATCAGGACCCGGACATTTAGCTGTTTTCAGGTTTTTTATTGTATATTTTAACTCGGCAGCAGTTATCGAACTGAGAAGTGCTCAAGATTCATGTGGGGAGAGGGAAGGGAGAGGAATCGACTCCAGAAAGCTCTTTTTCTCTAAGGGGGAGGTCTTCTCTTGTGTCGAATATAGTTTAGTGTAATAGGCCCTAAAGGCCTTCATTATTTGAGAGGCCTGGGTTATTTCTTTATTGCAGTCTTTCAGTCTTATTTTGGTAACCATTGCTCTGGCTATATTTTGCCTAAGTTTAAATGCAAGTAGCTTTGTTCCTCTCGGACCTCCTTCATAATATTTTTTGTTAAGGTAAAACAGGGCTTTCTCAATCAGTGTTTTGTATTTTTTGGAGTTGTTGTCTGCATTCCTTTACTCCTTTCTGCTCTGCCCTGATCCTATTTAATTTTCTGCTGCCTTCCAACTCCTGAATTTTGAGTTTAACTCTAGCTCTTTTGCATCCTCTGCCTTTTTTTTTGGTGGCTATTTGAATTAGTTTACCCGCTGCCATCTTTCAAGGAATCCCACAGTACCTGTGGAGATATCCCTGGTGTCCTATTTCCTCTATCGATTGTTTGAGGAACTGCTTAAGCTCCTCAACTGTTTCTTTATTCTGAAGCAGAAGTGTTCAGTCTCCAAGAGTCTTTTTCCAAGTGAGGCCAAGGTTTATTTCACTACCAGTGGAGAATGGTCGATAAAGGTCGATGTTTCACCCCATCGAGGTTAAAGGAGGAAGGTCCTCACAAAGGCAAAAAACATATCTAGTCTTGGTATATCCGGAATCTAGTGAGTAACATGTGAACTCCTAGCTAGTGGGTATTTTCCTCCAAACATCCACCAACCCAAACTGCGGACGAGCATCATAAAGGCCTTCACTTTACTTATTTCAGGTCTGGGAATCTGGGATGGTGTCCAGATTTCTGTTAAGGATTATGTTCCAATCTCACCCTAACCACTATGCTCTTCGCCTTCGCCACCTGATGCAGGAGCGGAGTATACTGAAATCGGGAGCCCGGGGACATAAACATTAACCAGAGTGACTACCTGATCTTGTAGTGTCCTCATTACTATTATGAATCTCGCTGCTGGATCTTGAAACACATCCCTTACATGGAGGGGAACCCGGCACGAGGAGTATCGCCAACCCCTTCTCCTCCCTCACCAAAGAGGAGAACACCTGAGAAAAAGCTGGGCACTTCAGCTTCATTGCCTCTGAGGCGAAGGCAGCTTCTTGAAGGAAGGCCACCCCACATTTCAGGGCACCCAAATATCTTTGAAGTTTCTTCCTCTTAATCGGGCTTGTGCAGCCGTTCAAGTTGAAGGAGACTACTTTTGTACAATGATTATCCATCATTTCTATTTCTTTGAGGCTTACCTACTGCCGTGCATGTCACTGCAATGCTGCTAATAGACTTTCTAAATTTATATGTACTTTGCTCTATTCTTAACCCAGCAAACTCAAAACATGAAAACTTTAACTTTAACATACTGTAGTACAACCATTTAACTTTTCGCTTCGGCCTAATCCAATATTTAGCCACAAGCAAACTAATTATATCAACATTTGTGGCTGAAATATTCCTGAGCCACCAATTCTCTTTCATATGCATTTGACTTCCAAGGTGTTTCTGAGCATTAAATCTCAGTAGAGGATTTGGTGTCCGTACAGGACCTGTTGGGGAGCTCAGTAGTGCAATGAGATTCCCCTCTTGCCATTTGATATGGTCTTTATCGTGGCAGTACTCTCGCCAGTCACCTTTCTGGAGTACCCTCATATTGAAAGCCCAATCCTCCAGTCCCTAAGTGTACCCCTTCTCCCCGGCCAAACAGACCGGAATGCAGTGAAAAACTATTTAATAACCCTCATTTTTGGGCGAGAGTCTCTCAAACCCACACTCCCCATCCCCACCCCCTCCCCTTCCGTGCAATCCTACTTCCAGGTTAGGTATTACCTCCTGAGGGTACGGATTACCTTAGTCAGCATGAGCACGAGATATCTGAGCTCTGGGTCTGCTCCGGCCTAGAGAGAACTTCCTCAACGAGGCCTCTTCACTAGTCTCCCACCTCAGATCTAACTGGGATTAGGTAACTTTATGTCTGCAAAGAATTCTGAGTCAGTTTCGGGGTATGAAAGAACACCTTCTTTTACCAGGGACCTCGTCCATCAGCTTAGCTAGGGACAGATTAGGTCTGATTCTTACCCACATATCCAGAACCTTATGGGGCCAGCAGTGAGATCATTATTAGCATTCTAACAACTAGAGTTCAACCATCCCTCATCATTTACCCTCTGGTCTCCCCCCTTATATATATGGATTCTCCCCCCACCCGACCCTCGGCTTTGCATTTTTGGACCTGTCTCCATTCGGAAATCTTTCAAGCCTTTTTTTGTCCTGCAAGCTAAGCTTCAAACCTAAAATTCAATAGATCTTATTTAAATCATTGAACATAAGGACAGAGCAAAGACCATTACAGGTGCCATTCCCTCCCTTTTTCAACATTCTTGACTGACTTTAAGTCTACCATTTGTTTAATGATTCATATATTTAATCGTTCGCAGTCTGCTGCAGTTATTCAGTGCTGAAGACCAGTCCAGATGCAGTAGGCCAGCCAAGAGACCAGCCACCCCAAAGAGGCAGGGCAAACTCCCGACTCCCATCCCCTCAGCACACCTCAGTCACCCAGTCCACGGGAGCCAAACGCTCCCAAGAACTCTCAGGTCAGCCGGGGCATAGGGGCGGGGTCTGAGGGTCCACAAGGAGCCCCGAGTCCTCGAGACCAGCCCAGGCTCCACGCGCAGCTCCGGCCATGTTAGATACCACCCACCCCCATTTATCCAGGCAGTGATCCAGAGAACTACCAAGCGAAGCCGCTAGGGAAGAGAGGCCAAGCCACCTGCACATAAGTTCAAGGCCCAGCAACTCCCAGGATGCGCTCACCAGATCTCTCTCCTCCTTCTCTCCCCCTTTCCTCCTCTTCCCCTCCACCCCTCTCTTTTTTCCCAATTGGTATATCCAGCATTAGCTTGTTAAAGCTCAAGGTCTGGACATCTATGACATGGGGATGCATGCGAAACAATCCGCTTCTCCCCAAGAGACCGAAGACCCCACTTTTGGAGGCGATGAATAATATAAGTCCCCATGGGAAGGGGAGTAGGAGGGACAAACACCCGGCTTCATGGAGTAGACCGTAAGCCAAACCCCCCCAGCAGATCACCTCCCAATCCCTCGACCCCATGTCCCGAGAGCTCCACTCTTCTCCTCCAAACCTGGCTACAGTTCAGAGTTGCTCCGGGAAGGTATACAATCCATATCAGTTCAGGGGGGTAGATAAGTCCGAGAGAGTTATAAGGCAGGTAGTCCCTCCAGCGATAGTTTTCATCGAAAGCGCAGCACTTATAAGAAGATTCCTTTTCTTAAGCACAGGAGTCCTCCTCCGGTTGGCGGTTAGGAGAGTGCAAATACTGAGCAGTTTTGTCCACCGACGAGGAGTCCCCGTATTTACTGATCATCTGGGCAATGTCAGCTCTCAACGTTGTCTTGGGGTTGCGTTGTGTAGAGCCCATCTTAGTGGTACCCTTCTGTGCTATGACCCACGCTGAGGCAATCAGATCTTTCTCCATTTTTTCCTTCACCAATGGTGGAACATTGATAGCCAGTCCCTCAAGGTAGGTCGAAGCCTCTAGGAGATCTTTGAAGGTTCGGTTACCTTGTTGTGTAATCACTTTAATTCTGGCCGGGTGGAGGATCTGAGCTTTAATTCCCTTCAGTCGGAGCTGCTTAATTATGGGCCAGAGCGTTTTTCACGCCTCCTGGACGGCAGATGTGTGGTCATTGTCGTATATTATGGTATGATTTAAATACTTAACAGTCTTTTGTTGCCAAGCCCGTTTCAGAATGTCCTCTTTTCTGGCATAGGATGACAATTTAACAATAAAAGAACGAGGTCTCGCTTCCGGGTTTCTGGGTCGGAGTACTAGAGAGCGGTGGGCCCGATCTATTTCCAGATCCAATTCTGGTGGTAGCTTTAATGAACTTCGTAGGAGAGCCTGGATAAAGGTAATATTGTCCGTTTCCTTATCTTCCAAGCCCTCAGGTATTCCATATATGCGAATGTTTTGTCTCCTGCTTCACCCCTCCAGGTCATCCAGTCTCCGTTGATCTCTCGTTCCTGGCTAAGAGGTACATTACCAGGCAGTCTTGCCTATCCGATTGTTCCATCGTTTGCGTTAATCCAAGCTCGAGTTGCTCTGTCTTATGATCAATTCGGTTAGGTCAGATCTAGCTCTGCCAACGTGCGCTTCAATCTTCGCTACTGTTTGGGCAGTTTGTTTTATTATTTGGACAATATCATCTTGCGGTGGATCGCTCTGAAGTGAGGCCTCAAGTGGGCCCGAGGCCCCATCTCCCGTCTCCTGCATCTCCTCGATGTCCGCGTGAATCATCTCCCGTAATTTTTGCATGGGAGTAGCCAGCTGTTTCCCCGGTTTGTTCCGTTTCTGTTTGGCTGGGGAAGCCATTCTAGGAGGGTCGATTTGCTCGGATTTTCTTGTTGGAGGTCGGCGAGCTTGCTGTTTAAG
The DNA here is from genome assembly GCA_016271365.2 of Neoceratodus forsteri. Taxonomy (NCBI): domain Eukaryota; kingdom Metazoa; phylum Chordata; order Ceratodontiformes; family Ceratodontidae; genus Neoceratodus; species Neoceratodus forsteri. The sequence continues at coordinate 107,651,470 of CM057458.1, forward strand.
GCACCATACTAGTCGGTGACGTCACCGGAAGTCCCTGTGCTGTTTTCTTGAATCTTAGTAAGGCATTCGACACAGTTGATCACAGCCTGCTTCTTTCCTCCCTAAGCACCTTAGGCCTGGACCATAAATTTATGTGCTAGTTTGCAGACTACCTCAGAGAATGGAAACAGCAGATTAAAGCTGAAGGTGATCTTTCTCCATTAAAACCTATGCTGAGGGGCATGCCCCAGGGCTCTCTCCTTGGTCCCATCCTCTTTGCAGTCTATATAAACAGCATCAATGACCCCATCAAAAAAGCCAACATCCACTTATTCGTGGATGACACTGTACTGTACTGTACTTGAGTTGTTTCATGCCTTAAGCAGCCTGTGAAGACCTCCAAGCTGAATTTAACCTCCTACAATACCAGCTCATAAACAAAAAGCTTTTGCTCAATGTGAAAAAGATAAAGGCCATGCTCTTCTCCCCCTCCTCTACTTGCATGTGGCAATTCCTGCTGGGGGGGGAGCTATCCCACAAATTACCATTGTTCTTGGAGAAACACTAGAGTATGTAGCTAAATTCAAATATCTAGGAGTTTGGCTCGATCGTAAACTTTCCTTTGCCGACCATCTCGAAGAACTACAGAAGAAACTAAGGCAAAGATTAGGACTATTCTACAGAATTAACCACCTGCTCACAAAGAAGGCCAAGATTCAACTAGTTCAAGCTACCTTCCTATCTTTAATAGAATACGCGAACCTGCTCTACAGCTACTGCACTGCCTCTGCACTGGCTAAGTTGGACACCCTCTACCACAGAGCTATCAGGTTCATTACTGGCCTTCCACTTTCCACACACCACTGCTCCCTGTACTCATCGTTAGGCTGGACTTCCCTTCACTATAGAAGGAATAGAAATGCCACCCTATGGGCCTTCAGAGTGGTGACCAACAAGCTCCCCTCATATGTCTCAGACTGTATTCCCCAGAGTGTGTTAGGCACCTATGCTCTAAGGAGCTATTCCCTATTTGTCCTCCAAGTTCCAAGGGTCAAAACTCATTTCGGCAAAGCTGCTCTAAGCTTCTCTTTACCCACATTGTGGAATGGTTTACAAAGGAACTTGAAGCTGAGCTGCCGTGTTAGCCTGAATATCTTTGAGGCGCTCTACGATCGCTACATGAAAGTACCTTGCAAATGTTTTCCTCACTGCTAGCCCACTAATTCCCCCTTTCCATCCTGACGCTCACCATGTTTCTACCCCTGGCTGTCACTCTTTTCCTATTAATGCTTCCTGCTGCACCCACCCTTCCCTGTCCACTCCAGCCTGGCTAAAGTCCCTCCCCATCCATAGTAGTGTGCCAATTATCTACCTCTCCTCCGTCATTATCATAATAAACAAGTACACGACAGCCATCGTCACTTTCTGTGGTTTTAGCTCAATTTTTCCCCCAGTCATTGGTAATATATCCCTCCTCTTCTTTACCTCTCTAACCTGCCACCCCATACATGGCCTCTTTCCCCTATATGTGTAGTTGCCGGCTGCCTCACTCAAAAGATCTCTGCTTATAACCCCTGTATGCCTATGGTTGATTGTACATCTGCTGACTTCTTCAATTGTAAAATAATGCTGTTTTTTTATTTATTTCAACCTTGTATTGTACTGTATACACTGTATGTACTTTTTCTTCCTTGTAAATTATTGCTTTTTGTATACCTGCTTCTGTACTGTACTTTGATGTATTCATGACCAGGTCCACCTTGCAAATGAGCCTTGCTCAATGGTGCCCACCTGGATAAATAAAGATTTTGATTAATTTGATTGATTGATTGAAGCAGAGGAGAGGCAAAAAGGGGTGAAATTTGGGGAGTGGAATGGAAAGAAGCAGAGTGGTAGATAGTGTCACTGAACGCGAGTAGCCTAGGGAACAAATCAGGCCCTCTTGGCAGTGGGGCAGGTGGATATTGTGGCTCTAACAGAAACTTGGGCCACCCAGTACCAAGACTGAGATATGATGATCCCTGGATACAAGCTGTTCAGAAAGGAAAGGGCACACTGGAAGGGGGGGAGTGGCAATCTATGTAAGGGAGGGAATACGGTGCATAAGGGAGGAGGGGGGGAGGAAGGCAAAAAAGAGGCACTGTGGACACAACTTCAGGATTCAAGGGGCAGAGTACTGAGAATAGAGGTAGTGTATAGGGCACCAACTCGGGGGGAGGGGAGCTGGATAGGGGAGTTTACAGAACAGAACTAGAGGGTTTGCAGGAAGGGGAACACAGTGGTGGTGGGGGACTTCAACCTACCTGGGGAGGACTGGAGCATGCCAACCACTGCAAGTGCTAGGGAGCAGGTTATACTGGTGGCATTTCAGGATAGCTTCCTGGTGCAGCTGGCACATGAACCAACTAGGTTAGGAAGGATTCTGGACATTGTGCTAATGAATGGGGAGGCCATAAGGGAATTGAAGGTTGAGGACCCACTGGCTGGGAGTGACCATCACTCAGTATGGTTCACATTAGGAATGGGGAAGCAATCTGGAGGTTTGGGTACCAGGGAGGTTGAGTTTAAGGGAGCAGACTTCAACAAGATGAGGGGAATTCTCTTAGGTCACCTAGAGGGAATCCGACCAACCATGGATGCCAACCAAAAATGGGGTATTATAAAGGCAGGGCTGGCAGGGGCCACTGGAACATGTACTAGGGCACAGAGTAAGAAGGGAAGGGCAAAGAAGCACAGCTGGCTGACCAAGGAGGTCACGGACGGGGTGAGAACCAAGAGATGAACTTTTCAGATATACAAGAGATCAGGAAACCAAGTAAAACAGTTCACTAGTATTAATCACAATTCTACTAATAGGCCTAATATGGAGTGGGGTGCATTAAAGCATACTTAAGTGGTCTCTTGATTGGTATAGCATCAAATAAAAAGAGAAAAAGTGAAAAACAGTTGTCGACCACCCTCTCCCAAATAAGAAATATAGAAAGTAAACTTTCTTATCACTCATCAGATCAGATTAGACAGGATTTGGCCAAACTTACAAATTCATACTTAGAACTTTTATTTATTTATTTATTGAAAATGTTTCATCAGGAAAGGTACACAGAGCAAAAAGATGCTCATCTCACGGTGCAACCTGGGGGGAAGGGTTACAATGGAGGCAGGTATACATACAAAAATTGAATTTAGAAATAATGCAATATAGATAATGTACATAGTTGGGCCGGATTACATTAGCACTTTTTACATAAGGAGAACAGTACAGAACATGAACATCAAGGACAGGGTATACATATCATGGGTACACATCGAGGGCAATACATGATTACTTAAGTGCCAGTATCAGAACTTGAGTGCCAGTAACAGGACTTGAGCTGAAGCGAGATTCACCAAGTTGACAGTAGGAGTTGGAGGAGAAGATGGGGGTGGTTTAGGTGGGGTTGGGGGGAAGGAGAGGGGAGCAGTAGCAGTGAGTAAGGCTGAAGAGCGTGAGTTATTTAGGAAGGAGGGGGAAGGGAAGGGAGAGATTAGGAGGGAATAAGAATGAGTGGAAGTGAGAGTGTAAGTGCATAGGGCAGTGTATAAGCCAGACAATTAGGTGAAGGCTGAGCCGCTGGTCAGCCGCTAAGGGGGGATGGGGGAAGAGAAGCTATTGGGGGGTCAGGAGCAGTTTCAATTTGGTACAAGGAAGTTAGTGAGGGCAGAGGATAGGGAGTGTTTGGATGATGAATGGTGGATCTGGGCCGGCAGGCCATTCCAGAGTTTAGGGAAGAGGTAAGAGAAGGCTGATTGGCCGGAGGTGGTCCTACGGTAAGGAATGACTAATAGCCTAGCATCAGTAGACCTGAGGGCATGGGTGGGGGTAGGAGGGGAAGATAGGGAGGATACGAGGTAAGAAGAGAGGGAGCCGAGCCAGACGTTGGAAGTGAATTTAGCACTATGAATTAGGCACCAGTTGCTCAGGGATGGCAGGGTCAGTGAACGGTAGAGCTCGCAGTGATGTGAGTGGGGGGGCATCAAGGGCAAAGCAGCAGAAAGCATTAAAGAGGGGGTCAAGTCTGGCTAGGGTGGTCTTAGAGGCGGAGCTGTAAAATGACATCACAGTAATCGAAGGAGGGTAGAATCATTTTCTGGACTAATTCACATCTGACAGGTAGCTGGAGACTAGTGCGGTTTTGATAGAGGGCACCAAGTTTTGGGTGCAGTCTTGAAATGATGGCATCCACGTGTGTGGAAAAGGAGAAGTGGCGATCAAGCCAAACCCCTAGATACCTGAAGGAGGGCACTTCATCAAGGATGGTGTTATTTAGGGTATGGAAGATCAGAGGGGAGTTGAGTTTGGATAGATGCTGTCTAGTGCTGAAAGACATAGAGACAGTTTTCTTGGCATTTAGGGATAGTTGGTTGGTATTGAACCAGTGCTGGATTTTGTTGAAATCGGTTTGAAGTCTGGAGGAGACTTCTTCGTGGGTCCGGCCGGAGGTAAAGAGGACCATGTCGTCTGCATACATGTGGATTGCGGTAGTGGAGCAAGAGTTAGGCAGATCATTTAGAAGGATGGAGAAGAGGATGGGGCCAAGAACTGAGCCTTGGGGAACATCGGTGGTGATGGGGGGAGGTATGGTCAGCTATTTTAGTGGATTGGGTTCTATTTAGTAGGTAGGCACTGAACCAGTTTGTGGTGGACACTGCTAACCCAGCCCCTGATAGGCAGGATAGTAGGAGAGGATGGGATACCGTGTCGAAGGCTTTTGCTAGGTCAATGAAAATAGCAGCAGTGATTAGTCCTTTATCCATCCCAGTGAGGATGGAGTCCGTGAGTCTTAATAGGGTGGAGGTAATAGAGTGGTGTTTTCTGAAACCTGACTGAAATGGGGTGAAAAAGTTAGTTTCAGAGAGAAAGTGGGAGAGTTGGGATAGCACTAGGAGTTCCTGGAGTTTGGCAAGGGTGGGGAGGAGGGAGATGGGACGGTAGTTAGTTGTGGAGGTAGGATCATCACCTTTTGGATGGGGTATGACAGTGGCATGCTTCCATTCAGAGGGGAGTGACTCAGTGGTGAAAGAGAGATTAAGTAGGGGTGCGAGGGGATTAGCAGTGGCGGGGGCAGATAGGAAGAGGAGTTTATTATCAAGACCATCAGGGGATTTGCCTTTGGAGGGGTTCAGGGAGTGAAGGGCATCTAGGGTTTCAGTGGGGGAGATGTGTCTGAAGGAAAAGGGGCTCCTACCAGATGGTAGGGGGATAGATGTCTGTGGAGCGGGTGTGGTTGCAGGAGGAAGGGAATCAAGGAGGGCCTGGACGCAGGTAGTAAAATAGGAATTAAACTCGGAGAGTCCTTTGGGTGAGGAGGAGAGGAGGGTGGCTTGTTGTTTGTGTGGAGAAAAGGGAGTTAATGACTTTCCAAAATTTAGAAGGTCTCCCAAGATTTGCATTTAGGGTGCTGTTAAAATATTCAGCCTTAGCTAAGCGGATGGCCTTTGTGCATGAGGTAGGTGATATAGTTGCCTGGGAGGAGCGTGGATTTGTAGTTTTGCCAGGCCTTGTCATGGGCTTGTTGGCAAGCTACCAGCTCAGGGGAAATCCAGGGTAGGTGAGACCCACTGACTCTAGCCCAGTGCAGGGGGGCTTGTTTGTTCCAGGCGGTGAGGAAGGTGTTCCGAAAGTGTGGAAGGGCCACATCCATGTTAGAGCAGCTTGAGCTCGGGACCCAATTAGAGTGAGATAAATCTTCCAGGAGGGGGGAGAGGTTGAGGGATTTGTATAACCGTTGGAATATAAATTTGGAAAGGGATTTAACTCTGTGGATCTTGCAGACCAAGTAGATTAGATGATAGTCACTAATGGAATCAGGGAGGAGGCCTGAACTGACGACGCGGTGTGGGTGGGATATGGCGCCAGTCTAGGATGGAGTGATTACGGACTTATGGTTAGGCGTGTGGGTTCCCGTAATGGTTTGGCTAAGGTTGAGAGCGGTTATCTCAGTTTGGGTTTTGTTAAAAGTGGGTGCTAGCCAGTTGTGGTTAAAGTCACCCATGACATATAGTTCACCTGGCTGTGCGAGAGATGAGAGCTGGCCCAGAAGGTCGGTGACTATTGTGGTTGGCATGCCTTTGCAGCAATAAATTCCAGCCACAAAGATAGGTAATGAGGAGGAAGGGGACAGTTTTACCATAAGAAGCTCATAATCTTTGGGTTCAGCTTTAGTAAGAGAGACAGTGAAGTGTAGGGCTGATCTGATGTAGATAGCCACCCCTCCACCTCTGGAGGGCCGGTCTTGCCATGTGATGGTGAACCCTGGAATAGCGATGGTATTATCTGGAAGGCTGGGGTTTAGCCAGGTCTCAAACAGGATGATTATGTCGGGGGCATGGTGGGTGGCTAGGACCTGGAGCTGATCGAGCTTAGGGGCTAGGCTATGAATGTTTAGATGGAGAAGGTGTAAGCCTCGGGGAAGGTAGCCAGAATGAGTGTCGGTGGTGGGCTTGGCTGAGGGGTTTGGTATGGGGTGGTCAGGGCCTGAGGTTAGGGTTGGGCTGGGGTTAAGGTGTATATTCCCTGCTGCCAGAAGGAGTAGGGCAATGGTTAGGTGGCAGCGTAGAACACGGAAGACTGGGATTTTGCTTTGCGCAGGTTGGCGGTGGCAATAGGTGGGCTGAGCAGAGGGAGTGGGTACTGGAGTGGGAGAGAGAGGCCAGAAGGCAGCCAAATGAACAGACCAAGGAGGAGGGGGGCATAGGAAAATGGGACCAGGAGATAGCAGGGAGGGATGCAGTGGACATATAGGGGGTATTTGTAGGATGAGTCAGAATAGCTGGTGGAGGGGTGCTGGGTAGCCACTTGGGGAGGGAGTTAAAATGGGAAGGGACAGTAAGATGGAGGAGATCAGTAGTAGAAGGGTTGTTGATGGGGACATTTTACCAGATTTGGCGAAGAGGTGCCCAAACATAGTGCCTAGGTAAGCAGGGTGGTGAATTTCAAGTATCTTGGGTTGCCCCTCAGAAAGCGTAGATACCACTTTGGAGTAGTGGTACTGTCATGGACTCTGGTGGACAGGATACAGGGTTCAAGACCCTTGCTGGGTAGTTGGGATAGGGCCTGGCTGCGAGCAGGGATCTGGGTTCTAGATGACTTAAGGTGGCTGGGTTTGGCCAGAAAACAGGGTTGAAATAGTGACTCCTAGTGGTCACTGGGGTTAGTGGCAGGCTAGGTGTGGGTCAGGTGATTGGGCTAGCCAGATGGCTGGGCAAAGGTGAGGTGTGGGCAGAGGTAGAGGTGGGAGTAGGGAGAGAAGTAACCTAATCAGGTAGAGAGGTTACAGGATATAGGAGGGGATTCAGGTGGGGAGACTGAGGTGAAAAGGTCAGAGGGTCCCTCTAGTGGCTAGCAGGTATAACCTGCAAATGGAGAAGTGGGGACTTAGTAAAAACGGACAACAGGATCTGATGTCACTAGACAGTGCCTATAAAGGAAATGCTGAGCCAGAGTAGGTGGGTGGGACAGTTGATGTGCACAGTGCTTTGATGGGCTAACCCCCCACACAAGGGTGCTGCAGATGGAGGTAGTTTATTACCTCAAGGTTCCTGTGTGTAGCTTCACTCCTGGAGGGAGGGAGCTCTGAAGGGGGTATCCTGGTGACTGGGGGGTAGGGGAGGCAGATTGCAGGCCTTAAGGTGCCCGCCTGTAGCTTTGCTCCTTCTTGGAGAACAAGCTGAGTATGCAATTTTGAAAGCTAAAGCATCTTACATGGCCCAAGGAGAAAAAAAGCTGAGCACTTGCTTGCACTCCATATTAAACAGCAGGAATCCTCATGATTGATAATGGGAATGGCAATTCGTGTATGGTCAAGTGATGGCAGCCTGAAGAACAGCACTCACCCGCAGCTCCACTCCCCTGCTGTTTATTTTTGGTTATTAATCCACTTTTTGAGTGGTTAGACACCTACAAACAGACTTCACAAGTTTGGGAAACACAACCGATTCTAGTGCTGGGAGAAATAAATCGGAAAAAATGGAAATTTATATGAAAAAAGCACCTCCGCTGCACTCCCCTCCACCAACTCCAGAGAAGGACAAGGCCACGAAGCGCCCTAAACAACAAACTACAGGAACGCCTAAGCCTTCAATCTCGGCATCTTCCCTCTTGGAGGAGAGGTTTCTGGAAATAATGCAGTCGCTACAAGCAAAGATTTCAGACTAATCGGAAGACCTGCAACAAATTAAATCATCGGTGCAATCGTTATCCATTCGTGTGGGAGACTCAGAGGTCAAGCTTACCTCCCTGGAGAAAAAACAGGGCAAACTAGACCAAGACTCCATCCAAATGGGCCAAAGGGTAAAGAAGCTCAAAGAAAAGATGGAAGACTTGGAGGGAAGGAGTAGGAGGAATAACCTCCTAATAATCGGAGTGCCAGAAAAAGAAGAAGGCAATGCCCCAATACTCTTTTTGCAGAAACTGTGCATGAGGATTGCTGAACCATCCCCAAATGGCACAGCATATGTTATCAAGCGGGCGCATCGGGCCCTCCGCCGCCAACCACCCCCTGGCTCCCCGCCTCGTCTCCTCATCTTCAAGCTCCTAAACTTTCTCACTAAACAGAACACACTTGCTAAAATTAAAGATCTTCAGGAGGTTCTCTGGGAGGGCCGTAAAATTCGTATTACACAAGATCTCCCACAGTCTGTCCGGCTGAAATGGCAGGAAATGCACCCGACTGTATCAAAGCTAATAGCCACTGGGAAACCTTTTTAGATGAGATACCCAGTGGTACTCCAAGTCAAATCCAGAGAGCAGTGGCTCTCATTTGAATTGCAGGAGCAAGCTGTGAAGGAGCTTAGAATCATATTCCTGGATTTATTCAAGTGAAGAGGCTCCAGTAATGACAGTCGATACGTGTATCTTTGTAATGGTTATAAAGTGAATTTGATTGTTTGACTTGGGCTCGGTGAGAGTGTGAGCATTGACTACTGGGCCTAAGGGCCTACCAACCCCTCTTTGTTGTGAAAGGGATCCCTCTTGCTGTAATCAGACAAGCAACCCACATAATGCCGTACAACACAATGCAGTGTTTTTTGCTGAATGGATATGTTGGTGGACCGATTACCTGCTTGTTCAGAAACTCAGACTGTGCTTTCTTCTGTTCCTGTAACCCCGTGAAGGACCCTCACAACTAGATTATTTCAAGGGTATGCTGCATTCGGACACTGGGTGTGGTTGTTAAACAATTGCAAGATCCCAGGGTATAGCAAAAAGCTGACTCTTTCCAAATATGTTTTTATTGTTTTACGTGGCTTGTTGCTGGGAGAACCTAACTAAGATGGCTAATGTGGCTCCCACTACACCCAGGAGTCATCCCAGAAGTATCAGGAGGGATATATTACTTAAAGAAACTGCTGGGTCATTCTAACTTTCTACCTCTTTTCACTTAGAGTATAATGCATTTATTATTTACAGGAAAGACTGGAGAATAGTATCCTGTTCTCCCTGTTGCTTATTTTTAGCACTGCTATAAAAAACAGCATCTGGGACTTTTTACTGAATGTGTTGTGTGTTCCTAAAAGACTACCACCCGTGCTTTGAAATATTGTTACATCTTTGCAATTGTGTTTGAACATATATTCAGTTACTTGAATTGCAGGGGAAGGGCTGCAGTGGGGTGGGTGTTTAGTGTGACGCAGGCTTGCGAAAACATCACCCGCCGGGAAATGTAAGGTAGTGAGGTTGAATAAGAACTGGGGTGTAGTATAATAGTGTGTTTAAGGTTAAATTGTTAAAGTATTCATTTGATTGTGGGTATCGGGGAATATGGTTAGTTTGAGTAAGTTTTCTTTTTATTGGGATAGAACATTTGGGGGAGGGTGGAGCCAAGTGTATCAAGGGCAAGTATCTCTGAAGAGGGTGTCAGGGTCGATTTTACAGTTAAAATTAATTACTATTCCAAACTAGATGAGTTGTGCTCATCACATAATTTCCTTTGGACAACCCATCATGAGTGGCCCTTATAATATCATAAGCTGGAATGTGAAGGGTGCCCAAGATCGTTGTAAGAGGCAAATTATAATTCGACACCTCCAACACCTAAAAGCAGGGATTGCCTGCCTTCAAGAGATGCATCTCCAAAGGGAGGATGTTATTTTGTTTCACAGAGCGTGGGTAGAACAGGTATACGGGTCAGGGAAATCCACTAGTAGTGGAGGAGTGGCAATATTAATTGAAAAAAGATTCCCTTTACACTGGAAAAGGAACTATGGGACCCCGATGGACGGTATGTCATACTTTATGGCCTTTTGGAATCACAGCAAGTCATACTGGGAGCCATATATGGTCCAAACATCGATTCCCCCCAGTTCTTTACACAACTGATAGGGCTGGTTGCTACTAACCTTCCCAAACTAACCATTTTAGGAGACTAGAATATCACTCCATACCCACATATAGACAGATCTGATACCCAGAGACAGGGATTATCCCCCGTGCAAAGGGCCTTGCATGAACTCATGAAGGAAGTTGATCTCATAGACATTTGGTGAGTTTTGAACCCTGAAGACCTCCAATACACTTTATTTTCTCCCCCCACACAAAACATTCTCTAGAATCAACTTCCTCCTTATGAGCTTGTTTGCCCTCCTGGGCGTGATAAGCTCTGATATACATGCCAGGGTTATTTATGTTCACTTGCCCATATCCCTCTTACTCCTTATAGGGCCCGGACTTAGGAAGGATGCCCTGTGGCAGTTAAATACTCAGCTGCGTCAGAGGCCAAATTCAGTACAACAGATCAAATATTTTGTTTCAGACTTCATAGAAATCAACAGGGACTCAGTAAACAGAATAGATGTGGTTTAGGCGGCTCTAAAATGTGCCTTAAGGGGGGAATGTATTCAAATGGCTGCCACAAAATATTGGCAGTCTAAACAACAAGTAGAATCCTTGCTTCACTCAATCCACCAGTTGGAATATATACTTAATCAACAATCTCCGGGTGAGAATTGGACCAAACTGCATAGCTTGCCGCCCCAATATTTTGACCTAATGTCTTAGAAAGCTGAGCTCTCGTTGAAACATACAAAACTTCACTACCTAGATATAGGGGAAAGAGCTAGTAAGTTACTAGCCATGTGGCTAAGACAAGCCAAAACTTCTCAATTTATCCCAGGCATAAGACCAGATAAAGACAAACCAGTGGTTATGGCCCCCGGAGAAATTGCATCTGTTCTAATGCAATATTATCAAAAATTTTACTCTGATGACTTGGCCAGATGACCTTCTGACATAGACATAACTAAATATCTTAGCTCGATAGACTTTCTTAAATTATCTCCTTCCCAAACTTTATCCCTTGGTGGTCCCATCAATACCAGGGACGTGGTGAGTGCTGTGGAACAGCTCCCACTGGATAAATCCCCATGGCCCGATGGTATACCCAATAATCTTTATAAGGCCTGTGTACCAGAGTTAGCTCCATAATTGACAGAAGTATAACTTCTGGTTTGATAAGGGTCTCTCAGAGTTGAACTTCCTCAGGGCCATAATTACTCTTATTCCTAAAAAGGGTTAGGACCCACAACACCCAGACAGTTATTGGCCTATCTTGCTGATCAATTCTAATGTCAAAATCCTTGCCAAAATATTGGCCAATAGGTTAGGACCTATTTTGCCTACCCTAATTGTCAAAGAGCAAATTGGTTTCATGACAGGAAGGTCCTCAGGAGACCACATGCATAAACTACTGCACCTCCTCTTGGTGTCCAGGGACTCGGAACTTCCAATGGCTCTTGTATCCCTGGATGCTGAGAAGGCGCTTGACAGAGCCTCATGGGATTTTCTTTTTTCTACTATGTCCCATTTTGGTCTCTCTGAAGGATTCCTTAAGTGAGTTAGGCTACTATACTCCTCTCCCTCAGCCCAAATCCAATGTAACGGTATTCTCTCCGAGTCTTTTCTGCTTTGCCGGGGTACCAGACAAGGTTGCCCCTTCTCCCCCCTTGTATTTAACATCTATCTGGTGCCTCTGATCAGGAAGCTGGTAACCTCCCTGAGACTTCGGAGAATCCAGGTAGGGAATTGGCATTACACCCTCTCAGCTTATGCGGAAGATTTGCTTTTGTATTTAGAAGACCCCCGAGAATGCATTCCAGCTCTTCTGGAGGAAATCAAACCTTTCTCCACAGTTTCCCATTACAAGCTCAATCTCTCCAAAACCAAGGTTTTCTCCTTGAATAACAAAGTTTCTCGGAGGGAAGTGGCTGAGTTTGCTCTTTCATGGGAACCAAATTCTCTTTTATACTTAGGAATCCAGGTGACTAGAGATATTACTTCCATGATTAAAGCAAATCTCTCAGATTTACTGAGCATATTTAAGGCAGACCTTGACAGATGGGGAATTCTTCCTCTTTTGCTTTGGGGGAGGATTAACACTGTTAAAATGAATGTGCTGCCTCGCCTCCTGTATCCAATAGGTATGCTAGGTTGCTTTCTTCCCAAAGAATGGTTTACCCAAGTTTCAGTCCATGCTTAACATGTTTATGTGGCAGGGTAAAGGAGTCAGAAGGTCATACCTTAAACTTAATGAACCAAAATTGCAAGGTGGACTTGCTGTCCCTTCCTTTTTTTCATACTATGGTGCCCCCCCCCCCCACTTTAGTAGGCTGGCGCATTGGATGTAAGAGTTACAGGCCATCAGCTCACAGGGTTACACACCAATATGGTTGGAAATTGAGAAGTACTTGGCTGCAAAATACAAATGGACCCTCTCCTCTTTATTATATACCACCCCCCATGCAATCACTAAACCCCTAAGGCACACCCCTTTAGGGTGGTCTATTAAAGCCCTACCACCAACTGCAAGTACACATTTCCCTTAACTGGCACACCTCTTTAGAGCAACCAGTTCTAGGTAATCCCCATTTTAAAACTGGGCACAAACCCATTCCAGCTTCTTATTGGCCCCTCCTTGCTGGGAAGAAAGTCTCAGACTTGTATTCTGAAGGAGTAATAATTTATTTTCCCATATTTCAGCTTAGATTTAATGTGCAAGACAGAACCATCTTTAAATACATTCAGCTCAAAGATTCAATTGTCTCCCACATTGGAAGAGTACAGAATCCTCTGCCTTCCACAGTCAAATTAGCCACAATTTTGCAACTGGCCAGACAGCCTCATGTGATCTCCATAGTTTACAAAAAGTTACAATCCCTAAATCCCAAACTGCCTCAGGGAATTTGTTATTATTGGTCTCAGGAACTACCCTTACGCATTGAAGCAGATTTCTGGAAGAAATTATGGCTTAATTCTTATAAATTTATTAAACAAGACAGATTGCACCTAATGCAATTTAATATCATGCACAATCTGTATTTCACACCGGTGAAACTCCACAAATTAGGCAGAGTGCCCTCTTCTGCTTGTCCACGATGTTGGGATAGCCTGGGCACCTTGTATCACATGTTATGGACATGCCCGAGAGTGCATGTATTTTGGCATACAATCAGACAATCTTTAGACCCAATTTTGGCCATTGACCCTTTATTTACTCCAGAAATCTGCTTACTGAATAATATTTCCCATGGTACCCTTAAAATTAGGAAAGCCCACATGGCTTTGATCTCTGCCACAGCAAAATTAATAATAATGAGACACTGGAAGAACATCACATCTCCATCAGTCCTGGAATGGCATAAGGAGATACTACTGTCCCTCCAATTGGAGAAACATATCTGCTCAATGTGTAACAGGCCTCAAACATATCAGAGTAGATGGGGATCACTAGATGCCTGCTTACTATATGGAAGCCCTAAATATTTAAGCCAAAGACCCTTCTCCTCAAGTGCCCCAGCTGTATGGTCTAGGAATAACTTTTGGCTCTGCGTCAATTAAGGAAGGAAATAGAGGTAATGGGAGGGAGCGGGAAGGGGGGAGGTGGGGAAGGGGATTTCACCCCAGTCATTGGTGTCTCTTTGCTTTCCATCTTACTGTTATTATTTAGAGCAAGTCTACTGGATTAGAATGGAATATAATGTAATGTGGGGTGAACCTCTTGGTTGCCCAGTTGTCATCCATCTTTGGTGGTTCTCATGTTAAAATAGAAAACTCAATAACGTTTATTGAAATAATGGCAATTTGCTCACAAACCGATGATACGTTAAAAACCTCCCCAATGGAAATTGTCACAAAATTTAGTTTTTATTACAAACAGCTGTATAGTCCAATGCCAAACCCTCCCTCAGATCCAGAACTAGATGGATACTTACAAGACTCCCATCTTCCCTCCCTTTCAGAAGGAAAACAACGTTCTCACCTATCACCTTTATCAAAAGCAGAATTGACAAAAATAATTAAAGATCTCGCTTCAGATAAAACCCCAGGACCGGACAGGTTTTCCCCCAACTTCTATAAAAAGTTTGCTGACCAGCTTATCCCCTTGCTTTTACCATTATGCCAATATATTTTATCAGGGGCAGAAGCTGATAAGTCTTTGTCTGAAGCCTTAATTGTTCTCTTGCTAAAGCCTGATAAAATTCCCGAACTAGTATCAAGTTATCGGCCAATTTCACTCCTTAATCAATATATTAAAATTTTGACTAAATTATGAGCCAACTTTATTAATATAGTTCTCCCTGATTTAATAGGCCCAGAACAAGTGGGATTCATGAATGGTAGATCCTCTACAGATCACCTATGTACTGTATCACGTCTTTTCGGCATCCAGAGACGCAGACCTTCCAGCAGCTTTGGTTTTTTTGGATGCCGAGAAGGCGTTCAACAGAGTTAACTGGAACTTTTAGTTTTGTACCCTTAAAGCATTCAACTTTCCAACAGACTTTCAGAAATGGATATCCACCTTATATAAATACCTGTCTGCCAAGGTATCAGGAAATGGAACTGTCTCTGAACCATTTCCACTACAATCTGGTACGAGGCAGGGTTGTCCCCTCTCTCTACCACTTTTTAACATCTACCTGGAACCTCTGATATGAAGGTTAACTGACTGTCAGAGGATTCAAGGTATATCAATCCCAGGGTTATAAAATTAAGGTCTCTGTTTACACTGATGACCTTCTTCAAATAATACATCCAGCCACCTCCATTCTCCCCATGTTAGATATCATCAGAGAATTCAGTAAAAAGTCTAACTATAAGGTAAACATGAATGAAACAGTTGTGTTCCCCCTTAATCATAAAATTCTTAAAAATGAAGTAACAGCTTTGGCTCTTTCCTAGAAATCTGATTCCCTTAAATACCTAGCAATAGAGCTTGCAAAAAAATCCAATACATCTTCAGAAGCTGAACTTAGACTCTTTGATACACACGATTACCCAAGATTTGAAACAACGGTCCCATCTCCCACTTTCCCTGTGGGGGAAAATCAGTTTAATCAAGATGAACGTCTTTTCTCATATCTTTTATCCACTCAGTTTATTGAACATTTGGCTTCCCCTTTCCTGATTCAAGAAAATTCACAGTATAATTATAGATTTTATTTGGTCAGGTAAGAGGCTCTTGGCAAACTTCAGGATGGAGAAAGTAATAGCAAGCCTTCACAATAGACTAAAGAGATATACAAATATTTGGGGACCCCTATATGCTCTTTACTCTACATGCTGATGATTATAGTGCCTTATTATGTTAAATTTTTACAATAGGTGACTGCTCTGTGCCAGGGGAAGAAATGGGAAGGAGGACAGAGAGGGGGATAGGGCAGGATGGGAGGGAGAAAGGTATTATTAGTATTATCCTGTACATATTGTCTGGAATACATGTATGTTATGGAACCTTTCTCTGTAATGGAAAACGTAATAAATTTTGAATAAAAAAAAAACCAAGAGATCAGGAAGGGGGAAAGACAGAGAGGAGTATACGAAGAAGTCCAGGGAGATTGCAAGGCTGGTTAGAGCCGTCAAGGCAGCCAGAGAGCTTAGGTTGGCATAGGGCATCAGGGACAGATAAGGACTTCTTCAGGTACATTGGGGAGAGAAGGAAGAACAGGGAACAGATAGTTAGGATTAAGGATGAGGTGGGTAGAGTAGGGGGAGGAGCAGGCAGAGGCATTATATGAGTACTTCTGCTCTGTATTCACAGTAGAGAGGGCGGGACACATACCAGTGGGGACGGGTGGGATGGGAAAGGAAGGATAGGGGGTGACGGATGGTGATATTACAGAGGGCAAAGTACTGGAAGGGTTGAGGGTGCTGCATGCAGACAAGGCACTGGGGCCTGATGGTATTCACCTTAGGGTACTCTAAGAACTGGCAGAGTACCAGGCATGAAGACTGGCTAACCTATTTAATACTTCTCTGCACACAAGATGCGTACCACAGGACTGGAGGTTAGCACATGTAGTGCCCATTCACAAGGGTAGCCCAAAGGATAATCCAGGTAACTACAGACCATGTAGCCTTATGTCAATTGTGGTAAAATTCATGGAGACCATTATTAAGGAGAGGCTGGTGACATTTTTGCAGGACAATGGCCTCCAGGATAGGCAACAGCACAGATTTGCATCAGGAAGGTCCTGCCAGACAAACCTCATCGAGTACAATGACTGGGTGACCAAAGAGCTGGACAAAGGCCTTACAGTGGATGTCCTTTACTTGGATTTCAGCAAGGCCTTCATTTCCATGCCACATGTGAGGTTTGGGGGGAAGCTGGAATATGCAGGGGGGGATACCAGGATGATCAGGTGGATCATTAACTGGCTGAGGGGAAGATAGCAGAGGGTGGTGGTGGAGGGGGGGGAAACTCTCATTGCCAAGAGTGGTAATGAGCAGGGTACCACAGGAATCGGTGCTGGGTCCAGTACTGTTTGAGATATTCATAGCAGATATCTCCCATGGAAACCAGAGTAAGATAAGTCTGTTTGCAGGTGATACCAAGGTGGATGACACTGAGAGGTGGAAAGGACTGCAGGGGTACCTGACTAACCTACAGTAGTTGTCTGAAACATGTCAACTGGAGTTCAATGCCAAGAAGTGTAAGATAATGCACTTCAAAGCTAGGAACCAGAGGAGGGGCTATCAGCTGGGAGGGGTACAGTTAGGGAGCACAGAGGCATAAAAAGACCTGGGGGTGATTATAACGGGAAGTATGAACAACTCAGCACAGTGCAGGAAGGCAGCAGTGAAAGCCAACAAGATGCTGGGCTGCATAGCAAGGGGGATCTCCTCTAGAAGGAGTGAGATGACGCTTTCTTTTGTATAGGTCGCTGATAGGGTCACACATGGAATACCACCTGCAGTACTGGCACCCATTCCTGAAAAAGGACATCAGACTATTGGAAGGGTGCAGCACGGGGCAACCAAGATGATCCAGGGCTTGGAGGGAAAATCCTACGAAGGGAGGCTGAACATGTATTCCCTGGAGGAGAGCAGAGATGGGGTGATATGATCAAGACCTTTAAGTACTTGAAGGGGATAAATAAGGCTAATACAGGGGAGGTATTTTGGATAAGAAGAGGGAAGGATACCAGAGGGCACCAATTGAGGTTGGAGGGTGAAAATCTAGGAGAGAAATCAGGAGACATTATTTCACAGAGAGGGTGGTGGACAAGTGGAACACTCTATTGGAGGAGGTGGTTTCATGTGGGATGGCGGGCTGCTTTAAGAGGGGCTGGGATAGACTGAGTGGGAAGGACTGTGGGTTGGAGAAGGGGGCAGCTACAAGTTGAGGGGGCTAGCTGCACAATCAAGAAGACTTGATAGACCACTTCAGCCTGTTTCTTCTGGCATTTTGTATGTTCGTATGGAGGAGGAACAGACATATTTATAGCTTGATGATGATCTGCAATGCTTTCTGAGTGGCTGTTTGATTGGCTGGTGGGAAAACTCACCAAGTGGGCTTGTTGGAATCAAACTGCTGCATCGTGCTGGTTGAGGTACTGGCCCAAAATGTGCTGGCAATGCTGTCATCAGTGGGTGAGTGGTTCTTCTTGGTGAAACACTGCTGGAGGAGGAGGAGTAATAGCTGGACTCCGAGGCATACTGATGTACTGTGACTTTATGGTGGAGCATGCATCATGTCAGCTTCATACTTTTTCAGCTGTATTTCTTGGCAGTGTGATTGTGACGCTTGGCCAGCTGGTTATGATTGTTCTTTGATATTTGTAATATAAAAATGTAGTGTGGGATTTGTCTCCATAAGGCAGCTGTGCCACAGGTCAGGTTTTAATGAAAATAACAGGATATATTAACCTGAAACCAGAAGGTAATTAAAGACTAGAGAGACATAATGAAGGGTCTCCTGTTTCCCTGACTTAATTAGAGCTGACCCAGCTACCAGGATATAGGGCTCATAAACTTTTATGATTTCTTAGAGGAAAAAAACTGTTTTATACCATGGTGTGAAAGTCATAAATATCCTTTGATTCTTTGGGAGAGCAGGAAACCACAGAAGATCAAAGGAAAGGCTTGATGAAAAGACAGATTTATAATTTGGGAAATGAGTTTTGCTGATGGTACCTTATTTAATGTACCTCCTGACAGGACATACTGTTTTGTATAATTTTTATATTCTAAAAGGAGGAGCTAGATGGCATCATAGAAGGGATGGAGACACAGGCCCAGATATTCAGACTGCACCAGGCTGTGGCGCAAGCCTGGGCTCAGTGCAACTTGGCTGCACAGGGGCGTTGACTGGGCGATATTCAATGGAGCTGCGCCATGGCACAGCATTGTTGAATATCGCACCCTGGCCACCCACAGTGTGCATGGTGCAGTGGCACTGTGCCAGCGCAAGTGGCCAGAGTGGAGCAGGGGGATGCGCTAGCACAAGTTCCGTTGCGCTATGTGCAACAACCGCGATATTCAAAAGTGCACATGCAAATGGGGCCATAATGTATACAAGGCACAAATGGGGCCATTTGCATGTCATTATAGCTCCATTGCATGCAGGTGTGCTGATCCCCAGCAACACACCTAGCGCCCTGCCAGGCAGCAGCTGTTGGGGACAGACGCCCCTGCACAGTGTGGCAATGCGCCCCTCTGCTCGATCGCGGGCATATGTAAATTTAAAAACATCGTCCAAAATCCCTGGTGGTCCAGTGGACCGCTTGCAGCCCGACCATGGTATGTCATAAAATGTAGAGTTCCAATAACTCTGGTGGTCAGTGGTACTCCCCACCGCCCTCTGGCCACCTCCCCACTCCCCCCTGGTCAGTGGTGAGTGGCAGCACCCCCCCACCTGCCACCCAGCCACCCACCGACTGACACCATATGGAAGGGCTGTACTCTCATTGATCCACAGCGTGAGCCAATCGGTGTGCAGCCCATACCATACTACACATTCCAGATATGTGAATGGACCACTCACATATCTGGGCTGTGTAGTATGGTACAGCCTGCATGCCCATTGGTTCACGCTGTGGATAAATGGGTGTACAGCCCTTCCATACGGTGTCAGTCAGCAGGGGGCGGGGTGGCAGGCGGGTGGGTTGCTGCCGCCCACTGCTGACTGGGGGGGAGTGGGGTGATGGGGCTCATTGGGCGGTTGGGGGGGAGTACCCTGGACCACTAGAGTTATTGGAACTCTACATTTTATGACTTATGCCCGCGATCAGGCTGCGAGCAGTCCACTGGACCACCAGGGATATTGGACTTCTTTATTTATTTTTTTTATTTAGTTTTTGTTAACCGGGTAGGTGCACTAGCCAACAGGTGACTATTTTCAGGCACGACCCAGGAGACACAATTACAGTACAAAATAGGTCAGTTTAGTTAACATAATACAGGCAAAGGTACAATGGTACAAGTACAGACATATGATTTTCAAGGCAGGCATACGGTTTCAATAGGCAGAGGGTACTGGCGGGAGAGCACATTTAGGGGGAGAGAGAGAGGAAAGGGAAGGTAAGGGGGATCTTAGGACGACAAGGGAGGGTGTGAAACTGATGAGAGGTGGAGGGCAATGATCAAAAGGACGGAAGATAGCAGCTAACGGCCTTGCAGTGCTGGGCAGGAATACACAGCCGGGCTCGAGGAACCAAGGGACGGCAGAGCGGGGGGAGGATGAACGGCAAGTAGGAGGGAAGAGTGTTGCAGAAAAGCAAGAGGATGAAACCAGAGGGTAAGGGGCAAGGAGGAGCTGAGGGGCACAGTTTCAAAGTGCAGCATTTAGTGGGAAGGCACAAAGGGATCCAATAGCAACGAAGCCAGATCAGGAGAGGCGACTAGGCTGAAAGCACGTACAGCAAGGAGCGGCGTAATTACGGCTTTAGCGGGAAAAGGCACTAAGAAGACCCAGGGACTGTGGAACTAAAACCCGGCTGGGCTCAGGGACTCATGCGGCGAAGTACGGCTAGTTACGGCTTTTGCAGGAAAAGATGCTAAAAGGACCCGGGGCTCTGGAGATAGAACTCGACTGGGCACAGAGACGCATATGGCAAAGTACGGCTAGATAACATCAGGTAGGGGGGAAGAGTGTTGCAGAAAAGCAAGAGGATGAAACCAGAGGGTAAGGGGCAAGGAGGAGCTGAGGGACACAATTTCAAGGTGCAGCATTTAGTGGGAAGGCACAAAGGGATCCAATAGCAACGGAGCTGGATCAGGAGAGGCAGCTAGGCTGAAGGCACGTACGGCAAGGAGCAGCGCGATTACGGCTTTAGCGGGAAAAGGCACTAAGAAGACCCGGGGCTGTGGAACTAAAACTTGGCTGGGCTCAGGGACTCAGACTGCAAAGTACAGCTAGTTACGACTTTTGTGGAAAAGGGCGCTGAAAGGACCCGGGGCTATGGAACTGGAACTCGGCTGGGCATAGAGACGCATACGGTAAAGTGCGGCTAGATACGGGTTGGTGGGAAAGGCACAAAAGGGGTTATGGAACTGAGACCAGGTAGGACTGAGGGGGAGAGGAGTGAGAGGGGAGGGAGAGGGAAAGCAAGAGGGACCAGTACCCATTAACAATTAGATACATCTTATGGTTTAGTACTACACAGTAGAACTGACGAAGATAAAACAAAAAGAAGGATTATGTCATAATTATACACAAAGTCAGAAGAGAATAAACAATGTTGGATATGCATTATAAAAGGTCAGAATAATATACATATTACAACGTTAAGGCAATTAGGCAGCAAACATGATTGGAATAGAGTGTCCATATGAGAGGTTTGTAAGCATTACATTGTAAGTGCAGGCAGTCTTGTAGACAGTTCATTAAAGTGCAATCAGACAAACCAGGTGACAGAGCAATCGAGGGGAGGTAGGCTATTGAGTATATGGCAAGGGAGGATTGATTTAGACAGGTTACAAAGCTTAAGTGGGATCAAAACAAGTGCAATGGTCCATAGAGTAGAAGTACCAGCGAAGTCTCCACTTGAAGGCTAGGTGTGATGGAGCACTTCTCAGATCCATAGGCAGTAAGTTCCAGATGAGAGGGGGCAGCACACCTGAAGGCACCAGCAGCCTTGGAGGTACGGCAGTGGGGAACTGATAAAAAAAGACTTGTCTGACGACCTCAGGTCACGTGATGGTACTACAGGTTGGAGTAGTTCAGACAATGAGGCAGGTTTCAACACTCTGATTATGGAGTCTGATAGGCTGCAAAGGTAGTATAGCCTCGTGGAGGAAGGGGATAGCCAACCTAACCCTTTCTAAAGTTTGCAATGGTGCGTCAGACGTGGTACTTTAGCTGCATATCTACAGACATTATTGTAGGTGGTGTCCCATTTCTGTAGAACGGTTTTATTTGCCATGGTGAGGATAGGTGCACAATAAGACAGAGTGGGTAGTAGGATACCCCCTGGCAATAGCAAGTTTGGCGGTGGGTGTGAGCATAAAGTTCGTCCTGTAGGCAGCACCCAGCTTACAGTTGACATTCTTACATGACTCCTGGATATGCTGCTTCAGATCAAGATTTTGGTCAAGCTGTATCCCAAGATAGCGGAAAGAACTTACAATCTCAAGGGTGGATCCATTGATATCAGGAATTGTCAGTGGAGATGTGCAGGCTCTAAGCTTATGATTTGATCCAAAGAGCATGGCCTTAGTTTTGCTAGCATTGAGTATAAGGCGATGAGCTTCAAGCCAGTGCTGTGTAAGGTGGAAGGCTGATGACAGTGTGGAATTCAGGTGAGAGATGTTGTCAGAGTGAGCATATGTAACAAGATCATCAGCATAGAGTAGTGAGTTACCTGACATTATTATGTTGGGCAGGTTGTTGATGAATGATGATAAGAGGAGTGGGGCAAGAATAGAGCCCTGTGGTATGCCAATATTGATCGTGGTACTGTCAGAGATGGCTGAGTTAAGCTTTACAGCTTGAGACCTGTTGGTGAGGTAGCTACTGAACCAGGACGTTACTGGGGGTGAGAAGCATAGGTTTTTGAGGGTAGCAAGCAGTAGTGGATGATCAACAAGGTCAAAGGCCTTTGTAAGGTCGATGAACACAACACCTGTTAGCTGCCCTTTGTCCATATTTGAGAGAACGTCCGATGTGAATTTAGTCAGAGCAGTTGTAGTACTGTGGTGCTTCCTGAAGCCATGCTGCGCTTCACAGAGTGCATTAGTGGAGTCAATAAATTCAGTGACCTGGGTGGCCACTATCTTTTCGAGTATTTTACTAAGTACCGAGAGTATGGCAATGGGTCTATAGTTTGACAAGTCATTTTTGCTCCCTTTTTTGAAAACTGGCGTGATTCTGGCAGCCTTCCAAATCTCGGGGATAGTACCTGTAGAGAGAGTTAAGATGAAAATCCTGGCAAGTGGGCGGGATATGAGGTGGGCAGCTATTTTCAGGAGTTGAGGTTCCAGGGTGTAAGAGCCTGGGCTAGTGTTCTCAGATATCCCCGACAGTAGTTTACAGACTTGATTTCCAGTAACCCTTTTAAAGTAAAACAATCTTTTAGAGGCAAGTTGTGGATTGGAGCTTATCATGTTGGAGTATGGTTGAGAGTTATCAGGCAGAGATTTTAAAGAGGACGTGATAGCAGATAGGTCCTAGAATTGCTGGTTGAAGGCATTGGCAATAGTGAGGGAGTCATTGCAGTGGACCCCTTGTAGTAGCATGTCCAAGGGGGTGAAGGATTGAGGGGTTCCGAGGAACGGTTTTATATGATTCCAAAATCTTAGGATCATTAGCAGAGCTGGTTAAAAGGTCTTGGCAGTATCTGCTCTTCGCAAACCTGATATGTTTCTTACATTCATTTCTATGCTGTTTGTAAGCCTGATGATCACAGGGCAGCCCGGTGGATTTATAATGTTTCCAGAGTTTGTCCCTGAGTTTGAGCTTGTGGAGAAGACCTTTGCTCAGCCACCTAGTTTGTTGCCCCCTGACCCTTCTTTTTATCTTAGGTACATGCCTCCTTTGTACCTCCCCAAACCTGCTGAGGAACACATCCAGGGCAGCCTCAGCACTTGTTGCACTGTAGATGTCGGACCAGTCAATAATAGATATGTCATTGAGAAATGCTTGTACATCAAGCGCTGCAAAGTTGGTAAGGGTGATGAGGCGGGACCGAGGAGCAGGCAGCTGACAGGAACACCAGTGACAGACCGTGGGAGAGTGGTCTGTCAGAGAGTCCGCAAGTACAGTGGTTTTGGATACATGGTCAGGCCTATTGGTGAGAACCCAGTCTAATAGTGTTCCTGTCTGCATGTCATTCGTGCATTCTGTTACGTTGGAAGTTATATTTTGGACCATAGATGCAGGTTACCTTGATTCGGGCCTAGCCAGTTTAAGTTGACGTCCCCCAACAGGATACACTCATTCAGTTTCACGGATTGAGACACATGTTGTAGTAAAATCTGGAGACTTTCCAAACCTCCAGTGAGTGGGTTGTACAAATACAGGATGTGCAAGTGTTTGGCTCCTAGGGACAGTGTAGCATGTAGCGATTCACAGCGCATGTGGGGGCTAGGATTTGGAACCGCTTTTAATGAGAGGTGATTTTTGTAATAAATGGCAACGCCCCCACCCCTTTTTGAGCCACTTCATTTAATGATGGCATACCCAGGCAGGTGCAGTGGGCATCTAGGATAATGGGTTTGAGCCATGTTTCAGTAAGGCACAGGATGTCAGGGTTAATTAGTTTTGCCCAGGCTTCAAGCTCAGCCAGGTGCCCCACAAGACCCCTTATATTCATATGGGCTAGTAATAGGCCTTTATTAGCTTTGGCTGTGGTTGGTATAGGAATATTATGTGGCGGACCTGGGTTCAACTCGATGTCACCAGCTATCAGTAGCAGCCTTTGGGCTAGGAACATGAGTAGGTTTCTAGTTAGAGTGTCACATTTTTTATGTCTAGCCCTATGCTGTAGGTAGTACAGGAGTGACAGGTAGGTACAGCCTTTCTTCAGGAGTGCATGATGTAGAGCGGGAAGGGGGTGACGGTAGGAAAGGAGAAGATTAGAGAAGAAAAAGTCCTTTATAGATTCCGCTTTGTGATTAGTGACAAGCGGCACAGATAGGGAGACACTACTTAGACCATACAGGAGACACAGGCAGAAAAAAGAAGCCAAGCCGGAGCGATAGATAGTTACATAAGGAGTCATTTTAGAATGGGAAGAGAAGGTATCAGGGGCACAGGAAAGGAGGAGTATCGGATAGAGCAGTGCTAAGTACAGCAATGCGATATAGAGAGAAAATACTGGTAGGCCTGGGCAAATACTTTGGAAGGAAAAGAAAATAGGATGCTGTGATGCAGGCCAGAAGGCGGGCTTGGTAAAAGAAATAACAGAGCCGTTAGTTTGAAAGAATAGTGAGCTGCCCCTAGTGGAGGCAGAGTATAAGGAGCTTTCATTTTAACATCAGCCAGTGATCGGGCTGCGAGCCATCCACTGGACCACCAGGGAGTTTGGAGGTTCCTTTTTCTTTGTGTGCCCACAATCGGGCATGGGGGGTGCCACCAGGTGCAGCCAGAGCTCGGGTGGCCACCCACAGGTAGCAGCTGCCGTGTTGCGTCCTGCAATACAGCAGCTCACCTGTGGGTGGCCGGCCACTGGTTTCTTTTTCTTTGGCTCACCTGTGTGCAGCGCAAGTAGAGGTTGTGCATGCATGGGTTTAGCACATCCCAGGCTGAATATCAGGATGTGTGGAGTATGCATGGGCAGGCCCCCCCACCTGCGCCGCATACATTACTGATGCGCTCCAGCACATCGGGATTTGTGCCAGGCACAATCCACATTTGAATATCGCACTGGAGTGCATCAGTAGGTTGTGCATGATGCAACAGTGTTGTGCCATG
Source organism: Neoceratodus forsteri (assembly GCA_016271365.2). Classification (NCBI taxonomy): domain Eukaryota; kingdom Metazoa; phylum Chordata; order Ceratodontiformes; family Ceratodontidae; genus Neoceratodus; species Neoceratodus forsteri. The sequence goes on from CM057458.1 coordinate 107,676,615, forward strand.
CGCAACCCTTCTGAATATCTGGGCCTCAGAGTTTAAACTGTATTCTGTATTTCCACTGAGACACATTTATTTTTGGATTCTGTAGAAACAAGATCTCAGATCTAACTAAACTCACTTGTAGAGGTACAAAATAGATAGAAAAAGTCTAACTGTATGTTGGTAGGAGTTTGTCTGGAGTTTTCTTTGCTTTTCTTTTAAGTGATTGTATGCTTTGTGATATAGTGATCTATGTTTACATTTTACATATTTTTATCCATTTTTAAGTAAACCTTTTATTTTAAAGAAACTGCCTGGTGTGTCTTCCAAGTTCTTTCTTTTGCATGTGATGTATGGAGGGTTAAGATTGACAAAACTGTTCATAAACTTAATGGTGCTACCAAACTGGGAAAAGGTAGCATATACCTAAGGTCTTTTACAGAGTTTTAAGGGTTCATGTTGGATACCTGGTTAATATCTGGCATCCCCCACAAAGAGCAGATTATCTGAGCCTGTACATTTGGGTACACTAGCATAAGGTTTACAGTTTGAATCCCAACAGAACTTGAGACTAAAGGTGATTCAGACCCACAAGCAGGCAGGAGGGTTACCCTGTTCTGTTACCTGTTGACAATACTGTGCTCAGAGGTTGGCACTGTGGGAGCAGAGGGTCTGACCTGCTGAGTGCATTTGTGACAGATTGGTTGGAAGTGGTGTGCATAACTTTGGTAACACAAGCTTTAATTATTCAGTGTGTCAGCCTGATACTGTACAGCTCACTTGCAAAATAAGGCAGTGATTTATTTTTTAAAAAGGAAACAGAACTGTATCATTTTGCTTACCAGTAAAGTATCTACCTGTGTTATTTTTTCTCTAAAGTGCAAGTTAGAGCAGCCGTAGTTAGGGAAGAAGATGGCTTCCAACTACAGCAGGTACACTGCAGACTACTTGAGGCAGCTGTGCCAGGACAGAGGAGTCCTGTACGAGGTGAGAGCCCCCAAGCAGAACCTCATGGATGCCCTGATGGCAGCAGATGCCCAGAGCAATGAGTCACAGACTGTGACTGTAAAAGACCAAACCTTGTGCATGAAGGGGCCAGCGGCCAGTGCAGTGTCCAGATCCAGTGAGGATGACAGCAGGGCCAGTGCCAGCGAAGGACTAGAGCAGCAGGGGAAGGTCACCAGCATTCTGGAGCCAGAAGTACTCAAGCTGCAGATTGAGTTGCACAGAATGGAGCTGGAGTTCCAGGAGAAGAGGGAGCAAGAACAGCGAGAGGCTGAATGTGAGGAGCATGAGCACCAGAGGCGACATGAACTGGAGAAGCTATGACTCCAACCACCAGCACCAGAGCAGGTAAGTGGCTTGGGTTTAAGTGGAACTACAGGACTAGGTTAAAAGTTGAATTCCAAGTTGATAGCTGAATTTAAAGAGGGGAGGACATGGATGCCTTTTTAAATTCATTTGAAAAAGTTTGTATTCAGGCTAAAATTCCTAGAGAGCCCTGGAGCTTTCAGCTATCCCCACTAATTACCAGGAAAGCTCAGGATGCATTGGGTGAAATGGACAATGAGGGCAGTAATGCTTACAGCAAACTTAAAGCTGCACTTTTAAAATAGTTTGATTTAACTGCTGAAGCATACAGAGCTAAATTCCATAAGCTCAGGAGAAGCCCTGATATGAGCTACGAGGAGCTAGCCACGAAACAAAGTCACTTTTTAAAATGTTGGTGGGAAGGAATTGATGCAAACTCTGTAGATAAAATTGAAAATGCTATTTTGTTAGAACAGTTTTTTTGGGCATGCCCAGCAGAGCTGAAAACCTGGCTGGAGGACTGAGATCCCAAAACAGTGCAAGAGGCTGCTGAACTCTCGGACCACTATGCCAAGAGCAGACCTGCTATGACAGTGAATGGGGTGGGTCGTGACAGCACAGAAAAGAAAAAGTGCACCTTCAGGGCAGCTAAAACCCTCACGGTCTCCACTGAAACCAGTTAGCCCCAGGTTTCAAAGAAAAGAGTTCTCTGAGAAAAGAAACAAATGTTGGTTTTGTAAAGAAACTGGGCATATTGCTAGACACTGTCCCAAAAGGGCAAGCAATATGCAACAGGGGGCTAGGAAAGAAGTGGGTTGTTTAAGTGTCCCTGGAAGCATGCCTGTGAACATGAGGGAACACATACACCCAGTCATGGTGAATGGTGTATAGACACAAGAGTTAAGGGATACAGGGGCATCCCTGACATTGGTAAAAAGGGATCTGGTAGAGCCTGATCAGCTTATACCCAATAAATATGTCACTGTACAAAACTTTACTGGTGAGGAGAAAACATTGCCCCTCGCTAGTGTTCTCCTAGACTGGGGTGAAACAGGGGGAACTGTGCAACAGGTGGCTGTAGCCAAAATGTTAGCAGTTGATGTCATCCTTAGCAACAATCTCCAACAGGTGATGGTGTGTGCAGTTACCCATAGCAAAGCAGCAAGGGAAAATTGTAGTTCCCTGGACCCCACAGAATCCAATGTGGAAACCACTGGGAGGCTGGTTCCCCAGCCTGTGTCTCCTGATAGGGAGACTAATAAAAGGGGGTAGAAATGTCCCAGTAGCAGTTAACCACACTGCTATGAAGGGTTACTCCGAAGAGCGAGGGGTGACCCATTCTCAGAGGGTTGGGGATGACAGTGATCCTGAGTGCCCTGATGCTAGCGCTAGGGAACCTAGTTTAGAGACTGAAGGGGACCTGTCTCATGCCTTGGGAATGTGTAAGGAGTTTGTAGTTGCTCAGAAAAGTGACCCTAGTCTAGAAAAGCTGAGGACTTGAGCAGACTCTGACGGAGTACAGGTAGGTGATGGCAAACATAAGGTTTATTGGGAAAATGGACTGATGTATACTCAGGCTGTGCAGGCTGAGGGAGGGGTGATAGGCAGGCAGCTTGTCGTTCCCCAGAGGTATCATGAGCAGTTCTCTAGATTGCACATGATATTCCCTTGTCTGGTCATCTGGGAATCATGTGCACTATGCAGTTGTTGGCCCAGAATTTCTATTAGCCCAACTTCACCCGGTAGGTGAAGGAGTACTGCAGGTCTTGTCACCGGTGTCAAGAAATAGGGAAGGTGGGTAAGAAAACCCAAGTCACCCTAATTCCATTGCCCATAGTGGAGGAGTCATTCCAGAAGGTGGGAATGGATATTGTGGGGCTTTCAAATACCCCCAGCTCCTCTGGGAAGAGGTTCATCCTGACTGTGGTGGATTATGCAACCCGGTACCCTGAGGCAGTTGCCCAATCATCACTGAGGACAGACAAAATGGCAGATGCCTTACTTGAGATTTTCTCCTATGTTGGGTTTCCACAGGAGGTTATTACTAATCGAGGGGGTTCCTTCATGTCAGACCTGATGAAATGTTTGTGGGAGAAGTGTGGGGTGGTGCAGAGATGCACAACGCTTTATCACTCTCAAGTCAATGTGCTTGTGGAGAGATTTAATGGTACCCCGAAGTCAATGCTCCAAGCGTTTGCTGAACAGCATGTGAGGGACTAGGAGAAATACCTTCCTGACCTGTTGTTTGCATACAGGGAGGTGCCCCAAGAGTTGACAGGATTTTCCCCCTTCAAACTCTTATTTGGACACCAGGTACCTTGGCACCTAGACTTGATCCGGGAGGACTGGGAAGGTAAGCATGCCACCCAGGGAACTCCCCTAGTGGATTACATCCTTAGGTTTATGGAAAAGCTGAAAGAGCTTATGGGGGCAGCCCAGAGCAACCTGGCAGTTTCCCAACAGAAACAAAAAGTGTGATATGACCACAGAGCCATAGCTCGCTCATACATGGTGAGTCAGGAAGTCATGGTCCTTATTCCAGTCCAGAAAGACAAGCTGCAGGCTGAGAGGGCAGGACCGTACAAAGTAGTGAGGATGGTAAATGACGTGAACTATATCATAGCATTACCTGACAGAAGACAGACAGAAAGAATGTACCATGTCAACATGATGAAGCCATATGCTAGTAAGGCTGACATGGTGTTTGCATTATGTATGTCCTGGAGAGGGGAAGGACAAATGAGACCCCCCTTCTGGACTTGCTGGAAGAAAGCAAGTGGGAGTCCTCTGTGGAGGCAGTTAAATTGTCTCCCCAGCTGACCACTGACAAGATCCAGGAAGTAAGGGAGGTTTTAGCAGACTTTGCCACATTGTTTAGCATCAAGCCTGGACTAACCCCCATAGGGACGCATGATGTGGAGAAGGGACACAGACACCCATACAGCGGACAATGTATCGGGTGTTAGAGGCTGTCAAAAAGGACATTAGGAGGGAGGTGGAGGAAATGCTGGATTTAGGGGTAATCCAGAGATCCCCCATCCCCTGGGCCTCACCTGTAGTCCTTGTGCCCAAGCCAGATGGCTCTAGTCATTTCTGTGTGGACTATCATGAACTGAATGCAGTCACAAAGTCAGATGCCCACCCGATGTTCTGGACGGACAAGCTCCTGGACAGGTTGGGAGTGGTCAACCTACCTTATGACTATTGACCTGACAAAGGGATATTGGCAGGTAGAATTAATGGACAGAGCTAGGGAAAGGTCGGCCTTCATTACTCCGATAGGCTTATTCGAATTTATTTATTTATTTCTAAGAATCAGTTTACAACCTTTGAGCCAGAGGCTCATTTCCAAAGGTACTTCGTCACATAAAGACATACATTGTGTTTTTGGTTACATAGCATAGATTTGCAAAACAATAGGCGTTCAACAAAGGCGCCACGTCACACTGTGGTCAGACAAATACAATTGGGTACAGGGTACATGTGATTGATAACAGGTGTTACACAAGTTGGTATCAAGTGAGCAATCTAGTTGTTAAACACTGAAACAGCAGGCACTGGCCAGGTTAAACATAGGCACGGTGTACAGGGAAGTGGTGGAGGGGATGGTTAGGTGGAGAGCTGCCCGGCGGGCATTGTCAAGAGAAGCAGAGGTGGAGGCTATGTTCAGAGACAGGAGCAGTTATGAGTGCTGATGATGTGGTTCCGAAGGGTGGTTTTCAACTTGGAGATGGTGGTGGCATTGGTGATGGGGGCAGGGAGAGAGTTAAACCAGGTTGGGGCTCTATAGCAGAAGGACCTCTGGCAACGGCTGGTTCTTGATCTGGGGACCTTTAGAGTGGTCTTGTAGGAAGACCAAGTTGCAATAGTGGGAGGGCTCTGGTGGATGGATGCCGTTACCCCAAGGGGGGAGAGCCCGAGTAGGGTTTTTTTGTGAGGAGACAGGTTTGGTATCAGAGCCGCTCATCCAGGGTAAGCAGGTTAGCCTCTACATACAGCTGACAGGTGTGTGAGCCTGGGGCACCAGTAATCAATCTGCAGGCTTTATTCAGGGTTAAGTGAATTTTGTTGAGTGCAGTGGTGTCGGCAGCACCATATACTGGTAGACCATAGTCTACAAGGGACAGAACGGATGATGTAACAGCTAGCGGAGAGCATTTGGGGAAGGCAGGTTCTATGGCGGAATAGGATGCCAAGCCGCGGTGTTAGTGGCGGATGTTAGGGCGTCGATGTGGTTGTGAAATGTGAGGGCTGAGTCAGTAACCCCAAGGTATTTGTAGGAGCAGACTTGTTCCAGTGGCTGATCGGTACTTGGAAGGATATAGAGTGGGTGGTTGCTAGCTTTGTTTTGGGGGTGGGAAAAGAGCATAGCTTTGGTTTTATTAAGATTGATGACAAGTCTGCGCTCCTTAAACCAAGCCTCGGCACTGTTGAACGACTGCTGTAGGGAGTCCTGTAGGGAGATGGGATTGCGGTGGGTGGCAAAAAGGACAGCGTCGTCTGCATACAGTAGAATTTTTCCAGGGCATGCACTGGGTAGGGTGTTCAGATAGAGCGAGAAGAGAAGGGGGCCCAGGATGGAGCCTTGGGGGACCCCAGAGAGAATGGGATGGGTATCAGAGAGTGTGCTATTAATTTTTACACACTGAGATCGAGTGTCAAGATAGCTAGCGCACCATGCCGGGGGGCCAGCTGAGAGACCAGCGTGGCAGAGTGCATTCAGCAGACGTGGATGGGAGACAGTGTCGAAAGCCTTTGAGAGGTCGATGAACACTGCACCAGCTAGGGAGCTGGTATCCAAGGAGGAGTGTAGAAAGTTGGAGAATTCAATAAGGGCAGTGCTGGTACTGTGACCCGCACGGAAGCCATGTTGCTCTGGGCATAAAATGTTATGCTTAGCCAGATAATCAGTGATTTGAATGGCCACCACTTTCTCCAGGGCTTTAGAGAGAGGAGGAGGATGGAGATTGGCTGGTAGTTGTTGGCCAATGACCTGTCTCCCCCTTTATGAATAGGTGTGATAATGGCTGTTTTCCAAGCTGTGGGGAATTGTCCCAGGCAGAGTGACTGGTTAATTAGGCTGGTGAGTGGGGCAAGGACTTCATCTAGCACCAGCCTGAGGATGCTGGGGTCCAGTGAGTCACTGCTGGGATTGTTGCCATTGAGAGCTTTGATTAGGATGGGTCTGGCTTCCCGAGTGGAAATCTTTCTCAGGTGGAAGCTGGGGTGCTGGAGGACAGGGGGAGGTTGTCTGGGGGGAGGGTCAAAGAAATTACTATGGAGGACTGAGCTAAGGTCAGTGAAAGTGGTATTGAACCAGTTAGCTATGGTGGCAGGCTCGGTGGAGGTGGTGCCATTTCTAATGAGCTGGGATGGGGCAGGGGAGCAAGCTTTACCATTAAGTTGCTTAATATTATCCCAGAAGGTCCGGGCTGAGCCCCAGGAGGAGGTAAGGGAGGTCTGGTAATGGTCTGCCTTGGCTTTCCTGATGGCCCATGAGCACTTATTCCGGGCTGCATTGTAGCCTTGCCTATCAGACAGACGACCTGTTTCAGTGGCAAGGTGCCAGAGGTCATCCCGGTTTCTAAGTAATTGTAGGAGGGCCGGGCTAACCCAGGGTGCGTTCTGTTTTTTGGACCGGATTTTGGTTAAGGATGCAAAGAGATCACAGGCCATGTTGAAGGTGTGAGTGAATAAGGCGAGGGCAGTGTCAATGTTGGTTGCATGCTGAATGGGGGACCAGTTTATCTGGGTGAGGAGTGCTTTAAGGTTTTTTAGCCCACCAGGGCGGAGGCACCTGCGGAGGGTGGTCTGGGCTTTTGGTTTGGGATTGGGGGCTACCCAATGAAATAGGATAGGGAGGTCACTTAGGGAGTCTGGGAGGACCTGGATGTTTTGGATTTTATGGGTTGTTAGTTATAATAACATCCAGAAGGGTGCTGGTACCACTCTTAGGGTTAAGTCTCGTGGGCTGGGTGACGGGATGCGTCAGATCTTGGGCGCAAATGAGTCTCTGGTCATAGATGAGGAGGTGCTGAGCCAATTTACATTAAGGTCCCCACACTAATTTGTTCTGCCTTATGGTGGAGGTGGCGAGGTAGTCCGTTAAAGATACCAGGGCGGTGCTGGTTCTTTGGGGGAACGTAGGCTGTGGTGAGATAGAGAGGGCTCCTAGAGGGGTCTGGGGTGAGTCTAAGGGTAAGAGCCTGGGCCCCATTTATAAGGGCAGGGGTGGGGAGTGCGTGTCCAGGTATTGTGTCCCTGGTGTAGATTGCACACCCTTCCCCTTGTTTGCCTACTTGGTCCTCCCGGTATAAGGTATAGCCTGGGAGGGAGACAAATGAGTCAGGAGTTGATTTGGACAGCCAGGTTTCAACCAGGGCTATGATGTCTGGTTGGTGGACCAAGGCCCAGCACTGTAGGGCATCAAATTTCTTCAGCAGGCTGCATATGTTCATGGAGGCTACTTGAAGACCAGTGGGCTGGGTGGGTGGGTGGGAAGGGGCAGGGCCTGGGTTGGGATGTATGTTCCCTGTTAGGAGTAGAAGGAGGAGAAGTGCTCTGGTCAGAGGGAGGCAGATGGAGAGTTTACGCCGCGAGCGATAGAATGAGGAAGGTGGTTTAGTTGCACAAGGGGTGGGTAGGATAGCACAGGCTGTTGTGCAGGACACTTTACCTCTTACAGGCATCTGGCAATCCCCAAAATTCAGTCTCCGCTGGGCTGAGTTCTGAGTTTAAAGTACTGCCTTTCAGAATGCACTGGCCACTTTCCAAAGCTTGGTGAACCAGGTGTTAAATGGTGCTGAGGAGTACACCATGGCATACCTGGATGACATTGCCATCTTTAGTGCCAGCTGGGAGGAACACCTGTCCCACTTTTGTTAGTTGTTTAACCAGGATTAGCACACTAAGCTGAAAGCTTTTTTACAGGTGCGCTGGGAGCACAGGGAAGTTAAGTAACTTGCTCAGGGTCACACAGTCTGCAAGTGGAAGCTGTGGGATTCAACCCCAGGTCTGATCTGCTGGATGTCACCAGATTTGTAGCTCAAAGCCTTAAACCGCTGCGCTATACTGCTTCCCAAAGGGAAGTGCTGGGCAGGATACAGAGGGCTGGGCTCACTGTCAGGTGGCCATGGCTGAAGTGGCATACCTCGGGCATGTTGTAGACCGGGGACAGCTCTGTCCTAACCAGGTAAAAATAGAGGTGGCTAAGGCATGGCCCAGACCAGAAATGCAGAAGCAGGACAGAAGTTTTCTTGGGACAGCAGGGTACTATATGAAATTTGTACCCAATTACAGTGCCATGGCTGCTCCCCTATCTGACCTGGTAAAGAAAAGGATGCCTAAGAAAATTACCTGGGAACTAGCCAGTGAAAAAGCCTTTACCAAACTAAAGGAGACACTGTGCAGTTCTCCAGTATTGACAAGTTTTGACTAAAGCAGACCCTTTATAGTGCAGACTGATGCCTCACATGTGGGTATTGGGGCAGTACTGAGTCAGACATCCAACCAAGGGAAAGATCACCCCATAGTGTACCTGAGTAAAATGTTACTTCCCCAAGAGCAGGCATGCTCTACTGTGGAAAAAGAGTGTCTTGCCATAGTGTGGGCCCTAAAGAAGTTAGAGCCATACTTATATGGGCAGCATTTTGTGGCACAAACTGACCACAACCCACTGATTTGGCTGACTTAAATGGGAAAAACTAATGATAGACTGTTAAGATAGAGTCTTGCCTTACAAGGGTATGACATGACAATCTTACATAGGGCTGGACCGACCAATCAGAACACAGATGGTCTGTCGCGGGTTTATGAGGAGTGAACTGATTTGGGAAGCTCATCCCATGCAGGGGATAGAGCCCCCAAATTCAGTCTAGGTGGTGAGGACTGTGACGCTTGGCCAGCTGGTTATGATAGTTCTTTGATATTTGTAATATAAAAATGTAGTGTGAGATTTGTCTCCATAAGGCAGCTGTGCCATGGGTCAGGTTTTAGTGGAAATAACAGGATATATTAACCTGAAACCAGGAGGTAATTAAAGACTAGAGAGACATAATTAAGGGTCTCCTATTTCCCTGACTTAATTAGAGCTGACCCAGCTACCAGGATATAGGGTTTGTAAACTTTTATGATGTCTTAGAGGAAAAAAAACAGTTTTATACCATGCTGTGAAAGTCATAAATATCCTTTGATTCCTTGGGAGAGCAGGAAACCACAGATGATCAAAGGAAAGGCTAAAAGACAGACTTATAATGTGGGAAATGAGTTTTGCTAATGTCATCTTATTTTAATATATCTCCTGATAGGACATCCTGTTTTGTATAACTTTTATATTCTAAAAGGAGGAGCTAGATGGCATCATAGAAGGGGTGAAGACACAGAGTTTAAACTGTATTCTGTATTTCCACTGAGACACTTTTCTTTTTGGACTCTGTAGAAACAAGATCTCAGATCTAACTAAAGTCACTTGTAGAGGTATACATTAGATAGAAAAAGTCGAACTGTATGTTGGTAGGAGCTTGTCTGGAGTTTTCTTTGCTTTTTTTTAAGTGACTGTATGCTTTGTGATATAGTGTTCTGTGTTTACATTTTACATATTTGTATCCATTTTTAAGTAAACCTCTTATTTTAAAGAGACTACCTGGTGTATCTTCCAAGTTCTTTCTTTTGCATGTGATGTATGGAGGGTTATGATTGACAAAACTGTTCATAAGCTTAATGGTGTTACCAAACTGGGAAAAGGTAAGAATACACCTAAGCTCTTTCACAGAGTTTTAAGGGTTCATTTTGGATATCTGGTTGGGTGCCCGTAGGTGAAAGATATATGGCATCCCCCCAAAAAGCAGATTATCTGAGCCTGTGCATTTGGGTACGCTAGCAGGAGGTTCACAGTTTGAATCCCCCCAGAACTTGAGACTAAAGGTGATTCAGACCCACAAGCAGGCAGGAGGGTTACCCTGTTCTGTTACCTGTTCACAATACTGCGCTCAGAGCTTGGCATTGTGGGAGCAGACAGCTTGACCTGCTGAGTGCATTTATGACATGAGAGTGATGGCCAACACTGTTAAAGTCTGTGTTATACACATTAGGATGGATGTCAGGGAGGCAGTGTACATGTCACTGCAATCTATACAGGCACTGGAGCATGCATGCATTGCTGGTTAACCTAGTACTGGGTGTGCACTGTCGGACAAAGTGGTTACATCTCATATACACTGGTGGTGGGAGACCGGACACACATTGAGGGAGGAGGAATATGTGGAAATGGGGAACATGTTGTTCAGTAATTCTCACTCACTGGGGCCACTGTGTTATGCTGACATTATGGTTAGCATAGCAGGGGTAAGAACTTTTTCAAAAAATTAACAACTGAAGTAAACAGTGTTAATAGGGTAATGAAATTAACAGGATTAACAGGATGTAACAGAGAACAATAATCAAAGTCTAATTTACAATGGATAAAAATAACTTAAAAGAGGATACTTAATTGAAATGTGTGAGGGCTGGTGGGGTGGGCATAAGATCTTTAGCCTTGTTTCAGTGCCACATCATCCATGAAGCAGCCCTTACATTCTGCAAGACTGGAGTGATCACCAGGTGGAAATTCAGTCATCATTGTTGTTTCATCTAACTCCCTGATGGTAGAAGCCTTACCAATGTGGATGTCTTCATTGTCATCGTCTTCTCTGAGACACAGTTTGTGTGGCAACACCATTCACATAACTGTGTTATGTGGACTGTGACCCTCGTTCATTTTTATAAATGGTAGGATGTACACATTCGTTGGTGACAGATTTGTCTTCCGATCATGCACAATAGCCCCAGCAGAACTGAACACCCGTTCCACACTTACACACTTACACTGGATGGTGGGCAGCTAAAGTATTTAACAGCAACTGATTCCAGTGTGGGCCAATCACTCTTTTTGCTGCCCCAATATTCCAATGGCTCATCAGTGATGCCAAGATGCTTGGTGTCTCCCATGTAGGCGTCCACCATACGTTGTGCTGCCCGGAGTTTTGCTGCCTCATCAGGCTCCTCCTCCTTGTCTTCAGTTTCTTCCATGCCCACCTGGTACAGAGCATCCCAAATTCTCAAATGGGATTGCTTGCCATTTTCTGCTGTAACTTTGAAATTTTCTGAGTTGGTGGCCTGTGAGCTACTGCTGGTGGTCATAGCAACACCTGGTATATGTGCACTTTGTGTGTCTACCTTTTTCATCTTTGTGCCATGTACCTTTCCGACAAGGCAGTTTGTCAATTTTTGCAGTCGCAGACAACCACCATCAATTATGGCATGTAAGCCATGTTTGTACCCTTGATCCAGTTTGGTAGGAATAGCAAACTCATCTGACTGTATAATGCCAGAGATATGTGTATTACTGTGCAGTACATGGAGCATGTGACACATTAGATGAACACCACTGTGATCACCACTTGCCTCCATCTGGTGATGGACATTCACCAGTGTCTGCCTCAGCACATGTAAAGGGGGTACTGACTGACTTATAATGGCAGTGTCCTCACTCACAGCCTGTTTTGCATGCTCAAATGGACACAGACTATATACTGTTCCATCCATTTGTCACCACTGCTCTGTTAGAGCAATGGACACTTCAGCACTGTCCCTGGTGGTATGCAGCAGCAGGTAATCTGAAACCACCTTATACTGCATATACAGCTGGTCCAGCATGTACAGTGTGGATGTCCACCTGGTCACAACATCGAGCTTCATACTGTGCTGAAGCAGATGGTTAGTGTGCTGCAGCTTATGCAGATGGTCACGCTCCTTTGCAGAACAGGCGAAGTGCACACAGATGCGTCAGGTGACAAACACAGTTTCCTTGATATCAACATGGTTCAGAAATTGCTGCACAACAAGATTAAGGCAGTGTGCCAGGCAGGGTACTCTGAAAAAAAACACTGTCACTAATGCACTTCACCACATTGTAACCATTGTCACTGGCAATAAACCCTGCTGTAAGTGAGTGTGCGTGTAGCCACTCATCAATCTGATTTAGCAGTACATTCAACATTTTCTCACCAGTGTGAGACCTTGTAACACCTTGCATAGTGATGGTGGCATGCTGCGAAATACCAAGTGTATTGTTACCACCACAATTTTGCTTTATGTAGGTTTGTTCAAGCCCCAAATCAATGACCACACCAGGTACCTGTGCCCAGTGTGCAGTGATGCACAGAAAAGAGCTCCCGCTCTTTGTCCACTTCTCTACATAGCCATGCTAAGATGGATATATTTGGAAGCAGAATGCTTCATGGAATGTAGGATGGACTCTGAAACTCTGCTGTAAAGTTCTGGCATGGCACGTTTTGAAAAATATGTTCATGATGGCACCTGCCATTTGGGCTAGGCACGGGCCATCAAACAACAGAATCAAGGATTCTTCACCAAAGAGAAGGGCAAACAGTCGATGGCCAGCATTTCAATGGTGCCAGAATTCTGCTCATGGGCAGCAGCATGATTTGGAGGGGTACTTTGAGTGCTGCTCAAAGACACTCTTCAATGTGGGCTGCATCTTCTGGGCAGGATGACCAAAACACTCTACTTGTGCCACCAATGTTGTTCTTGCTGGGTTATTAGTTGAGTCTTGGGGCCTGGGATGTGCAGCATATATGAAACTGGTTATTTTAGTGAATTTGGTGCCTGGTGGTGTACTTTAATGACTCGAAGGAGTAGCAGCTGCACTGCTATTATGCCCACTGCTTGACAGAGAAAAAGATTGCTCAAACTTGTCCTCCACCGACCCACTCTGCCCTTCTTCCTCCTGCTCTATTGCACTGCTGTCACTAATAACATTAAACTTGAGAAGGGAAGTCCCACCTACTGCTCTGGTATCTTTCTGGTGTTGGTGCCAGTGCAATGGGTGCTTGTTTTTCAAGTGGGCATGCTGGCCACTGGTACCTATGTGACTGCCCTTTTTTCCATGACTGATACATGCTTGACACAGCTGACATACCACTATGGTCTCATCAACTGTATCAAGCACAAAAAAATCCCAAACTAGGGACTTTGCATGTCTGGATTTGTCATGATACTGGGACTTGGACAGCGGAGGTAAAGGTGTGGAAGTTCTTGCCTTTTGGGCTGCTTTAATGACTTCCATTACACTAATGTTGGGAGGGGTTGCTACTTGACTGCTTGCTATAGGATCAAGCTCGGCATCTAAATGGGCTACATCATCACCCTGCAGCTTTTTCTACTCTGGCTCCCACAGGGGATCCAACACCTCGTCATCATCATCAGGACCACAGCTGAGTATGTCCTCCTCCTCCTCCTCCTCCTCCCTATCATTGTCAACTTCCACAGCAACATTTCTCTTCTCTGGCATCTCTGGGGAACTGACTTTCCATATCTCCTTCTACGGGACAAACAGACTTAAGCTAGACAGTATCACCACCCTTAACTGCACCATGAATAGGAACTACAGTCACACCAACACATTTAACCACCTCCTCCTAGACCTCTGTGCCTGCACTGGCGTGTGGGTCTTCCTTATTCTCAATCTCACTGTCATTCCCAACAAGCATGGTAGCTACAGATTCAGCCCTACAAAAATGAGTCACACTGAAACCACTTTTAACTTTGATTTTACAAACAGTGGCACTGGCTGCCACAGCACCAGAGCCCACAGAAGGCATTGATGCAGAAATATGTTTGCTTACTGGAAGTGGAACTGCATTTCTACTTTTTTCAACAAACTTATTTGAGCCACCTCCCACACTGTCACCTTTCCCTGAACTGCAACATCTCTTGGCAGACATATTTATATGCTTGCTCCATTTGTCTTTCTCTGGAAGTATATGATAACTAAGCAATAATGCATGACAGGGTGTGTGTCGTGCTGGGATAACCTCATGCCTGGAGTGATTGGGCATGAGGCCGCAGGCTGAGTGTGTCCAATCACCCCAGAACTGAGGTTATCCCAACTATAAAATGGGTAAAAGAAATATTTCACCCTGATTGGTCAAAAGACGTGTCCTTACCTGTCAACAAACGAAAGGTGGCACTACTTTCCTGATACCTTAACCTTCATAGGTGAAAGGTCAGCAATATCATTGAGCAACTGATATCTTCCATCAGTCCCTCTGCAACCAGAACTGATCTTCTATCACAAATATGGCTGCTACCTTTACACTGTAAAAACCTTCAACTGGGCCCTAAAAATAAAAATACCTTAGATCATCACACTCTCCTTACACACATAAACAAATTAGAAACATTAAGTATTGTTTATAGTTTTCATTACAACTATTTCTTTACTAACAGTGAAAACTCCCCCTTCTGTCTTTACCTGCTCATCAGGGAAATCTCTTCTGCTTGCCCTGACAGTGAGATAATTGAGTCACTGGCTCTAAAACAGGCCTTTGTTGTCTGTGTGTACAGTATGTTGAGAGAGTAACATTCTACCAGCGGAACTGAGCAGAATTTTGAATCCCATTATTCCAGGGTAAACATTCCATGATAAACATTCTGGCCCAGATATTCAAACTGCATCAGACTGTGGCTCAAGCCTGGGCACAGCGCAACTTGGCTGCGCGGGGGCATTGACTGGGCGATATTCAATGGAGCTGCGCCATGGCTTAGCAGCATTGAACATCGCACCCTGGTCACCAGCAGTGTGCATGGTGCAGTAGCACTGCACCAGTGTAAGTGGCCAGAGTGGAGCAGGGTGATGCGCTAGTGCAAGTTCCATTGTGCAAGGCGCAGCAACCGCGATATTCAAAAGTTCACATGCAAATGGGGCCATAATGTATGCAAGGCACAAATGGGGCCATTTGTTTATTTATTTTATTTTACCAATTACTTTAGCAGGTGAGACACACTAAGCTGAAAGCTTGTTTGCAGGTGCAACCTTGGAGCATGAGGAAGTTAAGTGACTTGCTCAGGGTCACACAGTATGCAAGTGGGGGCTGTGGGATTCAAACCCAGGTCTCTAGATTTGCAGCTCAGAGCCTTAAACCACTGTGCCATACTGCCTCCAATTTTTTTTTTTAGTTGTTTAACCAGGAGTAGCACACTAAGCTGAAAGCTTTTTTACAAGAGTGACCTGGGAGCACAGGGAGGTTAAGTGACTTGCTCAGGGTCACAAAGTATGCAAGTGGAAGCTGGGGGATTCAAACCCAGGTCTGGTCTGCTGGATGTCATCAGATTTGCAGCTCAGAGCCTTAAACCACTGCGCTATACTGCCTCCCCAATTTGCATGTCATTATGGCCCCATTTGCATGCAGGTGCACCAATCCCCGACGACTTGCGCCTGGCAGCCCGGATGCCCCCTGCAGTGCGGCAATGTGCCCCAAAGCCTGTCATGGGCCTTTCTAAAATGATAAAGAATCCAATAACCCTGGTGGTCCAGTGGACCGCTGTCAGCCCGGTCGTGGGCTTAAATAAAATAATAAAGGATCCAATATCCCTGGTGGTCCAGTGGACCACTGTCAGCCCGATCGTGGGCTTAGGTATAATAACAAAGAATCCAATATCCCTGGTGGTCCAGTGGACCCCTCCCACCCACCACTGATCCCCACTGCCCCGCCTCCCCCAGCCGCGGCTGGCAGCAGCACTCCCACCCGCTGCCACCTCAAGCCGCCGATTGACACGCCAGTAGGAGTTATATTAGCCCATTGTCCTGAGCGTGAGCCATATGCTCTGACATATTCCAGATATGTGAATGATTCATCTCCATATCTGGAATGTGGGTATGGTATGGGCTGCATGCCCATTGGCTCACACTGTGGACCAATGGGTGTACAGCCCTACCGACGGTGTCAGTCTGTGGGCGCAGGGGCAGGCTGGTGGTGCTGCTGCCCGCCGCTGACTGGGGGAGCGGGGCGGTGGGGATCATTGGGCAGGTGGGGAGGGGGGTCCACTGGACCACCAGAGATATTGGAATCTTTGTTATTATGCAAATGCCCGCAATCGGGCTGACAGTGGTCCACTGGACCACCAGGGATATTGGATTCTTTTTTATTTTACAAATGCCCGTAATCAGGCTGACAGCAGTCCACTGGACCACCAGGGATATTGGATAATTTATTATTTTACAAATGCCCGCAATCGAGCTGACAGCGGTCCACTGGACCATCAGGGATATTGGATCCTTTATTATCTTACTTAAGCCCGCGACCGGGCTGATAACTGTCCACTGGACCACCAGGGATATAGGACTCTATTTTTTCATGCCAATGCCCGTGATCTGGCATGGGGGGGTGCCACCATGGAGGTGCAGCCGGTGCTCGGGGACCACCCACAGGTGGCAGCTGCCGTGTTGTGCTCTGCAATACGGCAGCTCACTTGTGGGTGGCCGGCTGTTGCTACTTTTTTTTTTTGGACCAACTTTGTGTGGCACTAGTAGGGGTTATGCATGCATGGCTCAGCACATCCTGGGCTGAATATCGGGATGTGTAGAGTATGCATGGGCACACCCCCACTACCTGTGCCTGCATACATTACTGATGCACTCCAGCGCATCGGGATTTGTGCCAGGCGCAATTCCCGTTTGAATATCATGCCAGGGTGCATCAGAGAGTTGCACATGGTGCAACACTGTTGAACCATGCGCAACCCTTTTGAATATCTGGGCCCCTGTGTCTTGAAGGAGGGAAAAAATAGAAAAAAAAAAACAGGATGAAGAATGTAGGCAATATAGTAATACTTTATAAATGAAAAGGTGGGAAAACACAGTTACAGAGGCAGACACAAGCTGCTCAAATAATACATTGCTGTCTCTCTAACTTACTGGTTTAGCATTTTTCAGTGAGTTGCTGTTCAATCAATTTTACCACTCCTCCACCCAAGTCTGGGGACTATTTTTTTCACCACATTTAAATAAAATAGCATACTATTAATAAACCTTTAATAATACATCCAGAGTTTTGTTTGATTGTTATAGAAATAGTTATTACCCATTTTATAAGAGCAATAAGACACTTCAGGGTGTGGGTTGTTGATTCATAAGGGCACTACCCAGCTGCTGTAGTCACTCGGCGTAAGCGCCTTCTGCCTAACAACGCACCTGGGGGCATGCTCTCATCAATCAACAACCCACACCCTGTTGTGTCTTATTGCTTTCATGACACACACACTGGAGTGCATTATTGCTATTATACAATGGCTCATTGTTATAGAAAACACAAATAAAAAATTTGAAAAATGTTTTTAGTAAATTTGTTAGTATGGCAATATATCTTTGTTTCTGAACAGAATATGTGACAACTCAATATCATCAGTACAGTGAGGCTATACTCTGGGACTGAACCCATGATGTTGTACTGGGATAACATCACGGGTCCAGTCTCAGACTAACCAATCAGCAGCAAGCATTCTTTCTTGCCATTGTATAATGTATTTCTAGTTACTAAGTGTGAATAACACCTGCAGTACTATCTGCAAAGGGCAATCAGAAATCAGAACAGGTAGCAGTACTTTAGTCTATGCAACTACATACAGCTACCTACAACTGCTACTGTAGCCTATTCTAGTGTTAAAACACTATTTTTTTTCCATTACAAAAACACCAATTAAGTAACATGGGGTAACAGGTGGACAGAAATAAGAGACTTTAAATACTAAACCAACAGAGAACACCACCCCCACAAGGATCTGCAGTTACTCTGAAACACTACTAAGGTAGTTCATTTGATTTCAATTCAATTTAATTTTATTTTTATACTGGAAGGTATATGAGCAAAAATAACCATTTTCACAAATGTCCAGTGGTACACAAATTCAATAATATAGAGAAAAAGGTAAAAGCAATATTTACAAAATGTTACAGTATTTTACAATAGTAACAGTGTACATGACAGGATCATACAGAATAGAAAAAAATACAGAGTACACAGCAACAGAGCCAATATACACATACTTATAAACTCTAAGGTAGCTCAAGGATTGGTGGACATTCGGGGGGGTGGGGTTACCTACTGGGGCAGACACAGGTGGTGGATTGGTCAAGGTGATCCTTCAGGGAGAAGTTGAATGAGCCAGTGAGGCAGTAATTGTTAATAAAAATATCAGTTTCTAAAAGGAATGGTTATTACACAACTTAATAATAACCAGGAAGGTACAGATAGGTTTGAGCAAACTAACTTGAAAAGCAACCACGCAGAAGACCTCACAGTCACAATACAATCTATGGACCTATGATCCTGATAATTGGTGTCTGAATAAGGCAAGTACTGCAATGTGTTAGTTCTTACTGAAAACAGTTTTTGCTTAGGTATATAAGACAGCAAGGACAACAAGATGTCAAATGAACAAATAATGTCACCTTCAACAATCTTGCAGGGACCACCACTCTCTTGAAAACAATGTTGTTTTTTATATAGTACGGGTCAGGTAGTAAACACCATTGGTGTGTAAGGTTAAGAGGGAAAGTATAAGGATGAGCAAATTAAACTAAAAAAAGGAACACTGCAATGCAGAGGCTAGGTCACATTATTAAATTCTGTAAGCAATTCAACAAAGCAGGGTACCTGGATGTGAACAAGTGTTCAACTGTCCATGAATACTTCCAACACAAAAATAAAGCAGGAGAATGATTAAACAAAGGGTGACCGGAACAGAACAACTCAGAATGAGTAACTGCTCAGATAAAGTGACCCAAAAAATGGTCAATATACAAGAACAACATTACAAATAAGTAGCACACCAACAAAAATATAAAGACTTAAAAATAAATAACAGAAACTCACTCACAGCTCTGATTGGCTGTTAGGATTCCAACAGCCTTACATTAATCCATGTTATACTGTCATGTACAGCAAAATCACCATGGCACATGGATTCTTCCTGTCAGCATTCCATCCTCTAGCACAGCTGAATGTGTGGAATGATGCATTCAGATTTTGAACCAGCATTCTTAAACTGCTGGTAGAAGAACTATTTTACTAAAAATCTCCCACTAAATGAGGAAAACATTCATAAAGGATACTTTTAACACTTTTCTTTTGGAAAACATTTTTATAATAGCAATAAGGCACTCCCAGGAGTTAGATTAACAGTCAGTTAATCACCCTGTGGGGCAATATGGCACTCGGCTGCACCTTGTGCCACATTACACCGCTAGGGGTGATTAATAGACTGTTAATCTAACCCCTGGTCATACCTTATTGCTTAAGAACTAGCCTGCTCTGCTTTCACACACACACACACACACACACACACTCTGTCGACCCGTCCCCTCTCAACTTCTTCACAGACACAGACACAGAGAAAACTGAAAATATTAAGTTTAACTAAGTATTATCCAAAGATAAAAAAGAAGAAAATGTTCACTAGCAGCACTAGGAACAAACTTTAGATATTGGGAACAATTAGCGCTCAAAAATAACAAATAAAGAGGGTTTTTGAAGGGTTTATTGGCTGTGATGTACTACACCGAACTGCTCTCAAATTCAACAGACAATATACTGTGCAGAAAACAGTCTGTACATGGTATTTCAACTATTTACCCATGATGCATTGCAAATTCCACCTTCTGACCAAAAATTGGAAGGTAAACTTTAAAAACCATTGACAAAACTGGTGAGACTGGTAACGTTTTGTGGTTACGTGAAATTGTCATCCAAGGCGAAATTACGTTTTGCCAAGGTGAAAATTTTCACATAGTGCATAAATTACATGAAATATTTTGAGTGGTGACATTTTTTAATTTTGCCCAACACTAGCCAGAGAACACAATCAGAAATATCAGGGTATTCTAAAATTAACTCTATAAATAGATAATCATGAAATAGTAGCAAAACAGTTCAGCAGTAAATAAAACTATAAAACTATGAATGGGTTTCAAAAGATTTTCTGGAGATGTGCCTTCAGACCCTACTTGAATACTTCCACCGAAGGAGCCTCCCTCACTGACCAAAGCCTGGGCTGGCCACCTCAAAGGTATGATCACCCAGGTTTTCAAGCCTGGCCCTTGGAACCATCAGGAGGCCCTCAGTGGAGGAATGGAGTGAGCACACAGATCAGACAGATGACAGGAGGTCACTCAGATAGCCAGGCTCTGACCTGCATAGGGTGTTATAGGTGAGCAAGGTGGTGTTCACTATAGCAGACAAGTATAGATGACAAATAAATTAAGCACTCACTAACTACTTAAGAAGCCTGACACTTTGCATATGCCCTTTTGATAAAGGAAGGACTGTGTAAATCCAAAACATGTCAGGTGAAAGTACAACTGGTTATATCTGACTTGCACTTTAATAAGTGATGCACTGAGCACTCTAAATTCCACTTTTGGGGTGGTGTCTTTCATTTAGGAGGTGGTGAGTGCCCATTTTTTGTATTATACATTAATGTTACCTATACTTACTTTGCATGCATTTTTTGTGATTTTGTTAATGAATTTCTGATCCTGCATCCTTACTATGTAATTGCCCCATTGCATTATTTTTGTGTTTTTTGTGCATTTCTGACCCTGTGTCCCGCTATTTAACTGCCCCCTTATTTCTACATTACTGTAAATGGTGAAGTTGCTTTGTGTCTGTCTGCTTTGTAACTTTCTGGGTTGCTCCTGAAAGTAGGCATGAGCAATAAAAACTAAACAAAAAAAAAAGTCTAAAATATTTGAGTTTCAATGAACCATGACAATTAAAAAAACAAAAAAAACAATGTAGTAAAATACAGGTTGTGCTATCTGTGAATGGGAAACCCCATTCAGACAGAACATTTTAGTGACCAGAGGATGACTAACCACTTTAACCACACACTCTATAGTTCAGTGACTTGTAGTGTTCATATACAGCAGCATACTGATTTGCAAAGAGTGGAAGTATTGAAGATAAGGAAACTAACAGCTAGCTACAATGAAGTATTCCAACTTTATCTTCTGGGCACCCTGCCTCCTAATACTGTCAGCCCTTCAACTTGGGAGAGGTAAGGCAATGCTGTTGCTATCACTTGGCATTCTGAGGCTGAGTTTGTCAGTGCATAATCTGTGCAGCTGCTGTCAAGATTCAGAATGGAAGCTTGTTTGCCATTTATTTAACAGTATAATCTCATCTGAAATGCATCATCATGTTCACAGGCAGATAATGTGACAGCCTAACTGTGACATAATGAGCGAAGGATAATAATGAGATCTTCAAACTCCAGTGTGCTTGATGCAGCATGACTGGGTTGGGGGGGGTATGGGTTCCTCTTGATCTATCTGAGCTCCTCAGGGCTTTACAAGTGAAGATGCCCCAGAAGCTCCATATGGTTGGTCAGCATCTGTATCTTGTACTGGAATCCAGTCCAAAGGGACTTCCATTTGAATTACTTTTTCAGAGGTACTTGGCTTTACTTCTTGCCTCAGTAAAAAGCTTGTTGGGGGCATTAGGATGAGATTCTTCATTCCAAACCAGATTGTGTCAATTGCTAGGTTTTATGCAGGGTGCCCATGTAGTCCACTGTCTTAAACTTTCATCTTTCTGAGTTCTGTCAGGCAGGCTGGAGCCTGAGTTGCTGGCTACAGACCCAGAGCTGGATCTTCACTGCATTGCCTTCCACAGATACCGCTCAACTGCTTTAGCTTTGTCAAGCTTCCTTAATCTGCTTCACTGAACTCTTATTTATTTATTTATTGAAATGCTTCACCAAGAAGGCACACTGAACAACAAGTAGCTTATCTCCCGGTGCAACCTTGGGGGGGGGGGGGGCAGTTGGATGAAGAATTAGACATACCATTTAACATTTAACATATCCGAAAAATTAAACATTCAATTACATTTGTAACAAGATATATAGTTAAAAAAATATCATAAACAATCATACAGTTGCATTTGTGACATAACATATAATTAAATATATCATACTTGTGGAATATGCATTTAATTACAAGTGGCATATCTGGGGAACATAGTACAGAAATTGAATGTAGCCTTGGAGCCAGCTCCTTGCAGGGATGGATTACAGTTAAGAGGCAGATTATTTAGCAATTATTGAATTAATGAGATCCAGTGGGGAGACATCAAGGAGGGCAGTGGGTAGATGGGGAACCAGCTGGAGGAAGGAGAGGATAAAGATGAGGGGAACATTACCAGAAAAAAGGGAGCAAAAAATAATCAGTCATGAAGGACAAATTAACACAGGGCTATTGCAATCTGGGAGCACCTCAGACAGAACAAAAAGTGCAAATTATTAGCTCAAGTGAACTAATTCCTTTGAATAAGTGCAGGGAGGTAGAGATGGGGGAAGGAAAGAGGTGGGGTAAGAGATAGGGAAGGGAAGGATGAATAATGCCTGGAACTGGCCCCTTCAGAGTGCGGAGATCGCTGCCAATGGTGGAATGAGGCGAGGACTTATAAAGAGCAAGAGGAGGCAAGGACAAGTTGGGTAGAGATAGTAGAGGGGATGGTAAAGGGACGGAGGAGGAGGGGTGGGAGAAACTTGCCTAAGACTAGGTCTCTTCAGGATGCTGAGAACCCTGCTAGACAGCAGAGTCAGGTAAGGACGAATTAGGTAGAGAGGATGGAGGGGAGGGGGGAAGGAAGGATGAGTCATTTCCCAGTGCTGGGCCCCTCCAGGATGCTGAAAACCATGCCAGGGGGCAGAACTAGGTGAGGAAAAATTGGGAAGAGAGAAAAGAAAAGATTAAGGAAAAAGGAGGAAAGAGGAGGGAAAGAAGAAGCTTGCCTAAGACTAGGCCACTCCAGGATGCTGAGAACCCTGCCAGAGTTCAGAATCAGGTGAGGACTAATTGGGTAGAAAGAATATAAGGGCAGGGGGAGTGAAGAAAGAGTAATTGCCCAGTGCTGAGCCCCTACAGGATGCAGAGAACCCTGCCTGGGGATAGAATTAAATGACGACAAGTTGGGCAGAGGGAACAGATAGAAGAGGAAAGGAAAAAAGAAGGAAGGAGGGAAGAAACTAACCTGAGAGTAGACATCAGCAGTGTGCTAAGAATCCCAACAGAGGGTAGATTTAGGTGAGGACACATTGGGTAGAAAGGAGAGATGGGGAAGAGGAGGAGAAGGAAGAGGCTAGCCCAGTGCTAGACCCCTCCAGGATGCTGAGAACCCTGCCAGAGGACAAAACTAAGCAGGGACAAATTGGTAATGAAAAAAAAAAACGTTAGGGATAGGAGTGAGGGGATAAGCGGAGAAGGGAGAGGACAGCATGGTAAGAAGCAGGCTCAGGGGAGGAAGGTTTAATAGGGGATGTGAGTCATGGAGAGGAGCAGAGGCATAGGAGGACAGTTAAGGAGGGTTAAAGCAGGAACAGTTAGATGAGAGAAAGTTATGTAAGACAGAGGCAAGGAAGTAGTAATAGGAGGAGAAGTGCTGTATTGGGGGTGGGTTCCAGACTTGTGGGAAATGTTGGGTAAAGCCTGACTGACTGATGAGAGTGGTTCAACTGGAAACCAACAGAGTGCGAGTGTCAGAGGATCTGAGGGAGTGGGAGGGGGGAAGAGACTCAGCATGAGAGGTAGGAGAGTTCTCCTAACCAAAATTTAGAAGTGAGTTTGGCACAGTCAGTGAGGCGCCTATTGGTAAGGGGGGGTAAGGGACAGGGAGTGGTAGAGGTCACAATGATGAGTGCATGATGGAGCATCAAGGGCAAATCAACAGAAGGAGTTAAAGAGTTTCCAGTCTGGTTAGTGAGGATTTGGGAGCAGCACCACAGTCTATGTCACAGTAGTCAAAAATGGGGAGGATCATCTTCTGGATTAGTTCACGCCACACCATAGGAGGGATGCCACTACAGTTGCTGAATAAGGCACCAAGCTTGGGGTGTAAATTTTTCAGGATGGCATCAATGTGGCCAGAGAAGTTGAGGTGTTGGTCCAGCCAAACCCCAAGATATCTGAATGAGGAAGTGCCCTCTAGGATTGTCCCATCATGGGTATGAAAAGATGGTAAAGGGTGGAGCCAAGAGAGTCTCTGTCTATTGCCAAAGGTCATGGAGATAGTCTTTTTGACATTTAGGAATAGCTGAAGTAAGGCAAACCATAGCTGAATCTGGTGGAAGTCATTCTGAAGGATAGTTGCTACAGTACATCGGCAAGGTATTTGCCAGAGGAGAACAGGATGGTGTTGTTGGCATACATATGGATAGAGGAGGAGGGGAAGCATACTGAGGGCAAGTCCTTTAGGGAGATGGAGAAGCGAATGGGTCCATGCACTGAGCCATGTTGGATTCCTGTGGAAATAGGGATGGGGGTTAGAGATTGTCTCCTGGATCTTGACTGATTGTGTTCTGCCTAAGAGGTAAACTCTAAATCAGTTTTAGGCAGAAGTAGACAACCCAGCAGCCATAAGGGTGTCAAGAAGTAGGGCATGGGAGACTGTGTCAAAAGCCTTGGAGAGGTCAACAAAGATGGCAGAGATAATGAGGCCATTATCCATCCCAGTTAGGATGGAGTCAGTAAGCCTGAGTAGGGAGGTGCTAGTGGATTGGTTCTTCCTAAAACCAGATTGGAACAGGGTGAAAAAGGAAGAGTCATTGAGGAAGGAGGTGAGTTGAGAGAATACCAGGTGTTCTTGGAGTTTAGCAAGGGATGGGGGGAGGGAGATTGGGCAAACATTTGCTGGGCAGAAGGGGTCACCACCCTTTGGCAGAGGGAGGACCACCACATGTTTCCAGGATGAAGGTACTGATGAGGATGAGAAGGAAAGATTTAGGATTAAGGAGAGAGGGTAAGCTATAACAGAATCTGAAAGGTAGAAGAGTTTAGGGTCAAGGTCATCCAGTGATGAGCCTTTGGAAGGATTAAGAGAGAGAAGGGCCATTAGTGTTTCTTCTGGGGAGACAGTAGAAAAGAAGGAAGGGTGGGTGTGGAGGGGTTCAATGCTGGGTGAGGGAGGATGAGAAGAGGGGAGGTCAGAGGGGAGGGACTTTAGAAGTGCTGTGGCTCTCTGACTGGCTGGTGATCTTGCTGACTACCACAGTGGCACTAGCCTTTGCTAGCTGGCGCCAGGTTAGTTGGCATTCTCAGGCTGTGTCTAATCCTGCACTCCCCTGCAGTACATTACTGTAAAGACATCTCACACCATGTCAGGACAGAAGCAGCACACACTCATAGGCCATCATGGCAATTCTGCATCTATGGGATCTCCCCAACTTCAGTATTCTCTTTCAACCCTCTTCAGGTCCATTTCCTACCGGCTGATCCAAATACTGTAAGAACAACTGCAGGAATTGCTTTCAACTGTCTAGTCTCCCCTTTGTCAGCCACACTGATTCTAATCTATTCCTGCAAAAAACATATAGCATGCACGATTATCTTTGTGCTGCTTCTTGAATTCACAGTATTTTTGCTTCATTTCACACATCATTCAACACCTAGTTTGCAGAGGCTGCACTGAATTTCACTGTCCTCAGAAAATTTGTTTTGGGAGGTGAGTAGTGAATGTAACTCCCCTCAGTGGGGTCAAATGTTTAAGTCACAAATCATATTTCTTTATTTCACAGTTCACTTCAGTTTCAACCAGTTCTGCAGACAAGTGCTGGGTACTGTAGGTTACATATAGGCATTTTGTTGATTCTCAGTCTCCCTTCACTCCCTCTCAATATCTGCTGCATCACACTCAGTCCCCTGCACTCTCTCCTGATGCAGAATAAGTGACCATTTTTTACTTTTAAATTTATCACACTTTAATTCTGTGAAGTTGCTCAATCAAATGCTTTTCTAGCCTTTTAATTGCTCTGTATACTCTCCGTTTCATTGCTGACCACTACCCTCAGTGTCATGCCAGCTGCACTTGGAGTCCCTGCTAGCCACTGGCTTGCAAGACCTGATGGTTATATCGCCTGTGCATTTTATTTTGTCAGGACATTTTCCACAACTTTCGTCTTGACTGTTCTGTCCTGCATCCTGCATGCACACTTGAGGCTGCCATGCCCTGCCATACTGCCCATGAGAACGCTCTCTCCAAATTTTTTTTCTTGCAGTTCCTTTCAGCCTCCTTCAGAGCATGCTCTGGTGGGCAGCATTTTTGTATTTAGACTTGTACTTACAGTTGCCTGCATTTTTAAACCAGACATGCCATTGAATGGTCTGACCTGGCCATCAACGACTGACATCATACACTTACACCTCTGCTGTATGAAACACAGGAATGACCCAAATTCCACTGCACCATGCAGTTGCACTTTAGGCTTTATACCTAGTCCATTATACAGTCCTTTGCTGTCAGATCGCAATCCACACTCCAAGAATGCAGCTGCCGACCCAACCCCAGCAGTCACTGAAACTCTTTAACTTTTTGAAAACAGGATGTTTCGCTAGTTCTTTGTTTACTAGGCCATGCTGTGCACTGCTAAATGGCTTCTCCTTAATAAGTTCTGCTGTCAGACCGCAATATGCAGTCCAAGGATGTAGCTGCCAAACCAACTCCAGCAGTCTTTGAAACTCCTAATCTTTTTGGAAAAGGATATTTCACTAGTTCTTTGCTTTAAGACACTACTAGACCTTGCTGTGCACTGCTGAATAGTGCCAGTGGCTCAGCAGGTTGCACACCTCTGAGGCTTGAAGATCAGAAGGCTATGGGTTCTATCTCCACACTAGGCACTTGGGTTAAATCCCAATATTGAAAATGTAGTGCAGCATGGGAGGAGGGGTGCTGCACTCCTGAGATGCCATCTTTTGGATGAGAAGTTAAACAAAGGTCCCATCTGCCTATTCAGGTGGTAGTTCAGATGCATGTTAGATCAAATGGCACTTCTTGAAAAGATCAGGGCAATTTTCCCGGTGTGCTGGTCAAATTTCTCCCATTCACTAAAAAAAAAAAAAAATACCACTAACAGCTTAATCTGGTTCACTGTCAGTTGGCATTCATCTGGATTCCCCCTTCCCCAGGAAGTGGCTGAAAATAAGCAGAATTGTCTAGTCCTCCTTTACCGGTCAACAATAAATAAATAAAATAAATGACTTCTCCCTCATGAATTCTGCTCTGCTACAGAACTTGTCCCACCCCCACTTACACAACAGACTCGGCTACTTAGTGTTGGAACATATCAATCAACATCATGCTGATTATGGCAGGCCCAGACTCTCTCTTGTCATGCTCTCTCATACTGGATTCCACCACAATTCAGAGTGCAAATTACAGTACCGTTTTTTGCAGTTCTGAAACCACAGTTTGAGACCACTTCCCTCCATAACTAAATCGACCTCTCTTGGCATGCTGCCACCAACAACAGTTCCCATGCTTTTTCCAATGCAACACTAGACATAGAAACATAGAAACAGACTTTGATGGCAGATAAGGACGGCTTGGCCCAACCAGTCTGCCCATTTCCCTACCTATTGGAGAAGCTGCAGATCGTAGTTAACCAACAGCTTACTTTCTCATACTCCCCACTATCCTGGCATGAGCCCTCAAATCTAAGGAATCTTCCCCTCACTAGAGGGTCATTCCATTGGCTCTCTGGGGGAGGGTTACATGACACTTTCTATTTATAGCAGGAACTGGGGGCCAAGCAGTGGGGGATCCACAAAGTAAGATAAGGGAACCAGAAACACTGCAATCAAATACCATGGTCCACGTCTTGAAAACAGTGTCAAGTAGTAGTTTTTTTCTGTTACACATGGTTTTAACAGACACACTGGGCCATGGTGGGCTACGGGTGCAGAGGGTGGAAAGGTACATTTTATGTGTGCTGTGCAACAAATGTACTGCGGACCCTGATCTGGGGATCAGAGAACAGTTTCTTTGTCCATCCTCCTTCTGGGATCAGAACCAAGACAGTAAATGTCCTCACACATTTATGACATTTTTGGGTCAACAAAACTTTATCTCATCAGAAACAGACAGGTTGGGACAAGGTGTGTCCTTAAATTTTCACACACATTCCTATTACATGTAACCTTTTGTTGCCAGGAGCCCTTCTCCATCTTCTGGTCAGGAACTTGGCCACATCTTCCTGTCAGGGTGAGCCACCCCATCTTCTACTGGTAAGTTTCTCCACAGTACTTATCTAGTAGAAGAAGGGTTCAATAAGTACCTCCAGCATACATACCTACCCCATCTTTTATTAGATAAGTACCGTGGAATCACCATTTGGACAGTTTAATACATTGGTCCTCCCAAACCCTTGGTGTACAATGCTCCCTAGCCACACACGCATTCCCACAGGAGCAAATCCTGGAGAATCCAGTTCCTTGGTAGCATCCCAAATAAAATCTTTCACAGTTGGGGGTTGCTACCCACAAATTAGTCATGGTTCCTTGATAAAATACTTTTCAGGACTTCAGTCCCATGTAGTGGCACCACAAGAGATTGCTGCCACCAGGACTCCATGCACTGACTTGCTCCGTGAACTAGCAAGGGAACAAAACAGAACAGGAGAGTGTTCCCACATCTCTTGAGACTTTCCTCAGTAAGACTAACTGAATACTCAAAGTAAGTACCTGACCACCACTGTATCATTTCATCATGGCTTAATCTGCTACAAGACCCTTCCCACTTGAAACCTTGTCACAGGTCCATGACAAGGGCTTCTGAGGAGCCCTGAAAATTAACTATTTGCTGCATAGACTGGCTTACTACAAAAACCTATTACACTACATAGGTGTCTAGTAACCCAAAGCAAAAAAGGGGGTTTGAAATCTAAATAGAGACTGATGACTAGGCAGGTGTGTGTTATGATTTTTGTTTTACACATCAGAGGTGAGTGAGGAGCCATAAACATCGAGAGTGAAGCTTGAGAGGTTTATGAGGGTTTTACCATGCCGCAGCGACAACGGCTCCAGAGACATCCCCGACAGTGACAGCTGCATTGCCGAGTGTCGGCAATGCAGTGTAGGGGATGCCTCCTGATTCCATTGGGGGGCTGCGCGCCTGAACTCCACCATGTGGGGGCTCTGCCCCCACACCCCCTGGTCTCTAGGATTCCAGCTCTGAGTCAGAGTTGGACTGGGGGGCGAAACACCCTGCGCAGAAATCTCCTGGCTGTGCGAAGACCATCACAGCGACAGGCGGATTTTGGCCGATTCCTGTCACTGTGGTTGTCTTCGCCGTGAGGAATTCACTGCGGCGACGGTATATGGCTTATGAGCTAATCACTGACTGAGGGTGCATACAAAAACATCAAGAACACACACCTGCCTAGACTTTATTTTTTATAATTACCGGTGCATTTTTTTGTGTCACCGGAAGAGCAGTCAGTTGTCTCTGGTCGGTTCCTGATCTGACTGATTGACTGACTGCTGAAGCCCTGATGGAACTGAGAGTACAGCAACATCAAACATATATTTTTGTTGTGAAGACAGGATCAACCACATAAAAAAATGATAAAATTTAGTACTTTACTGGTGCAGAGACAATGAGGCAGATGAATGATCAGTGTAGGTCTTCGGTAACGCTGAAATGGAGACACCATGTTGTTGGAATAATCGGCCCACCCACACATAGCTTGAGTGCCAGTGACATGAAAAGTCCAGGAAATGTGAGGTTAGCTAAAGCAAAATGTTGTAATAACCAGTTTTTCGGATAATATGACATTTGAAATACACCTATTGATGATGTGATAAAGGAGGTCACCAGTAATTATACATCTATACAACTTGTAAGGCATTGTATTCAAATCTGTAAGAAACATTCTGCCTTGTTTCATTTCAGTTTATTGCAATTTCCATAACTGTGCTCTTTGTTCATCCAGGGAATGTTTTTGTTTACAAAAATTACCAAAATGTAGTTTGAACACGGTCAAAAGGAACTAAGCTTAAAGTGATGCAACATTTTGTGAACACTTCTTTGTGTAGAACAGGCTTCATTTGTGACACAGTTGTAGCTTTGCCCTACGAATAACCCCATTTTTGTTTCACTTTCTCTCCTTCCTGCTTAATTTTTTTTCTTCATACTTCTATTTGGACTAGGTTTCATTGTGTTATAGTGCTAAGCTATGCCTTGCAACTAACCCCATTTCTGTCTCACCTTCTGCCTCGGCCATATTCCTCCGTTGGAATTTCCTCCTGCTGTGAGGTGTCTCTCGGCCAAGATCACTACATGTTTTTAACTCTCCCCCACTCATTTCCCTTTGTTCTCATTGTCCCTACTGGTGCCACAGCCCCAGTTTGTTAATTTTCTGCTGTGAGGTGAATAACTCCTCCCCCCCCCCACTGTAAACGCTCCTTCTCTTACAGCTATATAACCTCTTGCTTTTTCTGATTTCTTCCCTTAGCTTCACCCCTGACAAGGGTGTCTCTGCTGCTGCAAGCAGCCCAGTGGGTCCCCTCTGTCCACCGGCTACCTCCTCACTGTACTGCCCACAGACCACCGGAACGAAGGTACGCTGCTGAAACTTCTGGCGTATCCATGCTGCCTGGCCAGATCCAGCGGCTCTGCCTGCTGATTGTCTGCTACACTTAATGAATTTTTTGCTACTCCTATTCCTTTTGGACTTTAAGCTAATTTTATTTACTGATTCTGGTACTGCTTAAGTTTCTGCAAACTGTCCTGTGAATGCTAACTTAAATGTGAATCTAAGCCTGTTTACAGCAATTTTGCACTCGAGGGTTGTTTGCAGTGCACAATCCTTTAGAGTGAAGGTTTGGCTCTCTTTGTTTTAAGGTCCAGTGTACTGTACCCTGGATCAGAATCTAAGCTTAAAGAGATACAGCATTTTGTGAACATTTCTTTGTGTAGACCAGGTTTCATTTGTGTCACAGTTGTAGCTATGCCCTGCAAATAACCCCATTTTTGTTTCACTTTCTCTCCTTCCTGCTTACTTTTTTGTGCACCCCACCCCCCTGCAGCCTTTATTAAATACTCTCCCTCCCCCTGCAGTACCACCCCTAGGCAATCGTCTTCCTCCCCTCTCACTAAAATTGCAACTCCCCTTAAAGATACAGAATGCAGTTATAGTTCCCAGCACTTGTCGGTGTTAATCTTAACTCTTTGTCTCATTTACTGTGTTGCATCCCCTGCCCCTGAACTAAGTTCTCATCATAGTATTTGGGTGGTACTTCCACCATACATATTAGTCTTCTGATTTGCCTAATTCCTAACCTAACCCCTCGAGAACAACAAACAACATGAGCTGCACTACTCTCCTACTCATTGCTATCACAATTGGGTCAGTGGGACCAGGCGCCCTTCAGGTCACCTGCCCCTCTTCAGTCTACCCAGAACACTGCCTCAGAACTGGATGCTGGCTAACAGTGCCAGGAGCAACCTCCACAGAGGGGGCATGCTAGCAGTCCTACTACAATGGGACCACAACAGTGGAGAATGCATCTGACACACACCACTGCTCCACCAGACTACCACCTTTCACACACACCCCTCAGAAAGTGGAGAAGCCTCTCCAAGGTAAAATAAGGAAATGCAAGTCATGAATCTCTGTAACTTTCTGCATCACAGTGAGGAAGCGTATCCTAATGCTCCATCTGTTATCTGGAAATGTGCACCCAAATCCTGGCCCTCCGCTGCCACCAGAATCTATGGGTATCAAGACAAAGGGCCTGACAGTAGCTGCAATGAATATCTGCAGCCTAACAGTAAAGTTTATAAAAATACAGGCCTGGATGGCCCAACACAAACCGGACATGGCATGCCTGAGACTTGGGTGACAGGCAATATAAAAAAACAGTGAAATAGCACTACCTGGAAACCAGGTATTCAGGAGTGACAGGCATGGAAAGAAGGGTGGGGGTTGTCTAATCTACACAAAAGACTCCATCCATGGATCCATCCTCCCTGTCTCCAGGATGGCTGCAGACCACAAGCTTCTTGTCATGAAAATACAAGTTATACAACTGGGTAAGACACTGACCATTGCATCAGCCTACCTGCCCCCCCAAAAAACACTGGACTGTGTGACCAAGATCCTAGATGCAGTGGCCTCCCTACCCAAGGATAGTGATTTAATTATCACAGGGGATTTCAATGTAAACTGGGAAAGCGACAACTCCGTGCCACTCAAGGATACCGTGACAAGTGCATACCTCATACAACAAGTCATGGAACCAACCAGAAGGAACCACAAGACAGGCAAGAGCTTGCTCATTGACTGGATCCTCACAAACTCCCCATCATGAATATCTGAGGTCAAGGTGCTACCAGATATGCTGAGCGACCGCTCCCCTGTCACCCTCAGATGGTCAAATAAGTTCAAAAACAGCCCCCCATCACTATACAGAGCAGGATCCTGAAAAGAGGTCAGTTAGGATTGCATAAAAATGTCCTATCCCACCATGACTGGTCACCCATTTATACAGTGCCAGATTTGGGCCAGGCCCTGAAGTACTTCAGAGATGGAGTCAACAATATTTACAACCAATACGTGCCATTAAAAAGGAGGAAAGTGTGGGAGACCACTAATGGTTGGATCACAGGCGAGCTCCTAACCATGATGAAGGAGAGGTACAACCTCTGGTTAAAAGCCAGGGCCTCGGGTAAAGACCATGACCACCAGCTGTACCAAGCAGCTAGAAACCGCTGCATGCATGTAATACAGAGGACTAACGCAGATCGCCACAAGGAACTGCTCGATAAAAGATGGAGTGACAGCAAAAGTTTCTGGGGAAACATAAAGAATCTCTTGGGGGGAAGATGAAAAGAGAAACCCACAGCTGCTCCACATTAACGGCTCTACTACCACGGACTCATGCCTCATTGCAGAGTCCTTCAACTCTGCCTTCCCAGATCTAAGCACAGTACTCCCTCCTGACTACCTACACCCCACCAAGGTTCCCTTAGATGACAAAGCACCCAGTATTTCTCATGCTACCTTCTACCTCAAGAGAGTTACTATAAAGGAGGCAGCATTCTACATAAAAAAAAGTGCTTGGGAAGTCCAGAATGGGTAGCAATGAAGTAGACATAAAGCTGGTGTATCAAACTCTTCATGTGCTCATCAAGCCTATTACAAAACTATTCAACAAATCCCTGACCCTGGCACAATTCCTGGCTACCTGGAAGCACGCGCTGGTTACTCCTGTCCACAAAAGTGGGGAGAGGACCAATGTGTCCAATTACAAGCCAATCTCAATCCTCTCCCCCCATCCAAGGCCCTTGAGAAGATTGTGGCTGACCAACTAACAGACTACATCAGCAAATACCAACTGTAATGCCACAACCAGCATGGATTCAGGCAGGGGCATACTACCACGACTGCCCTTGTAGAGTTCACCGACTATGCTCACAAAGCTATGCATGAAGGCAAACTAGTAGGGGCGGTGTTCATAGACTTAACAAAAACCTTCAACACCATCAACCACACCCTCTTACTGGCCCAGCTTCAAAGCCTGGGGGTGGCTCCCAATGCAACACTCTGGTTCAGAGACTACCTGTCCCTCAGGTCACAATGGGTAAAAATAGGACAAACAGTGTCTGACCCCAGGGAAGTCACACTGGGGGTCCCTCAGGGATCCATCTTGGGATCACTGCTCTTCAGCCTGTTCCTAAATAATCTCCTTCAAGCCTGTGATGCTAAGATAATAGTATATGTAGATGACGCTGTCATCCTCAACAGCAACTTTCGAATTGAGCCACTCCAAGTAGCACGTCAGCACTCCTTCAGTAAAATAGAAGACTGGTTCTGTGAGCACAAACTTCTGCTCAATTACAAAAAAAACAAGACCATGCTCCTATCCAGCCCCCAGCTGAAGAAAAGGTTCCCCACCATAAACATCACCAACAATGTACTCGCCCCCTTGGAACAGGTGCACTCCTTCAAATACCTTGGAGTCACACTGGATGACACCTTATCCTATGCTCAACATATCGACCAGGTGGTCAAGACAGTCAGCACCAAGCTTGTTGTGCTTTACAGGCACAGAAAACACCTTACCATGGCAGCCATTCACCTATCAGTCATGAGCTCCATCCTCTCCTCCATTGATTATGCCCTGGTTATCTACAGTGCAGTGTCAGTCTCTGTGCTCAAGAGGGTGCACGTAGCTCTCAACAAGGCCTGCAGGCTCATCCTGAATGGTGATCGAATGGCCCACACTTGTTCCATGAGCAGACACACCTGCTGTCTCTTGGGTGCAGGACTAAATTCCTGGCATGCCTCCTAGGCAAAAAAGCATTACTGGGGAAAGCCCTCCCATGTGTAGCTGGCATCTTCTCCCTCCCAGGCTCAGAATATATAACCAGAAACAGAACGCAAGGGGCCTTCATGGTGCCATTCTGACGCACAGCTCTCGGACAGCGTGCTTTTTCCTATGAAGCCCCTCTCTGGCTTAACGAGGTACCTGAGTCCATTCGGAACTCCACTAGACTGTCCGGCTTCAAATCAGACCTTAAGCACTACCTGACCTCCAGCTCTGTATGCACCTGCTTCTCCAACAGCTGATAGACTCTGGATGACAAGGCCTGGCTCTGCCACAGCTACAGCAATTATTCTTAGCACAAGACAGAAGCCACCCTCCTACACGCTCCTTGACAATGCCTCTGAATCACTCTACGGGGCTGCTCCTGTACACACCTCCCCCCCTCCCTCTCCCCCCATCTCCAAGCTAGGATGGGTCTATGCCTCCCTGGCCTCAGCCCTGTCTCCTTGAGCACTTTTGCTAGAGGACCCTCCTCCTCCCCCACCAAAATCCTATCCTTACTGACCCTCTACCCAACCTAACCTAACCTCTAGTGCCTCTGCACCTTACTTGCACTTGTAATCAACTAAAGTTGATGTCCATATGTTGTTTAGTGTTTTAAATGACTAAGAAACTCTGTAACCTTTTCCTGATTGTTGTGCTGTTCAGTGTCTCAAATGTCCTAAAACTCTTGTTACTTTCTTGATTGAATGTCTATACTCCATTCACATGACGTAAAACCTTTGTAAAAGAGCCTTGGCTCAAAGGTTATTTTCCGAATATCAAATAATTAAAAATAAATAAATAAATAAAAAAGATCTTTTACCCATTTATTAAATAATTACAGATGTGCCGCTACAGTAGGAACAAATTCAGACAATAATTCACATAATCATTAAAGAATGCATTAAAGAGCAGGTATAAACATCAGTATGCAATTTATACATGATACACCACCAACTGTTGACATTATGTTAGATGTGCTACACCCCTGCCTTGCAGGTCCAACAAGATTCCTGGGTCTGGGTCCTTCTAATGCTTCCCCTAAAGAATCACTTATAGGACAGATTTAGAGTTATATGTTGAGAGGATCTAACATTATGGTGCAAGCTTGTGGTTTATTGGATAAAGCAAGAACACTACTAGAAGAAGAAGAAGAAGAATTTAGGGGCAGACTCTCATTAATTTGGAACCTTCGAAAACATACTCAGGGCTGTAGTTATATACCATCTCCCTCAATGACTACCTCCTCCAGTCTACCACCTGTGTCTGCACCGGGAGCTAAGCCCCCTGAATGTCCACAAACCCTTGAGTTACCTTAGAGTTTATAAGTATATATGTATTGGCTCTGTTGTGTGACTATTTTTTTCCTTTATAGATGATCCTGTCATATACAGTACACTGTTGCTTTTGTAAATACTGTAAAATGTTGCAAATACTGTTTTACCTTTTTCTGTTTATCGTCACATTTCTGTACCACTGAACATTTCTGAAAACAGGCATTTTTGTTCACATACCTTCCAGTATAAAAATAAATTGAACTGAATTGAATTGAGCTTACATTCAGTAATAATCCCCCTTTGAAGGAAACAAACAAACTGAACAAGGGAATTCTCCCCTAGGCTGTAAAACATTTCCACATATTACTTTCTATACTGTAAAACAGTGCTGCTCAGTTTATTGCTTCATTGATCCCAAATCTTTTATGAAGCATTTCCTACCTCTCTGTCTATCGTGCTTACTTTAAAAGTAATCTTTTTGACTAGTCACCACTCTTTACTGGCATAGGTACCTGTACCTTTTCCTTCCCCAAAAGACGTAAAGATATTCTCTGTTTTGCATTAAAAAATTAGAATTCATTACATCACACATAATTTTTGTTCTCAGCGACATCTATCTCAAATGTTCTTGTTGTCCCCGCATGCGTCAGTTCACTGGGACATTTCAAAATATCATCAATATTCTCATCCAGATAAACAGTGAGGAAAATCTCCTGGACTGCCACAGAACCTTTCACAACTTCCACCCCAACAGTTAAAAAATGGAACATTCAAAAGAAACAATAAACGTCTTAGACAACATTATTATACTGAAACACTTCACTGGTCACTCTTGAAAATAGTCATGTTTTGTCTAGTGTGCTTACCTGGTCAATAAAAGCTAAATAAATAATAAAAACAAAAATTGTCTAACATATTTACATTTCCCTGCATCTTCACAATGAAATACAAAACAATGCAGTGCAGTATGGTTTGTGCTACCTATAAATAGAAAACTCCTTCAGACAGAACATCTTAGTTAGCAGACAGGTTGACTAACCACTTTAGCCACATACCACAGATTTCAGCAGCTTTTAGGTGCTCATGAATAGCAGCACACTGTATTTGTAAAGAGCAGAAGAATTGAGTATAAGGAACTACTGCATGCTCTGAAATGCTTGCACCAGGGCTGCAAGGTTAGCCATGTCTGAATATTTTAAATCTGCCTTCATCGCCAACATAAATTCCCCTTCTAAGCTCTGGAAGGTGGTCAACACCCTATTTACCCCATGATCTCGCCCACCTCCCTGGTACTTAAAGTAAATAGCTCACTAGTGTCTGACCCACCAGCCATAGCAGCGATATTTAACTTCTACTATATACCTCCTGCACCACTGAGCTACTGAAATCCCTTCCTTCCTACCCTTCACCCTTTTTTCCCTCTACTGGTGTGCCCCTCCAACACCCTCCCACCTTTCCTTCTGTTTCACTACTGTAACCCCAAATGAGGGCCCACGTGCCCTCCTCACCATAAACCCCTCTAAAGGTGCCTCCCCGATGGCCTCGACCCAAAACTCCTCTCCCTCTCCACTCCTGCCAATGCCTAGTCTCTCTCGTTAATTTTAAATCTTATTCTCCACTGCCTCAGTCCCCTCTTCATGGAAACATGCTGTGGTTCTCCCTCTACCCAAGGTGGGTGATCCCTCATCTCCTGGCAACTATTGCCCCATTTCTCTCCTCGCTACCCTTGCCAAGCTTCAAGAACACATTGTCCTCTCCCAACTCTCTTCTTTTCTGTCTGACACCTCCTTTTTCACCCCTTTCCAGTCTGGTTTCTGGAAAAAACACTTATTTATTTAGCTTTTGTTTACCAGGTAAGTACACTAGACAAGTATTATGCCTATTTTCAGGAACGACCCTGGAGAATACAACATGAGGTACAACAGTCAAGGAGACATGGCAAAGAGAGTACAGTTTTTTGTCACAGTAAACAAATGTGGGAAATATATCATTTGATGCTGGGGAAACATATAGTAGTAAGCACATTTCAGATTATACACTCTAGACTAGCTAGTTCAACTGACAGATATATACAGGTCATCATACATAGGAG
This sequence comes from Neoceratodus forsteri, assembly GCA_016271365.2. NCBI lineage: Eukaryota > Metazoa > Chordata > Ceratodontiformes > Ceratodontidae > Neoceratodus > Neoceratodus forsteri. Next base: position 107,714,254 of record CM057458.1, read on the forward strand.
TGGAGCATAGCTCAAGGACTGGATTGGTCATAATATAACTTATAACATTGTCATATACACCCCGTAGGCTAGTTGGATCACGGACAGGTATATACAGCTCATCACATTTTTCTAAATAGGCACATGTTAGACAGAAACAGAAACACTTGGTAGTACAAGTTTCTACTAAGTGACCAAGGTGCAATATGTCATGGTTAGCCTATGACCATGGAGCAATAATGGGTGCAAAAATGTCCAAGGCTTTTTAGGCAGGAGTAGTCAGAAGTCATTGATCGGTGGGAAAATATCTCCAGGAATTCAATGGAAACACCCTGGGAGGTTCAGACAAAACAATTTGACACTTTACTCTAGGGAGGTTTGGGGCAGTCACACTCTGATGCTAGTTTTAGGAAACCCCAGGAATTTTGAAAACTCAGATGGGAGGGGCAGCTCGGATATCCACAGGCAGTGAATTCCAGAGTCTAGAGCGAACTTATGGCAAAGTCCTGATCCCCATGAGGGTCCGGTGAGGAGAATTTGAGCATCCCTGATGTGAGAGACCTAGTTGGTAGGGGGTGGGATTCAGTTTAGGCAGAAGCCGGGCCAGCCCCTGGGGGGTGCTAGTTTAACCACCACCTCGCTCCTTCAGCTCACAGACTCCATCCTAACCAGGATGGACAATGGCCAAATTACCTCTACCATTTTTGTCAGCCTTGCCAATACTTTCAACATCGTCTCTCACTCCCTTCTGATCGACTCACTCCCAGCAGCTGGCCAACTCCCTCTGCCACAAACTGGTTCAAGGGCTCCCTTACTGGCAGAACCCATTCAGTTAAGATCTTGGATACCACATCACCTCCCCTTCCAATTAGCACTGGTGTCCCCCAGAGCTCTGTATAAGGGATCCCTCTCATTCTCCATCTTCTTAAATGACCATCTCTCTGTTTGCTCCCCCTTTATGCCATACATATGTATGCTGATGATACAGTCCTGTATGCATCTGGCTCCTGTCCTGCTGAGGTTACAACCAGCTTGCAGCGAGACTTCGACAAGGTTCAGCTCTGATTTGCCAACCATCAACTTTTCCTCAGTGCCAAGAAGACTTTCTCCATGACCTTTGGCACAAGGCAGAGACTCTCTAGGCTTCCCTCCCTACTAACTTTTCACACCCTTTATGGGACATTACTTGAGGACACAACCTCCTTCAGGTACTTTGGTGTTTGGCTGGACCAACACCTAAACTTCTCTGGACATATTGATGCCATCCAGAAAAAACTGCGCCCCAAGCTTGGTGCCCTGTTCAGGAACCATAGTTGCATCCCTCCTATGGCTAGGTGTGAACTTGTTCAGAAAACAATACTGCCCATTTTTTTACTACTGTGATGTAGTCTATGGTGTTGCCCCTAAGTCCTCCCTGGCCAGACTGAACACCCTTTTCAGTTCCTTCTGCCATTTTGCCCAGGATGATCCCCTTGCATCCACCACAGTGACCTTTATCATGCCCTATCCTTCCCATCTCTTACAAATAGGCTACTCTCCCACTGTACTAAATTCATCTCCAAGCACTGGTTGGGTGAGCTCCCTTCCTACGTAACCTCCTCCTTTATAACAACCCTCCATCCCCCCATTCCCTTAGATCAACTGACGCCCACACCCTGATAGTCCCATGCAGATCCACCCTAATCGGCCAATTTGCTGACTCCCAACACCTCCCAAAAATGTGAAATTCACTCTCCCCTCAAATCCAGCAGTCATTCTCCACCTACTCCATCAGCTTTGCCCTGAAAAATTACCTTGTGCCAGCTGTTCCTGCCATGTTCGTACCTAATTCCATCTTATAAGCCCTGAATAAATGCTACCCTCTAATGTCACATTTCATTTTACCCTATGCACCCTCACCCCCAAGATTTTTAGCTCTCCTTATCTTCTCCCAAATTGCACCCCCCTACTGGTCACACTTGCTCTCCCACAGAATGAAAGGGATGCCAAATGCTCCTGATGGGTACCTCTCCTACCCCCTCAGGGGCTTGTATCCCTCATCTAGCCCCCTCCACCTACATCCCTCCTCCTCACCCCTGTCAATCCTTTCCCCCTTTTCCTTCATGTAAGCACCTGTTTACTTAATAACCCGGCACTTATTATTGTTCACTTTTCCTACGTATTATGCACAACTCTGTTTTAACACTGTTTGTGAGACCTGCCTTACAACTGCATGTTTTTTTGTTTTTTTTTGTCTTTGGTAACCAGGTAAGGCCCACTAGGCACTAGTGCCTGTTTTCAGGGGCGATCTGGGAGCACTGGACGGTTAAGTGACTTGCTTAGAGTCACACAGTATGCAAGTGGAGGTTGTGAGAATCAAACTCAGGTCTGGTCTACTGGATGTATCAAGCTTGTTCACACCATGTTCCTCTAACCTCTAGGCTATACTGTTAATATTGATCTTGTAACTTGAAAGTAACTTGAACATGACTCTTCCCCTACAGCCCACCTTACCCCTTCCTCTCTTTTTCCCCTCTCACTGCCCCTTTTCTTTTCTTTTATGTAAGCACACATGTATTTATTAACCCAGCACTTATTATTGTCCACTCTTTCAACATATTATGTGCAACATTATTGTACCACTGCTTGTAACACCCACCTTAGAACTGTATGTTAGTGTTGATCTTGTAACTTGAATGTTTAATGTTTCACTCCTACTGTACCCCTTCTCCCCAGGTCGCACCGGGGGACTAGTGACATGTTGCTCAGTGTGCTTCCTGGTGAAACATTTCAATAAATAAATAAAAATAAAAAAACTAATACCTAGTTAAAATGAAGACTTCCAAACTTATTATCTGGGACTCCTGTCTCCTAGTTATTTTTGCCCTTCAACTGGGGAGAGGTAAGTCAATGCTGTTACTATAAATTGGTAGTCTGATGGTTGCACCATGAGATGAAGATAACAATTGGATTCAGACCTGAGATCTCACAGTTCATAGTCCAGTGTGCAATTCCCTAGACTGTGTAGCCATTTGATTTCATGGTGTACCCTAATATGAACTGAGCAGGTTAACTGTACTTTACAACAGTATATGTTGATTTTCTTGCAGTTTTCCAAAGGTAACACAATTGTAAAGTTGTAACAATTGACACAGCTAGATATTTCCTGAAAGTTCTATGATATCTCCACTGAAATTCCTTGCCTGCCTGCCTGCAGTGCTTCTGTAGGGCCAACAAAGAGAATCTCTTTATAAATATATCAACATATCTGGAAATATTTGTGCAATTAATATACTGCAATTGTATTACAGTATGTGTTCAAACTTATAGTAGTTCATTTAATGAATGTGCAAGGGATTCTCCCTGTCATAGGGTTCACTCCATTTGCCCCAAAGGAGACTAGCAACACAATCATTTTGGTTTACACTAGGAACTGAAGGGGCAAGCACTGTGGGGTCTGCGCACTAAGATAAGGCTACCAGAAACACACAGCAATCAAAGACCACAGTCTTCCACTTGAAAGTTGTGTGGATTTGTAGGTTTTATTCTAGCACAGATGGTTTTAACAGGCAAAATACTACAAGGGGTGGGGGGGGGGCCGAGATGCAGAACATATGAAGATACATTTTCTGTTGCATTGTACAAGTTCATTGGGTCATTGATATGGGGATTAGAGATCGCTCTAGCTACACAAGCATTCCCATAGGGGCGAATTCTGTTGAAACCCATTACTAAACACTGTCCCAAATAAAATCTCTCACAGCTGTGGGTTGGCACTCACAAATTATTCCTGGTTTCTTGGCCAGATGCATTTCAGGACTTCGGCCCCTTGGAAGGGCACCACAATGTATAGTTTCCTCCATGACTCAATGCATAATCTCACTCCATGAATGAACTAGGGACTGAAACAGGACAGAAAATGATTCCCACCTCTCCTAAGGTGCTCCTCAGTCAGAGTGACTGAACAGTCTTAGTGAGCAGTTAACCACCAGTGCAGTATTCCCTTGTGGCTTATGCTGCTGCAAGGTCCCTCCTACTTGATACCATTGCCCAGATCACTGGCAGGAATTTCAGGGCAGCCATGGAAATTAGCTTTCTGCTATGCAGACTGGCTTACTTTAAAAATCCATTACACTGAAAAAGGTTCTAGTATTCCTAAGGGGACATAGGGGTAACACTCACCACCACCAGAAACTTTGTTGTCCTCAACAAGGACCTCAGACTTCAACTGGACCTCACCCCCCAACATTGCATGATGTGGCTTTCAAGTCAACTCTTTACCTATGACCAACAAAGGTAGATTACCACAGGTGACAAGGACATCATAATGATAAAGAACTACCATCCACTGTAGGAACCTAACTGTAAGATCCCTTACTAGTAGCATGTCTGACTACCATGTAGCATATCTAGCTATCACATGCATCATCCCATTTGGCAGGTTGGCAGGGTAGACTTTCATCACTGGTCACTAGGGCAGTATTGGTCTGCACCTGACTGGAAATCACTTGGGCTCCACCACAGGGCACCTATTATTTATTTATTTATTTATTTATTTAGTTGTTTAACCAGGTATAGCACACTAAGCTGAAAGCTTTTTCACAGGAGCGACCTGGGAGCACAAGGAGGTTAAGTGACTTGCTCAGGGTCACACAGTATGCAAGTGGAAGCTGTGGGATTCAAACCCAGGTCTGGTCTGCTGGATGTCACCAGATTTGCAGCTCAGAGCCTTAGACCACTGCACTGTACTGCCCCCTAATTAGTAAAACCTCTAACTAGGAATTACACACTTTGCAAACCTGTCCCCACATTTATGTCATCGTTATCTTGCATGAACCGTACCTAAGCCCAATGAGATCAGAAAGACCTTGTGATCATTTTTTTTTAAATTTAATACACTTTATTAACTTTTTCAAATACAAAGGACAGAGAAAAGAAAAACCACACACAAAAACAACAAAGCAATACAATACAATAATGAATTACACATCCGCATACAAGACAAGCAAAAGCAACCCCCCTCCCACCCCAGTCCTCTATCTCCACATCCCCCCTTCCCTTGGTATCAGTGACCGAAATAGCCCCAAGAATGCAGAGACAGTACAATCAGGTGTTTAACTGTACTATAAGCTATACAGAGTGTACAGCATTTCTCATCTTTCCTTGTACTTTGACAGATGATTATGGAGGCTAGCAACCGTTGTTTCCACTCTCAAGTTTGACAAAAGTTCTTGGCGCCATTCTGTATAAGTTATGACACTGGAATCTTTCCAATGGTGTAACACTAAGGCTTTGAGGGAAAGAGCAATCAGAGCCATGTGATATCTGTGCCAGGGTACCCCCACTTCTGAAAAGTCACCAATTAGGCATATTTCTGGGGTAAACAACTCATTAATTCCTAATAGTGGGTCTGCCCATTGCTCGATGGTCTCCCATAGTGAGGCAATGGGGGGCATTCCCAGAGGATATTTAACAAACTACCATCAGCCTGGTTGCATCACACACAAGCAGGAAAGGGAAGCCTACCCATCCTGTATAGCTTTACTGAAGTCATGTACATATCCTGAGGAACTGAAAATTGCATTAATCTCAGCCAGTCCTGTGTGATGTAAGAATGACAGGACTTCCAAATTTTCTCACAATTGAGGGTTCGGTGGGGGAAATTATCATTCCAGTAGGATTAGTTCCCCTCCACTGAAGGAAAGGCCAGAGTGTACATACCAGAATATATGTGGGAAACCGCATGAGGTTGCTGAGATGACAAGGCCAGAGGATGAAAAATCTGAGCTACCCCCTTACTTCTGTCAGCAACAATTTTTTGGTAATCAACAAGTGATGAACCTGAAAAAGCCTGAACAACCCACCAGGGCCCACTGGGTATTTTCTCCTGATTTTCTCCGAAGTAAGGTACGAATTCCCATGTACCAAGTCCCTAGGGCACACCCCCACTAGTGATGGAAGCCATCCAGATGGCAAAGGGTTACCCCAATTCAGAAGTTAGGGTTTCTCAAGATTGGTTGCTCTGGATCCCCAATATGATTATATTTTAGAAAGGCACATAACTGTGAGTGAACTCTCACCAAAGTGGTGATAGGAGTGTTGTGCCATTCCCTAGGTAAATCTTTCACCCTTACATGTAACATGGCCTCATAGGAAATGCCCCTAGAGTCTATTAGTTCCTTTTTTATTTAGAGCCATGGGGGTATGTATGGGAGAATGTGGGAGTCTTTCATTGGCCTCAGTCACCACAGGTATCTGCCCGCATGGCTGACCCAGTAGTATAGCCCAAAATGTGGCAATCTCAGACCCCCCCCTTTACCTTTGGGGCAGCCAATTTGAGATAAACTCTTTTTGGGGTCTTGTTTCTCCAAAGAAAATCTGAGATGATTCCATGCAACTTCCTAAACCAGTTAAGGTTCAACCCAAGGTTCAACATATTGATGGGGTAGAATAGACAAGGTAAAATATTCATTTTAACCAAGCTGATCCTTCCCCATAAGGACAAGGGTAAATCCCTCCACCGAGACAAGCCTTGTTGGATTATGAGTCGTAGGGTATCTAAATTTAACTGTTTCATTTTAGAGTCACTTCGGGCTAACGTGATGCCTAAACATTTGAGAGTCTTAGGGAACCAATGCAGCCCTGTGTTACTTACCACACTAATGTGAGTTCTGTTATTTAATGGGAAGACCGGAGTCTTATCAGGGTTTATCTTGCAATTAGAAAAACTACTATATTCAGAGATGGTATCAAGAGCAGCTTGTATTGACAGGGCAGGCTGGGTAAGGTGACGTAGGATGTCATCCGCATAGGCCAACAACTTGAGGTCATGAGACCCTACCCTGATGCCATGAATGTTAGGATTATCCCTTCGCTTGCATAAGAGAGATTCTAAATATAAATTGAACAAAAGGGGTGACAGGGGGCATCCCTACCATGTCACAGAATGTAAAGGAAAGGTGGAGGAGAGAACCCCATTGCAGTATATCTTGGCACACGGGCCCTTTTATAGCGTGCCAATCCACCAAATATACTGAGAAAGGAACCCAAACTTTTGTAAAACACCAAATAAGAAACCTAGTCCAACCTGTCAAAAGCTTTCTCCGCATCCAGGGACACCAACACTGCAGGGAGTGCAGAGTCCCTGGATGTGGAGAAAATACGAGATAGCTTACAAAGGTGGTCCAAAGAGGCTCTACCTTCCATGAATCCCACCTGCTCTGGTCCTATTAAAGTAGGGAGAACCTTGTTAAGTCTATTTGCCAATAACGTAGCAAGTATCTTGATAACATTGTTAAGCAAGGAAATGGGCCTGTAGCTCATAACCCTGTCCTTGGGTTTCCTCGATTTGTGTAAGACCATGATCAGGGCTTCCAGCAAGTGGGCGTCAGCAGGGTCCTCAGAGAAAATATGAGTAAAGAATCTGTATAGCCTTGAGGTCAACTGATCCACACATTTCTTATAAAAATTAGGGGAGAAGCCATCCGGGCCAGGTACCTTGTCAAGGGGAAAGCTGGATACCACTGCCCTGATTTCTGCTTCTGTGATGGGAGCTAGTAAAAAGGTTTTTCTCATCCTCACTCAAGGACAGTAAGGGAATCACGTCTAGATACTCCTCTACCTCCTGAGATGCTGGCACTACTGCCATGGGACTATATAGTTCCCAAAGTACCATTCAAATTTAGAGGTTAATAGATGATTATTAATTTTCCATTTGGTGTCTTTTTGCTGGTGAGACTCAAGAGTGACTAGGCATCAAGTCGAGGAATGGTCTGAGACCACTCCCGGCTCTATGCAGCATTCCAGAATCCCTGGAAGTAAGGAGCTGCTCACCAAAAAATAATACATTCGAGATGAGGTACTGCAAATCAAGGAACAGAAGGTGTACTCGCTGGTGGTTGGTTAGATTGAGCATCCTCCATGGATTGCACAATTCCAGATGGTCAACAACATCCCTGATAGTCCTCTGATCTGGTCACAGCCCTGGGACCTCTGATATGACTTGTCCAAGTCAGGCGCAAATGGGAGGTTCCAGTCACCACCTAGAAGAATGGGGAGGTTTGGAAAGGGAAAAAGCACAGATATTACTGTAGGTCTTTGAAAAAGGAGGGGGAATCTGAATTGGGACCATAAATGCAACCTATCACTAAGTTTGTCCGGTCTAGGATCCCATGGAGTAGGAGATATCGGCCATTCGGGTCACAGATGTACTGCAAGCAAGTAAAGGAGATTCTGCATGAAAGAAGAATGGCAATACTTCTACTCTGTACTGCATCCTTTGGTAAAGACCTGCCCAATGTATTGTCTCCTAAAGAGATTAGCCTCAGAATCTAATAAATGTATTTCCTCCAAGCAGGATATGTCCCCTTTGAGATGTTGGATGTGATTCAATATCTGATACCTCTTAGATTTGTTTTGAGCCCCCCTCACATTCCATGAAATAAACTGTATGTGACCCGCCATCAGAGCCTATAACCTGTGTGTTCCTTCATGAGTGTCAACACTCTCACTAAATGGTTGCCTGCCACATGCAAATTATAGGATCCCAAGCCCCCTTCCCATACAAAATCCCAACCCTGTCCCAATTTGTACACCAACATTTACCCAGCCTCCCATCCCTCCCCCAAAGAAAAAGGTCTCTGTTCAAAACCCTAAGATGTAAATCTATAGACTATCCTACTCATCCCCCTCCCCCCTTACTGTCCCAAACACCCAAAAAGTACTCTAAAACCTGGTGTAATCCCCCTGCCCTCCAATTTAAAACTCTGTTGGCCCACGACACCCGAGCTCACTAAACAGCACTCATCCCCCCCGCTACCCACGACCAATGGAACTGGAGTTCCATTCCAATGGAATGGAAAAGAGTAACTGGACTTTGCTCACTTGAATGCCAAAAATGGAAATAGCATACTTAACACAGTTTAGTTAGCAGAACAGTTCTACATATACTAATAAGAACCTGCTTGAGTTTCCCAATTAAAATCATGGGAAATATGCACAGTGCCCTGCATCACTAAGAGTGCATTCCACTAGGGATGCAATCAAAGACTAACTCAATGTCCAAGCGTAGGAGAACAAGAAACTCACAAAGGCGGAGGGCAAATTTTAACCTGCTACACTCTAAAAAAGGAAACAAAAAGGTCCCAAAATCCCCAAGCAAGTTTGCTATGAAACATGGACAGATTAAGTTTTCCCGTTACAACATAAATTATGCCGGACATTACATTACACTTCAGCTGCTGGATTTACCAGTCTGTAAATGGTCTATGCACTGTTCCATCACAGTATATGCCCCAGGTTTAAGAGCACCCAGAATTACCTAACTGACATTACCCAAACTGTAAAAATTAAAAGTGGACCAGCAGCAAAGAGAAACATAAAATCGAGTTCCACTGACCTTCACCATTGCGCAGTGACCTGAAATGATGAACCAGATTCAGATGTATGAACTTTCGTGGTGAAACACAAGAGATGACGCTGGTTTCAGATCTTGCAAAGGCAGTAAGGCTAAGATCATAGGCAGGGGTTGGGAAAAGAGGAAAATTAAAAATTAGAGTTCTCTCACCAAAAACCATGTAAATCCCTCTTTGCACAAAAACATATGCAGATGCAGGGTTCAATCCAGCCGACTTTCAATGTTCTCAACACACAGTACTTTGTATCTCAATACGTGAATTCGATGCAGATCAATGGGTTCAAACAATTTTGGTAACGCCACTCCCAATACAAATTCAGCAGCCTTAGGATCTTCATAACTCAACCATGTTCTGTGCAGATTCACTTGAAGTTTTGTAGGATACATCATCTGAAACTTGATCCCAGCCAGGATCAACTTAGCCATGATCAGATGAAAGGCTGTGTGCTGCTGTCAGACGGTCACCGGCAGATCTTGGGATACTCTAAGTCTAGACCCCCCCCACACTTGACCTCCTGCAGCTCCTTGACTTTAAGTAGGAAATGCTGCCACTCCTGGAAGTTTAAAAATCTAAAGATGAGTGGTCGAGGTGGCGCCTCCCCAGTAAGCATTGATAGCAATGCTCGGTGACCTCATTTGATGGAGTAGGAGGGCCAGAATGAGGATGGCCCAGTTAACTACAGAATCTGTTTTTGGATAAAAAGAACCATATCGGCACCCTTCTCCCTTTCAGGCAAACCTATGATGATCGCATTGTTGTGCCTGCTATGGCCCTCCAGGACCTCCACCTTCACCTCTAAGTGAGTCGTTTTCTGTCTGGTGGATACCAATTCTGGCTCTACACAGGCAAGCTTCTTTTTGAGTGAGCTTATCTGCACCTCACTGTTGCCCATGCCTCAGGAGATTTCTTCCAGAGCGGAAGACATGCATTTGACTTCAGAGGTAAGTGTTTTGAGTTCATCCCAGAACATACTAACATACTAGACACCAGCAGAGTAGACCTATTGGTCTATCAAGTCTGCTCATGCTTCAGCCCCCTGATTGGGTACCATAGCCCTCTATCTGTCTCCTTCCACTGTTACTCCATCCCCCAGTCCTGTCCTCCCCCAGGCAAACCAGCCTCTGCTTCACCCCTTGCCTATACCTGTCCCACTCTCTCTTGAATCTCTCTACCTCAGTTGCCTGTACCAGCTCTCCGGGCAGCGCATTCCATGGTTCCACCATTGTCTCGGTGAAGTACTTCCTCCTCCTTTCCTCCCTAATCCTACCACCCTCAATCTTCCAACTGTGTCCTCTGGTGATTCCATCCTCCTTCAGTCTAAATATCCTATCTCGGCTCACCTTATTTACTCCCCTGAGGTACTTGAAGACCTCAATCATGTCCCTCAGGTTCCTCTCTCCTCCAGCTAGAACAGGTTGAGCTCCACTAGTCGTTCATCATATGTCCTATCCCCTAGGCCCCAGATCATTTTGATTGCTCTTCTCTGAACCATCTCCAGGAGTTGGATGTCCCTCCTTAGGTGCAGCCTTCAGAACTGCACACAGTACTCAATATGTGGTCTAACCAGGCAGTTGTACAGTGTCAAAAATCACCTCCCTGTTCCTTGAAATAATCCCTCTAGCGATGCATCCCAGCATCCTATTTGCCTTGACCACAGCCCTCCTGCACTGCTCTGAATTATGCATGTTAACATCCACCAAGACTCCTAGGTCTCTTTCTCCTGCAGTGGCCTGCAACTCCCCCCCCCCCAATGGTGTACACATAGTTGGGGTTTTCCCGCCCTAAGTGTAGCACCTTGCACTTGAAGGAGTTAAATTTCAATTTCCAGGTGCAGGACCACCTATCCAGAGTATCCAGGTCCTCTTGAAGGGCCAATCTCCCCTCCTCCACCACCACTCCCAGCTTAGAGTTGTCCGCAAAGACACTCATTTCACACCTGATACCTTCCCTGATATTGAAGATGTAGGCATTAAACAGGAGTGGAGCCAAGACTGATCCCTGTGGGACCCCACTTATGACCTCCCTTAGGAGACAAGACCTCCTCTCCGACCACTACCTGCTGAGTGTGACCCGAAAGCCAGTTTCCAATCCACCTAACTGTCAATGGGCCTACCCCCATCCAACCCAGCTTCTCCCTTAGGCCAATGTGAGGGACCAAATCAAATGTCTTGCTGAAGTCCAGGAACAGTACATCCACTGGTCTCCCCCTGTTGAGTGCTGATGTCACCCACTCATAGAACTCTACAAAGTTTGTTTGACACGATTTACCAGGCACAAACCCATGTTGCCGGTCATCCAGGTAATCCATCTCCTCCAAGAAACCTCCCAGTCTTTCCTTAAGTATGACCTCCATTACCTTCCCCACCACCAACGTCAAACTGACAGGTCTATAGTTTTCTGGATCTTCTCTCGATCCCACTTTATGGATGGGCACAACATGTGTCTGCTTCCAACCCCTTGGCAACCTCCCTGTCTGGAGCGACAAGTTAAAGAGATCCACCAATGGTGTAGCCAAAACATCTGCCAACTCCCTCTGTACTCTGGGATGAATAGTATCAGGCCCGGGGGATTTATCCTTTTTTAGGGACTGGAGGGCTTCCCACACCTGACCGATAGGAATATCAGCATCTGTCCCCCCCCCATTCAGTAGAACCAGCCTGATATCTCACCCCTGGCTTACCTCCCCCAGCAGCTTGTTCTTCAGCAGGTACCCCAATAGTCAGGTCTGCTGCACCTTCTGTGTCCTTCAACCCCTTTTCTGGAAGTTCCCCAACCTCCTCCCTAGTGAACACTGAGGCAAAGTACTCATTCAGTACCTCCACCTGCTCTCCAATCACTTCCACCCCCCCAGCTGTCCTCAACCTACTGAGCTGGCTCTTGACCTTCCTCTGCTCACCAATATACCTAAAGAACCTCTTTTCCCCACCCACATAGCTTGAATGAAATCCATCATCCCCTGTTTGAGAACTTCCTTCCCTACTGGATTTAGGTGAAGCCTATCCTGGGTGTACAGTCCTTTGTCTTCCCAAACTCCCCCCCAGTCTCCCAACACCCCAATCCCCTGTGCTTCACCCCACTGCCTGAGCCAGTCATTAATCTCCCTGATCTTCTGTTTGTTCTCCACAGTGGCCCTTGGCACTGGCAGAATTTCCGAGAATGAGACTGTGCATCCATTGTCATGACAGACCCTGGCCAGTTCTCAGAACTTTGCCTGAATTTCCAGCACACTATTCCCCTCAATATCATTTGTTCCCAGATACATCTGGAAGTCCGGTGATCCTCCACAGTCCCTCTCCAGCTCACACACCATGAACTTCACCCTATGCACAGTCAGACCGGAAATACCCAGTACCTCAACTGGACTGGATTTTCCCTCACCCTGCCCCACCCAATAAATACCCCTGATCTTGGAGTCCCCCAGCAGGAGAACCTTAGTGTCCCCCTTGATCTTTTGTGAACCTCCTTTTTGGACTCACTCACCAGTCCCGTCACGTCCCCCCTCCTTGAGACCACTTCCCCTTGGCTTCTCTAAGGACTCAAGAGAACCCCTAGACATCCTACCCTCTCTTGTCATGCCTTTTATCACTGAGTTCCCCGGCTCCCCCAGTTTAGCCTCCACCCCATTCCCTACCCCAGTTGAGCCTTTTTCTCTGACCTCCTCCCCCCTTCCAGCTCCCACCTCTCCAGTCTCCCAACACGGCACTCCCATCACCATCACCCCCTTCTATCTCCTCCCCTTTCCTCTTGCACTCTTCCATGTCCACCTGCAGGTCCCCCTTACCTTTGGGCATTTCTCTTGTATGATCCTCCCTCCTCGAAGGATGCCCCTCCCTCATCTCAATCTTTCCTCCTCCTTTCTCAGCGAGTTGACTCGCAGGCTCCACACCTTCCCTCTGCTGGTTCCTCCCCTTCTTTAACACTTGATTTGCCCCCTCCCCTGCTAGCATACTTATTTGAATTACTGATGTCCACCCTCCTCTGATTCACTGTATCCATCTTTCCTCCAGCATCCTTTTCCTCCTCTACCCCCTCACCACGTCCTCTCCAACCAACTCACTTAATGGCTTAAATTTATTATAGCACTCAAAGCCAACCTCATTTTTTTCTCCTGATTTCCCGTTATCCACTCCTCCAGTAGGCCCTCTGTCAGTCCCAACCCACCTTTCCCTCCCCTTCTCCTATGATTTAGCCTGTGTCCTCTACCAGTTACCTCCTAGGTAGCTACCCCCTTTGCTACTAGCCCATGCCCCATAGGTTGTCCACTCCTTCCAGATGAAATGGATCCAGGTTGCACTCTGTCACTGCCCTCCTGCTCCCCACATGCCCTCCCAGACATGTTTACCCCCCCAATAACTCCAGTTTACTCCATACCCAGTCAAGCTCCGCCGATCTGTAATAAATGCCTACAGACTGGGCAACCTCTCTCCCTCCAGGCCCAGTTTAGAACCATGGCTGCCCCGCACACAGTGCACCCTACAGTCCTGCCAAAGATGCCTTCCCTGGTGGCTGGGAGCCACCCCCAGAGGACTGAATTCTTCCAGGAAATGTTCGACCATAAATAGATTTTGTTCTGCCATAGAAGACGAGGTGCGGCTGGTGCTGAAGTTTGCAGCCTAGATTTTTGGGTATGGCTGGGGGGGGGCATGCTACGGAGGTGTAGAACACATCTCAACCTCCATGATTCTGTATTCACTGACCCACAAACCAACCTCGGTAGCAATACACAAGTCGGCAAGTAGAGTGAGGAAATTAAGACTCAAACTCAAATAAAAGCTATTTAGTAGTCTGGAATAGTGGGAGTGCCACAAAGGAGCTGATATCTGCATGACCACATCATGTGACTCCTCAAGACCATGTAAACATGCAGATGTAGTGTAAGATTTTCAACCCTTCTAAGAATATACAAATATGGCATAGCCATATATTTCCACAAAATCTGGTGACAGTGTAATTTATAAACTTAAAAAAATATGTACAAACTAGTTTACAACTGTGCATATTTAAAACCTTTTAAAACATAGTAAAACAGTCTCTTTAGTGCTCCCAAATGTTATAGTTGATGCTTCAGGCCCTCTTCATTAGCTGCACCTGAAAAAAAGAATGGAAAGGCATACAAATAAACACTACTTGACACTAAAATTATTGTAAAAGACTGTTTCAATAAGTGTCCTGCTTTGTATTTTCTATTGTGTGTATTTTTTTCATGCAAAAACTATAAAACAGTGGAAAGGGACCCACTTAGTACACCTAAGGAGAAAATTCTTTGGATGGGACTTTCCAGACAAATGCCATTGCAAAAGGTGGAACAAATCCCAAAGTTCTGTTTCAGCACAGACACCCACTGGAAAGGTCTAGAATGCTGTACTATGGATCAAGGGTAGATACTCTTTTCACAGTATCCCTTGGGCTGTTCGTCACACATTTCAATGGTGTACAAAAATACTCTTAAAGTAAGAAAAACCTGGCTACACCTGTCAGAAGTGCAGGTTAACAACTAGGATCATGACCACCACTCCTTCAGTTGGTGCCTCCTCTTTTGTCAAGAACTGCAGAGCTGCACATGACCAGGAACATATCTTACACCTGGCTTCTGAGCTGTATCCACTCTCTGGTACTGGAACTACACATCCCTGATGCAGTGGCTTTTTTCCTCCACTTTGATGCTATGCAGACTGTGGCCTCTGACCACTGCTAGCTGTTCTTTTCCTTGCCAATGGGGAAACGTACATGCTGGGGTTCTTTTCAGGGGAACCATCTGGAATGCTCAGGAGAATGGTCATGCATACCATTCAGGATGAAGCTGGTAGATGATTAACCCATCTTGGCATTTCATGGCTGGGTTTGCATTTTTTCATGACAATCTAGGTTGGTACAAATTTCAACATCCTTGCAGAGAGTACACCCAATCTTTCTCTTATTGACCATTTCCTTGCAGACCCTTCCCACTTTGGCCACTGCAGCCCTCTGTGCAATGATACTATCTGGCAGTTACAGCATCCTAGGCATGTTCAAGGAGCCATAGTCTTGGTTGTCCTTGTCATCTATCTTGTACCATTCCCATGGAGGAAGGTAAGGGTACTTTTCAGCAAACATGTGCTCCAGTCTCCTTCTGATGATGTATTCCTCCTTGTTGCATTTTGAGAGGGGTCAGTAGAAAGCTGAAGGGAGCATTATTGCATGGTTCTTGATGCCAAATCCCATTGTGTCAACTGCTGGGTTACACCAGGTTCCCACTCAGAGCAATGACTTACTTCTCTCCTTCTGGGTCCTCCCAGGTGGGCTGATGCCTGAGGTGCTATCAGATACATAACTGGATGTTCCTGTGCTTCCTCCCATAGATACCTCTCAGCTTCTTTAGCTCTGTTAAGGGCTCCCTCATCCACGTACCTGGAGTCTAACATGCTGGTGGCCCTGTTAATGACCACAAGGACACTGGTAATTCTAGATGGCAACTAGCTAGTTGGAATTCTCAGGCCATGGTTACCCCTGCATGACCTGCAGTAATTTATTGCAAAGACATCTCGCCCCTGTGATGACAGAAGCTATACAAACTCCCAGGGCACCCTGCCAGTGCTGTCCGTGGATGTACTGTCTGTGCAGCAGGTCTGTGGTTGCCCCCAACTGTGGTATGCCCCTTCAACCCTCTCTGGGACCAACTCCTTCTGGACTATCCACATCAGAATGTGCACAGGAACTGCTGTCCTCTGTCTCTTCTCTCCTTTATAAGCCATACTGACTCTAAACAATTCCTTCAAGAAAACACATATGGTATTGTTTGTTTATTGTTCAACACAAGGTTATTACAATCTCAACATTTAAATCATTACAAGCTTGTTAAAAAAATATCTCTTTTCATAGCAAGGGAATACATACAATATGAATTATTAAAATAGAACATTTTTCTCCATCCTTAGTACTATCCAAAGCTCATTGGTTATTGCACATCTCTTTTCCTGACATAAAATGCTTTTAGTCCTTCACAATTAGTAAAAATGCCATTTTTTCTCTTTCACCATAGAGATCCATCCAGAGAACGCTTTTTATTATGTCATTTCGCATATTTCTGTTTAATTTTAGCAATACTTAATAAATAGTTGCCCAAATTTTGGATTGTAAATTGATCCTGTGTACTGTATGAAAAATGTCTTCTGTCAATGTCTTTCTGTCCAATCCTATGTCTTCCAATCTAGAATGTCGAAAGACAGTTTTTAGGAAATAAGTTTATTGTGAATTATACCCACTGACTACCCTTTTTAACAAATCATGGGAGGATGGTGTGGTACCTAAGGACTGGAGGAGGGCAGATGTGATTCCCCTTCACAAAAGTGGGAGCAAGACAGAGGTAGGAAACTACGGACCTGTCAGTTTAACCTCTGTGGTAGGGAAAGTGATGGAATCACTTCTGAAGGAAATAATTGTTGAGTGCCTAGAGGCCAGTGGGGCATAGGACTTAAGGCAGCATGGGTTCAAAGTGGGAAGGTCCTGTCAGATGAATCTAATCAATTTCTTTGATTGGGTGACCAAAGTACTAGACAAGTGAGGTGCTGTGGACATGGCCTACCTAGACTTTAGCAAGGCATTTGACACAGTCCCACACAGAAGATTAATAAACAAATTGGCCAGCCTATGAGTGGGTCCCAGGGTGGTAGCCTGGGTAAAACATTGCCTGGACAACAGGACATATAAGGTAATAGTAAATGGAGTCCACTGTGAAGAAAGGGGGGTTCTAGTGGGATACTGCAGGGTTCAGTACTGGGTCCAGTCCTTTCTAATGTCTTAATAAGTGATATTGCAGAGGGACTGGATGAAAAGTATGCCTCTTTGCAGATGACAGAAAGATATGCAATAGGGTTGAAACACAAGGGGGCATGGAAAGGATGAGAAGGGACTTGGCATAGTTGGAGGAGTGGTCAGAAGTATGGCAACCTGGATTCAGTGCAAAGAAGTGCAAAATAATGCACCTGGGAAACAAAAACCCAAGGGAAGAGTACACAATGGGGGGGAGGTAGTAACAACAATAAAAATGGGAAGGGGCCTGGGAGTAGTCATATCAGATGACCTTAAGGTTGACAAGCAATGTGAGAAGGCAGTAGGGAGGGCTGGGGGGATACTGGGATGTATAGGGAAAGGCATCACCAGCAGAAAACAGGAAGTTGTTATCCCTCTGTAAAGATAGGTGGTGAGACCCCATCTGGAGTACTGCGTCCAGTTCTGGAGGCCCCATCTCCACAAGAGCATAGACAGGATGGAGGCAGTCCAGAGGAGGGCAACTAAAATTGTGCAGGGTCTGCAAGAGAAGCCATACAAGGAGAGACTAAAGGCGCTTAATATGTATACCCTTGAGGAAAAGAGGGAGAGGGAGAGGGGGACATGGTAGAAACTTTTAAGTACCTCAGTGGAATCAACAAAGTCCAAGAAGGTAGCATCTTTCAGAAAAAGAAATGTGCAAGAACAAAGGTACACAATTTGAAGATAGAGGGAGGACGACTCAGGGGCAATGTGAGGAAGTATTTTTTCACAGAGAGTGTGGTGGATGCATGGAACAGCCTTTCTAAGGAGCTTGTGGGGTCTAAAACTGTAGGAGAATTCAAGAATGCATGGTAAAGACATAAAGCAATTCTTGGGGGTAGGAAGAAATAGGTGGTTGGTTAACTAGGACCTGCAGCTTATCCAGTAGGTAGATAAATGGGCAGACTAGGTGGGCCAAATGGTCCTTATCTGCCGTCAAAGTCTATGTTTCTATGTCCAAAGGACATGCAGCAAATCTTCCTCACCATATCTACACCCACAATTAGGTGAGGTTTGTCTTGCTTTATCATATCTAGCCAACAGTACATTACCTTTTTTTATCCCAAACTTAAACCTTGTAAAATTTGCCCTAATCTTGTGATCTAGTCATATATCCAAATATTTTTGGTACCCACAATTGTGCATATTATTTGCGTACCACTTAGAACACTCTTCAACCAGGCAACACACAGGACACAGCAGACCATGAGAACCTGCTAAAGGTAATTAGCTGCCTCACAGAGCAACCTTTGCAGGGGTGTTAGCCTGTCGATGCTTCACATTAACTGCCCTGCCCGCACCACCCTCCCACCCAGGGGCATCTTTACCTTTATTGAAGTTATCTGGTCACGTGACCTATCACATGACACCCCTGAATCTGTCATCCTTACTTCTTAGCTTCCTTTTGACCTCCTTATCCTGGTAGTTTTCTGCTACCCCCTCCTCCTTTTTTCACCCTTCCCCTCCTATCAGTCTTGCCTCCTCTAGCTTCTGTTTCTCCTCTCTCAACTTGTCTAGCTACTGTTGTTCTTTTGTCTCCACGTCTATCCTATCCACCTTGTTCTCTTTTCTCCTCCTCTGCCTCTAACTCTCCCCTGCTGACACCCCCTCCCTGTGACCCCCTTCACCCCCTACTTGGACATCTCCGCTCCTTGCACACACTACTGCCTCACACACCCCTCGACAACCTCACCCTGTCACTGCCCTGTCCTACCCTGTCGACCCCACTCAGTGCTCACTCATCCTAGCAGCACCCCACATTTTAACCCTCCCATCCCCACCACTGCCATCAAACACACTCTTCCACCCATACAAGCACATTGTCTCCATAGGATTTCCCAGCTTTCTGTCCTCAGGACTCTCCTCCTCCTCTTGCTCATATCCAGAAATATCCATCTCAACCTGGGCCCTGTTCCACCTGTTCTTAATTGCACCCCAATCAATGGCCTTTGCATCTCATTCATGAACATTTGTAGCTTACCAGAAAAGCTAGACAGCCTGCAGGGACGAATGGTTCAACAGCACCCCAACATCTTATCCCTGGCTGAGACCTGGCTCTCCATCTCCTACATCTCTTACACTCTCATACAAAAGGAAGGTCCTGTCAAACTAATCTCATAGATTTCTTTGACTGGGTAACCAGAGTGGTGGACCAAGGGGAGCAGTTGATGTCACCTACCTTGACTTCAGCAAAGCTTTCGACACTGTTCCACATAGAAGATTGATAAATAAGCTGGGTAGGCTCAGGGTGGGTCAGAATTTGGTCAACTGGGTGGCAAACTGGTCGACGGGCAGAAAACAGAGAGTGGTGGTAAATGGTATACAGTTAGAAGAGATGCAAGTCACAAGTGGGGTACCTCAGGGATCAGTCCTGGGGCCAGTCCTCTTCAATATCTTCATTAGTGACCTTGCAGATGGACTAGAGGGTAAGGCTTGTCTGTTTGCAGATGACACCAAGATTTGAAACACAGTAGATGATCCAGATGGGGTGGGCAGAATGAGAAGAGATCTGGATAAACTAGCAAAATGGTCAGAAGATTGGCAACTGGGATTTAATGCAAAAAAGTGCAAGAACATGCACATAGG
Source organism: Neoceratodus forsteri (assembly GCA_016271365.2). NCBI lineage: Eukaryota > Metazoa > Chordata > Ceratodontiformes > Ceratodontidae > Neoceratodus > Neoceratodus forsteri. Next base: position 107,734,002 of record CM057458.1, read on the forward strand.
GAACAGAAACCCTGAAGCCACCTATAGGCTGAGATGGGAGTTGCTGGCAGTCACAAAGGAAGAAAGAGACTTGGGCATCATCATCACCGATGACCTGAAATCATCCAAGCAGACCTCTAAAACAGTAGGTAAGGCTAAGGGGATGTTAGGGTGTATTACTAGGGATATCACAAGTCATAAGAGGGAGGTAATAATCCCTCTTTACAAGACACTGGTTAGGCCCCATCTGGAGTACTGCATGCAGTACTGGAGGCCACACCTTCACAAGGACATTAACCAAATTGAGGCAGTCCAGAGAAGATCAACCAAAATGGTGCAGGGACTGCATCAAAAGACATATGAGGACAGATTAATGGAGCTCAATATTACCCTTGAGCAACGGAGGGAGAGAGGTGATATGATCGAAACATTAAAACACCTTAAGGGCATTAACAAGGTGAAAGAGTCTAACATGTTTAAATATAAGAAAAATAGCAGGACAAGATGACACAGCATGAGATTAGAGAGAGGCCGATTAAGGGGGAATGTGAGGAAATTCTTTTTCACAGAAAGAGTGGGGGATGCATGGAATAGCCTACCTCAGGAAGTGGTGGCTATGAATACAGTGCAGTGCTTCAAACAGGCATGGGATGGGCATAAGGCAGCAATACAGATGAGTATGAATAGATAGGCCACTGACAGATCAAAGGCCGATGGCACATTTATAAGGTAGAAAAAGAAATGGGCAGAGTGGATGGGCCTTGCGGTCCTTATCTGCCGTCAACCTCTATGTTTCTATGTTACCCCAGACTCGGCTGTTACCATCTCTTGCTTCTCCCTCTTTCACATGGGCAGACAGGGTAAGCATGGTGGAGGTTGTGCCCTCTGTATTAAGGACTAACTGAAAGCTCAATCTCTACCCCCCCCCCAGCTTAAGCATGGAGAGCAGGCCCTCACTATTAATACATCAACTGGGAAATCCATCACTCGCCTCCATTTCACCACTGTGTACATCCTCCCTAGGAACCAGAGACCTGCCTTCCACTCTGTCCTGAATTACCTCTCTCTGCTCCCATCAAACAATGTGAGTATTGCATTGGGTGACTTCAACATTAATTGGCTTTTCAAGGATGCCGCACCATTTAAGGATGCCACTGCTGCCAAGGATCTGACCCAGGTCATCATCTCCACCACCTACCAAAATGCACAATGCTCCTTGATCTTGTGTTCACAAATCACCCACGCGGGATCACCAGGGTTGCAGTACTTACCAATGCCCTAAGTAACCACTCTCCCATTCTCTGCACCTGGTCTTGAAAATCCCTGAAGCCCCACCAAAATATGTTCAACAGCGTAAGCTAAAACCTGGTAAACTTGAGCAAGTAAAGCTCCATCTATGGCAATGTGACTGGTCTCTGCTATTGAACACCTCTGATTTAGGCAGTGCACTAGACCTCTTTATCCATGTTTTCAATGCTGTCTGTGACAAGTTTGCAACTCTCACCAAATGTGTAATCAAAGGCAACCCCATACCCTGGATTTCTCACCATCTCCTTGGCATGATGTGCTACCGTAACTCCCTGTGGCAGATTGCCCTTGACATGGGCAGTCCTGCAGACAGACAGTGGTACCATAAGCCAAGGAACAAACAAACCTGGGCCATATGGAAAGCCAAAGCATCCCACTACAAAATGTCCCTTTCGTCCTCCTGGGGCACAGGCCACACATTTTGGAACATCAAAGAGCTCAGCGGTAAGACCAAGACTCCCCCCTTTTCTAATCAACATAAACAGTCACTACTCCTCTGACCCCAAACCTATTGCCGATGCCCTCACCCAATCCTTCTCTGATCTTAGCAATGTCCTCCCACCTAACTTTTTTGACCCTCTCCCTGCCTCCCCTCATCCCCCTTACCTTCCCTCCTTTTGCCTAAACACACTGTCCCCGCAGGAAGCCAAACCCTACATGCTAAAAGCCCTCTGTGGTACATGGTTCAGCAGTGACTCTCTGGACCAAAAACTGCTCCAGCTAACCCTCCAGGAAGTGCTCGTCTCACTAACCTATGCACTCAATCACTCCCTATGTCTAGGTAAATTCCCTACTCACTGGAAGGTGGCAACCATTACCCCACTAAACAAAAGCAATGATCCCACAGCCACTGGAAACTATCTTCCTATAACCATCCCCCCCACAAAGCCCTGGAAAGCATAGTATCAGACTAGCTCACTGAGCATCTTTCCAAATACGATCTCCTTTGTAAAGAACAACAAGGCTTCTGAAAAGGACACAGCACTACCTCAGCTCTCCTTGAATTCTCCACATCCATACACTCTTCTCTCGACTAAGGCCACCTTAATGGTGCAGTATTCATTGACCCCTCAAAGGCCTTTGACACCATTAATCATGATCTGCTCCTACCCACCCTCCCCCTGTTAGGTCTTTTCCAGGACACCACGTCTCTGGTTCACTGATTACCTTATGGGCAGAACCCAGCAGGTAAAGATAGGGGACTACCTCTCTTCCTGCCCTCCAGTCAGGTCTGGGTTGCCTCAGGGCTCCATCTTGGGCCCCCTACTTTTCAGCCTTTACCTAAACACCCTCCCAGCTGCCTGCTCAGATAACCTGCTAATATATGCCAACAATGCCGTCCTCTACTCCTCCCACTCTGAGCCCACCATACTTCAGTAATCTCTCCAAACCTCCTTCATGGAGGCTGAACGATGGTTTACTAACCAGAGGCTAGTTGAGAACTACAAAAAAATGAAGGTCATGACCTTTGCTCACCATCAGAGCCCAAACAGAGACTCAGATCCCCTCATCTTTAACACCCACCAGACCTCCTTTGAACAGGTTGACTCATTTAAATACCTGGGCATCACGCTTGACTCCACCCTTACCTTCCACCAACACATATACCACCTCTCAACAGCTATCAACACTAGAATCGGCCTCCTGCACAGATACAAACACTGCCTCACCCTTGATACCCTCTGTGTAGTAGTTTCCTCCTCTATCCTCTCACTAATAGACTATGGCATCCTCATTTATGGCACAGCTGCCATCTCCTTCCTCATTAGACTCAGACTGTCTTTTAACAAAGCCTGCTGCCTCACCTTTGGCTGTGACCATACTACCCACACCTGCTCCCTTTACAGCTCGACTAACTTGCTGAACTTTGATGACAGACTAAGATTCCACACTTGTCTTATGGCCAAACAAATTTCTCTAGGCATCCCCCCCCCCCCCAGTTTCTCAGACGTCATTAAGCCTGCCCCTCTATCAGATGCTCTAGAAGCTCCACCAGGTCTCTTCTTAATGTCCACATATGACGTACCTCCCTTTGCCAGTGATCTTTTATGTACAGGGCCCCCTCATGGATGAATTCTCTCCCCAGCTCCATTGTATTGGAAAACAAGATTGGCAGCTTTAAGTCCTCCCTAAGGGATCACCTTTGCTCTGCCAGTACATGTGACTGCTATTAGCTACTGCATGTCACCTTTTCCCCCCTCCCCTATGTGCCCCTTCCTTCCTTTCCTGGTCCCTATCCCCCTGAACCCCTCTTCTCCCTTTCTCTCACCCCCCCACCTCTGACAACAGAAACATAGAAACATAGAATTTGACGGCAGATAAGGACCGCTTGGCCCACCCAGTCTGCCCATTTCCCTGCCTACTGGATAAGCTGCAGATCCTAGTTAACTAGCAGCCTACTTCTTCCTTCCCCCACCCCATAGAATTGCCTTATGACTGTCCCAAGCATGCTTGAATTCTACCACTGTTTTTGGCTCCACTACCTCCTCCAGAAGGCCGTTCCATGCATCCACAACCCTCTCTGTGAAAAAATACTTCCTTAAATTACCTCTGAGCCGCCCCCCTCTATCTTCAAATTGTGCCCCTTGTTCTTGCACACCTCTTTTTTTGAAAGATGCTACCCTCTTGGACTTTGTTGATTCCCTTGAGGTACTTGAAAGTTTCTATCATGTCCCCCCTCTCCCTCCTTTCCTCGAGGCTATACATAGTAAGCTCCTTAAGTCTCTCTTCATATGTCTTCCGGTGTAGACCCTGCACCATTTTAGTTGCCCTCCTCTGGACAGCTTCCATCCTGTCTATGTCTTTGCGAAGACTGGGTCTCCAGAACTGCACGCAGTACTCCAGATGGGGTCTGACCAGCTATCTGTACAGAGGAATAATAACTTCCTGTTTTCTACTGGTGATGCCTCTCCCTATGCATCCCAGTATCCCCCCAGCCCTCCTTGCTGCCCTCTCACATTGCTTGCCCACCTTTAGGTCATCTGATATGACTACCCCCAGGTCCCTTTCCATTTTTGTTGTTGTTAGTATCTCACCCCATTGTGTACTCTTCCCTGGGTTTTGTTTCCCAGGTGCATTACCTGCACTTCTTAGCATTGAATCTAAGCTGCCTTACATTTGACCATTCCTCTAACCTTGCAAGTCCCTTTTCATCCTTTCCACCACCCTTGTGCATCAACTCTGTTGCAGATCTTTGTGTCATCTGCAAAGAGACATACTTTTCCTTCCAGTCCCTCTGCAATGTCGCTTATAAAGACATTGAAGAGGACCGGTCCTAATACTGAACCCTGCGGTACTCCACTAGTAACCCCCCTTTCTTCAGAGTGGACTCCATTTACTATTACTCTCTGTGTCCTATTCTCCAGCCAATTTTTTACCCAGGCTGTCATCTTGGGACCCACTCCCAGGCTAGCTTACTTGTATATTAATCTTTTGTGTGGGACTGTGTCAAATGCCTTGCTAAAGTCTAGGTAGGCCATGTCCACAGCCCCTCCCATATCTACTACTTTGGTCACCCAATCAAAGAAATCTATCAGATTTGTCTGGCATGACCTTTCTGCTGTGAATCCATGCTGCCTTGGGTCCTGTGCCCCTCTGGCCTCTAGATACTCGACAATTCTTTCCTTCAGAAGTGATTCCATCATTTTCCCTACTACTGAGGTTAAACTAACAGGTCTGTAGTTTCCTGCTTCTGCCATGCTCCCACTTTTGTGAAGGGGAATCACATCTGCCCTCCTCCAGTCCTCGGGTACCACCCCATCCTCCCATGATTTGTTAAACAGGGTAGTCAGTGGTGTCACTAATTCTACCCTTAGTTCTTTTAGAATTCTGGGATGAATAGACTCCGGTCCTGCCTCCATTTTTCTCCCCTGGGCTCCCCGTTGTCTGTCTACCCATTTACCACCTTCCGGATACTGTATATTTCTCCTTTAGTTAATCCAACAGTTTTGATATTACAGCAGTATTGACTGAATGTGGTACCAAATGTTAAGTGATGTACCCTCTCTGTAATTCTGTACCCTGTATTTTTTAACTATGCTGCCTACTCTACCACTGTATTTGCTCTTACTTTTTGTAATTGTTTGACTGTCTCTGTATTTCTGACATGGAGCCTTTGAAAATGAGTCTTTGACTCAAAGGCAATTTCAGAAACTTCAATAAATAAATAAATAAAGAAACAAATAAACACATATCTGCTATCTCTTATATTCCACTCATCTACCTCTTTCCAATAATCTCTCTTTTTTTTTTTTTTTACTATATGTGGTGAATATTGCTTGCTTATGGATATTTTTTTGTTTGTGAGAATCCAGCAAATGCATTAGTTTATGTTTTTCTAAAGCAAATCTGATCCCTTTATACCAAGATGAATCAAAATACTTTCTTTCAAGCCAATGTTCTTTTTCCTGTAAGCACAAACTCAATAATTTCTCTTTTGCCAGTCTGGTTAGTCTCAGCCAGAAATTTATCTTTCTAGCATCTAATAATAAGTTAACATTATCAAGACCCAATTCAGCTGTGTAGATGGCAGGAAATGAGTATCCAATTCCTGGCACTCTTCTTATAACCTTATATGTTGGGATCATCAACTGTTGCCTGTTTTCACTATCCCATATTTCCGAACCATATGTTCATTTGTTCATGTTATTTCATTTTAATTACATTTATCATGGGCTTGATTGTTAATCCCCCATATGCATAATTAAATCTACCCAAAGCATTTGTCGTCTTTTTTTTTTTTTTTGGTCTTTTTCTGTAAGCCTGATTTGGACATTGCCAGTAAAACAATGTCATGGACAAAGGCCAATATTCCACAGTTCTCATTCATTATTTTGGGAAAATCTGTTTCTGATTTCCACAATTTCCTCTAATAATCCATTTACATATAGTGAGAAGAGAGTAGGAGCCATTACACACCCTTGCCTCACCCTTTTAGTAATAGTTATTGCTTTCGATAATTTGCCAGTATATCCTAGTCATATTTTTGCCCATGTTATATTTATTTATTTATTTATTTATGTATCAGAAAAATTACCTTTGAGTCAAGGACTCATTTTCAGAAGGTTCTACATCAGAAAAGCTACATAGACAGTCATTACAACAAAAAAGACAGTTTACAGTTACAACAGCCTAATGTATGCAGCAGCAGCATACAACAGTGTACAAGCAACCAAAATTATACACATGCATAACTGATCAACCTCAGTTGCTCTGGAGGGGGGATTAGAGGAAGGGAGGAGGGAGGCAAGTGGGAGAAAGTCCCTTGTCAGAGGTGGGGTAGGGGGTAAGGGTGAAAAAGGAGGTTAAAAAGCAGTCACAGGTTAAAAACAATCGCAGGCATTGGCCGCATGGAGGTGGTCCTTAAAGGCAGTCTTAAATGCTCCAAGTCTATTAACGGAGACAAGTGAGCTGGGAAGAGAATTCATCCAAGTAGGAACACAGTACATGAAGGAGTGCTGGAAGAGGGAGGTTCTACATCTGGGGACATGAAGAAGAGATTTGGTGGAGCTGCAAATGTTTCTAGTGGCAGGGGAAAGCTTGATGAATGCCTCAAGAGCAGGGAGGCGGGCAGGCCATGGGCAATTTTCTTGGCCATAAGGCAGGTTTGGAATTTTAATCTATTATAAAAGTTGAGCCAGTTAGTCATGTTGTAAAGTGTGGGTGGCACGGTCACATCCAAGGGCAAGGAGACAGGCTTTGTTTAGGGACAATCTCAGCCTGCAGAAGGAGGTGGTGTCTGCAGCCCAATAGATTAGAATCCCATAGTCAAGGAGAGGATAAAGGAGGAGACAGCAACCTGATGGGCATCAGGGGTAAGGCAGTGTTTGTACCAGTGCAATAAGCCAATTCTAGTGTTAATCGTTGTGGACAGGAGGTGGATGTGCTGGTAGAAAGTAAGGGAGGAGTCCAGAGTAATGCCAAGGTATTTGAAGGTGTCAACTTGTTCAAGGGGAGTCCAATTTGTGTTGAGGATGGTGGAACGTATATGTCTAAGGGGGCTTTGGTTACATGCAAAGGTCATCACCTTGGTTTTCTTGTAGTTTATTAAAAGCCTCTGGTAAGTGAACCATTGTTCATTTTCTGTGAAGGCAATTTGAAGGGAGTTTTGAAGGGTGTTGGGATTGGAGTGTGATGTGTAGAGGATGGTGTCATCAGCATATAGCAGCAAGTTATCAGTGCATGCAGTGGGGCGGGAACTGAGGAAAAGGCTGAAGAGGAGAGGGCCCAAGATGGATCCCTGTGGAACCCTAGATCTAATGGGTAGGCTAGAGGAGACAGAGTCTCCAATTTTAACATGCTGTGATCTACCTGTAGGGTAGTCAGCAAACCAGAGAATGGTGTCCGAAGAGTGACCTAGCATTAGAAGGGATGCTTAAAGTAGGTAATGAATGACCATGTCAAAAGCTTTTGATAGGTCCACATAAACTGCTCCAGCTAATTGTCCTTTCTCAAGGGCAGAGTGAAGGTAAGAGAAGAATTCCAATAGGACCATGTTAGTACTGTGCCCTTTATGGAATCCATGTTGTTCCTTGCAGAGGATATTATATTTGGAGAGGTACTCAGTGAGCTGATCTGACACTATTCATTCAAGGGCCTTGGAGAGAGGGGAGAGGATAGATATGGGCCTATAGTTCCCGGTTGCTGTTGTATCTCCACCTTTGTGTATAGATGTGGTTTTCCGATGAGTGGGGAATATACTGAGGCATAGGGAGTGATTGAGGATGTGTGTGAGTGAGGCAAGCACTTCATCAAGGGTAAGTCAGAGCAGTCTGAGGTCCAGTCAATCACTGCTGAACCTGGAGCTACCTTTAGCTTTTAGTATGTATAGTTCAGCTTCCTGACAAGATAGGATCTTAAGGTGAAAGGAGGGGTTCGTGGGGAGGAGGGAGAGATGGGGGCTCAAAAAAGTTTTGGGGAAGGATGTGGCTTAAATCAGAGAAAGAGTGGTTGAGAGTATCAGCAATGTGTTTAGGGTCAGAGATGGTGGTACCACTAACTTCTAAGAGTGGGGGGGGGGGTCCTGGTCTTATCATGTCTTGTATAAGGTCTTGATTATCGATATTAAGTCGGGATTAATTTCTCTCTTTCCCATAATAGTCCATGAAATAGTCTTATTTACTGTGTCGAATGCTGCTGTAAAGTTGACGTATAACACATACAATTTTTGTTTTCTTAATACAGTGTAATTTTCAATTAAATGACTGAAGAAAAACAATTGTCTAAAGTACTGTAGTTTTCCCTGAAACCTGCCTGGGCCATACTTATACCCCCAGTTTGTTCAATTTCTATCTTTAATTTTTCCAATAACATTTTTGAGAACATTTTTATGCATCTGTGAATCCATAACATTTCTTTTTTTATGTATAGATACTATGATCTCACCTTTCCAAGTTTCCGGGAAAACTAAGCCTCTTATACATTGACTAAATAGTACACAAAACACATCAGACCACCATGTAGCATTTAACATACAAATTTCTGCTATTATCTAGCCTGGACCTGGGACCTTACTACATTTCAACCCTTGTATACTAGATAAACATCTGCTGTTAGGATATACACCTGTCTTCCAATTTCCACAATATCCTGGTCTCTATTAGGGGCATTATCACAGTTTAATAACTTTGAAAACTAGTCCACCCAAGTTGATTCCTGTATATACATATCACTCATACATATTTTCATAATTATTGGTGCCTTAGCCAGTAGAGCCCAAAATCCCTTAGTGTCCCCTTTTTTAACTGCCATTAGCATTTTTGACCAATTACTTTAGGCATAATGTGATTTTTCAGTTGTCAAATTTTTTTTATATATTTTGTCTTTTATTGTCTCAATTGATCATATTTCTATTTTTCTCTTTTGCATCTTGTTTCTCTAATTTTGGCTGTTATTCTCTTCTTTTGGGTATGGCATTCTTTATCAAATCATGTATGCTGTCTCTTATCCTTTGTCTTATTATTGGACTCTTTCTACAAACAACATTGTATTTCGTTCAAAAGTTCTACCAGGTAATCCATAATTTGCTGTTTAGACTTACTGCAGTATAGAGGTCCTTGTAAATCTCATGTACTACCTCTCAGTAGAGTATTTGATATACTTTGTTTTCAACAAGGCCTTCTCATTTAAGTTTTTTATTGTTCCTAATTTCAATGATATGGTCCTCTGGTAACACTTCTTGTCTTGCACCATTTTCTCCAACAAATAAACCTGATAAGACTACTTGTAAGTGGTCACTTTCTGACCTAGAAGGTATGTGCAGAGTGTCCCAACAAGTAGAATCCCCAATCCACAGAATTAGGTTGGGAAAGAGATTCCAAAACATCTAATAAAAGTATCTCGCCCCTGCCGGTAACCTTCTAATCTACCATTTAGAGGATATAAACTGGCTATAGTCGGTATTTACTCTAGTCTTTGACCAATCTGGTTACATGTTAAGTTGTGTGCACTTCTTGTAAAGTCCC